>JAQPPZ010003689.1:10000000-11296818 GCA_028583015.1 Wollemia nobilis
TGGTTCTAGATAGTTCGGGCATCAGTTCCCAACCTTAGGATTTTTTTTTATTTATGTTATAGAATAACCCTAAGAGGATTTGACACTTTTCAATGATTGTATTGGAAATGGATATGCAACTAAGATGGAATATATATGCAAAATGGAATGTAATATGAATGCATTGCTTTTTTGAATTGTGGATGGAGTATACCACCTATGTTGCCATAATTTGTAAAACTGACAACTTCATGCATCACAAGTTTCAAACGATATTATTTAATGTGTTTGCGTTACTTGTGGAGCTTTCTGCAATACAATTCCAATGTTTCATATTCTCCTGATTTTAGGCATAAGTTGACATCTCAATTTTTTTTTTTTTTTTTTTTACAAACCAAACATGTCCATAGGACCAACACATAACTTTAAATCAAAACTTATTCAATCCAAAACCAAAATGCAATCCAAAAATGAAAATTTGAAAACACAAACCAAAACCAAAAATCAAAACCTATATACAAATGTACAATATAATACAAGATGATGCAAAGCTTGGACTATCACTTTCCCGGATCCCAAACATGATTAGAACACTTCAACAAAAATATAACGTGATACGCATGCCAAATGTTGTGGGAATCCAACAAAAACAAGACTAGACCAAACAATGCAACCCACTTCAACTTTCCTCTCTCACCCCACCAATTAAATTTAGTTCCATTAGTACTCTCATAGGTGAGCGTCAAGTTACTAAAATGATTAGACAATAAATGATATTCAATTTTATCTTGTCTATTCTTTAAAGTATAAATCTTATAATTCCATTCATGATTTAGAACTAGGCTTTCCTTTTCAAATGTGAGATGTTGCAAATAAGAGCCTATTTCTAAAAATTTCAAAGCCAAATCATTTTCCAAATTTGTAGGCCAATCAAATTTGTGCAACAATTTACAAGCATCTAGGATATTTACTAAATTAGGATCATTAAAAGTTTTTACCCTAGATTCAATTAGTAATTGTTGATGAATTTGATTTAACAATTCAAGTGCATCAACTTCTTTTTCATTCATTAAAACAATGTTATCAAAGGTGTGATTGGAAATCATACCTTGTTTTTCATTCACCTTTAATGACATTTCACCATAAACATCATTCAAATTCAAAATATGGTCATGCAAATTTTCACCTAAATTTTGGATGCTTGAACACAAAAGGTTAGATTCTACCCTTTGAACATTTTTATTTACCAAAATTTGATGGGGATTTGTAATTCCCTCTTTTACCTCATGGTCTTCATACTCTTCATTGATTACTTGTTCATCAAACATACCAAAATTAGGCACCCAATTGAAAACATGCCCATCCTTTTCAACCTTCAAATATTCTTGGTCAAAGTGTATGTCCAATGACTCATCTTGATGATCCTTCATTTGAGTTGTTTCCAATTGATCCATCTCTTCGTCATTTAGTTCCCATTCTTTGTTCACTATCCATGGTATCTCTTCATGTGAGATAGAAGTTTCAACATCTTGCATATCAAGTGAAATATGAGTTTCATCTATAGGGGTGTGAGAAAAAATGCATTATCATATCTCCCCCAACCATTGTAAAAATTGTCATCCAAATTCCATGATGTTTGTGGCATGATCTTTTGATTCATTCATCAAATATTTTTCTTCTTTGTCCTTGGTAATGGAATCATTATAATCTTCCAAAATTTGATGAGATTTGAAACCCTCTTCCAAAACATCCTCAAATTGTACAGGAGTTGTAATATCTTCCTTTGAGTAGGCGATTATGTTATCCTGTATATCAATTGGCACACAAGTTTCATTAGCAGTTTTGGAGTGAGTGTAGTCTTCCCACTTCTTCCAAGCATCGTAATAATCATCTTCCAAAATCAAGTGGTGACGTTCAACTACTTCTTCAACATCCTCCAATTCATCAATGTGTTTCTCATCAAATTCATCTTCACCTTCCTTAGATGGTTCAATTATTTCCAAAAGTGGGTCATTTCTTGAATTCAAATTTGTAAGGCTATCATCGTCCAAATTAGTAACCCATGATACAGTTTTATCACAATTTGGAGGGTGAAGAATTTCTTGATCATTAATTCCTAGCATCTCATCAATAGTATCTTCCAAGAACAAGTGGTGAAATTCTATCATATCTTCAAATTCATTTATTGATTTTCTTCCAATTTCACTTTCAACCACTTCATTCAATTCTATGGTGGGTTCCATCCTATCACATATATCAAACATTGTTGAATTTAGGACCCCTTCATCCGAATAATCATGTATCTCTATGAATGAGATCATTTCTGCATAATCTTCACTAGCGGATGTTGGCTTAGCAATTTGCACCTCCTCTTGGACTACATCTAAGGTGGTTGTAACATTTGGATATTCAAATTCATCCCCTTGATCATTTACCTTAGATATCATTGGAGTGGAGGGTGCTATATTTGATGGTTGGTGTAGGTTGGCATCACTAACTTCAAAAGAACAATCTCTCATGTGAACATGTTGTGCCTTTTCTTCTTCAAGACCTTGTCGTTCTACCTCTTCTAGGATCTCATAGATTTTCTCTAGAGACAAGCCACCCATTTTTTCCTCAATGAGTGAAGCAAGTGTGGGGTGTATGGCTCCCAGGTATACTTCCATGGCTTCCTCTTCTAATGTGTTAAAATTTTCCCACATTTGGGAGTGCAACTCACGAAATCTTCCATTGAATTGACTCAAGGATTCATTAGGCTCCTTACATATGGAGGTAAACTGATTTTTCAACATTTCTAAGTCAACTTGATTATCAAAATGATAAAGATAGGCTGCTTCTAGTTGTATCCAAGAAGTCCTAACCTCCATGGGTAGTTGGCTGTACCAAAAGAATGGTTTATCATCCAAAATGTATGCAAATAACTTACAAGCCACCTCCTCATAGAAAATCTGGAATTGACATAATGTATCCTTGTAGACATACAGTCTTTGCAAGTATCCTAGTGGCACATCTTGATTAAAACATCGTAGAAACTCTAATAACAATTTAGGAATTTGATAGGGTATCACATGTATAGACAAACCCTTATAATGATCCTCCATCATAGATACCATTCTTTCTCTTAGAGACATCATTTCTTTTCTTAGGGATACCATTTGCTCCTCAAGTGTTGCCATTAGTGAAACTCAAAATGTAACTTTAGAACCAAATATGTTAGTCAAAAATGACAGAAGGAATCACGACACATCAGCGTGAAATGACTAGCAAATATCCAACTTGCAATGTATAACAAATCAAGTTAGCATCAACCAAGAGATGTATTCATTACAATCAAATGAAAAGTAATTGCATGGAAACAACACTTCGTTAGTCGAGACCAAAATTTTCAAAATTAAATCAAATCACATTATTTACTGTATGAACAATCAAAAGCGTTAAAAGTTTAAAATTATACAACATTAGCATTTAAAATATAATAAAATAAACCAATTCAGGCCCTCCTTTTACAATTTGCTGAGTGTTAGAGGACTAAAGATAACAATCAATATAGCATGAAATATACAAAATTTAATTTAAATCTCACTAAAATAAACCCATCATGCCCTCCTTCTAGCGCCAATCTGTTGAGTGGTATTTTCACCCGATTGTGAAAACACACTCTCCGATAGGATTTGGGTTCCAAATCCTCTCTTGCAAAGAAATTAAATAAATAATTTCTCCAAGGTCTCCGCTATATTAGCATTTTACATATGTGTATTAATAATCTCAAATAAAGATATTCAATTTAAATGCTTGGAACACCTTAGTGGTTGCAAGTAACTGTAAACAAGGGGCAATGTTGGTTTATTTTATTGTGAAACTTTAATGATTGTTCATTGAACCCAAATAAAGCAAATGTGATCTGGCCCTTGTATGACCACGCTGTAACTTCAAAGTGGAAATTGATGAAATGCCATAAAACATAACTCCTTCAATGAAATTGGAATTTTCATGAAGGGAATGTCATCATCGGCTCATGAATGAAAAACAAAACTAAAAATGAAAATTCGGCCCTGAAATGGAAATTTTCTATTTTCGGATTTTTAAAGTCTCAATAAAACAGCAGCTATGAAATTTAAACAACTCCGAAAATGAAATTTTAAAATGCATATTTGAAATCTACAGTATTACATACGCAATGGTGGAACTATTTTTTGGATTTTGAAATTTTTTAATTTTTTTATTTTAATGCCTGAGAATTAAAAGAAAATTGAACTTTCTAAAACAATAAAGTGCAGAAAATGAAAATAAAATGCAAAAAAGAAAATGAAAATTTGCATTCAGTATGATGCTATCCTATTTCGACAAAACCGAAGATATGAGGTTTTCTGCATACAACCTAACCTATTGGACCTGCAAAACATGCACAATCCTGATAAGCTAAGTGCTAGTTCCTAGGGTTTTGAATGGGGTTTTCAGATTTAGACATTCGCTTGGAGCAACCAAGATAACTTGCATTAAACTCCACCTATAAGCCTAAAATCTGAAAAGGGGAAAAATAGACATTAAATCTTGCATGCAGAAAATAACTCCTTCTTTCTTGTCAATGAGATGCAACTCTCTGAATTTTTTGTATTAAAAATTTATCAATTTACAATAACAGAAGTCTCTAGTTTTCTCAAAACCAGAAAAAGGGGAAGAAAAACACTCCAAAGCAAGGCCAGAATGGCTTCTCACCCTCGGCTCTGCAACTCTGCTCGTAGCGGTTTCCGACCCTTGTACCAATCTGTGCTTCTGCTTTTAAACTTTTTGGCAATGCTCTCTGTTTTGCCCTGTGACGCTTCGTTTCATCTCCTAGATCGCTTCATTTCATCTTCCTCGCCTCTTCATCATTTTTGACTTTCTGCTCGACGTCGAAACGTTTGATCTTCTCTGTGAACTGTAATGCTTCCCATGATTCTTACACCTTTATGCCATGTGTTCAAGTTGCCCCTGTATGTTCTTGCTGAATCGTGACAAAAAACATGTCATCGATATCCTGACATTTCTATCTGACTTTTTCTTCCACCTATCAAAAATAAGACATGTCGCGATATCACGACATTTTTATACCCACAGCTTTATTCATCTTCAAGCACCACAAAAATGAGACATGTCGCGATATCACGACATTTTTATGTCAGCAGCCTTGTTCGCCTTCATGCATCGCAAAAATGAGACATGTCACGATATCGCGACGTTTTTCTCCTTCGGGCCACGTGGATGCAACCTATCACGAAATCATGACGTTTTTCTCCTTCATTGTGTTTTGTTGTACTTAGCCACGAAAACGTGACATGTCACGAAATCGTGACACTTTTTCATTCCTACCATCTCTTGCTTTCATCTGAAATCGTGACACTTTTCATTCACCAAACGCTTTTCTCTTTTAGATGCATCTCACAAAATCTGACTTTTTCTCTTTAGCTCTATCTTCCTGCCTTTGGTCGCAAAAATCCAACATGTCGCGATATCGTGACACTTTTCCTCTATGTTCACTTTGGCTGCTCCAGGTCGCGAAACTCCGACATGTCACGATATCGCGACGTTTTTTCTGTTTGCCCTTCATCTCGTCTTTAGATCGCGAAAACATGACATGTCGCGATATCACGACAACTTTAGTGCCTTGCCCTGTTTGACTAGTTTGACCATGATTTTATGACATGTCGTGATATCGCGACATTTTTTACTTTATCTTCTCTCTCCTCTATGAACCGCGATTTCATGACATGTCACGATATCGCGACAATTTTTTCAACACTTCTTCCTCTTCTTTGACCATGATTTCATGACATGTCGCGATATCACGACATTTTTCACTTTGTGCTGCATTCTATTGCTCTTAGCCGTGAAAACGTGACATGTCGCGATATCGTGACACTTTTTCATTCCACTGTACTTCACTTGTCCAGGTCACGAAAACATGACATGTCGCGATATCGTGACACTTTTCATTCTTGTACTTTTGCTATTTTGAACCATGAAAACATGACATGTCGTGATATCGCGACACCTTTTCATTTTCTTCCGCGATGGAGCAACATGTCGCGATATCACGACAACTTTTCATTTCTAGTCGTGACGGAGCAACATGTCGCGATATCGTGACAACTTTTCATTTTCGCATGACGGAGCAACATGTCGCGATATCGTGACAACTTTTCATTTTTGGTCGCGACGGAGCAACATGTCGCGATATCGTGACAACTTTTCATTTTTGGCTGCGACGGAGCAACATGTCGCGATATCGTGACAACTTTTCATTTCTGGTCGCGACGGAGCAACATGTCGCGATATCGCGACAACTTTTCATTTTTGCTTTTCTTTGCTCTTTTAACATCTGGGCCACTGCAATCTTCTTGGAAAGTGTGCAAAAAAGGGGGGTCCCCAATTTTGGGGTGTGTTGTGGAGCAGCCACAATAGGAGGTATTATTATTGCATGATCGAGTATGGTAGCTAGAGGGAGAGCTCCATGAGGGTGAGAGGAGTAGGGTGGTAGAGGTGATAGATTTGGAGGAGAGGATGATAGCATTGGAGGCTACTGGTGATGCTGATCAAAAGGCCTTCGAGGCTAGGTATGCTAATATGGTAGAGGAGATAGAGTAGCTAAGGGTAGAGGTGTAGAGGGAGAGATCTACAATGGAGGCCTAGGATGTAGATATTGTAGAGCTATGAGTTGAGATGGTGAGGTAGTAGTATGAGAGGAGGCTAAGGGAGCCCAGGTGGTAGGGGAGGTGTCAACTAATGTGGTTGCTCTAAGGGTAGAGATAGAGTAGCTATGGAGGGGTAGTGAGAGTGCAAGAGGGCTACTAGCTATAGAGGTAGCAAAGCGGGTAGCTTGTGAGTTTGCTCTGGTGATGCATGGGATTCCACTCCCTGATTATGACCAGGTGGTGTCATAGTCTAGGTCACAATCATGAGTATGAACATACTCATAATAGAGTCATCAGAGTATAACTTTGATGGGTCAGAGAGGCACGAGGGCTGAGGTACAAGATGTGGCACAGGGTGGAGATGTTGTTGCTAGTTCAGGGATGGTGTTGTCTCCTATAGGGGCTCAAGGATCAGGAGGAGGGTAGAGTCTAGTAGGGCTACAATGGCATGTGGGATAGCATAGGGGAGGGCTAGCCATGAGGGGAGTGGAGAGGCTCCTAGTGGTAGTTAGGGTTGATTATCATTGTAGCCTATAGGTAGTTTTGGATGATGTATGGTGGGCATGGTCCCAGTTTGTAGCCTACAAGTATTTTTTATGGATTACATATATATATATACTTTTGTTTTAGCTATTATATATACATGTATTTTGATTATGATTTGAATGTGTTTGAATTGTTAGCATAGTATAATTTGTGAGTAAATGTACAATGCATGAATATATATGTGGTAGGGTGTAGGCATATGATTATACTGTAGTATAGGTATACTGTAGAATGATATGAAGTAGTGTAGATTGAATACAATGCAATGTGATTTGATATGAATGTGATAATGTATGCTAGAATTGTGGTAGATGCATGTAACATAAATGTGATGATGCAATGTGAGAGGATGCATGTAGGATAAATGTAGTACTATAATGTTTGATAACTCTATGTAGCATAGATGCATAGATGCATGTATGAGAGGACTGAAATGCGCAAAGGAAGCACTTGTATCATGGCATGTACCTATGTGAATGTGATCCATTCCATAATATCAGGGATGTAGGATGGTATAAGGTATATGTAATGGCTTTGACAATCATAGTTATAGTAATCAAATCTCAAACCAAAAACTATGCAAGTGTTGGTGATAACTCATAACTAATATGACTGGTTCAAAGTCTATCATGGACTTGTGTGTGTAAATGAGTGAGGTTCATTTATCCATTTTGAGGGAGGTAGGATTAACCCATTGTAAACATAGCCAAACTAGCTAGCTCATCCACAAGCATGTAGTGATCTATACAAAATAAGGTCGCTAATGTGATAGATATGTCACCACTTGTAAGACTATTCCACTAGTAGGTAGGCTCTTGGAGCCTATTGCTAGCGATGGAAATCATCCCATGATGTTATGTTGAACCTAAGGACCAAAGGTGATGAAGCATAACAATTGTGATATCTGGAGGCTTTTCCTTTTGTTTTCTACCCCTCATTTATTGCTTGTATTTGTTTTGTGGTGCTCTTTTTTTTTTTCTTTTTTTTTGTATGGGCATTGGCTTTTGTTTTCTGCCCATTTGTCTAATTTTTGCTTATGCTTATCCCTTTGTTTATCCCTAGGTCATATGTTGACCATGCAAGTGATAGGATGAGTAGGGGAAACCATTCGCTAGATGGTGATATCTATGCAAGGTGTTATCTTCCCTAGACTCAAAATTTGTTTAAGCATGTAACCTATGTGAGTGATACATGATAGAAGTTGAACCAGCCTGAAAGAACTATAAGAAGTGTAGAAAACCTATCAGCTAGAGGTGACATTTGATTGACTGAACTAGTGAATGGTCAAAACTAAACAAGACACCTATATACACCTTAATCCTAAAAAGGGGAATGGACATCCAAGTGGTGATGCTAACAAGTGCATATGTTATTCCTGTTGAAGGTGCATTTTTGGGGGAAGAATATACAAACATGAAATGAAATTATAATGAAAATATATGGATATATGCAATGGATGTAATGTAAATGATGCAAATGGAAGAATGAAATATCTACAAGAGGAAGAGCATGAAATGTAGTGATTGTAGATTTAAAATCTTATTTACAAAGAAGTGTATGGTGTGATAAGAATGAAGGTAGGATGTTGTGATAATGGTTGCCCCAACATGTGGGGTGTGTGTGTAGTAGGTGAATAATATGTGACTAGTGGGAATGCATGTGATAATGACAAAAAGAGGAAGAATTTGAAGGTGGGATTTACAAATGGAAGAAGTAAGAAGAAACAAGCATTGGTAACCAACAAGATGAGGGGATTACCAAAGGAGAGGGATGAGAAGAAAGACATTAGATTAACGTAGGTATGTAGCCACTCGAAGCGTGACCATACAACTACATGAAGAAATAAGAAGAAGAAGAGGAAGGAATGAAGATGGAAGATGAAGAGGAACTACTGATGGGAAAAGTGATGAGGGTCAGGTCATGAGTGAGGAGGTGAAGTGATAATGCTACTAGGGCTTTGATGGTTTGTGTAGTTTGACATGTGGTGGATGTAGTGGGAGGGAGCTATCAGAGATTCACATGGTGGCAAAGTGTGAGGAATGATGTGATATGGAGGACTCTAGAGTTGGGTGGATGAATGAGAATGCTCAGATGATGGGATGTGATCACCAAGCAACATGTTGTCTACCAAGGTTTCAAATGTATGATATGTGTCAATGTCATGGCCTAGATGGTGATGGTATATACAGAACTGATGTTCATGGTAATTCTATGGTTTAGGATATGATGGGTCAATAGGCCTAATTTTAGGTAACACCAGGAGGCCTTGATGAAGGAGATGATGAAATATTTTAGATAATGGTGTAGAGGGAATAGGCATGGGATAGATATAGGGCTCTATAGAAGGTGAGCAGGAAGTGGATGGAGTGAGGTCGAATGGTGGAGGAGTGGGTCGAGACTCTGATGTGGGTCAAACTCGAGGATGAGGAATGGACCTAGGGGGAGGTGAAGATGTATGGGCCATGGTGGACTGGTGAGTAGAAGTGAGGTAGTGACAATGACTCAGATGTAGCTCGAGAGCATCGAGTCGAGATAGGATGTGCTGGATATCAAGATGTGGAGGTGATGGGATTGGAGAAGGTGGAGAGTGGGACTCCAATGGATAAGGAGTGAAATATGGGTGTGAAGAGGAGTTTGCATGAGAGGATGATGGGGGTGAGTGGAATGACTTCATAGATTGTGAGGTTGGCTGAAATGGTAAGCCATGAAGTGGTGAAGGTGGCATCTGAAGGATGGGTGGTGTAGGAGAAGGCTATGGGTAACACCATGTATGGGATGGAGGTACATGCATGGAAGTAGCTTGGGAAGCATGTAGGTGAAGGGCTTGGGTATATGGGGACATCCCACTCAAAAGTGGGGGAGGTAAGCATGAAGGACGTGTAGGATGATGTGTGTATCCTCTATTGGCAAGGTGATAAGCTCCTAAAGGATGGTGAGGGGAAGAGGATGGTGAGTAGGGGTTCCTTGTATCCTCAGGTAGAGGTGGAGGAGACCCTTGGGTGTGGACATGGGAGGTTTCCTCATTTTCATCAAAGGAGGATAGGGAGACCTGACTATCTCCTGAATGAGGTGAGTAGGATGAACCTCTATGGTGGGGTGAAGGGCATCAAGGTGGAGTGTGGTGATCCAAATGGGATGAGGGTGAGGACTATCTAGTATGTATAGTGGTAGGTGGCCTAGCCAGATCGATCGATGTGATCAAAACTGGGGGTAGTGGGGGATGATCCTACATGGTGGTAGTCTAAAATGTTGATAGTGTGTGTATATGATCATGTATCTCTACTGATGATGTAGTGATGGATGATGTAAATCCTACAAATAGAAATAGATACCAACAACATATAAATGGCATAAAAAGCAAATGTACATCTATTATAACAAGAAAGTAAATACCATGTGTGTATGGTGATGTGCATAGTGAATGATGTGTATGTAGATAGCACTATGTACGATGTGTGGTGGTGGAGACCTACGTAAGCTATGCATTGAATGTATGAAGGTGAAGAATATTAATGGGTTTAGGTTCAGTGAGACCTTCGAGATTAGCCAATCGATAGGCACCTAAACCAAATTTATGTGTGATTATGAATGGGCCCAACTAGTTTGGGGTAAACTTATCACATTGTTGGTGAGGTTGACTTGTGATTTGTTGGTTCTCTTTGAGAACTAAGTCACCAATTTGAAATTTATATTGGTGCACCTTACTATCATAGGCATGATGAAGGTGGTCTTGATAGACTCATGTGTGCTCGATGGTATGAATGTGGTATTCATCGAGGAGTGTGAGTTGATCAAAGTGGGCTTGATGAGCAGTATCATCATCAATGAATTCTTTCATAGATATTTATAAGGATGGTATCTCGAGTTCTAGGGGCATAATGGCTTCAATACCATAGACCAGTGAGAAGGGGGTTGCCCTAGTGGGAGTATGAATGCTCGTATGGTAGGCCCACAAAGCTAAGGGTATTTGATTATGCCAATCATGATGAGACTCTACTACTATCTTACGAAGTATGGAGCAGATTGTTTTGTTGGTAGCCTCTACCTGACCATTACCCTATGGGTAGTACGGGGTAGAGAAACTATGATGGATGTTGAATTTGGTGCAAAGAGCATGGATAGTTTTGTTCTTGAATGATTTCCCATTATCAGAGATGATTTGGGAGGGGATTCCAAAGTGACATATTATATGGTCTATGATGAATACCATAATCTTAGCTCCCATGGTTTGGATGAGTGGGATGGCTTTGACCCACTTTGTAAAGTATTCTATGGTCATGATGATAAATTTGTGATTACTGGATGAGGTGGGTGTGATTTGTCTGATAAGGTCAAGGTCCCATTGAGAGAAAGGCCACATGGACTGAATAGGTTGAAGCACTTGAGATGGGAGATGTGTGAGATTTGCATGTTGTTGGCACTTGACACAATGCTTCACATACTCACAACAATCATGTTCCATCTTGGGCCAGTAGTAGCCCATGCGAAGGATACACTTTGTGATTGCCATGCCACTAAAGTGGCCACCACATGTACCATCATGGGTTTCTTGTACAACCCATTGAGATTCATGTGGTTCTAGGCAATGCAAGAGGATGCCATCATAACTATGATGGTAGAGGATGTCCCCTAACAATGTATAGTGAATCACTCTTTGTTTGAATGCTCGATGATGAGCATGTGGTAGGTCACATGGTAGGAATCCTAACTTAATATAATCCTTGATTTGTGCAAACCAAGGATCATGTGGTTCGGTATTGACTACATGAATACCACCATCATCTATGGGAGGTGTAGGTGATATGGTAGATTGGGTGAGGGTATGAATGGATACACATGTGGTATCTGATAGGGGGTTTTATGGGATTAATGATCCTAAGGAGGCCATTGTATCAACAAAATGGTTTGATGATCATGGAGCGGCTTCGATGTCATACCACTCAAATTGGGAAAGAAGTTGTTGTGCAACCTGCTTGTATTGTTGAAGGACTGGACAATGACATTGCTAGATTTCTTGCACTTGGTTTACTATTAAGAGGGAATCACCTATGATGTGGAGGCATCTGATATGCATGGAGTGGGCCTATTTTAATCCTAGGATTAAGGCTTCATATTCTGCATTATTGTTTGTGCAAGGGAAGTCTAATTTGAATGAAAAGGGGAGTGGTTCCCCTTTAGGTGTGAAGAAAACAATACCTGCACCCCTAATGTGAGTGCATCGAGAGCCATCAAAGAATAGAGTCAAATCCATCGATGATTCGAGCTCGACATATTCTTCAACTTCGATAATATGAAATATGGAATCATCCAGAAGTTGAATAAGGAGAGGTTGATCATCTGGTAGTGGAGCCTCTACAAGTTGGTCTATGATGACCTATCCTTTTATGGATTTTTGTGAAATGAACTCTAGGTCAAATTCAGTTAGAAGCATAATCCATTTTGTTGTGCGAGAGTTGTGGTAACTTTTGTTCATCATATATCATAGGGGATTGTCTCGAGTGATGACAAAAGTAGTGTGGTTTAACATATAGTGATAAAGTTTTTGGGTGGCGAAAACTATAGCTAGGCATAGTTTTTCCATGTACCCATATCAAATTTCATAGCTGACTAGCATACGACTGATATAATATATAGCTTGCTCTTTGTCGAGCACATTCTTTTGAGCTAATAATGTGCCTAGCATAAAATCTATGGCTAAAATGTATAGCATAAGTGGTAACTATGGGTGTGGGGGAGACATAACTAGTGGAGAAGTGAGGTAGGCTTTGATAGAATCAAAGGCTTGTTGATAGTTGTCATCCCATTTGAAAGTGACTCCTTTCTATAGGAGATGATTGAATGGTTTGCACTTGTCTGATAGTTGTGCTATGAATCGATGAATGGAAGTGATTTTACCCTAGAGGCTACGTAATTGCTTTAGGTTGGTAGGTGGGGGCATCTCGATGATGGCCTTTACTTTGTTAGGGTCTACCTCGATGCCACATTGGGAGATAATGAACCCTAGTATTTTGCCTGAAGTAACTCCAAAGACACACTTCTTTGGGTTAAGGCGCACATTATGTTCTAGTAAATGGTCAAAGATCTTTTGAAGATCATCTAAATGTTGTGAACATTCCTTGGACTTTGCGATGAGGTCATCAACATAATATTCCATGATTTTATGCATGTAATCATGAAATATATAAGTCATTGCATGCTGGTAGGTTGCCCCAACATTTTTAAGGCCAAAGGGCATGACCTTGTAGCAAAAATTCCCCTAGGGGGTTGTGAATGAAGTTTTATGTTGATCAATGGGGTTGATTTTAATTTGGTTGTAGCCAGAGAATCCATCCATAAGGGAAATCATCTCATGGCCTACTATGGAGTCGACTAGTGAATCGATGTTAGGTAGAGGGAAGTTGTCTTTGGGACATGCTTTGTTTAAATCATGGAAGTCAGTGCAGACATGAACCTCACCAAAAGGTTTAGGCACTAGAACCATGTTGGAGACCCATTCAAGATAATCTATGGGTATGATAAAGTCTACATCTAAGAGCTTTTGGAGCTCAAATTTTACTAGCAATGCAACTATCGGATGCATGCATCATAGCTTCTATTTGATAGGTTTAGCCTCTTTGTCTAATGTGAGATTGTGGACTACGAGGGTGGGATCAAGGCTTGGCATATCCTTGTAAGACCATGCAAAGACTTTGATATACTTTCTGAGGAAAGTAATGAACAAAATATACTCTTTAAGTGAAAGGCTAGTAACTAGTTTAACAATGTGAGGGTTTTTAGGGTCATCACCGATGTCTACATCAATGGTTTCTTTGATTAGCATATGAGAACCATCACAAAGTTGTTCTAGGACCAGAATGAGGTGGAGGTCATCGATGGCCTCAAGAATTTCATATTCATCATCTATGTAGATGTCCATGTGATGAACACAGGGATGTGAGGTGGTGTAGAAGGTGAAGGAGCATTAGCGGTACGTAGGACATGAGGTGAAAGTAGAAAATCTTGAGGTGATGGTATGGGTGAGATGTGTGTGAGATCAACAAAATTTAGATTTGGTGTGTCATCATAAATTTTTGATGTGTGTATCAAAGTGGGGAGAAGAGATCCATATCGACCATATTAACCGATGTCATGGGGGAAGTAGGTGGTGAAGAGTCTGATGATGAAGACTCAATAACCTATGGACATCATAGGAGGCTCAATGGAGGGTACAAGACAATAGGTGGAGAACATGGTCGAGTAGCGGATCGATGGAGTTGTCGATGTATAGGTAGAAATATGGCCAAATGTGTTGGTGATGGTGGGAGAGATGCCATGTCATGCTCTAGATCATGAGTATTTAGAGACAAGGTGACCAATTGACTTGTTAATTCATCAACACAACATGATGATGTGGTGTCAAAAAAGGATTTTCTTGAAAGAAGTCACAAGGAACTATGATAGTTGAATGAGGGGATGGGTTATCTTCTAGAATATCCATATCGATATACTCTTCCAAGGTGTGTGTTGGAAGTGGGGAAGGGTGTAGGGATAGGTCCTAGAGCTCATCCTCTAATATGTGAATGATGGTTGGGTGATAACCTAGGCTAGATTTATTAGTAGGTAATTGCACATGAGGGTTAATGGGTGTACATAACCCTTGTTCGTAATGGCCTAACCCAAATCCATGCCAATGGAAATATCGAAGGTAGCGTAAGGTGAAATAGGGGTTAGCCATGTGATCGAGTGTACCACAAAAACTAGATTGTGGTGGTGGAGGGGCTACAGGTGGGAGTGAGGAATCAACTCCTACATACACAAAGTTAGTTTGGTTGTCAGGAGGCCCTAATTGTATAATAGTTCCTATAGTCAAAACTGAGGTTGAAGGGTGGTCGAAGTCACGTATGGACTGAACTATAGGTGGATGTACATGGGCATCATGCACATTGTAGTCACCTAGGCCTAAATTTGTCATAAAAATAGAAATATGAGATGGTGTATGTTATGGTGAGTGAGGTGGTAAATCTAAATTAAAATATGAGGATGCAACCTAGGAATATCTTATGGTAGTAGTAGAAGGATGTAACAACTGATCATCAAGATGAGAAGCTCATTGCTCCCACTCATGGCATTCAACTATCATGGTTGGGATAGGGTGATCCACATGTGGGAATTGGGAAGGAGGAGGAGTGGGAGCTAGTGTTGGGCTATGAGGTGAGGTGAAGGACCTAGGTCATGGGTGAAAAGGAAGGGGAGGTGTTTGAGGTGTAGGAAGAAGAGGAGGTTCCATGGAGGAAGGTGGGTGAGGTGGAGTGGTAGGTCATGGTGTAGGTAACGAGGATGGTCTCGATGTCATGGGTGGATTTTTGGAAGATGATGGCTGAGATGGTGGTGGTGGCCATAAGGAAGGTGGTGAAAATGGTATGGCAGCTAGATTGGGTACTATAGTGGTTGGTGCTAATGGTGCGGATATCGAGGTGTGTATCCTTGGTGATGATTGTGGTAATGAAGAGGATGTAGGGGATGATGTCGATGCTCCTATAGACTGGTGAGAAGAAATAGGGAATAGTTGTGTGGAGGATGATGAAGGTATGAGTGGTAGGTCTACAATGTTGTAGAATTTAAAGGGGTCCCCATCGGTAGGAACATAATGGATAAGTCCATCATGGATGTATTTGATGCAATGGTGCAATGTAGAGGGGACACACTACATGTCCCTGATCCATGGATGACCAAGCAGGATGTTGTACTACATTTCACCTTAAATGATGTGAAAGAGGATGGGGATAGTGTGGATACCTACCCAGATGGGTAGGATAATGGATCCTACTATAGGTCGCATGGATCCATCGAATGCATGTAGGTCGAGTGATGGGGTGGCAAAATGAGTTGGTGGGATATGTAGGTGATGTAGAGCTAATATGGAGATGATACTGATGGAGGAACCTATATCAATGAGGACACATTTGTATGTAATGTCATTGATGGTCGCTTGGATATGGAGAGGAGGATCTGCTCCTTCTCCTATAAGTTTTATGATCTCATGATCATGAAAGCTGATGGAGGGCTGAAGGCAACATGGAATATTTCCTACAAATTTCATGAAGGTATTCGTATCATGAGTCTCAAGATCGATAGAATGTAGGATGTCATTCAATGCCTCATGATGGGGTTGAGACTATTATAGAAGATCATATATGGATAAGCGAGTGGGAGCATTATGCAATTGGTGAGTAAGGCTACCATAGATTATGATGATATTTTGTGGTGGTGGAGGTGTGGTGTTGGAAGTCATAGGAGATGGTGGGGATGTAAATGGTACCAGTGGGAAACAATAGGTGGGGTTTGATGTGAGGGGTACCATTGATTTTGAGTGGTAAGGTTAATCATGCCCACTACACCACGTGAAGGGGGTCACATTGGACACTATTTACCTACCTAGGTGGCCCTTGAGGATTAGGTGGAGGTATTTGGGGGTTAGTTCCCCTATGATCAGGTAAGGGGTTTTGGAAGATCCCTAGGTTTTGATTTTGTGGTGCAGGGGGTTTGAGACCTGGATGGTACCCCTCTCAATAAGATCTTGGACATGACCATGAAAGGAATGACAAGCATCGATACTATGGTCACATTATCGATGGTATTGATAGAAGGCTTGCTCATTATATCCTTGAGGCTTAGGTAGGTTTGGATCAAGTGGTCAGATTTTGGGTAGGATGATGTGGCCTACATCATATAACCTCTAGAAGAGGGCTGGTAATAGTTTGAAAAGTGGTGTAAGGTTGCATTGTGGAACCTGTGGATGCATACCATGAGGTTACTAAGGCCTAGGAGGGGGAGGTACATTGGTTTGAAATATTTATTATTATGGAGGAGAGAATTGTGGGATCGATGAGGGTGCTAAGGTAGCAGCTACCACTTGGTTGGCTTGTGGTGATCGAGGATAAGGTTGGTTAGGTGTATTTCTATTGAAATAAAAATTGGAGTTGTAGTTTGGTTTCTATCTCAACTTAATCTTGCCTGATTGGACCTTGATGTCCTCAATAACTTTGGCTTGGGCAATGGCTTCTTCAAAGGTATGACTTTGATGAAGTTACAAATATGTGGAGATGTGTTTGTGGCAACTCTTGGAGAAGAGCATCACTAACTCATAGTAGGAAGGCTATGGGTGAGGTCATGGATGATAGATCTCCACCATGAGACAAACTCGGTAATAGGTTCATCGTCTACCTATCATAGGGCATAGACATCTAAAAAGTTAGTTTTATTTTTAATGTTTATGGAAAAGTGTTCCAGGAAGGAGTTGGCCAATTGTTCAAAGGTATACAGGCTATGGCATGGGAGCATGTTGTACCAGTCTAAGGCTTGTCCCCCAAGTGAAAGGGAGAAGGTACGTAACATGAGGGGATTGCTACTATGAAGTTGGTAGCAAGCTGAGTGGTAGTTGCTCACATGTTCTCTAGGATCTTCCTTACCCTTGTATTTATCAAACTTTGGGATCTCAAAGTGATAGGGATAAGGTGGGATTGGAACTGATGGGTGGACTGGCTCATTGTAGAGTTCATCATAGGTTAGTTTCTATGGTCCATAGCTAGTTGTGTGAAGGTTGAGCATCTTCACTTCATCTTGTAGAAGTTGAATTTTGGGTGCTAAGGGTGTAGGGGAAGGTGTGAAGGTGGGTGGAGCCTATGAGTGTGGTGGATATTGGAGTTGTTGTTCTTCCCAGTACTGAGGAGGGAAGTATTGCAACTGGTCTTGGTGAGGTGGTTGTTGAGCGATGTATGATGTCATGACCGATGGAACACTAGGTTGTGGAATAGGCATTTGCTGAGGGTAATAGTATTATGGTTATAGGGTGTGTGGTTGTGGCATAGGTATCTATTGGGGATGAGCCTACTATAATGGTTGGGTCATGGGAGGTGATGACCAAGAAGGAGGAGGCATAAATAATGTAGGCCCTATAGATACTAGTGGAGGTATCAATACTGATGATGTAGGAGGTGGATGAGATGAAGTGTCAAAGGATGGCACCTATCTCTATCCTAATGGATGAGATGTGGGAAAACTAAACTAGGTGGAGTACCCTAGAGTAATAGGGGTATAGGCTATGGGTCTTGATCCATAGGTGGGAAGAGGACCGATAGTTGGAGCCTAAAAAGGAGGAGGAGGGGGTAATATGAAGGTAGATGTAGCCAAAGGTGGAATGGTATATTGGGTAGCATACCCTCCCATTACCTGAGATGTAGATGGGAAGGATGAAGAGAAAGAAGGGTAAGCTCTCAAAGTAGGAGCTTGGGAAGGTGGAGTGGTAAATGTGTTTACTCTATATTGGGTGTTTGTGGTTGGTTGATATTGTTGGTATTGCATTGGTTGTATTTGAGGAGGTGGTTGGGACAAATCCTCAAAGGCTAGGAAAAATGGTTGTTGGGAAGAAGATGGTTGTGACTCTTGGGAAGAGTGTGGGTGTGATGATGGAGGTGGTACTTGCTATTGTTGCAAGGGGGGTTGTTGTGGTGTAGATTGGAAGGATGGCATCTGGGTGCCTGGTGTGGATGAGGAGGGGTCTAAAATCATCCCTACGATAGGGGTAAAATATTCAACCTGAGGGTGAGTATGGTTTAGTAATGAGGAGTCATTCTCAAACAGGGATTGAGATAGGCTCTAAAAGAAAGGGTGTGTGAAGGTAGGAGATATAGGTGGGGTCTCCTCTTCTATGGTGAATAGAGGAGGGGGTTGTCCTAGAGTAGTGTAGATCACATGGTCATAGAACATGGAAGGTGGATTAGGTGATGATGAAGGGTAAGTAAGTGGATGGTCTTATTTGAATGAAGTGGCAAGGGCTTCACTCAAAGTGGATGTCTCACCCTAAGACATCGTGTGTGTGTAACGTGGATCAAATCCTATGAGAAGATCAGGTGTGCATGTGGATTTCCCCTTCATGAGTGAAGGAGGAGGGGTAGACTGACTAGAAGTGGTGCTAGAAGCCTCCTCTATATGGTATGCTTGCTCGCATGCTCGACTATGGGTAACAATAGGCATGATGGTGTATATCATATCATGAAGTTTTAGAACTATACAAAAACTAAGATCTAAGGTTTTAGATGTGATGTGTAAAGGGGTTTGGAAGCAACCCTATGATGTGTGGACTCAAACTATAGTGACAAGTTATGTAGAGCTAAAAACAAAGTGTTGCATGGTGTGATGTGCTAAAACTAGTTTGTGATCATGCAAACAATGTGAAACTAGAATCAATTCTAAATGCAAAAAATAAAGTGTTTTATTCATTTGAGTGTGTTTTGATGTTGATACTTCCTAGATAAAATCATGGGTAGTGGAGTGAATACTCTAGAAAATTAGGAGTGTCATCAGTATAGAACCTCCTACAACACCCAAAGATGCACAGAATAGAACAATATCATGATGTGCGAATGGTGACCTATATGGAAGGTGTAGTAAAATGATAACCTATGGGGGAGAACTCAAAGTGCTGAAATGAGCTCATTGTATCCTCTCACGAGAAGAGGTGGCACTATTTGAGACCTACTACTAGCATACCCATGCTTTCGCTTCACCCTCGGGTGGGCTTAGTCAATAACGATAGTTATCATGTTCACGAATTATGTAAGCCTTGTGAACAAAGGCATCTAATCCTATCCCACTCTGAAGGTTACTTTTGGTGATGAAATCCAGAAGCCCAATCTCAAAAGTGGGGGGTTTTCTAGTGATGAAGTCTAGAAAACCACTCATGTGGGGTTGCTAGGTGTCTAGGGAGGTGAGATGGTGGAGGGTACAACTCCTACCACACCAGTCTCGAATAATGGATTGGGGATGAAGTCCAATCTCACCATTTATTTTGAACCACGTATGTGTGTGGGTTTGAGTTTTCTAACGATGATGTATAAAGCAAGAAATCTAACTAAATGCCTTTTTGAAATGAAATCTAGCCCTAGATGTGCTTTTTGGAAGAAGCTAAAGTAATTTTAAAAGAAAGCTAGTCCTATGTGCCTTTTTGAAAAGAAGCTAGGATCTATGCTTATGAAGTAAACAAGCAAACCAAACAAAGCATGTGATTGTCAAAGAAGTGAGAAGTCTAAGCTAAAGACAAGAAAGGAAAGTGAAATTTGCTTTTGTAAAAAGGAAATGATTCACTATCATAAGGAAATGCAAGAAGGAATTTGAAAATCTAATCTAGATACAAGAAAGAAATGGGAAAGTGATTTTTGGTACAAAAAGAGATTTGAAATTGTGTTGATAAGGAAATGCAAAAAGATATTTGAAATTCTAAACCCTAAATGCATGAAATGAAATTGGGAATTGCATTTATACAAAAAGGAATGTGAAAGATGCTTTGAAAAATTGATGCAAAGAATAAATTTAAAATATAAAATGAATAACACAAAAGGACAAATAAAAACCTATTTAAAATGTGATTTGAGAAAAGAAATGAGAGTGTTCTTGAAAAATAAATGAACTGAACTTTCTGATTTAACATAGGTTTTTGGACAGCAAATTGGAAGATCTAACTATTGCAAGAAAGAGGGGCTTTAAGAATTGCGATTTACAAAAAGAATGACTAGAAACGAAAACCTACTTTAATGCTTTAATCAAAGAGGGATGTAAATCTGATTTCTATACAGAAAGATAAAGATAAAGCAACTAACCTAAATGTTCTTGACATGATAAGTGCATTGAAATAAGAGATTCACCGAATGACATGATGCATTTGCTAGTGAAATTTTCATTGCAATAAAATGATAGAACAGAGAGGAAAAAGGGGAATACCTGATTCCTTTTGCTCCAGATGAATTTGTCTATCTTTCTGCTATTGACCTCTACAAGTTTGAGGGTTTTTGGAGCAGTTATGCTCAATTTGTAGGGGGGTGAATTGGATCTAGATTCATAGGTAGGGGGTGAATCAGATCTATGAGCCTAAAATCCCTATTTTGAGGGCTTGAGGGGGTTGTCAGGGCTTCAAGGGTCTCTATAATGTCTAGATATTGTACCTACAACAAGACAAAAATAGTAAATTGTGTTAGATTCATGATAAAACTAGTCTAGCACAATCCTTTGTGGGGGTCCCACCGGGCATGCCAGAATGAAACGTACAAAAGTAAGCATTTGATCTAATAACTTGCTAAAACATAGATTATTCAAAATTTGATTTTATTCATGATAGAAGTGCTTTTGTGTTACAAATAGGGAGAATTCCCATTCTTTATTTCATAAATGTACAATAAATCTGATGCTATCTTTTGGGCTCCTCAATGTAGGTGGGCTTCATGCATAATGTGTGCCACCAGTAGTTGTATTTGCTATTGTTTTCCTCTTTGCATCTATGCTAGACCTACAAAATGGAGTTAGTATGTTTGGGGGCTTGCCTTAGTTAGGCCCCATGGTGAAAAAGACAAATCGACACAAAATATGTAATGAAAACTAAAATAAATTGCATAGAACATCATAAAAACATGAAATGAAGCATACCTGATAGATTTGGAGTGAAAATCCTTCTATAGGACCAATTCATAGGTCGAGGGGTAAATTGGAAGTCAGATTCATAGGTCAGGGGGAATTGAGCTATGAGTACTTTCTACTAGAGATCCTTGTCTAGATGGGCTCCTCAGGTGTTGCTATGTTGTTTGTATGGTTCAGATGTCTGAGATTGCACTTTTGGTCATATTTTTATAGAGTTTTTGTAGGCTAACTAAAAGGGGAGAGAGAGATAATGAGGAATTAGGTCCACTATTTATAGAAAAACCTAAGGTGTAGGGGGTGTGGTTAGGAGTACTAAACCCTAAGGTAAAGTCCTAAGATGGTTAGGTTAGGGTTTATGAGGTGTCATTCCTACATTCCCTAAAGAAATATCTCATCCTCACACATGTGTGAGGAGAGATTAGGGTTTACTAGGGTTAGGTGGTCCCTAGGTTAGATTAGGGTTAGGTTAGGGTTTCCTAGGAAATATCCTAACTAACTTGGTGCACACACATGTGGGAGGGAATAATTAGGACTAATTAGGGTTTAGGAACCTAATTAACCTTTTTAATCCAAAAAGTGCACTTAAGTGAAGTGACTTTAAAATTAGAATTGGAATTAACTTTAATTAAGACTTTTTGGGAACTAATAGTCCCGTGGGGTCCTAATTAGGTCTAGGAAGGGCTTAAGTTGCCTTAGGTGATTGATAAGTGGTATTTTGATGGATGAAAGGTGGTTATGACATGGATTGTGTAGTTTAGTAGGGTTTCGTGCCTATAGACCAATGAAATGGTCTACATAAGTCTACGAAGGTCTACGATGGCCTACACTGATCTAGAGCGGTCTACGCTGGTCTAGAGTGGTCTACAGTGGTCTAGAATAGCCTACACAAGTCTACAATAGTCTACACTGGTCTACAATAGCCTAGAGGTGTCTAGGATGGTCTATGCAAACCTACAAGTGTCCAGATGGATCTACAAGTACGTAGAGGTAGACATGTGCAACTTTTGGGTGTCTACACTTATTACATATTGATTAGGTATAAGGAATGGATATGGGGATGTATTCATTATATCTCCCATAAATGGAGATGGAACCTAACTGGGATGTGTTGTAGAGATCATATATTACCTATATATCAAATGATATCATGATGGTATAATGCATGTGGAAGGAGAGAGTTTATTCACACTATAATTGTAATATAGGTGCACCTTATTCCATAGTTAGGTTGATAAGTAGTTTTGAAAGGATTAAATTATAGTGTACCTATATATTAAGGTACATGAGGAAGAGGGAGAGGAAAGGGACCTATTTGATCTATATAGAGGAGAACATGAAGGAGGATGGCATGTAACATAAATCTAACTAGTATTTTGTCTAAGTTAGTACATGGAAACATGGTAGAGAGAAGGATGAGGAGGAGCGAAATAAGAAATGTAGACACTTAAAATGCATTATCTTGAGAATACTCCCAAAGATCCTTCTTTCCAACCTACATAATCCACTTTGGGTAGCCTCAGGGTTGATTCCATAGATTTTTCCAATAGCAAGCAACTTTCTCCATGAGAGGCATAACCATCTTGACCAAAGATGGTCTCATTTTCTCCACCATCTCGATCTGAGAGGGTCGTGTAAAACCAAAAATAAAAAAGTAACAGGTAGTTAAACTATTTGTTAGTGTTTGTGAGTAAGCCAAAATTTCGTGCCTAACTTTATGTTGGCACCAATTAACCTGTTGGCAGTAATTTACCTACGACCTATAGTCACCTACTAGAAATAAATTAGGCTACCCATGATTGCCACCTTTACCTCACCTCTCTCCTGCCATAAGGCAATAAAATGATACTCACCCCTCTACTTTTTGATCCATAAAATTTCAAAATTTACTTGCCATGAAGTGTTATTTGCAGACACCTAAAACATGTCATATTTAGGATAATTACTTACATAGGCACATTCATAGGCCATGTGACTAAACCTTGGAATTTCCAAGTATCAAAAGTGGTTTTCACCACTCATCTAGGGAAATCTTAGCCCATCTAAGCTTTGACACTATAAACCATATTAGCTAGATCCTAGCTTCTCAAGCTCAGAGCGGCTAGACGATAGTGGCCAAACCTTAGTCACTGTAGACGATAGCGACTAAGCCATAAAAGAAAATTGCCAAAAAATCAACCCATTCATGGGTGGAAGTGGTAGTATGCATGCAATAAAGGTGAGTGGGAAAAACTTTCCATTCCCATTTCATGACCAATTCATATGAGAGTCTTAAGTCCAAATTTAGACTTCAGTTAAACATGGAAAAATAAAAAGCTTGTCATGCTAACACCTATTGTGCATGAGGGATTCAGTCCTAGGGTTTTGAACATAGACCTAGGGCTTCACACACTTTAAAATATGCAAAACTAAGAGCACCAAAGGAATGATCACATATCCAAGATCACAAATTGAACATAACAAGTCATTGAGGAGAGCTTTTGATATTTGGAGAGCTTCCCTTGGAGATCAATTTTACAGCAAAGCCCTGTCGGATTGGAGAGCATATTTGAGCATCCTTGAGGAGAAAAAAAGTGCTAGCTAATTAAGGGTTTAAAACACATAATATATTCAACACATCGAGCAAATCAACCACCATTTCAACATCAGATACAAGCTTTGATCCATAGCCTTGGAGCAAAGAAGACAAGTTTCACTTTAGCGGCCACTATCTTGGATAGTGGCCTACAGGCCTAGCTTAGGATTTAGACACTAGTTTATTTTATTATGATTTATTCATGTCTTAATATTATTAGCATATATTTACTTGATTTCATAGCATTAGTTTATTGTATTTTCATTAAGCGCATTCATTTCTAACAGCCTCATCCAGGGAGGCAATCTCGGACATCTAAGCGTGTGTTGTTATTTCATTTCTTACAAGGCTACAGGTTCATCGGGATAATTCACAACATATGAGAGCAAGAGGATCCCTCTAGAAATCATACCTAGAGAAGGAGGCATCTTTAATCCTTCATACATTTCTGTATGCATCACTGGGAAGCCTGATAAAGTATACCCCCTATGCAAGGGGATATTTTATACACCTGCTGCCCTATTTGTGTGTAAAAACATGTATCAAATGAATGGTATCCCTTAGAGATATTCATATGTAATCATATCTTGTAAATATCAATACAAAAAACATTCATTCATTTATTTCTTCGCATTTTGGTTATATCTACTTTATGCATTTCATTTATTGCATGTTTAAAATTAAAGGATTCAATTAAATCACAAGTAGAGTACTTAATGGATGGCGCGCTGCTTCCCTAGGGTCGCTACAAATGGTGATCATAGTGGGACTCCTGCCTAGTTCTATAGTTAATTTTCATTTTCTATCACTTTACTAATTTTGGTTTTGTGTATAGGTTTAGCCGCTCTGATCTACAATGGCCATTAATCATCCTATCTGGTCTACAATGACTAGGAGTTAGCCACTTTGGTCTATAGCGGCCAAAAATCAGTCACTTTGGTTGATAGTGGCTGAAACTGGAGTGCAGCATAGGATAAAACCTTGGTTCTCTAAGCTAGATTAAAGGTTGGTACAACTATTCTGGTACTTTATGGTTTTCTGTTTGCTTATGTTTTCTTAAAAATAGTGAAAATTAAGACATATTTCGATTTGGAAAACTAAAATAATGAAAAAGAAAGAACTTGCATCTTGCACATCTTAGGTTTATTTTTAGATTTTCCATTATGTGTTGCTAGGAACAATGACTTCTCTTTGTAAATTTTACCCTAGAATCCAACGTACTAGGAACTGTGTGTTGGTTTGCTTGCTTTGATGCATTTCTAAAGGCCATACTTGCACCTAATAGAGTGCATCCATTAATCTCATAGCAGCTATGAATCTTTCTAAAAATTGAAACGTATTTTGCATTAGGCATATAGGAAAGAATCATTGTTGTTGTATGATGCATTCTTATTCATGGAAACATAAAATAAACCCCACACATACACACATATTTCAAACATTGGGGAGTTGGATTTCATCACCAAACCTCAATTCATTCCAGTGACATTGACATTCATATCCTTCCACCGGTTTACCCCCTAGAGCTTCCTAGAAATGGATTGAGGAACTTACTTATAGTGGTACTAAGTTACTTGTGTTCAAACTATCTCCCACTATTGGAACAATCATTGGTTCAGAGTGGAAGAACTAGGTGAATCCTCCACTGGGATTTAAGTGGTGTACCCTAGTATCTTTTGAGAAATCATGTTTGGCATGAGTGTTCTTGATTATCACTATGGATGAGTCTCCTAATTCTAAATCCAAAGCAAGAACAAGAAACAAGAAACAACAAAACATCAAAATACAACAAATAGTTTAGGGCACACTTAAATTGGTAATCAAGATAAATATTTTATTGATATTTTTTGGTTATATTTAAGTGCAACACAAAAGATAAATTCGCAAAAATAATAGTCAAAACAAGAAGTAAACATCCTCAGTCTGATACTGAAGGAGAATCTGAAGCAACACATAACCTTAGGCGAAGTTGTGGTAACATTGAAAGACCTACTTGTAATATCGTGAGATGCAGTTCTATGAGTGTAAGAGGTGATAACTCACCCCTTAGAGGATCTCGTCGAGAAACCACAAATAGGGAACCACATCATGAAACTACATCACATAAACACAAAGAGGCCTCATGGCCATCATCATCAAGGAGACATGAGGAAACCTCAAGGACTTCCTCTAAACACATAGAAACCTCTCAAATACATACGGAGGCTTCAATAGCTTCCACCCCACATGGACATAAGAGAGGTTCTAAAACCCATTCTTCACACAAAAATGATATGGCAGCAATGCCTCCATCCTCATGGAGAAGGGGGGTGACCAAAAAGCCTTCATCATCAAAAGGACACAAAGGAGTCACAACATCCCAACATTCACATGAGACACTTAGAATAGATCAACCCACTTAGGGGCATGAAACTAGAGATACATCCAATGATAGACATAAAATAGAAGATATCCTTCACACAAGAGGAAGTATTCCAATAGACTATGACATCATTGGAGTAAATGGCACCCCATGAGATTAGCCATGGAAAACAAGACAGTTAAATGAGTTTGATCAAATTTATTCGAGGCCACTTCCAAAACCATAACTATGGATAATTCTGCATCTGGAAGTTCACAAACCATGACTTCTAAGCCCACTTCTTAAACTATGGGTGCCTCAAGGTGAATCCATAGTAAACATATAGAGTCTAATCATAGAGACACTCAAAATTACACTGAACAAGTCACATTAGCTAGAAAGAGCAAAGAAACCACAAAAACCTCTTCGAGGAATATACAAATAAAAACTACTAGAATAGGATCAGATAAGCATGAGTCTTCTATGACCGCACAAGTTAACCACATGTGAAGGTTAGAAAATACCTTGCATAAAGAGTGAGCACTTTTAGAAGCTCTCAAATATTATAAACAAAGAGAAATGCTTTTACGCCAACACGAGCAATAGTTAAGAGAGCAAGCTGAGCAGCTAGCTTGTATCAACCAACAAGCAAAAATAAATGATCATCAAAGAGAGAAACATGCTAAATCACCAAGAGAGCAGCACACTACACTAGAAGGAAACCCACAACAAAAACACCCTCTAAGTCATGAGAAAAATCCAACTGGTGGGGAAAGGGTAAACCTCATAGAATAGGATTAGACACATCATAAATCCCCTCATAGGAGGGAAGAAAATAGAACAAATCAAGTGGATAGAGTGATGAGTGTCGTTGAGTCTCATCATTTAATCTCAATGATTTATCAATCTAGGGTGGTGTCCAAGGCTGTCTACGATAAAAGGTTAGGGAAGAGTACAATTTAGACATTCAGATTTCAAGCAATTATTGGTGAAGTAGATTTTGGTTTAGCCTTTTGGTGTCACACTAAACCTAGTCTGAAGAATGGAAACTAAAATAAAGTACAAGAATTGAAAACTAAATCTAAGTTGCAAGAATTGAAATCTAACTACAATTGCATGAATTGAAATTGCTAAATTGAAATCCTAAGTTACTTTTGCAGAATTGAAATCTAGTTACTCTTGCATAATTGAAATTGCTAAATTGAAATCTAAGCTACTTTTGTAGAATTAAAATCTAATCTACTTTTGCAGAATTGAAACTTATTCTAAAACACCTGTCAATACCCTGCCACAAAAGGTCATCAAGCTTTTGCTACATGAATTGACAATAAAATGAAATATGCTGAAAATGGAAAGTTGCTAAAATATAAAGTAGGAAAAACATAAAGGAAAATGCTTAATATAATTTTTCAGCTGACATATACACAAATTCTGTACACAAACATAATAGGAAACATAAATCACATAATACAAAATAAAAACAATAAAATAAAATCTGGCAAGCAATCTATTAATTCTCATTGTAGCAAAATTATAGATTAAACCCTGCCATAAAATTCCTCCTTCTAGATCTGAAAGTGGGCCCATACTTCCTGATCTAGAAGGAGGTGAAAAGCACTCCTTAACTAATTAACACTTAGAACATAAAATGATAAAATACTGCACTTTTATTGATGACAAAACATGCTGAAAATTGTTACAAAAAATTACTATACAGTCCTAATTGCTGCTACTAAAAACTCTCCTCTATTATAATTCATAATTGGCTCAACCAAGGAGGGAGCTATGTTATTTATATAAATATTTACAATATATCCCATGCTCAAATCAGCCTATGTGCTATTTTACAGTCATTTGCCAATAATTCTAGATCTAAAATAAATGCAAATCTGGACAGTTTGTGTTGCAGCAGTAGTCATTTGCCCTTAGAAAGTATATTCAGTGATGGGAGTACATGGGAGGAGTCTAGAAATATCTCACACATCATTCTCCACTTCAGAATATGCCATTCCTATCTTTAAAACAACTTTCTATTATGATAAGTTTTTCTGGGTTTATCTTAGAAGAGGATCTGAATTGATATTTTCCATGAATGGTGGCTTTGGACGAAAAGGACGGAAAAATAAGATGGGATATATTTTCCTTTACCTTTTTCCAACATTTATTTCCCTTTTTTTAGCTTCAAAAATTGGTCAATAAGTCAAAAAGCACATTCTATTTTCATTCCGAAGATAAGTGGCTTCATTTCGAAGACAATGCAATTCTCATTCCGAAGATCACTCATTCCGAAGATACTACAATTCTCATTTCGAAGATACTGCAATTCTCATTTCAAATATACTGCAATTCTCATTCTGAAGATCCACTCATTTTGAAGATACTGCATTTTTCATTTCGAAGATGTTTGCTCATTCCGAAGACACTATGTTTTCTCATTTCGAAGATATCTGTTCATTTCGAAGATACTTCGAAATGACCAAATGTGTACTTTTCAAGTGATTTCTTCTGCATCTCTCAGGTGGGTTACCTCCTAGGATCATATTCCAATGGTCTTCATCTCTTTTCATATGTGAATTCCATGGCTTGCTGTTTATTTGTAGCTTGCTAGAATTTACATGGTAAATTACTGCATTTTCCAGTTCGGCTGCACAGTTGTAAAATATTGGCATTTCTTGTAAATTCAAACAAATTAGAACATGGAAAAATTATTCAAGTATCAACATGAAGGAGTACATCAAGTTGCTACTGAATTTATACACTTCATTCACCAAGTAACCATGCTGAAATAGTGCAATAGTCTTGCACAATTGTCCCTGCTCTGTTATACCCTATTGTTGCCTATTTAGATCATGTGGGAATGCTTCTAAATAGGTCAGATGTCTTCTGTAGTCCTTCTAAACTCATTCCATCCATATTCTCATGCTTTGCTTGACAACTTCAAGGTGTTCCTATAAAGTGACAGCTTGCTGATTTTTATATGGTTGTTTTTCTCAGATTTTCAGATTTATGATAGTCCTAAAATTTTGGCTTAAATGTGGATTTGAAACAAGTTGAAGGGTAGGAAAACATTCAAAAACCATTGAGAAGTTAATGGATATCAGCATACCACATTTGGTTAATTGAAATGCATGTTATTACTTGCTACTTAATCACGCAAAATCAGTCATAAAATGCTGAAAATAATAAAAAACAGAGATATAGTATTCCTAACATAAAATCATGCAAACACTTAACAAATAGTATATTCTAGTCAACTATTTGGCAATTAACTTATCATATGGTAGTCAAAAATTGTGCAATAATGAGTCAAAAATTGTGCAATAATGAGGCATTTTTGGGCCTTATATTCCCCCCCAACTTGAACTGATGCATGCCCTCATGCATCTTAGTAGGCCATAGTAATATGAAGGTTTTATTCTTGTGAACAACATACTTTGCTACCTGCTAACTGAGAAATTCCTCCTTGCTGCACTATATCAAGTATTTTGCAATTAAGCACATGTATGACTTTTTTCTATTTTTCTACAAGTTTTAGTGCTTCAAGGTACCTCTTAAAGGCTTGATATCATATGATTCATATTGCAATAGTCTTATTGTGGAACCATATTTGGCGGATGCACTACTATCGATGGAATTTTCTCGTTCTTAACAACATTTCAGCTTGAATGCTTATTTTTGTTGTTTGCACCTTTTGAACAAAATTGATAAAATATTTGATTTGAAATGCCTGAGGGATGTACTTACTTGTGGTAGATCCTTATAAACCTCAATATTTGATGTACCCTAATCCTTTTGCTATTATGTAGCATTTCTAGCAATTCTGGTATAGTTTATGCTCATTTCGAAGATATCTTGCTCATTTCAAAGATACTACATTTCTCATTCCGAAGATCTTCAAAAAATGTAAAAATGACCTCCTATGCAAAAGTTAGCTACATATTCTATTGTGGGTCCATCTCTAGAGTGTATAAGCCTTCCATAACATCAAAAATCCCTTCTTCATCCTTTTGTTTAGATGCTATTCTTTATTTTGTATGTTGTTGTTTTATTCTAGTAGTACTAAAATATAACCTTCAGGTGCATTTTGTTGATTATCCTCCTTAAATTTATCAGACAATTGTGAGATATAAACTTGTAGTTCTTCTAAAATTTGCCCTATAAATTGAAATAGAATTGTTGCCATGTCTGTCCCAAAATCAGGTTTTTGCATAGTTTTGGAATTTCCATGCAATTAATGGCATAAGGGGGTGTTTCTTGACATCTTGAATATGTTTCTTTTTCAACTTGTCACTATTATATGAATAGTTTATGCCAAAAACTGACTATCATACACTAGATGATAAATTTTTACTATGAATTATATGCAAGAAACACATACCTTACTGTCCTGAAAATTAGTCATGCACCTTACAAGCTGCTTTTGATGATTGTTAGCAGGCTATTTGAAATCATAAACAAACATAATACATGTGCAATGTGATATTTGTACAATGGTGGAACGATGATGGGTAGATCAACAAGGCAATGCATGCCGAAAAATCGGTTTTCATGCAAGCCAACTTAGTAGCGCCTCCAAGAAGGTTTTCACTACTGAATTATTCATTTATATATATATATATTTTTTTTCATTTTTTTTTCATCTCTTTTTTTTTTTCATTTTTTTTCATCAGAAGAGGCTGCCATTTCTGGTTTTCAACCAACTTCTGTCCTTTTTTTTTTCAAGTGCTTCAATCAGAGAGAACATATCTCACTCTTATTTGGATAAGACCAATCCTTATTCTACAAAAACATGTCAATTTTTGTATGAAAACACCATCTCTTTCTATTGAAACCTAAAACATTGATGCAACCTTCCTTACTAGATGACTAGTAAGAATCTTCTTACATCATCATTGCCTCCTTATTGCTGGAAATGAAGTATTGGCTCCATTGTTCCTCTTTCTTGCTGAAATTGATGCTTGTCCTCATGTATCCCCATTTTGTGGGACATGCCTTTGCTACAAATTTTTTTTTTTTTTTTTTTAGTTTTTCAAATTTTCTTGTCTTGCTTGTACCCAAAAAGGAAGTTCACAAACAAGACTATTCTTCTTTTTTCTTTTCTTGTATTTTTTTTCTTTTTTTTTTTTAGACTTTTTATCATCACTCTAAATCTGATATTGAAGAGAAATTCTCTTCCCTTATGTGTACATCCAATGGAATCTCCTTCAAGAACTCCTCCTTAGTTAATGGTGCATGGTATACCTAAAGGCAATGTCCATTCACCAATAGCATCCTCCATGAATTACCAATGGAAGAAAGAAGCACTGCTCCATATCTAAAAACTTATTCAATCAAGTGTTGTCCATGGCTCCTAGTCTACAAAATCTTGTCAATCTGTTCTTGAAATAATTAAATACCAATTCCCAAAATATGTTAAGTGCTTACATCAAGATAAAATCTTGATATACCCTTGTAATTCCATGTAAAGAGATTGAAATATTGTTTCAAAATAGCAACAATTTTGCTTTTTATTTATAAGTCAACCAGCTAATAATGTTCAAGAATTTTCTTGGTTGAACTTCAATTTGTTTCATTCCTAGGAGGATAGAATTCACCCCTTTGTAAAATGGAAGTAAATTTTCTATGTGCAGTTTTTCTAGTTTTTCTCCTTTATCCAAAGCTAATTTCTGTGTGTTTGGACTAAAGGTTTTCTCTGTATCTCCATTTATTTTTGTCTCTTCAAGCTCAGGTAAGTTCTTATTTTAGCACAGTTGGATGTTGCTGCAGTCAATAACATTTCCTGCAGGTTTTTTTCTTTTTATACCAGATTCAGCTACATAGACAGGGGTTGCCTATCTTGTATTATTCAAAATGATCATAGGTTGGGCTAAAAAAAATATTTTTGGTTTGCACAATAAGACAAGAAGTGTACAACTTTAGCAGATAAACTACTTGTTAGGTAGGATCACCTCTAATGAGATCAACTATTGTCTATGTAGGCTAAGAATTGCTAGGTTACGATTTAGCATGGTAAAATCCAAACAATCTTTAAGTAATAATGAAAAACTCTAGGATCATCATTAAGTTGTAAACTCCTATTTTGATTGTGCAAAAGTTTTTGTGATTTTTTTTTTTTTAATAAATTCAACTTACATAGACAGGGGTTGCTGTCCAGGTTGGGCTGAAGGTAGTGGTTGCTTATTTTCTAAATGGATTGAAATGCAACTATCAATAATTATTAATTATACTAGCTATTACATTCAGATTTAACTCTGAACTTCATAACTTAGCACAATAATAATTATTTGATTGCTTTTACCCTCTAACAACACCATGTTCCCTGGCAACAGCACCAAAATGATGAGTGTCGTTGAGTCTCATCATTTAATCTCAATGATTTATCAATCCGGGGTGGTGTCCAAGGCTATCTATGATAGAAGGTTAAGGCAGAGTACAATTCAGGCATTCAGATTTCAAGCAATTATTGGTGAAGCAAATTTTGGTTTAGCCTTTTGGTGTCACACTAAACCTAGTCTAAAGAATGGAAACTAAAATAAAGTACAAGAATTGAAAACTAAATTTAAGTTGCAAGAATTGAAATCTAACTATAATTGCATGAATTGAAATTGCTAAATTGAAATCCTAAGGAAATCTAGTTACTCTTGCATAATTGAAATTTCTAAATTGAAATCTAATCTACTTTTACATAATTGAAATCTAATCTACTTTTGCAGAATTGAAACTTATTCTAAAACACCTGTCAATGCCCTGCCACAAAAGGTCGTCAAGCTTCTGCTACAAGAATTGACAGCAAAATGAAATATGCTGAAAATGGAAAGTTGCTAAAATAGAAAGCAGGGAAAACATAAAGGAAAATGCTTAATATAATTTGTCAGCTGACATACACACAAATTCTGTACATAAACATAATAGGAAACATAAATCACATAATACAAAATAAAAACAATAAAATGAAATCTAGCAAGCAATCTATTAATTCTCCTGCAGCAAAATTACAGATTAAAACCTACCATAAAATCCCTTCTTCTAGATCTGAAAGTGGGCCCATACTTCTTGATCTAGAATGAGGTGAAAAGCACTCCTTAACTAATTAACACTCAGAACATAAAATGATAAAATACTGCACTTTTATTGATGACAAAACATGCTAAAAACTGTTACAAAAAATTACTCGTACAGTCCTAATTGCTACTACTGAAAACTCTCCTCTATTCTAATTCCTAACTGGATCAACCAAGGAGGGAGCTGTGTTATTTATATAAATATTTACAATATATCCCATGCTCAAATCAGCCTATGTGCTATTTTACAGTCATTTCCCAATAAATTTGTATCTAAAATAAATGCAAATATGGAAAGTTTATGTTGCAGCAGTAGTCATTGGCCATTAGAAAGCATCTTCAGTGGTGGGAGTACATGGGAGAAGTCTAGAAATATCTCACACATCATTCTCCACTTTAGAATATGTCATTCATATCTTGAAAACAACTTTCCATTATGTTGCAGTTTTTCTGGGTTTATCCTAGAAGAGGATCTGAATTGATATTTTCCATGAATGGTGGCTTTGGATGGCAAGGACGACAAAATCATATGGGAGATATTTTTATTTATCTTTTTCCAACCTTTATTTCCCTTTTTCCAGCTTCAAAAATTGGTCAATAAGTCAAAAAGCACATTCTGTTTTCATTCCAAAGATAAGTGGCTTCATTCCGAAGACAATGCAATTCTCATTCCGAAGATCACTCATTCCGAAGATACTGCAATTCTCATTCTGAAGATACTACAATTCTCATTCCGAAGATACTACAATTCTCATTTTGAAGATCCACTCATTTCGAAGATACTGCATTTCTCATTTCGAAGATGTCTGCTCATTTCGAAGACACTATGTTTTCTCATTTCAAAGATATCTGTTCATTCCAAAGATACTTTGGAATGAACAAATGTGTACTTTTCAAGTGATTTCTTCTACATCTCTTAAGTGGGTTATCTCCTAGGATCAGATTCCAATGGTCTTCATCTCTTTTCATATGTGAATTCCATGCCTTGTTGTTTATTTGTAGCTTGCTAGAATTTACATGGTAAATTACTGCATTTTCCAGTTTTGCTGCACAATTGTAAAATATTGGCATTTATTGCAAATTCAAATAAATTATAACATGGAAAAATTATTCAAGTATCAACATAAAGGATTACATCAAGTTGCTACTGAATTTATACACTTCATTCACCAAGTAACCATGCTGAAATAGTGCAACAGTGCTGCACAATTGTCCCCGCTCTGTTATACCCTGTTGCTACCTATTTAGATCATGTGGGAATGCTTCTAAATAGGTTAGATGTCTTCCGTAGTCCTTCTAAACTCATTCCATCCATATTCTCATGCTTTGCTTGACAACTTCAAGGTGTTCCTATAAAGTGACAGCTTGTTGATTTTTATATGGCTGTTTTTCTCAAATTTTTAGATTTATGACAGTCCTGAAATTTTGGCTTAAATGTGGATTTGAAACAAGTTGAAGGGTAGGAAAATATTCAAAAACCATTTATAATTTAATGGATATCAGCATACCACATTTGGTTAATTGAAATGCGTGTTATTACTTGCTACTTAATCATGCAAAATCAGTCATAAAATTCTGAAAATAGTCAAAAACAGAGATATAGTATTCCTAACATAAAATAATGCAAACACTTAACAAATAGTATATTCTAGTCAACTATTTGGAAATTAACTTATCATATGGTATTCAAACATTGTGCAATAATGAGTCAAACATTGTGCAATAATGAGGAATTTTTGGGCCTCATCATAGAGGGTTACCTCCATTGCCACCATGAGGGGGCTTACAAGAGGAGGAATTCCTCACCTCAAATGTATTCCAAGCACTTTCTATAAATATGAAGTCCTTTGGGAAACAAGAGATTACTGGGAATCAACCAACATTGATCAAAATACAAAATCAACCATTATGTCCATCTGTCCCTAGCCCTGTATACCCTAAGCATTTTGATATGCCTAGGTTGGAAAATTTTAAAGGTGAAGAGGATGCACAAGAGCATATTGCCAATTTTATCAATTCATATTTTCATATTGAATACAATTATGCTCTTATGCTAAGGATATTCATAATGACATTTTTGAGCATTGCCACCCAATGGTTCAACCAATTACCCAAGCATAACATATCCAGTTTTGCAAAACTAGTAAACGCTTTCCTGAAGTGTTTCTCCTTTGGTGCTAAGAGGAAAGTGAACCTTTCAAACCTGGAAAACTTAATACATTATGATTATGAGCCAGTAATGGATTATGGGAATATATGGAGAAAAGTCATGGTAAAATTATCATTCTTCATCCCCACAAAAGAGATCGTTTGGATGTTAACTAAGAGTTATTCCAAACACATTTTACTCTTGCTACAACTTAAATAATACCCCTCATTTTAGGAAGCCTTAGCATAGGATAAAATCATTGAGGACATAAAATTATATGAAGGAACCATCAAACTCCAAACCAAGGAGTGGAACAAAAATGACAAAAATGGCAAATACAAGCAGAAGTAGGCAAAACTTGTAGTAGTTAATCAAGTGGTATTGGTTGTGCCTAAGTATGGGGCTATGCAAAAACCCTATAATTATCAAGCACAACCCCCACTAGCCAATTATTATCAAAAGAAAAATCAAGGGTGAAACAAAGAATGCAAACCCCCTCGCTATTTTACACCATTGACAAAATCAATGCAATCAATCTTCAACAAATTGAGCGAGGTGGGAAAGATCAGGTTCCCTGATATACCTCTTATAGATACCACCCATCCTAAGCAAAAAGGATATAGGGAAGATCAATTTTACCCTTATCATAGGATACCGGGGTATAACATTGAGGTTTGCATTGGTTTCAAACACCAGGTGCAAAACATGATTGAGGCAGGAGAACTTAAGGTTGACAACCCATTGGCTCATTATAATAGATATATGGGCATATACAAAAACTTGATCCCAAACCATGAGGTCCCTAGAGGGCAAGGTGCACAATTCAATTAGGTCCAAATTGATATGCCTACTCACGGGTATGTTGGAATGGTTGAAATTGTCAATGTAGCAACCAGGAGTCAGTATGGTCAACCAAAACCTCCTACAACTCCCATTAACATCCCCGCTATACCTAGGTAGAGGTAGGGGCAAAAAAACCTCCTAGGTCCACCAAAATGACCTATGGTAACTATTCAGAGTAGACTTGAGCAAAACTTACAAATGACTTCGACCAAGATATCATCTATGAGCTCATACAACAGTACCCAAAGCATAGGAAGACCTTGATGGAGATTTTATTGATTGAGCTTCAATCACAAGATCCAAATCCATTCAACCATTTTGTAGGACAAGTACAAGAATTTTAGGAACCTGTAATTCGATTCTATGATCATGATATTAAGATAGTGCCTACTTCCTTACCGTACCCTCCATTACACATCATGGTATCAGTCAATAATTTACATTTTAAGTGGGTCTTGATCAATACAGTTTCTTCAATCAACATCATCACAACAATAGCCATATAACACCTTAAGATACCCAAAACCAATATCATTTCGAAAGCCTATACATTAAGGGATTTCAATGATGCTTTATGAAATATTATGGGAATGATAGTCCTACCTATCAAGGTGGGGCATAAGACCATCCCTATGATGTGTCATGTATTTTAAGGGTCTATGCAATGCAACATCATCATAGGGAGACCTTGGATAAGGGACATGAAATGTGTTCCTTTGATCTTACACCAATGTGTCAAGTATGTTCATGATAACAAAGTCCACATGGTGTTGGATGATGAAGAGATATTCAAATATGTTCATCAAGTGGATTATCTATGAGAATTTGTGATTCCTTCTACCCACTTGTATGTAGGACCTTCATCTCTAGCTATGCAATTGAATTATAAAGACAAAGGGGTACAAAAAGACTCATCTGCATCAACCCCTCATCTAGCACCCAACTTGGCTAATGATTCTAGGAGACCATCAACATCAAAACCAAAAGAAAATCAGAAGCTAAAGGTCCCCTTAGTTGATGGAATAAGGCTTAAGGAAGCACTAACCATAGCCATTGAGAAAAGTCCAAGTCCCATGGAAGAAGACAATATCCAAGATCAACCTGAGGAGATACTAGAACCCACTTCGCCAGTGTCATCTATAGGATCATCCACATAACATGCGACTATACACTTGGAAATTATAGGGATAGGATAGTATCTTGTGTAGAACATAACATTCATGCCCATCATAGAGTCCGCACAAGACATGGGATGACCAAAGGATTTAAGACCACGAGTGGGAATAGTGGTTCCAACTTGGAATCCCTCCCAAATAGAAAAAAATTGTCTATGCTGGACTAGACTGCGCCCATAAGTCTACTGATGAAGAAGAGGACAACAATGAATTATTCACCATTAATGTTTTTTACCTCTCTAATCTTTAGTTTTATCTAAGCTAATTTTAATGTTGCCATTGGTATGGTTATGGTCTTGGTATATATGAGCAGGGGTGTAGACGGCCATTCGAGCCGCAATACTAGCTTCCCACTAATACATTTGGGTTAAGCTATCACATCAGAGGCCAATATGAATCTCTATAAGTAGCCTTTGATAGATTGATCTTGGGGTTAGGAGAAGATATCAATTTTATTCCTTATCACCCACCAAGTACAAGATATTTGAGCAACAAAAAAGTGGCCATGGTGAGCATACCACCACCCGAAACCTATCAACCAAGCTCCACAATTGATGCCACCCCAATGAGTTACAACTCATGGGATGAAGAACAAGAAGAAAATGTATATGTTACAAGTGATTATGAAGCATGAGTAGGCTTGGCCTATCATTGGCCTTGCTATTTAGATAGATTTACCTGGTCCATCCAAAATGAGAGTGGATTCATATTGGATGAAAGTGACTATGAGTTATAGGACTCAACAGAGAGAGCCTACCTAGAACCAAGGTAGTGGACTCATAGCTTGGGGAAAGAAACTAATGCAAATGGCTTCTTCATAAGTGATGAAGAATATAAATATGAGAAAAAAATGGCCTACTTAGGGCCAAGACATGAGCCTCTTGTCTTGGGGCCACATACCAATGCTAACGGTTTTTGGATAAGTGATGATGAATTTGAAGATGAAACCAAAATGGCTTATCTTGGGCCTCACCATTTGCAGCAAGTCAATGCATTAGTAGAGAGAGGTGGCACTTTGTGCCATAGACCCTGGTTTGTGGTTTTTGGGAAGACCTGTCAGCTTAGTCACCATTCACTATGTAGTCAATCCCCCTCTATCTACATTCAAAGAGCTACTAGAGCCCAACGATCCTATTATCCAGCCTACTCAGGGGATAGATCCAAAAATCCCTTTTCCTCTAGAACCTCATCATGATTATGGAAGGGAAACATTTAAAACAAAATTTCACCCATGTGGTCCTAAATATTTCATTCCATCCATCAACATAATCTCTTTTGATTTTACCACTCCACTTCATAACCCAGTATATCCCACTAAACCTTTGTGTCTTGATATGGAGGCTATTAATTTGGATCACATTAATTCACCCATAGAGCCTGAGGATATTTTATCTAATGAAGAGACGTTACAACCATTCCATTTTGCATTAGGATGTGCATATGATGTGTTCCATGCTAGTTTGGATCCTGAGCTAGTAGGACCTATAAATCTCGCTGATGACATTCACTTGATACCCATGCCCTACTAGTTAGAGGATGGATATCATATGGCTATAGAAGCAACTTTCAAGGTGTACATTAGCGATGATCCTACTCAACCAAATAAATTCAAGTTCGGAGAAACTCTATCTCCAGAGGAACAAGCCATCATTATCCCTCTCCTGAGAGACCAAATATTTTTTCTTGGACTTACAAAGACATGCTAGGGATTGACCTAAAGTTAGTTGTTCACAACCTTTCATTGGATCCCCTAAAGAAGCCAATCAAGCAAAAATTGATGAAAATGTATCCAACCATTGCTTTGATGGTAAAGAACGAGTTGCAAAAACTATTGGATGCAATTTTCATAGTTTCCATTCACTATTCTGAATGGGTATTAAACATGGTGCCCATGGGAAAACCATATGAAAGAGTGTGTATTTGCATGGATTTCAAAGACTTGAATAGGGCAACTCCAAAGGATTCATTCCCATTGCCAAACATAGACGCTCTTGTTGATGCCACCGTAGGTCATGAGATGCTCTCCCTAATGGATGGTTTTTCTGTATACAATCAAAGCTGAATCAAACCTGAAGACCAACACAAGACTGCTTTCATTACTACATGGGGGACATTCTATTACAAAGTGATGCCATTTGGCCTTAAGAATTTTGGTGCCATGTAACAATGAGCCATGGCATATATCTTTCATAACTATATGCATAATATCTTGGAAGACTACATTGATGATTTACTAGCCAAGTCTTTATTGTGTCAAGAGCACGCTCAAGTCCTCACAAAGGTCTTCGATCACCTTATTAAACACAATGTCATATTGAATCTTGAGAAGTGCATATTTGGTGTAACTTTTGGTAAGATCTTAGGGTTCATCATTTCAAATAGAGGCATCAAAGTAGACCTTGCAAAGGTAAAGCCTATATTGGAAATGGCCATCCCTACCAACATTAGGGAGTTGAGAAGCCTACAAGGTAAGGTAACATCCATCAAATGGTTCATAACTCAATTTTTAGACAAATATCAACTCATGAACTGGTTTCTATGCAAGGATGTCCCATTTCATTGGGATGAATAGTTCCAACAAGCCTTTACAGATATCAAAACATACCTAGAAACACTACTAGTGATGGCTCCACCATGGCCAGACATATCATTTTTCTATACATATCGACTACTGATTTTGCTTTGGGTACCATGTTGACCCAAAATAATGCACAAGATAAAGATCAAGTCGTATATTACATCAATCGTAGCTTGGTGAGTTATGAGCTAGGATATGCGTATGTAGAAAAGTTGTGCTTAAAAGTGGTCTTTGCAACCAAAAAGTTACGGAACTACATGTTGAGCCATACGACCTACATAATATCCAAAAAAAATACTTTGCAGTACATGATGAATGAGACATATCACAATACACGTACTACAAAGTGGATCATGCTATTGATAGAATTTGATCTATAATTCATAAGCCAAAAGTCCATCGAGGGACAAGTCATATCATATCAATTAGCAGAGTCCCCTCTTCAGGATAACAAGCCTCTCACTATAGAATTTCCTGATGATGTAGTCTTTATATTATCAGATCCACCGAAACTCAAATAACCTAAGAAAGAAAGAGACATGGCAATTTTCTTTGATGGTTCAAAGTGTGAGCAAGGGGGCAGAGTAGGGATAGTCTTTATCACACCATAGGGCGCTCCACCCTTATAATTAAAGCTAGACTTTCCTTGCATGAACAATAACACAGAGTATGAGGCCTTGATTTTGGGACTTCAAATAGTTGTGGCAATGGGCATTAAAATATTGAATATATTTGGTGACTCCTTGCTCATAGTTAACCAAGTCAAAGAATTGTTACAATGCAGGTGCCCACTCCTAAAATCTTATAAAGAGCTTATTGACACTTACCTAGCTTGACTAGAATGGTATGACATCGAGTAAATCCCTCATATGTTAAATAGATTTGTAGAAACCATGACATATTTGGGATCCTTAATCCATCAGAATCTATCTACTAATTTCATAAACATTCATGTGAAAGTGCTTGCATACTCATCAGTACAACGTGAGGCTATGGACAATCAAGAGTCAATCAACATGATCCAAATTGAACCAAGTCAAGATTTGTCCTTCAAAGTTAGATCTTTCTTGCAAATGGCCCTTTGGGAATATTTGATCTCTCAAGGTCCTACAAAGTGTGTAACAACCATTCATCATAGGGTTGTTTCCCAATCTATGTTCATAAATGTTGGATCACAAGAGGAACATGTCATTTTATCTATAGAAGCTATGGCTTATCAGGATTGGCTTTCCCAATTGTGAGATTTCATGAAGCTTGGAATAATACCACAAGGCCTGTCGCATGGTGAAAGATAAACATTTAAAAAAAATGTGACTAGATATATTTTGATAGGAGAGAACCTTTACAGACGAGGTTATGATGGAGTGCTCCTTCGTTGTCTTGAGCCCCATGAAGCATCCTGGGTAATCTTGCAAGCTCATGATGGTATGTGTGGTGGTCACTTTAGTGGCATGACCATCGTTAAACATATTTTGAGAATGGGTTACTATTGGCCCACTATAGAAAAATACTATTGTGAGTATATCAAGAAATGCATAAAGTGCTAACATCATGCAAAACTCACCCACTTGCCATAACAAGCATTGCAATCCATCTAGGTAGCATGGCTCTTTTTGTAGTGGGTACTATACTTGATTGGGAAGATCTCTCCCCCGTATTTAGGCCGATACATGCTCGTCATAATTACCACTGAGTATTTTAACAAATGGGTCAAAGTGATCATCTTAACATCGACAACTAGACCAAGGATTGCGGAGTTTATACTCCACAATATCATTATTCATTTTGGGGTCTCTTTAAATATTATATCGGATAATGGGCCATCTTTCAAGAACAAAAATGTGCATGATTTAATGAAAAAATACCACATCCAACACAATTTTTCAACACCCTATTATTTGCAAGAAAATGGGCAAGTAGAAGCCTCAAACAAAACAATTATCTCCATCTTGAGAAAAATAGTGAGAGATAATCATAAGGACTGGCATTTGCAATTACCTATTGCATTATGGGCATATAGGACTAGTGTGTGAACGCCCATTGGGGAAACACCATTTTCACTTGTATATGGCACTGAGGCCATCATGCCCCTAGAGTTGGATATTCCAACCTTGTGCGTAGCATTGAAGGACTTCATAAATTATGACACCATGTGGCAAGGCCTCCTTGATTAGTTAATGCTTATTGATGAATGTTGAGTCAATGCCTTGGAGCATCTTCACATTTATCAAAATTGCCTTGCATGAGCATACAATAGTAAATTCCATTTGAGGGAATTCAAAGTTGGAGATCTTGTGCTTAAAGAAAACCAACAAAATTCAAATCTATCATCGTATTTGTGATACAAATTTATGGTAAATTGGATAGGCCCCTACATGATTTCAGAGAGGGTTGGTCCTGGTGCATATCGCCTTACACCATTGGAGGGTGTTGAAGAGCTTGAACATCAACATCATTCATTTGAAAACATTCAAAAAGATTCAAAATAACAAAAACATTCAAAAAAATAAAAACATTCAAATATATCATAAAAATAAAAAACATTCAAATATATCAAAAAATTAAAAACATTCAAATATATCAAAAAATAAAAAACATTCAAATATGTCAAAAAATAAAAAACATTCAAATATGTCAAAAAAATAAAAAACATGGTCACCTCCAGCACAAAAAGCTCCAAAGGCATCTTAAATTCCTTTGGTCAAATCAAATCATAAAAATCTCCAAAGGCATATTAAAGGCCTTTGGTCAAATCAAATCACAAAAGGCTCCAAAGGCATCTTAAAGCCCTTTGGTCAAATCAAATCACAAAAAGCTCCAAAGGCATCTTAATGCCCTTTGGTCAAACAAAATCACAAAAATATCCAAAGGCATCTTAAAGCCCTTTGGTCAAATCAAATCATGAAAAAATATGCTCCAAGGGTACCCAATCCGCTTGGTCAAAATCGATAAAAAAGCTCCAAAGGAATCTTAAAGCCCTTTGGTAAAAAAATAAAAAATACAAAAAAAATGCAAAAATCAAAAATACAAAAACATTTGTATCTTACATCCGCATCCACATAGTTGCATTTTATCCATTGCATTTGCATATTTTATGATCACATTTTTACAAACAATGCCACAATTTGTATCACAATCACAATATTCAAATAAATCTGCATCCATGCATCCATGTGAGTAACTATGTTTTTCAACACAACCAATTCATAGTGCTATAAGAAAAATACTAAGGTTTCCTAGTCATTCAATCGTATCTAGTGGTCTTATCAACTTTTTTAGATATCCACCTTGATTAATAGACGACAAGGTCTAGTTGTGATAATACCTTGGATATTCAGGATCCCATCACTAATTGAAACACTAAAATCCTAGCTGGTACAAGGGAAATATGAAAACTACAAAAGTGGTCTAGGTTACCTTAAGCAAAAAGGATCTTCCTTGCTTATCCCCCTGTGTGACCAATTTAAAGATGCTAAGAATTGACAAAAGGACAAGTTTAGCCCTACCCAATCAAATCCTTTGCTTAAATCAAAATGAGCAAAAATCCCAAAAAAAAGTGCAAATTCAAGATTCCCAAAGTATAAATTCATGATTACCCAAGCACAAATTCAAGATTCCAAAAGCACACAATCATAATACTCAAAAGCACAAAAGCAAAACAAATAGTGATTATCATCATTACATCAATACCTTGCTCAAAAATAAAAAATAAATCAAAATAAACAATAATTCTCATCACTACACATGAGCAAGTATCCCAAATGAAATGAAGAAAAGAAGGGAATGGAGCTTGAATCCCTGGAATTCTCAACATTGCACAAAATTGGAAGGAGAAATCCTTACACTTGACGATATGTCTATTATATTAGCTTCTAGCATTTGTATAGACAAATGTTTGAATGTGGATGAGCTAGCTTAGGTAACCTAATATTTCCTAGTGGTATAATCCAACTAAGTCCAACATAGATGAAATCTTGAGGATCCCTGATATTAGCAATGGGATAAAAGAATCCTGCCTAAAATCGAAGGAAATGCTTGGGTTCTATCTCAAAATATATATTCATTTGCACACAGAGAGATAATGAATATCCAGGAACATGGTGAAAGCCTTGCTTTTCAAAAGTCTTGTATGGTCAGTACATAGCTATTGATAGGGTAACTAGAGTGTTTGAAATCTTAAGAAAAACCTAAAAAACTCCTACATAGAAACAAATCATATCATCAATCACATAATCAACTTCTTTATAAGCTTCTATAAATTAGGGGGTATTAATAAAATAAACTAGATACCGAATATATGTCAAAAATGATATTTAGATGGCCACTGATTAGTTTATATCTTCTAAATTATAGAAGCTTATCTAGAAAATACATACATTCCATACCATTACATTGCACATATGGATGGTTTAAATAATTAGTTCTTATGATTAGAATAATCATTAAACATTCATGATCATTATACTTTTTGTGGTATCACCCAGTAGATTGTCAACATCATAGCATATGCATCCATTATGTTTTAAAGTGATTAAAATATACAAGTTCATTCACATTATATTACATACTGCATTCACCATATCATAGAATAAGTTAGATGCACACATTAAAGTCAAAATCAAACATGCATCTAACAATAAACATTACATCCATAAATACATAGTTCATAACTTATCCATTTACATCAAAAATCATATCATAATCCGCCTATGCATACAACCATAAATCCATAATTAAGTCCACATGATACATCACATCATGTCACAATAATTAAATGGTATTGCACCTACATAAGCATACATATAAAGATCCACATCATCAAAAATATCACCTATCATATAACACATACATCAAATCATCATAATGCCATCATCATATCACATAATAAAATAAAATAAAACAAAACATAAGCAATAAATGATACACATAATGAGTCATAATGCAAATATATCATATAAATGTGTGTATCAAGTATGTGGGTATACAAAATTACCCATAGGCTACAGTCATATAGGTCAAGCAGACCTCAAAAATGAAATCCAAGTGCATCATCAGTCAAACATGAGGTTTGTGCCCCCAACATCACCTCCCCCTATGGTTGTGTCATGAGTAGAGTGGTGTGAACCTACTAGTCTCTCTATACGAGTCCGGTTTCTTTGGATAGGATAGATAGAAGACTTCCTAGAGGTGGATCACCTGTTGACCTGTGAACCACCTACACCTGGTGCCTCCCTAGGGATGATCTCGTGCCTCTTGAGATACATATGGAGAGAGGTTATGTGATTGAAATGCCCTTGGATCTACCCATTGTACTCATATAGCAATGCTTGTAAGTGTAGAACCTCTGTCCCTAGATCTACCCTTGGATATATCCTAGTAGCACCCTATGGTGTAGAAGAAGGAACAAAAAACTGCATCCTAGAAGCACCACCTTTGATAGTAGCCTACAAATATTGGATCTATAGCATGAGCTACTCTATATTAGCATCTCGTTGGGCTATGGTAGCATCTCACTATTGTAACTGGATCTTGGTTGACTGAAGCTCAACCTCAACCTCATGCAACTATGCTCTTAGAGGAGAATCTCTCTCCTTGGGATCCAACTCCTCCTCATCCTCCTCAGGATCCTCCCACTCCTCTACTACCACCTGATCTATTGGTTGGCTCCATACCTTGGTCCTAGCTCAGACTCTATGCCCTACTGGATCTACATATTCATCCCTACCATCATCCTTGCAGCCCAAGATGCCATCACCATGCCACATAAGATCCCCCACCACTACACAAATGTATCTATGACTACCCCAGTGACTCCTGGGTCAACTGTTGAGGCATCCCCATCATAAGAAAACTCTATGATTCATGGAGGAGTAAGGTATCCCTTTGTTGTGAGACACCTGTACAAAAATAGAACTAGAAGCACATCCTACTGCAACTTGTACTGATGAAGAACCCAGGAGTATAAGAAATACTCCCCGATGCCAACTTTATAGTTGATGAGCCACCACTCATTTCATGTCCTAGTTGTGAAACTAGCCTCATCATCCCAAGCCAAGAACTCATGATACGGATGCCATATGATATCATCGGCCTTCAACCTAGTAAAAGTAGCAATGTAGTGGGAGAGCTCCCTCGCATGAGGACGACTCTTGTACATCTTGTGCCCTCGAGCCCATATAGAAGCATAGAACTGCATATGCTCCTCGATAACTATAATATTAGTGAGGAGTCCTCTAGGACAATCCATGTTGATGTGCTCCCATCCCAAAACTTGTAAGAGCAAGCTGCAAGCGATGCCAACGTGACCTCACCAGTGGATGTGGTACAACTCATCATAACACTAGGCCAACAAAGACCTCCCCTATGCATAGATGATAGGCTTCTCACTGTCTATTAGATCCTGGACCATTGCAAGGAGGTTTCATGAGAATATCAGGCTTGAGCAATCTATAATAAGATTTTTATTGATAACCATCAGTAACACTACGTGCCTCTTAGAGAAGACCTTCTCCTGGTACCAATGCACAATGGATACACCACCATATTGGGCATCCTTGAAGGCATCTGCAACATGCCTTCCAAACACCCGAGCAAAGAAAACATCATGATTATTAATGGTCGAAGAGACAATGGCCACTCCATCAAAGGGGATATAGAAAATACTATACACATCCTCCAGCGTGATAGTCATCTCATCGGTGGAAAGGTGGAAGGTATTAGTTTGAGAATCCCACCAGTGTACCAGGGTCATGAGGTAAGCCTGATATAACATAATATTGGGTAGCCTAGTGAAAAATTGTAACCCGTAGGTCTTGAGCTAGACCTAGTCCGTAGCACTCAAAAGGGGTTGAAGGTCATTCATGATCTTCAGGTCCTGATCCCAAGCAGTGAGAATCTAATAACAAAAGAGAAAAAAAAACATAACTACAATGCATCTAAGGCATAAATAACAATAGAGCATGAAAAATGGTATGAATAATGATAGGATATTCTAAAGTCTAGGTGAAAGAGCAATAAATGCACCCGATCATGCAACAAATCTAAAAAAAAATCAATTAATCACTTCAAAATAAAAAAAAATCAAAAAATTTCCTGAGTTTTTTTATTCACTATCGCCCATAGCGACCATAAATTGGTCGCTGAAGCTAGGAGTGGCCAAGCCGCCAACGGTCAGATTTTTGACCATTAAGATTCAAATCGACCATTGCCATCAACGGTGGTCAAGTTGCAAGCCAAGATAGTCGCTTTGAGTAGTAGTGGCCAATAGGAAACATGACAAACACATTTTCCCTAGGCCAGAAATACCAAAAAAATAACAAAGAAAACAAAATGGGGGCAAGCCCACCGTGATAAATCTTAAACTACACATAACTATGGGTTCTGTTGGTTGCCAAAAAATTTAATGAGGTTCTTGTACTGATCACTTAGTGTAGATAATTTTATCCAAAAATGAAATAGATAGGGTTAAGGTTTCGAAGAGTACTTGAGAATATTAGGCTCCTCCTCTCGTTGATGCCTCACCCTACGTAGCCATGATCCTCAAAATCGCAACAATACTCCAAATCGTAGAAGTCACTTTCATTGCAGAGCTCTGAAAAGCAAACTGACAGCTAGTGAAAGTGAAAATTTAAAACCCTAGGTCACATTTATATTATTCTAGTTATGCCTTGGCTACTGTTGTCATCAGCGACCAGTATTTATTGGCTACTCAGGATGAGAGCGACCACGAGTAGGAATTTGGGGGTCGTTGGAACTAATAGTGGCCAGTAGCCTAAGCAAAAATAGGAGGAATTCCCTCCATGAGAACCAGAAAAAACATTAAATAAACACATTTTGATGACTCATGGTTATCATAATGTTCAAAATAACAAAAAAAAATTACATAAAAATAAATCTCAAGTAATCCTCGTATCAAGTTACTTACTCTATCAACTCAATGGTTGCAGCGATTTGCACTCCATGCAACTTGGTGATATGAGTAAGTTACCATAAGATTACGTGGGGAAAAAATTCATTGTGGAGTTATGATGTGCCTCCTTTAATACCAAAGAAGACCAAGATGGTCAGACTGCTCTACGGGTACGAAAGAATCATCCTTATTCCTTCATGACATAAAAACATTGAGCCAAGTGATACAATACAAGCATAAATAGAGTCACTCCTCCTAACTCCCTAAGAAGGCTATTGATAGTCAGACCACTCCTTAGGATAGGGATGAATGATTATCATAAATAATTGAAATCAAAATTGGATGGGGGTTTACCCATTAATTGAAGAAATACTAGAAAGAAACCAAAACCAATCATATTTGGTCAAGCGACTCATCGCTTCATTCATTGCCCTTACCTCACTAATTAATTATGTGAGGGGGTAGTTCAAATATTCAAATCATTATAATCAAAATAAACAAAAGATCACTTGATCATATCAATATTGCATTCATCCTACGAATCATTGCAGACAATAACTACAAAGTTTCTCTTCTTTGCTGGGGTCATAAGATAACTATGAAATTATCAATTCGTAGCTCTCCTACCGCTCGGATATGATTGTAGCAGCAAAAGCTACCCGATTGTGTCTGAGGAACAAGTGTGATTGAACATGAGCAAGCCCTATGCTAAGTTAAGCCATCCAAAAATTGAAGCAATTATTCAAGGATATGCACCATCTTACATGATTGGGACATCCAACATTAATCAGACCAATGATCATCATACACCTTACAGATATATCTATCTATATTTTTTCTCAGTTTTGTATTTTAACACACAATGCATCGTATTTGTAAACTAGAGCGGCTAGATCCTGGCCGCTCAAGCTTAGAGCGGCCATGACTTAGCCGCTGCAGATGACAATAGCTAAACCTTAGTAGATGCAAATGATAACACCTACGACATAAAAGAAAATTGCAAAAAAATCATCCCATTCATGAGATAAAGTGGTAGTTTGCATGCAATAAAGGTGAGCAGGGATAACTTTGCATTCCCCTTTCATGACCAGTTCACATGGGATTCTTAATTATAAATTTAGATTTCAGTTAAACATAGAAAAAAAAAATCTTCTCATGCTAACACCTAGTACGCATAAGGAATTCAGTCCTAGGGTTTTGAAAATATACCTAGGGCTTCACACACTTTAAAATGTGTAAACCTAAGAGCACCAAGGGATGATCACATGTTCGAGATCATGAATTTAATAGAAAATGTCATTGAGGACAACTTTTGAGATTTGGAGAGCTTCCCTTGGAGATCAATTTTGCAGCGAAGCCCTGTTGGATTGGAGAGCATATTGGAGCATCCTTGAGGAGAAACAAAGTGCTAGCCGATCAAGGGTTTAACACACATAGGATATTCAACACATCAAGCAAATAAACCACAATTTCAACATCGAATACAAGCTTTGATCCATATCCTTGGAGAAAAGAAGACAAGTTTCACTTTAGTGGTCGTTGTCTTGGATAGTGGTCCACAGGACTAACTTAGGATTTAGACACTAATTTATTTTATTCTGCTTTCTTCATGTCTTCATATTATTAGCATAGATTTACTTGATTTCATAGCATTAGTTCATTGTATTTTTATTAAGCTTTTTCATTGCTAACAACGTCATCTGGGGAGGCAATCTCAGACATCTAAGCATGTGTTTTTGTTTCATTGCTTACAGGGCTACAAGTTCATAGGGTAAATTCACAACATATGAGAGCAAGAGGATCCCTCTAGAAATAAGAATAAGATAAGGAGGCATTTGTAATCCCTCATACATTTATGTGTGCAACATCAGGAAGCCTGATAAAGTGTGCCCCCTATATGAGGGGATATTTATACACATGCTACCCTCTTGTGTGTAAAATCATATATCAAACGAAGGGTATCCCTTAGAGGGATTCATATGTAACTAGATATTGGAAATATCAATACAAAAAGCATTCATTCATTTATTTCTTCACATTCTAGTTATATATGCTTTATGCCTTTCATTTATTGCATGTTTAACATTAAAGGATTCAATTAAATCGTAAGTAGAGTAATTAGTGGATGGTGTGTCGCTTCCTCGAGGTCGCTACACTATCAAGAATTCACCAAGTCCTACTACTAATGAGATGCTGCTAGATTGCCATAAAGTATTCAAAATTAATATTATATTCATATCCCTCATTTTATCACTCCTGACTCTACTAGATTTTGGTACTTGTTTCATCATCTTCCAACATGCCAATCGACCTACCAAAAACCTTCTACGTTGCCTCAAATCCATCCTAGACCTTAATACAACAAGGAAAAAAACTATTATAGTGATAACCTCACCTTGAGATGGTATATAGATGAAACTATCTTGACTCAAAATGATCTCAATCGGTCTATGAGGTGACAATTGTTTATTCATATTTTAACCTAGATTTGTATCTGCATGTGCATTTTAGCATTAGATCTTTCAAATTTTATGCATTTTACTATTTTTTATTTTATTTCACATTTTTAGATCTAATATGGGTTGGACCTCGATGGACCCTGCATATACTATTGATTCACTCATTGTTTCCCTTTATACGTAGGTGATAGAATTTGAATATGGTGAAAGGTTTCAGATCTCACCCTATGTGACATCCACACAAAAAACCACTCTCCAAGCGATGTGTTGGCATGGGAATATCAAGATTTCACCTCTTTATAAAAAAAATAAAAAGGGGAATCATACCCCTAGTGTATTATTTTTCATAATTTGTAAATATCCTCTTGAGAGGACTCTTTATAACCCAAAAAATACAAAAATAATATAAGATTTACTTTTATTGCTTTAACCATTTTTGTTCATTTGTATGGTGTAAATTTTCATCCTTTAAATGGTGATCATGGTGGGACCTTTGGGTCCCACTTTTTCATCATGTTGTTGTTTTTTTATATCTACAAAATGACTAATTTCTATTTATTCATGTGGTTGCAAGTTTCAAGGCTAACTATCTCTACCCTAGATGGTCCCTAATATGATCGTTGATCAAAGGCCTGATATAAATGCACATCAGCATTTTAATGTCTAGTCTTGCATAGGCTATCAATGTTAGGATTCTAACTCTCCTTTGATTTCTATTTTGCATGTTTTAAGGATTAAATAACACAAATAAAGATAAAAAACCAAAAAAATAGTTGCATTGATGTCCTTTTAGGCTTAATCTGTTTAGTTGTAACCATCTCTTTTCATGATGGTACCTTGTTTTCAACCATATCGATATAATATGGTCCATATACATTTTGGTAGTTCTTACAGTGCTACTTATAGAAGCATAAAATAGTGATTTTAGGGAATATTGCACTTTAAGATCATATCTTGCATTGATAAAAAACATTGTGTGCTCTTTGTTTCCCCCTAAAAGCCATAGTAGCCTCTGTGAGATTTTTTTCATATTTCTTCATCGAAAAGCCCTTATTCTTGGGTACATCATGAAGTGAGTTAGGTTTTTAAACATCCTTTAATCACAGGGCTTAATAATCAGTGGAACACAACTATTTTTCTTATCCAAGCCTGTCTAAGGGTGAAGCAAAAGCCTAGATGGGTGTAGCAGGATTTAGATAATGTGGCCCTTCTTAGGGGGTTATTTTGTTCCTATAAGGATACCTATCACCTATTTATCATCATAGGAAGCTATATTGACTATTTGGGTCACATTTCTTGATAGGAAGTGTGCACAAACTACATTTTTTCTATGGTATTCATTCCATCCACCTTATTCATTTTAGGAATAGGAGTTAAATAGCACATAAAAAATACAAAAGAAAAAATAAAAATAAAAAATAGAATTAAAATAAATCATTTCACAAGAAATAATAACATAAATGATAAAATCACATTTCTTGTTTGCTTTGCTTGCTTCTCTTGTGTGGTTTAGGAAGTGCACTTCATTTTCCTAGCCTATGATCATGATACGTAGTCAGGATGAATCATGAGAAAACACTCCCAATCCATCATAAAGAATATTGGATCATTTTCAATAGTAACAACAAGATAATTTTCCTAATGCACCCTCTTACCAATATCTTGGTCCACCTGAGGGAAAATATGTCCAATATTGACTCAAATATCACCTATCACCCCACTGACCCCAACATGTCGAGCATCATCATTCTGAATTTACCTACAAGCCTTTATGTCAATCATGATATTGAATATATAGACCATGCCACCCTGTGTGCCCTCTATAAGGACACTTATTTCTTCACTAAAGTGCCTAGAAATTCATTATATTGTATTTGTATTCTAACTCATCCTACAAATCCAATGCATTAAGAATAGAGATACACTCCACACTAAGATAGGGATGCTCAAGATACTATATCTAAGCACCCATATATGAGCCATGAATATGATTTTTTAGATGCATACATCAAAAAAAATAATGATAAACTTTCTATTTCTATCAAAGTCCATTTCACTTCAGTGCCACCTACCTACGCAAAGTAAATCATTCACCCCCAACATCAAGTTAATGTGGCCTTGTATGGTCTTGGAAAATAAATTAATGATCCTTCTAGGACTAAGGAATGATGCATACCCATTCACATTATCGATATGTGTGATTCACACTTATACGATTGACAAGATAAATCATTTTAATCTGATAGGTAAGCCAATCCTTTGTCATCAGCAACAATTATAGTGAATAATCCACCAACGACTGACTACCCATGCATGTGTACAAAATTCAACAATCCCAAATTCACCAAGAGAATCCAATGCAACACCACAATATTCCATCATGCCCAAATCAAAATATTCCACCATGTACATACCAAAATCCACTTCACCCCTAATACCACAGACCACCAGCCACTCATTATCAAGAACCACTTCCTCTCAAACAACACCAACTATGACCCTATCATCAAGAATACAAAATCTATGAGGAACTTCAACTAGAGTATTAGGATTAAATTGATACATGTCTTAACATACCTTATGGTTAAATTATCATTGATAACACACATCCACCATCACATCAACATCAAAATATACCACCTACACTTCATCAAAATCAAAGGCGATTGACCAACATATATTCACTAGAAGCCTATCAATTTTTGACCAATCTCATCAATTCATTTGAAAAAAATCCTCTGGCATGGATTATCAAAAACCCACCTTACAACATCTCAAAAATCAACCCATTTATCCATTCATTTCCTCACCTCCGTATCCACCTCATTTTGAGATACCTAAATTGGACAAATTCAAAGGTGAAGAGGACACACAAGAACATGTAAGCAACTTTGTAAATATTAAATTTTATCTTCAATATAGTGAACCCCTAATGCACACTTTTTGGGGGTTATTTGAAATGGTACAATAATTTACCACATCATAGTATTTATACCTTTGAACAACTAACCAATACATTTTTAGAATGTTTCTCCTTTAGTGTTAAGAAGAAGGCTACCTTGACTGACTTGTACAACCTTCACCAATTTGAAGATGAGCTAGTCATGGATTATGGTAATGAATGGATAGCGATTATCACAAAATTTCCATTCACATTATCCATTATGGAGATCTCTTGCATGTTCACCTGAAGTTTCTCAAAAAAAAATCTAACTTTTACTACAACTTCAACAATTTCAAACTTTCAAGGAAGCTCTAGCCCAAGCAAATGTTATTGAAGACATCAAAATCCAATAAGGAGACATCAAGTTATGAATGAAGGAATGGTCCAACAAGAATGCTAAGGATAAATAAACCCCAATAAAGGCATCTCTTGTAAACCAAGTTGTTTTTGAGTACCCTTAGGCCCTCTAATAAAACCTCACCACAAAATCCCAACTATCAGGCTCAACCTCCACCTACCCAATATCATTCTCAACCAACTCATCAAACATTGCAAAATCAACCTCCAACTCATCCATGTCATCCACCTCACCAATAAACACCATTGTGAAAGCTCTGGATGATAATATTTCATTGGTTTTGTGAGGTGCAAGCAATATCCCTCCTTTAGATTCACCCACAAGATCCAAATTGACAAAAATATAAATCTTGTAGGGAGGATCACTACTGCATTTTCCATAGATAAAAGGGTCATGATATCCAATCATGCAACTCATTTAAGAATTTAGTGTAAGATATAATTGAACACCAGGAAATTCAAATTGATAACCCTCTTGCCTCTTCCAATCAAAACATTGGTGTTTACCAATATCCATTATTCCAACATGGAGTAACCATGGTACCTACCATTACAACTGAATGACCCAAGCAAGTCAATCAGGTACATGCAACCCCACACAACAAAGGTTTTGTTGGAAGGATAAATATTGTGATAAGTAATCAAAGATATCCAAATCAACCCAAGTAACTAGTGTATCCGTATAATATCCCTTAAACATCACAGACACCTTCAAGATCAAATCCAATCACACCTTCTCCACCTTGCCCGATCCTTACACTTAGAAATGGACTTACTTAAAGTCTCAAAATTGCATAAAAAAAATCTTCATTTATGATCTTATACAATAGTCGACTCCACATTGTGAAGATATAATGGAGATTCTAAAATCTAGTGAATTGCAACCACAAGATTCCAATGCTTTCATCAACTTTTTGGAACACATTCAAACTTATAAGGAGCTTGCAATAACATTTCATGACCATAAAATCAAGACAATACCTATCAAAATACCTAATCCACCATTACATATCATCGCTGGTGTGGATGGGATCACTTATAAATGTGTCCTAATTGATCATGATCCTTCATTAACATCATAATTACCTCCACCCTAAAACATCTCAATATTCCACCATCACACATCGTATCATCCACCTTCACTCTTTGTGGCTTTAATGATACACTGTGTTCCACTATTTGGGTAATGGTCTACCCTATTTAGGTTGAACTAAAAATAATTCATACACTATATCATGTATTAGAAGGTGCCATGCAATATAATTTATTTCTTGGTCAATCCTAGATTCGAGATATGAAGTGTGTACCTTCTATACTACATCAAACCATCAAGTACATGCATGAAGGTCAAGTTCATTGTATACCCATAGATTGAGAGCCTTTCAAATTTTTTTGTATGGTCTCACATACACATGAGTCCACCTTGACATCCACTCATCTAGACATTCAACCCAACCACCCCATCAAACACTCAAATCCTCCACCAAGAACCTCCATTACTTCATCATCACAATCACTATTATCAACTTCCCTAGGAATCCCTTTTGGTTCATCATATCCTCCCATAAGGAAACCATAAAAAGAACCAATGTCATATGCTTCACAAGAATCCTTTCCACCTACTACATCCACATATCAATCATCCATTATACCTCCCACACCTTCTATCTCAACCATATCCACAACATCCACCCACACTTCTCTTGTTCTTGATAAATCAACCTTTGCCATAGATATCCCTTCACATTCTAAAATTCCATCCTCATCTACCCATCCTCTACAAGTCATAGTCCATATGGATAATTGAGTCCTTGATGAGTATTTAGTGTAAAATATTACATTCACTCCTCTCATAAATTTAATTAGAGACTTTGGTTGACCTTGTATTGCACCACTACTTGTTGGTATCCCTTGGATCCTTCCCAAATCAAATAAATTTTATCTATGGAAGTATTGATGCCTCCACTGACACACCTTTTATATCAAAAAAGGAAGAGTCATTTCTCATGAACATTGACTATTTATCTAATCCATCATTTACCCTATAATATTTTTATTGCTTCCATTGGCACACAAATAGTCTAGGTCACTACGATCAAGTTCCCCACATCCCTCTTGAACCATCCTATCAATTACCTATAGATAAGTTAGGATTAGGGTAATCCATACATATTCCCAATGAAATTCTTGTAGATTCTCTTTAGTTCCTGATGAGAGGATATTTGGAATATATTTTTGTAAAAAAATATTTTATTCTTATGTTTAATTGATGATTATAATATGTTTTATGTAAGTTATTGTTGTATATTTCTATAATTTATCAATAAAAGGATGAATGTAATTAATCTGATAAATGTGTTTTTTTTTATGTAAAATACATCCGAGTTATGAGTAATTATACAGGCAAGGTGTTGAAGAATATTCTAAATATGAACGATGCAACAAATACAAGCTTTGGGATACACCTTGGATGTGAGAAGATGTATGTAAGAACAAAGGATGAAGGAAGCTTAAGGTATGGTGACAGAGCAGTAGAAGATCACTATTACAAAAGATGGTAGTTGAAGCATGTTACAAAATATGGTAGCTAAAGCATATTAAAGAATATAGTTACCGAAGTACATTATAGAAGGTAGCTACTGAAGTATGTTATCGAAGGATATTTTTACCAACAGTTACCAAAGGATGACTAAGTCTATTGACTGATGTTGTGTGCCATATCAGTGACACCATGACATTTTCACATTGTAGCCAAGTATTTTTTGTCAACATAATATTTGATTTATGATGTATTCTTCACAAGAAATATTGTGATTAATAAATTTGTTATTACTTTATTCAATAAAGTTGTGTAATCCAACTATTGTTAAGTTTATTAGAGATTTAGATGTAAGATTGTTAGTACCTCTTATTGGAATAAATGATATATGGTTATATTTTATATATTATGAAATGTCAAAGTTAGTGTTTCTTTGTTAAGTTATCTTACATATTGCCACTTGGACCATTCATGATGTTTTTTGAGTCTAAGTAGGAATAGGAATTGTATTAGTTTAGATTATTTTGGTTAGTACATAATTATTGCATCATAAGTCCACAAAATTTACATGGAAAAATACATGGAAGAGTTTATTTATAATTGTACAAGTCATAATATATTACATAGGAAGACCTTTGAAAAGGGCTAATATCAAAAAGTTTAATGGAGGAATGTCTAAGTATAATTTTTGAAGAATTGTGCCAGCATGTACATTTGAATTTCCAGCAATAAAAGTAGCACTCTATTCTTCACACATGGTAACTGTGTCATTTGTGTTTACTGCTTAAATTTATTTTATGTAATTGTAACTGTACATTCCTGCATTCATAGAATAGAACGATGTTAGTAGTAATTATTTATCTTAGTTACTAAGATAAATTAAACTAGGGGAGAAAGACTTACACTATCTTCTAGGAAGCAAGGTCCACTCCTATAGCCAGTCCCTAAGCTCTCGCCCCTACAATAGGTTAGAAAATAGATAATTACCATTAGAATATAAAATAAAGTAAATTGCATTTTCATATAATATAAATTCAGAATAGATAAATAAAACTAACTGCACGAGGATCCTCACCAATAGACCAACTCATCAGTAGGTAATTACTATTAGTGATTCTCAACAATAGATAATTCATTTTATTAATAATTAATTATAATATTTACTGCATAAATAAGAAATTGCATTTTATTCTCATACTTGCACAATTTAATTCTTGTTTATTTGCTTTTTTGCAAACACTTGAAACTGAAAATAAATCTAAGCTAAGCTTAGTATTTATCACCAAGGTACAATTTACACTAGATTCCTACTCTTTAAATATAACCATGATTCACCTAGGTGTTGTAGGTGAATTGGAGAGGAGAGGGCAATCCTCCAAGGGAGGTCCCAGGTTCAAATATCCACCCTACCAAAAAGCGGAATTGGGTATCCAAAATCCAATTGATAATGTTCGTGCGGGCAGGGTCGGGTGAGACTCCCGGGTGACTTTGATGGTGTAGAACTCCCTGTTTGTGGTCTCTCAGACCAAGGTGGCACAACAAGGGATTTTTCACTTTAAAAAAAATCTAACCTTGATTTACCCCCAGATTGATAAATTAAATGTAAGCTATTATAGCCGATAATTTGACACTATTGTCAGGGAGAGTAGCATTGTAGTGGTTAATCAAAAAATTTGTTTGGTAGTGCAATTAGGTGAGGCTTACTTATATGCAAAAAGAGGTACATATGAGTCCTTGGTGTGCATATGAGTTGGAGTGGCACAAGAAGGTCCAAAAAAGTCCCTTTGTATGATGCTGCCAAGTTCATTTATCTTGAGGAATCAATTTTACTGCATTCTTAATTAGAATTTCATTTCCTACAAATTTTAATTCTTGCAAATTTTATTTCCTACTAATTTTATTTCCTACAAATTTCCATCTTTGGGTAATTATTATTGCTTGGTTGAGTTAGGACCTACAAGAAAAATAGGAAGTAGGTGTACACTGAAATAGACCTAAACTTGGATTAGGACCCTATCAAAAGTAGAAAGTAGTTACGGTTGAGTGACACAACCATAGTGAAACCCTCCTAATAATTAAAGAAGCAGTAATAGTTTACCTTTTATTTTATAATTTTTTATTTATGCACATTTCTAGCTTTGGGTGATTATTATTGTTGGTTTGACATAGGTCCTATGAGAAAAACAGGAAGTAGGTATGCACTGAAACATACCTAAACATTGGTTTAGGACCCTGTTAGAAGCAGGAAGTAGGTAAGGCTGAGTGACACAACCATAGTGAAACCCTCCTAAATAATTAAACAAACAGTAATAGTTAAACATTTTATTTTTAGTAAATTTTACTTTTCCTATAGTATTTTATTTTGCTCCTGATGTGCTAATATTGATTGTCTAAATATTTTTAGGAATGCGAGTCACATCTAGTTTTAGCAAAACATTAGGATTATTTTATTTCAATTGTTCCCTACTGTAATTAAGGATAGTTATAAAATCAATTTCTATGATTTGTATCTAAACTTGATAACAGTGGGATTAAAACAAAAAATCAAAATCAAAACCCAAATAAAACCAAACCAGAGAGAAAAAAGAAAATAAAAATAAGTTTCTAGATGGTGGAAAATAGTCTGAATTAGTATGCACTTATATACCTTAGAGAACTATTAATAAAACAATAAGTTAACCTTTTTTTTGAGCAAGGAAATAAAGCATCTAGTAAGGAGTGGGAGTGTCTGTATGAACACATTGACATTATCAAAGAAAAATAAGACGAATTGAAGGAAATCAAAAGGATTGACATAGAAAAATCTCTAGGGACAAAATACCATTCATATTATCTAGATATTAAAAGGAAATTTGAATGTTGGCTTTGGGATAGAAGAGCAACAGTAAATCCAATAATTTATGCTTGAAATCCCTCCTCATTCATAGGTTCCTTAGAGACCTAGAAAATAAAGAAGTAACCCTAGAATATAATAAGAAATATAAGAGGATACCTAGAGCTATGCGCTTTAGGAATCCATTTCAAGATTTATGTTGTGAGTTACAATTTGGAAATAAAACATAAGAAAACCTCACCATATCACCCTCAAGCCAATACACAAGTAGAATTCACAAACAAAGAACTTGAAAAGATCATTACAAAAATTGTAATTGTTAAAAGGGGTGATTGGGATGAGAGATTAAAATAAGTTGTATGGGCATACAATACAACTTGGAAAACCACCATAGGATTATCACCTTATGAAATGGTCTATGGAAAACAAGCTATCATGCCCATAGAAGTTTATATAGAAACTCTTCGCATAGTAATACAACTTGATGTGAATTTGGATAAAGCACAAAAATCTAGATTAGAAAAGTTAAAATTTTGGATGAAATGAGAATAGAGGCATTACATAGGGCTGAAATAACCCAAAAACAACAAAATAAATGGCATGATAAAAACATTGTACCATGCACATTAAAATTAGGAGATTGGTATTTGTTTTTTGATTCTCATTACCAAGAATTTCAAGGTAAATTAAGGATCAGATGGCTAGGACCTTATGAAATCAAAGAAATATTAAAAAATGGTGCAGTCAAGCTTAAGCCTATAGATGATTCAACAAGGAAACTACTAGTAAATGGCCATAGGCTTAAAATTTATAAAAATCCATTATCTAAGGAGGAATTCATACACCACCTTAAGCAACAAGCCGAATTGCAGTGCATTTTTGAACTGCAATCAACCACTATTAAATAATAATTTCTCTCTCACTTAAAAAAAAATTATGCTTCCTTTGTTTCATCATGAAATTTCTACATTTGCAAAATTTATATCTTATTCTCACCAATTTTCAGTCTCCATGTTTCAAAAGTAGCTTAAAAAGGTAATTATTTAAAAATATTGTAGGAAATGACTATCATATGTTGCATAAATACTTTGTTTGCTAGATAAAATTTGGATGTTTTTAAATTACTCAAACAACATTAGTGTTTTGAGAAATTTTCATTGAAATTCAAGAAAATTTTTGATGTTGTAAGTTATTCCTAGTCAATAAAACTTTTTCTTGGACTACGCACATTTGAAAATCTAAAAATATTTTGAGATTTGGAGAGATTAACTCATGTGTTACTATTGCCATAAGTGAATATTTTCCTTTGCTTATCCATCTATGCGCATGGTCTAGAGTATTACTGAATTGGAAAAGGGACAAGATTGCCCTTCATCCCTAAAATCAAAAAGGAAAAATGAGAAGAATAGTAAGGATAGGATCAAAATTCCCATCAGGACTTTGATAGAGTGGTTAGAAATCTGAATCCCCAAAATTCCTACTCCAAAAAAAAATCCCTTGATCCTCATATAATCGAGCAAGTATCCCAAAAATTACCTTCTTGCTTCTCATAAAATAGGCAAGAACCCCAAAAAACAATAAAAATCCCTTGCTCCTTACAAAATGAGCAAGTATCCTTAAAAAAAAAGAGGGCAAAAGAGCTTGAATCCCTAGAATTCTTAGTATCTTGAACACCATGGGGTACTCTTCATTAAAGTATCCTTACACAAATAGCACTAAGTCTGGACAAGACCTATGGATGCTCATAGATAAGCTAGCTTTTTGGCATAGGTAACCTTTGTTGTTACTCAATCCTTACTCATAATGGGAAATGAATATTCACTGCACACACAGTTGGTCCTAAAGAAGCTTGAAAACACTAGGATGACTTTAACACCACATTGATTTGTGAAGTGAGTAAATGAAGTTGTTTAAAAGTCACTAGAATGTTTGAAGTCTTTGAGAAATAACTCTAGAATATCATAAGCAAGCAAAAGTCAGAAGCAAATTCTCATGAAAGTACTTTGGTGCATTTTTCCCTACAAAAACATGGCTTGTATCTATCAAACTTTATATCTTTTAGAAAAAGCCATCCCAATATTAGAATATCTATTCCATATTTTCTAAATGATTGAAAATATCCTAAGTATTTGATAGATATCTATTTTGTATACATTGATGACTGATATCAAGCTTTTTAATCATTATCTTTCTCTCACTTGGGTACTCAATGAAATTTAGGAAGCACAATCACAAAAATTATAATAAAACCCCATAAATAAAACTTATTATTATATTATCCATCAATATAAAAAAATACCATTCCTATTGTTTTGGCTATAAAGCCAAAATTATACTTTGGGGGAGGAATAAATAAGAAGTATACGAATTTCACAATACAGTTTGGGGGGGAGAAGCAAGTTAAGTATTTTATTAAAACTCTAATCCCATAAAATTCTCCCATAGGTATTCTGAAGAAGTCTTCTATAGATGACTTCTGGAGATATCTTCCGTAGATGTCTTTCGTAGATGTCTTCTATAGAATTTTTCTATAAACGTCTTCTGTAAATAATTTTTGTAGGTATCATCAGTAATAATATTTTGTAAGCATCATATGTAGACATCATCTATAAACTTATATCATGAAATATGGAAATCCAGTGAACGACAAGACAAGTAATAAAGGTGCATCAAAAAATATTTTAAGGGAAACATGGTAGTAATATTTTAAGTAAATTAAGGGGAACCCTCTTATGATGTGTACATACGAACTGGTGCCATGTGCTGATTAAATTTTAAAATCCCTATTGAAAGCATAGTTGTTCTCAGGATCAAAAGTAAGAGTTTAAAGAACAATGGTTTATTGGAACATGTGCATAAATGAGGATGTGGACCAATCCACTTGGCTATGTCAGCAATAAAATGCTACATAGAAGAAATATGGTATAATATAAAATGATTAAAATAATATTTTTTAACCGTTGGGTGACCAAAGATATTATAACATTTGGCAAGTAAATTCCACCCTTGCCATGTAAGATGGTCGGCAGGTTTGGCACCAAGAGGAAACCAACCACCCTAGGACCCATACCATTGTAGGATAGGTGGATTCTCTTTGCCAATCACAAGAGATGATGTGGATGGACAATGCTAGCCATTGATTAAAATTTGAATGAAGGGTTGCGATGGAAGAAGGAAAAACATGACAGGTCTAGAAGTTTTGCCATGATATTGGTAGGAGGGAGATGATTGCTGACGCATGGATTTCATCAATGAATTATGTACTAGTAACATGAATCTAAGCCATATGTCATCAATTAAAACCAAATCGATGGACAACAATTTATCAAACCAAAAGCATTTCCTTTGTTATTGATTTTAGGGCAAATGGTCACCATCATTGATAGACGTTAGATTAGTCTTCACCATTGGATAGGAATAATCAATGATGCATGACCTCTGCATGTAGCCATGTAGAGGAAAACTAGCCTAAATCATCTCTTCCATAGAAAGCCACTCAAAATCACAAACAACCCTCTATAACTTGACCCTAAGTAAAATTTCTTGGTTTTTTTGGTAAAAAATGTTTAATTCTTTCGATGAAACAGAGGTAGGATTTGGAATTTTGAATATTTGTATGAGTAGAAGGATAATTTCTTTGACAATGTAGGAAGGGTGATAAAGTAACATTGAAAATGATAGGAAAACACTATTTACTGTTTAGTTGTCGCAAAATCATTTTTTTTCTTTATCATTCTAGTACACAAAGTAAAAGGGATATTAAAATAAAAACATAGAAAGTATGCAGAATATTAGGATGGGATTAAGAATGGTTTTGTCGATAATTTTTTTGGGTTAACCATTAAACAAGTTTACGAAAAATTACTTCGATTTTATTTTTATGTTTTTATTTCTAAGAATAATAAAATACTCTACGGAATTGTAAAACAAGTTTTCTTTTGCTATTGGAATATTTGCAGGGTTTTTGGTTTATAAAATATTGAAAATTTCTAAAAAAAAACTCTGCCTACCCCTTTCTACATTAAAAACCCAAAAATCCATTGTGCCTCACTCCATGTTTCAAAAATGTAGTGAACCATCCTCGATTGAAACACAAAATCCTAGTGATTCTGTAATCGAGTTATTCCAAAAATCTAGTTGGTGGGAGGCTCTCACAAAATTTAGAGGGCATGACTAGGGGGTGGCTAAATAATTTATTATAAATTGTGACCTTGATAGGATAACCACTCGAGTTGCAGGTATTCAATTTTGCCTTAACCCTAGCTTAATTTTTGAGGTACTAGGTCTACCGAAAGTAGGGTTACCATAATACAAAAATACCTCTAAAGTGTCACCCAACTAGTAGCTAAATTTGGTGAGAAATGTACTATTATCCGAGATAAGGAGGGTTGGATTAAGGGTGTGGCTACTTCTTCACTCCCCCTCATGTGGTAGGAAGCAGTCATCTTGATTATTAAGTTTTTTACCCTAGAAGGATGTATGTCCACCTGCATAGCCTACCATATTTGTATGTTATTGAATTTGAAGTATCCTGAAAATAGTGACTATGTTATCAATCTACCTTACTTCTTTTTTCAATAATTAGTCTACAATTTTATTATTTAAGCCTAAAAATCCTCAAGAAAAACCTAAATTGCACCTACTTGCACATCACGGACTGATTAAGTTAATAGTTTTAAAGAAATCTCATGAAGTCAAAGTTGCTTGGAACCGGATGGTTGAAGAATCTAACTTGTCGAAGTACTTTGAATCCATTGAGAATGAGTTTGAGGAAGATAATTCGATAGAATAAGAACATGAGTTTGGCAGTCAGGAGGAAGAACCTGGTAGTCCAAAACATAAACGCTGACCTGCTAAAACCATTAAACCAACCCAACCAAAAATTAGGCATAAAAAAAAAACTATTGAAACTCATGAGAAAAGGGATACACTAGGGCATGAGTCTAATTTACCTGCACCTAAGTCAACTACCGAAATCTTGTCCCACCTTCGGGCACAAAACACTATTATAGATAAAAATTGAATAGTTGTAAGAGGATTTCATAGAATATTCTAAACTTATTTAGCGAGCCCTTTCCCTCCAGATATACATGATTAAACAACTTTCAGTGGACGGGGTGACGAAACCCATTTATTCTATCAACCGATCTACTCCTGCCGATGCTTCCCCAAACAAAATCTCCACCTTCAATAAAAATCCAAAGAAATTTATGAATTTAAGCAAATCAGTCTATGCTAATAAACCCTTTGACTTTTCTAAGTTTATCAAGGAAGAAATTTCCTAGTAGTTGGTCAGTTTAACTCAATAGAATCAACTGAAGAGACCAGATCCTTCCACCAAGATAGGAACCACACCTAGGAATCTTGTCTTGAATGTTGAGATACCTCCAAAAATTAATGCAGTAATAAATAATATTGTTGCATCAATTGAGGAACTTCCACCTTCTCAAATGCAGGATGCAGAGCAGAAGGAGGATTCTCATGAAGTTGAGCACATTAAGACAATCATGGTTGAAACACCAATTGGTGAACAGAGGACCAAAGAGCAAGTATAGCAAGTGAAATGAGAATGCAGGTTACCACAATCAAGACCACCATCATCATGAATCTCTACCCGATGAGCACAAGTTGGATGAACTACAAAAACTGTTAAATTATTTTATTTACACTATATATTGATATATTACTACTATTATCTATAAAATGTTCATTTTTTTATCTGTAATTATTTTTTTGGTAAATAGTGTAGCTTATATTAAAGGGTTTTTTCCTGGATCCCAAAACCAGTAGTTACAAAACCCTCAAAGGAGGCTAGCAGCTTAGAAGACTAAACTTTAAAAAAGTGTTTTCGTACATGGATAAACATTGTTCACTATACATTGATTAAATGTTGATAAGCCTAATAGCAAACACCCCAAACAGTATTGACGCAGATAATATATGGACAACACCCCAAACAGGATTGATGCAGATAATATATGGACAACAGACACCCAAAACAACATTGATGCATATAATATATGTAAAGTTAAAATAACCCTCATGAAACAAACCCCAGTAAGGACCCAGAGAACCATAAACAAAAAAAGACCCATGGCCCTCCATCATGCGTCAACCACCTTCTTCTTCGCAGTGCTTTCCTCAGTCTTTATGATCTGCTTCAGCTTCCCGCTAATGTTGTCAAGAGTACTAATAAGGCTACTGATGAGGATGTTGGCAACCTGATGATGAATCTCCTGCTCTGGTGCTTCGCTGTTGATTTGCCCACTCTTGGTTGGCTTCATTGACAATGTTTGAGGGCGGATTGTTATCCCATACAGTCAAGGAATTTTGACTGATTCCCATGTTTGCTAAGAGGTCAGCCGATCTGTTTGCCTCCCTGTACACATGTCTGCATATCACACTGCCCTGTCTTTTGATCATGTTTTTGGCTTCCCTGATGGCATTCATGACCTTCCACGAAGGATTAGAGTTGTTGTTGATATAATTTATGATGTTTAGAGAGTCCCCTTCTATTTCGTAGTTCCCTTTGTGCTTTTGGATGATGGTGAGACCTCTCCACAGGGCATGGGCTTCTGCTACGTGATTAGTTTGAATGCCTAGGTTCTCCGCAAAGGCGACCACAATCTTACCGCTGCTATCTCTGACCAGTCCTCCTACCCTTGCCATTCCTGGGTTTCCTTTAGAAGCTCCATCGAAATTGAGCTTGAGCCATCCTACCGAGGGGGTTTCCATGAAGAGGTGTGCCTTGGGTGGGGATGAGTGACACGAGGATTATCTTCCCTGGGGATATTAAGACTGTTGAACAGAAAAAGCTCCAATCCCACATCAGGGGGTTCTGTGCAAGGGATGAGTCGGGAGTTCTCTGTGGCAAAGCTGATGATTTTACTAGCAATGGAGGTAGGGTCCTTGGGAGTGTTAGAGAACACCCTGCTGTTTCTTTCTAGCCATACCTGCCATAAGAAATGGTGGGTGCACATTTTCCACAAAGATTTCAGTCGAGGGTTTTTGAAAGGATTGGGCCACTGAGTGAAAAACTCTGTCAGGGAGTTGGGTTGGACCCAGTTGATGTGGAAACTGGATAGTAGGTTACTCATCACAACATATGAGAAATCACATTTAGTGAAAATATGGTTGATGGATTCCCAAGCCTTATAGCACAGGTGGCATCTATTGGGTACCATCATCCCCCTCTTGATGAGATTATCAGTGGATAGAATCTTGTTTTGAATTGCCAGCCAGGAGAAAACTGCCACTTTAGGGATGAGGTGCTTGATCCAGATTTGGCTAGGGGAAAAGGGAGCTTGTTGTGGATTGAGGAGAAGTTGGTAGGCAGATTTGATAGAGAAACATCCACTGTCCATTTCTTTCCAAATTAGAAGGTCTTCTCTTCCATCTGTCGGGATCACTGTAGTATTCAACATAAAATCCAAAGCCCTCGCTGCCCTGGTTATGTGCCCATCATTTGAGTTAATGTTGAGGTCTTTCCAGCTTTTAGACCCATTGATGTTTTGGATGAAGTCTGCTACTTTACTGCCTATGGTGCCATCAAGGATGGGTTTTAGCACAGATAACTCATCATCTTCAACTAGGGGCTGATCACTGACCCACCTGTCTATCCAAAAGTTTATGGCAGTACCTGTTCCCAGCTGCCACCTTGAACCTTTCTGGAGAACTTCTCTGACTTGAATAATTGACTTCCAAAAAGTTGATCCCTCTTTGGGGATATCTTCATCAGTGAATTCTTTGTGCTGAAGGTACTTCCTCTGTATTATTGACACCCATTCTGCGTTGAAACTTGTGTGAATTTTCCAGGCTTGCTTAGCCAGCAGAGCAGTGTTCATATGCTTGATTCTTCTAAGTCCCAGTCCCCCTTGATTTTTTGGTCGACAAACCTTTTCCCATCCAACCAAATGAATCTTTTGTTTCTCCTCTGTGCCGCCCCACAGGAATATTTTTTGTATTTGTTCGATTTGGGCGTAAACTGAAACAGGGGCTTTGAAGACTGAGAGGAAATAGGTTGGGATGCTTTGGAGGCATGTTGCGGTAAGGGTGATTTTACCTGCTTGGGTTAGAAAAGCCCCTTTCCATCCAACTAACTTTTTGTTTATCCTTTCCACCACATGACTCCACATGGACAATTTGGGACGACTGTAAAAAAGAGGAAGCCCCAGATAGCGAGTAGGGAACTCACCAATGCTACATTGAAGAATACGCCCGATTTTAATCTGCCTGGAAAGGGGGGTATTGATGAAGAAGCTTTTACTTTTGGTATAGTTGATTTCTTGCCCAACCGCTTTCTCATATAAATCAAGGATTTTTTTGATCATCTTGGCCTCCACTACTGAAGCATAGGTAGCGAGTATTGTGTCATCCACAAATTGTTGGTGTGATAGCGGGTTTAGACTCGAGGCAGCCCTGATCCCTGTGATAGTTTTCTCATTGACAACACTCTTAAGTGCTCTTCCCAGAGATTCAACGAGTATGATAAAAAGGATGGGTGACAGGGGATCTCCCTGCCTGATGCCTCTGCCACTAGGGAAATAACCTGCGGGTGATCCGTTAACCAAGACTGAGAAATGTGGGTTGGAGATGCAGCCTCTGATTACATTTATCCATTCCCTGTGAAAACCAAATTTTTGAAGAACAACCAGGAGGAAATCCCTGTTTACTCGGTCAAAAGCCTTACTGATATCTAATTTGAGAAAAAGGGTTGCTTTCTTGTTTTGGGAAGCTGAATGGAGGACTTCATGCAGGGTGATTATGCCATCATGAATGGACCTTCCTTTGACCGAGCTGCCCTGGCAAGGATCTATAATGAGCGGGAGGATTTCTTTGAGTCTTGTTGTCAGGGCTTTGGCAAGAATCTTGTATATAACATTACATAGACTGATGGGTCTGTAGTCATTCATGGATTTGCACTCAGGGCCTTTAGGAATTAAGGCGATGAAAGTGGAGTTGGTGCTTCTGGGGATGGCTTTGGATTTTTGCATGTGAATAATGGCTTTGCATATGTCAACCCCTATGATATCCCAGTAAGTTTGGAAAAACCTAGGGGAGAAGCCATCAGGCCCTGGAGCTTTATCAGGGGCCATGGAGAAAAGAGCCTATTTTATTTCTTCATTAGTAAGGTCCTTGATGAGCATGTCGTTCATTTCAGGGGATATCAGATTTGGAATATGCTGAAGAAGCTGATCCTGAGCCTGTTTGAAAACAGTGGAATTTGTCCCCAACATTTTTTCAAAGAAAGTGACTGCTTCATTTCTGATGAGGTGGATGTCTCTCACACTTGTGCCATCACTGTTTATTAACTCCCTGATCTTGTTGGAGCTTCTATGGCGAAGGGTGGAAGCATGGAAAAATTTCGTGTTTGAGTCCCCGTCCTTGAGCCACAGGGCTCTAGACTTTTGTCTCCAGTACATTTCTTCCTTGGCCAGAATGTTGTGGTAATCGGCAAGGAGCTTTTTCTCTTCATTCCTGATTTGTATGCTCATCTGCCCTTTCTGAATTTGCTCTTCTATAGCTTTGAGCTTGCTGATGATTTGCTCCTTATTTTCAAAAATGTTACCAAACACTTCCTTGTTCCATATTTTGATGTGGTCTTTGATTATTTTGAGCTTTTGGGTAACTTGAGCGATGGGGGATCCGACCACCTGTTGTTGCCACCACCCTGCAATTTGATTACGTAAATCTGGGTGAAGAACCCACATTGCCTCAAATCTGAAAGGGGTCCTAAAAACTGGAGGCTTGTTAGCTTCGAACAGGAGAGGGTTGTGATCCGAGCCGATTCTGGGCAGGGAGATGAGGGAAGCATCACCAAACAGTGGTATGGCTTCTTGAGATAGGAAGAATCTGTCTAGCTTAACCTGGATCAGATTGTTCCCTATTCTTCTGTTATTCCATGTGAATTGAGCTCCCTGAATCTGGATATCCATTAGGTTATTCTCAGTGACAAAACCATGGAAGTCCTGAATACTTTTGATTGGAATGTCATTTCCTCCTGCCTTATCTGACGGGTAAAGGGGGGAGTTGAAATCCCGACCAAAATCCAAGGGAAGTTTCTGAAAGCCTGCCTCATTTGACTTAATTGGTCCCAAAAGGAGCTCCTACTGAGGGGATTGTTTGGGGCATAGATATTAGACAGGATCCAAGATTGATCCTTGTCTTTGCAAAAAAACATGATGTTTATAACTCTATCTGAGGACGAGATTACTCTACCATCTACTTTCTCTGGATCCCAAAGGCACAAGAGACCCCCAGATGGGCCTTGGTTGGGACTGAAAATGCTTCCACTATTTTTCCAAATGGTGTTGCCCGCCTTGCATGCTTTTGACTGATCTAACTTGGTCTCTTGGATAATGAGGATTGTTGGTTTGATTTCTTTTCTAACAGTGCTAACCAGCCTCTGCTTGGCCGTGTTGTTGAGGCCCCTCACATTCCATGAGAGTATCCTCATCTGGAAACTTTGGATGATTTCTTGCCCCCTTTTGACTGCTGCACAGGGGGTTTGGATAATTTGGGATCTTCCTTCGGGTGGGTAAACATTTTTGGTACAAGGGTTGTTTGGACTCCATTGGCTATGTCCTCAGTGGTTTGGCTTCTTATTTGCTCTTGGATATTAGGCCTTCCTCTTTTCTTATCATTTCCAACATCCACATAGGATTTTTTGGAGCTTCGAGTGTTTTTGGGACTGAAATCTGCTCTTGTTTTCTCGATAGCCTCTTGGGAAAAAAGACTTTCAGGAGGGGGATCAGGGGAACCTAGTTTGACTGGAGATAAAATAGGGCTGCTGGTGGGAAGGGGATACTACAAAACTTCTTCGGTGGTGGGGATTTGGAGGTCGACATTTAGGTCTGACATGTCATTTTCTTGCTGAGTGAATAAAACTTCATTTATTTCTAAATCAGAATGAGTGAGATTTCTTGGAATATCAAACCGATTGGGGTGAGCGAACAGTGAGCTTACCTGAGCCTGGTCCTCTGATTGTTTTGGTTGCACTTTTTGCTTCCCTTTGTTTGCCATAGGGTTGTGCCCTGGTGCTTGTTGGAGAGGGTTTTTGTTGTATATTTTCCTGGTCTTTTGCATAGGGGGCTTCCCAGGGAAGCGAAAGCCTTGGTTCCTGTACAACTGGTTGCCAGAATCTACCTCCTTTTGAGGTTTGAGCGAGGGGTAGTGGGACTTGAGGTGTCCTTGAGTTCGGCATTCGATGTAGAATGCCGGTTTGTTTTCGTACTCTATGGCCTGGTAGTGATGAAAAGAACCATAGACTAGATTGATTCGAGTTGGGAGCTGGGAATCAAGATTTGCGTTGATGCATATTCTGGCTTGGGTCAACCTGGTGCGAGCTTTGGTGGTTGAATCCATGGCCACCATTTCCCCTATGTATCTGCCTATTCCTTGCAGGATATCTTCATGCCAAAATTGGCTAGGGAGTCCCGGAAGACGAACCCACACTGGAGCAAAATTTATGCTCTGAGTTTCGACGTTAAAATCTTCCCCCCATCTGCGAATGAACAAACTCTTTTTCCCATAGAACCACGACCCCCTTGTTAGAATACGGGTTGCATCTTCGGGATTGTTTAGGCGGATTTGAAAAAACCCTCTAGGGAGAGCTACAATCTCAAGATTCCCTGAAACTTTCCACCTGGTAGTGGCCCACCGTCGAATGGATTCCATGTCCGGTCTACCGCCAACGAACTTCCCAATCAAAGAGTGTTCTTCTAAAGAAAGATATTTGGCCATTAGGGTTTCTGGAATCACTAAGTCTTCTCCGACCGCTGTCAAAGGGCTTTGGTCCTTGGTAGATTTCTGTGGTTTGGTACCTGTGACCTTTTTGAGATAAGATGTAGACCCGGAGGGCGCAGCGCTGGTCCCACCTACTTTGGGATAGCCCTCGTTCTTGTTCGGGGGTTCTTTCCCTGGGTCTTTCTCCCGCCTAGTGGAAATGTTCGTTTCAGCATCAACATCTGACTCATCAGTGCCCTCCCCTATAGCAGAGCTGGGAATCTCACCTGGTTCGAAGTTTCCCATCGCTACCGCACCCAATACATTCGTGCCAAAACTTACCTGAGAGAAAATGCTCGCCATCGCTCTTCAATGCTCTTTATCTGTAATTATTTTAGTAATATACATAAACCTTTTTAATGATGTTGATGATGTTGCATATAAATATTTCATGTTTAAAATAGCATGTACAGATAATGTTTGATGTTTTTATATGAAATTGTGGAAAAATAATTTGGAGAATTAGTTAAGAACCGTTCTAATAGCATGCTTTTACAGGAACTATTATCTGAAAATAGTCATGAATGATACATTATTTTTATGATTTCTGTTGATAAAGAATTCCAAAATTATTATTTTCTGATAAGTTATGTACAATTGTATTATTATCTAGAATGTCTTATCTTTAGTAGCATATATTTGATTAAAATTGTGTAACATGTTGGCTTATGTTTTACAATATTAGTTTTGATTAAATTTAATCCTTCATTTATTTACAAGGATTTGGATGGTGAAATTTGATATATGTGTAAAAATTGTCATATTGTATTTGTCTCATTTCTCCATATGCATGAGGGCATACATAGATTTTAGTTTGGGGGAAATTATGAGAGGGTATTTGACATATATTTCTATAACAGAATGTAGACACCTAAAACGCGTCATGTCGAGGGTGACTACTCATATGGACATGCTACAAGACCATATGGAGGATCTTGGATAGACTCCAAGATAGAGCAGTGGTTCTAACCACTCAATTTGGGCTCCTTGGCCTAATCAGTCTGAACCGTAGCCCAGACCTATGGTTTATAGGCTGAACCATGGCTGAGACCTATGGTTTATAGTCTAGACCACAACTGTGACCTATGGTCTTAACTGAAGTTCAGTTGGCCTTCAATCCGAGCCAAATCGGTTGGAACGACCATTTGATCTAGAAGAAGGTGGTTAGAGGATGGAAGCTTCCAATCCAACTGTCCTAACCACCCCTTCTTGATCTTGGCTTCTCCATGAAGCCACCCCTAGCCCTTGGGTAGTCCTATAAGTACCCCTCAAAATTAGGGCAAATTATGAGAGAGAGCATTGGATATTTGAGCAGCGAAGCCCTATCGAATTGTACACTCAACCGAGTATACTAAGAGAGAGCTATTGCACTTATCCCCTACCTACTTGCCAAGATTCATGATGAATTGCATTATGGATGCCCTAGGAGCCTAGGAGAGCCAAGAAGCGCATATTCGGGCAAACGAAGGCCCTTCACAGTGAATCAACCACCAAATCAGTCTGAGGACACCGAAGGCGACCATTGAACATCAATTTGGACAAGGAGGTCAAGCCCACTGCCCTTGGAATTGAGGGTAAACCTATCAGATTGCTAACCATGGCTTTCAGCCATGGTTTATAGTGCAGACCGCTCACTAGAGCTATGGTTTGTAGCAGAGGTATCACCACCTTACCTTTTTCATTTCTGTCTAGTTAATTAGCTTAGTTTAGCTATTTTCATGGTTCAATTGTAGTTTAGCAGACTTTTGACCGGTAGAATTAGGTTAGATTAGTTTCTTTATGTTAAGCATCAAATAGGACATTAATGGATTCTTTATGCACTTTCATGCTTTATTTTACATAATTGATCCATGCATAGTGTAGTTGTTGTCTTTCTTTATGCAATTCCATGAATCTTGATTCAATTTACATAGTTTAGAAGTGCTTTTCATGCTTTCTTGATTATACATGCTTCATGGTGTCTTTATGCAATTTTCCTAAAAGGGCCTCATCATGAGAGGCTGCCTATATTTTTGACACTCTTATGTTGTTTCTTGACCGTAGGGAACAGATTCAAAGGAGACTCAACCATCAAGTTCCTTCCTCAACGCGAAGAAGAGGGCAACTCCACCCTAGAGCAGTTTGTGACTAGTTGAAAAGCACCATTAGTGCGCCTACCCTATTGAGGGCTTTGGCATTGTATTAATCGTATCATCATTTGGGTGACCCTAAGAGGGGCATGATTGTAATCGAGATTCTTTGCAATTATTAATACAAGAAAAGTCTATTTTGTTGAATCTATGCAATCTTGTCATTTTTATGCTTTGAATGAATGAATACGACATAGTACAGTAGATGGGTGCATGCTTTTTGGTTGGATCAGAAGGCGATCATGGTGGAACTCCGCAATTCTAGCATCTGACTATGTTTTTTGGTTTTTGTGACTTGCAGGTATAGACCATAGCTACCAGCTATGGGCCAACAATTGAACCGTAGGTTCAACCCATGGGCCACAGTCAGAACCGTAGCCCAGACCTATGGTTTCCAATAGACATAGCAGACAATAGAGGGATAAAGCTCATTCGGATGTGGACCTGAGGTAGGCCCTACTTCTCACTCTCTGTAATTTTTTCTATCTCTGTGTTTTTCCAGAAAGTCAAATTTTGAATGCAATTAAGAAATTAAGAAAGAAAAAGAAATGAATTAGGTCTTAGTTGCATTTATCTTTCATGTCATTAGAAAGGCGTTGCTAGGAATAGCGGATCTCTGATTTTAATCCACCCTAGAATCCAGCGTGCTTGATAGAATTTGTGTGATTGGTTTGCATGTGTGAGGCCCAATTAGTGGCCAATTATCATCGTAATGTGCATGGTCTCAAAGAGCATCTAGAATAGCTTGCATTTTCTGAATTTGAAATGTTCTTTCATTTGCATAGCATTTAGAAAATGAGCATGAATGCTATATGATGCATTTATTTTATGTACATTAAAAGGAACCACACACACCACTTGGCACTTAAACGCTAGTGAGTTGGGCTTGACATCCAACCACTAGTAGGGTTCAACGACGGTGGGCGTAACTTCCATCCATTGGCCCAAATCCCATGAACCTTTTGGATACTAGACCAATACCGGATCCGAGAACCTTTCGTACCCTAGAAAATTTGCATGTATTCTCTTCGGAGGGTATAACACTGACTAGGGGAAAATGGGTGAGGATCTGGGAGGACCTGTGCTCCTTGACCGTGTGTGGGCTTCATTACCACACATTATAGGTTGGATTACATGACTTGGAGTTCATAGCCAAGTTGTCGAGCTACGAGCGTACAGGTGAAAGCCATTAAACTAAGAATAAAATCCAACAAGTTTTGCAAAACATGATAAGAGTTTCTACACTGATACAACAAATCTTGAAAACACATCAAACAGTTTAGGACTCACTTTCAAAATTTAAAATGAGATAATCATTATTGTATACCTTGTTTGCTTAATAATAAAAGATACATCTAGATGCTAGGTACACAATGGTGGATACACGGGGTGGTCGACAAAGGTCTAAACCTAACATCGATGACCAACCCCTAACCAATTCACAACAACACATGTCAATTCCTCAACCACATGAGCGAACCGAACATCATTCGGCTAGCATTCGAGGAGATAACTCGACACGAGGGGAGCCTGTAGAGCATACCCTAGATAGAGGAGCTTTAGTACACTCCTCTAGGCATAGGATAGAATAGGAAGCCTTCCAGCATGAGGGTGTTCCACTCGAGAGCCATTATCGAGACCGCAATGCATGCGCATCCATGGGATCGGCCGAAGAGTTTGTTGTGTAGGGGACCAGGTTGGTGCCCCTACATACTAAGTCCATAGGAGGATCCATGGCTCCACCTTATGAGTATAGAAGGACTAGAGATCCACCCATTCAAGGGTAGGCAGATAGGCTCGCTATCGAGCATAGGTCTAACCATACTCCCATGCGTGGTCCACCATGCAAGATCACCATTGATATATCAAAGGTGGGAGATAATGGCACACCACCGCATGAGCGATGGTGGTCTAGATAGCTAGAGGGTCTAGGTAGTGTTTTAGAGTAGCTAGGCTACAAGCCTTCTACTCCACCCACTCGTGCCTCGAGTGAGCATAGCGTGAGTGTCGTCAGGACTACTAGAGAACATGGAGAGGCTTCTAAGCACCCTCATGTCACACACCCACTATCTACGCATGGTGGTTCATAGTATAGGACACAATAGGATGCCAATGTCATATTCATAGATAGAGGCAAAGGCACAACACATCAGTCTGATGGGTACAGAACCCACAAGGTCGCTCATATAGAGTAGGGATACCAGAGGCCTCCCATGGTCGATCAGATCGATAGGTCACATCGATTGGTATCAGAGCAGAAATGCCAACTCCTCCAAGATCAATTGGAGGATGCTCGCCTAGAGAGGCAGTGCATTGAAGATGAAAATATTCAAGCATAGAGGCTCATTAGACAGAGGCTATATGAGCAGCGCATGCGCGAAGAGTGTATCCTTGCCCAGAAGGAACGCGTGGAGTAGGAGGATAGGTTAGCTAGGGCTGGCCTATATCCTCATGATGAGCATAGAGAGCATGTATATAGGAAGGCTTTATCTCAAGCTGATATGCATCAAGAGCAAAGAGATGCTCGTACTCATGCTAGTGCCGAACAGAGGGAGCGGCCACCATCGCTCGATAATCAGAGGTAGAGGTAGCATGAAGAAGTAGAGGGAGATGGATACGAGCAAGAATATCCTAAGAGCTCCTAAGCTGAGGAGGAGGAAGAGCAATGCCCTCCATATCATACGAGGAAGATAGTACCTCCTAAGCCACCTCCACGTCAACTTAGGGAGGAGGACTTTCTATCTTCAGAGGCCTATAAGGCCTTAGCCGAGAAGATCAAAGCCATCGAGAGACAAGGCATGACTATTCAAAAGTTGACATTAAGGAAAATCCATAATGAGCCTTTGGATCCTTTGGTGCCTACTCTAGCTTACCCTGAGCATTTTGATATGCCCAGGTTGGACAAGTTTAAGGGTGATGAAGATGCACAGGAACATGTCACGAGCTTCCTGGATGCTTGTTTTTAGATAGCAAGCAATGATGCATTATTGTTGCGTACGTTCATCATGACACTTTTAGGTCTGGCCCGAGAGTGGTTCAATCAGCTAAAGAAACATAGCATAACCAGTTTTGAGCAATTAGCTGATGCCTTTCTTGAATGCTATTCCTTTGGCATCAAGAAATAGGCCAATATTTCTGATCTGGTTGCGCTAGCTCAACGTGATGATGAGCCAATAGAGCAATACGAAAAGAGATGGAGGAGACTAATGGTGAAGTTGCCATTCCCTATTCCTACCATAGAGTTAACCCAAATGTTTACGAAGAGTTGTGCCAAGCACATCTCATTGTTGCTACAACTATAGTAGTATCCTACATTCGAAGAGGCTTTGGCGCAAGCCAAAGTGATTGAGGACATCAAGTTGCAGGAAGGCAACTTGAAGCTCAAGAATAGGAGAGAGGGACAAAAGAAGAGTGCCACAAAACAATAGGGCAAGCAGGCCCATGTGAATCAAGTGGTGTTGAATCTCCAAAGGGAGAACAAGGGGCAACAAAAATAGAATTATCAGGCCCAACCTCCTCCTGCGCAATATGACAAGCGCAACAACAATTATAAGGGCAAGAACAAAGATCAACGCCCACCTCGCCAGTTCACACCATTGATGGAATCATTGACGTCGATTTTCCATCAGCTATGCGAGGCCAAGGCAATTAGATTACCCGAAGTCAAGATGATAGACCCCAATCAACCCAAACCAAAGGGGTACCAAGAAGATCTATTTTGCATTTTTCATCGAACGAAAGGCCATGACATTGAGGTGTGCTGGACTTTCAAACACATGGTGCAAAATATGATTGAAAAAGGTGAGCTTGTAGTGCCACACAACCCGCAGGTGCCCGATAATCAGAATATGGGGATTTACAAAAACCCCTTGCCAAATCATGAGGCGCCTCGGAACAACGTTGGCCAAGTCAACCAGGTGTGAGTCGAACCACCTACCCAGGGGTTCGTAGGCATGGTGAACATTGTCACTAGGCATGGGAGATATGAACAACAGAATCAACCTCATGCTCCCATTCAAATACAAGCCACGCCGAATCAACGGTCGACACAGAATATTCCAGGCCCACCAACAAGACCGATGGTGACCATAAGGAGCAGGTTGGTCCAAAACCTGTAGATAACTCCTGCAAAGTTGTCAATATATGAGCTAATACAATAGTCCCCGAGGCACAGGGAGACTCTTATGGATATTTTGAGGTCCATTGAAGTACAGTCCCAGGATGCACAGGCATTTACTAATTTTGTGGGACATGTACAACAGTGTCAGGAACCGATGATCCAATTTTATGATCATGAGATAAGGATGGTTTCTACAACTATGGCTGACCCACCATTGCACATAATCGCATGTGTTAATCACATGCCATTTAAAAGGGTCTTGATCGATACCGGCTCATCGATCAACATAATAACGACCAAGGCGCTGAGTCATTTGAAGCTACCTAAATCACACATTGTGCCCACTACATTTACATTGAGAGTGTTTAACGACGCACTATGTTCGACTGTTGGCACAATTATCCTACCCATATAGGTAGGCTTGAAGACCATCTCAGTAATGTGTCATGTGATAGAAGGGGCCATGCAATACAACATATTACTCGGTAGGCCTTGGATTCATGAAATGTATTGCATTCCCCTCGATATTGCATCAGTGCATGAAGTATATTCATGAGGGATAGGTTCACGTAGTGGCATCGGATGAAGAGCCATTTAAGTTCATGAACCTAGCAGATTTTCTTGGGGGTTTCATACTCCCGTCAATGCACCTGGATGTTCGATCATCATCATCAATAAAGAAACCAGGAGGTAAACCAATAGTACGTGCTCAACCAATGCCATCTGTGTCACATAGATCGGAGCACACCACTACCACTTCCTTGAAACCATTGGCATCAGTCATGCATCGGGATGATAGGAAGTTGAAGGTGAAAATGGGTGAGAAAGAGGAGCGTGAGCCCGAGCCAATCATCGAGGAGGTTCCCATTCCTATGGAAGTTGAGGAACCCCAAGACAAAGCCGAGGAGGCACCTCAGCCTACCTCACCTGCATCTTCAATAGGGTCATCCACACCATGGGTGATGGTACATCTCGCTAACACCGGATTAGGTGAGTACCTTGTGTAGAATGTAACCTTCGGACCGATTCTGAAGACTGCACAAGAGATGGGCCGACCATCCGCTCATCGTTACCCGGTTGGATCGATGGTTCCATTGGGAGAGCCGCCTAACCAGACTAACTTCATCTATGTGGGGCTAGACCAACTTCCAACGTGAGAGCCCATGGATGAAGATGACGAGGAACCTTTCATGGTAAACGTTCGTTATCTATCCAATCCAGAGTATGCCATGCATATTTTTGAGCTATATCATTGGCATGGATACGGCCTTGGTCTCTTTGAACAAGGATGGAGGACTCCATTGGAACCTCATTATCAGTTAGTCACTGATAGGTTCGGTTTAGGGTTATAGATACAGGGGCAGGATGATTTGCTCATAGCATCCCTAGATCATCTGTACCTTAGTATGGTGGATGATGTGGATTTTAATCCATATCATCCGGATCCTTCCAAATTCTAGAGGAATCACCCTATGATATCTGTCATCACCATTGAGCCACTCGAAGATCATCATGAAGGGCTCCTTGAGTAGACTGAGATAGAAATGAACCCCAGAGATCACCTGGGACACCAAACCCATGATGTAGTCGATGACACAGACGTGCAGGGGCATAACCCCATTACTGTATGTGATCTCGAGCTAGGAGATCTTTGTAATGAAGATGGAGTGGAGTCCACCTCCGATATGAGTGGACCAGGTTATGATGCAGATGAGGAATCCTCAAACGATGATGAATCTAGGGATGAAGTCGAAGGTGCCTATGAGAGGCCCTAGCATGCACATCATTTATTGCCTATTGAGTCGGTACAGGTTACCAAAGAGATCCTTCCCAATATTGATCATTCAAGGGAAGAAGCGGAGCTAGATTTCTTGGTGATGTCACACTTACGATATAATTATCCAGTTTATCCAGATAGTGATGACAACGATCAAGCAGTCAGATTCATGGGGCCGCACTTCCAGAGCACCCTCTAGGAGTAGGGGTGAATGAAGGATTCTATTATGATAGTGATGAAGAAGATGAGCTAGAGAGGGCCTACCTTGGTCCTCCTTATTTGTGTTACCATCATCAACCCATCGACATTGATGAGGTCTATCGATAACTACATGTTGGTCCTCATCTGAGAGCAAGACGGTTAAACTTGGATCAAATTCATCGATTGGTTAATCCCCTTCCATCGACCTACATGGAGCTCCATGAGCCAAATGATCCTATTTTGCATTCAGTGCATAGGGAGGATCCAGTTGTTCATAGTCCTCATAGGGAAGACCCCTTTGTGCCTGTGCCATTAGAGCCAGATCGTGGGTATGAGGACTATGCAGATTTTGTAGAAGTTAGTCCATGTGGTCCTGGAGATCAATTCCATTCCATAAACATGGTCTCCATTGATTTGACCACTCCACTCTACAATCCAGTAGATCCATCCAAACCATTGTATCTTAACAAAGATGCTATCGACTGGGATCATGCTGATTCACCCGTTGAGCCTGAGGATTTCTTCCCCAATGAAGAAATGTTGCAACCTTTCCATTTTGCACCAGGATGTGCATATGATGTTTATCATGCCAAAAATGCTTCCAATGTGGAACCGATCAACCCAGCTGATGACATCCATCTGATTCCTATGCCTCACCAACTTGAGGAGGGATCACATATGTCGATAGAGGAAACCTTTGAGGTGGATATCAGTAATGATCCTGCCAGTACAAAGAAGGTTAAATTTGGAGAGAGTCTCACTCCAGATGAGTGGGCCACCCTCATCCCTCTACTGAAAGAGAGACCAAATTTGTTTTCTTGGACGTACAAGGATATGCTAGGTCTAGACCCAAAATTGGTTACGCATAACCTTTCGCTAGATCTGACGAAGAAGTCGATCAAGCAAAAGCTTAGAAAAATGCACCCAATAGTAGCCTTAATGGTGAAATATGAGCTACAAAAGTTGTTGGATGTGGAATTTGTGATCTCCATCGATTATCCAGAATGGGTGTCCAATATGGTACCCATGGGAAAACCTGATGGAAGAATCCGTATTTGCATGGATTTTAGAGACCTAAATAAGGCAACACCCAAAGATTCATTTTCATTGCCCAATATTGATGCTCTCGTAGATGCAACTGTAGGTCACGAAATGCTCTCCTTAATGGATGGTTTTTTTGGTTACAATCAAATTTGGATTAAACCCGAAGACCAACATAAAACCATGTTTATAACACCATGGGGAACGTTTTGCTATAAAGTTATGCCATTTGGCCTCAAAAATGTTGGTGCCACATATCAACGGGCCATGACATACATTTTTCATGACTATATGCACAAAATTCTAGAAGATTATATCGATGACTTGTTAGCCAAGTCATTGCTGTGAGAAGAGCATGCAGAGGTCTTAAGGAAAGTCTTCGATCACCTGATAGAGCACAATGTCAGGCTGAATCCTAAGAAGTGCGTATTTGGCATAACTTCTAGAAAATTACTAGGATTCATCATCTCTAAGAGAGGCATCGAAGTAGACCCAACGAAGGTCAAGGCCATTTTGGAAATGCATCCTCCCACCAATATTAAGGAATTAAGGAGCCTTCAGGGCAAGGTAGCCTCGATAAAGTGATTTATCACTCAACTATCGGATAAATGTCGACCCATGAATCGAATGCTACATAAGGGGGTCCCATTCAACTAGGATGAGGACTGCAAGGTAGCCTTCACTGAGATAAAGCAATACCTGGCGATGCCGCCAATGCTAGCTCCACCAAGGCCAGAGGTGCCTTTTCTACTATATATATCGACAACTGACTTTGCACTGGGAACCATGTTAGCCCAAAAGAATGTGCAAGGCAAAGAACAGGCCATATATTATATTAGTCGAACCTTGGTGAGCTATGAGCTTGGGTATGCATATGTGGAAAAATTATGTTTAGCAGTAGTGTTCGCTACAAAGAAATTGTGACATTATATGTTAAGTCATACGACATATGTTATATCCAAACAAAATCCTTTGCAGTACATGATGAGTAAGACTTATCACAATACACGTACTACAAAGTGGATCATGCTATTGATGGAATTTGATCTAGAATTCATAAGCTAGAAGTCCATTAAGGGATAGGTCATAGTAGATCAATTAGCTGAGGCACCACTATCAAATAGTAGGCCTCTAACAATTGAGCTTTCAGATGATGCAGTCTTCATCATATCTGAAGCTCCCAAACCTAAAGAACCAGAGAACAATGCTGATATGACTCTATTCTTTGATGGTTCAAAGTGTGAACAAGGAGGTGGTGCCAGAATAGTGTTCTTCATACTGCAAGGAGCTCCAATGCCCTTGTCATTCAAGTTGGATTTTTCGTGCACCAACAACAACGTTGAGTATGAAGCCCTACTATTGGGCCTCCACATAGCCATCGCCATGAATATTAAGAGATTGAACATCTTTGGTGACTCCTTGCTCATAGTAAATCAAGTCAAGGGGCTTTTTCAGTGTCGATGTCCCATACTGAAAGCCTATAAAGATCTAGTTGACACATATTTGGCCAAATTTGAATGGTATGACATTGAGGCAATCCCTCGATCATCAAATAGGTTTGTAGACACCATGGCATCTTTGGGATCTTTAATCCCTCAGAATCCATCTACTGATTTCACTACCATCCATGTCAAGATGCTCTCGCATCCAATAGCAGAGCGTGCAACCTATGATAACAGAGAATCGGTCAACATGATCAGTGTAGAACCAAAAGTTGAATGGTTCTGCAAAGCTGAAGACTTTCTTAAGAAGGCACCCTAGGGGTCATTAACCTCTCAGAGTCCTATGGGGAGTGGTACTACCATTCACCATAGGGTTGTTTCTGAGTCTGCATTTGCAAAGGTAAATACGTAGGGGGAGCAAGTCATCTTAGCAGTCAAAGTTGAGATTTATCAAAATTGGATGTCATAAATTAAAGACTTCCTAAAGCTTAGTATAATCCCAGAGGGATTATCGCATGCCATGAAGCACACATTTAAATAGAAAGTGGCCAAATATGTCTTAATAGGAGACATCTTGTACCGAAGAGGCTACGATGGAGTTCTCCTTCATTGCTTAGAGCCCCAAGAGGCATCATGGGCGATTTTGCAAGCCCATGATGGTACGTGCGATGGCCATTTTAGTGGCATGGCCATCATCAAGCGCATCCTTCGAATGGGCTACTATTGGCCCACTATGGAGAAGGAGTGCAATGTGTATGTCAAGAAATGCATTAAATGCCAGCATCATGCTAATCTTACGCACTTGCCATCATAGGCCTTACAACCCATCCAAGCGGCTTGGCCATTTTCTCAGTGGGGATTAGATCTTATAGGCAAGATCTCTCCTCCATCATCAGGCTGACATACATTCATAATCATGGCTACTAAGTATTTTACAAAGTGGGTGGAAGCAATACCCTTAACAATGACAACTGGAGCTCGTATAGCAGAGTTTATACTAGAGCATATCATAAGTCATTTTGGGATTCCATCCAAAATAATATCGGATAATGGAACGTCTTTCAAGAACAAAACTATGAGAGCTTTGACATCTAAATATAGAATCAAACATAGTTTTGTGACTCCATACTATCCACAAGCAAACGGGTAAGCTGAGGCTTCAAATAAGATAGTGGTGGCCATATTGAAAAATATGGTACAAGAAAACCACAAAGACTGGCATATCCAACTGCCCCTTGCATTATGGGCTTACAGGACTAGTATTCGGATGCCCACTAGGGCAACACCATTCTCACTAGTATATGGCACTGAGGCCATTATGCCCTTGGAATTAGAAATTCCAACGCTACGCATCGCATTGAAAGAGTTCATCGATGATGACACTACGTAGCAAGCTCGATTGGATCAACTGATGCTACTTGATGAACATCGCGTGAATGCCCTGGAGCATCTTCACATTTATCAAGAGTGACTAAAATGAGCTTACAATATCAAAGTCCACCAGAGAGACTTTGAAGTTGGGGATCTTGTCTTGAAAGAGAACCAACAGAACTCTAATTTACCGCTAGATATGCGAGACAAATTCATGGCTAATTGGCTAGGACCCTACATCATATCTAAAAATATTGGTCTAGGTACCTATCACCTAACATCGCTAGGGGGTGTTGAAGAGCCTGAACCTCTCAACATCATCCATATTAAGGTATTTTATGCTTGAAGAGCATAGTAAAAGGCTTCGAGGGTTGCTTGTAACTGCTCGATCATCCTAAAAAGCTCCAAACACTCCCATAAGTAGTTTGGTCAATCAAAAAGCTCCAAAGGCATCTGTAAGCCCTTTGGTCAACCTCAAAAAGCTTTGAGGGTTTGTTTAAAACCACTCGGTCATCCCAAAAGGCTCCAAGGGTTCCTAAAACTACTTGGTCATGTCAGTTAAAAGCCTCAAGGATTTGCTTATAATCGCTCGATCATCCTAAAAAGCTCCAAAGGCATCTGTAAGCCCTTTGGTCAAACTCAAAAGGCACCAAGAGTTTCTAAAAAACTGCTTGGTCAACCCAAAGGCTCCAAGGATTCTCAAAATCGCTTGGTCATCCCAAAATGCCCCAAAGGTACCCATAATCCCTTTGGTCAATCCTAAAAGCTCCAAGGATTCTTAAAAATTACTTGGTCAATCTAAAGGCTCCAGAGGCATGTACTCACCATTTGGTCAATTATGAGGCTCAAAACTCATAAAAATTATAAAATCAATAAAATCCAAAAAAAATTGGTAAAGCATAAAATCCAAAAACATTTGCATTTTGCATTTGAATTTTGCATTCTCATTTTGCATTCACACATGCATTCGTTACATTATTGCATTGCATATAGGCATTCATCATCCATTGCATTCCATAGTAGGAGGGATTATGTTTGTCAATATTACAAATGACACCATGTTTGTGTTTAAATCATGCATCTCTGCATTTATCATGATCCATCATTCATGTGAGTAATTATGTTTTTCAACACAACCTATAATGTTGCTATGGAGATATACTAGGGTTTTTCGGTCACTCAACCATACCTAGTGGTCTTATCAAGAGTTGGTAGAAAGCTTGCTTTGCTTTTGTAGCTAAGGTTCAGTTAGTATAGCCCTTAGCATATCAGAAGCCTATCACTAATCAAAAAATTAAACAATCCTAACAAGGACTAGGGGAAGATGAAAGCCATGAAGCAGGACCGGGTATCCTGAAGTGAAAAGAGTTATTCTTGCTTATCCCTCTATGCGGACGGTATGGGAAATGTTGGTAGTTGGCAAAAGGATAGGTTAGTTCCCTATTCAAAATCCCTTGCTTACGATAAAATGAGCAATATCCCAAAGTGATATCCCACATCAATCCTCATGATTGATACCCTAGATCGATATCATAGATCGACTTCCTAGATTGATATCCCATATTGATATCATAAGATCGATATTCTCAATCGATATACAAGAAATAGTTTTCCCAAGTAAATCCCCCCAAAGGAAAGTTTCTAAAGAAAATTATCAAATGTAAATGCCGAAAAGTGAAGATCGAGTGAAGATCAAAAAAATAGGCTTAAATCAAAGTTCAAAGTGAAGATCAAATGAAGATCATAAATCAAAATTTTGAGTGGAGATCAAATGAAGATCCAAAATCTAGTTCAAAGAGAGATCAAATGAAGATCCAAAGATAGTTCAAAATGAAGATGGAATCGACTCCCTTGCTTCACTACATATGAGCAAGTATCCCAAAAATTGAAGGATAGAAAGGAATGAGCCTGAATCCCTGGAATTGTTGGCACTACTATACCTTACGCATGATGATATGTCTGATGCATTAGCACCTCGCTTATGAACAAGACCAATGTTTGAATGTGGAAGAGCTAGCTTCAGGTGTCCTGCATTGCCTAGTGGCTTAGTCCAACTAAAATCTAAACTTGGGATTGGATAAGACATTTGTGGAACCCCTATCTTAGCAATGGGCTGAAATAATCCCGCCTGACATCGGGGAACGCTCATGTCTTATCTTAAAATAATCATGTGCACACACAGGGATAATGAATAGTTAGGGCCTATCCTAGAAAAAGCCTTTTATCTCAGAAGTCTAGTGTGGTTAGTATGCAACTTTTGATAAGTCTATTAGGGTGTTTGAGTCTCATGGAAAACCTCAAAAATTTCTCTCATAGCAACAAAATATCAAATATCACAACCATATAAATCATCAAATTGCAAAGTATCGAGTCCATGATACATCATCATATAGTGCACAATCAAAATATAGGATAGATACCAGATGGATATTAGAAATAATATTTAGATGGCCACTGACTATATCATGCATATTTTTCAAATTTTGCAAAAGAAAATAGAATGACACATTATATCATTCGCATCATAACAACTGCATGCATTGCATTTCATATATGGGTGATTAATTGATTAAATTCTTATCTTAAGGATTTTCAATTACATTCATGATTTTTATACATTATGTGGTGTCATCCATTAGATTGATAAACATATTTGCATTCATTCCTTATGTTTTAAGTGATTAAAGCATACAAGTTCATTTACATTAGATCACCATCATGTAAATAAATCATTACATACATTAATGCATACAATAAAGCAATATCAAATATGCGTTAAGAGAAAACATTGCATCCATATGCATCCATCATAAATCACACATCTAAGCATCTAGATCACTGCATATAATCATCATCATAAATCAAATAGCTATCTAGTGCATGTCATCCATACATCACATCATATAGCATCAAATTAACATAAGCATTGCATCCATGTGCATCAAATAAACATAAAATTAAAACATATAAATCAAGTACACATAATGAGCCAAAATGATAATGATCATATATATAAATATGTGTCTCAAAGTACATCAGATGAGTACAAAAATACCCGTAGGCTACAATCATGTAGGTCCTCGACCTTACACCAAAAATGATACATATACAAAAAGTAGTTATCATCTATGTGGGCTACCCTGCTAGTGTGTCTATCATTGCCCTCCTCCATGAGGGCCTGTAAGCACTGGATCTTAGACATGGGATCACATCCACTAGGTAGCACTGGCATTGATATTGTGGGTGGTGCCATGATAGCATGGGAAGATGAAGGATCTCCTTTCTGAGCTAGAACCAAGTCCCTATCTGCTCTGGCTATACCCAGTTGAACCTCTACCAAGTCACAAGCACTGGTGAGCTCTTAGACCCTCACCTCTATGGTTGTAGCCTATGTAATTAGGATAGTAATTGGTTGTGCTACCTCAGTCAGTCTATGGTCCCTGTTAGTCAACTGGGCTTGTAGGGTAGTAATGGTGGTATCTCACTCCAGCTTCTGTGTGATGTATCTACCAAGCTGAATCTACAAGTCAACAACCTAAGCTAGGATCAGCCCCTCTATGCTATTATGAGGGACCTCACCCTCCTCTGGAGCCTCGTCATTAGGATAAAATTTAGGAGCCTCCTCAATGGTGGCCTTTGTACCCCATTTTCCCTTTGTCCACTGGTGCACCCTACACCTATCAAGATATACCTCTACCTCTCCCTGGTCGGCCACTCTGCCTAGAGGCCCTGATTAATGCCACCAGAGCATGGACTACCATTCATCGTATATCAATGTGGTAGCAGATCTATCAACTCTAGTATCTTAGAAGTCATTTGGATCATCTCCCAGGGCTGGGGGTTGAATCCACGATAGATCTTGATCTAAATCCAAGCACCTATAGGGAAATGGGATCTCCTGGATGTCTTTTAGTATCTCAAACTACCATAGGACACAAGAGTAGAATTTATACTCTCTAATATCAGCCTTCCAAATGAGTAGCCACTCGTCTTTATGAGCCTACCAAAGACACTCACCCACCTCAACCCATGTTGGGAAATCCATGTACGACCACCACTCAATGTTGTTAGGGTTGAGTGATCATAACCATTTGATATAATACTAGACGTCACTAGCATGGGTCCTACTTTTGAACCCCTCCTCTTATCGAGGCCAGCAGGTGGCATAGCATTGGTGAGCATCATCATTATTCATGATACGTAGTGGTAACTCCCCAAGATGATCTATCCTGATGTGCTACCAGCCCCAAATATAAAGAAGCAGGTTGGAGCTGATCCCCCAGTAGCTCTAGTCAATAATCTGGTATAGCTCTCTGTATAACTGGTAGAGTAGGGTGCTCACCCAGGCCAGTCGCAACAACCAATTCATTGAGCTCTAAACCACTCTACGGATATTGGCTAGGAGATTCTATGGAATCCTCATGCCTGAGGAGTCTAGAAGGACAATTTTCACCACCAGGTGCATGAAGACAGCCTCACATACAAAGAATATGTTCTTTCCCTACCAGTATTCGATATGGACTCCTCCATGATTGATATTGCGCTGAGTCTCCTATCTTAGGTTGCAGAAGATGACATAAAAAATGGGCCCTTTGGCCCCAAAAGTAGAAGAGACGATGGCCTCACCATTAATGGGGATCCTAAATATCCTATAGATATCCTCCAAGGTCACCGTAATTTCACCTGTAGGTAGGTGAAATGTGTTGGTCCATGCATTCCAGTGTTAGGCCAACACAGTCAAGTAGGATTGATCTACCCTAATCATGGGTAGATCTAAGATGTAACCAAAGTTGACATCTCTGAACCATTCCTACTTCGTGGGAGTGAGCTCTCCACAGAGTCTTAATGATTTTAGGATATTGAGCTCTAGAGGTCAACCTCTGAAATAAAAAGCATGATATAAGGAAAAAATCTAACTAAAAACAAGAAAAAACATTTAAAAATGACCTAAAAATCATCAAAAATATCTAAAAGTGCAAAAACATGTCATCATGCAATCATAAAAAATAAAAAATGTCACTTAGACAAATCACAAATGCATTAAATGACATTATTTACCTATTAAACCTTAGAAAAATTAAAAATTTGATAAAATTTTTCTAAAGTTTATGAACTACGGGTCAACCCTGCGGTTCACATGCGATCAAAAATTGACCATTGGGATTTAAATGTGAACTAAAACTAGTAGCTACAATCCCCAATTAATAAATTGGGAACCGTAGTTGGTACTTGTGATCTTCGATTGAGATCTCATCAAGTATTTTACCGTGGCTAAAAAAAGAAAAAAATTAAAAAAAAGCAAGCCTAAGATAACCTAGCCTAAGGTGTGGTTCATTGCCAACATTTTAATGTGATTGATTAACTAATTAATTAATTTGGTTTGTTTTATTGGTAATGGATGTGAGGTCTTGGTTTTGAATTACCTTGCCCTCACCTCGACCACTGTGGCTAGAAGAAGCTTGATCATGCTCTGCCATTGTGCGGTGTGTAGGTGTGAGTGTGGAGTTTGGTAGGGTTGCAGGTGAGTTTTCAGCTGTCACTATCAGAGCTCCAAATGCCAAGTCGTTGTCAAGGAATAATGAAAAAAATTTGAAAATTGAGCCTTTTATAGGGTTTTCTTATTCTACGCGGACCGCAAGCCCTAGCCGTGGTTCCCAAAATTGTAATTGGGAACCATAGACCCTAGTTACGGTTTGCAACTGGTAGTAAATTTAGTCAAATCCCACCATGACAAGGTCTAAAAAGGTAAATTAATGACTCCCATTGGATCAAATTTCAATAAAAGCAATCAATTTGGAAATTTGGTGATGATCAAGCACCGGGATCTAATTAAAAATAAAATATCTGGCTGAGATTATAAAGTACATTCAATAGAGGTCGTCACTATGACAACCCTTTAATGGAGTGATGCACCTCCCAGCCAAATAAATAAACTCAATTCACATTTCAAAACATTAAAAAAAATCAAATAATTAAAAACACCAAATATGCCTCGTATTCAATAATTTACCCTATACACTTGGCGGTTGCAGTGACTTGCGCTCCATGCAATCCGGAAAGATGAGTAAATTACCATAAGGACATTTGGGGCAAAATTATCATCATTGATCTGATATGCTTCTTTTCAATCCCTAAGAAGGCCTTCATGACTAGAATTCTCCATGGGAACGAGGCATTTCATGTCATGTCTTCTATGACATATTTCAACAAATCATCGATAATTTGATTCAACACAAATCTGATTGGATTTGTATCATTTCGATTCTCTAAGATGGCTATTGTAGCCTGACTGCTCCATGGGATAGAAATGTGTAAATACTATTAATAGTTAGAATCAAAAGCTGAACTAGGCCTAGCCAAGGCATTAATTTTCTCAAATCTAAATTTGTTCAGATCATCCATGGTGGTCAAGTGACATCGTCACTTTAATCATTGTCATTACCCTCATCGACTCATCGTTTGAGGGGATAGTCATAATATCAAATCATAATCAAAATAAATAGAAGATCTCGAAGATCGTAGATCTCTTGATCTTGTCAAAACTGTGTTTGTCCTTGCGAATCATTGTCAACAACTACCATAAGATTACCCCTTTGCTTGGGGCAAATAGCAAATATGACTTTGCTTGTTGTTTTCCACATTTTAGATATATGGGTCAGAAGATACCTATGGAATGCACAACTACACCAAATGAGATGAGAAGGGCACAAGCTTTTCAAATGTAAGCCTTTCACCTAGTTGGAAGAAATGATTCCAAGATGCGCATCCTTTTACAAGACCTGACACATCTAATGTTGATCTGACTAATGATCATCATAGAACCTTTGGCATCATTTTAGGAGGTCTATTTTTTCTTAGCATTGTTTGATATCACAATGCATCTCAAAAGAGGTATTTGTAGACACCTAAAATGCGTCATGTCAAGGGTGACTACTCATATGGACATACTACAAGACCATATGGAGGATATTGGATAGACTCCAAGATAGATTAGTGGTTCTAACCACTCAATTTGGACTCCTTGGCCTAATCAGTCTGAACCACAGCCTAGACCTATGGTCTATAGGCTGAACCATGGTTGAGACCTATGGTTTATAGTCTAGATCGCAGTTGTAACCTACGATATTAACTAGAGTTTATTTGAACTTAAATCCAAGTCAAATCAGTTGGAATGGCCATTTTATCTAGAAGACGATGGTTAGAGGCCAAAAGCTTCCAATCCAACTATCCTAACCACCCCTTCTTGATCTTGGCTTCTCCATGAAGCCACACCTAGCCCTTGGGTAGTCCTATAAGTACCCCTCAAAATTAGAGAAAATTATTAGAGAGCATTGGATATTGGAGCAACGAAGCCCTATCAAATTGTACACTCAATCAAGTATACTGAGAGAGAGCTATTGCACTTATCCCTTACCTACTTGCCAAGATTCATGATAAATTGCATTATGGATGCCCTAGGAGCCTAGGAGAGCCAAGAAATGTATATTAAGGTAAACAAAGGCCCTTCATAGTGAATCAACCACAAAATTAGTCTGAGGACACCGAAGGTGACCATTGAACATCAATTTGGACAAGGAGGTCAAGCCCACTGCCCTTGAAATTGAGGGTAAACCTATCATGTTTCTAACCACGACTTTCAGCCATGATTTATAGTGCAGACCACTCACCAGAGCTATGGTTTACAATAGAGGTATAACCACCTTACCTTTTTCATTTCTATTTGGTTAATTAGCTTATTTTAGCTATTTTCATGGTTTTATTGTAGTTTAGCAGACTTCTGACCAGTAGAATTAGGTTAGATTTGTTTCTTTATGATAATCATAAAATATGACATTAATGGATTCTTTATGCCTATTCATGCTTTATTTTGCATAATTGATCTATGCATAGTATAGTTGTTTTCTTTCTTTATGCAATTCCATAAATATTGATTCAATTTACATAGTTTAGAAGTGATTTTCATGCTTTCTTTATTATACATGCTTAATGGTGTCTTTATGCAATTTTCCTAAAAGGGCCTCATCATGAGAGGTTGTCTATCTTTTTGACACTCTTATGTTGTTTCTTGATTACAGGGAATAGATTCAAAGGAGACTCAACCATCAAGTTCCTTCCCCAATGCGAAGAAGAGGGCAACTCCACCCTAGAGCAGTTTATGACTAGTTGAAAAGCACTATTAGTGCACCTACCCTATTGAGGGCTTTGGCATTGTATTAATCATATCATCATTTGGGTGACCCTAAGAGGGGCATGATTGTAATCGATATTCTTTGTAATTATTAATATAATAAAAGTCTATCTTGTTGAATCTATGCAATCTTGTCATTTTTTATGCTTTGAATGAATGAATACGACATAGTATAGTAGATGGGTGCATGATTTTTGGTTGGATCATAGAATATTTCATTCTTATGTTTAATTTATGATTATAATATGTTTAAAAAAAATTATTGTCGTATATTTATGTAATGTTTTAATAAAAGGATGAATGCAAGTAATCTAATACATTTATTTATTTTATGTAAAATATGTTCAAGTTATGAGTAATTATGCAGGTAAGGTGTTGAAGAATGTTCCATGAATGAATGATGCAATAAGTGTAATATTTGGAATACACCTTGAACGTGAGAATATGGATGTACGAACAAAGGATGAAGGAAGATTAAGGCATGGTGATAGAGCAATAACAGATCATTTTTATAGAGATGGTAGCTATTGCATGTTATAGATGGTGGTAGCTGAAGCATGTTATGAAAGATAGTTACCAAAGTACGTTACAGAAGGTAGCTACTAAAGTATGTTATCAAAATATATTTTTACTAGAAGTTACCAAAGGATGACTAAGTCCATTGACTAATACTGTGTGACACATCAATGACACCATGATGTTTTCACATGGCAGCCAAGTATTTCCAATCAACATAATATTTTATTTTTCACGTATTCTTCATGAGGAATATTGTGATTAATGAAGTTGTTATTACTTTATTCAATAAAGTTGTGTGATCCAACTATTGTTAGGTTTATTAGATTTAGATATAATATTTTTAGTGCATTTTCCTAGAATAACAGACATATGGTTATATTGTATATCTTACGAAATATTAAAGTTAATGTTTCTTTGTTAATTTAGCTTACGTATTGCCACTTGGACCATTCAGGATGTTTACCGAGTCCAAGCAGGAATAGGAATTGTATTATTTTAGATTATTTTTATTAGTACATAGTTATCGCATCATAAGTCCACAAAATACACATGGCAAAATACGTGGAAGAGTTTATTCAAAATTGTACAAGTCATAATATATATTACATAGGAAGACCTTTGAAAAGGTCTAATGTCAAAAATTTTAATGGAGGAATGTCTAAGTACAATTTTTGAAGAATTGCACCAGCATGTACATTTGAATTTCCAGCAATAAAAGTAGCACTCTATTCTTTGCACATGGTAACTGTGTCATTTGTGTTTACTGCTTAAATTTCTTTTATGTAATTGTAATTGTACATTCCTGCATTCATAGAATAGAATGATGTTAGTAGTAATTATGTATCTTAGTTATTAATATAAAGTAAACTAGGGGAGAAATACTTACACTATATTCTAGGAGGCTGCCCACTCCTACAGCTAGTCCCTAAGCTTTCACCCCTACAATAGGTTAAAAAATAGTTAATTAACCTTAGAGTATAAAATAAAGTAAATTGCATTTTCATATAATATAATGTTAGAATAGATAAATAAAACTAACTGCATGAGGATCCTCACCAATAGATCAACTCATCAGTAGGTAATTACTATTAGTGATTCTCAACAATAGATAAATTCATTTCATTAATAAGTAATTATCATATTTACTGCATAAATCAAAAATTGCATTTTAATCTCATACTTGCACAATTTAATTTTTGTTTATTTCCTTTTCTGCAAACACCTAAAACTAAAAAGAAATTTGAGCTAATATTAGTATTTATCACCATAGTATAATTTATATTGGATTCCCACTCTCTAAATATAACCTTGATTTACCCTCAGATTGATAAATTAAATGTAAACTATTACATCTGATCAGTGCCTTACCCTAGGCCTCAAGGAGGATATAGATAGTAATGAGTATATGAACACAAGCTTATACTAAGAGGGGGGATGAACAATATAGCACCTAATTTTTAATTTCTTTCCAAACCAATATCAATTAGTGTCCTCAATTTCAATAACCAAATATTATAGTGTGCATTAATAACATAGATAGCAATAGTAAGAAAGTGCACAAATCATCACACACAATTGAGACACAATATTTAATGTGGTTCCCCCAATGTGGGGTAGTACACAAGATATTTTCCTTATAATATTTCACAAAGAAATAGGGATCCTTATCCCAATACAAATGATTACTTTGATCTACTCAAAGCTAGGTTGTCCTGATCTACTCAGGTGGACTCCACTAATCTACTCAGCTAGGCTCTCCACTGATCTGATTAGATAGGATATCCACAGATCTTATCAGTTAGGCTATCCATTGATATTATCAGTTAGGCTATCCTAATATACTTAGGTGGGCTCTCCACTAATCTGCTCAGCTAGGCTATCCACTGATCTGCTTAGCTAGGCTCTCCATTGATATTCTCAACTAGGCTATCCATTGATCTGCTCATCTAGGTAACTAGTGTTTATGTGTTTTCTATTTATGTCCTATCTCTTTTACTACTCACAAATCTATCTTAATGCCTTCTCACAAGGCTTAAATAATCCTGATCAAATTTTGTCCCAAATATATCCTCAAATCCTTCACAAAAGGCTCAAACAATCTTGCTCAAATGTTGTCCCAAATTTGTCCTCAAATCCTTCACAAAATTCTCAAAAAATACTTCTCAAATGCTGTCCAAAATATATTCTCAAAGCCTTCACAAAAGGCTCAAAAAATCTTGCTCAAATGCTGTCCCAAATCTATTCTCAAAGCCTTCACAAAAGGCTCAAACAATCCTGCTCAAATGTTATCCCAAATTTGTCCTCAAAGCCTTCACAAAAGGCTCAAACAATCATGCACAAAATTTATCTCAAATATATCCAAAAATTATATCCCAAAAGCCTTCCCAAAGGCTCAACCAATGACTCTCAAGTGGCACTCAAATCTCAACCACAAATCAAAGAAGGCAAGGCTCAATGATGAACTCAACAATGGATAAAAAATGAATGATGACAATACTCAACAATGTCCTCAACAATGAATGACAACTTACTCTTCAATGGATGACAACAATGATCCATAATGATATCAACAATGTATGACAAATGATATCTCAAATGGATGACAAAAATGCTCAATAATGTACTATCATATGGATAACAACAATGCTCAATAATGTACTCTTAAATGTATGGAAAATGAGCTCTCTAATGAAAACCTCTCCAAGAAATAACAATGAGGACTTCAACCAACCAAGGACAATATCCACAAGTGATAGCAATAGGTTCTCAATAATATTTTCCTCATGCGATGTCAATAAGCTCTCGAGAAACAAGCACAACTCCCTAAATAAAAGAGCTCTCAAATAGCCGACAATGATCTCCTCAAATGAAAGGAGAATGTATCCACAAGTGACTAGAAAATGATCTCCTCAATGGTCTCAAATAGTGTTAATGTACTCAACAAGTAACCAACAATAATATCCTCAAAGCAATAGCAAAAACCTCCTCAATAATGGCAATACTCTCAATGAACTCCACTAAAGCAATCATGGAACTCAAGCATCAATTTTATACATAAAATTGATTTTCTAATCCATCCACTTCCTATCAATAGCCAAGACACATAATCAAGCAATTTTTCTTCAACTTCAAACTCTAACTCATGTGCATATCTTCTAACTCAAGGTAGCAATTAATTAGGTCTCAAGTTCCTAGTTTAATTTCATAATTAAATCATGCACTAGGACATATAACAAGTTCAACAATTTTCAACCTTATGACTCCCTAATTTCATTAACACATACAACAATCACCTATGCTTTTATTTTTAATTGCACACCTTATAACTCCACATACAACAATCAAAAATATTTATTTCCACACCTTATATCTCCCTAATCACACACAACAATAACAAATATTTAATTCTACACCTTATAACTCCCTAAGCACATTAACACATACATCAAGCATTTATTTCCTTAAAATCCTTATGACTCCCTAGTTATCACAAAAATAATTTTAATGCACCAAAAATTTGGTAATAACAAATATTACCATGCACTGGAGATAAATACCTTTATTCAAAATTTGTTGCCTTCACAACCTTTGAAATCGATAATTCCTTTGCCAAAAATCAATGCGCCTTCACACCTTCAAAATCGTCAATGCCTTGCCAAAAATCAATGTGCCTTCACACCTTCACGGGAGACGAAATCCATTCCTCTTGCTTAGAATTGTGAAGCGCTTACCACGTGGGCGCTAGATCACATTGGGATTTTAATACCAAACACCCAACTTTAACCTGCGCTCAAATCTGAAACTCAATTTTACTTTCTTAGCAAAACACTTTGTCCTTGGTGGGATTCAAACAACAAACCTACCTTGTGCAAATTTTTTGTGCTACCAACTGTGCTATAGGCTCTTGCGTGATGCCACTTTCCCATGTTTTTTACTTGACCTTGCTCTCAAATCGAAAGTTATTTATCCTTATTTCTTTGTTGCTCCCCTTTTGACGACTCTCTCTCATGCACTATATCTTCACCTTAGCCACACCCATGAAATAACCAAAGTTTTCTTTAATTTATATGCCTTTCCATGCCTTCGAATGACGTTGGAAAATTTTGATTTTTCACCCTAACCTTTGCATGTCGGCGGATAATGTAATTCAACTTTAGACCTTAGAATTATTAAATAAAAATTTAATAATTCACCTCTTAATTTTGAATTGGGATATCTCCTTCATTCTTTTGAATTTCAGAAACTTTTTACACCTAGGTTTTATTGGAAAACCTTTTCATCCATCATAATTTGGAGAAGCCTTAGCATAGTTTTTTAATGAAAAACCATTTCCAATGGTTTTAATGAAAACCCTTTTCGTTGGTTTTATTGAAAAACCTTTTCGTCGATTTAATAAAAACCCTTGCCGTTGGTTTTAATAAAAGCCTTTACCATTGGTTTGAATAAAAACCATTAATATAATATTTAAAAAATTAAATATTATATTCCTCTTGTGCCACAAAACCCTGTACATATCCTTGCTCTCCAAAATATCATAAATGATTATTTATGAACTGCTTTTGCCACCAAAACTCAATGTGATCCATGTGACATCAATGACAACACAAAATAACTCAAATTGCCAACAATATCCCCCTTTGTCATTGATGGCAACACCTGTAATGCAAATCACCACAATCACTTCAAAATCCATTTCTAAAAATAAAAATTGCTCCCCTTGACTCAATAGCCTCTATGGAGGCTGCTCCCCCTATCTCAATGTTCTCTTTGGAGGCTGCTCCCCATAACTCAATACTCTTCCCCTTACTCAAATCTATTCTCCTTTGAAATAAATCGCAAAAGGGACACCTATGGGATAAAAGATATGACTCTTAAGCTTAGCCCCCCTACCACATTCTCTCTTGAGGTGATTAATTTTGGGGTGGCAGTACATTTACTCCCATCTTACATTGTTCCTTTCCTTTGTCAACTTCCTTCCACATATTTATGATATCCTTTTCTTGATGAGTTACATGATATTCTTGTCTTGAACTTGTTTGACCTTCTTGCCTTGAAACTGCTTGACCTTCTTACCTTGAACCTGTTTGGAATTGAGTCCTACACCATCTTGAAATATGTCCAAAGTTATTGCAATTAAAACACTTGATCTTGTAACCTTTGGATGGTGCCCATATCTTGAATTCTTTCTTTAAATCATTTCCATATCCATTCCTTTCCTAAATATTGTATTTTGAAGCTCTGTTTCCATAATAATTATGACCATGACCTCCAAATTGTGTAGCTCTAAAACCAAAACCATGTCACTCATTTTATTTGCACTGAGAAGCTCTATGACCAATCCTGTTGCATAAGAAGCAATGTCCCTGAAAACCATATCTTCTTCCTTTGAAGATCCTTCTAGTGAAATCAAACTTTTTCTTTGATCCATAGACCCTTTCTTGACCTTTATCCTTGTGATCATATTTGACTTGTGCATTGTATCCTTGATCCTTCTTTGTGGTATCCAAATCTTCTTCCTTAACTTCTTCCTTGCTTTCTTCTTCAAGAATTTCTTTGCATTTTGAACTTGATTTACCTATCTCAAAACAAGATCCAAATTGGATATTTGGAGCCAAAGGAGCTTTGGAACTTTCTTCATATTTCTCTTCATTTTTTTCCAATAGCAAACTGGCATCCGTATCTATTGTCTCTAAAATATATGTTTCCTTCTCAGTGAAAATGTCTTTACCTTTTGAGTCATGTGATGGATCAAACTTCTCAAGTATGGAACTTCTCAATTATTTTAGATTCTCCTTAACCTCTTGTAGTTTTTCATGGATATCATTGAAGTATTCTTTTAGATAAACTGATACATTTGTCTTTCCTGAAATATCCTCTTGTTTAAATTCTTCTATTTGGAGTGGAAGTTCTTCTACTTCTTTTATCCCATAGAAAAACCCTTCATATTTATTTTCACTGATATCATTATCTTATTCTATAGCAAACAAACTCTCATGAATATTTTATCTTTTCCTATTTCCTCGGTATGTTATTTCATCTTCACTATCACTGAAGCCATTGCAACATCCTGATATGTGATCTTGTTGACCACACACAAAGAATTGTTCTCTTTCACATTCTATTCCTAAGAATAGATGTTCTTCCTTTTCATCATTTGAGTGATCTCTATCACTGTGATATGAGCCATCATTTTCTTCCTCAATGTAGAAAGTTTTCTTAGTCTTATGAAAACTTTTCTTCTTCTCATGCTTGTTTTTCTTGTACCTGTCATCTTTGTCATGCTTATGATTTTCTTCTTCTTTTATTCTGTGATCCTTTTTTTCATCATCACTATTTTCTTCATGTGGACACTTGTTTGCATAGTGACCATAATAAACACAATTGTAGCATTTTTTTTTTAGTGAAAACCCCTTACGGGGCCGCCTTGGTCTAAGAGACCACGAACAGGGGGTTCTACACCATAAAAGTCACCCGGGGGTCACACCCAGCCCTGCTCGCACCAACATTATCAATTGGATTTTGGGTACCCAATTCAGCTTTTTGGTAGGGTGGAGATTCAAACCTGGGACCTCCCTTGGAGGATTGCCCTCTCCTCTCTAACTCACCTACAACACCTGGGTCACAATTGTAGCATTTTAATTTATTCATATCCCTATAATTTCTTGAGTCTTTTTTTCTTTTGATGAAGTTAGCTTCCTTATCATTATTTGAATCTCTATCTGTCTCTGGATCTTTCCCTTTATTTTTCTCTAAAGCTTTGAATGCAATTTCTTTCTTTGGATCTTGATTCTTATCTATCCTCATATCATAAGCTATGATATTTCCTTGTGGTTCTTCCATTGTTATCTTATCGATATTCATTGTTTCTTCTATCGTTGAAACCTTTGCATCATACTTCATGGGAAGTGATCTCAAAACCTTTTGAGTAACATCTAATTCTTTCATCTCAAATCCTAGGCCTCTCATGGTGTTAGAAATCTCATCAACTCGAAGCAAGAACTTTGTAATATCTTCAAAATATTCCATTTTCAATTCTTCAAATCTTTTTCTATGAGTTTGTAGTTTTGCCAACTTTACCTTGGAATATCCTTCATAGGTATTCCACAACTTGGTCCACATTTCATTAGCTGAATTATATACCATGACCTTTGCAAAATTTGTCTCACGAAGCCCACTTAGAATACAATTCATTGCCTTTGCATTAATCTCAACCAATTTCTTGATAGTCTTATCTATCTCAGGATCACCTTCAACCTTATACTATTTTGCAACCATCTGCCATATCTCATATTCTTATGATATCAAGTAGTTCTTCATTCTCATGCTCCAAAAATCATAATTGTTACCATCAAATAGTGAAGCCTTATTTGCAGATGATCCATTTTGTGAAGCCATCTATGTTCTTGTAGAATCTTCCCTCAAGTTGTTAGCCTTTTTGAAGGAACCCGCTTTGATAACAATTGAAGAACACAAGCTTATACTGAGAGGGGGGTGAACAATATAGTGCCCACTTTTTACTTTCTTTCCAAACCAATATCAATTAGTGTCATTAATTGCAATAACCAAATATAGCAGTGCACATTAATAACATAGATAGAAATAGTAAGAAAGTGCACAAATCATCACACACAATTGAGACACAATATTTAACGTGGTTCCTACAATGTTGGGTAGTCCACAAGATATTATCCTTATAATATTTCACAAACAAATAGGGATCCTTATCCCAATACAAATGATTACTTTGATCTTCTCAAATTTAGGCGCTATCCTGATCTGCTTAGGTGGGCTCCACTGATCTACTAAGCTAGGCTCTCCACTGATTTTCTCAGCTAGGATATCCACTAATCTACTCAGCTAGGCTATCCACTGATCTACTCAGCTAGGCTATCCTGATATGATTAGGTGGGCTCTATACTAATCTACTCATCTAGGCTATCCACTGATCTACTCAGCTAGGCTCTCCACTAATCTACTCAACTAGGCTATCCACTGATCTTATCAGCTAGGCAACTAGTGGAGCCTTACTTGTAGATGATCCATTTTGTGAAGACATCTGTGTTCTTGTAGAATCTTCTCTCAAGTTGTTAGCCTTTTTGAAGGAACCCTATCTAATACCAATTGAATAACACAAGCTTATACTAAGAGAGGGGGTGAACAATATAGTGCCCACTTTTTACTTTCTTTCCAATCCAATATCAATTAGTGTCATTAATTGCAATAACTAAATATAGCAGTGTGCATTAATAACATAGATAGCAATAGTAATAAAGTGCACAAATCATCACACACAATTGAGACACAATATTTAACATTGTTCCCCCAATGTTGGGTAGTCCACAAGATATTCTCCTTATAATATTTCACAAATAAATAGGGATCCTTATCCCAATACAAATGATTACTTTCATCTTCTCAAAGCTAGGCTATCCTGATCTGCTCAAGTGGGATCCACTGATCTGCTAAGCTAGGCTCTCCACTGATTTGCTCATCTAGGCTATCCACTGATCTGCTTAGCTAGGCTATTCACTAATCTACTTAGCTAGGCTATCCTTATCTGATTAGGTGGGCTCTCCACTAATCTACTTAGCTAGGCTATCCACTGATCTACTCAGTTAGGCTCTCCACTAATCTGCTCAACTAGGCTATCCACTGATCTTCTCAGCTAGGAAACTAGTGTTGATGTATTTTTAATTTTTGTCCTATTATTTATTGTTTCCTTGGTATGTTATTTCATCTTCACTATCACTGAAGCCATTGCAATATCCTGATATGTGATCTTGTTGACCACACACAAAGCATTTTTCTCTTTCACATTCTATTCCTAAGAATAGATTTTCTTCCTTTTCATAATTTGAGTGATCTCTATCACTGTGATATGAGCCATCATTTTCTTCCTCAATGTAGAAATTTTTCTTAGTCTTATGAAAAAATTCTTCTTCTCATGCTTGCTTTGCTTGTACCTGTCATCTTTGTCATGCTTATGCTTTCCTTCTTCTTTTCTTATGTGATATTTTTTTCATCATCACTATTTTCTTCATGTGGACACTTGTTTGCATAGTGACCATAATAAACACAATTGCAGCATTTGAATTTATTCATATCCCTATAAGTTCTTGAGTCCTTTTTCCTTTTGATGAAGTTAGCTTCCTCATAATTATATGAATCTCTATTTGTCTCTGGATCTTTCCCTTTATTTTTCTCTAAAGGTTTGAATGCAATTTCTTTCTTTGGAGCCTAATTCTTATCTATCCTCATCTCATAAGCTATGAGAGTTCCTTGTAGTTCTTCCATTGTTAGCTTGTTGATATTAATTTTTTCTTCTATCGCTGAGACATTTGCATCATACTTCATGGGAAGTGATCTCAAAACCTTTTGAGTAACATATGATTTTTTCATCTCAAATCCTAGTCCTCTCATGGTGTTAGCAATCTCATCAAATCGAAGCAAGAACTTTGTAATATCTTCAAAATATTCCATTTTCAATTCTTCAAATATTTTTCTATGAGTTTGTAGTTTTTCCAACTTTACCTTGGAATATCCTTCATAGGTATTCCGCAACTTGGTCCACATTTCATTAGCTGAATTATATACCATGACCTTTGTAAAATCTATCTCACAAAGCCCACTCAGAATATAATTCATTGCCTTTGCATTGATCTCAACCAATTTCTTGATAGTCTTATCTGTATTAGGATCATCTTCAACATTATACTCTTTTGCAACCATCTGCCATATCTCATATTATTATGATATCAAGTAGTTCTTCATTATCATGCTCCAAAAATCATAATTGTTAACATAAAATAGTGGAGCCTTACTTGTAGATGATCCATTCTATGAAGCCATATGTGTTCTTATAGAATCTTCCCTCAAGTTGTTACCCTTTTTGAAGGAACCCAATCTGATACCAATTGAAGAACACAAGCTTATACTGAGAGGGGGGTGAACAATATAGCGCCCACTTTTTACTTTCTTTCCAAACCAATATCAATTAGTGTCCTCAATTGCAATAACCAAATATAGCAATGTGCATTAATAACATAGATAGCAATAGTAAGCAAGTGCACAAATCACCACACACAATTGAGACACAAGATTTAACATGGTTCCCCCAATGTGGGGTAGTCCACAAGATATTATCCTTATAATATTTCACAAAGAAATAGGGATCCTTATCCCAATACAAATGATTACTTTGATCTGCTCAAAGCTAGGATATCCTGATCTGCTCAAGTGGGCTCCATTGATCTGCTCAGCTAGGCTCTCCACTGATCTGCTCAGCTAGGCTATCCACTAATCTGCTCAGCTAGGCTATCCACTGATCTACTCAGCTAGGCTATCCATTGATCTGCTCAGCTAGGCTCTCCACTAATCTACTCAACTAGGCTATCCATTGATGTGCTCAACTAGGCTCTCCACTGATCTACTCAGCTAGGCTATCCGCTTATCTTCTCAGCTAGGCAACTAGTGTTGATGTATTTTCTATTTCTATCATGTCTCTTTCATTGCTCACAAATCTTCCTCAATGCCTTCTCAAAAGGCTCAAACAATCCTGCTCAAATGCTTTCCCAAATATGTCCTCAAAGCCTTCACAAAAGGCTCAAAAAATCCTACTCAAATTTTGTCCCAAATATGTCCTCAAAGCCTTCACAAAAGGCTCAAATAATCCTGCTCAAATGTTGTCCCAAATATATTCTCAAAGCCTTCACAAAAGGCTCAAAAAATCCTGCTCAAATGCTGTCCCAAATATGTCCTCAAAGCCTTCACAAAAGGCTCAACCAATCATGCACAAATATTGTCTCAAAATCTATCCTCAAAGCCTTCACAAAAGGCTCAACCAATCATGCACAAAAGCTGTCTCAAATCTGTCTAGAAATTCTATCCCAAAAGCCTTCCCAAAGGCTCAACCAATGACTCTCAAGTAGCACTCAAATCTCAACCACAAATCAATGAAGGCAAGGCTCAATGATGAACTCAACAATGGATAACAAATGAATGATGATAATACTCAACAATGTGCTCAAAAATGAATGGCAATGTACTCTTCAATGGATGACAACAATGATCCACAATGATCTCAACAATGTATGACAAATGATATCTCAAATGGATGACAACAATGCTCAACAATGTACTCTCAAATGGATAACAACAATGCTCAACAATGTACTCTCAAATGTATGGCAAATGAGCTCTCTAATGAAAACCTCTCCAAGAAATAATAATGAGGACTTCAACCAACCAAGGACAATCTCCACAAGTGATAGCAATAGGTTCTCAATAATATCTTCCTCATGCAATGTCAATAAGATCTCAAGAAACAAGCACAACTCCCTCAAGCAAAGAGCTCTCAAATAGCCAACAATGATCTCCTCAAATGAAAGGACAAATGTATCCACAAGTGACTAGCAAATGATCTCCTCAATGGTCTCAAATAGTGGCAATGTACTCAATAAGTAACCAACAATAATCTCCTCAAAGCAATAGCAAACACCTCCTCAATAATGGCAATACTCTCAATGAACTCCACTAAAGCAATCATGGAACTCAAGCATCAATTTTATCCATAAAATTGATTTTCTAATCCATCCACTTCCTCTCAATAGCCAAGGCACATAATCAAGCAATTTGTCTTCAAATTCAAACCCTAACTCATGTGCATGTCTTCTAACTCAAGGTAGCAATTAACTAGGTCTCAAGTTCCTAGTTTAATTTCATAATTAAATCATGCACTAGGACATATAACAAGTTCAACACTTTTCAACCTTATGACTCCCTAATTTCATTAACACATACAACAAGCACCTATGCTTTTATTTTTTAATTCCACACCTTATAACTCCACATACAACAATCACAAATATTTATTTCCACACCTTATATCTCCCTAATCACACACAACAATAACAAATATTTAATTCTACACCTTATAACTCCCTAAGCACATTAACACATACAACAAGCATTTATTTCCCTAAACTCCTTATGACTCCCTAGTTATCACAGAAATAATTTTAATGCACCAAAACTTTGGTAATAACAAATATTACCATGCACTGGAGATAAATACCTTTATTCAAAATTTACTGCCTTCACAACCTTTGAAATCGATAATTCCTTTGCCAAAAATCAATGTGCCTTCACACCTTCGAAGTCGTCAATGCCTTGCCAAAAATCAATGCACCTTCACACCTTCATGGGAGTCAAACTCCATTCCTCTCGCTTAGCACTGTGAGGTGCTTACCACGTGGGTGCTAGCCCACATTGGGATTTTAATCCCAAACACCCAACTTTAACTTGCACTCAAATCTGAAACTCGATTTTACTTTCTTAGCAAAACACTTTGCCCTTGGCGGGATTCGAACAACGAACCTACCTTGTGCAAAGTTCATGCGCTACCAACTATGCTATAGGCTCCTTCATGACATCACTTTCCCATGATGTTTACTTGAACTTGCTCTCAAATCGAAAGTTATTTATCCTTCTTTCTTCGTTGCTCCCCTTTCGATGACTCTCTCTCATGCGCTATATCTTCACCTTAGCCACACCCATGAAATAACCAAAGTTTTCTTTAATTTATATGCATTTCCATGCCTTCGAATGATGTCGACAAAATTTGATTTTTCACCCTAACCTTTGCACGTCGGTAGATAATGTAATTCAACTTTAGACCTTAGAATTATTAAATAAAAATTTAATAATTCACCTCTTAACTTTGAATTGGGATATCTCCTTCATTCTTTTGAATTTCGCCATGAAACTTTTTGCACCTAGGTTTTATTGGAAAACCTTTTCATCCATCATAATTTGGAGAAGTCTTAGCATAGTGGTTTTAATGAAAAACCCTTTCCAATGGTTTTAATGAAAACCCTTTCCATTGGTTTTATTAAAAAACCTTTTCGTTAGTTTTAATAAAAACCCTTGCCGTTGGTTTTAATAAAAACCTTTACCATTGGTTTTAATAAAAACCATTAATATAATATTTAAAAAATTAAATATTATATGCCTCTTGTGCCACAAAACCCTGTATATATCCTTGCTCTCCAAAATATCATAAATTATTATTTATGAAGTGCTTTTGCCACCAAAACTCAATGTGATCCATGTGACATCAATGACAACACAAAATAACTCAAATTGCCAACAAGATACTATTATTGGATATACTCATTTGCTTAGCAATCATCTTCAAATTGCCATGTTATCAATGGATTCTTATGACTCATCTGATGAGGATTCTATATATAATTTGGATGCACTATCCATTACCTCATCTAGCTCAAAGAATGACTCCTTCCCCATTATACCTATCATGAATATCAATGAATTTATCTTTGCCTCTTCCCTAGGAATCTTCCCATTTGGTAATAACTTCTTCCACTAGAGTATCTAGTCATCCCCATTCCAACTTAATCACAGCCTGTCATACCAATTCCACCTCAACCACCTCCTATGGATTTTTTTCCATATTATTAATCACCTCCTTCAACCCAATAATTAATATCATCTATTATCTATTAATATCATCTCCATCGATCTTGCCACTCCACTCTTCTATCAAGGTAACCCTTCATAATATTTACCCCTCGATCCTAAGGCCATCAATTTTGACCTCTTTTTCCTTCCACCCTCACCTTATAAGTTTCTTCCCTCTAAGAACATTCTACAACCATATCATTTTTCATCACAACCACTTTTACCTATTATCCAAGCTAAGAAAGAGTCAGATGATACATCTGAATCCTTTATTCCTATTGATGATATCCATATGATCTCCACTACCCATAAATTGGAGGAAGGATCTCACATGTTAATTGAAAAAACCATTGATATTAATATCAACACTAACCCTGAATAACCTTAGATCCTTAAATTAGGAAATAGTTTTTCAAATACAAAATATGTTACATTCACCACTCTTCTAACATTTTATAAGCAAGTTTTTTCTTGGTCATACAAAGACATGAATAATATTGACCTGAACTTAGTGGTCCACAATTTAATACTCAATACAGTGATCAAGTCGATAAAATGAAAGCTTCAAAAAATATATCCAATGATATATTTAATGATCAAATATGAACTGTAAAAAAGTATTGGACTCAGGCTTCATCCAACCCATCGATTATCCTAAATGGGTTTCCAACATGGTACCTGTTGGGAAGCCGATGGGAGGATTCCCATATGTAGATATTTTAGATATCTTAATAAGGTGATCCCTAAGGATATTTTAACTCCCCAATATTGATACATTTGTAGATGTAGTTATGGGCCATGAAATTCTTTCCCTCATGGATGGTTTCTCATGCTATAATCAAATTTGAGTCAATCTTGATGATCAACCTAACACAAATTTCACCACATCATGGGGGAATTTTTGCTACAAAGTCATGTATTTCGATATCAAAAATATTGGTGCTACTTATCAGTGAGCCATGACATACATTTTTCATGACTACATGCATAAGATTGTCAAATACTATATCGATGATCTACTGGCAAAGTCTCTATCGCACCATGAGCATATTGATGTTCTACATAAGGTCTTTCATTACCTATTGGAACATAATATTTGGTTGAGTCCTAAAAGGTGCATTTTTTGTGTCACCTTTGAAAAAAATTTAGGCTTCATCATTTCTAAATGAGGTATCAAAGTTGATCCAAACAAAATCAAGGTAATCTTGTACATGCCTTCCCCCACCAATCTTAAGCAACTCTACAACTTACAAGGGAATATTTAGGCCATCCGATGTTTAATTATGTTACTATCAGATAAATATCAACAACTTAATAATATTCTACAAAAGGGGGTCACTTTCCATTAGAATCAATACTTTCAAAAGGATTATGAGGATTTAAAACAATACTTGGTTTCTACACTAGTATTATATCCTCTTCGACCTGGTGTGCCTTTTCTATTTTATATATCAGCCACTAAATTTACCTTAGGATCTATGTTGGCTCAAAATAATGAGGCTAATAAGGAGTAGGACATATACTACATTAGTCACACCTTGGTTAGTTACAAAGTCAAGTATGTTTATTTTGAGAAGCTCTACTTAATAGTGTTTTTTACCACTAAAAAACTTCATCATTACATGATAAACCAAACAACTTATGTTATATTCAAGGAGAATCCCTTGCGGTATATTATGAGTCATACATATCATAATAGTAATACTAAAAAATATATCATGATCTTTATGGAGTTTAACCTTGAATTCATTAGCCAAAAATCTATTAAAGGTTATGTCATCACCAACCAATTAGTAGAAGCTTCTCTTCCTGATGATAAGCCTCTTACTATCAAACTACCTGATGATGCAGTATTTGAACTATTTCACATTGAAGAGCCAAATGAACCTAAACACAAATCTTATCTCATGATGTTCTTCTATGGATATAATTGTGAACAAGGGGGTGGCACCATAATCATGTTTTTCATACCACAAGGGAATTCTATTCCCCTTTCATTCAAGCTTGATTTTCCATGTACCAATAAAAATACCGAGTATGAAGCCTTCCTTTTGGATCTCCAAATATCTCTTGCCATGAATATCAAACAAATTAACATATTTGGTGATTATGATCTCATTTTTAACAAATTCAAAGGGATATATTAGTGTAAGTGCCCAGTCATAAAGAAATACAAGACCCTTATGGACAAATTGCTTACCCAATTTCAATGGTATGACATTGAGGTTCTTCCTCATTTTTCCAACTATTTTGTAGATACAATGGCTTCCTTAGGATCCTTAATTCTATAGAACCTTTTTTATAATTTCATAACCATATATGCTAAAAATCTCAACCAATACACACTTTTATGAGAGATTTATATAGGAGAGCAAGATATCCACCCAGTCCAAACTAAACCATATCAAGAATGGTTATTTCAAATACATGATTTATTAAAACTTGGAAATCCTGCTTCTAAATATTCACATGACATAAAATACACATTTAAGCAAAAAATAACTTGATATATTTTTTTAGGAGACATACTGTACTATCAAAGCTATGATGGTCTCCTTCTTCACTACTTAGATCCCTAATAATCTACTTGGATCATTTCTCAAGCTCATGATGGTACTTGTGATGGAAATTTTAGTAGAATTGCTATCATAAAGTGCATTCTCCAAATGGGTTATTATTATCCTACCATGGGATAATATTGTTGTGAATATGTCAAAATATGTGTCAAGTATCAACATCATGCTAATCTATCTCATGTACCATCATGAGATTTACAGCCAATTCATTCATTGTGGCCTTTATCATAATGGGGATTTGATTTAATCGGTGAAATTTCACCCCCATATTTAGGCTACCACACACTCATCATCATGGCCACAAAATACTTCACCAAATGGGTTGATGCTATTCCTCTTACCACTACGATAGGATCATGCATCGTAAAGTTCCTACTTCAAAAAATAAGTTTTGGTATTCTATCTAAGATCATTTTGTATAATGAGCAACTTTCTAAAAATAAGGATGTTCGAGCTTTGTGTACCAAGTGTCATATCTAGAATAAATGTTTGAATCCTTATTATCCACACAATAATGGATAGGTTGAGGCCTCAAACGAGATTATTATTGCAATCCTTAAGAAAATGGTTCATAATCATCTTAAGAATTGGTATCTGCAATTGCCTCTAGTATTGTGGGCTTATCAAATAGGCATTGGAAAACCAACTGGGGAAACCCAATTTTTATTAGTCTATGGCACTAAGGCCATCATGCCCTTGGAGCTTGAAATTCCTTTGTTGCATATCTTATTAAAAGAATTCATCGATGATGACACTATACGTTAGGCTTACCTTGATGAACTCACTCTTCTTGATGAATGATGTATTAACGCTCTTGATAATATTCATATTTATCAATATTGAATTAAAAAAGCCTCTGATACTAAATTACATCTTAGAAAATTTCAAGTTGGTGATCTCATGTTAAAGGATAACTAGCAAAATTCTAACTTGCCTAGCCATTTGCATGACAAATTTATAGTAAATTGGATAAGTCCATTCATCATAATACATAAGTTGGGACTGAGAACTTATCACCGAGATACACTTAAGGGTTTTGAGGAACCTAAAACCCTTAATATTATCCATCTATGAGCATTTTATGCATACAAAAATCCAAAACAAAACACAAAAATATAGCACATAGTTTCATTTCGCCATCCACCACATTTTCATTCCACACCACCATTGCATTCCATATTACCATGTATTGTACTATGCATTTGATCATATTCACTCCTTGCATATCATATCATATAGTCACATGTTTTATTACATTGCATTAGGAATTTTATTTGCTATACTTGCATTCATATTTTCTTTTGTTGAACACTATACGTAGCATCACATTTGTAGAAGGTCACTTGTCTTTATGTAATCCCTTTTATATTGCGAATAGACCCCATTCCATTTTTTTATTTTTCATCCATGTTCCCCTTTATCCATGTTTGTTTACCCACCTCTTGCTCACTCCTATTTAAGAGGACATTTTCCTCTCCATCCTACTTACACCTATTCCTTCGTATTTCTTCTTTCTCTACTAGAAAATGGATTTTTCCCCACATGATTTTTTCATCATCTCTCCAACAAAGGTTTTATGGATATATTGTACATGAGTACCTCATTAGGCCTTGTTTTTGGGACTCATATCTATGGATATGCCACTTGTTTTTTTCTTTTGTTATTTGTTCTCACTATCTTAGTATCACTTAAGGGGAGTATTAGAATATATTTTAAGTTGTTACTAGGATATTTAGGTTGGTAAACTCCTAGTTATGATTGGATGAGATCCATTCGGTTGTTATGATCTGATGGCTCACATTGTTCACCTTTGCTATTTATGCAAGGTTCCTCTCATAGAATAACAAGTCATTTATTGAAATTAAATATTTTTTTTCAATATTCTCTACATGGTTTTTTTGAATTTAGTGAAAAACCCCTTGCAGGGGTTGCCTTGGTCTGAGAAACCATTACCAGGAAGTACTACACCATCAAAATCACCCAGGAGTCATGTCTAACCCTGATCACACCAGTATTATCAACTAGATTTTGGGTACCCACTTGTTGTAGGTGAGTTGGAGAGGGTAGGGCAATACTCCAAGGGAGGTCCCTGGTTAAAATATCCACCCTACCAAATGCAATCCCTATAGCTAAGCCATCCACATCTACCATGACAAGTTCATGGTCTACTCCAAATATATGATAAATAGAAGGTATACCTACTCCATATATATACACAATAGACCTAGCATCACTAGTGCACACTCCACAGAAGAATGTAGACCTTGCTCTCTACAAAAAAAAAGTGTTCACAGTTCTGTGATAACGACTACTACATCATTTCTTCAGTGGATTCAGTATCAAAGTTGTTGGTTCACATTTTTCAAACAAGAGGAAAAGAAAACAACACCATCTATGTATCTACTTTATTTATCAGGCTCTTGGTTAGCATGGTCATTGTCATTGTTGACCTCGATCTCTTTCTGTAGGAGATACGCATAGATCCACATCACTGTGCATCAATGTGGAGCCTGGTCTGTGTTTGATTTTTAGTTTACCACAAACCATCCACGTAGCAGTAAAAATGGCATGACTATTTTTATAGATACCCATAGGCATTTTTTTTCTAACAACGATCTAAAAAATTATCGATGTGATCCTATTTTATTATTATTATTATTGCTATTGCTATTTTGATGAGGGCCAAATTATGCTTAGAAATAGTGCGTGTGATCCTATGAAGATCTCTGGGTTTCCATCCAAAGGTAGTATTTATCAACTTGAGATGTTTGATGGAGGCTTTGTGGTAGATTGAATAGTGCAATGCAATCCATGGTGGACAAACCGACAGAAAATGTCATATATGCAAATAATATGTTGAAAAACCTTCAATCTCAGGTACATTTCAACCTAGAGTTTTGGTAAAAAAATATGATAGATGAAAACCCATTTGGTAAATTATTTTGCAGTGCACTCAAGAACATTTTTCATGGTGCCATATCCATTCTACATTGTAGAAACCTATCCATTTTTCTATTTTCTTCCAGTGATAAACTCTAGAATGCAGTATATATGCCATGCTTTCACTACTATCCATCTTGTTGCCATTGCAATCACCAAATGTGTTATATTCATGATGTAGGAGCATCCGGTGGCAGCAGAGCAATCTTGCATTGATAAGAAAATTTCTAAGTGTTTGCCTTGATGTCACGATATCGTGATAGAGAAAAGTGTCATGATATCACAACATGTCACGTTTTTGCGACTCAAGGAGGAGAGAGAGACGTGGAGTAGAAAATGTCATGATTTCATGACATGTCATGAAATCGCGACTAGAAAGCTGAAGGAGGCACAAGAGAGAAAAGTGTCACGATATCGTGACATGTCGCATTATCGCGACCAGAGGATGAGAGAAAGCACAAAGGAGGAAAAGTGTCACGATATCGCGACCTATCGCATTTTCATGACCAAAGGACAAAGAAGAGGAGTAGATGAGGAAAATGTCGCGATATCACGACATGTCGCATTTTTGTGACCAGGAGACAAGAAGAGGCACAGAAGAGGAAAATGTCACGATATCACGACATGTCGCATTTTCGTGACCAACAGACCAAATGAGGCGCAGAGGAGGAAAATGTCACGATATCATGACATGTCACATTTTCGTGACCAGAAGACAAAGAGGAGGCGCAGAGGAGAAAAATGTCGTGATATCGCGACATGTCGCATTTTCGCGACCAGAAGACAAAGAGGAGGTGCAGAGGAGAAAAATGTCACGATATCGTGACATGTCGCATTTTCGTGACCAGAAGCCGAGAGAAGGTGCCAGAGAGAAAAGTGTCACGATATCGTGACATGTCACATTTTTGCGACTCAGGAAGGAAGGAGAAGGCGTCCAAGAAAAATGTCATGATTTCACGACATGTCACGAAATCGCGACCGAAAGCAGACAAGGAAGGACCAGCGGAGAAAATGTCACGATTTCGTGACATGTCGCAAAATCGCGACCGAAGGAGTAGAAAAGGAAGCAAGGAAGAAAACTGTCGTGATATCGCGACATGTCACGATTTCGTGACCCGAAGCAGAGAGCGAGAGCAGAAGGCAAGCTATCATGATATCGTGACATGTCACGATTTTGCAACCCAAGAAGCAAAGAGAGAGCAGAAGGACAAAGATGTCGTGATATCATGACACGTTGCGATTTCATGATCCAAAGTAGAGAGCGAAGGTGGAAATGCAAAGTTGTCATGATTTGGTGACCCGAAAGTAGAGGGAGAGAGTAGAGAGCAAATATGTCACGATATCATGACATGTCATGATTTTGTGACCCAAAGAGGTGAGAAGGAAGCAGTGAGCAAAGATGTCACGATTTCGTGACATGTCATGATTTCGCGACCCGAGAGGAGAAAGAGGAGCCAAAAGGAGAAGATGTCGCGGTATCACGACATGTCACGATTTCATGACCCGAAGGAGAAGAAGACGACGGTGAAAGAAAAATGTCATGATATCATGACATGTCACGATATCGTGACCCGACTAAGAGGAAAGGTAATAGGGAAGAGAAATGTCATGATATCGTGACATGTCACGATATCGTGACCCGACGAAGAGGAAAAGCAACGAGGAGGAAAAGACACGCGTCCCAAGATGGTGTTTCCTGAGGTAGTCAAAGGCCTCATTAAAGCAAGATTTCTTGCCTGGTAAGCTTGCTGAGCATGGCGGCCACTCGACTGTTGTGTCCAGAGGTCAGAGACGATCAGGCGGCTCATCAATGCGAGTTTCCATGGCTGCCCTAATGGCAGTTGCCAGATAAAGTAAAATATGTGAAGGTTCAGTCATCGAAGGTGAGGAAGAGCCAATTTTTGAGATTCGGAAGATGTATTCTTCCAGGGGGGTCATTAATGGCCTAGAGGGTCGGGACCTCGAAAGAAACCTAGAGGGGTTTTAAAAGGAGAAGCATAGGCATGTAGAAGGGGTCAAAAAACTGTCGAGGCAGTGTTGCAGAGTTGGAGGCAAGAGGCCCACTCTGGACCTGTCTGGGTATGTTTTTCTTCCAGGGGGGAAGTAGAGGAGTTGAGATTGGGAAGAAGGTTTTCTTCCTAGGAGTGCAGGCAGATCACCAAACATGAGGCAGCTTGCATTAGAAAATAGAAAGCTAAGCCTACGGGCTAGCATTGTAATCTCTTTTTCCAAGTTAATGAATGTGCATTTTGAAAATTTTGGTATGAGTGATTGTGTGTCCCCCCATTAGTGGTATCAGAGCGGGAGTTCCTGAGTGTGCAAACAGATCATCGAAAGTGAGGCAGTTTGCACCAAGATCTATGGAAGAGCATAGAGTTCTTGAGTGTGCAAACAGATCACCGAATGTGAGGTAGTTTGCACCAAGATCGGTGGAAGAGTGGAAGTTCCTAAGTGTGCAAATAGATCGCCGAACATGAGGCAGTTTGCACCAGGATCTATGGAAGAGCGAAAGTTCCTGAGTGTGTAAACAGATCATCGAACGTGAGGCAGTTTACACCAAGATTTGTGATAGAAGATTTCAGAGCTTTGCAGAGGCAAGTTCAGGCCTTGCAAGAGGAGCTGCACAGACGGCTTGAACCCAGAGGAGAAGAAGGAAGTGAAGATCACTTCTCAATGCACCCCAGTTGTCTGATGCAGGAGCATCCAGTGGCAGTAGAGCAATCTTGCATCGACAAGAAAATTTCTAAGTGTTTGCCTTGATGTCACGATATCGCGATAGAGAAAAGTGTCACGATATTGTGACATGTCGCATTTTCGCGACTCAGGGAGGAGAGAGAGACGTGGAGCAAAAAATGTCATGATTTCACGACATGTCATGAAATCACGACCAGAAAGCTAAAGGAGGCATAAGAGAGAAAAGTGTCATGATATCGCGACATTTCGCATTATCACGACCAGAGGACGAGAGAAAGCGCAAAGGAGGAAAAGTGTCGCGATATCGTGACCTGTCGCATTTTTGCAACCAAAGGACAAAGAAGAGGAGTAGATGAGGAAAATGTCACGATATCGTGACATGTCGCATTTTTGCGACCAGGAGACAAGAAGAGGCGCAGAAGAGGAAAATGTCACGATATCGTGACATGTCGCATTTTCGTGACCAGCAGACCAAAGGAGGCATAGAGGAGGAAAATGTCGTGATATCACGACATGTCGCATTTTCGCGACCAGAAGACAAAGAGGAGGCAGAGGAGAAAAATGTCGCGATATCGTGACATGTCGCATTTTCATGACCAGAAGACAAAGAGGAGGCACAAAGGAGAAAAATGTTGCGATATCGCGACATGTCACATTTTTGTGACCAAAAGCCAAGAGAAGGTGCCAGAGAGAAAAGTGTCACGATATCGCGACATGTCACGTTTTCATGACTCAGGAAGGAAGGAGAAGGCGTCCAAGAAAAATGTCACGATTTCACAACATGTCATGAAATCACGACCGAAAGCAGACAAGGAAGGACCAACGGAGAAAATGTCATGATTTCGTGACATGTCACGAAATCATGACCGAAGGAGCAGAAAAGGAAGCAAGGAAGAAAACTATCACGATATCGTGACATGTCATGATTTCGCGACCCGAAGCAGAGAGCGAGAGCAGAAGGCAAGCTATCACGATATCACGACATGTCACGATTTCGCGACCCAAGAAGCGAAGAGAGAGCAGAAGGACAAAGATGTCACGATATCATGACACATCATGATTTTGCGACCCGAAGCAGAGAGCGAAGGCAAAAATGCAAAGTTGTCACAATTTGGCGACCCAAAAGCAGAGGGAGAGAGCAGAGAGCAAAGATGTCGTGATATCGTGACATGTCACGATTTCACGACCCAAAGAGGTGAGAAGGAAGCAGTGAGCAAAGATGTCATGATTTCATGACATGTCATGATTTCGCGACCCGAGAGGAGAAAGAGGAATCAAAAGGAGATATGTCGCGATATCGCAACATGTCACAATTTCGTGACCCGAAGGAGAAGAAGACGACGGTGAAAGAAAAATGTCACGATATCATGACATGTCACGATATCGTGACCCGACTAAGAGGAAAGGCAACAGGGAAGATAAATGTCATGATATCATGACATGTCACGATATCACAACCCGACGAAGAGGAAAAGCAACGAGGAGGAAAAGACACGCATCCCAAGATGGTGTTTCCCGAGGTAGTCAAAGGCCTCATTAAAGTAGGATTTCTTGCCCGGTAAGCTTGCTGAGCATGGCGGCCACTTGACTTTTGTTTCTAGAGGTCAGAGACGATCAGGCGGCTCATCAATGCGAGTTTCTATGGCTGCCCCAATGGTAGTTTCTAGATAAAGTAAAATATGTGAAGGTTTAGTCATCGAAGGCGAGGAAGATCCGATTTTTGAGATTCAAAAGATGTATTCTTCCAGGGGGGTCATTAATGGCCTAGAGGTTCGGGACCTCGAAAGAAACCTAGAGGGGTTTTAAAAGGAGAAGCATAGGCATGTAGAAGGGGTCAAAAAACTGCCGAGGTAGTGTTGTAGAGTTGGAGGCAAGAGGCCCACTCTGGACCTGTCTGGGTATGTTTTTCTTCCAGGGGGGAAGTAGAGGAGTTGAGATTGGGAAGAAGGTTTTCTTCCTGGGAGCGCAGGCAGATCGCCGAACGTGAGGCAACTTGCATTAGAAAATAGAAAGCTAAGCCTGCGGGCTAGCATTGTAATCTCTTTTTCCAAGTTAATGAATGTGCATTTTGAAAATTTTGGTATGAGTGATAGTGTGTCCCCCTATCACTTCACCATGACTACAGTTCGCTAATCATTCACCATGATGTGAAATCAATTTGAGGTGACCATTGCAAAGGTGATCAAAATTGAGGGAGATGTATGTGGTGCCATCCTAATAGAGGAAAATGGATTAAAATGAAAAATATCTTATTCCATTTATGGCAAGAGTGGGCACGTGTAGTAGCATTATTTTTTAATAGAGCGATAAATTGTTTATTTTTAATTTACATGGTGGAATTGGTAGCCGCCATGAATTCGGGTAGGCTATCTAGATTTTATGGCCACCATATTATTTTGTGTTGTCTACCCCAGAAGCTGCTACACAAATATTCACATAGTTCACCCCTATAACCACCATGCCATAATAATTTTAAACCTTTTATGTTGTTGACAACACCATAAAAGGGACAAGCGTCCAGTATGACAAGGCTTGATATTTGAACTTTGGACCTCCACCCCCCTTACAAGGTTTGGTCAAAGCAACTGGTCTACACCTTAGAACTTAGAGTGGTATATTGTTGAGAAATGGCTTATTTTCAATATTTTGTTTTTCCTTTGCTCCATAGCACCCAGAGAGGACCTCAAGTATATCGATGAAGAGTAAGTCATATTACAAGTGATGTGTTGCCAGATATATTTTGTATTTCAATTCTTCTAAGGAATTGTACAAGTGATTGTGGCCCTTTCAATAAAGCACATGGGAATCCATCACATTCAAAGTTGTCATTGGTAGAGTCAATTTCCTTAATATTTGGTTGCATTTGTTGTGACCCTTTTTTCACTATGTAAGTGGTGATGCATTCTAAGTACCCATGAAATAGTGGATGACAAAGTCTTTATGGCCCATAAATTTTTTTAATATTTTCTTGAAAAGCAACCTATGACTTCATTGGCCTTTTTTTTTAAATACATCTCATTTCAGTCCCTACATTTTGGGAAAGGTGAATTGATATGGTTGAACTCTTGTTGTTTGTAAGGGGCATCTTTTCTTAATGTGGAGGGAACCACTTTATTTTTTCAATTGTATGGGGACTTGGAAGGGGAGTGCCCGTGAGTATTTTCTGACCATATGGCCTTATTGGGCATTTTTTTATTCCTTTTATTTCTACTAGAGTGCAATGCTAGGAATATTCTAGGGGAATTTTCTCTGATGCTAGGAATATTTTAAATTCCTGATGTGAATATTGTTGTTTTTCCTGTAGATGAAGGCCAGATTGACACCCGATCATAGGGGTGTTTATAGTCATTATAAATGTTTTTTTAATCCAGACACATTGGTGATATCCAATTTCCATTTTGAGGCAGTTCAATATGCAGGTTTTAGGAGGTTTTGTTGCTTCTATAAACTACCTTTTTAAAGTATCTTTTCCCCTTGTTTAGTTGTTTGTCCATACATTTTGGACCTTGTTATCAGTCTATTGTGTCCATATAGGAGGAAACCACATATTTGTGCTTGTGGGGTCAATTTTAGACTACCCTTTCAATTGTGGTGCTTATTTTTCCATCCTATATTCTCACTCTCCTTTTGTGAGACACTTTGGTTTAAGGGGGTTTTCTTTGGTGACTTTTCATAGTTTGGTAGCTACATTGGTGTTTTTGCAAGTCACCCATGTTTGGTTGTTTGTCCAAAAATTTTGGACCTTGTTATCAGTCCATTGTGTTCGTATAGATGGACCCCACATATTTGTGCTTGTGGAGTCATTTTGGACTACCCTTGTGATTGTGGTGTTTTTTTCTCCATCCTATCTTCTCACTCTTCTTTTCTTGAGACACATTGGTTTAAAGAGATTTTATTTGGTGATTTTTTCATGGTTCATAGCCTTGTTCATTGTCACAAGCACCAAATTTCATGTTGTTCCTCATACCTTCTTGGAGTAGGAATATTTTTTATGTATGCCTCTTTTCTTCTTTCCTCCTCATAGAAGATATTCAGTTTGATGATGAGGTATCTATACATTTTGGAAACATCACATGGATCATTTGTAGGATCTTTTTGATGAAAGTTTTCCTATGAGGGTGTTGAAGAGGACATATTTCATCATGTTTCTTATTTATCTATTGGAAAATGGTTTTTTCCTCACATGGTTTTTTCATCATCTCTCCAATATATTTTTTTATGGATATATTGTACATAAGTACCTTATTAGGCCTTGTTTTCAGGACTCATATCTATGGATATGCAAATTATTTTTTTATTTTGTCATTTATTCTCACTACCCCTAGTATCACTTAAGGTAGGGTGTTAGAATATATCTTAAGTTGTTACTAGGATATTTAGGTTGGTAAAATCCTAGTTATGATTGGATGAGATCCATTCGGTTGTTATGATCCGATGGCTCACATTGTTCACCTTTGCTATTTATGCAAGGTTCCTCTCATAGAATAACAAGTTGTTTCTTGACCTTGAATATTGTTTTTCAATATTCTCTACAACTCCTAAGTATTTTAAGGCATCTAATATGATCTTTCTATCACTCAACCATTCCTATTTTTTATTTCAAACTTCATTGCACACCATCTAAATATTTGGTGATGAGGTCTTTCTTTGGTCATACTTTATTTATCTCAAAATCCCAACACATTTTCACAATATTAATTATGATTATGAACAAGGAAATATGAAACTACAAATTAGGTCTTGCCTCTTAATAAAGCACTTTCTCTTACTCTTCCTATCATGTGCATGGTCTAGAAAGTTAAGAATTGACAAAAGGACGAATTCCCCCCTCCCTAAAAAAAATTCCAAAAAGCAAAAAAATCCCTTTGCTCCTCTACAAAACACAAAAAAAACAAAAGAAAAATTGTCTTGACCAAATATGATCGCAAGAAAAACTATCTTAGAAAGATACCATCACAAAAATAAAATAATATCAAGATGAGATAGTCCCATGTGACAATCTCAAGCAGATATGACCTGCCTTGTACATAAAAAATAATAAGCATGCAACACACAAAAAATTAAAAGTAACAACTAGGATCTACCCATCACCCACCCCAATTTTTCAATTTCCTAACACTATCATATTTTCACCCATCCCACCCACTCAATTTATTTTTTAATTTTCATTCAAAAATAAATTGAAAGTTAAGGTTTATGCCCTTACCTTTCTCACACCCCCTCCATCACTCGTAGATGCACTTATCAATTCCATTGTGTCAGTTGCCTCATCCGTCGATAGAACTTCAAAGCACAAAAATCACTCTCCTCCTATTTGACTTGCTTCTCTCTCATACTACATAGTGAAAATGACCCTTTCTCTACAAAATCTACCTTTTATATTTTTTTACAGGTGTGACCATCTAGGACGGTCTCATGGTGCAATGTGACCATTCAAGATGGTCCCATTTAAAACACACACACACACACACACACACACACACACACACACACACACATATATATATATATATATATATATATATATATATTAAGGGACCATCTTGGATTGATATGATCTCAAAATCTCATATTTTCTCACCAACTTGCTAGCGATCCCACCTTTTATCAAGAGCTTCATCGCTATCATCATATTACCTCTCCTACACCAACTCATCACTTGAGGGGGTAGACAACACATGTAAATTTTTATCTCAAATCAAGTCAATAATAAAACACTCAAAAGTAGAAATTATGTTCATCCAAGAATCATTGTCAAAAACTATCATACACCCTCCTTGTTGGGGCAAAAACAAAAATCTTAATCAAACAAATACTTGGTATGATTGAAGCTTAAACCCTATTGTAGACACACAAAAGTCACACATTATTGCTTCTAGGTATTCATAGGCTGCTTTAGCCATCTGTAGGCTACCTTGGTCACTTGTAGACTTCAAACCTACAAAAACTAGGTAAAATACACCCAAGATGCTTCCTACCCACTTGGAATCCACCTACTAGCCCCCTAAGGCCACCTAAGCCCTTTCCTACACCTAATTAGGACCCCATGGGACCATTCCCCACTTAAAAGCCTAATTAGGTTAATTAACATTCTAATTCATCATTGAATTTCACTTAAATGCACTTTTTCACTTAAGTGAGTTTAATTAGGGTCCTAAACCAAATTAGCCCTAAACACACTCCCACACATGTGTGCACCATGAGATTAGTTAGGATATTTCCAAAAGCCCTAACTAAACCCTAACCTAACCTAGGACTTAGCTAACCCTAGCTAACCCTAACTCTTCCTCACACATGTGTGAGGAGGAGATATTTCTCTAAGGCATGTGGGCTTGACACCTACTCAAACCCTAACCTAACTCCAACATGGAGTAACTCTAAGGGTTGGTTTATCTAACCCCCTCTCCTGACCTCATAATTTCCTATAAATAGAGGGTTCCCCCTCCCATTTTACCTCTCTCTCACCTTTTAGTCACCTTACAGAAACTCTACTGGAATCATACTAGAGTCGCATCTAGCAATTCCACACCATACAAGCAACAAAGGACAACTTTAGACATCCATCTAGATAGAAAGTTTGGTCCCATAGTTAGAAAAAGTCCAATTCACCCCTTGACCTATGAATCTAGGTTCCAATTCACCCCCTAACCTATGAATTCACCTTATAGTGGGTCTACACCAACAAAATTAGTAGGTATCATTTGTTTCATGTTTTTACAGTGTTTTATGCAATTTTTACCATGTTTTAACATAATTTTCTTTCATGTTATTTTATATTTTATCACTATGGGGCTTGACTAAGGTAGGCCCCCAAACCATCTAACCATATTTTGTAGGCCTTCAAAAATAGGTGCAGGAGATCACAAAACTAGTAAACTATCAGTGGCCTACAAGCCCACCTTCACTAAGGAGTCTCAAAAGAAGTCATCAGGATGTTTGATATTCATGAAAAGAATTGGGAGAATCACCTTTGTAACCCATGAAAATTTTGAATGAATAAAAAGTAGAAATATGAGAATTATATGTGTTTATGTATTTTTTTTATCAAATGACATCTTTTGTTTACTTTATTCTAGCATGCTCGGTGGGACCCCCACAAAGAGTTGTGCTAGACTAGTCTTTTCTATGAATCTAACACAATTTTATAGTTTTTTATGTTATTGTAGGTACCATTCCAGATAGAACAAAGACCTTCAAAACCTTGACAAGCCTCTCAAGTCATCATAATAGGAGTTCTAGACTCCTAAACCTGATTCAAACCCTAGCCTACGAATTTAGATCCAATTCACCCCTTGCCCTATGAATTCAGCATAACTACTTCAAAAACCCTCAAAAGTGTAGAGGTCCACAGTAGAGACACATAAACAATCCATCTGGAGCAAAAGGAACCAAGTATTTTCCTTAGACCTCCCTATTTTTGTCATTCATTTACAAGAAAAGTTTCATTAACACATGCATCATGTCATTGTGTGAAATTCCTTTTCAATGCATCCATCATTTTAAGATCATTCAGTTTAGTTTGTTTTAGATTTCCCCTTTATTTACTTGAATCAGAGCTACATTTATTTTTGTTCAAATTATTAGAATAGGTTTCCATTTCGTGTCAATATTTTGTGAATCGTCAATTTTCAAAGTCATATTTCTTGCATTAGATAGGTCTTTCAAATTCCTTTTCAAAAACCTACGTGTAGATCAGAACTTTTATTTTACTTTATTTCAAAGAATATTTTCATTTTATTTTACAAATCACATGTCAAATAGGTTTTCCATTTCCCTTATGTGTTATTCCATCAATTTTCTCTCAAAGCGCATTTCAAATTTCTATTTTAAAAGTCACATTTAGAATTAGGGTTTTTCAAATCTCTTTTTGCATCTTTCATCAAAGCAATTTCAAATTCCTTTTTGCAAAATCAAATTTTAGATCTCTTTCATGTCATTATATTAGGATTTCAAATTTCTTTCAAATCATTTAGATTAGAAATTTCCCATCTCTTTCACAAATCCCCTAGGTAACTTGCATATTTATTTTCATGTCATTAGATTAGGGTTTCAAATTTCTTTCAAATCATTTAGATTAGAAATTTCCCATCTCTTTCACAAATCCCCTGGGTAACTTGCATATTTCTTTTCATGTCATTAGATTAGGGTTTCAAATTTATTTTTGCATAATTAGTCTTAAACTTATTTCATGTTTCAAAATTAGGGTTCCAAAATCCCTCTTATCACATGCTTCACTTTGCTTGTTTACATTCTACATAGCATAGATCCTAGTTTCTTTTCCAAAAAGGCACATAGGACTAGCTTTTCTTTCAAAATGCATCTTAATCTAGCTTTGCTTCCAAAAAGCGCATCTAGGGCTAGATTTCCATTTCAAAAAGGCATCTAGTTAACTTTCTTGCTTTCACATCATCATTAGACAACATAAACCCACACACTCACGTGGTATACACAAGTGGTGATATTGGACTTCATCCCCAATCCATCACTCAATACTGGTGAGGTAGGAGTTTTACCCTCCACCAGCTCACCCCCTAGACACCTTAGTAGCCCCACAAGAGCGGTTTTCTAGACTTCATCACCAAAAAATCCTCCACTTTTGAGATTGGTTTTCTAGAATTCATCACCGAAAGGGACCTTCAGAGTGGGATAGGATTAGATGCCTTCATTCATAAGGCTTACATAATTAGTGAACATGGTAACTATCTTCATTGACTAAGCTCACCCGAGAGTGAAGAAAAAGCTCGACTGGGCAAGTAGAAAGTCTTAGACATTACCGCCTCTTCTTGCAAGAGGTTATTGGACTCATTAGTGCATCTTGAGTCCCCCCTATAGGCTATCATTTTACTGCACCTTCCATACAGGTCACCATTCACCTGTTGTGACACTATTCTATTATATGCACCTTTGGGTGTTGTAGGAGGTTTCGTGTCGATGACACTCCTGATATTTCTAGAGTTATCACCCCACTACCTGTGATATTTCCTAGGAAGCATATTTTTAACATCAAAATACATGAAAACACAAAAATTTTCTTTTTTGCATTTAGAACTGATTCCAATTTCATATTGTTTGCATGATCACAAACTGGTTTCAGCACATTTCACTGTTCAACACTCTGTTTGTTGGCTATCTATAGCCTATCACTACTTAGTCTCTATTACATTTATAGTTTGAGTCCAATTCGTAGGGCAACCTATGAATCAGGTACCAATTCATAGGTCAACCTACGAATTCTATTTAGACACATAGAAATATTTCAGATTTCATAGGGTTGCTTTCAAACCCCTTATAGATCACACCTAGAACCTCAAATTTTAGTTTCTATGTAGTTCTGAAGCTTCAAGTCACAACATACAACATCATACCTATTGTCACCCATAGTCGAGCATGCGAGCAAGCACACCTCATAGAGGAGACCTCTAGCACCCCTTCTAGTTAGTCTACCTCTCCCCCTTCACTCACGAAGGGTAAATCCACATTCACCATAGATCTTCTCATAGGGTCTGATCCATTCTATACACACACGATGTCTCAGGGTGAGACGTCTACCTTAGGTGAGGCCCTTGCCACATCATTTGGTGAAGACCACCCACTCATTTCCCATTCACCTCCACCTAATCCACCTTCTATGTTCTATGATCATGTTATCTATACAGCTCCAGGACATCCCCCTCCTTTCTTCACCATTGATGAGGAGACCCTACCCACTTCTCCTACCTTTGCACACCCTTTCTTCTAGAGTCTATCTCAATCCCTTTTTGAGAATGACTCCTCTTTGTTAAACCGCACTCATCCCAAGGTTGCATCATTCACCCCTACCGTAGGGATGATTTTAGATCCCTCATCTTCCACACTAGGCACTCAGTTGCCATCCTTGCAAGCCCCATCACAACAACCTCCCTTACAACAACAACAAGAGCCACTTATGCCCTCATACCAATACTCTTCCCAAGAGTTACCACCATCGCTTTCCCAATAATCATTTTTCCCATATTTTGAGGACATATCACAACCGACTCCTCAAACACAACTGATTCAACACCAACAACATCAACTGATTGCCTACATCCAATCTAGGGTAAACACATTCAACACTCCACCTTCTCAAGCTCCTACCTCAAAAGCTTATCCTCCTTCCTCTTCATCACTCCCGCCTACATCCCATCCTTCTAGAATATATCCTACCCAATCTTCCATTCCACCTTCATCCACTTCTACTTTCAAATTACCTCCTCCTCCTCCATTTTGGGTCCCGACTGTAGGTCCCCTTCCCACCTATGGTCCATGGCCTTCAGCCTATACTCCTACTCCCCCATGCTATTCTACTCAATTTAGTTTTCCCACCTCTCATCCTTTAGGATAGATGTATGTACCATCCTTCGACACCTCATCTAGTCCACCTCTTGCACCATCTATCCAGACACCATTACCATTATCTACTAGACCTACATTATTTATGCCTTCCCCTTCTTGGTCATCACCTCCTACAGCCCAACCATTACAATAGGCTCCTCTCTAGTAGATACCTATACAACAACCGTACATCCCTCAACCACAATATTATAATCCTCAATAGATGCCTGTTCCATAACCTAGTGTCTCAATCACTATGACACCATACATCACTCAACAACCACCTCTCTAGGATCAGTTGCAATACGTTCCTTCCCAATACTGGGAGGAACAACAACTTCAGTACCCACCACACTCTCAGGCTCCACCTACCTTAACATCATCCTCCACACCTCTAACATCCAAACTTCAACTCTTGCAAGATGAAGTAAAGATGCTAAACCTTCGTACTACTAGTTATGGACCACAAAAACCCACCTATGATGAACTCTACAATGAGCTAGTCCACCCTTTAGTTCCCATTCCTCCTTATCCTTATCGCTTCAAGATTCTAAAGTTTGATAAGTACAAGGGTAAAGAGGACCCTCGAGAACATGTTAGTAATTACCATTCAACTTGCTATCAGCTTCATAGTAGCAACCCTCTCATGTTACGTACCTTCTCTCTCTCACTTGGGGGACAAGCCCTTGATTGGTACAACATGCTCCCACACCATAGCCTATACACCTTTGAACAGCTAGCCAATTCCTTCCTAGAATATTTCTCTATCAACATCAAAAATAAAACCAACTTCTTAGACGTCTATGCCCTATGATAGGCTGACGATGAGCCCATTACTAAGTTTATTTTCCGATGGAGATCGGTCATACACGACCTAGATCATAGTCTCCCAACTATTGAACTTGTTACACTTTTCTCCAAAAGCTATCATAAGCATATCTCCACTTCCCTATAGCTTCATCAAAGCCACACCTTTGAAGAAGCTATCACCCAAGCTAAAGTCATCGAGGACATCAAAGTCCAATCAAGCAAGATCAAGTTGAGACAAAAACCCTCATACAACTCAAATTTTTGCTTCAATATAAATGCACCTAATCAACCTTTTCCTAGGCCACCACAAGCCAATCATGTGGTAATAGCTACCCTAGCTCCATAACCTATCCCATGACCTCCTCCTCCATAATAGATATTATTCCAAACTAGTGCATCTCTTCCCCCTATACCACAGTAGCCTCACAACCTTTGAACATAGGCTCCACAACACACTCTCACCCCACTCTCTGAGACTTTGCCAACCCTTTTCCAAATATAGTATGATGTAGGCCACATAACCCTACTGACATATGATTTCTTGACCCAAATCAACCCAAGCCTTCTGTGCATACCACTAATAGCATGGCCATGATATCGAATCTTATCACTCTTTCCATGGTATTTTCCAAGATCTCATTGATAGGGGTACCATTCAGGTCTCCAATCCCCTTTCCCTATAGAATCAAAACTTGGGGATCTACCAAAACCCCCTACCCAAAAATGGGGGACCAAACCCCAAAGAGTTCAACATAATCCCTCAGGGCCACCTAGATAGGTTAATAATATTCAACGAGATCCTCCTTCACATGGTGTAGTTGGCATGATTAACCTCACTACTCGTAATCAAAGGTATCCTTCATACCAAACTACACTAGTGGTCTCACCGCCTACACCATTTACTTCTCCATAGTCTCCCACAACTTCTAATGCTACACCCCCTCCATCATAAAATATCATTACCATTCATGGTAGCCTTACCCACCAGTTGCATAATGCTCCTACCAAGTTATCCATATTTGATATTTTGCAATAGTATCAACCCCATCATGAGGCGTTGAATGATATCCTTCAATCTATCAACCTTGAAACCCATGATACAAATGCATTTGTGAACTTTGTGGAAAAAATTATGCCCTACCTTTAGCCTTCTATTAGTTTCCATGATCATGAGATTATGAAACTCATAGGCGAAGGAGAAGACCCTCCTCTTCACATCCAAGCAACCATCAATGATATCACCTACAAGCATGTTCTCATTGATACCGGTTCCTCTATCAGCATCATTTCCACTATAGCCTTACACCACCTGCACATTCTACCAACTCATTTTGCCATCCCATCACTTGATATTTGGATATTTGATGGTTCCATGTGACCCACAATAGGCTCCATTGTCCTATCTATTTGATGTTAGCGTACTTTAATATTTAGCAACTAGTTATTTAGTTGCAGCGGCATCCTGTTGAGATGCGCCCATTCCGGGCTAATCCGGGAAGTCCATTTGTAAACTCTGCAGTATTTAACACCCTGCTGAATAATACAATGTTGTTCGATTTCTATCATGGCATCAGAGCCAGATTGCTACGACAATTTTTTCTACATGGAGCAATGAGAGGAGGCTGGAGGCGGAAGCTATTTGCTGGGAGAAGGTTGCATGCGTTTTTTTTCTGAACGCAATTTCTTCCCGAACAGTGCGAAATTTTTTTCTTGGACGTGATTTTATTTTTTCACGCCGTCGCGTGATTACGTTTCAAAAAAAAAAAAAAAAAAATTTGGACATAGCCACGAGACCCCCCCCACTGGATGCAGAGAAGGACGCCCTAGACGCAGTGAGGGAAGCCAACTGTCGCAAGACGTCCGCTGGCCGTAGACGCACAGGAGGGAAGCACGTCCGCCACCCCCCGGCTTCCCACCCCCCCCGTTGAGCGGACATCTGTCCACGCGGGGATCTGTGGAGGCCAACCCCCCCGGTTGAGCGGATATCTGTCCGCGCGGGGATCCCCCCCTCCCCCATTGAGCGGACGTCTATCCGCTCGAGGATCTGTGGAGGCTAGCCCCCCCCGTTGAGTGGGATTTGTGGAGGCAGCGCCACCCCAGCCGATGCGCGGGGATTTTTGGAGGCCGTGCCCCCATCCTCGTTGATGCGCAGACAGCGCGTGTTTTTTTGGGAGGCCGCACCCCCCCGACTGAATGTGGGGTTTTATTAAAAAAAAAAAAAAAAAAAAAAAAAAAGAACGCGCGGAGGAAGCTGCAGCGGCGAGGCCGCGATTTGCAGAGGAATCTGCAGCGCTCGAACAGCAGACCAAGGACCCTCCTCAAATACGAGGGGGCCCTTTCTCCTCCCAGATCAGCCCACGGGCTCACTGGCAAGTGAGCTGCGTGGTGGGTTCCGGGAACCCAGCAGTCGGGGGTTCAAATCCCGCCGACTCCCCCCTTTCAAAGGTATAATTTTTTTTTCAAAAGTTTTTTTAATTATTATTTTTTAGTTAAAATTTTTAATTTTAATTTATTTTTTTATAGTTTTAAAACTTTATAAATTAAAATTTATTTTTAATTTATTTTTTCATAAGTTTTTAAAACTATATAAATTAAAATTATTTATTTTAACTTTAAATACATAATAATTATTAAAATGCTTTGTTAAAGAGATTTTTTTTTAGGGGGGATATTTTTTTTCAAAAAATCAAAGGGGGAATGTGAGTAATTTTCTGAAAAAGCATTTTGGCGAATTGTAAAAGGTGCATTTTTGGCTGTGTCCAACACCTTAGGGTTTCATTCTGTGGGCATTTTTTTTGATGTATGATGCATTTTCATTTCTATGCACTACTTCATTAAAATATAAATCACTCCCTAAGTCCCCGGAATAATTAAAAACCCATCTCGTGCAATTTATTTGCACTGCAGCGTTTGGTAAAAATGGTACCTCTGGCCCACACTTACAGGTAAAGCTGTCGTGCTTTGGGCTACTGTATCTATCGCCTAATATAGCTGCAACAACGACGTCTGAGATTGTTCTCCATAAATCGTCGGGGAGGAATAAGTATGCCATTTTTGCATTTTTTTACTCCATCCACTACCCTTAATCGTTCTTGTGTTTAGGCATAAATCCTGACGAAGTATTCTTCATAGTGTTTAGGGGAAGTTACGCCCCACGCATGAGAATAATATTCTATGGTAGGTGCCATCAACAAGGCGATTCCCTTTCAGTACCGCTTATGTTCCACGTATCGTATGATCTCTAAAACTCACCTATAGTCTCCCTCACGTAAGGTCGGGTGATTTTTGTTGATATTTTCTAAATACCTATAGTTTCCCTCACGTAATTGCGGGTATTTTGTATGGTATAACGGCCTAGAAAAAGGTATATCGAAAGGGGGACCAATTAGTGTTATAAGGAACCTTCACTATGGCCGTTGTTGCAAAGTTGATGACTGATCCTCATCAGTTATTGAAAGGTCCAAATTATACACCATGGAAACATAAGATGAAGGCAATTCTCCAAATGGAATATTTATGGGATATTGTTACTGGAGTAACATCTAGGCCTTCATCAGCATCAGGATCCACAACTCCTTCAGCTGATCAGATAGCTTTTGACAAGAAAGACAGTCGAGCAAAGGTGCTCATTTTGTTTGTTGTTTTAGATGAAGTGCAACCTCATATAGCTGACAAAGCAAGTGGTAAAGAGGCATGGGATGCCCTTAGAACCATCTATGAGGGAAAGAATGATTCCACCATTCTTCATCTTCAAAAACAACTTCATAACCTGAGTTTGAGACAGGGTGAAACAGTTGAACTCTTTTTGTGCAGAGTGTCTGAATTGAAAGAGAGATTGAATTCTTTGGGAGATTCTATGGACAAAAAGCTTCTCATTTCAATTGTGATGAGAGCTTTACCTTATTCATTTGATATGTTGATCACCTCCATCCAGTTGTCTCAATGACAAATTACCTACATCGAGTTGGTCAATCTGCTTCAACAACAGGAGGCACACCAACTTCACAAGGATGATTCTTCCAATACAGCCCTATACACCAACAGGCAGGGTTCTAGGAAGAAAGGTAATGGGAAAAAAGGAGGCAACTTTTAGAAAGGAGGAAATTCTCAACAGGATATGAAAGGAAAAGGAAAACAACCTCAACGAAGAAGAGGTGGTGCAAGATCCGTGAGAAAGACAACCATGACACCAACAAAGTGTTGGCATAAGAACAAGCAGAAAGGTCAAAACAAACCACAAAATAAAAACAAGCAACCCCAGGTAAATGTTGCTGTTGAAGAATCTGACTCAGATTCTAAATGGGAACACAAGGTGCTCATGACTACCACATATTCCACATAGAGGGATCATGTTTGGTATGTCGATTCGGGAGCTAGCAAACATATGACTGGTGATAGATCGTGGTTTGAATCATTTGTGGCCAAAGAGGGCAAACCTGTCACCATTTTTGATGATAAAACCTATAGGGATCAGGGAGAGGGTATAGTTTCAGTCACTCTTCCTGATGGCAAGTGTCAGATTGACAAAGTTCTCTATGTTTTGGGATTGGCTAACAATTTGTTGTCAGTCACACAAATCCTGGATAGAAATATGGTTGTCAACTTTCATGTTGAGAATGGAAAGAAGTGTTGTACTATTACCAGGAAGGGTAAGCAGATTGCAACAGCTTCATATAAGCACGGCTTATTTGCCCTAGATGCTATCTCTACTCCACATGTTGCCATGATTGTCTCTACCAAGGAGGCAACTTCCCTATGGCACAAGAGATATGGGCATCTTAGTTTTGGCTACTTACTTGAGCTCAGTAAGTATGAGATGGTAAAGGGTATTCCTTCCCTTTCTGCCACATTTCCAGTGTGCTCTGATTGCTTGGTAGGAAAGCAGCATAGAGTACCATTTGAGAAGAGCTCGACAAGAGCACAAAAACCTCTGGAGTTAATTCACATCGATCTGTGCAGTCCTTTCACACCCAACAGTTGTGGAGGGAAGAGGTACTTTCAGTTATTCGTAGATGACTACTCACGAAAGATGTGGGTTTTCTTTCTCCAACTGAAATCTGAAGCTTTCACATTCTTCCAAAGAGTTCAAGAAATTCGTTGAGAAGGAGTCAGGAGCTTCTATTAAAACCCTCTCGCTCAGATCGATGGGGGGAGTTTACCTCTAATGAATTTTTTGCATTCTTAGATAAGCATGGAATCAAGAGACAGTTAACAACCGCCTATACTCCTCAACAAAATGGAGTTGCTCGAGAGAAGGAACCGTTCTATCATGGAAATGGTTCGTTGTATGCTCACAGGAGCTACTCTTGGGCAACAATATTGGGCAGAAGCTGTCACCACTACAGTATATCTATTGAATAGGGCACCCACAAAGGCCCTAAAAGGAATGACTCCATAGGAAGTATGGAGTGGTCAAAAACCCTCCATATCTCATCTACGTATTTTCGGATGTCACGCTTTCATGCACATACCGAAAGAGAAAAGGAAGAAGCTAGATGAGAAAACACTGAGATGTATTTTTCTTGGTTATGATGAGCACTCTAAAGGATATCGTTTGATAGATCCTTTGACCAAGAAAATTCATGTCAATAGAGATGTTGTCTTTGATGAAGCTTTCACATCACAAAGCACATCTAAAGTACACCTAGATCTTGTGGAATCTAAGGAAGAGAAGATTCCTTCGTCAACACAGACAGGAGGTCCTTCTACATCTTCTTCAACACCACCAATGAAGAATCCAAAATGGTGTACAAATACAATCAGAGATGCAAATTTATCCACTCCTCCCAATTTGAACTTGGATAGACCTCGTACACGCAGTCTGGCTCAAAAGGAAAAAGAAGCCAAAGAAACTGGTGAGGTTGATGATCTTTGTCAATCTTTGGAGGAACTTTCTCGTAACTCCACGTACGTAAGTAGAGGATATGGATATTGATGATGACAGGGCGTTCATGTCTACCATAGATGATCTTGAACCTGCATCAGTGCAAGATGCTCTTAGTGAGCCTCAGTGGAAGGCCGCTATGGATACAAAGTATGAGTCTTTGATGAAAAATAAAACTTGGAAGCTTGTTGATCTGCCACATGGAAATAAACCCATTGGCTGCAAATGGGTATATAAAGTCAAGTACAAGGTAGATGGAACAATTGATAAGCATAAGGCCCGTCTTGTTGCAAAGGGCTATGCTCAAAAGGAAGGCATTGACTATGAGGAAACTTTTGCACCTACTGCTCGGATGACCACAATTCGGGTTATGTGTGCTATGGTAGCACAATATGGGTGGAAAGTTCACCATATGGATGTCAAAAGTGCCTTTCTAAATGGTGATCTCCAAGAAGAAGTCTACATGACTCAGCCAGAAGGGTTTGAAGTGGAAGGCCAAGAGCATAAGGTTTGCAAATTGGTCAAATCCTTATATGGTCTGAAACAAGCTCCTCGAGCTTGGTATATAAAAATGGACAATCACATTATGCAGCATGGATTTAAGAGATGTCCGTCAGATGCAAACCTCTATTTCAAGAAATAGGGTTCTGAGATAGTGTTGCTTGTACTCTATGTGGATGATCTGCTCATTACAGGGAATTCAAAAACTATGATCTCTACTGTCAAAAGAAACTTGTGTAAATATTTTGAGATGACAGATCTCGGACTTCTCCATTACTGTCTTGGTCTGGAATTCAGCCAGAAGGAGCACTCCATCAAAGTGTCTCGAAAAAATATGCCAAGACATTACCGGAAAAATATCGCATGACCGATTGCAAGCCAATGGCAACTCCGATGGAGAATGGACTTCGGTTATCGTGATATGATGATTCACCTCAGGTAGATGGTACTCTCTATCGATAGTTGATTGGGAGTCTCATATATCTGACCAATACTAGGCCAGATCTCGTATTTGCTGTCAACTATATTTTGAGGTTCATGCAGGAGCCTAATACCACTCATTGGAAAGTAGCAAAATGTGTTCTTCACTATGTTTGTGGTACTATGGAATATGGCCTAGAATACAAGAGGAACAACAAATTCTTCTTGCAAGGATACACAGACTCTGACTATGACGGATCATTTGATGATCGCAAGTCAACTTCTGGATACATTTTTCATCCGGGATCTCGGTCCTGTCTCTTGGCACAGCAAGAAGCAATAGGTGGTTGCTATTTCATCAATAGAGGCAGAGTATCGCACCGCACGTGAAGCTGTGTGCGAAGTGATATGGTTGCGTCGCATTCTGACAAGTATGGGTCATCCATAAAAATATCCAATACACTTGTTTTGCGACAATCAGGGTGTTCTGAACCTCGTCAAGAATCCAATCCATCATGAAAGAACAAAGCACATTGACACACAATGTCATTTCATTCGAGATGAAGTTCCAAAGCACCGAATTCAGCTTCAACACATTCCCATCGATGCTCAAGTTGCAGACATTTTCACTAAGGCACTTGCATGTGTCAAATTTGAATTGTTTCGCAGCTCTATTTGTATTGCAAAATGATGTAAGGGGATGTTAGTATAGCTATTAGTTATTACATTACCAAAATAATGTAATAAATGGGGATGTTAGCATACTTTAATATTTAGCAACTAGTTATTTAGTTGTAGCGACATCCTGTTGAGATGCGCCCATTCTGGGCTAATCCAGGAAGTCCGTTTGTAAACTCTGTAGTATTTAACACCCTGATGAATAATACAATGTTGTTCGATTTCTATCATTTGAGTGGGTACCCACACCATTTCTATTCTATTCCATGTCATTCAAGTCCAAATGTAGTACAATATATTTCTTGGGCATTCGTAGATTATGGACATGTAGTGTGTCCCTTCTACATTACACCACTATCTCAAATATGTCCATGATAGACTTATTCACTGTGTTCCTCTCAACAGGTATCCTTCAAATTCTACAACATTGTAGACCTTCCACCATGACCTTCATCATCTTCTATAAAAATATTTCCTATTTCTTCTCATCAATATATCATAGCATCAACATCTCCCTCCACATCAACCTCATCATCATAATCTCCATTAGGGACACACACCTCAGTGCCCATACCGCTTTTACCAACCATCACTAAATATAATCCTAATACCATATCTTTTTTTCCACCTTCCCTATGGCCAACACCACCTTCTCAACCATCATCTTCCATAAATCTACCTCTAGTGTCGATAGCCTCTTCATCACCCTCATATTGTCTTACCACTACATCTCACTCATCTTCCTCTATAGAACCTCCTCTCCTCCCTACACCTCAAACACCTCCACTTCCATTCCACCCATGACCTAGGTCATTCACATCTCCTCATAGCCCAACATCAACACCTACTCATCCAAATCCATAATTCTTGCATGCAGATCATCCTATCCCATCTACGATAACTGAATGCCATGATTGGGAACAATGAGCTTATCACCTTGATGATAAAATATTGCATTTCTTTTATAGACACTAAAATGTGGTAAACCCGATTAAGCATCCACAAGCAATGATCAAATTGACATAATATGGCCCCTTGGGCAGCCCTCGGGAGGCTCACAGTGGTTCTAGCCACTCCGAAAAGGGTTTTGGAGGCTACCGACCCAATTTTGGGAGGTTTTGGCCCAAAATTCACCACCGTCCCACCCTGGGATGATGGTATATTCCCATCATCCCACCCTGGGATGGTGGTGAGCCCTCATCCTAGGGTGGGACGGTGGTGAAGTTTGACCCAAAAAAAGTCAAAATTTGGCCAAATGGCACCCAAAAACTGCCATTTGACCACCCAAACAGAGCATGCGAGGTAGAGGATAGGGAATCCTTATGACATCCATCTTTATGAGGGCCAAATTGGGAGATTCTCTTCCACACCCTATGCATGCCTCCCATTTGACAAGTGGCACCTCCTGCCATGCATGCCCTTGCATGCCTTTTTGCACATGAGCCCCTTTGGGCTATAAAATGGGTTACATATCCACAAAAAATAATAGAGAGGAGTTCTAGGATATGAAATGGAGTGCTTCCGATATTTCCCCTCACCTTATTGCACCTTTTTGCCCTCGAAATCTCCCTTTTGCCAAGGAGGTTACCGGGTGACTTCAAGAAGGTAATCCGAGCATAACTTTTCCATCCGGGTGAATTTCTTCACCAAATTCGATGAAAACACACCTTAGGTTGTTTAGGAACATCTTATAGTGGTTTGGTAACAAAAAGTGGCCGGATTTGGTGGGTATCCCCTCCTAGGGTGCCCCCCAAATAGTTGTAGTCACCATCGCCCCCCAGGATGAGGGTAAATTATTAAGCAATTTCTTTAATATTTTTAATTATTTATTTTCTAAATTATTCCATGATGCTACAGTTCAAATTTCAGGTCATTTGGAGTTAAAATGAATGAGTTATGCTATTTTTAAGTTTTCGTAGGCTCGTAGGGCCCATCCGGGCACCCCAGTTTGATGCAGGTGGATCCGGGATCCAATTGGAAAATATGATCATATGGGTTGTCTTGAAATGCCAATTTATGCATACTGAACAAATTTCATGAGTTTTGGATGAGTGCAGGTTCAATATTTTGTTGTCCTCCTTTTCATAGGTTGTAGGCGGGTGACGCTTAATCGAGGGGTCTACGGGTGCAATTTCTGATATTTTTTGGGTGATATCCTCCCAAAACCTCCTATTTAACATCTTTGCAAATTTTCAAGTCATTTGGATATCATTTGATGCACTTTTAATTCATATGCCATTTTGCCCCTATGGGGATTGCATGTTTTCACCATACACCCTTGCTATTTGACCTCTTTTTGCTTCCTTGTGTGCAGGTGCAGGTCCTCAGAAGGCTTTGGGAAGAAATATAAGACATCAGAGAACCTAGATACAAGTAGCAATGGCATTGGCTCACCCACCTCGATTGTGGGTATGCGGAGAAACATTGGATGTGCACCCGGATTCCGTGAAAGACTTGGTCTTTGGGCACCCAATATTGTAAAAATTGTATCACATTTTGAGCCCTCAAGGGGACTATTGTAACCTTGGATTGGATCCAAAAAATTAATGAGAAAAGACTTGCTTTGATTCATTTCCTTTTGTTTGGTATTCTTTCCTTTTGCATGCATGCTTCCTTTTTGATGCTCATTAGCGATATGGGGTAGATACACTTATTTTTCCACATAATTTGGTGCATCATTTTTCCCTAATTCAGTGGTGATCATGGTGGGACCCTTGTCCCTTTTGATTTGGGTGAAAATCTGACTTCTTTCTTGCATTTTTGCCCTTTTTGTGTTGCAGGTGCTCCCCTCCCCACCCTGGAACGGTGGCAGAGGCTTTATCTAGCACACCCTGGGATGGTGGCTTCACCATCCCACCCTAGGATGGTGGTGGAGCTGCTACTCGCCCCACCCTGGAGCGGTGGTGAAACAGAGAGATTTTTGCCCAAAATTTTAGAATTTGGAGGCTTCAAAATGGACAAGGTAAGTGCCTAAACCCTCTGATTTTTTGCTATATTTTTAGAGACTATCAAAATCAGTTTTCTTTCTTCACTTGCTTGCATAGAAAGGTTAAAATTTGCATTTTTTCTTTTCTTATAACATCACATAGCAAAAGGTAGAAGAAAAATAAAAAAGAACTTGTAGTAGCAATGCATCTGTTTGGCTTGATTGCTTGTGGCTTGCCCATTGGGTAGGTTAGCATGTAGGATTTGCATTCATAAAGTCAATTTGTAGGTTCCTTATCTTATTATTCTGAAAGTAAAATGCACCTATTGCATGCATTTAGTGAATAGTCATTGATTGCTTCTTTGCTTACTTTCTTGGATAATAATGAACCACACACACCACGATTCATGTAAATGCTAGTGAGGTGGACTTCATTACCATCCACTAGTAGAGTTCAAGTGATGGTGGGTTTCATCTCCATCCACTTGGCTCAAATCCCATGAACCCGATCCATCTTGCCAAGGTCGGTTCCAAGATCCATCATAGCCCATGGGTTATAGCATGCATCACCCTTCGGGGAGGTGTATCGCAGACTGTGGGTGAACTGGGTGAGGAACTGGTAGGACCTGTGCTCCCTGGCCATGTGTGGACCTCATCACCACACATTATAGGTGGGATAACGCAACCTGGAGTTCATAGTCGGGTTGTCGAGCTACGAGTATACAGGTGAAATCCAATTGAACATGAGATTACAATCCAACAATATTTCAAACACGTGACACAAGGTCATTCTTTACAAACAACACATCTGAAACACACGAAATAGTTTAGGGATTCACACTTAAAACTTAAAAGAGATAATCATCTATCTTATTGAGTGTTTTCTTTCTTGTATACTATTTCATTAAGAATTTGTAAAGAAGATAATCACCTTGGGGTACTAATAGAGGAGCGCAATGGTGCGCACCCGCAGCCAAGCCCAATCATGGGTGGAAGCTATGGAGAGTGGATTAGGAGACATGAATCATCTCTGATATAGCCCTAGGGACTTGGTTATACCTCCCTGGTGAGCTTCCACTCCACCTAGCCCCAAGACAGTAGGGCATGAGCCTCATATCCGAAGGGATCCTCTCCAAGACACCCCGAGGGATGATGAGCATTACTTGGGAGAGTGTTCCCGATATGTAGATATCTCACAAGCCTTCCTTGGTGAAAGGCAACTGTGCACTGAGGTGCTAATAGATAGAGTGGTGCCATGCATCCATGCATACCCACTAGGGCTGACATGCCTAAGCAGAGGTAGGAGTATGACTTCACACACTGGCCGGAGCAAGTCGACATGACTCTACCTCCGTGCCGCCTTGATAGGATACAACAGCTCTTGCAGCCCGATGGGAATGACACCCATCGGTCTGGGCGAGCCAACTCAGCCCTACCTTTCCTCGTCCAAGAGGGAAGACATGAGGAGATCCTAGATTTTCCTCAAGAACAATATTCCGTGCATGCTCGATGTGCCTCTACGCCAACTGAATGTAATGAACACATGTTCCAGCCTGAGCCTCAAGTCAATGTGGTGAACCTCGAGAGAGGCAAGCACCCTATGGAGAACATAGAGTACCTTGGACAAGGTCGACCCTAGGGTGAGACTCCTAGGCCTCCTAGGCCTCGCACTATGGATCAAATTAGGCAAGTGGTTGTGAGATACACAGAATGCCAAGCTCAGTTCAAGCAGCTTCGATGGGATAAAGAGCAACTAGATCGCTTGCACCAGCTTGAGAAAGAAAGGATCGAACAACAGACCAATGAGCTATTCCAGAAAACTTTGAGAGAGAGGGTCCCTACCCCTAAGACACATAGGTAGGAGGTCCATCCGAGGCAACCCACGCTCATTCGAGAGAGGTCCCCGAGACCTTATCAAATGTTGCTTCCATGACCTCCTAGGCCAGATCGGGAGATGCCTCCTAGGCCAAACATAGGGCGCCCACCATGGGTAGATACCCCCATTCATAGGCCGACTCGAGAGATGCCTTACGGGGCTTATACTGAGCATGAGCCAAGAAATAGAATATGTTGAGATGCCTTACCGAGGTAGGGGGTGACTTACCACCACCTCACCCTAGGTTGGAGGAGCCTAGACCTCCACCACAAGATGTGAACAAAGATGAGGAGATCAAGTCCTCAGGTCCTTACAAAGCATTGTTAGAATGCTTGGAGTCAGTAGAGAACAAGACCTCTGGGTCGGGATCTCAAAAGCCCACTATGCATCAATTGCATAGTCAACCTATCCATCCATCAGTACCTACACCTCCCTATCTAGAACAATTTAAGTTGCCTCAGTTGGCTACCTTTAAGGGAGAAGAGGATGTGCAAGAACATGTCACTAGGTTCTTAGGCCAATGCTTCGACATTCATGATGATGATGCTTTGCTTTTGAGGACATTTGTGACTACCCTCACTGGCCCTGCCTCTGAGTGGTTTTACCAACTCCCTAAGCATAGCATCCATAATTTGGACCAACTTGCGGATGCATTCTTGGAGCGCTTTGCCTTCAATACCAAGAGGAAGGCAATGTTGGCCGATGTAGTTGGGTTAAAACAATATGATGATGAGTCAATAAAAAATTATGGCAATAGATGGTGAACCTTGCTCGCCAAGCTACCTTATCTTCTCCCCATGTCGGAGTTGACTCAGATGTTCTCCAAAAGTTTCTTAAAGCCAATCTCTTTGTTGCTATAGTTGCAACAATACCCCACTCTTGAAGATGCCTTAGCACAGGCTAGGATCATCGAAGAAATCAAGATTCAAGAGGGTGAGATTGTGAAGCCTCGCAAGGAGTGGAGCAAGAACACTAAGAACACCCCAATGCAACCTAAGTCAGCAGTAGTAAATCAGGTTGCCATTAGTGTCCCGGGGCTAGCGCCAGCTGCGCCACCTCAAAAGCCTAATTATCAGGCCACCCCTAGGAACTATGCCAAGGATAACCAGAATGGTCAAGGGAAAAATCAATAGCATCGCCCCAAGCGACAATTCATGCCCATTGCAGAGTCTATGGATTCAGTGTTTGATCACCTCTTGGTGGCTAATGTGATCCATCTACCTGAAAGTCGACCTATCGACCCTAATGCACCTAAGCCCAAAGGATACAAAGAAGACCTATATTGCAAATTTCATAGGAAAAATGGGCATGATGTGCAAATGTGCTATAAATTCAAACACTTGGTGCAAGACCTGATTGATAGGAATGCCCTCCAGGTAGATAACCCTATCGCACCAAACAACCAATAGATGGGGGTCTTTAAAGACCCCTTGCCTGCCCACATGGAGTAGGCCAAACCAGTGCCCCAAGTGAACGAGGTTCACCATGCCCCTCCTAAGCAAGGATATGTTGGCATGGTAAGTATTGTGACAAGAAATAGGTGGTATCCAAGTCCAGCCGCACCACCTGTGGCTCAGAGTGATGTCCCTTCGACATCATAGCCTATACCACCTCCTGGACCGAGCCTCCCACCTAGGCCTATAGTCACCATCAAGAGCAAGCTCACTCAGAGCTTAAGAACAACATCTACCCGACTCTCCATCTATGAGCTCATCCAACAATCACAACCTCATAGAGAAGCCTTGATGGAGATCCTTAAGGCAATTGAGCTTCAGCCCCAGGAGTCTAACTCCTTCAACAACTTTGTGGGGCATGTGCGGAAATGCATGAAACCGGTAATTACTTTCCGAGAAGATGAACTTAAACCGGTTCCACATGATATGGTGGATCCCCCTTTACACATTGTCGCACGTGTGAATGGAACACCATACAAAAGAGTCTTGATAGATACTGGGTCTTCGAGCAACATTATAACTACAATAACTCTGAAGCACCTGAAGCTTCTAACATCTCATATTGTCACATCTACCTACACCCTCCGAGCATTCAATGATGCCATATGCTCAATGGTTGGTACAATCATCTTACCTATTCAAGTAGGGGAAAATATCATCTCGATGATGTGCCACATCTTGGAGGGTGAGATGGCATACAACATTTTGTTAGGAAGACCATGGATCAGGGACATGAAGTGCATCCCTTCCATCGCTCACCAATGCCTCAAGTACACTCATGAAGGGCAAGTTCATGTCATCCCCATGGACCTAGAGCCCTTCAAGTACTGCAACATGGTGCAACAATTACCCGAGTCGACCTTGCCATCGATACATCTAGATTTTCAACCGAATAAATCTAGCCGAGGTTTGACCCCACCGCTATAGCATACCATGCCCTCCTCATCATCGGCCCCACCCCAGATGCCTAATACATCAGTGGATCCTTTGCCTAGGAACCCAGAGAAGTGGCCCATTGAGGAGGACCAACCAATCATATCCACTATCTCTACAGAGGAGATACTTAGCCCAGATGATGAAGAGACACCACACGAGGCAAACAATGAGCCGGATCAAGTCTCACTCTCATCCCTCTTCTATCCGTAGCCCTAGGTTATAGTACATCTAGCTTCTACCAGATTGGGAGAGTACATGGTTAGGAATGTTACCACTACTCCTACTTTAGAGTCGATGCAAGACATGGGTAGACCCCATATTCCCATAGGCACTATCATGCCTCTTGGTATTCCCCCTAATCAAATAAACTTTATCTATGGGGGCCTTGACTATGGCATCGAACCTTACCAACAGTAGGAGGAAGATGAGGAACCTTTTGGAGAGGATATCAACTACTTGTCTAACCCTAACTTCACCTTGAAGTACCTTGACCTATGCAACTGGCATGGTTATGGGTTAGGCCTGTATGAGAAGGGCACCATAATCCCTTGTCAACCATAATATCAAATGCCCTATGACAAGTCGGGAGTGGGATGCAACAATCCATTGCCTCTAGATGTCCTCTTAGACAACCTAAATCACTTGAATATAGGCTACGAGGGTGGGTTGGCCCAAGACCCTTATGCCAATCCCAATACAGTCTACTCCTTGGGAGATTACTTTCCATGGCTAGATGGGAACCCCATGATCCCAAGTGACATTCCCCCACATTTTGAGAGAGGGGAAGGGTCATGGAGTTGTCCCCATGTCTGTGATGAGTCAGATCCAGGCACCTCATATGAGTGGACCTCAGAGGATGAGTCGGGTTATGAGGTAGCACCATATGACCCTTTTGAGTCGGACAGTGATCATTCACAAATTGTCCCCATTAATGACCAACAGGAAAGCCTCATACATTTGTTCCCTTTCCCTGATCCTGTTTGGTGGTAGCTCCTTCCTCCTGAAGAGCTGGTTCATCCGTAGGAAGATAGACCTCCTAGGGGGGAGCAGTTAATTTACTTGAGCAGTTGGGCCCTCGGGAGCCTGAGGCACTACAAGATGAGAATGAAGGAATCCTCATCCACGATGATGATTATGAGGAATTAGCATATATGGGACCACACCTACCTGATCGCCCGATCCCAAGGGGCAACAATGAGGTTCCCATATATGACAATGACTATGAGGATGAGACAGAGAGGGCATACCTAGGTCCTCATTATTTGTGACATCATCATGAGAATATTGACATAGATGAAGTCTATCATCAGTTACATGTTGGCCCATGCTTGAGGGCAAGGCCTATCAATCTAGGCCAGATTCATCATGAGGTCTTCCCTGACCCACCCACACACATGGAGCTCCTTGAGCCTAATGATCCCATCCTGCAGTCTATTCCCAGATAGGATCCGGAGATCCCCATCCCCCAGAGCCACATCTAGGGGTGAGAGATAACACCAATACATAGTCACATGCACGTGGTCCTAGAGAGCAGACACATTTCATCAATATGATCTCCATTGATTTGACCACACCACTCCACAACCTAGTCGATCCTTCCAAACCACTCCATCTAGACCTAGATGCGATTGATTGGGATCATGCTGATTCACCCCCATCACCCTCTGAGTATTGGGCTTACGGTGGATTGTTTCACTTCTCTGTAGGACCAACTCATGATGTCTTCCATGCTGAGGAGGAACCCGAGGTTCCCATCAAAGATTTAAATCTAGCTAATGACATCCATTTGATACCTACTCCCCATCAATTGGAGGAGGGGTCTCATATGTCAATCGAGCCTACGGTTGATAGAGATATCGACTCAGATCCTAAAAACCCATAATATATCAAGCTAGGGGAAAGCCTATCCCTCAAAGAGCAAGCCGATTATATAGCCCTTCTCACAGAAAAGAAGGCAGCTTTTGCATGGTCTTACAAAGACATGTCGGGACTAGATCCAAATCTGGTCACCCATAATCTCACGCTTGACCCCACAGTCAAACCTGTCAAGCAAAAGCTGAGAAAGATGCACCCAACAGTGGCCTTGATGGTCAAATATGAGCTACAAAAACTATTGGATGCCAAGTTTGTCATTTCTATAGACTATCCACCATGGTTGTCCAACATGGTTCCCATCAAGAAGCCTGATGAGAGGATTCACATTTGCACCAAATTTTGAGACCTAAACAAAGTGAGTCCTAAGGATGATTTTCCTTTGCCAAGCATAGATGCCTTGGTAGATGCCACCGTAGGACATGAAATGCTCTCCCTTATGGATGGCTTCTCTGGGTATAATCAGATTCGTATCAACCCGGAAGACCAGCTCAAAATGGCGTTCACAATGCCTTGGGGGACATTTTGTTACAAGGTCATGCCATTTGGCCTTAAGAATGTTGGTGCCACCTACCAGCGTGCCATGACATATATCTTCCATGACTACATGCATAAAATTTTGGAAGATTACATGGATGACTTATTGGAGAAATATTTATTACGTCATGAGCACCTAGATGTCTTGCGCAAAGTCCTCGATCACCTTATTGAACATAATGTGAGACTGAATCCCAAGAAGTGCGTCTTTGGCGTCACATCTGGAAAGCTCTTGGGATTTATAGTTTCCAAATGAGGCATCGAAGTGGACCCTAACAAAGTCAAGGCAATCCTTGAAATGCCTCCCCCGACTACCATCAAGCAACTTCGTAGCTTGCAGGGGAGGATTGCATCCATCAAATGCTTTATAGCACAATTGTCGGACAAGTGTAGACCCATGAACAAAATTTTACACAAGGGGGTCACATTCCACTGGGACAATGAATGTCAGGATGCCTTTGACACAATTAAACAATACCTGGCTTCACCGCTAGTGTTAGCTCCACCTAGACCAGGGGTGTCATTCCGATTATATATCTCAGCTACTAAGGTCGCATTGGGTGCCATGTTAGCCCAAAATAATGAATTTCATAAGGAACAGGCCACATATTATCTCAATCGCACCCTGGTGAGCTATGAGATTAAGTACGCATACGTAGAAAAGTTATGTCTAGCGATGGTTTTTGCTACCAAGAAGCTACGACACTATATGCTCAGTCACACTACGTATGTTGTATCCAAAGAGAATCCATTGTGATACATGATGAGTCATACTTATCATAGTAGTCACACGATGAAATGGATCATGTTGTTGATAGAATTTGACCTAGAGTTCATAGGACAGAAGTCAATCAAAGGATAGGTCATTGTTGATCAACTTGCAGAGGCTCCTCTCTAGGAGGACCAACCTCTTAGCATGGAGCTTCCCGATGATGGAGTCTTCCAAATATCAGAATTGCCTGATTTTGATGAGCCTGAGTCACAGGTGGATATGACTCTCTTCTTCGATGGCTCCAAATGCGAGCAAGGGGGTGGCATGGGAATCATGTTTTTCACACCGCATGGGGCTCCCATACCCCTATCATTTAAACTCGATTTCCCCTGCACCAACAATAATGTCGAGTATGAAGCCTTACTCATAGGGCTTAAAATGGCTATCACCATGAAAATCACCAAGCTCAATATTTTTGGTGACTCCTTGCTCATTGTCAACCAGGTCAAGGGAATCTTCCAGTGCAAGTGCCCAGTTTTGCAAGCCTACAAAGCCCTTGTGGACAAATCCCTAGAAAATTTTGAATGGTATGACATCGAGGCACTCCCTCGATCATCTAATCATTTTGTGGATACAATGGCCTCTTTAGGATCCTTGATTCCACAAGACCCCATAGGGGAGATGACAACCATTCAAGTCAAGATGCTATCGCAATCAATGGTTGAGCGTGAGAGCACTCAAGCCATGCCAGAAGTCCACTTGATTCAAATAGAACCTCATCAAGAGAGATTCTCACACATTCATGAGCACTTGAATCATGCCGCTTGGGGGACTCTATTCCCCCAAACCCCTTTTGATAGCAGCACAATGCTATTCTTACAAGTTCTATCCCAATCTACATTTGCTTGAGATGAACTTCATGAGGGATAGGTGATTCATGCAATCGAGGCTTCCACACAGCAGGACTGGTCCACACCAATTAGAGAGTACCTAAAGCTTGGTAACCTCCCTCCTGGATTATCGCACGCTACCAAAAGGACATTTAAATGGAAGGCAACAAAGTTTGTCTTGTTAGGAGACATCCTATACCATTGGAGCTATGAAGGAATCCTCCTTCATTGCTTAGAGTATCAAGAATCGACTTGGGCAATGGCCCAAGCACACGATGGTACTTGTGGTGGCCATTTTAGTGGCATGGCCATCACAAAGTGCATTCTTCGCATGGGCTATTATTGGCCAACTTTAGAGTGAGATTGTTGCGCATATGTGAGGAAGTGCATGAAATGTCAACACCATGCTAACTTGACACATGTACCTTCCTAGGCCTTACAACCGATCCAATCGGCTTGGCCATTTTCATAATGGGGGTTGGATTTAATCGAGAAAATCTCCCCTGCATCCTCGAGCCACCACACATTTATCATCATGGCTACCGAGTATTTTACAAAGTGGGTGGAAGCAATTCCCCTTACCACTACGATAGGACCCCGCATAGCGGAGTTCATATTGCATAATATCATTTGTCATTTTGGTATTCCATCCAAGATCATTTTGGATAATGGGACATCATTCAAGAATAAATATGTGCATGCTTTGATAACAAAGTATAATATCCAACACAACTTTTCGACACCCTATTATCCACAAGCAAATGGGCAAGCAGAAGCATCAAACAAGACATTAATTGCCATATTGAAGAAAATAGTCAAAGAGAATCATACCGATTGGCATACGCAAATGTCGCTTGCCCTTTGGGCTTACCGCACTAGCATTCGGACACCCACTGGGGCAACTCCATTTTCACTAGTGTATGGTGCTGAGGCGGTCATGCCTCTAGAGTTGGAAATCCCATCACTACGCATATCCATGCAAGAATTTATTGATGATGATACTATGTGACAAGCTCACCTAGATCAACTTATGTTGTTGGATGAGCATCACATTAATGCGCTTGAGCATCTACGTGTGTATCAAGAGTGGCTCAAAAGAGCCTACAATATGAAAGTCCATCTCAGAGACTTTCAGGTTGGTGATCTCATCCTAAAAGAGAACCAACAGAATTCTAGCTTGCCGCCCCACCTACGGGACAAATTTATGGTAAACTGGTTAGGTCCCTTTGTCATCACTAGTCAAATAGGGCCTAGAACTTATCGCCTAGCTTCACTTGAAGGTGTCGAGGATCCTAAACCTTTGAACATCCTTCACTTGTGGCCATTTCATGCTTAGAGAGCACCCAAAAGGCTCCTAGCGGGTTCTCACCATCTAGGTCAAGTAAAAATGCTCCTAGACTATCTACGATCATCTAGGTCAACCCTAAAAGCCCCAAAGGCATCCCTAAGCCCTTTGGTCATAGCCAAATGCCCCTAGGTAGTCATAGACACTTTTTAAGTGCCATTGCATGTCTAGGTCACCCAAAAGGCTCCTAGCGGGTTCTCACCATCTAGGTCAAGTAAAAATCTCCTAGACTATCTACGATCATCTAGGTCAACCCTAAAAGCCCCAAAGGCATCCTAAGCCCTTTATAAAATCCCTAATTAAACTTTAATCATCTATCACAAATCTATTTACTATAAAAAACTCCTAGACTATCTACAATCATCTAGGTCAACCCTAAAATCCCCAAAGGCATCCATAAGCCCTTTGGTCATAGCCAAATACCCCTAGGTAGTCGTAGACACTTTTTAAGTGCCACTGCACGTCTAGGTCACCCAAAAGGCTCCTAGCGGGTTCTCACCATCTAGGTCAAGTAAAAATGCTCCTAGACTATCTACGATCATCTAGGTCAACCCTAAAAGCCCCAAAGGCATCCCTAAGCCCTTTGGTCATAGCCAAATGCCCCTAGGTAGTCGTAGACACTTTTTAAGTGTCGCTACACATCTAGGTCACCCAAAAGGCTCCTAGTGGGTTCTCACCATCTAGGTCAAGTAAAACTCCTAGACTATCTAATCATCTAGGTCAACCTAAAACCCAAAGCATCCTAAGCCCTTTGGTCATAGCCAAATCCCTAGGGTCTAGACACTTTTTAAGTGTCGTTGCATATCTAGGTCACCCAAAAGGCTCCTAGCAGGTTCTCACCATCTAGGTCAAGTAAAAATGCTCCTAGACTATCTACGATCATCTAGGTCAACCCTAAAATCCCCAAAGGCATCCCTAAGCCCTTTGGTCATAGCCAAATGCCCCTAGGTAGTCGTAGACACTTTTTAAGTGTCGTTGCATGTCTAGGTCACCCAAAAGGCTCCTAGCGGGTTCTCACCATCTAGGTCAAGTAAAAATGCTCCTAGACTATCTACGATCATCTAGGTCAACCCTAAAATCCCCAAAGGCATCCATAAGCCCTTTGGTCATAGCCAAATACCCCTAGGTAGTCGTAGACACTTTTTAAGTGTCGCTACATGTCTAGGTCACCCAAAAGGCTCCTAGTGGGTTCTCACCATCTAGGTCAAGTAAAAATGCTCCTAGACTATCTACGATCATCTAGGTCAACCCTAAAATCCCCAAAGGCATCCCATAAGCCCTTTGGTCATAGCCAAATACCCCTAGGCATCTGTAGACACTTTTTAATGTCGTTGCACGTCTAGGTCACCCAAAAGGCTCCTAGCGGGTTCTCACCATCTAGGTCAAGTAAAAATGCTCCTAGACTATCTACGATCATCTAGGTCAACCCTAAAAGCCCCAAAGGCATCCATAAGCCCTTTGGTCATAGCCAAATGCCCCTAGGCAGTCATAGACACTTTTTAAGTGTCGTTGCATGTCTAGGTCACCCAAAAGGCTCCTAGCGGGTTCTCACCATCTAGGTCAAGTAAAAATGCTCCTAGACTATCTACGATCATCTAGGTCAACCCTAAAATCCCCAAAGGCATCCATAAGCCCTTTGGTCATATCCAAATACCCCTAGGTAGTCGTAGACACTTTTTAAGTGCCGCTGCACGTCTAGGTCACCCAAAAGGCTCCTAGTGGGTTCTCACCATCTAGGTCAAGTAAAAATGCTCCTAGACTATCTACGATCATCTAGGTCAACCCTAAAAGCCCCAAAGGCATCCATAAGCCCTTTGGTCATATCCAAATGCCCCTAGGTAGTCGTAGACACTTTTTAAGTGTCGTTGCACGTCTAGGTCACCCAAAAGGCTCCTAGCGGGTTCTCACCATCTAGGTCAAGTAAAAATGCTCCTGGACTATCTACGATCATCTAGGTCAAACCTAAAAGCCCCAAAGGCATCCATAAGCCCTTTGGTCCCCCAAAATGCCCCAATGGCCCCCAAGTAAGCCCGTTGGTCACATGTGTATACATATCAATCAAAAATTAAAAAAAAATCATCAAAACATCAAAATACAAAAACATTTGCATCGCATTGCACTTTCATACATACATATCCATCAAAATTTCAAAAATTCAAAAATATTGCATCACACCACATTGCATTTTATCATCACTTGCATCTAGGCATATTCATCATTAGCACTTTACATTTTAGAGTTGCGCATACATGTCTAGCACCATGATGGTACATTACTTACCGCTCAAAATCAATGTCATGAAAGTACTCATAGTTCAAATACCACAATTATCATTTTCACCCACATTTTTCACATTTTCATAATCGTGTCTATTCCCTTCACTTAGCCATTTGTTTTAAAATAATGTCAGTAGGGTTTTCAGTCACTCAACCATATCTAGTCTCTACTCAGATTTTGTAGAAGGCTAGCTTGATTTTTAGGAGGTAGAGTCTTGCATTGATTATGCCTTGCATACATCATATCCCAAACACAATTAATCATTAAAAATCTAAGTTTTGCACAAAGATAGATGAAATCCATGAAGTGGTCTAGGTTACCTTAAGCGAAAAGGTCATCCTACTCATCCCCCTATGTGAATGGTTCAAGAATGTTGAGAGTTGGCAAAAGGACAAGCTCTTCCCCACCCAATTCCTCAAAATCAATAGTGGTTTTCACCACTATCAAAATTTCCAAACACCCTTGATCCCTAAAGTCGTAAGGATTCATACTACACGTCCCCATGAAGGATGGGTAGTCATCCCCAAGGCCTAAAAGATCAACACCATTCCACAACAAAATCCCAAAAGTTTCCCATCAACATTTCCAAACACCTTTGATCCCTAAAGTCATAAGGATTCATACTACATGTCCCTACGAAGGATGGGTAGTCATCCCCAAGGCCTAAAGGATCAATGCCATCCACAAGCCAAAAATCCCACAAGTTCAACTTTGAAATCAAAATCCTCAAAAAGCAACAATAAAAAATAACAGTGGTTATCACCACTACTCAAACCCCTTGCTCAAGAGAAAAAAAAAACTCAAAATAAATAGTGATTATAGTCACTAAAAAGAGAAAAATAAACAATGATTTTCATCACTATATATGAGAGCAAGTAATCCCAATCAATTGAATAACCAAAAGACACCTGAGCTTGAATCCTTGGAACTCTCAGCATTTGGAAAACCATCAGGTGATCCTCATTACGGGTTTGGTGGATAGCCTATCCATCAATGGTGGTAGCCTCATGCATGATGATATGTCTATCACATTAGCTTTTGGGCATATGTGTAGACCAATGTTTGCATGTGGATGAGCTAGCTTTGGTAACCTAGATTGCCTAGTGGTCTAGTCATACTTAGTACAAAACCTACGATGGTGGCATTCATTTGGTGATCCTCAGTACAGGTTTGGTTGAGAGCCTACTTGGCACTAGTGGTATCCTTATGCATCTCACAGGAATGAACTCACTTGCACACACAGGGATATGAAGTACCTTGGTCGTCCTAGCAGATTCATACCTTGTCAAAAAGTCTTGCATGGTTAGTATACAACTTTTGATAAGTTGACTAGAGTGTTTGAGTCTCATGAAAACCTAATGAGCATTTCCTAAACAACATATCATTCATATCACTTCACCTCATTCATTTCAATTACATTATTCACAAATCCATTATATAAAGTCTCATGACAACATTACATATGAGTTGGTGCAAAATACATCATCTATGGTGCTAGCATAATACAACATGTAGTCTACACATTGCATCCTCTAGATCAAGAAATCATCCATCTCAATATACATCCATGCATGTACAAAATAAAATCAAATCACATTACAAAATATGCATACATAGGCATTCATCATCATTACATAAATCAAATTGCATACATTTGCATACATCTCATAAAACAATAAACACATGATGATAAACCACATAAAAAGCTCATATATATATGTGTATATGTATGGGAAAAAAAGATACATCATGTTGCCCATCAGCTACAATAAAGTGAGTCCTCAGACTTCACACTGCTAAAACATCCAAAAACACAAAAAGAGTCATGCGAGCCACTACCATGGTCACGCAGGACCGATACTATGACTCGCACTCCCACCTGCAGTAGGAGTCCTCTATGAACTCCCATATCTGCTACCACCTACCCTGTCAGCTCTCTACCTAGACCCTGGTGCCTCCCACCTAGAGGAGGACTACCCTATCCTACTATGGTGACTCTGGTATGACCCACTGGCACCTCCATCATCCCGTATACGCCCACCAAGGTGTACTACCTCAGTCTCTAGCTCATCCGCATAAGCCTACCCCCATTGGCACCATGCCTAGTAAGTCTCCACCATAGAATGGAGTCATGTCACCTCTGCCTATAGCCTAGTCACCTCCCCACTACTAGAATCCTCCCATGTAGGGCTTCGAGATCGTAGCTATGCCCGAAGAGATGCTATCTTGGCCTGAGCCACCTGTACCTCGGCTCGCTATGCTGCTAGCTCTACCTATACATCATGCACCTATGTCCATAGGAGATCTCTCTCCTACCTCACCCTGAGTAGCTCATCTCATAGCTCTACCTCTATATCCCCTAGTGCCATCGATGGTGCCTGCACCTCCTCATCCCCAACATCATCATCCCCCAAGTCACCTCGATCTCCTAAGTCTAGGAGATCCACATGCTCCCCTACCCTGTGTCCCTGCCAATCACCTGCCTCACCCTGGTCCTCACCAAAAACATCCTGATGTGCCTCCCTAGCTGCACCCCTCCTCAGTGGCCCCTCTCCATGCCCCTGGCCTATCACCCACCAAGCATCATACTCTACTATAGTCCCGACATCATCCACATCTAGAATGTCCACTATAGGATCTGCATCCTATGCCACTACCTCTACCATCGGCCATGCCAATGTCCTCTCATCCCCATGATGTTGATAAGGCACCGACTCACTAGGCACCCCCTGGTGTAGCCCAAACTATCGCATCACCCGAGCAAAATGGAAGTACTCCCACTCCATGCCATGTCATCCAACTAACCATCTACCTCACCGCACCCTACGGAGTTGTACAAGAGCATCTGCCCACTCTAGACAATCTCTGTATGGCCTCCAAAATACCTGACCTACCCCGAGTCGAGCAAATAGATCTGCATAGTAGGCCACCTCACCTACGAATCATCGACTCTATCCCCTCTCCTGAGCCCTCTACCATAGGATACCATATCCTATCTCCATGTCTGCTAGCTATGCTCGAGTCATCCAGGGTAGCCCCTATGGTCACCCCACAGCTATGTGCTGCCATCCCCAACACTGCAGCAAAAAGCTACACCCAATACCCTTCCATCGATGATAATGGATCTCATACAACTCATCATAGAGCTATGCCAATAGTGTAGTACCCCATGCCATCACTAGTGGCTCCACCATAGTAGACCTCACCAACACAAACACTATCTCCACTAGGTTCCATGGGAACCTCACTCCAGAAGAATCTGGTAGTAGCATATTGGAGATGAGCATCATGAGTAGTGTATGCCTCACCCCCAATACCTTCACCTCATGCCAGAATCCTACCAGCATACCACCCTTCAAGCAGTCTAGCTCTGCCATCTCTAGATCATAACTGAAGTACCTCTCGAGCATTGCCTATCTTCGATCTCATGGTGTCATGCGGATCGGCCACCCTTCTATCAAAATCTGAAGAATCTGATAGACATCCTCCAACATCACCATCATCTCCCCAATGGGTAGGTGGAAGGTATTGGTGCATGGATCCCATAGATCAATCAAGGTAGTCAGATATGCATGGTCTCCTATGACAGCCTCTAATCGGGTCACCTGCTTGAGGCCGAGGGCATCCAACCACTCCCAGTCCTCTATGGTCAAGGCATCCCTCATGGAATAAAAGAGAGTAGGTACTCGATACTGACTCCTCACCACCTGACAGGGATAAGCAACTCAATAATACACCACCAAAATGGCCTCGCATGGCCCCAAAAACATTCAAAAGAAAAGACTCAAAATGGCCCCTCTTTGAGGCTGGTTTGTGGCCATTCCTCCTAGGAATGGCCCCCAACCCTATGGCCAACCCATCAAGGGATGGCCTATGACCAGCCCACACTAGCCATCCCACCTAGGGATGACTCCAAAAAATTGGGCTCAAAAAGGCCTTTCAAGCCATCAAAAATAGCAAAAACAATGCAAAATTGATCTACAAAATGCAATCTAATTGCACAAAAACATGGGTAAAACACAAAATTTGGTACATATCTCATAAATTAGGTTTAATTACCTAAAATCTAGTGTGATATGCTTCCAAGCCAAAAACATACCATGAAAGCAAGAAAATCAACTCCTAACACTAGGAAAATGCAATAAGAGAGACTTGGCATACCTGTCTCGCACCGGCTCCTCCACTGGCTGAGTCCACCCACTGACTCATGGTGACTATGGGATGAATTTGATAGTGCTCCACTACTCAGAATCACTCTCCTACTCCTCACCTCTCAAACTGCCAAAGAAAGCATGCAAAAATGAGCCTAACCTTCATATTTTGGGTTTATATAAAGATGCAGGGGTCACCACCATCCCAGGGTGGGACGAGTGCACATTTGGCCAAATGTGCCACCCTGGGATGGTGGTAGAACATGCCCTCATCCCACCCTAGGATGGTGGTAGCAAAAATAGGCCAAAACAACCCAAAATGACCCAAAACTAGGTCCAAAACTGCACCAAAATAGCTCAAATTGGGTCCAAATTTCACATAGATCAAAATGCAACCCTGAGGATCCTAGGAGGGATGGAAAAGTTGTTAATTCATGCCCTAAGAAGGCCATTGTGGCCATACCACCCCCTGGACATGCAGTTTTCAGCTCCTTTCCTCCAGGAAAACTCAACAAAGTCACCAAAATCCTCTCCAAATTGCCCTATTTTTCAAGGGACAAAACTGAAGGTAAGCATAACACAAGTCAATTGGGTCAAGTGACTCATCACTTTTCTCACTGGTCATTCCCTCATCGACTCATCACTTGAGGGGGTAGTCATACTCAGTCCAAATCAGCAAGCACACACTCAATTATGCGAATGGCGTTCGTTCAACGAATCTTCGATAAAGACAATCACGCTCCTGCTTGGGGCAGCAAACAAGCACACAAAATCACATTATAACGCTTGAAATTACTGGCATCATGAAGTCATAGGCCCTGACCCTTCATGATAGACAATGTTCAAGCATAAGCATACTCATTCAATGAGTCAGAAGCAAGGATTCAAGAACACACGCCCTTTTCATGATTGGGGCATCTAAAGTTGGTTAGGTTATCGAGTAACCTTAATCATTCTACATTTTGGTCATCTATTTTTGCTCAACGCTATGCTGCACACAATGCATCTCAAAAAGGGGCATCTGTAGACACTAAAATGTGGTAAACCTGATTAAGCATCCACAAGAAGTGATCAAATTGACATCATATGGCCCCTTGGGCAGCCCCAAGGAGGCTCACAATGGTTCTAGCCACTCCGAAAAGGGTTTTGGAGGCTACCAGCCCAATTTTGGGAGGTTTTGGCCCAAAATTCACCACCATCCCACCCTAGGATGATGGTATATTCCCATCATCCCACCCTGGGATGGTGGTGAGCCCTCGTCCCAGGGTGGGACGGTGGTGAAGTTTGACCCAGAAAAAGTCAAAATTCGGCCAAATGGCACCCAAAAACTGCCATTTGACCACCCAAACAGAGCATGCGAGGTAGAGGATAGGGAATCCTTATGACATCCATCTTTATGAGGGCCAAATTGGGAGATTCTCTTCCACACCCTGTGCATGCCTCCCATTTGACAAGTGGCACCTCCTGCCATGCATGCCCTTGCATGCCTTTTTGCACATGAGCCCCTTTGGGCTATAAAATGGATACATGGTCCACACAAAATAATAGAGAGGAGTTCTAGGATATGCAATGGAGTGCTGCCAAGATTTCCCCTCACCTTATTGCACCTTTTTGCCCTCGAAATCTCCCTTTTGCCAAGGAGGTTACCGGGTGACTTCAAGAAGGTAATCCGAGCATAACTTTTCCATCCGGGTGAATTTCTTCACCAAATTTGATGAAAACACACCTTAGGTTGTTTAGGAACATCTTCTAGTGGTTTGGTAACAAAAAGTGGCCGGATTTGGTGGGTATCCCCTCCTAGGGTGCCCCCCAAATAGTTGCAGTCACCATCGCCCCCGGGATGAGGGTAAATTCTTAAGCAATTTCTTTACTATTTTTAATTATTTATTTTCTACATTATTCCATGATGCTACAGTCCAAATTTCAGGTCATTTGGAGTTAAAATGAATTAGTTATGCTATTTTTAAGTTTCCGCAGGCTCGTAGGGCCCATCCGGGCACCCCAGTTTGATGCAGGTGGATCCGGGATCCAATTGGAAAATATGATCATATGGGTTGTCTTGAAATGCCAATTTATGCATACTGACCAAATTTCATGAGTTTTGGATGAGTGCAGGTTCGATATTTTGTTGTCCTCCTTTTCGTAGGTTGTAGATGGGCGACGCTAAATCGAGGGGTCTACGGGTGCAATTTCTGATATTTTTTGGGTGATATCCTCCCAAAACCTCCTCTTTAACATATCTGCAAATTTTCAAGTCATTTGGATATCATTTGATGCACTTTTAATTCATATGCCATTTTGCCCTTGTGGGGATTGCATGTTTTCACCATACACCCTTGCTATTTGACCTCTTTTTGCTTCCTTGTGTGTAGGTGCAGGTCCTTAGAAGGCTTTGGGAAGAAATATCAGACATCAGAGAACCTAGATACAAGTAGTGGCGGCATTGGCTCACCCACCTCGATTGTGGGTACGCGGAGAAACATTGGATGTGCACCCGGATTCCATGAAAGACTTGGTATTTGGGCACCCAATATTGTAAAAATTGTATCACCATTTTGAGCCCTCAAGGGGACTGCTGTAACCTTGGATTGGATCCAACAAATTAATGAGAAAAGACTTGCTTTGATTCATTTCCTTTTGTTTGGTATTCTTTCCTTTTGCATGCATGCTTCCTTTTTTATGCTCATTAGCGATATGGGGTAGATACGCTTATTGTTCCACATAATTTGGTGCACCATTTTTCCCTACTTCACATTTTATACCACCATTTGCAAAATTGTGGAATACTATGTTGATAATATCATTGCAAAATTAAAAGAGAATTCACAACACCTCACTGATTTATGCAAAATCTTTGATCACCTCTTGGAACACAACGCTCATCTTAACCCAAATAAATGCATATTTGGTGTCACTTCAGGAAATATCCTAGAGTTCATAATATCTCAGTGAGGCATTTAAGTGGATCATAACAAAGTCAAGATCATCCTCAAGATTCCTCCACCCACAAATCTAAAACAATTATGCAGTATGCAAGGCAAAATTTAGTCCATAAGTTGTTTCATCGCATAAATTTTAGATAAATCCAATTCAGTTAATCACCTCTTATAAAATGGGGTCACCTTCAAATGGAATGAAAACTATAAAAAATTCTTTGATTCAATCAAATCCTACCTTACCTTTTCATCAATTTTATCTCCTCTAGGTCCATAGAGGCTATTTACCCTCTATATTTCTACCATGAACTTCACACTTGGCACACTTCTAGCCCAAAATAATGAACTCAATAATGAGTGAGCTATATACTACATCAGTCGTACGCTAGTTAGTTATGAAACCCACTATATATACATGGAAAATTTGTGCTTGGATGTAGTCTTTGCCACCCAAAAACTACGTCATTACATGCTTAATCACACCACCTTTATCATCGCTCATGAAAATCCACTTTGATATATGATGAATAAGAGTTATCATAACTCTCATACTACTAAATAGATCATGTTCCTTACTGAAGTTAAACTAGAATTAATTTCACAAAAATACATTAAAGGGCATCAAAAATTAGCTCATTGAGGCCCCATTACCTGATAATCACCCTCTCATAATACAACTCCTTGATGATTTCATATTTAATATTACAGAATCCAAAGAGTATGTTGAACCAGAGATAACTACCAACTTAATACTTTTCGTTGGTTTTTCTTGTTGCACACACATTGGGGGTGCAGGCATTGTATTTTTCACACCATATAGAAAGCCCCTCCAATTTTCATTCAAATTAGGATTCCCCTACACAAACAACAATATGGAATACAAAGATCTCATTCTTGACCTAAATCAGGTGCATTCGATGCACATTTGATGCTTTCACATAGTTGGAGATTCTCTCCTTATTGTGAATCAAGACTAGGAGATATGGAAATATCACCATCCCATTCTCCAATAATATAAAATAATCGCCTAGAAACTCCTCACCCAATTTGAGTGGTATGCTATCGAAGCCACCCCGCATTCCTCCAATCACTTTGCTAACACAATGGCACAAAATCACCTCTTCAACATGATGCATGTGTCCATTCATACACTTACCCAATTAGCTATCTCATCTTCAACTCACACAGATGATGATGGCATTCATGTTGTCCACATTGAACCACATGATCCTTGGTTTTCACAAATTAAGGATTACATCAAATTAGGTTTCCTACCTTATGATATACCACATGCTCAATGCTACACATTCAAATAATGTGCCATTCATTACACACTATTGAGGGATATCTTATACCACCATAGTTATGATGGTATCCTCCTGTGTTGCCTCGAACTACAAGAATATCAATGATAGTAAAAGGAACCCATGATGGTACTAACGATGGCCACTTTAGTGGCATGGCTATCACAAAATTTATCTTATGTATGGGCTACTACTGGACCAAAATGAAGCATGATTATTGTGAATATGTCAAGAGATGCATCAAATTCCAACAACATGCTAACCTCACACACCTTTCTTTGTAAGCTCTCTAACCAATTCAATCCAGGTGGCCCTTCTCACAATGGGGCCTATATCTCATTAGATAGATCACACCTACTTCATCAAGCAATCATAAATTCATCACCACTTCCATAGATTACTTCACAAAGTGGGTCGAAGCCATCCCACTTGTCCAAACCATAGGAGCTAATATTGTGGTATTTATAATAGACCACATCATATTTTGCTTTGGTATTCCTTCTCAAATCATCTCTGATAATGGCATACCATTTAAAAAAAAATATCCATACCCTCTACACCAAATTTAATATCCACCATAGCCTCTCAATACCATACCACCCACAAGATAATGGCCAGGCTGAGGCAACTAATAAAACCATTTGCTCCATCCTTTAGAAAATAGTTGTAGAGTCCCATTGCAATTGGCATAACCATATCCCTCTTTCCTTATGGGCTTATTGTATGAGTATCTATACTCCCGTTAGGGTAACCCCCTTTTCACTAGTCTATGGTGCTAAAGCCATTATGCCTCTCGAGATCGAGATACCTTCATTACGACTCTCCATTAAAGACTTCATCATTGAAAAAACTACTTGTCAAGCTCATCTTGACTAATTAACACTTTTGGATGAGTGTCATATCCATGCCATTGACCACACACATGTCTATCAATATTGCCTTCATTGTACTTACAATAGTAAGTTACATAAACATAAATTTCAAATTGGTGACCTAATTCTTAAGGAAAACCAATATATCACAAGCCAACTCCATAAACAGTGTGACAAATTCACTCCTAACTTGTTAGGTCCATACATCATCACACAAAAATATAGTTTTGGTGTCTATTGATTAGAAACTATTGAAGGATTCACTGAACCAGAGTCTATCAACATCATTCACCTTCACACATTCAATGCCTAGATCACCTAGGTATGCACCACCACAGATTGTACATAGTTATAACATGGTACTGATTCACATCACCCACACAATCCATATCATACTACACATACAATTTTCACTTTTTTTTACAACAAAAATATTTGTACTTTATATGTCATTTATATGCTATGGGTATTTTATTTTTTTTAGGTCTTTCATCACCAGTAATGACATATTCAATGGTAATACATTATCCCATGCATACATATTACTCGCCTTCATCATGTAGGACCTTTTGATATTACCTCTGGTACTAGTCACTCAAACTGATCTGGCCATGCCACCCAACATGGTTCATACACATCACATTTCCATATCATCACACTCTGATTACCATACTTCCCCTCGTCATCACTCATCCCATCATAAGAACTCTTCATATTCACCCCACTTAGGAGATAGCTAGGTCTCCTTATCCTCCCTCATAGATGAGAAGGAGCATCCCATTCAAAATACAATCATGCATGTAGATCATTCCCACATCCCATAGGTGACCCTAGATATCCATATCTACCACCCTCCTTAGTCCATTGGCCTTCATCAGCATATTGTCCCCTTAATAGGGCAGCTACACCCATTCATGCATCTTATATAGGACTACCTCCACCCTTGTCAATTGGTATATCACCCTATGACTTATACCTATGCCAGAATGCTACCCATGCCACCTACACATGCATTCCCCCATCCCATCCACATTGCTACCTACAACCATCACCCGCACCACCTATCCTTCAGATACCACCATCTCCATTCTATGGCCCTACACTTCAACCTACCATACCACCAACATAGTAGTTACATTCTATTCTTCTTCCTTTCATTCTCTCCCTTCCCCACACCCATATATTTATTCCATAAACCCACATGAATCTTGGTCCCCACCTTCCTTGATTCCATCACCTCCCATTGGAATTCAACATATCCTTTCCCACCTCGATAACCTTGAGTTACACTTGATCCATTTTCATTGTCATTCCCCTTCATGCCATTCTACTATGGCCCAACTTAAATCACCTTCTTCCAAGCCTACCATTCATTCTTGAATATTACCTACACCTGATTCTCGCATCCTGACCTGAACACCCATCCCCACCCCACCTTCTTCATGCTCATCACCACCTAATCCATATGTCTATCCTATGCCAGTATTGTCAGTTCCACTATCTCAAAAATTTCACCAACTCCTTCACCAGGGCCTCCCTGTACTACCCAATATTTTTCCTATCGACCCCTTGCACCCTAAGCCACGATATTACAAATAAAACCAATTTTGTGTCTATCATCATCATCCAGGGCATGATATTAATTCCTATCATACATTTGAAATCATTGTTCATGATATGTTTTTTTATGACACTCATTCACATCCTGAACAAGCTCCCTCACTTACCTCCAAATCCCCCCATACTGGATAGTACATCACTCCACCCCATTGCAATATTCATTGACTTCTACACCATGCTACTTCCAATAGTTATCCAACTATACCAACTACCAAAATCCAAGTTGCCTTGTCACTTCACCCAGTCACTTGTGACTGATTCACATCATTTCACATAGATTTTGCTTGGCTCCTTCCTATCTATTTTCTTCTATTCCATCTTCTCATCTCTTTCTTTGTTATCATTGTTGAATGGTCATGCTTCGAGCAGCTACATTCCTATGCTAATTCCCCACCCCTTCTTTTCACTTTTCTTTTACTTCTACTCACATCATTTCTTTAGCTTCTCATATTTGTTGCACTTCATCACTTTCATGTTATTAAATTTTTTTTATCAAGATTCTCTATCCACGCCCATCAGTACCACATGTACTTTCCTACTTATTTGCTTTTCTCATATTTGATTCAATCAAATCCTACCTTATCTTTTCATCTATTTTATCTCCTCTATATCCATAAAGGCTATTTACCCTCTACATTTTTGCCATGGAATTCACACCTGGCACACTCCTAGCCCAAAATATTGAACTCAAGCATGAGTGAGCTATATATTACATCAGTTGTACAATAGTTAGTTATGAAACCCACTAAATATACAAGTAAAAGTTGTGCTTGGATGTAGTATTTACCACCCACAAACTACGTCACTACATGCTTAATCACACCACCTTTATCATCGCTCATGACAATCCACTCTGATCCATGATGAACAAGAGTTATCATAACTCTCGTCCTGCTAAATAGATAATGCTCCTTATTAAAGTTGACCTAGAATTCATTTCACAAAAATCCATTAAAGGGTAGGTCATAATAAATCATCTCACTGAAGCCCCATTACCTGATAATCACCCTCTCATCATCCAAATCCTTGATGACTTTATCTTTAATATTATAGAACCCAAAAAGTATGTTGAACTAGATATAACTATCGACTTAACACTTTTCTTTGATTATTCTTACTGCAAACACACTGGGGATGCAGACATTTTATTTTTGACACCATACAAAGAGCCCCTCCCATTTTCATTCAAATTAGGATTCCCCTACACAAAAAACAATGTGGAATACTAAGATCTCATTCTTGGCCTAAGGCAGACACATTCAATGTACATTCAATGCTTTCACATAGTTGGATATTATCTCCTTATTATGAATCAAGTAAAGGAGATATGGAAATATCACTATCCCATTCTCCAATAATATAAACAAATCACCCAACAAATCCTCATCCAATTTGAGTGTTATGCTATTGAATCCATCCCGCATTCCTCCAATCACTTTTATAACATAATGGCTTCCTTAGGATCACTAATACCATAAAATCCCCTCCTTGATATGATGCATGTGTCCATTCATACACTTACCCATTTAACTATTTCATCTTCATCTCATACATATGATGATGGCATTTATGTTTTCCACACTAAACCACATGATCCTTGGTTTTAAAAAATTAAGAATTACATCAAATTAGGTTTCATACCTTATGATATACCACATGTTCAATGTTGCACATTCAAATAATGTGCCATTTATTACACACTATTGAGGTACATCTTCTACAACTATAGTTATGATGGTATCATTCTGCATTGCCTCAAACCATAGGAATATTAATTGGTAGTACAAGAAACCCATGATGGTACTTACGATGGCCACTTCAGTGGCATGGCTATCACAAAATGTATCTTACTTATGGGCTACTACTGGCCCAAAATGGAGCATGATTACTATGAAAATATCAAGAAATGCATCAAATGCCAACAAAATGCTAACCTCACACACCTTTCTTTGCAAGCTCTCTAACCAATTCAATCCAGGTGGCCCTTCTCACAATGGGGCCTATATATCATCATGTAGATCACACCTGCTTCATAAAGCAATCATAAACTCATCATCACTTCCATAGAATACTTCACAAAGTGGGTTGAAGCCATTCTACTTGTCCAAACCATAGGAGCCAAGATTGTGGTATTTATCATAGACCACATCATATTTCACTTTGGTAATCCTTATCAAATCATCTATGATAATGGTAAACCCTTAAAAAACAAAACTATCCATACCCTCTACACCAAATTTAATATCCCCCATAGCCTCTCGATATCATACTACCCACAAGGTAATGGCCAGGCTGAGGAAACTAATAAAACCATTTGCTCCATCCTTCATAAAATAGTTGTAGAGTTCCATTGCAATTGGCATAACCATATAGCTCTTACCTTATGGGGTTATCATATGAGTATATATACTCCCACTAGGGCAACCCCCTTCTTACTGGTCTATGGTGCTAAAGACATTATGCCTCTCGAGCTCGAGATACCTTCATTACAAGTCTCCATTAAAGACTTCATTGATGATGACACTGCTCGTTAAGCTCATCTTGACCAATTAACACTTTTGGATGAGCATTGCATCTATCCCATTGACCACACACATGTCTATCAAGATTGCCTTAATTTTACTTACAATAGTAAGTTACATCAACATGAATTTAAAATTGGTGATCTTGTTCTCAAGGAAAACCAATATATCACAAGCCAACCCCATAAACAATGTGACAACTCCTAACTAGTTAGGTCCATACATCATCACACAAAAATACAATTTTGGTACCTATCGATTGGCAACTCTTGAAGAATTCACTGAACCCGAGTCTATCAACATCATTCACCTTCACACATTCAATGCCTAGATCACCTAGGTATGCACCACCATGGATTGTACATAGTTATAACACGGTCCTGATTCACATCACCCACACAATCCACATCATACTACACACACAGTTTTCACTTTTTGTTACACAAAAAAATATTTGTACTTTTTATGTCATTTATATGCTATGGGTATTTTATTTTTTGCAGTTATTTCATCACCAGTAGTGACATATTCAATGGTAATACTTTGTCCTAGGCATACATATTACTCGCATTCATCATGCAGGACCTTTCTATATTACCTCTAGTACTAGTCACTCCAAATTATCTGACATGCCACCCAACATGGTTCATACACATCAGATTTCCATATCATCACACTCTGATCACCATACTTCCCCTCATCATCGCTCATCCCATCATAGGCACTCTTCCTATTCAACTTGCTTAGGATATAGTGAGGTCTCCTTATACTCCATTGCAGATGAGGAGAATTCCCATATGAAAGACCCTCATGCATGTAGATCATCCCCACCTCCCACAGGTGACCCTAGATATCCATATCTACCATCATCCTTAGTCCACTAGCCTTCATCAATATATTTTTCCCTTAATAGGGAAGATACATCCATTCATGCATCTTCTATAGGGCTACCTCCACCCTTATTGATTGGTATGCCATAATTTTATTTATCCCTACACCAGAATGCTACCCATGCCACCTCCACATGCATTACCTCATTCCATCCATATTGCTACCTGCAACCATCACCTACACCACCTATCATTAAAATACCACCATCTCCATTCTATGGCCTCCCACTTCAGCCTACCACACCACCAACATAGTAATTCCACTCTCCCCTTCTTCCTTTTTCTTACTCCATTCCCCACATCCATATCTCCATTCCATATACCCACATGAATCCTGGTCCCCACCTTTCTTGATTTCATCACCTTCCATTGACATTAAACATATCATTTCCCACCTCAATAACCTTGAGTTACACTTGAGCCATTGTCATTACCATTTCCCTTCATGCCATTCTGCTATGGTCCAACCTACATCACCTTATTCCAAGCCTACCATTCATTCTTAAATCTTACGTAAACTTGATTCTCGCATCCTGACCTAAAAACCCATCCCTACCCCACATCCTTCATACTCATCACCACCTGATCCATATGTCTATCCTATGCTAGTCTTTTCAGTGCCAATGTCCCAAAAATTTCACCAACTCCTTCATCAGGGCCTCCTTGTACTACCCAATATTTTTCCTATCGATCCCTTACACCCTAAGCCATGATATTACAAAGAAAACCAATTTTTTTTCTATCATCATCAGCCAGGGCATGATATTAATGCCTATAGTACATTTGAAACCATTATTCAGGATATACTTTTTTATGACACTCATTCACATCCAAAACAAGCTCCATCACTTACTCACCTCCAAATCCCCCCATACTAGCTAGTACATCACTCCACCCCATTTTAGGATTCATTGAATTCTACACCATGCTACTTCTAATAGCTATCCAAATATACCAAATACTAAAATCCAAGTCATCTTGTCATTTCACCTAGTCACTTGTGACCTAATTCACGTCATTTCACATAGATTTTTCTTGGTTGCTTCCTATTTATTTTCTTCCATTCCATCTCCTCATATCTTTATTTGCTAGCATTTTTTAATGGTCACACTTCGAGTGGCTACATTCCTATGCTGATTCCCCACCCTTTCTTTTCCATTTTCTTTTACTTCTACTCACATCGTTTCTTCAACTTCTCATCTTTGTTTCACTTCATCACTTTCATGTTATTCGATATTTTTCATCAAGATTCTCTATCTGTACCCATGAGTACCACATGTACTTTCCTACTTATTTGCTTTTCTCCTATTTGCTACATATCCCCACATATTGGGGCAACTATTATCGTGACTCCATATTCTCATCATTATCACCCCATGCATTCATCTGTAGATACGAGTACTAATATCATCTAGTTACATCACACATATTTCCTCTTGTAGATATTATTCTCTCATACTACATCTCACACTACATTCATTGCATATATCCATACTTCTTATATGGTTTCATTCATGGTTCCATTCATGTTTGTATATGTATTATCCAAAAAAGGTTCACACCTGTGGGTTCCTATTGCAAGAATTGAAAGATACACAAAATGCATAAGAGAACAAGAAATTAACAACTTTACAATGAGAAATACACTTTATTCCATTATATTCAAAGAAAAAGTCAAATTACAAGTACATCCCTCTTAGGGATAATAATTTTGATACAATTGTTACAATAGGATGTAATGTTTCCCTCTCAAGGGTAGGTGTTATTTCCAAGTGCCTTTCAGGATGACACAAACTTCTCTAGGGTTTCGATGACCCTCTTATCCATTATTAGAGGAATTTATTGAATTGCATCCCAAAAAATCTTTAGTCATGCATGCAACAAACAACAAGAAATATTAATTTCAAAGGAGGCCTCTCTTGATGAGGCTTTTAAAGGGTGCTTGTATAAAATATAACATGATAATCAAGATATCAAGAAAGTGATTCAATACATGTAAATTATTCTAAATAATGATGATATACCATTAAAAACATGAAATAAACTAAGATGGATCTATCTAAGCTCCTAATTAGCCAATTGAGGACATGAAATCATGAAAAATATTCATTATACCTACACTACAACAATGAAGGGAAATTACAATTAACTCTTAATATGTCGGTCAAATATCTCTATAATAATAAATTAAACCTACAACATGATTAATATAACCTATTTAAATAGATTGCAAAGCAAAGAACAAGGAAATCAGGGATTACCCTCTAACCATGGGTAATTCAAGCGATGGGCACTATTCACCGTGGCTGATAGTTGCGGCTGAGCCTGAAGTAAGTTTACCTTCCAAATCAGGGTCAATTCTCTGATTCTCCTTGCCAAATTAATGGTCAAGAGTTACCTCTATGTCCTCTGATATATTTGGTGATTGAATTGCTTAGTGAGTGCATGGATTGCACGAATTAGCATTTCTTGTCTCTCCTATCCTCCTAGGACCTCCATGGCAATATGATCTTCAATTGGGTAGCAAAAGTATTCCTATCAATGCACGTGAATGATTATGAAATTCAATAGGGATTTTATTCTCAATTGATTATGCTTCTCTCTTTTTTTCTTAATTCGAAGGGGTATTATATAGCAATTTCCTAGGGCTAGGGGTGGCTTCATGAGCAAGACTAGATCAATATTGGGTGGTTGAGCATTTTGGATGGAAGGATCTGGAACCTTTCTCACTCAAACCACTCCAATCCATAACCAATTGGTCGTTGCAACCAATTTTGGGTTGTATGAAGGCCAAATGACTCTGAGTCCTAATCATGGCTGACAGGCACAGTTAGTTCTGCTAACCATGGGTGTCAGAAGTATCTAGCACTAACTAGGAAAAGGTGCACAAATGAGTGGTAAAAACCACTACTATACCTTGGTATCTGTCCAAGGTCTTCCATATGGTCTTCTAGCATGTCCCATATGAGTAATCCCCTTAGCATGATGCATTTTAGGTGTTTATATATGCCCATTTTGAGATGCATTATGAGATCGAACAAGGCTGAGCAAAAATAGACATCCTAAAATGATTCCATAGGTTGAATTATGATAATTAGTCTGATCAACATTAGATGCCAAAGTCCTACAAATAGGATGCACATACTAGAATTATTGCTTCCAACTCGATGAAAGGCTTAATTTGAACGAGTTTGCAATCATCATAAGGTATTTGGGTAGCTTTGGTTATGCAATAAGAGTTAGGCCTATATAACTGAAAGGAGGAAAGCTACAAATAAACTATCAATATAACTGAAAGGAGGAAAGCTACAAATAAACTATCATATATGCTATTTGAACTAGTAGAAGGGTAATCTTATGATAGTCTTTGGCAATGATTCGTAAGATGAACACAATTTGACAAGATCAAGGGATGTACGATCAAGGGATATTCTATTGACTTTGATTATGATTTGATATTATGACCACCCCCTCAAGTGATGAGTCGATGAAGGTAATGATAATAAGTGAAGTGACGAGATTGCTTGACCACTATGAATGATATTGAACAAAGTAAGATTTAGCATTTGAATTCTTGGCAAGGCCTAATCAACTATGATTGCAACTATTAATAATAATTACCTATTTCTATCCCATGGAGCGGTCCAACCACGAAGGCCTTCTTAGGAAATCAAAATGAAAGCAATATTGATTAGGCGTGTTTTGAATCATATTGTCGATGATATGCTAAAAATATCATAGGAGAATTATGATGAATATCTCGTTCCCTTGGAGCAGTCTAGTCATCAAGGCCTTCTTAGGGATTGAAATGAAGCATACATTTCTACAATGATGAATTTACCCTAAATATACTTATGGTAATTTACTCATATTTTTAGATTGTATGGATCACAAGTCACTACAACCTCCAAGTGTATAGGGTAAATTATTGAATACGAGGCACATTTGACTTTTGATTTATTTGATTTTTTTGTTAATTTTAAATTAAATTTATTTTATTGGCTGGGAGGTGCGGTGCTCCAAGAAAGGATTTCCATAGTGACGACCTCGGTTGAATGTACTTTATAATCTCAACCATTTATTGTATTTTGCCTTATGATGACATTTTCCCATGTCATTGTGCTTTTTTTGGTTCATTCTTCTTATTTTATATTTTCTATAGCAATTATGGTCTAGTGAAAATTTTTAATTTGACCTTTTAAGGCTCTCCACAGTGGGAATTTTAAGCATTTATTATATTTTTCTAACCATGTCTTCTAGAAGTTATGGGAAAGTCCAATTTCCTTCACCATGGATCAGAGACATGGTTGCAAAACCCTAATTTAGAAAACACGATTATCAGGCACAGTCCAAACCGAATTCAAAAAATATATAAGGTTTTGACATTTGAAAATTTTCATTATTTACCTAATACTAATAGTAAAAAATGAGAGCTCTGAGAGGTAAATAGTAAAATTTGACATAGAACATTGTTACAAACTTGCCTTGATCACTCTACACCCACCTAGATGGTAGACCAGCTAGAGGCTTCAACTAGTGGAGGAGTCGGTGTCGCTAAGGTAACTCAAAAACTGAGACCACACACCTAATTACCGAATTAAAATTAACCACACTAAAAAATGGGTTAACGAACCTCACTAAACTACTAGTAATGAACCTCACCCTAGTTAGGTTTAGCATAGGTTAGGTTAGAGGGGAGGGTTTTAATTTTTAGGGCATATTTGGGGGAGGACATGACCCTGAAAAGGTCATGCTCTTTAGCCATGAGTGCCAGATGCAGTTCCTAATTAGCAGATCAAGAACTGTGACTATCATCCACGATGGGATTTAAATCCCAATGGTCATATTTTTGACCATTGTGTCGATCGTCGTTTCAACCTGCAGCACATAAACTTTTTTTAAAAAAATCATTTTTTTAATTTTTTTGGGTTTTCTTGGTTATTAATGCCATTTAATGGATTTTTAAAATTATCTTATGATTTTTTTTGAAACTCTTGATCATGTGTGGGCATTTTTTTGCTTTTTAATGAGATTTTATAATTTTTTTGTCATTTTTGAGTCATTTTTCTTCTTGTTTTTATTTCTTGCTTTTACTCAGGCTTTAACCAATAGAGCGAGGGAGACTGAACTCCTTCACAACATACGCTGCACTCTTACTGATGCATAGAGGTATTGGTTTGCTATGGTGGGGTTTGGTTATGTCTTGGATCTCCCCAATATCAAAGTTAATCAGTCCTACCTAATTGCTTTGGCCTGCTGCTAGGATGTGTGGACCAACACATTTCACCTACCAACAGGTGAAATGGTAGTGAATTTTGAGGATTTCTATGGTATATTCTACTTACCTATTTATGGTGAGGCCATCACCTCCTATCCTACTATGGTAAGGAAGGACGTCTTTGATGCTATCTTTGGATAGTGGAGTCACGACATGCAGGGTCACATCGACCATGGAAGTGTCCACGTTTAGGAGTGGTTCTAGGATGGCTTATTTTCATAGCGGGAGTCTATGTTTATGCATTGGATCATCTAGATAATCCTCTTAGACTCATCAAGAATGATATTCCCCTATAACCTCCTAGCTAAGACTAGAGATGTTATGGTTAGCTCGATCGAGTGACCTCTTATTCTAGTGTAGGGAAGCACTCTTCTTGCATAGCTCTACCTTGAGTTATACCAAATCACATGCCATAGTAGAGTGGGCATCATCTGCAACATATTTTTGCAAATTTTGGGCTAGCAACATATTCTAATAGAGTATCCCGTTGACTTACCCCTATAGATCACTACCATCCCTAAGGATCATCAATGTTACACAACTTGCTAGCCCTAGGAGTAGGAGGGCTTCGGGATTAAGTCTCATGTAGGAGACCTAGACCACTACATTGGATGATTTACATAGCTTCATCCTCAGTAGATATGGTGGTGACCATACATGGGCTGTCCAACCTAGATTGAGGCAGATAGATACCTATGTCGAGCACATTGAGATAGGTGGGTTATCAGATGGAATGTTGACATATGAAAGTACAAGCACTACTCTTATGTATTGAGGTAGTTTGGGATCTATTAGGATGTCCTAAATGTGCCTACCATCTATAGACACCTGGTACTAGAGAGGGACTTGACCTAGCCCCAGGTGACTCCACTGGGGGATGATGATGATGACTTCTAGGAGTCATGCCTGATGGATGTAAGAACTATAAATAATTATTATGGGTGGTGGTCTAACTTCCAATGGTACGGAGAGGGTCCTCTAGGCCGACCAACTGATGGATTTGTAACAGAGGGTGCAGAGGGTGTAGAGGTGGATCCTCATGGATGTAGGACCCGCTAGAGGATAGAGGGCATATGGGGTGTAGGGTCTCTCGTAGAGGAGGGCCCATATGTAGATGTAGAGGAGGCCTTCAATAAGGGTGAGGTGCCTCTAGACAGTGAGGTAGGATAGTTGAGAGCATAGATTTCCAATCTCTAGAGCTAGGATGGGAGAATCCATCCCTAAATACTACACAGGGACACTTTGATCATCACTCTAGAGGCGAAGCTAGCTCATATTCAAAGGTAGTGGTATAGATACAAAGATGAGAGGGCAACTCTCCAGGCATAGGTGACCACATCAAACACCTAGATATATCATAGGCACATATAGATGTAGTGACCCTTGAGAGGGACCTACTCAGGGTAGTGAGGGGAGATCCCTCATCCTCATAGGCTATCATGGCACCTCCTACAATACCATCTACTTCAATACCAATAGGTTTTGACCCAATGAAAGAGATCAAGAGGCTATGTACCCTCGTGGAGGAGGGTAATGAGTAGCACACAATGGATGTAGCCCACAATGCCTAGCTGGAGGGTATAATAATACTGCTAGTTGGGTAGTTTTTAGAGAGGACCACTACTATAGGGTCACATTAGAGCAGGACCAAGACCAAGAAGATAGGTCATTCCAGTGCATGATCCAGTCAAAGAACACACACTGAGCACAGTTGGTCTAGGTCAAGCACATGATCTCCAGTAGGACCCACAATATGTTCGAGAGCAAGCTCCAAAGTAGGCCCATAGGGATAGGGCTGAGGGAGGTGGATATTCCTCTAGTGTAGGGGGATCATGGGATGCATTCCAAAGCTATCATAGTGCCATATCACATATTTTCTACTTTTTGTACCATTTTGGTGTAAGCTCTAAGGACCTACATAGTTGTAGCCTATGGGTATTTTGATGTACCCCACTATGATGTACACTTGACACACACACACACATATATATATATATATATATGATAGTTCATCTCATTATATGTGTACTTTATTTTTGGTATTTTATGTTTTATGTTATGCATATGGATGCAATGCGTTATTGATTAGATGTTATATGATGTGATGTATGGATGACATGCACTAGATAGCTATGCGATAGATAATTAGATGCTATGAGTTATGTATGCAGATGTACTACTTATGATGGATGCATTATGAATGCCATATTTTGATGTTACATGCATGTATACTTTGCTTCACTTGTATGCATTAGTTTATATTGCTATGACATAATTTATGTCATGTATGTACTGCATGTATTTCTTTGTTTTTTTGATAATGTGTTTGTAAAATGGACATGTATGCTTTAATAACTTAAAACATAATGTATGCAATATGAGTTTTAATCAATCTAATGGATGACACCACAAAATGTATAACAATCATGGATTGTAGTTGCTTTATATTTTTGTGAAAAATAGTACACCCATATGTGAGATGCAATTATTTATTGTTTTCTATTCATAAGCTTTTGTAAATTAAAATAATATGGATAACATAGTAAGTGGCCATATAAACATAATTTATGACATCCATCCAGTATCTAATCTATATTACAAATAATTCTAATAAATAAACTTTAATAAAAGAAATTGATGTTTTGATGATTGCATTGAAAATTGGTTGTTGCTATTTGGGAAATTTTGAGGTTTTCCATGAGACTCAAACACCCTAGCTGACTTATAAAGAGTTTTATGCTAACCATACTAGACTTTTGAAACATAAGGCTTTCACTAAGATAGGCCCTAACTGTTCATTATCCCTGTGTGTGCAAATGATTATTTTAAGATAAGGCATAAGCATACCTCGATGTCAGGTGGGATTATTTCAACCCATTTCTAATATTGGGGATCTACAAATATTTATCCAATCCTAGGTTTAGATTTTAGTTGGACTAGACCACTAGGCGATACATGACACCTAAAGTTAGCTCTTCCACATTCAAATATTTGTCTACACAAAAGCAGGATGCTATTGTATCAAATGTATCATCATGTGTAAGGTACAATACTACTGACAATTCTAGGGATTCAAGCTCACTCCCTTATTTTGTTCATTTTTTTGGTATACTTGCTCATATAAAGTGATAAAAATCACTATTTATTTTGTACTATAGTGACAAGAATCACTGTTTATTTTGTACTTTCCTTTTTTTCTCTTTTTATTTCTTTATTTTTCTTGAGAAAGGGATTTGATACTGATTTTTATTTTCTTTGTACAACTTGATCTTCATTTGATCTGACTTTCTGGGATTTACATTTGATAATTTGCTTCAAAAAATTCCTTTGGGGATTTTGCTTTGGGGAACTATTTTTGGGATATCGATCTAGGATATCGATCTTATGATATCAATATGGGATATCAATCTGGGATGTCGATCTACAATATCGATCTAGGGTATCAATATGGAGGATTGATCTGGGATATCACTTTGGGATATTGCTTATTACATAAGCACTAGATAAGACAAGTTTATTCTGGGTAGGGAATAAACCTATCAATTTGCCAATTGCCAACATTTCCCATACCATCCGTACAGAGGGATAAGAAAGAATAAACTTTTTACCTTAGGATACCTAGTCCTGCTTAGTGGCTTTCATCTTCTCCTAGTACTTATTAGGATTCTTTAATTTTTTTATTAGTGATAGAATTCTAATATGCTAAGGGCTATACATACTAGACCTCATCTACAAAAGCAAATCAAGCTTTCTATCAACTCTTGAGAAGACCTCTAGGTATGGTTGAATGATCGAAAAACCCTAGTATATTATTCATAGAAACAATTGGGGTTGTGTTAAAAAAATACAATTACTCACAAGGGTGATAAATGGATGAAAAATATAGTGCATAGATGCATGATTGAAACACAAACATGGTGTTGTTTGTAAGATTGTAAACACAATTTATTCCAATGCAAGTGCACAGATGAATATACCTAATGCAATGAAAAGGTGAAATGCATGTGGAAAATGAGATGCATGATGCAAAATGCAATGCAATTATGCAAATGAAATGTAAATATTTTTTATTTTTGATATTTTTTGCAATATTTTTTTTTTTGGATTTTATTGCTTTTTAATTTTAAAATTTTGACCAAGGGATTTTTTTTTAAAACCATTGGAAACTTTTGGGATTGACCAAGCGGTTTTTAGAAAACCTTGGAGCCTTTTGGGATTTACCAAGTAGTTTTGAGAAAACCTTGGAGCCTTTTGGGATTGACCAAGAAGTTTTGAGAAAACCTTGGAGCCTTTTAGGATTGACCAAGCGGTTTTGAGAAACCCTTGGAGCCTTTGGGATTGACCAAGCAATTTTGAGAAACCCTTGGAGCTTTTTGGAATTTACCAAGTGGTTTTGAGAGACCCTTGGAGCCTTTTGGGATTAACCAAGTGATTTTGATAAACCCTTGGAGCCTTTTGGGATTGACCAAGCGATTTTGAGAAACCCTTGGAGCCTTTTATGAATGACAAAAGGGCTTACATATACCTTTGGAGCCTTTTTAATATTTAGGCATAAAATGCTTTAATATGAAGGATATTGAGAGGTTTAGGCTCTTCAACTCCTCCAAGAAATGTCAAGTGATATGTCCTAGGTCCAATTTTCTCTGAGATCATATAAGGACCTAACCAGTTAGCCATGAATTTTTCTCATATTTTTGGCAAAAAATTTGAATTCTATTGGTTCTCTTTCAATACAAGATCGCCAACCTCAAAGTATATTAGATGGAATTTGTTGTTGTAGTCTCATTTTAAGCACTCTTGATAAATGTGGAGGTGCTCGAGGGCATTCACATGACATTCATCAAGTAGCATCAATTGATCTAGTCGAGCTTGTCATGTGGTGTCGTCATAAATGAACTCTTTCAATGCGACGTGCAGTGTTGGAATTTCTAACTCTAATGGCATAATGGCCTCAACATCATATACTAATGAAAACAAAGTTAACCCAATGGGTGTTCGAATACTAGTACTATAAGCCCATAATGCAAGGGGCAGCTGGATATGCCAATATTTATGGTGCTCTTATACAAACTTTTTCAATATAGAGACCACTATCTTATTTGAAGCTTCAACTTATCTGTTTACATACGGATAATATGGAGTTGCAAAAATATTGTTGATTCTATACTTAAACATCAAAGCTCTCATAGTTTTGTTCTTAAATGATGTTCCATTATCCGAAACTATCTTGGATGGTATCCCAAAATGACATGATATTGGTGAGTATAAACTCATCAATACTTGCTCTAGTTGTCATTATTAAGGGAATGGCTCCCACCCACTTAGTAAAATACTCAGTAGCCATAATAATAAAAGTATGGTGGCTTGATGATAGAGGAGAGATCTTACTAATGAGATGAAGTCCCCACTAAGCAAATGGAAAAGTTGCTTGAATGGGTTGTAAGGCCTATGATGGTAGGTGCATAAGATTAGCATGATGCTAACATCTAACACATTTCCTAACATACACATTGTAATACTTCTCCATAGTGGGCCAATAATAACCCATATTAAGGATGCACTTGATGATAGCCATGCCACTGAAATGGCCATTGCACGTACCATCATGATCTTGCAAAATTTCCCAGGATGACTCTTGGGGCTCAATAAAATGAAGGAGCACTCCATCGTAACTTATATAGTACAAGATGTCTACTAACAAGACATAATTTTATACTTTCTATTTAAATGTGCATTTTTCAGCATACAAAAATCCCTAAGGGATCACACCAAGTCTAAGTAATTCGTGTATCTATGATGTCCTGTTGTGATAAGCTTCGACTTTGACTAACAAAACAACATGTTCCCCCTATGATTCTAACTTTATGAATGCATACTAGGAAACAACCCTATGGTGAATGGTAGTACCACTCCCCATCGGATCCTGCAAGATCAAGGACCCCTAGGATTCTCTCTTTATAAATTCTCTAGATCTATAGAACCACTCATGATTTTGTTCTACATGAATCATGTTGATTGACTCTTTGTTATCCAATGCTTCGCATTGCACAACAGAGTGTGACAACATTTTTACATGGACGGTAGTGAAATTTGTAGACAGCCTCTGAGGGATTAGAGATCCTATATATGCCATTGTGTTTGCAAATCTATTGGACTAATGAGGAATTGCCTCAATGTCATACCATTCTAGTCGAGCTAGATAAATATCAACAAGATCCTTGTAAGCTTTCAATACCGGACATTGACATTGAAACAATCCCTTAACTTGGTTCACAATGAGAAGGGAATAGCCAAAGATATTTAGCCTTTTTATATTCATGGTGATAACTATCTGGAGACCTAAAATTATGGCTTCATATTCAGCATTATTGTTAGTGCAAGTAAAATCTAACTTGAATTACAAGGGCATTGGAGCTACTTAAGGTGTGAACAACACTATTCCTGCACCACCCTCTTGCTTAGACTTTGAACCATAGAAGAACAATATCATATTGGCTTTGTTATCCAATTCTTATGGTTTGGGTTATTCTGATAAGGCAAAGAAAACATCATCAGGAAGCTCTATGGTGAGGGGTCCACTATTTTCAAGATGTACCTCAGCCAGCTAATCTACTATGACTTGTCCCTTAATGGACTTTTGGCTTATGAATTCCAAATTGAATTTTGTCAGTAGCATGATCCACTTTGCAGTATGTGTATTATGATATGTCTTGCTCATCATATATTGTAAAGGATTTTTTTTGGATATGATATATGTTGTATGACTCAACATATAGTATCACATTTCTTTGTAGCGAACACTACTGCTAAACACAACTTTTCCACATATGCATATCTTAGCTCATAACTCACCAAGGTTCGACTAATATAATATATGTTCTACTCTTTGTATTACATATTATTTTGGGCTAACATGGTTCCCAGTGCAAATTCAATTGCCGATATATAGCAAAAATTGCACATCTAGCCTTGGTGGAGTTAGCACTGGTGGCATTTCCAAGTATTGCTTAATCTCAACAAAGGTTGCTTGACAATCCTTATCCCAATTGAATGGGACCCCCTTGTGTAGATGATGCATTTTATTTAAGCATATCATTAAATCACAAAGATCTTATCAATCTGGGGTGGTTTCCAAGGTTGTCTACGATAGAAGGCTAGGGTAGAGTACAATTCATGCATTCAAATTTCAAGCATTTATTGGGTTAGACAAATTTGGTTTAGCCTTTTGGTGTCACACTAAACCTAATCTATAGAATGAAAACTTGTAGGAACTAAAAAATAATTCTAATTTATAGGAATTGAAATCTAACTACAATTGTAGGAATTGGAATTGCTAAATTGAAAGTCTAATCTACTTTTGCAGAATTAAAATAACATAATTTAAATTGCTAAATTTAAATGTTGCTGAAATGAAATCCTAAGTTACATTTTTAGAATTGAAACCTAGTTACTCTTGCATAACGGAAATGATGCTTGTAAATGAAACTTATGCTAAAAACACCTGCCAATGTCCTACCACAAAAGGTCGTCAAGTTTCTGCTATAGGAATTGACAACAAAATGAAATATGCTAAAAATGGAAAGTTGCTAAAATAGAAAAGCAGGGAAAACATAGAAAGCAAAGGAAAAATGCTTAATATAATTTATCAGTTGACACACACATAAATGTTTTACATAAACATAATAGAAAACATAAATCACATAATACAAAATAAAAATAAGAAAATAAAATTTTGCAAGCAATCTATTAATTCTGCTATAGCAAAATTACAGATTAAAACCTGCCATAAAATCCCTCCTTCTAGATCTGAAAGTGGGCCCATACTTCCTAATCTAGAAGGAGGTGAAAAACACTCCTTAACTAATTTAAAATTAGAACAAAATCTGACAAAATAACTACAATCTATTACTTTGAAAATGACATTACAGTTATGCTGCTACAGACTGTTACAAAGCTGAAAACTGTCTATTTTTCTATTACTTATTCTCCTTAAGCTCAACCGACATGGGAGCTATCCTTTTATAGATGCATAAGATTTATTTACAAATATAAAATATACTATTTCTATCCTGCAGATCAATTCCTATTATGCTACAACATTTCTTGGTTTTATCCTAGAAGAGGATCAATTGATCTTTTCCCATGAATGGTGGCTTTTGGATGGCAAGGACAACAAAGACAACTGGGGGATATTTTCCCTTAACCTTCTCAACCTTATTTCCATTTTTCCATCATCATCATAAAACAATAAAAAAGTCAAAAAGTACTTTTTGTTGTCAATCCGAAGATAATTGGCTCAATTCGAAGAAACTGCATTCTGTCAATCCAAAGATGTCTGCTTAATCCGAAGATCTTAGAATTGATTAACTGTGTAGTCTTCAAGTTATCTCAGCTACTTTTCTCAAGTGGGTTATCTCTCAAGAACTGATTGTAATATCTTTTATCCTTCTCCATGTGTGAATTTCATGCCTTGCCATTCAATGTCAACTTGCTGAAATTTGTATGGAAAATCCCGTTTTTCCAGCTGTCAAAACATGCCCAACTACCCTTTTGGAGTGCTCATAAATTATTCCTCATAAATCTAATGTATATCAAATTGTATCCACGTGTTCTTGGTTGTATTAACTACACTTGGTTTAATTTTCAGCTCTTAAATCTTCAGGATTTGCTTCCAGCATCACTGTTAAGTTGGCCTCTAACACAAATTTTCACCAAAATTTCTAGCTATCAAAAAGTGTGAAACTATCATTTTGCAGGCCCCATAACTTCCTGATTACTTGTCCATATGCCTTCAAATTTGGGTCATGTGTTCTCTGTACTATGAAATATCATTTTTATGAATTTTGTACCTTAACTCACTTTGGATCATTCCCAGTAGATTTTCTAATGTCACCATTAAAGCAAATTTGTACCTGTTAACAACTCCAGAAAAGATTAAGGCATGAACATGATGAAATCTTCATAACTTTTTATCTACAGATCAGATTGACTTGCTTCAAAAAAAAAATTTGTAGTTCTTGATAAGAGGAATCTACTAATGCCATCACAATGTAATTTTACTAGATCTTTTATTTGCTACTTAATCAACTGAAATAGTGCATAAAATGCTAAAAATAGTCAAAATAGGGGTATAATGTTCCAAACATAAAATCATGCAAACACTTAACAAATATATATTCTAATAAACTATTTGGCATTTAAATTTGTCATTTTTAGTAATATGGTAGTCAAACATAGTGTAAAATGAGGCATTTTTAGGCCTCATCATTCCCCCCAGCTTGAACTGATGCATGCCCTCATGCATCCTAGTAGACCATAGTAATATGTTGGTTTTATCTTCGTGAAAATATCCTTTGCTCTCTACTACTTGATAAATTTCTCCTTGTTGCACTACATCAAGTATTTTGCAATTTAAGCACATGTATTTCATTTTTCTACAACCTTGCATTTTTTTTTTTCAATCAATTTTTTTTATTCTGCTCTTTTTTTTTTTCTTGCATTTTTTTTTTTATTTGCAACTTGCAACTTTTTTACTTCTGCACTTTCATCCTTCAATATTGCAATTTTTGAAATTACTTCAATTTTAACTCTTTTTCTACCCTTCTACAAGTTTTAGTGCTACAACGTACCTCTTAAAGACTTGGTATCATGTGACTCATCTTACAATAGCCTTATTATGGAACCATATTTGGCATATGCACTACTACTGGTGGAATTTTCTATTCTTAACAATATTTCAGCTTGAATGCCTATTCTTGTTGTTTGCACCTTTTGAACAAAATTGATAAAATTTTGATTTTGAAACTTTTTGGAGGGATGGACTACTTGTGGTGAGATTATTTTGAGCTTTAGTAACCTTAATATTTGATGTACCCTAATATTTTTGCTATTCTATAGAATTTTTAGCAATTATGGTACAGTTTCTACTCATTTTGAAGATATCCTGCTCATTCCAAAGATATGTTTGTTCATTTCGGAGATATGACTATTCATTCCGAAGATGCATTAGAAAATACAAAAATGATCTCATATGCAAAATTTAGCTATAGATTCTATTGTGGGCCTATCTCTAGAGTGTATAAGCCTTCCATAACATCAAAAATCCCTTCTTCATCCTTTTGTTTAGATGCTATTCTTTGTATGTTGTTGTTTTATTCTAGTAGTATTAAAATAGAACCTTCAGGTGCATTTTGCTGATTATTCTCCTTCAATTTATCATACAATTATGAGATATAAACTTGTAGTTCTCCTTCTAAAACTTGCCCTACAAATTGAAATAGAATTATTGCCATGTCTGTCCCAAAATTAGGTTTTTGCACAGTTTTGGAATTTCCATGCAATTAAGGGCATAAGGGGGTTTTTCTTGACATCTTGAACATGTTCCATTTTCAACTTGCCAATATTGTATGAATAGTTTATGCCAAATGTAGATTATCATACACTAAATGCTAAATTTTTACTATGAATTAAATGCAAGAAACACATACCTTCATCGTCCTAAAATTGGTCATGCACCTTACGAGCTGCTTTTGATGATTGTTAGCAGGCTATCTAAAAACATAAACACATGTGCAGTGTGAGATTTGTACAATGGTGGAACAATGATGGGTAGATCAACAATGCAATGCATGCCAAAAAATCGGTTTTCATGCAAGCCAACTCAATAGCGCCTCCAAGAAGGTTTTTACTACTGAATTATTCATTTTTTTTTCATCTCCTTTTTTTTTTCATTTTTTCATCAGAAGAGGCTGCCATTTATGGTTTTCAACCAAATTCTGTCCCTTTTTTTTTCAAGTGCTTCAATGAGAGAGAACATCTCTCACTCTTATTTGGATAAAACCAATCCTTATTCTGCAAAAACATGTCAATTGTTGTATAAAAACACCATCTCTTTCTGTTGAAACCTGCAACATTGATGCAACCTTCCTTTCTAGATGAGCAGTAAAAATATTCTTACATCATAATTACCTCCTTTTTGATGGAAATGAAGTATTGGCTCCATTGTTACTCTTACTTGCTGAAATTGATGCTTGTTCTCATGTATCCCCATTTTGTGGGACATGCCTTTGCTGCAATTTTTTTTCTCTCTTTTTTTTTTCAATTTTTTTTGTCTTCCTTGTACCCATGAAGGAAGTTCACAAACAAGACTATTCTTCTTTTTGCTTGTCTTGTATATATTTTTTCTTTTTGTCAAAATTTTTATCATCACTCTGAATCTGATATTGAAGAGAAATTTTCTTCCATTATGTGTACATCCAATGGAATCTCTTTCAAGAACTCCTCCTTAGTTAATGGTGCATGGTATACCCGAAGGCAATGTCCATTCACCACTAACATCCTCCATGAATTACCAATGGGATAAAGAAGCACTGCTCCATATCTAAAAAATTCTTCAATCAAGTGTTGTCCATGCCTCATAGTCTGTAAAATCTTGTCAATATGTATTTGAAACAATTAAATACCAATTCCCAAAAGATTTTAAGTACTTACATCAAGATAAAATCTTAATATACCCTTCTAATTCCATGTAAAGGAACTGAAATATTGTTTCAAAATAGCAAAAAATTTGCTTTTTGTTTATAAGTCAGCCAGCTAATAATGTTCAAGAATTTTCTTGGCTGCACTTCAATTTGTTTTATTCCTAGGAGGACAAAATTTGCCCCTTTGTAATTTCTTACTAAGGAGTTCAATGGAAGTAAATTTTCTATGTGCAGTTTTTCTCCTTTATCCAAGGCTAATTTCTGTTTGGAGTAAAGGTTTTCTGTGTATCTCCATTGATTTTTGTCTCTTCAAGCTCAGGTAAGTTCTTGTTTGAGCACAGTTAGATGTTGCTGCAGTCAATAAAATTTTCTATAGGTTTCTTTTTTACCATATTCAGCTACATAGGTAGGGGTTGCCTATCCTGTATTATTCAGATTGATCACAGGTTGGGCTAAAAAAGACATATTTTTGGTTTACACAATAAGACAAAAGTGTACAACTTTAGCAGATCAACTACTTGTTAGGTAGGATCACCTCTAATGATATCAATTATTGTCAATGTAGGCTAAGAATTGTTAGGTTGCGATTTAGCACGATAAAACCCTAACAATATTTAAGTAATAATGGTAAAACTCTAGGATCATTATTAAGCTGTAAACTTCTATTTTGATTTTGCAAAAGTTTTATGATTTTTTTTTAACTGACTCAGCTTACATAGATAGGGGTTACCTATCATGTATTATTCATATTGACCACAGGTTGGGCTGGAAGTAGTGGTTTTACTTGCTTTTTTTGTTGTTGTTGGGATCTCCCTTGAGAAGAATCTAGACCAGGCAACAAATTTTGCATCTCTGAGTTGTGGAAGTAAATGACATTTATCAGTGATATATCCTTGTGAACAAATGCTACAAGTAGCTAATATGATTATTTTATTCAAGGGATAGTATTGTATATCTGCCAAGATGTTAAGTGCTTACATCAAGATAAAATATTGATATACCCTTGTAATTCCATGTAAAGGGATTGAAATATTGTTTCAAAATAACAACAATTTTGCTTTTTTTTTATAAGTCAACCAGCTAATAATGTCCTTCGCTGCACTTCAATTTGTTTCATTCCTAGGAGGATAGAATTTACCCCTTTGTAATTTCTTACTAAGGAGTTCAATGGAAGTAAATTTTTTGTGTAGTTTTTCTAGTTTTTCTCCTCTATCCAAGGCTAATTTCTGTGTTTGGACTAAAGGTTTTCTGTGTATCTCCATTGGTTTTTGTCTCTTCAAGCTTAGGTAAGTTCTTGTTTGAGCACAATTGGATGTTGCTGCAGTCAATAAAATTTTCTATAGGTTTTTTTTTTACCAGATTCAGCTACATAGGCAGGGGTTGCCTATCTTGTATTATTCAGATTAATCACAAGTTGGGCTAAAAAAGATGTATTTTTGGTTTGCACAATAAGACAAGAATTGTACAACTTTAGCAGATCAACTACTTGTCAAGTAGGATCACCTCTAATGAGATCAATTATTGTCGATGTAGGCTAAGAATTGTTAGGTTACGATTTAGCATGGTAAAACCCTAACAATATTTAAGCAATAATGGCAAAACTCTAGGATCACTATTAAGCTGTAAACTTCTATTTTGATTGTGCAAAAGTTTTATGATTTTTTTTTAACTGACTCAGCTTACATAGACAAGGGTTACCTATCCTGTATTATTTAGATTGACCACAGGTTGGGCTAGAGGTAGTGATTTTACTTGCTTTGTTTGTTGTTGTTGGGATATCCCTTAAGAAGAATTTAGACCAGAAAAAAAAATTTGCATCTCTGAGTTGTGGAAGTAAATGACATTTATCAGTGATATATCCTTGTGAACAAATGCTACAAGTAGTTGATATGATTGTTTTTTTCAAGGGATAGTCTTGTATATCTGCCATGATGTCTTCCCAAAACCTAGTATAAATTTGTTTATACTACCCTGATGATATGGATATAAAAATTATAGTACTAGCAGATGGCTCCTCTAAGAGATCTTATGTTTCTTGATAATGAGGATGATGAATTCTTTCAATTTTTATCAAGAATTTTAAACATAAGCAATTTAACCCCTAGGTGTGAAGATCACCTACCTGTGGTTGCTTGTTTTCTAAATGGACTAAAATGTAATTTACCAAAAACTATTACTAATACCAATCATTTATCTAGAGTTTACTCTAAAGTTCACAATTTAGTATAATTAACAATTATTGGGCTAATTTTACCCTCTAACAACACCGTGTTCCCCAAAAACGGAGCCAAAATGATGTGTTTTCATTAAGCACATTATTAAATCTCAAAGATCTTATCAATTTGGGGTTGTGTCCAAGGCTGTCTACGATAGAAGGCTAGGGTAGAGTACAATTCATGCATTCAGATTTTAAGCATTTATTGGGTGAGACAGATTTGGTTTAGCCTTTTGGTGTCACACTAAACCTAATCTGTAGAATGGAAACTTGTAAGAACTAAAAACTAATTCTAAGTTGCAAGAATTGAAATATAATTACAATTGCAAGAATTAATTGCTAAATTGAAAGTCTAATCTACTTTTGCATAATTAAAATAATAGAATTTAAATTGTTGAATTTAAATGTTGCCAAAATGAAATCCTAAGTTACATTTACAGAATTGAAACCTAGTTACTATTGCATAATTTAAATGATGTTTGTAAATGAAACTTATGCTAAAAACACTTGTTAATGTCCTACCACAAAAGGTCATCAAGCTTCTACTACAGGAATTGATAGCAAAATGAAATATGCTGAAAATGGAAAGTTGCTAAAAAAAAGCAGGGAAAACATAGAAAGCAAAGGAAAATGTTTAATATAATTTGTCAGATGACACACACACAAATTTTTTACACAAACATAATAGAAAACATAAATCACATAATAAAAAATAAAAACAAGAAAATGAAATCTGGCAAGCAATCTATTAATTTTGTTGTAGCAAAATTACAGATTAAAATCTGCTATAAAATCTCTCTTTCTATATCTAAAAGTGGGCCCATACTTCTTGATCTAAAAGGAGGTGAAAAATACTCAACTAATTTAAAATCAGAACAAAATATGATAAAAGAACTACAATTTATTACTCTAAAAATGGCATTACAGTTCTACTGCTACAGACTGTTACAAAGCTAAAAATTGTCTATTTTTCTATTACTTATCTCCTTAAGCTCAAATGACATGGGAGCTATCCTTTTATAGATGCTTAAGATTTATTTACAAACAAAAAATATACTATTTCTATCCTACAGATCAATTCCTATTATGTTGCAGCATTTCTTGGTTTTATCCTAGAAGAGGATCAATTGATCTTTGCCCATGAATGGTGGCTTTTGGATGGCAAGGACGACAAATACAGTTGGGGGATATTTTACCTTAACATTCTCAAACTTCTTTCCATTTTTCCATCATCCAAAAAAAATAAAAAAGTCAAAAAGTACTTTTTACTGTCAATTTGAAGATAATTGGCTCAATCCAAAGAAACTGCATTCTATCAATCTAAAGATTCTGCTCAATCCGAAGATCTTCGGATTGACTAACTGTGTGGTCTTCAAGTTATCTCAGCTACTTTTATCAGGTGGGTTATCTATCAAGAACTGATTACAATAGATTTTATCCTTCTCCATGTGTGAATTCCATGCCTTGCAATTCAATGTCAACTTGCTAGAATTTGTATGGAAAATCCTATTTTTCCAGTTGTCAAAACATGCCCAACTACCCTTTTGGAGTGCTCATAAATTTTTCCTCATAGCTCCAATGTATATTAAATTGTATCCACATTTTCTTGGTTGTATTAAATACACTTTTTTCAATTTTCAGCTCTTAAATCTTCAGGAGTTTCTTCCAGCATCACTTTCAAGTTGGCCTCTAACACAGATTTTCCCCAAAATTTCCAGCTGTCAAAAAGTGTGAAACTGTCATTTTGTAAGCCCCATAATTTCTTGATTACTTTTCCATATGCCTTCAAATTTGGATCATGTGTTCTATGTACTATGAAGTACCATTGGTATGAATTTGGTACCTTAACTCACTTTGGATCATTCCTAGTAGATTTTACAATGTCACCATTAATGCATATTTGTACCTGTTAACAACTCCAGAAAAGACAAGCATTGAACATGATGAAACCTTCATAACCTTTTATATAAAGCTCAGATTGACTTGCTTCAAAAATAAAAGTTGTAGTTCTTGATAATAGTAATATTTTCATGCCATCACAATGTAATTTTACTATAGTTTTTATTTGTTACTCAATCCACTGAAATAGTGCATAAAATGTTGAAAATAGTCTAAATAGGTGTATAATGTTCCAAACGTAAAATCATGCAAACACTTAACAAATATATATTCTAATAAACTATTTGGCATTTAACTTTGTCATGTTTAGTAATATGGCAGTCAAACAGTGTAAAAATGAGGTATTTGCAGGCCTCATCAATAGCAGTCGATTCATGGGTTGACATTTATTTGATAATTATGTGTTAAATCACTTTATGGATGCTACTTTTCCCTGTAGGCTTCTTAATTATTTTATCTTTGTAGGGACGCATTTCTAAAATAGCCTTAATGTTTACTGGTTCAACTTCAATGTCTCATTTTGAAATGATGAATCCTAAGAGCTTTCCTGAAGTTATGCCAAATATACACTTCTTAGGATTCAACCTGATATTATGCTCTATAAAGTGATCAAAGACCTTTCTTAGGACCTCTGCATACTCAAAATGCAATGACTTCACCAAAAATTCATCAATTTAATCCTCTAGGATATTGTGCATATAGTCATGAAAAATATATGTCATAGCCCACTGATATGTGGCACTTTCATTTTTAAGGCCAAATGGCATAACTTTATAGAAAAATGTCCCCCATGACATTATAAACATAATTTTATACTGGTCTACAGGCTTAATCTAAATTTTATTGTAACCAAAAAAATTGTCCATTAAGGAGAGCATTTCATGACCTATAGTGGCATCTACAAGAGCATCGATATTTGACAACGAAAATGAGTCCTTTGGTGTTGCCCTATTTAGGTATCTAAAATTCGTATAGATATGGATCCTTCCATTAAGTTTTCCTATAGGCACCATGTTCGATACCCATTCCGGATAGTCAATGGAGATGATAAAATCTATGTCCAACAACGTTTGCAATTCATCCTTAACCATTAAGGCTATTTTTGGATGCATGTTCCTGATTTTCTTCTCAACCGGCTTGTTTGATAGATCTAGTGAAAGGTTATGAGTAACCAATTTCAGATCTAGACTCAACATGTATTTGTAAGTCTAAGAAAAGAGATTATATCTCTCTTAGTAGAGGGATGAGGTTGGCACGCTAATCAGGAGTCAAAGTCTCCTCAAATTTAACCTTCCTTGGATTGGTGGGATCATTACTGATATCCACTTTGAAGGTTTCCTCTACTGACATATGATGTCATCTATTGGGTTTATAGGTTCCTCATTGGAAGTATCCTCAGAATGATAGACATCATGTGCACAACCTGGTGCAAAGTGGAAAGGTTGCAGAATTTCTTCATTAGGTAAGAAATATTCAAGCTCTAGTGGTGAATCAACATGATCCCAATCAATAGCATCTACATTAAGACACAATGGCTTGTAAGGATCGGTTATATTATGGATTGGAGTGGTAAAATCAATGGAGATCATATTTATGGAATGGATCATGTCTCCAAGATGATGTGCAAGTGACTCAACATTAGCAAAAATTTCATCCCCAAGATGTGGTTCTAGGGGTATGGGGATATCCATATCTGGTTTATGAACAGACTATAAAATGGTATCATTGGGCTCAAGGAGCTCTGTGTATGTTGGTGGATCAGAAAACACCATATGATAAATCACATTAATATTCTATGCTCTCCCTCTAAGGCGAGGATGGAGATTGATATCTTTATACATCTTCTTAGCCATATGTGGTGCATTACGATAGCATAAGTAGGGAGGTCCTAAATAGGCTCTCTCCATCTCATCTTTATCATCACTATAATAATATAGGCCTTCATCGCTACCCATTGGAATTAGGTGATGCTCTGAATAAGACCTCATGTAGGCTATATATTGATAGTCGTCATCATTATTGAGAGGCTCTTCACTCATGTTCATTGATTCCAAAGGTAAATATGATGCAATAGTGTAGGGCCCAAGTAGGCCAACTCAGTTTCATACTTGGATCACTCTATGTTTTAGGATATCTCAACATCATCTATTCTAGAATTGTAGTCTCATCCATAACTTTTGATGATGGATACTGCATGAACGTCCTCAGAAGAAACTTCTAATTCAGTATCTATAGTTGTGTCTAGATCCTAGAAATGCATAACAATATTGTCGATAGCTCCATGGATTTGATTGTACAAGTTGGCTCTTGGAATGGTTTCTAGACTAGTCTCCATCAAGATGATTGTATGATATCTCTCAGGTGGCTCCATAGTGACCGTTGCGGGCCAAACAAGGTGAATGGTTTCCTATTTTTGTCACATGCCCGTGCATTTAATTATCAACCTAGGAAGCTTCGTAAACTTGCGAAGAGTCAGAATTAGGTTACTACAATACCACTGGAGGCGGGTCTGCTAATCCTATGTTTGGGGGGTGTTCTTGAGATGGTTTTCAATCATTCCCGCACTCCTCAATAAATTACGTAAGAACATAATTAAATCTACAAAAATAAATCATGTACATATTCCTAAAAATGAATCTACTACAAATATTGGAACTAGCAAACCAATGAACATTCCTATGAAAGTAATAAACTAATTAACATAAATAAACAAGAAGGAAATGGGGAAGAAATATTGGGTTGGAGTGGGCCCAGGATCCAGCAACTTCTTCCTGATCGAACACGCGCTTTATAACTTCTGTAACTGTAGTATATTTATCAACGCATTACAATGTAACTCTAAAATGGATCTTTATTAAATATATCTATATTTCCACATATATTTTCTATATATCTTTCAGAATGATCTACGTGTGTTTATATAACACACCCGTAGAACTTTTGTTACAGAAGTGGTTACAATAGTCGATTCTTCCTAGACTAAATTAGAACAGTCTAGCGAATGCAATCGATGTTTGGCATTCTATTTTGATGGCGGCGTGTTCATTTTAGTTCATGCTTTGCCTGGCATCCATAAGATGTTTTGATACATTGGTGCTATCTCCAATTTAGCTCTGCATGATGCAGAGCTGGAACTACACCAACCGCTGCTATCCATGTCCTTTGAGTCTGGTCAAAGGGCAAAGAATCAGTGACACCTTTCGACTATAGGGAGGCGCTCGCATTCAGTTGGCGCCTTTCGACTACAGGGAGGCACTCGCATTCAGTTCGCACATTCTGACTACAGGGAGGCACTGATATTCAGTTGGCACCTTCCGACTGCAGGGAGGTGCTAATATTCAGTTGGCACCTTCTGATTGCAGGGAGGCACTGATATTCAGTTGGTGCCTTTCGACTGTAGGGAGGCATTGATATTCAGTTGGCACCTTTCGACTATAGGGAGGCACTCATATTTGGTTTGGCACCTTCCAACTATAGGGAGGCACTGGTATTCAGTTGGCACCTTCTGACTATAGGGAGGTGCTCGTATTTGGTTTGGCGCCTTCTGACTGTAGGGAGGTGCTGGTATTCAGTTGGTACCTTCCGACTGTAGGGAGGCACTCGTCTTTGGTTTGGTGCCTTTCGACTGTAGGGAGGTGCTTGTTCCCTTGGTGTCTTCCGATTGCATGGATGTGCCTATGTTCTCTATATTGACCCCCAATGAAATAAAGTGCCAGGTCCATCAAAAGGACCTCGACTATTCCAAATCTAACTAAATCAACTGCAATTACACAAAACATACTAAAAGCACACAAATTAGATAACACGCATAATTATATCAAATATCTATATAATCATTCATAAAAGTATGCAATCCTTATTATACAGCCACATATTGATCAAAGAAATATGTACAAAATATGAGCATTTTTGGTGCTCATCATCCCCCCATGCCTAACATATGCCACACCCTCATGGCATCCAAACTATAGGTAGCCCTATGAATTTTCATCATCACCATATCTTGGAGGATTCGACTGCCCCTACGGCCTGAGTCTATCTTTTCATACTAGCATGTGAAGGTGTGGTTTGTCTGTGCCTATGGGAAACTGTGGCTGTCAATTGTCCCCTTCTTATTCTAGACGCTACTGGTGGTGGCCTAGCCAGCATTGTTCCTACCAATTGAAATGCAGCTTCGAAAGCTTGCCAGAGGTCAACGTCTGGAGGTTTGACCACTGCTAGAGGGATATCTAAGTTATCCTCTCTGGAAGGCACTACTTGGGCCTTGTATAATCCGACCACTTTAGGGGTAAGCCCTGCATTCTCCTTTGCAATTGTAGTGGCCTCCAATTGTGGGCCATATACTCCCCACCATTCCAAGTACCTCCTCATCATGGAAGGTCGCCCTTGGGATGAACCATAGATGTCCCAAAACTGGTTGTCTTCTGTCGGATTGATATAGATGCTAGAATCTCCTTTTATTCTTGAGGATGCCTTCCTGGCCTCCTTGGCTGCTTTCATTTCATTGCATAGTTGCTCGAAATATTTTTGCCTTTCGATGAACAGTTGCATGTCCCATTCATCCTCCTCTAACTCGACGAAGGTCACTTTCACCTTATGTCGAGCCGTCCTGGGCCTCTTTGCCTTGGCCTCTACAAAAAATGTGGCGGCTCAGATCGGGGTCTCTTCTTTCTCCATTGGGGACTTCTCTTTACTCCGAAGGATCGGTTGTGCTACTATCTCCGGGGGTGATCCTTCATTCTCCTATCTACCTGGTGTTGACCCCTCAGGCTCTTCTCCTTATTTAGGCCTGGGGAGGTCCTCCGTATCCTCTGGTCTTATCTACTACTGGAGACCTTCGTCCTACTCTGTGTCACTCAAGACAATGACAGGGGGCATCGTAGGACTTCTTTCCTTTTCACCCTTGAAAACAGAGGAATCCTCCCCTATCTCCGGGTTGCTTTGTCGGGCGTCTGATCGAATCTCCCCCAAAGAAAATACTCATTCATAAAATGTGGAAGAGTTCATCGGCACTTCTTCTGCCAAATCAGTCTGAGTGGTCACCTCCTGTCTTTATGTTCCTCTGTCCTGGAGCATTTGATTTTCCTCCTACAATTGTCGGACTAGCTGCTCAAGCTGAGCGATTCGTCTATCCCTTTCCTCCAATTCCCTTTATGAGTTCGGCAATCTCCAGTCGCTGTGCCATACAAAAATTGGTTTGCCATTCGAGCACCTCCTCCAAGGCCGCATCGATCTGGTCGTTACTCCTAGAAGTTCCTTCATTTTGTGGGCTCTGGTTCGTTAATTCTCAAAGGGTTTGGGTAGCAACATCTACCTCCAGGTCACTCTGTCCTTCCTCTATCGAGAGGAATCACCGTAGACATTTCATCTTGGGGATTGGTTTGTCATCAACACCAGCGAGTGGCACTTCTTCCTCCTCATACTCGGGCACTGGGGAATGCCCTCTGTCCTCTATGTCTTCAGGCACTGGTGACTGCTCTACCCCTCCTAGAAAATAGGGCGATGCCAATTGCCCAATGTTTGTTATCTCTCTGCAGGGGATGCTTCGCCTTGCCCTAATTTGGCAACCACATTGTGTTGCTCTATTTTGCCGCCATCTCCCTCTACGTTGTGATTCTATCTTTGTGCTTCTATGTGGTGGACCAATGCCGATATCAGCCCATGGTGGGCTAAGGCATACGATGCCCCATTTTGGTACCGATCCGCTTCATATTTTAGAGCAGTCACCAGATAGAAGGGTATATTTAATTTCCTCCCATGCACTAGGTGATTGAGGAAGTGCACATGATTAATGTTCAGATGGGTATACTTCCCTGTGCATGTGAAGAATCGAGCAATTTGGTCGAACATCTTCCACATATTCATGGGGATACTATTTTTGAGTAACCCGTCCCTGTTTATCTGCATGTTTCCTCCTAGTAGTAGTATTTTGGTATATAGTTTTAACACTCTTCATCCAACGTATGAAGGTATTTTGGTACCTTCCCCATGTGGATGGTGCCCTTATAGCACCTTTCCAATGTTGTCGGTGCTCTTCGTCGAACGAATGCACCTTCCGGCTGTAGGGAGGTGCTTCTAATTGGCTGGGAGGCACTTTTGCCTGCATGCATCTTCCCAATGTGGGAGGCACCTCCTTCTGGTTTGTGCCTTCCCGATGTTGGAAGGCATTCATCTTGATGAATGCGCCTTCCTAATGTTGGAAGGCGTATTCGGCGAATGCGCCTTCCTGATGTTGGAAGGTGCCTCGGCTAGATGAATGCGCCTTCCTGATGTTGGAAGGCGCCTTCAACTAGCTTCTTTTTTTTTTTTAGATTTGGTGCCTTCCTACCACGGAAGGTGCCTACATATGTATTTTATTTTATTTTATTTATTTATTTTTTTTTTTTTAGAACTTCATAGGTGGAAGGCGCTATCTTCTTATTTGGTGCCTTCCAGATGTAGTAAGGTGCCTTCTTCTAGATGGGCACCTTTCGGGTGCGATAAGGTACCTTCTTGTGGACTTGGCACCTTTTGGATGCAGTAAGGCACCTTCTTCTAGACTTGGCACCTTCTGGATGTAGTAAGGTGCCTTCTTCTAGACTTGGCACCTTCTGGATGTAGTAAGGCACCTTCTTCTGGACTTGGTGCCTTTTGGATGTAGTAAGGCACCTTCTTCTGGGCTTGGCACCTTCTGGATGCCGTAAGGCACATTCTGTTGGACTTGGCACCTTCTGACTGCCGTAAGGTGCCTTCTTTTGGACTTGGTGCCTTCTGGATGCTATAAGGTGCCTTCTTCTAGACTTGGCAATTTGACTAAAAAAAAGGGTGATCAAGCCTTCCCAATTTTTCATGCTGCCTAGATTCTACCTATGAGCCGGTGTCGGAATGCTGAGCCGAATTAGGCCTGGTTTCCTAGATACCTATCCCTCGTGCTATCAAGTCCTCCACCTACAAAAAGAAACCAAAAAAGAAAGGAAAATAAATGTAGTTAGACACGTTCCATGCCTATTAGGCCCTGGATTAGGATGCCTGCAGCTTGCATGCGGGCGTCGTCCCTGCAAAAACACATATTACAAAAAAACTATATTAACTAAAAAAAATTTGGGTGAGCACTTTCGTGCCCACCATTTCACCTGTGAGAGTTTGGTCCAGATCTAGCAAGATGGGGTCTCCCCCACGCCTACTCTAGATTCCACCTATAATGTTTCGGACGTATTATAGGGGCATAGTCGGTGGCCATTGACTGTGAACATGGTGTTGCTGTCGTCAATTGTCTTAATGTGCACCGCCCCATTCCTAATGAGCTCTACCACCTCATACGGCCCCATCCACCTCTGCATAAGTTTGCCCTTCCTTTCCTAGAATCGAGAATCGTACAACAGTACCCATTCCCCTACCTAGAACTTCTTTAGCTTGATGTGGTTATCATGCCACTTCTTTCTCTACTTTTGTATAATATTTGTCCTCTACAAAGCATCTAGTCGGATTTCATCCAGCTGATCTAGCTGGTGAATCCTCTATTTTTGAGCTTCGTCCAAGCTCAAATTTAATTCTGAAGCCATCCTCAAAGTTTTTATTTCAAACTCGATGGGCATCATCACATTTTTCCCATAGACCAGTTGGAAAGGTGTGCATCCTATGGTGGATTTCCATGTGGTGTTGTATGCCCAAACTACCTTTGGCAACCGTGTGGCCCAATATTTCTTGTGCTACTGCATGGTTTTGGTCAGGATGTTTTCTATCTCCCTGTTTGTCACTTCTACTTGCCCGTTTGCCTACGGATGGTAGGGCATGGTTTTATTGTGCCGAACTCTATACTGCTCCATCAGCTCCTCAATCAATTTGGAGGTGAATTGGGGCCCTTGGTCTATTGTTATCTCTCGAGGAACCCCAAATCATGTGAAAATATGGGCAAATAAGAAATCGGTGACCGTTATTTCCTTTGAGTCCCTTAATGCCTACACTTCCACCCATTTGGTGACATAATCCATGTAGACCATAATAAACCTCCTTCCCATCGAAGGTGGATTGAATGGTCCCACGAAGTCCATGCCCCATTTATCGAAAGGTTCTAGGTGTACCTAGGGCTGCAGGGGCATTTCATCTCGATGGGTTGGTCTACCCATCCTCTAGCACTTGTCACACTTGTTGGTATATGCTGTCGCGTCCTTGAACAAAGTGGGCCAAAAATACCCAGCCTGCAGGATTTTGTAGGCAGTTCGTTTCCCTTCAAAGTGTCCTTCGCATGGCTCATCGTGACATGCCTTGAGAACTTCTAAAAACTCCTATTCTGCTATGCATCCTCTTATTATTTGTTCTCGTCCTATTTTAAATAGGAGACCATCCATCCAAAGGAATGATGCGCTCTTCTCTATGACCACCTTCTTTTCTCGATAGGAGAGAGCAGGTGAGGTCCTTCCGATGGCCAAGTAATTGGCTATGTCTGCATACCACGGAGTTTGTTCACTAATAGCAAACAAATGTTCATCTGGAAACTGATCTTCCACTGCTTGATGATCTTCTGGTATCAATATGGATAGAAAATCTGCCATGACGTTGTCCTTACCTTGTTTATCAACTATAGTGATGTCGAATTCCTACAATAGCAACAGCCATATGATAATTTTGCCACCAATGGCCAGCTTGCTCATCAGATACCTGATAGCCACGTGGTCCATATGGATGAAGACCTTGTATCCCATTATATAGTGGTGGAATTTGTTTATTGCATGGACAACTATGAGGAATTCTTTTTTTGTCACTGTATAGTTGAGCTCTGCTCCCACCAAGTTTTTACTGACATAATAGATGGCATAAAATTCTTCACCATCTTTCTGCCCGAGGACTGCTCCGATCGCACCGTTAGATGCATCACAGTAAATATGGAATGGTATGGCCCAATTCGGTCCTCTCAATACTGGTGCAGATATCAATTTTTCTTTTAGCAATTGGAATGCTTCTTTGCAGTCTCCCATTCAATTGAACTCTACATTCTTAGAAAGTAGGGTGTAGTGGTTTGGCAATCTTACTAAATTCGGTGATAAATCGTCAGTAGTACCCAGTTGATCCAAGGAAACTTCTTACCTCCTTCTACGTTCTGGGGCTAGGTAGGTCTTTGATGACCTCAATATTCCTCTTGTCTACTTTTATTCCTTCTGCAGAGAGGTGGTGTCCCAACACGATGCCTTCCTACATCATCATAAAACATTTTTCATTACTTAGGGACAAATGATTCTCCTTGCTCCTGTCGAGCACTATTTCCAGATTTGTCATTGCATCTTCGAAGGTTTCTCCATAGGCGATGAAGTCATCCATGTATACTTCCACCCCGTCTCCTATCATATCAAAGAATATGCTAAGCACCGCCCTTTGAAAGGTGGTCGATGCGTTGCACAATCCAAAAGGCAATACCTTATAGGCAAACGTTCCCCATGGATAGGTGAATATTGTTTTATCTTGATCTTCTTCCCCTATCTAGATCTGGTTGTAACCACTAAAACCATCCAGAAAGGAGAAGTATTTTCTTCCTAAGAGTGTGTCCAAGACCTGATTGATGAACGGGAGTAGGAAGTGGTCTTTCTTAGTCGCCTTGTTCAACGCTCGGTAGTCCACGTAGATCCGCCATTTCCTGTTCTTCTTGGGGACCACCACTAATGGTGATACCCATTCACTATCAAAAATTGGATATATGAGTTCGATAGCCAAAATTTTGTGCAGTTCTTCTCTGACAATGTCTTTCATTGCTAGGTTCATCCTTCTCTGTGGTTGCCGACTAGGAGTTGCCTGGTCATCTAAATAAATCTGATGGGTACATATTTTCGGGTTGATGTCGTGCATATCTACGTAGTCCCATGCAAATGCTTGTTGGTGTTTTACCATAAGCTCCTCCAATTTTTCTAGCTATGTGGGTGTCAACTTGCTGTTGATGTTTAATATCCTCCCTAGCCCAATGTGTATTTGTCAGATGTGCTAATCTTGGGCACTAGTCAACGGTGATCTAGGTGCGGGGGTGGACAATTCTCCATGGAGAAACTCCATGATAGCACCATCCTCGTCCTCTTCTGCCACCTCCTCCAAGGTCATCACCAGCTGGATTATGGACAACTTCGTAGTTCCATGCTCGGTGATCTTGGGTTCTTCTATCGAGTCGATAGACTGAGCTAGTGGTGAAATGGTCAGCCTTTTGACGTTTTGCCCATTGGATATGGTCATTAGCCCATCTCGACAGCTGATGTAGGCATCAAATATTGCTAGCCATGGCCTCCCCAAAATGAGCGGGTAACCACCCAACCTGGTCTTGGTTTGCAAAACTAAAAAATTGATTGGATATTCCCATGCATTGACTGTTACGATCACATCTTCTAGCATCCCTTTCGGTGACACGGTTGATCGATCGGCTAACTGCAACACTATCATGGTTGGCTTTAGGTTCATGAGCTACAGCCTCTGCATGGTCTCTTGAGGCATCATGTTGATGGCTGCCCCGAGGTCAACCAATGTGTTGGACAAGAAATGTCCTCCAATTTTTATGATCAGCACTGGGTTACCTGGATCTGCATACTTCGGATGACGTGTTCTACCCATCATTAGATCTACTAGTTTACCCATGACATTGATAGTCTGGGTAGCTTTTTGTCCCAGTCTCCTTAGACACATTTCTCTAATTGCCTTGGTGTAAATGGGGACATCTCAAATTGCTTGAAATAATGGGATTGTCACCATGAGATTCTTCAAGCTCGACAAGATGTCAAATTTTGGCTGTGTTGTTTTTCTTTGTTCCTGTAGTCGGCTAGGAAATGGAGCCTCCACTCTCTCAAGTGCTTTTCCCTCTTCTACAAGAGGTGTCTCCTCTATTTCTTCCTCCTCTTCTACTAGTGGAGGTGTTTCTACCATCTCTTCCTCCTCTTCTACCAGAGGCGATGTCTCTACTCCTAGTTGCCTACCTGATCTAAGTTGAATATTGTACATATGGTACATCTCACCTTCTACGTTGTATGCTAGCTGATTTACTCTGTTGTTCAGGTTTGCTGTCGGTTGTGCTGGTAGCTACGTAGGTCTCACTGCTGGAAATGTTGGTAAGTTCTATTGGATGTGAGTAGGAGCTACACTCTATGGAGTCTGATTCCATGCATTGTGGCATCTCCACTACTTCCCAAGATATGGATATGGCATCCATGGCTACTGATTCAAAAATGCTGTTGGGGGTGCGTTAGTCCAGGGTGATGGTCCCCACCACCCCATATTAGGTGGTTGAGGGGGTCCTTGGAGCATGTATGACCCTCCCCCATATGATGGCATGCTAGTTGGTATATTCCCCATGGGGGGTTGTGGCCAACTCTTCCTATTGCCTATGAAGTAGGCTTTCGTGCTCTCAATCGCTTCTTGGTTACTGGGCAGTTGTGGGCACAATCAAGTTTTATGATTTAGCCTACAAACTGTGCATATTCTGACGTTGTTTTTTAGGCATGCATTCTTTGCATGCATTCCTCTACATTTTGGGTAGAAATAGGCTAATGCTGCATCATTTTCTTGTTTCTTCTTTTCTAACAGCAGTGTATCCATCTGCAGTTCTAGAGATGAGAGCATTTTGCTCTTCAAATCCTCCAGCATGTTGCCTATTTCTATTTTGGTGACTGAAGCAGTCGCCTTCATGGTCCTGGTAGTGATTTTGCCTCACCTTCTCGAGTAGTTCTAGCATAATTTTTGGATGTCATCCATAGCATGCTGATAGACATCACCTCCAGAGATCATGTTGAGAGCCTCCAGTGACTCATTGGTAAGTCCCCTTAAGAAGATGCTTTTGAGGGACTTATCAGATAGCTTTGAGTGAGGGGACCATTGAATATTAAATGTGAATCTCTCCCAATACTCCTTGAGAGACTCATCTTCTCTTTGTGTCATGCTTAGGACCTCCTCCCTGGAGTCTCTTGCTCTCTCGAAATCTTGATATTGCTCTAGAAAGAGTGTCTTCATCTGGTCCCAGGTGGTGATGTGTTTGTCTCCCAGACCGATGAACCATCGTAGAGCTGCATCATCTAATGTAGAAAGAAATAATTTCAACTTTTGTGCATTTGATTTGTAATCCATAGACCTGCACAAAACGTCAAATTTGAATAAAAATAGGTCAGGGTCCTCATTCGAGTGTGTCCTCTAAAGGACGAAAGGTGAGCAGGGGATATGTTTTTCATTTTGGTATCTCCTACTCCCTCCTCTATTGGGAAACTAAAGCCAGATGAGACTTCATCGTCATCTACCATTTTTTTAGGAAATGTGGTTTCTAAAGTAGCATTTATGGCCTTTCGATCATTTAAAACTTCTGAGTCAATGCTCTAAGGTTTTCTGGAGAGATCGTCTGATCCTCCATAGCCTTCCACAATAAGGCTTCCTCTAGAGGAGTCCTATTAAATAGGGGATTTGTGATGATTCGTTCATCCCCTTGTTGATGGGATGAGGTGGCACTTTGCACAAAGTGCGGTTCCTCACTCCAATGGACTACTGGTAGGTCGAGCGAGTCTAACTCAAATCCAAAATGCTCGGCTGACTCAGGTCCTGATGGATTAGTTCTTATAAAGTGACCGTCAGGTCCTCTTCTTCTCGAAGAACTCATACAAGGTCAGATAGAAGGTTTCAGGGTATTGTAAGTAATCTAATTAAGACGCTTCCTCAGCAACGGCACCAAAATGTTGTGGGCCAAACAAGGTGAATGGTTTCCTATTTTTGTCACATGCTCGTGCATTTAATTATCAACCCAAGGAGCTTCATAAACTTGCGAAGAGTTGGAATTAGGTTACTACAATACCACTGGAGGTGGGTCTGCTAATCCTACATTTGGGGGGTGTTCTTGAGATGGTTGTCAATCATTCCCGCACTCCTCAATAAATTACATAAGAAGAACAAAATTAAATCTACATAAATAAATCATGTACATATTCCTGAAAATAAATCTACTGCAAATACTAGAACTAGTAAACCAATGAACATTCCTATGAAAGTAATAAACTAATTAACATAAATAAACAAGAAGGAAATGGGGAAGAAATATTGTCTTGGAGTGGGCCCAGGCTCCAGTAGCTTCTTCCCGATCGAACACGTGCTTTAGAACTTCTATAACTATAGTATATTTATCAATGCATTACAATGTAACTCTAAAATGGATCTTTATTAAATATCTCCACATATATTTTCTATATCTATTTCAGAATGATCTGTGTGTTTATATAACACACCCATAGAACTTCTGTTACAGAAGTGGTTACAATAGTCGATTCTTCCTAGACTAAATTAGAACAGTCTAGCGAATGCAATCGACGTTTGGCATTTTGTTTTGATGGCGGCATGTTCATTTTGGTTTGTGCTTTTCCTGGCATCCATAAGACGTTTTGATACGTTGGTGCTATCTCCAATTTAGCTCTACATGATGCAGAGTTGGAACTACACCAGCCACTGCTGTCCATGTCCTTTGAGTCTAGTCAATGGGCAAAGAATTAGTGGTACCTTCTAACTGCAAGGAGGTGCTCACATTTAGTTGGTGCCTTCTAACTACAGGGAGGCGCTCGCATTCAGTTGGCACCTTTTGACTATAGGGAGGAACTTGTCTTTGGTGCCTTTCGACTGCAGGGAGGCACTGATATTTAGTTGGCACCTTCGACTACAGGGAGGCACTGATATTTAGTTGGTGCCTTCCGACTGTAGGGAGGTGCTCATCTTTGGTTTGTCACCTTCCGACTATAGGGAGGCACTAGTATTCAGTTGGTGCCTTATGACTGTAGGGAGGCACTCATCTTTGTTTTGGCACCTTCCAACTGTAGGGAGGCACTCGTATTTAGTTGGCACCTTTCGACTGTAGGAGAAGCTCATATTTGGTTTGGTGCCTTTTGACTATAGGGAGGTGCTTATTCCCTTGGTGCCTTCCGATTGCAGGGAGGTGCCTATGTTCTCTACATTGACCCTTAATGAAATAAAGTGCCAGGTCCATCAAAAGGACCTCGACCATTCCAAATCTAACTAAATCAACTGCAATTCCACAAAACATACTAAAAGCACACAAATTAGATAACACACATAATTATATCAAATATCTATATAATCATTCATAAAAGTACACAATCCTTATTATACAGCTGCATATTGATCAAAGAAATATGTACAAAATATGAGCATTTTTGGTGCTCATCAAGTGACATAAGTCACTAGCCAGTTATCCCTCTGAAACATAGAAGGATTAGGATAATACGGATTGAAGTTAACTTCACCCCCTAGACTAAGGTACAGGCAGTCTAAAGATATCGTGAGGAGTTTTTTTGTCCTTCGCTATAGAATCCCAACCCAAACCTATTAATGGGTAATCGATAATGTGGTTCTATAGGTTTCTTACACCCCTGCTCAAATAGTTTGAGACCGTAACCATACCAATGGTAACACTTGAATTATTGCATGGCATAGTCCAGGTTAGAAATATAATGAAAGTTCATGGTGAATGATTCATTATCATCCTCATACATGGGTGTGGATATGCAATCTGGTCTAGCCATCCATAAATGAAGTTGGTTTGGTTAGGTGGTACCCCCAATGGTTCCATCATACCTATGGGAAGGCTATGGGCTTGTGGTCGATCCATATCTTGTCCAGTCTTAATAATCGATGTGAACTTCACACTCTACACAATGTATTCCCCTAATCCAGGATTAACCAAATGGATGATCACCTACAGTGTAGATGACCTTGTTGAAGATGCAAGCGAAGTAGGCTAAAGTGCCTCTTTGGATCCTCCTTAAATTCCCTTTAATTCCATGGGAGGAGGGGCTTCAATGATCACTGGCTTGGGCATTTGCTTTAACTTATTTTCACCCACATTTTATTTGAACTCCCAATCATCCCGCTATATCATGGACACAGTCAATCTAATAGAAGTACTTATCGTGTTCTTCGATCGTTGAGATACAGATGTTGCAAGTCTAGCACACACTTATTTGATTTTACCTCCTAGCTATTTTATTGGTGATGTTGGTCATACATATAGGTACATTGAAGGAGCAAAAATTCCCCTAGAAAATCTGCTAGATTAACATATTTAAAGGGTTCTTCATCCAAAGGCACCACATGAACTTGTCCCTCATGAATGTATTTGATACATTGATGTAAAATAGAAGGGATGCAATGCATCTCTCTAATCCAAGGCCTCCCTAGAAGTATGTTATATTGCATAGCACCTTTGATTATGTGACACATCACCAGGATGGTCTTCAGCCCCACTTGAGTAGGACTATAGTACCGACCGTTGAGTATAAGGCATCATTGAAAGCTCTCAACGTGAAGGTATAAGGGATGATATGCATCTTGGGTAACTTAAAGTGAGTTAACACCTTGGTATTTATGATATTGATTGATGACCCTATTTCAATCAAACCCTGTTTGAATAGGTTTTTATTCAAACATGCAATGATATGCAATAGTGGGTCTGCTATAACAGTGGAAACCGTCTTGACTTCATGGTCATGAAATTGAATGACCGGTTCTTGAAAATGTTGCACACGCCCACAAAGTGTAAATTATTAGGGATCCTAAGGTTGAACTTCTATGGACCTTAAGATTTCCATGAGCATCTCCCTATGCTTAGGATACTGATGAATTAGCTCATAAATTAGCAACTTTGCTAGAGTTGTATATAGGTTTTGGACCAACCTACTTCTGATGGTCACCACCGGTCTAGTTGGCAAGCTAGGCACATGTTGGGTTGGCCTTGAAGGAGGCACAAATTGGACTCTAATAGGTATTGAAGGTTGATTCGGTTGTTCATATCTTGCATTTATTGTGACAACATTGACCATTCTGATGAACCCCTGGGTTTGTGGTTCGATGCGTACTTGGTTGACTTGGCCAACATTATTCTTTAGAACCTCATGATTTGGTAGAGGATTTTTGTAAATTCCCATATTTTTATTGTCAGGCACTTGTGGGTTGTTGACAATAAGCATACCTCTTTCGATCATATTTTGCACAAGATGTTTGAAAGACCAACATACCTCAATTTTGTGGCCTTTCGATCGATGAAATATGCAATATTGATCGTCCTTGTAGCCCTTAGACTTAGGCTGATTAGGATCCATTAACTTGACTTCGGGTAAGTTTATAGCCTTCACCTCACATAACAAGCCGACTCTGGTAACTGAGTGAATACATGAGGTGGATGTTGTTCCTTATTTTTACCCTTGTAATTTTTGTTGCACTGCTCATATTGTGTAGGAGGAGGTTGGGTTTGATAATTTCATTGTTGTTGCCCCTTATCCCCTTTCAATACTACTTGATTAACATGGGTCAGCTTGGCCTGTTGTCTCTCAGTGCTTTTCCTGTGCCCATCCTTATTATTGAGCTTCAAGTTACCCTCCTATAACTTGATGTCCTCTATCACCTTGGCTTGTGCTAAAGCCTCTTTGAATGTCTGGTATTGCTGCAACTATAGCAACAATAAAATATGTTTAGCACAACTCTTCATGAAAATTCATGTTAATTCAGAGGATGGGATGGAGAATGGAATCTTTGCCATAATTTTCTTCTATCCTTTTCCATAATCCATCACTGGCTCATCATCATGTTGTGTTAGAGTAGCCAGGTCAGATAAGTTTACCTTATTCTTGATGCTAAAGGAGAAGCATTCAATAAATGCATCAGCTAGTTGTTTGAAACTAGTGATGTTGTGCCTCTTTAATTGGTTGAACCACTCTCGAGCTAGTCCTAAGAGGTTCATAATGAAGGTGCACAGGATTAAAACATCATTGCTCTCAATATGAAAGTACATATCTATAAAAATAGTCACGTTCTACTGTGTGTCTTCCTCTTGTTGAAACTTTTCCAGTCTAGGCATCTTGAAATGCTCAAGATATGCTAGAATAGGCACTGATGTGCATAGAGGTTCATTATGAATTTTGTTCAAGGTTGGCTTATGATATATCATTCCTTTCTTCTCTATGGCTTGGACCTGCTAAGTTCTTATAGGCTTATGAGGAAAGAAACTTCTCTTCTTGATATTTCCTTGGAGGCACCCTCGGAGGCATATTCTTCCTCAACCAAGGTGGGGGGCTAGGATTGTCCTCCTCCTACAATTGGGATATTTTTGGATACTCTTGTTCTAATTCCTCTCCAACTTCATTCTCATATTTCCTATGCTCATGTTGGTCATATGCTATGCCGATATCTATGCTGAGCCATATGGCAAGTATGTGTGTCTATGTTCTTAGGGTGTAAATCAGGTTGTGAAGCCACTCATCTATCAACACACTCATTGATCTCACTGCAAGGAGGTAAACCAGCACTAGCCAATTAATACTCTCTCTCTAAATGCTCCTTCTGATTGATTATGTGTTGTTCATGCATGCACTATTCATATAATTTATGTATTATGAACCTCTACCTCTAAGAATTCTCATTTTTGAGGTGCTCTTTCTCTGTGCGAACATCCTCCAATTGATCTTGGGGAATATATTGTCTCTGATCTGAAATTAGTATATGAACTCTATCAACATGATCAGCCATCTAAGGCCTCTGATGAGTGTGCTCTATTCGAGTGACTTTATGGGTATGTCCTCCAATGGACTGATTTTCCACACTCTTGCCTTGGTCTATAAAGACAACATTCATGTCAGGCTGTCTCCTATTCTTAGTGCCTGCATGTGATGCATGAGCATGCATATCTTGAGAATACTTGGAGCACTCTCCATGTTCTTAGGTGGTCCTAATGGTTCTTGCGCTACACTCACTCATAGGTCAAGAGGGTGTAGGCGTAGGCTTATATCCTATATGCCCTAGGACTCTATCTAGACTATACAACTATTTGCTATGCCATGGCTTGTGGGGTGGTGTACCATTTGATCCCACTTTGGATATATCTATGGTGAACTTAGAAGGTTCACCCCTATAGGGAGTTTGTGCGGGCCTATTCTCGGAATTAGACCTCTCTATTTACCTTTGAATGGGATGATCTTGGACATGTCTACACTCTAACGATGGAGGTCATGAGCCTCCCTTAGATACAGGTCAAAGGGGTACCAATATGGATTCCTCAATGACATATTATTCAGTTGAACCCATGGATGTCCACAAAATGCGATCATGGTAGATGCTACCATGTGTGTAACCCCCATGCTAGGAAGTCCTATGCTTTGATATGTGTCTAGAGGGATGTCTAATACTTCCTCTAATCAGGGTATTCTCAATGGAATCCCCTCGTGTGGAATTATTCCCTCTAATACTCACTAAAATATGTCCTAGAGGATTCTATTATTGAGGACATTCCACATCATGATGTTCACTAGGTGGAGCTTGGGCTTCGATCTCGGGTCTATGCCCAGATTGACCTCTCTATGTTTGCACGATTATGTATCATATGTCTAGATTTAACTTTTATTAGCATGTAAATAATACAGTCAACATTATACCCTTCGAAGATAAGTACATGTAAATTTTTTGGGCTACATATGGTTCTGGGATCCAGTATTGGTCTAGTAACAAGAAGGTATGAGGGAGTTGGACCAACGGATGGAAATCACCCCCACTATCATTTAAACCCTACTAGTGGTTGGATGTGACTCCAAAATCACTAGAATTTACTGTGAAACATGGTGTGTGTGGTTCTTTTTAATTTGCATGAAAAGCAAAAATGCATAATACAACATTCAAATGATTCTTTCTATATGCAATACAAAAAAGGGAATTTTTCAAATTAAGAAAGCATGCATGATTATTTTTACATGATATCTTGATAATGCATACTAATGATGGCATGGCCACTGATCAAACATCAAGAAAGCAAAACTAACATACAATAGGGGCCTAGATCGCTGGATACTAGGGCAGACTGCATTTAGAGGTCCACTATTCCTAGCAACGACTAGTAGATCCTAATTAAAATACCTAAGGACTCAATGCATTTAACATATTTCCATTGCCTTCCATAATTATGCTAACATTTTGTGCATTCTAGAAAAACATAGACAGAGAATAGAAAAAATAGAATGACAATGGAACCTACCTCAGATCCTCATTAGATTAAGTTTTTTCTCCCTATAATCTGATTTATCAGATTCTAACCATGACTATATGGCGCAATGTCCATTGTTGCACATGGATGTCAACTGTGGTGATAAATTTTGATCATGGCTATCAATCATGGTGAGCACATATCATAAAAAAAATGATAGAAGTTAGATATTTGAGGCATGAAATGTGGAGTCCCATCATGATTGCCTTCTGTCTAATCCAAAAATGGCTCACACCTGTGGGTTCCTATTGTAAGAATTGAAAGATACAAAATGCATACGATAACAAGAAATTGACAATAATAAATACTCTTTATTCCATTATATTTGAATCCAAAGTCAAATTATAAGTACATCCCTCTTAGGGATAATTACTTTGATACAATTGTTACAATAGGATGTAATGTTTCCCTCTTAAGGGTAGGTGTGATTTCTAAGTACCTTTCAGGATGACACAAACTACTCTAGGGTATCTATGACCCTCTTCCCTATGATTAGAGGTATTTTTTGCCTTACATCCCAAAACCTATTAGTCCTGCATGCAAAAAACAATAAGAAACATTAATAGCAAAGGAGGCCTCTCTTGATGAGGCTTTTAAAGGGTGCTTGTATAAAAGATAACATGATAATCAATATATCAAGAAAGTGATTCATTGCATGTAAATTATTCTAAATAATGATGATATACCATTAAAAATATGAAAGAAACTAATATAAATCTATCTAAGCTCCTAATTAGCCAATTGAGGACATGAAAGCATGAAAAATATTCGTTATGCCTACACTACAACAATGAAGGGAAATTGTAATTAACTCTTAATATATCAGTCAAATATCTCTAGAATATTGAATTAAACCTACAATATGATTAATATAACCTAGTTAAACAGATTGCAAAGCAAAGGACAAGGAAATCAGGGATTACCCTCTAACCATGGGTCATTCAAGTGGTGGGCACTGTTCACCATGGATAACAGCCACAACTGAGCCTGAAGTAAGTTTACCCTCCAAATCAGGGCCAATTCTTTGATTTTCCTTGCCAAATTTATGGTCAAGGGTCACCTTTGTGTCCTATGATAGATTTGGTGGTCAAATTTCTTAGTGAGTGCACATATTTCATGGATTAGCGTTTCTTGGCTCTCCTATCTTCCTAGGACCTCCATGGCAATATGATCTTCAATTGGGTAGCAAAAGCATTCCTATCAATGCACATAAATTATTATGTAATTCGATAGGGCTTCGTTGCTCAATTTATTATGCTTCTCTCTATATTTTCCTCAATTTGTAATGGGATTATATAGCAATTGCCTAGGGCTAGGGGTGGCTTCATGAGGAAGCCTAGATCAAGATTGGGTGGTTGAGCTTATTGGATGGAAGGATTCAGAACCTTACTCACTCAAACCACTCCAATCTGCAAAAAATTGGCCATTGCAACTAATTTTGGGTTTGATGAAGGCCAACTAACTCTGAGTCCTGACCATGGCTGACAAGCATAGTCAAATATGCTAACTGCGGGTGTCAGCAGCAGCTAGCATTGACTAGGCAAATGTGACCAAATGAGTGGTAAAAACCACTGTTATACCTTGGTATCTATCCAAGGTCTTCCATATGGTCTTCTAGCATGTCTCATATGAGTAGTTGCCTCGACATGATGCATTTTAGGTTTCTATAGTATATTTCATCTATAGAAATGTACCCCTAGTAGGAATAACATATGCCCTTGTTAGCATTACCACTTGGATGTCCACTCCCTTTCTCAGGATTATAGGGTATATGGTGTCATGCATTTTATTGACTATTCACTAGTTCAATCAATCAAACATCACCTCTAGCTGACAGGTTATTACACTCCCTATAGTTCCCCTTGGTTGGGTCAACTTCTCTCAAGGACCACTCACATAGGTCATATTTTAAATAAAATTTGAGTCTAGGGAAGATAACACCTTGCGTAGATATCACCATCTAGCGAACGGTTTCCCCTGCTCATCCTATCATTTGCATGATCAACATACAACCTAGGGATAAACAAAGGGATAAGCATAAGCAAAAATCAGAAAAAGGGTAGAAAACAAAAGCCAACGCCCATACAAAAAAAAGAGCACCACAAAAATACAAGCAATAAACGAGGGGTAGAAAACAAAAGGAAAAGCCTCCAAGAAACACAATTGTTATGCTTCATCGCCTTTGATCCTTAGGTTTAACATAACATCATGGGATGATTTCCATCACCAGCTATAGGCCCTAAGTACTTGCCTACCAGTGGAATAGTCTTACAAGTGGTGACACATCTATCACATTAGAAATCTTCTTTTGTACAAATCACTACATGCTTGTGGATGAGCTAGCTACTTTGGCTATGTTTACAATGGGTTAGTCCTACCTCCCTCAAAATGGATAAATGAACATCACTTATTTACACACACTGGTCCTTGATAGACTTTGACTTAGCTAGGTTAATTATGATTTGTCGATATATCTCGTTTAGTTTGTCATGAGGTTTGATTGTTACAACTATGATTATCAAAATTGTTGCATACACACTACACTATCCTACATCCCTGAGATTACAGAATGGATAACATTACCATCGGTTATGCTATGATACAAGTGCTTCCTCTATGTATTTCAGCTTTCACATACATGCATCCTTGCATCTATTTTACATGCATTTATTTACATCACATTACCTATTATCACATCTATCTTAGATCATACATCATCACATCTATCTACATTCATTTCCACTACATCACTTCACAGTATATCTACACTACAGTGATATCATTTTCTTACACACTACCATATGCACATATATTAATCCATGGTACATCTACTTATCGATATTTTACACAACACAAACACAAAAAATCACATACACATTCAAATAAAATCACAACACATATATATAAGAGCCGCAACACAATAGGTATATATATATATAATAATAAAATACCATCAGGCTACAAAATGGGTACAAGTCCACAACCCATAATCATATCTACTCGTAGGCTACAAAAAAACCAACAATACATCACCACAAACCAACCTCAGCCCTATTGATCACCAAGAGTCTCTCCACTCCCCTCATGAGTCACCCTCACCTACTCTTCCCCATGTGTCACTACCACCCCACTCGACTCAGCAACTACCCCTAGTGTCTGAGCACCCACAATCACTGCCACCCTATCCAACTTTGGAACAACACCTCCTATCTATAACACTATAGGTGCATCTATCCTCACCTCCCTCGACACTATCGATGTCATGCTCCGGTGACTCTACTGAGAATGCATCTATGCTTGTGATCATGATCTTGACCTCGACCATGACCTACCATAATCCAAAAGTGGAATCCCATGCATCATCAAGATAATCTCACAATCATGCTGCATCACTACCTCCTCCTTCATCCCCTCTACCACATCCTCACTACCCTTCTGCAACTACTCTATCTCTGCTCTCAAAGTAGCCACATCTGTAGGGACCTACTCCACTACCCTCACTCACTCCCCATCCCCTCATGCCTACTACTATTGCTCAACCTTAGCACGTAGCTCAACTATCTCTACCAAATGAGCCTCTCACTTAGCATCCTTGGTCTCTATCACATACTACCTCCTATGAACCTCTTCCTTCAACCTCTCCCCTACCTCCATAGTCTCCTTGATCAGATGATGTAGATTCTCTACCATCTCTACGTGCCTCATCTCCACCATTGTGAGCCACCCATGCAGCTCCATGCACTATAGCTCTAACGCCCTCTACTCTAAAACATGCGCCTGCTCTACTACTCCCAACCTCTCCATCAAATCTCATCACTCAATATCACTCACCATCTCCACACCTATCAATATCTCCTCTAAATCATGGTGCTCTCCCTGCCATGTCTCCAAGTCAGTCACCTAGCCTCTCTCACTCTCTCAAAGCTACCCCTCCAACTGATGTACCCTCTCCCATAACATCAACACCTCCTCATCAACATCCAACCTCTCCTACTCATCAATGGGTATCTCTCCCATATCTCCCATGTCACCAAGATCTCTTAAATAAATCATGTCATTGATACCTATATTAGCTCCAACATCATCCCTCACCTCCTCCATCATCACGAGATCCTCCATAGGCTGCTCTACACCACCTACATGTGCCTCTACCACCCTCTCCATAGACGCACTAGATGTACCACCCAACCATCACCTTGATCAATGAAGAGGTACCTCAACTTCATCCCTCACTCCCTCATCTATGACCTAGATTAGGTACCTCTCATTGCTCGCCCTCTGATATAGGAACCCCACTATCTGGTTGCACCCATCGATCAATCACTCCCCTACCTACCTCCCAACTTTGAGTCACCCACTAGGCATCATACTCTGGTGTCGTACCTACATCCTCCACATATAGAATGATCATCGATGGATCCCTCTCACCAATCCAAGGTAGTACTACAGGGTGACTCCCTCTATCACCCCATTGCCTATAAATCATGATAGGTGCCTTTGGAACATCCTACTACAAACCAAACTACCACATCACCCTACTAAACTAGAAGAACTTAGCCTATCGAGTATACCATCCCACCACCCATCGCCCTTGGTGAATAGATCCTAGCTACTCCTCATCCTTCTCCCATACTACCCCACCTCTCTAGGGCCTCCAAAAAATATTCTTAGCCTCCAACTCCCCAAAATTCACCCTCCAAAATAAAGGATCACCCTCATGCGACCTCTTCATCCCCTTCTCCTCATCTATCCTCCATCTTAGTGCATATGGCAAGTGAGTCTTTCCCTCCACATGAGCATTATAGGGCAACAATGATGGTCGCTCTATCACTATATGCTCCCATGCCCACACCTGTAGAAAAGGAGTCCAACTCAATCCCTTACACCCTGTGTGCACTACATCATGCAACTCCCTATACACCTAGGCCAATAGTGTAGGTTCCCACGCAAACACAACCTCGTGCTCTACCATGTCACACACCACATCCAACATATTCTAGGTAAAAAACACCCTAGAAGTATCTGGTAGTGCATATGTAGATATCATCACCATCGCCGCACACTAGTGATTAGACAACATGTCCTAACACTAGAGATACTCATAATCCATCTTCTTGATATCTACTTCCCTCCACCATGCACCAAATGCATGCTCCATCACCACCTCCTACCTATCATCTAGAACTACCCTCACTAGAACACCCTCAATGGGAAACTTATAGATCTTGTACATGTCTTCCAAGGTGATCGTCATCTCACCCATTAAAAAGTGGAAGGTATTCCTATATGGGTCCCATATCTCACATAATACTGATATGTACGCTCTATTAGCATGTATGCTTACGCACTCCCAAACTCCTCTCAACCATACTACATCCAACCACTTTTGATCCACCTCATTCTTCATAGCCTCCTCCAATTCAGCCTTCATCATCTACACATGATGTCACGGCTCAATATTCTTCACCTGTTTCATCCACAAACACCACAACAAATTTCATGTCAGTTCCACACACAAACTAAAATTCCATTCATTTTAGTTAATACAATTTCAATCAAATACTTGTCACACACATCATCATTATGGTATATCACATACTAAAAATAAAATACTAATAAACAACAACAAAACACACTTTGGGTAACCATTCACCCCCCCTTTCAGACAAACATCACAAAACATACAAAAATCAATTCACTTAAGCACATTTAACACCCACAAAATTATCCATTTAAATTATCACGTATTTTGAGATATTAAATCAGGTATAATTTATACAACACAAGAAAGCAAAAAAATAGTCATATTTTTGGATACCCATTTTGCCATTTCATGGTAAAAGTCCAAACATATTTGACAAACAGTGCATATCTAGCTCCCAACAACCAATTTCATGTTTACCCACATACACCTCATGGCATGAAATTCAAAAACACATCAAATGCCACAATACACAAAAATAAAATATATTTTTGGATACCCATTTCTCCTCTTTATAGTGAAAGTTTCAATAGATTTCAAAAATAGCACACCAATAATCGTGAACATCGAGGTCAAGTTCAACCAACTTACACCCAAACAGCACACATCAACATCACATGCCAAATGAGGGCAAAAAAAAACACAGTCACACATTTGGATACCCATTTGCCACTTTTATAGATAAAATTCAATCACATCTCAAAAACAGTACCCTGTTTTCCCCCAACAAGCAAAGTCAACTCACTCAACTACACTACCCATAAATCGATCAAACTAATGCAAAAATTGGTCAAACCTAACATCTGATTACATATTTAGATACCCATTTGGCTTGTTTAACACTTTGTATTTCAATTTTCATTAAATATTACATGCATTTCAAAAACAATGCAAAAACCTCCCCTCCCTCATTTCACGCATTTCTAGAAACAACAAAATTCAACAAAATCAAGTAGCAAGCACTTACCGGTGGATCCCCACATTGGCTACCAAAACCAGTCTATCCCCTCACCATTAATGATTCTAACTCCCCAAACTACAAGTGCTTCGTGTAGACACCAAATTACAACCACTATTCCTCCATCCTAACCATTCCACCACCCACTTGTTCACCATACACCTTGCCCACCAATTAGTTGGTCCAGTTCCACATTTCCTGTCTTCAAAAGGCCCACATTTAGCCCTTTCCCACCATTTCCTAACCCAATTGAGATTATTTTATATTTAATATAATATTTTATATTATATTATAATATATTTATTATAAAATATATATATTTATAAACTCAATTAACCATAGCCATCTGATCCAATCTAATCCCCACTGTCCATCTTCATTAAACCATGCCACATATAAAAAGTAATCTCAACCTTAGGATCTAATTTAATCTTAGCCACACAATCAAAAGTGTAAGGCTAAAACCCTAAGAAAACCCTAGTTTGAATTATAAATAAGGGCACTTGCAAATGCTCAAACCCTAGAACCTTGATATTAGAATTTGCATCTTGAAGAGATCATTGGCGAAGCCCTAGTGAAGCAGAAAGAGATAGAGCCCTGAAAATCCAAAGCCCTATCTAGCCAATAGAACTTCTAATGTTCCAGCCATTCCCATAGCCATCCTTTCCACCTTGCCATCCTCCATTGTTGTCATCATCATTTTTGCCCATCTGTTACATTTGTCGCATCCCCCATATTTGCTTCTGCATTTTTTATCCTCATCGCAGTGTGCTCCTGAGCTTGTGAAGCTCACTGTAGAGCTTACCAAATGTACACCTATGCCTACTATAGTGCAATATCACTCCAAAGCATATTAAGCTCACACCAGAGCCTGCCTAGTGCACGTTCTAGCCTACTGCAACCACAAAAATGTGAATCAAAGCCTGCTGTGTCACACATTTGCTATCAAAACTGTAGAAAATGAAATGAGGAATCATCACAAGTAAGGTATATATTTATTGGTTTTATTCTATTACATGATTTGTAGATTTTGTATGCAATTTGATCCATTTTTAGTTAGGGTTTACTGATGTCTGAGGGTATCACACTGTGGAGACCTCACAAGTGTTATTAATCCCTTTCTCTATTTTTGTGTATGTAGATCTGCAAAATATACATATTGTTAAATGACTATTGAAGCTGGAGTGGTCTGGCATCAGATACCTGAAGCCTACTCATTCCATTGGAAGTGAGGACACACTATCTGAAGACACTTCATTATTGTAGCTAGGTTTTTGGATAACCCTAGCATTTTGTAAATCTTTGTATCAAATACTCACTGAGTACAGATTGTATCAAAATGAGTTTATTGGATCCCCCTGCTTATTGAATAAATCAATCTATTTTGTGTAATCTTGTATTTATTTGGGTTATTTGATTTATTTATTATTTTAAGTGTCATGTTTTTGTATTCACAAATGACAATCACAGTGGGACCACACAAGGGTTTCATTATTTAATAGATCTACCTTACTAACTTAATTTTATTTCTATCTGTTATAGGAATTTTTAGAAGTGCAGAGGTCACAAATTTCATCACTAGGGTTTCTAAAGTAGTCTGCAACACCTTCAAAGATTATGCATGTGTTCGACAACATCTACATATTATGTAGGCATTCGAGAGTGTCTGTAGAGTGTTCAAAAGCATCTACAGACAACCACATGTGCTCTGTTGCACCTACATAGGTGCCCAGCCATACCTGGCATTAATTTGGAGCAGAGCTAAGGCTTCCAAGTAGGTCCCATAACCCTGGTTTACCATTTAGAAATTTATGTATTCTATATTTTTTTGCATATTTTTTTTGTTTCTGGGTTATAAAAATAACTTAACACTAAGTAATCTGGGAAAGAATCCTTAGCAAGTCACATTTAGGGATTGTGTGTTTAATTACACAAAATTTATTTTTGGGAACAAAAATTGTAGATCTAGGTGGTTGTTTGCATTTGGTGTGCATATGAAACAAAAAATCATCCTAGATTTTGCATTATAGGGTTAAATATCACTTTAATTTTGCATAAATAGGAACAACATATTGACACATAAAGTAATCATGCCCTAGGCTGGCCCCTTTGGCAGAGAAGTGGACGAACCCTCTAGTTTCTCTTATGATTTTAATCACTTGTAGGCAGGCAATTTTAAGGGTGTACTCTGTGCTCTTTAGGTGAAATTTATGTCTTTGTGTTGGATTCTGATTTAGATTAGTAAAGTTAGTAATATTTAATATTGTTTGCACACCATAGAGAACAAGATATCTAATAAAATTAATCACACACACTTGCACGGTTCACATTTTTAACAATAGTGGCTGGATTTCATCACCAACCATTGCTTGATATCTGGTGATGGTGGCTGTGATTTCCATCCACCAATATCTGCCCTAGAAACCATAGGACTACCCCCGAGAAAACTTGTTGGAGATAATTACCAACAAAAATCTCGTTGCCCTAGCCAGACTTAGTTTTTACCTTTGTTTTATTTAAACAAGATTAAGTTACATCAAAACACATAATCCAAAAATTCTAAAAATACTATCATATTAATGAGAGAAAAATATTTAATGAACAAGGTAAGCCACACACGATGAAACCTAGGATTGATTGTTTTCTTTAATTTAAATTCTGATTTTTTTTTAATTTGTGTGATTTAGATTAAACTTTAAATATTTGATTTAACTACTTTATGGTGCTAATGAGACACCAAAAGAAAGTAATAAATTAAAGTAGTTTAATGGAAAACACTTCCCATCATCCCGCTACTTCAATAGCCAACCTATCTAGCATGGTTCAGACTACTTTGTTTGGATCATCATATCCATTCCTAACTCAAGTAGGAAACCTTCCACACAATGTGGAAACAACCACCACCCACATAGACATAGACAAAGTGAGGGCCATCTACAAGTCCTCCAACTATGTCTTAGAATCCCTTAGCCAAGAGATATTTTAAGAACCCAAATTGGCTACCTCCCACCTTACCCAAGGATATCATAATTTAGGATACGAATATGGTATACCTTCTTCCATGAGCCAACCAAAATAAAGCCCAAGTGTTCCAAACACTTACCTCACATCCACCTATTCCAACCCATTGTATGAGAAGTATGTCAATGCTGCCTCACAAATCCCTAACCACCAAGTTGTCACATCAAATGCAACTTGTGCCATACCCATGTCCTCTCATCCATAATCATCCACCCCTCCATCATCTCACTTAGCCACCATACCCATGTCTTCTCATCCATCATCATCCACCTTCCCATCATCTCATCCAACCACAACCCCATTCTTTGATACATGGTCAAATCAAGAACTTACGAACACATTACAGCTCATAAATAGGTTACTTTCACAATGAACAAAAGGAAAACAACTGGTTAACACAGACCCTATGACCCAAGTAGTTCCAAATAAACCTCCACTCACCAATCAAAATCTAGCATGGGTTCCCCAACATTCCATAGTGTCCATCCCTAATCCACCATAAATCCATACATCAACCACACCAATTACTATCAATGCCAATCAACCACACAACTCATTCTTCCATAAACATCCTCATAAATCATCCCCATATCTAAACCATCAATATTCACCACACACCCATGCCAATGCATTTTACAATACCATGTTGGTCAAACACCAACATCTACCATCCAACCCATCAACCAACAACCACAAAATCCAAGGTCCTCACATTCCAATAGAAGATCCTAGATTCCAAAAAATACAAAAGCAAATTGATCAGTTGATGCAAAATTCACTAGGAATAATGAGCCAAAATCTCACATTAAGCCAACTGATCCATCAACCAATCCACCCTTCGGTACCATCATTGCCATATCCGATAGATTTTACGATACCAAAATTTGACAAGTTTAGGGGAACTGAGGATCCTAAGGAGCATGTGAGTTCATTTGTCCACATATATTTTTAGATTAGTGATGATAATGTTCTTATGATCTGAATGTTTCCTCAAACATTAGGGGGGATTCCATTGAATGGTACAATCAATTTCCCACACATAGTATTTATACTTTTGATCAATTGATAGATCTATTCTTGGAATGCTTCACACTTAATATTAGAAAGAAGGTGTCCTTATCAAATATATATTATTTGAAACAATCGTATGAGTAACCTATTTATGATTTTAGAAACCGTTGGAGGGCAGTCATAACCAAGTTGCCATTCTCCCTTCCAATGGAAGAAATTATCAAAATTTTCATCAAGAGTTGCTTAAAATCCATCTCTTGGGTGCTACAACTCAATACTTATAGAACATTTGAGGAGGCTTTAGCACAAGCTAGTGTCATTGAGGAGATAAACATCCAAGAGGGTGTCATTAATCCTAAGAAGAAAGAGTGGAAAAATAGGGGCCAATATTGAAATAATCAAACTGGCAAAACCAAATCAACACAAGCCTCAATGGCTAACACAACTAATCAAGTCAATCAAGTTGTCATGAGCCAACCTGTAATGGCTCAAAAAACATTACAACAAAATATTGCCTATCATGTGGTCCCATTAGTAACCCAAGCACCAATAGTACAAAACACAGCGCCAACTGTGGAACAACCTACCCACCGCCAATTCAATCGGCCCCAACGTCAATACACTCCTTTAGAGAAATTGTATTCATCCATATTTCAAAGGTTGTATGAGACAAATAAATTAGCCTTGCCATAAATTAGGCCCAATGATCCCACCAAAAGGCCTAAAAATTATAGAGAGCACTTTTTTTTCACATACCATCGGCAAAATGGGCATGATATCAATTCATGCCATATGTTCAAAAATATAGTGCAATACCTCATATACCTAGGGGCCATTAATGTGGATAACCCCTTAGCTCCACAAAATCAAAATTTGGGCATATATCAGACACCTCTACCTAACCATGTGGAGGTCCAACATAATGTAGGAGGTAACAATAAAAAACCACCTCATAATCAAGTAAATCATGTCCAACAATACCAAAAATTTGTAGGAGCAGTCCATGTGGTCACTATAGGGAAAAGGTAAAATCAACAAAATACTCAACAACCTTCAAATACACCACCCATACAAACATCACCAAATCCATATTTGCCAATAAATATATACAATCCATCCAATCAGCCCATCCTTCATCCAATAAGGCCAACGATAACTTTAACTAGTCGGTTAACCATTAGTTTTAAAATAGCATCAGCCAAGATTTATGTGTATGAGCTTATACAACAATCCCCTAGGAATAGAGAAGCTTTAATGGAAATACTCAAGTCAATTGAGTTAGAATCCCAAGACTCTAATGCCTTCAACAATCTTGTAGGGAGTGTCAGAACATGCATGGAGCCATAAATTACCTTTTATGACTTTGAGGTAAAATAAATGAATTCATAATCAGTAGAAATTTCATTGCACATAATGGCCCTAATAGAAAAAAATACATTCAAAAGAGTCCTTATTGATACCATCTCATCAATCAATATCATTACTACCACTACCCTTATCCACCTCAAATTACCTCCATCCCACATTTCCAAATCATCATTCACCCTCAAAGCATTTAATGATGCTTTGTGTACCATAGTTGGCACTATTGTTTTACCTATAGAAGTAGGGTCCAGAACGTTGCACACCATGTTTCACATCTTAGAAGGAGCCATGGCATATAATATACTCCTTAGTAGACCTTGTATGAGGGAAATGAAATGTGTTCCTTTAATTCTACACCAATGCTTGAAATAAGTTCATGATGGACAAGTCCATTGCATCCCTACGGATGTTGAACCTTTTAAGTATTGTAATTTCAGTTCAAATACTTATGAATCCATGTTACCTTCCACCCATTTATAATTAGTTCCATAATCGAATACATCCACATCATCTCTTAATCCATGTTCTTCCAACCCATCTACATCCTCTTCTAAATATCCTATCATAGAGGAGCTACCCATCACATCACCTCCTCAAACATCCATTTCTTTTTGTACATGTGGTCATAGTCAGTCTACTGTTAGCACATCGTATATCACATCTATCCCTTCTTCTATAACCATTTCTTCTATTTCATCATTATTCTATCCTCCATATTATAATTCCACACCGCCATCCAATCCCACTCCATTGACCGATGTTTCACAAGTCAAACTCTCGGATTGTGACATATTTAATTCACCACCACCCATAACCAATCCAGAGCCATCTGAATCCCCACCATCAACCATGCTAGCCTAATTCAAATTCCACATCACCAATCCTAGGATAGATGAATATGTGGTCCAAGACATCACCACCACACCCCTATCTATTTCAACAGCCAAAGATTTTGGATGTTCCCAAGATCGTTCTTTATACATAGGCATTGTTTATGACATGAGTGCAACTCCAAATAGCATTAAATTTGTTTATGGAGGGTTGGATTTCTCAACTAGGGCAAACCCACTCGAATAACCACAAGAGCCTAGGCATTACAATATCCCTAATATAGAGTATTTTCCCACTCGCTACTTTAACATGTTCAATTGGCAAGGTCAAGCCCTTGGTTCCCATGAAAAAGGGATGCATGATATTTTAGAGGTCCCATATAGAGGTGCCCATGATAATTCCAATTTAGGCTCTACCCTATTGTCTTCCATTGCTTCTATTGAGAAAGCCTTTAAAATCTTAGCCTCAATGGTGAAGACCACCCCATCCATACATTACCCTCAACATACTCACTTGAACAAGCCCTTCAAGAACTTTGCATCGATGAAGTAAACGAGGATGAACCCATCAACTTATCATATCCTGTATTTGATTCTGATGATGAAAGTTATGAAGAATTTGAAGTCATGTCAAACACTTCTGATGACTCTAAAGAGGAGTCACATCCCATTGTCCCCATCACCCAACAAGAAGATTTTTACCTCCGAATTTTCCCCATACATCATCCCATATTCTACCTACTTCTTCCACAAGAACAAGTGGACCCACCTAGTAATACACCTTGAGCCACACACATAAACCAATAAATGTAACATATGTACATATTTAAAAAAAAAAACAAAAACAAAAAAAAATAAAGAAAAAAATGTGTTTCTCATGCTAATACCATGTCTATTACAGGGATAACACCATTCGACATCAGTTTATATCCAATCATTTCATCCATTCATCCATACAAGTCGTCCTTCCTTCCATTAAGTTAATATGAATCCTATTGACTTATTCACCCCTCTGCAATCCATACAATCTGACTAGGCCAATTCCAATTGACATTAGCCCTATTGACTTGGATCGGATTTCCTCCCCATCCTCCTTTTTGGATCTCATCCTATCTAAGGAACTGCTAAGGGCTTCGGTCAGCTATATTCCTCCTCCATCGCCACATTCACCCACATCACCTTCCAATAGAGGTCCCAAGGTATTTAAGGCAGATTTAGGCAGCGATAAGCAGGAAAATTTGGATGACATCTTATACGACATAAATCTGATCCCAACACCACATCAACTTGAGGAAGGCTCACACATGTCCATTGAAGATACCATCGATGTGAACCTTAGTTCGGATCCTAAAAACTCCTAATATGTCAAGCTTGGCAAAAGTTTAACATCCAACGAACAAGAGCAATTCATTACTCTCCTCAAGAAAAAGAAAGAAGTGTTTGCATGGTCCTACAAGGATATGCCTAGCCTTGACCTTGACCTTGTTGTCCATAATCTCACCTTGCATCCTGATGCCAAGCTGGTCAAACATAAACTTAGGATAATGCATCCTACCATAGATGTCATAATCAAATAGGAAATACATAAGCTATTGGACGTACATTTTATCATTCCTATTGAATATCTTGAGTGGTTTTCAAACATGGTACCAGTTCGCAAGTCCAACGGGGTGATACACATGTGTAATGACTTTAGATATATAAATAAAGCCTTTCCTAAGGATTACTTCCCTCTTCCAAACATTGATACTCTTGTCGACACTTGCACAGGCCATGAAATGCTTTCCCTCATGGATGGTTTTTTTTTTATACAACCAAATTCAAATAAATCCTGATGACCAACACAAAACTGCTTTCACAACACCTTGGGGAACATTTTTTTTTAGGGTTATATCCATTGGTATAAAAAATGTAGGATCTACTTACCAAAGAGCCATGACTTATATTTTTCATGATTACATGCATAAAATCATCGAATATTATGTCGATGATCTCTTGGCTAAATATAAAACTCAACAAAAATATATTGATATCTTGGAAATGATTTTTGATCAACTTCTAGAATACAAGATGAGGTTAAATCCCAAAAAGTGTGTCTTTGGTGTTACCTCTGGTAAAATTTTAGGATTCATTGTCTCCAAAAGAGGCATTGAAGTAGACCCAAATAAGGTTAAGGCCATCATAGAAATGACACCCCCAACTAATATTAAGGAATTGCATAGCTTGCAAGGAAAAATTCAATCAATCAAACGTTTCATTGTGCAACTTTTCGATAATTGTAGACCATTTAACCACTTACTACAAAAGAGGGTATCATTCATATGGACAGAATAATGTCAAAAAGCATTTGAGGACATCAAGCAATACCTAATTTATCCACCAGTCTTAACTCCTCCTAGGTTGGGGGTCCCTTTTCATCTATATATCTCAGCCACAAAGGCGGATTTAGGGATGATTATTGCAAAAAAATGAACAAAATTGAGATCAAGCAATCTATTACATTAGTCAAACATTGGTAAGTTATAAAATAAGATATTCTTATGTAGAAAAGCTATGCCTAGTAGTGGTCCTGGCCACTAAGAAGTTACACCATTATATGCAAATTCAAAAAACCTATGTCATAGCTAGATAAAATCCTCTGTGTTATATGATGTCTCACACTTATAATAACATCCATATTGCTAAATGGATAATGCTACTCATTGAATTTGATCTCAAATTTATTAGCAAAAAATCCATTAAAGGTCAGGTTATTGTTGATCAACTAGCATAAGCTCCACTACCTAGTGATCATCCTTTGATTATTAAGCTCCCAGATGATTTGTTATTTTTAGTAATTGAAGTATACAATGATGTAATTCCTGAGGAAGATGTCGATATCACATTATTCTTTGATATATCTAAGTGCAAGAAAGGTCAAGGTGCGAGAGTTGTCTTTCATAAACCACAGGTGATTCCTATCCCCTTATTGTTCAAGTTAGAATTCTCATGTACAAACAACATAGTAGAGTATGAAGCCTTAATATTAGGTATTCAATCATCTATAGCTATGGGTATTAAGTGTATTTGAATATTTTGGGATTCTCAACTTGTAGTGAAATAGGTAACAAAAGAATACCAATGCAAAGAGCCTACCATTAAACTTTATCATGAAGTAGCAATGATATTGCTCTCAACATTTGAATGGTATGAAATCAATAACTTACCTCGTTTGACTAATAGATTTGTAGATGCAATGGCCTCTCTTGGATCCTTGATTCTAAATAATGACTTAGGATAGGTACATCCCATAATAATCTCAACAATCTCTAAAGCAACCATTATGTGCGTTGACCCAAAATATGGACAAGATGTTTGTTTTATCCATACAAAATCATGTGTCTTGGTAAAGCCCAATAGTAGCCTTCTTAAAATTTGGAACACTCCCAGCAGACATGTCTCGGTCTACCAAACGCGGTTTCAAGTAAAGATTAACCCGTTTCATTATCTTGGGTGATGTGTTGTGTAAACATGGTTATGATGGAATCCTGCTTCATTGTATTGAACACAAGGAGGCCCAAAGGACCATTCATGAAGCCCATGATGGTACTTGTGGTGGTGATTTTAGTGGAATGGCCATTGCAAAGCATATTTTAGGCATGGGTTATTACTGGCCCACAATGGAACATGACTATTACACATATATAAAAATTGTAAATAATGTCAAACACACGCCAATTTAACTCATGTACCATCACAAGCTTTACAACCAATACAAAGTCTCTGCCCCTTTTCACAATGGGGACTAGACCTAATTGGAAATATTTCACCTTCCTCTTCGAGACAACATACATTCATCATCACTACCACAAAATACTCATAAAGTGGGTAGAGGCCATACCTCTAACCAGTACAACAGAACCTCAAATTGTGGATTTCATACTCCATCATATCATTTGTTGCTTTGCCATTCCATATAAAATCATTTCGGATAATGGTAAGTCTTTCAAGAACAAGGATGTTTGAGCACTTTGTGAAAATTATAATATCCAACATAGTTTCTCGACTCCTTATTACCCATAAAAAAATGGACAAGCTGAAGCTACCAATAATACTTAATTGCCATTCTTAAGAAACTTGTCAAAGAAAATCATAAATATTGGCATACACAAATCTCGTTGGCACTTTGGGCTTATAGAACAAGCATCCAAATGCCAACAGGAGCAACACCATTCTCTCTGGTCTATGGATTTGAAGCTATTATGCCTCTTGAACTCGATATTCCCTCATGAGTTTCCTTGCAAGAATTCATAGATGATGATACAGCTAGACAAGCATGACTTGACCAACTCATGCTTTTAGATGAAAGGCAATTCAACGCATTAGAACATTTACGAGTTTATCAAGACCGCCTCAAGTGTGCTTACAATGCTAAAGTCCATCTTCAAGAATTTCAAGTAGGTGATTTAGTACTCAAAGAGAACCAAAAAAATACCAATGCTTTGCCACACCTTCATGACAAATTTATGGCAAATTGGTTAGGTCCATACATAATCACTCAAAAAGTGGGTAATGGTACTTATAAACTTGTCAATTTAGAGGGAATAGAGGAACCCGAACCACTTAATGTTCTTCATTTAAAGGCATTATATTGTTAAAAGTGACACTTCATATGTATATATACATGGCATTTTTAAAAAAAAAAAATTCACATAGGCATGCACACATTGCATACACTCCATTTGCATTTACATTTTGACATGCATCTTCACTTTTTTGTTTCATTCGCATACAAATTTTTTTACATATTCCATTGCACTATACAATTTCATTTTGCATATCACCACTCCATTACATTAGGCATATACATTTGCATCCATCCCATCCTATGTTCAAAGATCTGACATAGTAATGATGATATGGCCATAAACAAAAAGTCAAGTTATAAAAATTGGGGGTACCTAGTTTGAAACAATCATGCAACTTTTGCAAAATACATAAGCCAACAATACCATATGCCAAAATTACAAAGCCTAGGTTTTCAGTCACTCTGTCATTACTAGTATAGCAAGCAACCTCCAAATGGATGTCTGATTTTATTTAGGACCAAAACACACAATTGATACACTAAGAAAGTCTTGAGCATTTTTGATCGATCATGAAATAGTCTTGAACCAATAACATTCCATCACATATTAAAAATATTATGAGATAGGGGGGGATAGTACCATCCTTGGGTAGTAACTCGACATGAAATGGAGATATCCCTCGCTTGTCCCATCATGCAACATAGTCCAAAATAAAATAGTGGTTTTCACCACTATTGAAATTCCTCCCAACATAAACATAAAAACATAGAGTAGTAAGGATAGGGTCAAAATTCTCATCACACTTCGATTGAGAATATGATTCCCCAAAGCTCTATACAAATCAATAAACTCAACACCTACACCTTGTTAGTCAAAAAGTGACTAACTACAAAAAAATAGCTGATGCACCTTTTTGCATATTTTCCAAGAAGACCGAAGTGGCCCATATGCTAAAGATCAAAGAAAAAGCAAAATACCGCAAGGAGGTAAAAGTGTCGCGATATCGCGACATGTTGCATTTTCGCGGGAAAAAGCAAAGAGAAAGAGCAAGGAGGAAAAAGTGTCGCGATATCGCGACATGTTGCATTTTCATGGGCAAAAGCAAAGAGAAAGAGCAAGGAGGTAAAAGTGTCACGATATCGTGACATGTTGCATTCTCGCGGCTAAGAGCAAAAAAAGGGAGCAAGGAGGCAAAAGTGTCGCGATATCGTGACATGTTACATTTTTGTGGCTAAGAGCAACAAAAGGGAGCAAGGAGGAAAAAGTGTCGCGATATCGTGACATGTTACATTTTCATGGCTAAGAGCAACAAAAGGGAGCAAGGAGGAAAAAGTGTCGCGATATCGCGACATGTTACATTTTCATGGCTAAGAGCAACAAAAGGGAGCAAAGAGGCAAAAGTGTCGCGATATCGTGACATGTTACATTTTCACGGCAAAAGAGAAGAGAAAGAGCAAGAAGGAAAAAGTGTCATGATATCGTGACATGTTGCATTTTCATGACTCAAAAGCAACAAAAGAGAACAAAGAGGTAGAAGTGTCATGATTTCATGACATGTCCGAGTTTTTGCCAAGGAAACAAAGTATATTTTTGGCAACTGGGACATGCATTGACATCAGGTGCTGATTTTTGAAGAATGGTCAGTTGATTATAACTCTGCAGGTCGTTGGATGATTGTAGAATAATAGGCTCATCTAAATTTAGCCAGAAGGAAATCTATCCAATCTACGAGAAATCCGTTGTATATTCTTAGAAACTATAGACAATTACTTGTAATTGATTGAAGAAATTAAATGTACATAGTAGAAGATACTCTTTTTAGGGTATAAATAGGAGTGAGTCGACCATGAAAAAGGGTCGGCTCTTGGACGTTTACAGGCTTGATGTACATGTACTGGATTACAAGCAATAAAAGATTTCTTCTTCTAGCTTTCGAAACTTCTATGTGCAAGTGTATGTATCTGGTGTTTTAACTTTTATTCATTCTAAGTTTTATAATGTATCTATTCTGAAATCTGGACTGTGCATGTATAAACCTTGTTTCTAGAGTTGAACATTAAAAGATATTTACATGTATTTAGACGAACATCTAAAAGTCGCACTCAGGAATTCATGTTTTCTATAAGAAGATATAAAGAAAACTCTGAAAGTAGTAATCTGCATCATCAATGTTTGTTGTTGTCTAATCTGTACCGTGAGAAAAGTTCTAGCTTAGGCTATATTTCCCTTATCTCTTGTTCCCATTTTCTCTAAAAAACTCAAAGGAACCAGCCTTCTCTGGAGACTAGACAGATGATCTCAAGCAAGATCTGTCTATTCAATGTTGGCAAAGTCTAAGGCGCAACACTATTAACCGAAGGCAGATTTTGTTCCAACAGTTTTTGGCACGCCCGTGGGACCAACAATCCCATAGTATTGTATAAGTTTTGGTGTTTTACCTTAAGAGCCTTTTGTTTGAAAATCTCAAGAAAAACCACCTGGCGACTCCGTTGCAATTTAGACCATAAAAGAAAGACCTTGTCTAAAAACCTTCTGGTTATATAGCCATATGATAACCAGATCCTGAGCTAGAAACTCTGAAGAACCTATCGAGTTCTTTGAACTACATCTCGAAAGCCTAAAGGCACACCCTGTGCTAGCCGCACGATCAAATCCACCCGACACCATTAGCACCTCTTTAACACCCATTGTAGGAGCATCTGCAAGCAATCCTATAGTAGTTGTAACTCCTTTAGCAATCATGGCAGCTGCCCCTACCCCAGTGCATCTTGTGTGGAATCAAACTGGTCCTTTAAACTTAGGAGCACAAAATCAAATTCCACAAGCTGCACTAAAAGCATTGCCAACTTTTGATGGAACAGGCAAAATAGCAAATGAGCATTGTCTAGATGTATCATCGCTAGCATCTATTTACAATATCACTCAGGAAGATGTAATGGTCAGATTGCTAGTTATATCTTTGAAGGGAAAGATGCTCTATTGGTACAGAGCGCTCCCTGCTGGATCCATTACTTCTTGGGCAGTGCTTTTCGGCTGTCTGGTCGATGAATTTAATATACATGCGGATCCTTTCACACTGCTGAATCAATTCACTATCATTGAGAGGCACCCACGAGAAGAAATCTAGGATTTCAACATCAGATTTACCAGAACTCGTGATAGAGTACCGCAAGGCCTAAAACCCATGGAAGAACAAGCTATATGCTATTATTTAAGGGCTTTTGATTCAGATCTCAGTATGATAATAAGGCAATCCCGTGTAACCACTTTTCTTGGGATCTATCTAGAGGCAGCAAAGGGCGAAGCTGATCTCATCGCTACAAAAAGATATCCATCAAAGAGTCTATTGCCAATTGTACCAGAGCTTTCCCAAGTATCAATTTCTAAACTGCCTATACTCCCATCAATGCAGGCCCTCCTAGCTATAGCTGCACCTCCTACATTCCTTGCATTACCAACCACACCCCTTGCATCAACTCCCCCCAATGATCAATACATGACCATAATTGATACAATGAAGACATTGTCAAATGAAATGGCATCCATGAAAAAGAGAGAGGTGGAACGAAATATCCAAGCAAGAAGATTTCCACAGATACAAAAGGAAGGTGCTTCAACAAGTGGAAGAGGACAAGATAAAAAAAATGTGGTGTATGCAAATGAGACAGGAGATAATGGAGAACCCACTAATTCTGATTATTGGTGTACCACTTGCAATGATCCTCATGGAGAAGATTCATGCATGATTCATCAACATCATGTGCAAGCGGTTATTAATGAAAGAGCCAAAGAAACTGGCAAGGGACAGGTGAACATAATTAGAGAAGTCCACCACAATTTGGCAATGCCATCCATGGAACAAGTCTCGGTCCTGACAAGGTCGGGAAAAAAGTCGTTACAAGTCGACCCTAAGGAACTCCAACCACTAAGTTTTCCTCCTGCCCCCAGGGCGACTCCGCAGAAAAACTAGTCTAATGAGAAAGGACATTTTGATCCTCCTCAGACTCTTGCGACTGCACCAAGAAAAGAATTTCCTCCTAGAAAAGGGAGCGAGACTCAAGAGCAAGCGAAGGAAAGACTCAGATTTCCTTCATTAACAAAAATACAAAGAACAGAAGCTACGTAGGTCTACAGAGACAGATATGATGCATCGACTAGTGGAAGGGAGAAAAGTGCTGAAGTATCCCCAGCTGCAACTCTTTCATTCAACATTGCAGAAGAAATGAAGAGGACCCCTTCCAAAATAAGCATGTATGATGCACTGCAAATTCTTGGTCAGATCGACCTCCTCCAAGAATCCTTAAATTTAAAGAATGATACCTCTTCCTCAAATGTTATACAAGCAAATGTTGTGTCAACCTCTGGGAAAAATAGACCACCCCCATTCTATCTATCCTTGCAAATGGAGGGGTGGATAGTTCACAATTGCATGATTGATTCAGGGGCCGCAACTACGGTGATGCCGAAAGCCGTATGTGACATAATGGGGATGGAATATACTCGAAGTCATCCTGGTGTGTTGCAATTAGATGGTACTCTAGTAAAAATTGTTAGGGTGATCAAAGATATCCCTATTCAACTCCACAGAATGCCAGAAGTAGTCGTCATACAAGAAGTAGTTGTTGTAGACTTAGAACCATATTTTGGTATGTGTTTATCCAGAGAGTTCACAGCCAAACTGGGCGGTTATCTATCTCTAGATTATTCGCATTTGGAAGTACCTTTCAAAGGTAAAAGAGTCAAGATCTACAATGAAAAACCATCTACTTTTCACGTAGAAAGACTAGAGGAAACAACTACCATAAACATGATGTCCGAGGAATTGGAAAATATTGATCTAATGGAAGAAACCATGGAGGAACTCCAATATGAAGATCAGTTTTTGATGGAGAATTTCAATGCTATGGTAGAGACAGAAATAGGAAGCTATTCCATTGAAAAACCAAAAAACCTTCCTATTGTTGTCCCTAAAACAGGTGATTCGGCCAACCAGTTATGGAAATTGTACTTTGACGGGTCAAGGTGCAAAAATGGAGGAGCTGGAATTGTTCTGATTTCACCTACTGGAAAAGAAAAAGTCTTTTCATATAGGTTGACATGGAGTTGCACCAATAACGCGGCTGAATATGAAGCTTTGTGTTTGGGACTTAGGAAAGCTGAAAAACTGGGTGCAAAACAACTGCTGATCTATGGAGATTCAGAGCTGATTGTTAAATAGGTTATTGGTAAATGCATTTGTAAGCAGCATTACCTAAAGGCTTACAAAAACAAAGTGTTGGATCTATTGGAAAATTTTGAAGCACTAAACATAAAATCCATTTCCAGAGAAAAGAACACCCATGCAGACCTGTTAGCATCAGTAGGATCCAATTTTTGCCCAGTCAGTAATGTTATTCAGAAGTCTAAAATAGTCAGACTTATATACAGGCCTTCTGTGCCCGATAAGGACATTTTTTGGCAAGTATTCGAAAATGACGAGCAGATCCTAGATTTTTTGATTCATGAGATGAATTGCTCTACAGAAAGAGCGTTACAAGAAGAGGACGAAGAGAGCCTTATTCAACTGAAAAATAATCATATCCCTAGGGGACTGATCACCCTGGAGAGCCTTTTCGACAATAGCGATAGAGTTGTAGGTCGAAGGATCAAGGTAGATGAACGCCGGTATAAGGAAATAGAACTAGAACCGGGAAAAATGATCAAAGTAGGGACCGATTGTACAGTGGTAGAACTAGAACAAATAAAATAGTTATGTAGAGAATATCCAGATATAATAGCCTGGACTTATAGTGATCTAAAAGTGTACAGGAAAGAGGTCATTCAACATACCATCGAACTAGAGGAAGGAGCTAAACCTTTTAGGCAGAGGTAGAGGCCTGTGAATCCTAAAATTGAAGCCTTAATGAAATAGGAGTTGTTAAAACTCCTGCAGGCTAAGATAATATACCCAATCAAGCACTCTACCTGGGTGGCAAATTTAGTTCCAGTCCATAAGAAAAATGGAGAAATACGACTATGCATCGATTTCAAAAATTTGAACAGAGCCTCTTTAAAGGATCACTATCCTTTACCCTAGATTGACCCAATCCTTCATACTGTGGCGGGAGCAGAAAGGTTTTCTCTGTTAGACGGCTTTTCTGGTTACAATCAAGTTTGGGTGAGAAATGAAGATCAATACAAGACTGCGTTCACCACTAAGTGGGGAACATTTGCATACCAAAGGATGCCCTTTGGATTATCTAACGCAGGAGCAACTTTCCAAAGAGCCATGGACGTAGCTTTTGGGGAGCTTGCAAACAAAATTATTGTCGTCTATTTAGATGACATGACTATTTTTTCTCACGACAAAAAGGACCATGCCACTCATCTGCAGCAAGTATTTGAGAAATGTAGAGAATTTGGAATATCACTAAATCCTAAAAAATCTATTTTTGCTGTGGAAGAAGGAATACTCCTTGGGCATGTTATTTCTAAAGTTGGGCTGTCAATTGATCCTGATAGAGTAAAGGCACTTCTTGAGTTGTCGCTCCCAGTTAACAAGAAAGGTTTGCAGTCTTTCTTTGGGCAAATAAATTTTGTCAAAAAATTCATTGCGGATTTTGCCCAAACGGTTAAGCCAATGACTGAATTATTGAAAAAGGACGCTCCTTTCAAATGGACAGAGCCAAGGAAAGAAGCTTTCCAAAAAATTCTAGAAGCCATCGCTCAAGCTCCTGTGCTAGTTAACCCTGACTATTCTCGAGGTTTCATACTATATGTTGTCGGAGAGCAAGATAGTTATGCTGCAGTTCTCACTCAGAAAGGAGCAGATGACGAAGAAAGACCCATAGCCTTTCTGAGTTCCACCATGCACAAACATGAGGAAAGGTACAACTTCATAGAAAAACAAGTATATGCAATTATGAAATCCTTGAATAAGCTAAAACACTTCTTATCCCAGAGTCGGACGATGGTGTATGTTATTCATCCCGATGTAAGGAACTTCATAATTCAAGGAGAATTGGGTGAAAAAAGAGTTGGATGGGTGACTCGCATCCAAGAGTATGATGTAGAAATACATCCTACTAAAATAGTCGAGAGGAGAGCTTTGTGCCAAGAATTGGCCAAGCAAGTTGCAAGTGGATATGGGGAGAACCACCCTGTCATGGCAAACACAGAGCAACACCAAGACAGAGTAAGTTCGAGTTGGATCGATGACTTTGTGAGGTATTTTCAGAATGGGTCATGTCCTGAAGATATGAATGCTTCCCAGAGAAGGAGATTCAGAACCCAAGCATTGAAATATACCCTTCAAACAGAGGGGTTGTACAGGATTAACATCGATGGTGTATTGTTAAAATGTATTCCCGATAATGAAAAGCAGAAAGTGTTAGATGAATTTCATGAGGGTTTTTCAGGGGGACATTATGCAGGCCGAACTACAGCTTTGAAGATCCTTAGAGTTGGATGTTATTGGCCTTCCATCTTCCTAGATGCGTACAAAGTGACCCAGAGGTGTGAACAGTGTCAGAGGTATGTGGGAAGAAACAAGAATGCACCTATGCCCTTAAAAGCTATTCAAGTCGAGGAACCATTCCAGTAGTGGGGGTTGGATTTCGTAGGGATAATAGAGCCAAACTCATCATCAGGCCACAAATACATTCTCACTACCATGGACTACTTCACCAAGTGGGCAGAAGCAGTGCCTACGAAGAAAGATGATTCGGAAGTGGTGATAGAATTTGTCGAAAGTCTAATCACAAGGTTTGGCATACCAGATTCTTTGATTACAGATAATGGATCCCCTTTCACTAGTGCAAAGATGATCGAATTCGTCAGTAGATATGGAATTTACCTGAAGACTTCCTCTAATTATTACCCACAAGGTAATGGATTAGCTGAGTCTACTAATAAGAATCTTCTAAGAATTCTGAAAAGAACATTAGAGGACAATAAGAAGAACTGGCACTCACTCCTGAATCAAGCCCTGTGGGCCAACAGAATCTCAATCAAAAAATCAATCAATACATCGCCATATGCTTTGGTTTATGGCAAAGAAGTTGTTCTGCCGATTCATATGGAGATACCCGCATTGAGGATGCTAAACCAAGTTAACGAAGATGAAGGTCATCCAATGGATGCCCGAATGATGCAACTTCTGCAGCTTGAAGAATCTAGGGAACAGGCCTACGATCATCATCAAAAGCATATGGTAAAAATAGTCGGGTGGTTCGATAAGAAAACCACTTTCAAGAAATTCAAAACAGGTGACCTGGTATTAAAATGGAATGTCAAGAAAGCAAAGCCAGGACACCATGACAAGTTTGATGCATTCTAGGAGGGGCCATTCGAAATTGTTTTAGAAAAGCAATTCAATGCCTTCCAGTTAAAAGATCAAGATGGATGGGTTCTACCCATCACGGTGAATGCTTTTCACCTAAAATTGTATTTCCAGTAAAAGCTATAGATCACCATTATATGTACAGTATATTATAAGTTTGGAGTTTTGTAAATATTTCCCTTTTTACGGCCTAATAAGAATCATTTTTTGCGGACTAGCGGGGTCCGATATTTTGAATGAAATATGGAGGGAAAAATTCGCCCTTATTATTTCAAATTTTCAAAAATCTGGGGCTGCCGCGTGATCGCCTGAAAATTCGGCGAGAAGGGATGAATAAAAAGAAAGTTTTGAAATATGTTATGTGTGCTCCTCGGGATATTTCCAAAAAATTTCCACCGCCAAATGTTTTTTAAAGCAACCACGTGCCAGAAGTCCAGTGGGAGAAGATAATTAATCTGTCAGTTAGCATCTTTTCGGGCATGGGATAATTTCGAGTCCCCAAGTGGGTTTTTAATGAGCCGACGAGCGTTTTTAGGAGTTCCCTAAGAAATATGGCAAGAACAGAAACCGAAGAAAAGATAGAAAAAATCAAATCAACCAACCGTCATTTAATGCATTAATTTTGCATGTCCTCCTAGGTGATATAAAATTAAATTCAAAGATTCAGAGAGGCATTTCACCATTTGCAAACTTGCTCAAAGCTCTTGGAGAAGAAAAGAAGTGAGGAATTGTCTCTGTGATGCTCGGGAAGCCAGAAGTCTCACCAGCCACTGTTATACCACTGCACTATAGCGTAGTGAGGAAAGAATTGTGAAGTAATCAGAGGAGGTTCAAAATCTGCATACCTGATAATTCGTAATGGCTCCAAAGAAGGTGAAAGACCAGGAAACATCTACCTCATCACCCTCGACTACTTCGGTAGTGAACAGAAGGGAAGAAAATAGTGCTAGTTTTATTGACAGAGACTCCCGGATTGCAGATACGATAATAACATGGAAGGACTCGACGGAGATTCGGAGCAATATAAAGAACCGGGTAGCAACTGGGGTTTCTGCATCTTCTCCTTCAACGTTTGCATACCATTATTTCTTGTACTGGTATGTATATATTCCTGTCCATCCCTGCCCAGAACTGGTAAGGGCAATTGCAAATTTCTATGATGAAAAAGGGAGAAAAGTTAGGGATTTTTCAAGGAAGGTCCTTTTTCCTCTGTCCAAAGATGCTTTTGTTTTTGCTTTCACTGCGGGCCATGTCCCTCCCTTAGAACCTAAGAAATTTGACCCCTTAGAATAGGCTACATATTTTGGCTCATCCAAAAAGGTGAGGGGTTTCCTAGCCACTCAGCTAAAAGATCTTCCAGAAGGGGCAAATCCACCAGAACCCCCAATTGACAGGGCAACTTTTAAAAACCCTGAACTATATTCCATCTTGGCCATGATTGCGGGACTAAAAAATGATGAAAAGGTTCAAAAATGGTAGGTGGCTATAGCAGAGTGTTTGTCGAACCCCAAAATGTATGATTCGGCTGTTATGAGCAGGAGTGTGAGACCTATTTTCTTTGATTGGCCTGGGTTCTTAAGTGCAGAAATTCATGAGGGTTTGGCAGCATTGAAGGCTGGCACCCAGTTTTCTTTCAGATACACTTCATATTTGGTATGGTTATTCTTTTATTTCATGTCTCAAGAGTTAGATTTCATTTCAAAGAATGATAAGAATGAAAAGGGAGAAATTTTTCCAGTATATGAATGGACTAATGTGTTATACAAATCCGAATCGTATTATGATTTCAATAGGGAATTTTTGGGCCCTGCACTAAAAATCATGTATGGGCAAATAACAAGATTGACCCCCAAAGTGAAAAAGGTATTGCAAACCAAGTTTGCAGAGGAGGGGGATTGGTTTATCCTAACACAAGGAGTGTGTATCAGATTGTATGGGTTTATCAGACAAACCCTTTTTACTTCCCCATTATGTGATTGATAGAATCTTTGCCTTAGAATATGTAAGGCAAACAGAAAACATTAATGTCAAATTCGGGACTGGAATTGGGAAAACCAATACCTGTAATATGCCCTTTAGTTTTGAAGGGATTACTATTTCAAGGAAGGGGCAAAATGAACAGATAGCGGAGTATTTAAGAAAATTGGGTCTTATCGAGATTCCGCAAAGATGGAAATATGACCCCATAAACAGGTTCGCTGAAAGACAGTCCATCTTGAATAAAACACATAAAAAAGAATTTCATGTTAAAATCAGGGATGATATTGAAGAAAATAGGAATAATACAGAAGATGAACCCTTGGAGTGGCACATAGAGAAGATGGAGCCTTTGCCCCCTTGGCATGATTTTTATGAAGTAATTGTTCAGTTTGACCCCGAAAATAAAAAGGCTCATCAGTTGACGGAGAGAAAAATCGCCCAGATTCAGAAGAATAGGCCGGATTGGGATGTGGCAAAAATTTGAGAATGGTGGGTAATGAGAGTTCAGAAAAATTTTATTTCATCAAGATATCCCACCAAAAATGACAATCTGTTCGAAACTCGGTATGCTGAACACCATGACTCCTAGGGAGGAAGTTTCCTTGTTAGAATCCCTCCAAGCGTAGGAAGTGGTCATTCTTCTGCTCCCGAAGTGTCCCAGCCACTTGAGAAATCCTAGTAGCCTAAATCTGGTAAGGGAAAAGTGATTACAGAGGTTCAGAATCTTCCCCTTGTTTAGACCAAACCTAGGAAAGCTAGGAAAAGGTCGATAGAAGAGGTCTTTACTGAAGAACAAGGAAAGACTTATAGTTCGAAGGCCGCCCAAATGATGTTGAAAATGGGCTATGATGGAAAAGGGTTGGGCAAAGAAGGACAGGGGAGAGTTGAACCTATTCTAGTCCATCAAAGAGAGAAGCATCTAGCACTTGGGGCAGATACCCTGACATCCAGACATCATTCCTCAAAGGTTGTAAAATTCGTTCCACCTACAGACTCGGGTACAGAATCTGATGAACCCATAGCAGAAAGAATGAGGAAATTGAAAATGATGGCGGATAGGAGAAAAGACAAGAGTATTATTCAAACTTCGTCTAGTGATCAAGAGCCTCAAGATACAGAGGATGACTCAGGGAAAGAGACTCAGGAAGGCGAACCAGCCCATACAACTGAAGGAAACACTGATGCAGATGCTCAGAACGTTGAGCATGAAACTTCACATAAGGAAGTCCCATGCGGCCCACCCAGTTCGGCTCAAGAGAGCCAAAAGAGTGAAAATAAAAAACAAATTTTGGTTAAAAAGGAGATCCTGATGGTAGAAGAGCAGCATGAGAAACAAATTATAAACTTAGATGAAAGTGATGAAGAAAATAAAACTCCTGATGAGGAAAAAATGCAGAGTGAAGAAATTGTCATCAGTGAACATGAAGAAGAAGAAGGACACCAACAGCCGATCCAACCAAAAATAGGTATGCTTTCTTCACTTTCTTCTTCTCATTCTCCTACTCATTCCCATTGTAATTCTCCTTCCTTTTCTAAAATCGACAAAAATATAATGTCCTTGCCAAAAAATTACCTTGTTCTCCCAGAAATGGCAGCATCTTCCTAGAGTCCACTAAATATTGGGTCCGTAGTTGCTCCCATTCCATTTCTCCCTAGCATTGACATCCCAATGGCTGGAGTTACAACTTCTCAAGGGACTGAGTCACATTCCACCATGGCCAAGATTGAAAATCTAAAAAGGGTGAGCAAGAATGCTTTAGATTGGTGGACTTCACATGCAGTTGGAGATTCTAAAGCATCAGCTATTGTAAGAGAAATCATTGCTTTAGATCCAGCCAATATGCAAAGGAAGAAGTTGAAATTAACTCCCATTACTAAGAAATCAAAGGGAGAAATGACTGTGGAAGATTACCAAGCAGAAGAGATAAACGAAGATATATCTCAACTGCCTATGCAAGATGAGTGGGTGAAAGCCCAAGCACATTTTGGGACTATATACTTACAGGGAGGACACTATCAAGAAATGTTTTTGAAGGAAAAGGAGAAGAGAAAGGAATTAGAGGTTGTAGTGAAAGAGCAAAAAATAGTAGAGAAGGCTCTTACTTTAGAGGCTAAAAAATGGGAGGGTAAATTCAGTGTTGCTGCCAGTGAAGTGGAAAAAGGTAAAGAAAATTTGAGTATAGCAGAAGCTCAGATTCAGGCATTACATACACAGATACAACAGCTACAACAACAGTTGGTCGAACAACAAAATGCCCCTTCCAGATTTTCGAAAGATAAAGTAAAGAGCATGAGGAAGGAATTGTTAAAAGATTTGTTGTTTTTAGTATTAAAGGCTAAACCTTTATTGTTGTATTTGGCTAAAGTAAAGGAAGTTACCGAAGTAGTAAAATAGGAATTTGAGGTTGTCGAAGCATTTTTATTGAAAAGAGAGGATGCGGCTACTAAAATTCAGATTTTGTCGAAAAAGATGCCAGGAAGCATGGAAGCCAAACTCAGAAGCGAAGCCTGGTCTCAAGCTAAAATAGCAGCAAAGAACTTCTTTAGGAAGTTTAAATTGATAGCACAGGGAAATAAGTTTTTGCACGAGCTTGAAGACGAAGCGAAAGGGTTGCTCCAAAATCTTGATTTGGCTATTCATAATGGGCTTCCTTACCTCTGGGATGATGGTTCAAAAGTTTTGAAGGAAGAAGTCCTTTCGACATCAATAAAAGCTTTTGTTGAAGATGAAATAGACATAGACGGCTGGCAAGAACCTATAGAAGAAATGCAGGTCATGGAAATGATCCAGAAGCTAACACAGATTAAAACCTGCTTACAAGAACTGGTTTTAAAACAAAAGATCATTTCTTATGATAAAGTGGAAGAATTGCAGTATGTCTATCAAATTTTCATTGATTCTTCTGATTTAGAAGATGAATACTGGAATCAAGTGTGCAAAACTTATCAAGAGATAATTGCAGCCATGGACAAAATCAGAAGATCTAAACATCAAGGGCAGCAGCCAGCAGCTAGAGCTGGGACCAGCTCCCAGAATTGAATTTTTGTGTTCTTCAGACAAAGGTTAAGTACCTAAGCGGTAAAAGAAAGGTTCTGATAAGGTAAAGATCACCTATATTCCAAAGTGCATTCTTTTTCTTTTATCTTTGTTTTTCCACTCGAAATTTTACTTTTCGCAACTATGTTGGTGACTCCGTTTCCCAATGGATGAAGGCTTGGTCTCTATTTTTGTGAGCAAAAATTCCCCCGAAAGGCACCAAGAATGTTAGTCAAAAAGTGACTAACTACAGAAAAATAGCTGATGCACCTTTTTGCATATTTTCCAAGAAGACCGAAGTGGCCCATATGCTAAAGATCAAAGAAAAAGCAAAATACCGCAAGGAGGTAAAAGTGTCGCGATATCGCGACATGTTGCATTTTCATGGGCAAAAGCAAAGAGAAAGAGCAAGGAGGAAAAAGTGTCGTGATATCGTGACATGTTGCATTTTCATGGGCAAAAGCAAAGAGAAAGAGCAAGGAGGTAAAAGTGTCACGATATCGCGACATGTTACATTCTTGCGGCTAAGAGCAACAAAAGGGAGCAAGGAGGCAAAAGTGTCACGATATCGCGACATGTTACATTTTTGCGGCTAAGAGTAAGAGAAGGGAGCAAGAAGGTAAAAGTGTCGCGATATCGCGACATGTTACATTTTCATGGCTAAGAGCAACAAAAGGGAGCAAGGAGGCAAAAGTGTCGCGATATCGTGACATGTTACATTTTCATGGCTAAGAGCAACAAAAGGGAGCAAGGAGGCAAAAGTGTCGCGATATCGCGACATGTTGCATTTTCACGGCCAAAAGAGAAGAGAAAGAGCAAGAAGGAAAAAGTGTCACGATATCGCGACATGTTGCATTTTCTGGCCAAAAAAAGAGAAAAGAAGAAGGAAAAATGTCATGATTATCGTGACATGTTGCATTTTCTCAACTCAAAAAAAAAAAAAAGAAGAGAAACAAGAGTGTCGCGATTTCGCGACATGTCGGATTTTTGCCAAGGAAACAGAGTATATTTTTGGCAACTGGGACATGCACTGACATCTGGTGCTGATTTTTGAAGAATGGTCAGTTGATTATAACCTGGCAGGTCCGCTGGACGATTGCAGAATAATAGGCTCATCTAAATTTAGCCAGAAGGAAATCTATCCAATCTACGGGAAATCCATTGTATATTCTTAGAAACTGTAGACAATTACTTGTAATTGATTGAAGAAATTAAATGTACATAGTAGAAGATACTCTTTTTAGGGTATAAATAGGAGTGAGTCGACCATGAAAAGAGGTCGGCTCTTGGACGTTTACAGGCTTGATGTACATGTACTGGATTACAAGCAATAAAAGATTTCTTCTTCTAGCTTCCGAAACTTCTGTGTGCAAGTGTATGTATCTGGTGTTTTAACTTTTATTCATTCTAAGTTTTATAATGTATCTATTCTGAAATCTGGACTGTGCACGTATAAACCTTGTTTCTAGAGTTGAACATTAAAAGATATTTACATGTATTTAGATGAACATCTAAAAGTCGCACTCAAGAATTCATGTTTTCTATAAGAAGATATAAAGAAAACTCTGAAAGTAGTAATCTGCATCATCAATGTTTGTTGTTGTCTAATCTATACCATGAGAAAAGTTCTAGCTTAGGCTATATTTCCCTTATCTCTTGTTCCCATTTTCTCTAAAAAACTCAAAGGAACCAGCCTTCTCTGGAGACTAGACAGATGATCTCAAGCAAGATCTGTCTATTCAATGTTGGCAAAGTCTAAGGCGCAACACTATTAACCGAAGGCAGATTTTGTTCCAACACACCCCCGATCCCTCAAAGCTGTAAGGATCATACTATGTTTCCCTTAGAAATTAATGTAGTCATCCCTAAGGTCCAAAAAATCAATCCCATTCGACTATGGATTGAATCTCCACTAATGCTATAGATGCTTGACTAGTAGTGGAGTAAGCTCATGCAAGGTGACATGTCTCTCCTCCAAAAAGGGAGACCTCTAAACACACATAAGGATAGGCTAGTCGCAGGTCATCTCCATAACAGGTCATTCCTAACTTACTCATAATGGGTTAATGAACCTCACGTGCACACACACTGGTCCTTTATTTGATAGGGTCATTATAATGCTCAAGACTAGATAATTGAACCTCACTCACACACACATCTGATCCTAAAGAAAGTTAGAAAACTTAGTGAGTTGGTTTATAACACTAATATGTTTGAGTCTTTGAAAATATTCCAGTATTTCATATAAACATCCATATCTTCTGCCATATCAACATCCATATATTCTTCCATATCAACATCCATGTCTTCATTAAAAGTCAAGTTGCAAAAAACACCAACAAATTAGGTACCCCCGATTGCCAAAAAATGGACAACAAAAATGGCCAATAAAATTTTTGAACTATAAAAATATCATTTGAACACTATGCATTCCTTTCATATAGTTCACATTCATTATACATTTACTTGCATTAATCATCCATAACGAATGTCATTTATATTACAAACTGAAGCATTAGTTTGCATTTCATATTCTGAGAAAATATATAAGATTTACATAAACTCCGTTGAGGCAGTTTGAACCAACCTGGGCAGTTTCTAAACTGAAGAAAAATAACTACGTACCACTCCTATAATGTTGGTAACTTAATTAATGTAATATAAATATTCTAACATCCCCCCTTATTACATTAATGTTGACTACACATAGCATTGCGGAACAATTCAAATTTGACTCGAGCAAGCGCTTTGGTGAAGATGTCCGCTATTTGCTCATCTGTGGGAATGTAGTGGAGCTGGATATGATGCTTTGGAATCTCATCTCGAATGAAATGACACCTAGTGTCAATGTGTTTGGTGCGATCATGAAAGATAGGATTCTTGACAAGATTCATAACACCTTGATTGTCGCAAAATAAATGTAAAGGAAGTGTCTTTGGAAGGCCCATATTTGTGAGGATGCGACGTAACCATATGATCTCGCAGACTGCTCCACTAGCTGCTCGATATTCTGCCTCAGTAGAAGAGATAGCAACAACATGTTGCTTCTTGCTATGCCAAGAGACAGGACCAGATCCAAGGTGAAAAATATAACCTGCAGTTGATTTTCGGTCATCTATGGATCCAGCATAGTCAGAGTCCGTGTACCCTTGAAGATAGAACTTGTTATTCTTTTTGTATTCCAGGCCGATATATGTCGTACCACTGACATAGTGAAGAACTCTTTTTGCTGCCTTCCAGTGGCTAACTTTAGGATCTTGCATGAATCGTGAAAGATAACCCACAACAAAACTAAGATCTGGCCTGGTGTTTGTGAGATAGATGAGACTCCCAATCAGCTGACGATAGAGAGTACTATCTATTTTAGGAGATTCATCGAATCGGGATAACTTAAGTCCTGCTTCCATTGGTGTAGCTTTGGGCTTGCAATCAGTCATCCGATACTTATCAATTAGAGTCTTGGCATATTTCTTTTGAGTAACTTGTATGCAATGCTTGTATTGAGTTACTTCTAGACCAAGACAATAGTGGAGAAGTCCAAGATCTGTCATTTCAAAAGAGGTATTGAGATCTTTCTTTACTGTTTTGATCATACTCTCTGAACTGCCTGTTATGATCAGATCATCCACATATAGTACTAAAATTACTATGTTAGAACCATTGTTCTTGATATATAGATTAGAATCTGCAGGACTTCTTCTAAACCCATGTTGCACTAGATGACTATCAATTTTGATATACCAAGCTCGAGGAGCTTGTTTAAGTCCATATAGAGATTTGATCAGCTTACAGACTTTCTGTTCTTGCCCTTGAACTACAAAACCTTCAGGTTGAGTCATATAGACTTCTTCTTGTAGGTCACCATTTAAGAAAGCACTCTTTACATCCATCTGATGTAGCTGCCAACCAAATTGAGCTGCCATTGCACACAGAACTCGAATAGTGGTCATTTTAGCAATAGGAGCAAATGTCTCTTCATAGTCTATGCCTTCTCTTTGTGCATAGCCCTTTGCAACAAGTCGGGCTTTATATTTATCTATTGCACCATTTGCCTTATATTTGATTTTGAATACCCATTTGCAACCAATGGGTTTCTTTCCCGAAGGCAAATTCACTAACTTCCAAGTTTGATTTTTCATTAGAGATGTATGTTCTGCATCCATAGCAGTTTTCCATTGATCTTTACTGAGTGCATCTGAGACTGATGTGGGTTCTTTTTCATCTAGTATTGTCAGATAGACTTTTTCATCTTCCATATCTATATCCTCATCTTTTTCTACATTCACAGATAAATCATCAAAATGTTGACAAAGGTCATCAACATCTGTTACTGATGTTGCATCATCTGCTCTTTTGTGTTGAGTCATACTACGAGTAGCGGGTCGATCTAGAGTTAGATCTCGAAGTGATGTCAATTTTGAATCTTGCAATGTACTAGTATACCATTTAGGAACCTTCTTCTGAGGAGGTGCTTCTTCTTTCTTAGGTTCATCTTCCTTAAGGTATACAAGTGTGTTATTTGATGTGAAAGTTTCATCAAATACTACATCTCTACTGATGTGTGTTTTCTTGGTTATAGGATCAATCAACCGATATCCTTTTGAATATTCATCATAACCAAGAAATATACATTTTTGAGTTTTCTCATCTAGTTTCCTTCTTTTCTGTTTAGGAATATGCATAAAAGCTTGGCATCCAAAAACTTTTAGATGAGAAATTGAGGGTTTCTTACCACTCCAGGCTTCTTGTGGAGTTTGTCCTTGTAGAGCCCTTGTAGGTGCTCTATTTAGTAGGTAAGATGTTGTGTTTACTGCTTCGCTCCAGTATTGTTTTTCTAAGTTTGCTCCTTTTAACATACACCGACTCATTTCTACTATGGAGCAATTTTTTCTTTCTGCAACTCCATTTTGCTGTGGTGTATATGCTGTAGTGAGTTGTCTCTTGATCCCATGTTTTTCCAAAAATGCTGAAAATTCCTTGGAGGTGTATTCCCCCCCTCGATCTGAGCGGAGGGTTTTGATGGAACAACTTGTTTCCTTCTCAACTTGTCTCTTGAACTGCTGAAAGTAGAGAAGAGCTTCTGACTTGAGTGCAAGGAAAGAGACCCATATTTTTTGGGAGTAGTCATCAACAAAGAGCTGAAAATACCTCTTTCCACCATGACTGGTTGGGAAAGGACCGCACAGATCTGCGTGGATTAACTCCAAGGGTTTTTTCGAGCGAGAAGAACTTGTCTCAAATGGAACTCGATGTTGTTTCCCTGCTAGACAATCTGAGCACACTGGGAGAACGGATGAAAGCTGAGGAAGCCCTTTGACCATGTCATATTTGCTTAATTCGAGTAAATACCCGAAACTGAGGTGCCCGTATCTTTTATGCCATAATGAAGTAGCTTCTGTTGTAGTGGCAATGAGGGCAGTATGGGATGCAGAAACTGTATCCAAGATGAATAATCCATGTTTGTAGGAGCCAGTGGCAATGTTGTGACCTTGGTGACTGATGAAACATCTCTTTTTTCCTTTTTCAACTTGAAAAACAACATCCATATTTCTATCTAACATCTGTGGAACAGATAAGAGATTGTTGGCAAGGCCAGGAACATAGAGAACTTTCTCTATGGCACAGTCACCATCAGGGAGTGTGACTGTAACATCCCCTTCACCTTGTACTTGATAGACCTGATTGTCTGCAATAGTGACAAGTTTGCCTTCTCTTGCGTGGAAGGTTTGAAACCATAACTTATTCCCAATCATATGTTTGCTTGCTCCATAATCAATATACCATACAACATCGGATTTGGAAGAGGCAGTATGGGTCATGAGCACCTTGTGTGCTCTTTCGGAGTCATTATCTGAAGATGAATCAGAATCATCTGAATGGGAATCTGCATAAGCAACATGACCCTTTTGTTGTTTGCGATGCTGGGGATATTTCTGCTTCCCCTTGCCTTTCTTATGTTGTGAGGGATCATTCTGTTGTTTGTTTTTGAACCAACACCTGTTGGTATCATGATTGTTCATATCACAGATCTTACAATATTTATCTCGCTGGAGATTGGGCTTGCCTTTGCCTTTGGAAGAAGACCCTCCCTTCTGCAACTGTCCTTGCTTGGGACCCTTTTGATGGGTGGAAAGAGCAGTGGCAGGTTCCTCATCTTTCTGTACTTGATTGGCTTCTTCAGTTTGCAGCAAATTAACCAATTCAACAAAAGTTAATTTTCGGCCAGAAACATTGAGTGAAGTGATAAAACTTTTGTAAGATGGTGGGAGTGCCCTTAAAATAACAGATGTCAAAAGATCATCATCTATGGGTTTTCCCATAGTATTAAGTTTTGCTTTCAATTCTGCCACTTTGCAGAGAAATAATTCAACAGTTTCCCCTGAATTCATATTGAGATTGTGAAGCTGAGTTTGTAGGTGAAGTATAGTGGAATTATTCTTTCCTTCATACACAGTAATCAATGCTGCCCACGCATCTTTACTGGTCGTGGCATCACAAATATGAGGTTGAACCTCATCTGTTATGGCAAGTAACAAAAACATAAGGCCTTTCCTGTCCTGATCATCAAATGTATCTTGATCTGTCCCTCGCTGTGGTGGGACGAGAGGTAGTGCCACCGACGACATCCCATAATTTTTTGACTTGAAGAATGGCTTTCATTTTATGCTTCCATGGCACAAAATTGGTGCCTTTGAGAAATTGGGCATTTGAAAGATACTTGTGCACTGTAGCCATTGTTTAGGGTTCCTTATAGTGCCAAATGGTCCCCTTTTCGATATACCGTTGCCGTGCCGCTTATACCCGAATTGAAACAAAACAATACCCGCCCTTACGTGAGGGAGACTATAGGTATTATGAAGATCAGAACGGTACGTGGAACATAGGCAGTATTGAAAAGGATTGCTTTGTTGATGGCACCTACCTTAGAAAGACAGGAATCCGCATGCGTGGGGCGTAACTTCCCCTAAACACTTTGGAGTCCAAGACTTTCGTCAGGATTTACGCCTAAACACAATAGCAATGGGGGTAAAAAATTCACTCAAAGAGATGTTAATGACACTTGCCTGAGAATCTTCGGAAGAAGAATAATCAGTTGGAGGTAATTAAGTCAAAAAACAAAACTAGGAGTAAAATTAGTGTTGGTGAGAGAACATCAAGTAGATGATCAATGAAGACCCCTGTGCAAAGAGATAACTGCTTTTTTTTTTAGAACCTGTGCAACATGTGCTGAGAGAAGTAGTGGATGCCTTGATGTAGATGATTTTTAATTGCAAAAAAAAAATGCAATAATCAAACAAGCATGCTCACAAAATGCTTCTCACATAGGTGTCGGGTTCAACCGAAAATGCACCCAAATTTGACAAAAGAAGGTGTCGAGTAAAATCGAAAATGCACCTTTGAGTTGCTATCTAAGTCTTCTTCTGAGGGATTGAAAAATTGGAATTCCCCCTTCTATCTTGTAAGAAGTGAGGGCAAAATAGAGTATAATGCCTTTGAACAATTGCTTTTGAAAGAAAAATAAGCAATTTACATGTCTTTAAAAAACAAGGACAACAAAAAAAAATGTGTCACCAAAAACTTCTTGGGGCGTCAAAAAAAATGACGAGGCGTCAACACGACCCTCGGGGCGTCAAAAGGCCCTCCTTGGGCGTCACCGGACCCTCGAGGCGTCAACAGGATCCGCGGGGCGTCAAAAAAAACTCTTCGAGCGTCATTTTGTCAGCAACTTCTTAAAGTACCTTTACACCTTGCAAGGGGGAAGTGCGGGAGTTGAACCGTGCAACCAGGTTGCAATGCGGAATGCCACGGCCAATCCGCAGGAAAGCATCCAGTTTAGGGAACAGTGGGGCCCGCGGGGTGCACTGTCTGATTTGCTGGCTGCAGAACACGTGGTACCCGCTATTCACACACAAAGTTACCAGCTTTCACAAGCCGATGGCAGGCCTTTCCAAATTGATCAATCGCTGTGTGTCGCAAACTTCTGCGAATACACCATGGCATCATACCCCTCACAACCTTGGCACACGTCACACGTGGAAGGGGGGTGGGGTCCAGTTTTCTGCCTTTCTCAGGCCGCAACGAGACGTATTGTCTCACGCACAGCAAACAAACACGTGCACAGATTATTCATCTCACAGATTGAAAAATCAAAACGGCGTATTTGAAACCTGATCTTTCACAATAGACCATGGCTCCGTCTGCAGCAGCCGAGTCTCTCCGCTGAGTCTCTACTTTGACTGCCAGCGTAGTGCAGTAGTTTTTGGAGTGCTGCCTGCAAATTGTAGGCACTGTGATTATGGAGTGGTAAATGTTATCCACCTTGCCCAAAGAAAAAAATAGTGCACATTGCCCAAAAAAAATTCACATTGCCCAAAATCATTCAATGCTCTGATGCCATATTAGAAACTGAAGCATTAGTTTGCATTTCATATTCTTGGAAAATATATAAGATTTACATAAACTCCGTTGAGGCAGTTTGAACCAAGCTGGGCAGTTTCTAAACTGAAAAAGATAACTACGTACCACTCCTATAATGCTGGTAACTTAATTAATGTAATATAAGATATAATAAATATTCTAACAATTTAGCTAGCAGTAATCATCCACATAAACACCATTCATATACATGTTATTTAGCTTGCATTAATCATCCATATAGGCATTATGTATACACATCATGATTAGCCTACATTAAGCATCCATAAAATATTCAACACAAATTGCATAAAACATAAAAAAATTCACACAAAAGATGACACAAATATATAAAAGGCCATGTATATATATATAGAAATCACATATACAATGAATGCAAAAAGGCTACAAGGGAGCACCAAGCCTCATATACAAAATAGTGCATCTAAGCACTACACTAATGTCCATGAGAGGACCCCTAGGACCTAGTAGGAGCCCTCAAGGTTGGGAGTGATGAGCACCAAAAATTCTCATTTTATATACACGGTTAAGGAGAATTATCACTGGTTCAATTAGCATATGAGATGTATTTTATATAACTTATGCATATAATTGATAGAAAATCCGGTATTATGCTTGATTGGTGTTTTTAGTGGGAAATGTGTATAAATGCAGGTATTGGTACTAATATGGTGTTTTCCAGTCTACATCCACTTGGACCCGACATACTTCTGCTTACAGAGACTAAGGCAAGAGAGTAGGCGCCTTCCTCTTCAAGGAAGGCGCCCAACAGAAGTAGGCACCTTCCTACAACCGGAAGGCGCCCATAGAAGACGAGCGCCTCCCTACAACCGAAAGGCGCCAACGGAAGACGAGCGCCTCCCTACAACCGAAGGCACCAACGAAAGAAGCCTCCCCACAACCAGCTCCCACAACGAAGGCGCCAATGGAAGAAGAGCGCCTCCCTACAACCGGAAGGTGCCTCCATGCCTTCATACTTTGCAAGATTTACCAAGTCAACTTTGACTGGTTGACCAAGGACTATGGAGGAGGTTGCACGTGAAGACAAAGGAGATCTATTTTAATCATGCATTTATTAAATAGAATAAAGTGTTTGTTATTATTATCAACCGATTGGCCGGTTGACCTTGTAAAGCTCTTAAAGCATATTATTATTTTTAGGATGCATTAGTTTAGGATTTGTTGTTACGTACACCTAAGGATGTTTATATTTATCCTTCTGGTGAACGAACATACTTTCAAATAGAAGAATAAAATATGTGTAGAATCAATTGTAACTAAATCACATCACGTGATTAAAATAGACTGATTTGTTATTGTAATGAGATCTGGCTGCGCTTTATATAAAGATGCAGGCCAGATGAACAGAGGAGATCGGAGATCAATGATTAATTTTACAAGAACTTATTTTATTTTATTGTTTAATTAATTAAGAGTGCAACTCCTCTTATTCGAGCAAGCTCTACGTAGCTAGCCGGGCGGACTATCTGCGGGAGCTTGGGCCCACTCCCTGTAGTAGTCCTCCCCTATTTATTTTTGTTCTTTATTTTCTGTAGATTAGTTTATTGCTTTAGTTCTTGCTTTATTTAATTTAGGTGTGTGCTTTTATTTTCAGCATTTTATTTCCAGCATTGTATTTTATTTATTTAAATTCTCTGCACTCAGTTTATTTGGTTTGGCTGGAATCCAATTACACAAACCTCCCCACCAAACTAAATAAGGTACAACCAGATTTGTTCCCCAACACTGCAGGCATATACTGTGCGTGACACTCATAAGTTTACGAACTTACCGGATTGATAATTTATGGAAGAGAAATGAATGTTTTTCGGGACATGAATTTCTGCTCACCATTTTGGCGCCGTTGTCGGGGAGTGTCTAAACTGTAGTGTTCTGATTTACAGGTCAGATAAAAAGCTTATTTGAAATTACCTGTAAATATTTTATTTGAGAAGCATGAGTCCACCAAGGAGCTTTTTATAAGGCCAAAAATAGTTGTCGGTAAATTCAAAGCCAAATCCCATAGGCAATTATTTATATATTTTAGCTTCTCAGGTAAACGCGGGAATGAACCTGTTGTACCATAATTAAGTGTAGAAGTAGAAATAAAATGTGTTGTTGAAAAAAAAAAAAAATCTGGCATTGAAGGATTTCCATCATGTTCCAAATGGTTTCAAGAAATCAAAAGAAAAAGCAGCAACCCAAGTCTGATTGAAAATTTTTAGGGACGTGTTTTTATACGGAAACCATTGAAAATTTGTGCCTCTAGAAGCTTGGTTTTAAATTAAAAAATTTTACAGGCTTGAAATTTTTGCAACGTATTGGTAAATGTTTTTTTATGATGAAATTAATAATGCAGGGAAAATGACAGAGCATAATTTAAAAAGAACATCTTGTTATGGAGTATGCTCTTCACTTGCGCTTAAGGCGACCTGGTGAATCAGAAACTAGCATGTGTTTTTAACAGACTGCTATGCCATGTTTTCTTCAGGTTGCTAGCTCGCAGATAGTCATTTCCTAGCCTGCACATTTTGCCATTATGTTAAAAAAGTTTTGTGTTTGAGGCTATGGGGTAAAATACTCTTCTCATGTTGCAGTGCATCAAACTAGTTGATCAAGAATGAGATAACTTTTAGAAGACTAGTTCATATGTAGGCATGGGGGAGACCCCACCTTCATCATTGCCACCAACAACACAAATAAATATTGTCTAAAAAAAAAAAAAGGGAGAAAAACATATCTTCTACTGCAAAGGCTCCAAGTTAAGAGCAAACTAGAGTTTTATTTTGCTACTTGTTGGAAGAGAGTATCCTCTTTCCCGAGGACCAACTTGGTCCAGAAGGGAAATGAGAAATCCCCAACCGGTAGCTAAATAAAGAAACATATAAAAAAATAGAAGCTTTATTTTTTGTTACTTGTTGGAAGAAAGTATCCTCTTTCCCTAGGACCAGTTTGGTCCAGAAGGGAAATGAGAAATCTCCAACCGATCACTAAATAAAGCAAGCGAGGAGTCCAGAAGTAATCAGAAGATGAAAAAAAAAACAATAAAAAAATAATAAAAAAATAAAAAAAATTAGTTAGTTAGAATTTTATTTTAATGTATTTAGTTTAGATTTTTCTTTTATGTTTTGCAGGACAACATGAAGTGCGAAGTAGACAAATAAGGAGGTGTCTGGGAAGATCTCGTGAATTGAGATTCATACGTGGAGTTTGTAATAGCACTATACGAACTGTCTCGTGTACCTGATTGTGTAGCATCCAATCTAGCAGGTGAAAGCTAGCAGAGTTTTGCCTTGGAAACATTGGCACTTGAAGGCAGGCTAAGTAACCCTGATCAAGCGAAAGGCTTCTAGCCCAAGGTGCTTGTGGAATTTGGGGGAAAATTTTGCTGCAAGGTGCATGACTGTTACAACCTGAGTAAATTATGAGCGGAGTCAAAGATGCTACACCACGTACAAGAGAAGAGTGTTGAGACAATGTTCGAGTAACGGTCAACGAGCTCCATTAACCACTGCCTCACATTCACAAGAGTGGATCAGACATCGGCATGGGGGAGACCCCATACCATACCAGTAGCTTGGACGAATGTTCAAACATTCGTTGAAAAAAAAAAAAAAAAAAAGAAGAAGAAAAAAAAAGAGAAAGAAAAAGAAAAAAAAAGAGAACAAAAAAAGAGAGGGAGGATACGTGAAAAAAAAAAATGAAGTGAAAGACGCCTTGTTTATCAAGAAGGCGCCTTCCGCATCAAGAAGGCACCATACATTGGAGACGCCTTCCGCATCAAGAAGGCACCATACATTGGAGGCGCCTTCCACAGGAAGAAGGCGCTATACATTAGAGGCACCTTCCGCATGAAGAAGGTGCCATACATTGGAGGCGCCTTCCGCATCAAGAAGGCGCCATACATTGGAGGCACCTTCCACAGGAAGAAGGTGCCATACATTAGAGGCGCCTTTCGCATGAAGAAGGCGCCATACATTGGAGGCACCTTTCGCATCAAGAAGGCGTCATACATTGGAGGCGCCTTCCACAGGAATAAGGCGCCACACATTGGAGGCGCCTTCCGCATCAAGAAGGTGCCATACATTGAAGGCGCCTTCCACCAAAAAAAAAAAATGTGAATCCTCCTAGTGAAAAAAAAAAAAATGCATAGAACATGTCCTGTTTAGCATAAAAAAATTTCTTTCTTATTGCTTTGCAGGAAATCATGAACCGAATGCAAGCTGCAGGCATCCTGAGAGCCAGGGCCTAACAGGCACGGAGTCATGACTCCTATTTTACTGCTTTCATGTGTGCAGTTTTTGTAGGTGTAGTTTCGCAGTACACAACCATGAGCATGATCTGTAGGTGGAGCCGGCTTAAACTAGGCCTAACAGATGTGACATTTTGTGCCCTGCAATTAGGAGTGCGGCGAAGCAGAAAAGGCACTTACTAGGAAGAGAGTGCCTACAATCAGCCCAATACAGCAGTGCCTTTTTCCACCTGGAGGAAGGCACCAATAAGCAATTTTCTTCTCCCTTGGATGGGGGTACCTGTTGTTCAGTGTGGGACCTGACGTTTGGAGGGCTGCAGACCTGTTGCGTAGAGGGACCTATTGCTGGCGATAAGGGCATCACCAATTTAAGTGGGGGAAGATGCGGGTGAATCAGGACCTCCCGTAAAAAAAAAAAAAAAAGGGAGTTCGAAAGGCTGTTGTCACGAGGACGTGACAAATTTTAGACATGGGGGGAAAGACGCCTTATTGTCGACGCCTAACTTACTCCTATGAAAAAAAAAAGTTTGAAAGGCTGTTGTCACGAGGACGTGACAAATTTTAGACATGGGGGAAAGACGCCTTATTGTCGGCACCTAACTTACTCCTATGAAAAAAAAAAAACCTTGTGTTGAAATAGCTCCACGATGAAATTCAAATCAAAAGCAAAGTTTTATTTTTGCTACCCATTGGAAGAGAGTATCCTCTTTCCCGAGGACCAGCCTGGTCCCGAAGGGAAATGAGAAACCTCCAACTGGTAGCTAAATAAAATGGGGGAGGAGTTTGAAAAAAAAATAGATGTCAAATATCTGTTTCCTTCGAAATCAACGCATGGTAAGTAGGCACCTTCCTCTTCAAGGAAGGTGCCAGAAGAAGGTAGGCGCCTTCCTCTTCCAGGAAGGCACCAAGAAAAGATAAGCGCCTTCCTCTTCCAGGAAGGCACCAATAGAAGGCCGCCTTCCTTTTCCAGGAAGGCACCAAAAGAATGCAAGCGCCTTCCTCTCACCGAAAGGCGTCGACAGGAAGGTGCCACAGGAAGGTGCCGACAAGAAGACACCAACAGGAAGGCGCCACTAGAAGGCAAGCGCCTTCCTCTCACAGGAAGGCACCGATAGGAAGGTGCCACTAGAAGGCAAGAGCCTTCCTCATAGGGAAGGCGCCCCTGTTCTTCGCCCATTGACTAGACAAGCACGATGTGGGCAACAAATATTGGTGCAGTTCCAACTCTACGGCATGTAGGTTAATTTGGGGATCGCATCAATGGATGAGAACATCCTACCAATGCCAGCACATACAACACATACATCTCAGCAATGCACTTGACATATGTCGTGAATGATGAAAGAAATATTGTTTTTCTTCACTCCAAAAAACAAAGGAATGTCGTGTTGTTCCAATTATGCATGCAAAAGAAATAATTCAGAGGGGATGTCATTTTGGACGCACACGTGTCAGGTATAAATTTTAATATTCATCCTGTAAATGCATTCGGAGAGAGATACGTCAATGCAGGATTAAAATATTTTTTGTGCTATTGAGAAAAAGCTGGGTATTTCAAAGTTTAGAGTCACCAGCTCAGTTGTTGCGGATTGACTCTGTTCTTTGATGTAGAGGATGAAGAAAAAAAATTGAAAAAAAAAAAAAAAAAAGGAGAGAGTCAAGATCTGTTCTGTTCATGGTAGAACAGATAAAGATACATATAAATAAATAAATAAAATCTCCAGGAGCACCAACGTGAAGACGTCTCACACCACCGACATCATATATATCAGATTCTACGAAATTCACCCGGGTATGTACTGATTTTCTTATTAATTATGTGTATAGTTATTTTAAAATCATTTCTATGCTAATACCAGTCGACGCCTCCACAGTTTTTCAAAATCTCCCATTAGAATTCAAACACATGATGTGCCTTGAAAAAAATATATAATTGAAAAAAAAAAGAGAGAGAGGCTATGGCATCTACATGAATAAATTTGGCATCATTTTCATTGCCACCTCATGACAATGGCAACTGGCTTGAGCGAACACATATAAATGATGCTACTCTATACCACAAAGGAGGTTCTGGAGATGTGAAATACGTTTCAAATGTGGGTAAAAGTAGTAGCTGGTGATTGCACTTATTTTAAACAAATTTGGTCTCACCAAATATGACTAATGAGCAACATTGGAGAATGCCAACATTTATAAAAAAAAAAATGCAGTGGTCATTTGCCCTGAACAGTGTGGTCACAATTTAACTATTTATTCGCAATGATTAGTCAGGATGTGTTTCGACTTCTACTGGTGCCGCATCACTCTATGGATGAAGAATAGCAACACTCAATGAAAAAAAAACAACTGAATAAAAAAAAATAGAAAAAAAAATAGTAGTGCTGAATGGGAAAAAATAGCAGCACTCAACGACAGAGAAACAGAGATGTTGAAGGCCATTAAAATAAAAATAAAAAAATATAAAAATATATATATATCCCAGGGGTTGTTATCACGAAGACATGACAAACTTTTTGGCATGGTCAACCTGCGAGAGGGATAACTTCACCTTTTGGTGCCATGAGGGCGTGGCACATGTTAGGCATGGGGGGATGATGAGCACCAAAAATGCTCATTTTATATACACGGTTAAGGAGAATTATCACTGGTTCAATTAGCATATGAGATGTATTTTATATAACTTATGCATATAATTGATAGAAAATCCGGTATTATGCTTGATTGGTGTTTTTAGTGGGAAATGTGTATAAATGCAGGTATTGGTACTAATATGGTGTTTTCCAGTCTACATCCACTTGGACCCGGCATACTTCTGCTTACAGAGACTAAGGCAAGAGAGTAGGCGCCTTCCTCTTCAAGGAAGGCGCCCAACAGAAGTAGGCGCCTTCCTACAACCGAAAGGCACCCACAGAAGACGAGCGCCTCCCTACAACCGAAAGGCACCAATGGAAGACGAGCGCCTCCCTACAACCGAAAGGCACCAACGGAAGAAGAGCGCCTCCCTACAACCGGAAGGCGCCTCCATGCCTTCATACTTTGCAAGATTTACCAAGTCAACTTTGACTGGTTGACCAAGGACTATGGAGGAGGTTGCACGTGAAGACAAAGGAGATCTATTTTAATCATGCATTTATTAAATAGAATAAAGTGTTTGTTATTATTATCAACCGATTGGCCGGTTGACCTTGTAAAGCTCTTAAAGCATATTATTATTTTTAGGATGCATTAGTTTAGGATTTGTTGTTACGTACACCTAAGGATGTTTATATTTATCCTTCTGGTGAACGAACATACTTTAAAATAGAAGAATAAAATATGTGTAGAATCAATTGTAACTAAATCACATCACGTGATTAAAATAGACCGATTTGTTATTGTAATGAGATCTGGCTGCGCTTTATATAAAGACGCAGGCCAGATGAACAGAGGAGATCGGAGATCAATGATTAATTTTACACGAACTTATTTTATTTTATTGTTTAATTAATTAAGAGTGCAACTCCTCTTATTAGAGCAAGCTCTACGTAGCTAGCCGGGCGGACTATCTGCGGGAGCTTGGGCCCACTCCCTGCAGTAGTCCTCCCCTATTTATTTTTGTTCTTTATTTTCTGTAGATTATTTTATTGCTTTAGTTCTTGCTTTATTTAATTTAGGTGTGTGCTTTTATTTTCAGCATTTTATTTCCAGCATTGTATTTTATTTATTTAATTTTCCCGCACTTAGTTTATTTGGTTTGGCTGGAATCCAATTACACAAACCTCCCCACCAAACTAAATAAGGTACAACCAGATTTGTTCCCCAACACTGCAGGCATATACTGTGCGTGACACTCATAAGTTTACGAACTTACCGGATTGATAATTTATGGAAGAGAAATGAATGTTTTTCGGGACATGAATTTCTGCTCACCAGGGAGTGCATCCAACTACTTTACCTTGTACATGATCAAATAGCATATCCCCCCATCTCCCATCTGAGCCTCCTACCATCGATCCCCAAACATCAACTCCATCTCCACATTCTTGTCATGACCAACTACCACCCTCTCCCCTTCTACTAGCACCTTGATAATATAGTATACATCCTCAAGCATAACAGTAGCCTCCCCAATCGGTAGCTGGAATGTCCCCTATCAGGATTCCATATCTCTATCAGTGATGAGAGATATCCCTCATTGGCCCTCACCACATCAAGCCTAGCCACACCCTCTAGGCCTAACCTACCCAACAACACCCAATAATAAACTTTCAGCTTCTTCCTCATCCTAGGAATGAGAGGAGAAAACTGATTTCAAGGCTCTATGTCCCTCAACTATAGCAACAAACAATTTCATTAATACTATTACAAAAAAAAAAAACAAAAAAATGCACAAGAGATAAAGTGTTTTTAAACATTACCGGGGAAAATGGTGCCTCAAATTTACTAGCAACATTCAATCCCTCTGTCTCCATATCTTCAACGTAAATTCTCACAAGCCTTACTAAGCTCACAAACCCACTCCACTCCTTAGACGCATCTTCTCTAAGTTTGAAATGCATAAATGAACCTAATTATTCACTCAAAAAATATATTTATAGCTTTCCCTAGCACATTCAGGTGTAGGTATATGCTTGCAAATGTGTAGGCTCACCTGGGCACCTGCGGGTGTACCCAGGCGCACCTGTGCACCTATAGGACACCACAGGCATAGCCGTGTAGCTGGCAACAAAATGGAACGAAGACAAAATCAATAAAAATGGTAGATTACCACCTTTGAATTTCACCAAATTTCATCCACACATCATGCACATCCTAAAATTAGGTTTTGTAAAAATAGAAATCATTTTGTAAGCATAATTTTCAAGAATAAACCAAATCTTCAAAATACGCTAATTGAGGCACAAACCACAGTAAAACAATCCAAATTTTCACAAAACTCACATCTGATCATTCTGCATTACATTCTCCATCATCCATACAATTGTACAAAAATTAGAGTTAAACAATCCTCGTATCTAGTAGGTTATTCTATAAACTTGGTGATTGCATCCATGCAATTTGGTAAGATGAATAATCTACAATAAGGACACTTTACAATGATCATCATCCATTATCAAAGATCACAATCACATTTGGAACCTCACATTTTGAATATAGCTTTTCCAAGAACAATTTTATCAAAGGCGGTCATTGATGCCCTTTTTTGTGGGGCACGAAAACACGGATAATCAAAATCACAAACACTCATTCATTGGACAACAGTCACCATACATGACATATCGGTAGGTTGATTGGTTCCATTATGGAATTGGTGAAGAAATTTCCACAATCACTACCCCAACTCTATGTTGACTTAGTCATTATGCATCTTTATAAATTTCATACTCAACGATGCCATTGTGACATCTTATTCAACATCGAATCATCCCAAATTTTGGGGCAACCACAATTTGATTATGATTTCCATCTTATAATCACATGGTACTATACACCAACCCCTTTCCCACCATTGGGGCATAAACGGTATCACATTTTACATCATTCATATTGTTCACAATCACATGGTATTATACACCAACCCCTTCCCACCGTTGGGGCATAAATGGTATCACATTTTACATCATTCATATCATCCACAATCACATGGTATTATACACCAACCCCCTTCCCATCGTTGGGGCATAAACGATATCACATTTTACATCATTCATATCATCCACAATCATATGGTATTATACACCAACCCCCTTCCCACCGTTGGGGCATAAACGGTATCACATTTTACATCATTCATATTGTCCACAATCACATGGTATTATACACCAACCCCTTTCCCACCGTTGGGGCATAAAAGGTATCACATTTTACATCATTCATATCATTCACAATCATATTACATTTCACACCATTCATTCATCAATGGCATAAATTCACCACGTCATTTATTATTAGCACAAAAAATTTTCAATTGGCTTGTGAGATACATTCATAACTCATTCACCAATTGAGGGGGTAAGCTACAAAATTCCAAAAAAAAAAATCTTTATTATTTTATCTTCAACATTAGTTCTCAAATCCAATGATAGAGAGAAGCTGCTTCTGTGCCCATAGCCCAAATAGGTGTCTTGTATTTTTGCACCATATTGTGTTTCATGCAACATGGTACAAAAAGGGGCATCTATAGACACCAAATTACAACCACTAATCCTCCATCCTAACCATTCCACCACCCACTTGTCCACCATACACCTTGCTTGGCAATTATTTGGCCCAATTCCACCTCTCCCACCTTTAAAAGGCCCACTTTAGCCCTTTCCTGCCATTTTCTAACCCAATTGAGATTATTTTAATATTATTTTATATTATTTTATATTTAATATAATATTTTATATTATATTATAATATATTTATTATAATATATATATATATATATATATATATATATTTATAAACTCAATTAACCACAACCATTCGATCCAATCTAATACCCATCGTCCATCTTCATTAATCCATGCCACATCTGAAAAGTAATATCAACATTAGGATCTAATTTAATCTTAGCCACACGATCAAAAGTGTTAGGCTAAAACCATAATAAAACCCTAGGTTGGATTATAAATAAGGGCATTTGCAAATGCTCAAACCTTGGAACCCTGATATTAGAATTTGCATCTTGAAGAGATCATTGGTGAAACCTTAGTGAAACAAAAATAGATAGAGCCCTAAAAATCCAAAGCCCTAGCTAGCCAATAGGACTTCTACTATTCTAGCCATCCCCCATAGCCATCCTTTCCACCTCTCCATCCTCCATTTCCATTGCTACCACTTTCGCCCATCTGCTGCATTCATTGCATCGCCCAGATATGCTTTTACAAATTTTATCCACATCACAGGTGCACTCATAAGCTTGCGAAGCTCACTGCATAGATTGCCAAGTGTACGCATGTGCTTGCTACATTGCAAGCTCGCTCTAGAACCTAGGAAGCTCATACCAGAGCCTTCAAATGTGCATCCAAGCCTACTACAAACATAGAAATGTAAATCATAGCCTACTGCATCATGCTATATGCTATCAAAAATGCAACAACAAAATGAGGAATCATCACAATCAAGGTATATCTTTATTGGTTTTATTTTGTTACATGATTTGTAGATTTTGCATGCCATTTGATCCATTTTTAGTTAGGGTTTACTGATGTATGAGGGTCTCACATTGTGGAGCCCTCATAGGTGTTATTAATCCCTTTCTCTATTTTTATGTATGCAAATCTATAGATTCTACATATTGTTGAACGGTTCTTGAAGCTGGAGTGGTCCAACATCGGATACCTAAAGCCCACTCATTCTGTTGGAAGCGAGGACACACTATCTAAAGACACTTTATTGTTGTAGATAGGGTTTTGAAGAACCCTAGCATTTTGTAAACATTTATATCAAATACTCACTGAGTACAGATTGTATCAAAAAGAGTTTATTGGCTCCCCCACTTATTGAATAAATCTATTTATTTTGTGCAATCTTGTGTTTATTTGGGTTATTTTATTTCTTTATTATTTTAAGTGTCATGTTTTTGTCTTCACACTTTTCATCATCAAAATTCACTCACTCCTTGCTCTCCAACTCATGCATCACAAAAATGACCCACACGTGCATCAAAAAAGCATAAATACACCTAAAAATCTAATTCATAGGTCATGTGAATTAGGTTCAATTCATAGGTCAACCTATGAATTCAGGTCTGATTTGTGTTGGCAATTTGAGTTATTTTGTGTTGTCATTGATGTCACATGGATCACATTGAGTTTTGGTGGCAAAAGCACTTCATAAATAATCATTTATGATATTTTGGAGAGCAAGGATATATATAGGGTTTTGTGGCACAAGAGGCATATAATATTTAATTTTTTAAATATTATATTAATGGTTTTTATTAAAACCAATGGTAAAGGTTTTTATTAAAACCAATGGCAAGGGTTTTTATTAAAACCGATGGAAAGGTTTTTTATTAAAACCAACGGAAAGGGTTTTCATTAAAACCATTGGAAAGGGTTTTTCATTAAAACCACTATGCTAAGACTTCTCCAAATTATGATGGATGAAAATGTTTTCCAATAAAACCTAGGTGCAAAAATTTTCATGACGAAATTCAAAAGAATGAAGGAGATATCCCAATTCAAAGTTAAAAGGTGAATTATTAAATTTTTATTTAATAATTCTAAGGTCTAAGGTTGTATTATATTATCCGCCGACGTGCAAAGGTTGGGGAGATAAATAAATATTCACCGACATCATTCGAAGGCATGGAGGTGCATATAAATAAAAGGTAAAAACCTTTGATTATTTAAGACTTGACATAGCGCATGAGAGAGAGTCGTCGAAAGGGGAGCAACGAAGAAAGAAGGATAAATAAATTTTGATTTGAGAGCAAGGTCAAGTGAACAGCATGGGAAAGTGACGTCACACAGGAGCCTATAGCACAATTGGTAGCACACGAACTTTGCACAAGGCAGGTTCGTTGTTTGAATCCCACCAAGGGCAAAGTGTTTTGCTAAGAAAGTAAAATCGAGTTTCAAATTTGAGCACAGGTTAAAGTTGGGTGTTTGGGATTAAAATCCCAATGTGGGCTAGCACCCATGTGGTAAGTGCTTCATAGTGCTAAGTGAGAGGAACGAAGTTCAACTCCCGTGAAGGTGTGAAGGCGCATTGATTTTTGGCAAGGCATTAACGATTTCGAAGGTGGTGAAGGTGCATTAATTTTGGCAAAGGCATTAACGATTTTGAAGGTTGCGAAGGCTACGAATTTTGTAAAAAGGTATTTATCTCCAGTGCATGGTAATATTTGTTATTACCAAATTTTTGGTGCATTAAAATCATTTCTGCCATAACTAGGGAGTCATAAGGTATTTGTTGGAAATAAATGATTGTTGTGTGTGCTTAGGGAGATATAAGGTGTTGAGATATTATTTGTGATTGTTGTGTGTACTTAGGGAGTTATAAGGTGTTGAATTAAATAATTGAAATTGTTGTGTGTACTTGTGGAGTTATAAGGTGTGAAATTAAATAAATAAAAGTATAGGTGCTTGTTGTTTATGTTAATGAAATTAGGGAGTCATAAGGTTGTAAAGTGTTGAACCTGTATATGTCCTAGTGCATGATTTGATTATGAAGTTAAACTAGGAACTTGAGACCTAGTTAATTGCTATCTTGAGTTAGAAGACATGCACATGAGTTAGGGTTTGAATTTGAAGACAAATTGCTTGATTATGTGCCTTGGCTATTGAGAGGAAGTGGATGGATTAGAAAATCAATTTTATGGATAAAATTGATACTTGAGTTCCATGATTGCTTTAGTGGAGTTCATTGAGAGTATTGCCATTATTGAGGAGGTTTTTGCTATTGCTTTGAGGAGATTATTGTTGGTTACTTGTTGAGTACATTTCCACTATTTGAGACCATTGAGGAGATCATTTGCTAGTCACTTGTGGATACATTTGTCTTTCATTTGAGGAGATCATTGTTGGCTATTTGAGAGCTCTTTGCTTGAGGGAGTTGTGCTTGTTTCTTGAGAGCTTATTGACATTGCATGAGGAATATATTATTGAGAACCTATTGCTATCACTTGTGGATATTGTCCTTGGTTGGTTGAAGTCCTCATTGTTATTGCTTGGAGAGGTTTCCATTTGAGAGATCATTTGTCATCCATTTGAGAGTACCTTGTTGAGAATTGTTGTCATCCATTTGAGAGTACATTTTTGAGCATTGTTGTTATCCATTTGAGAGATCATTTATCATACATTGTTGAGATCATTGTGGATCATTGTTGTCATCCATTGAAGAGTATATTTCCATTCATTTTTGAGCACATTATTGAGTATTGTCATCATTCATTTGTTATCCATTGTTGAGTTCATCATTGAGCCTTGCCTTCATTGATTTGTGGTTGAGATTTGAGTGCTACTTGAGAGTCATTGGTTGAGCCTTTGGGAAGGCTTTTGGGACAGAATTTCTAGATAGATTTGAGACAGCTTTTGTGCATGATTGGTTGAGCCTTTGGGAAGGCTTTTGGGACAGAATTTCTGGATAGATTTGAGACAACTTTTGTGCATGATTGGTTGAGCCTTTGGGAAGGCTTTTGGGACAAAATTTCTGGACAGATTTGAGACAGTTTTGTGCATGATTGTTTGAGCCTTTTGTGAAGGCTTTGAGGAACAAGGGCAGCAGCCTTTTTTTAAGGCTTTGAGAATATATTTGGGACAACATTTGAGCAAGATTGTTTGAGCCTTTTGTGAAGGCTTTGAGGACAGATTTGGGATGGTATTTGAGCAATATTGTTTGAGCCTTTTATGAATGCTTTGAGAACATATTCGGGACATCATTTTAGTAGGATTGTTTGAGATTTTTGTGAAGGCTTTGAGGACAAATTAGGGACAAAATTTGAGAAGGATTATTTGAGCCTTGTGAGAAGGCATTGAGGTAAATTTGTGAGCAATAAAAGAGATATTATAGAAAACACATCAACACCAGTTTCCTAGCTAAGCAGATCAATAGATAGCCTAGCTGAGAAAATCAGTGGATAGCCTAGCTTAGAATATAAGTGGATAGCCTAGCTGAGTAGATCAGTGGATAGCCTAGTTGAGAATATTAGTGGATAGCCTAGCTGAGAAGATTAGTGGATAGCCTAGTTGAGCAGATCAATGGATAGCCTAGCTAAGCATATTAGTGGATAGCCTAGCTAAGCATATCAGTGGATAGCCTAGCTAAGTAGATCAGTGGAGAGCCTAGCTGAGTAGATCAATGGAGCCCACCTGAGCAGATCAGGATAGCCTAACTTTGAGCAGATCAAAGTAATCATTTGTATTGGGATAAGGATCCCTATTTATTTATGAAATATTATAAGGATATTATCTTGTGGACTACCCCACATTTGGGGAACCACGTTAAATCTTGTGTCTCAATTGTGTGTGGTGATTTGTGCACTTGCTTACTATTGTTATCTATGTTATTAATGCACACTGCTATATTTGGTTATTGCAATTGAGGACACTAATTGATATTGGTTTGGAAATAAAGTAAAAAGTGGGTGCTATACTTTTCACCCCCCCTCTAGTATAAGCTTGTGTTATTCAATTGGTATCAAAGCGGGTTTCTTTAGAAAGGCTAATATCTTGAGGATAGATTCTAAAAGAACACATATGGCTTCATAGAATGGATCATCTACAAGTAAGGCTCCACTGTTTGATGGTAACAATTATGCTTTTTGGAGCATTATAATGAATAACTACTTGATATTATAGGGATATGAGGTATGGCAAATGGTTGCAAAAGAGTATAAGGTTGAAGGTGATCTTGAGATAGATGAAACTATCAGGAAATTAGTTGAGATCAATGCAAAGGCAATGAATTGTATTATGAGTGGGCTTCATGAGACATATTTTGCAAAGGTCATGGTATGTAATTTAGCTAATTAAATTTGGACCAAGTTGCGGAATACCTATGAAGGATATTCCAAGGTAAATTTGGAAAAACTACAAACTCATAGAAGAAGATTCGAGGAATTGAAAATGGAAGATTTTTAAGATATTGCAAAGTTTTTACTTCGAGTTGATGAGATCGCTAACACCATGAGAACCCTAGGATTTGAGATGAAATAATAAAAATTTACTCAAAAGGTTTTGAGATCACTTCCCATGAAGTATTATGCAAAGGTTTTAGCGATAGAAGAAACAATGGATATCGACAAGTTGACGATGGAAGAACTACAAGGAACTCTCACATATTATGAGATGAGGATAGATAAGAATCAGGATCCAATGAAATAAATTGCATTCAAGGCTTCAGAGAAAAATAAAGGGAAATATTTAGATATAGATAGATATTCAGATAATTATGAAGAAGCTAACTTCACAAAAAGGAAAAAGGACTCAAGGAATTATAGGGATATGAAGAAATTCAAATGCTACAAGTGTGGTGATTATGGTCACTATGCAAACAAGTGTCCACATGAAGAAAAAAGTGATGATGAAAAATAGGGTCATAGAAGAAAAGAATAAGGAAAGCATAAGCATGACAAAGAGGACAAGTACAAGCAAAGCAAGCAAGAGAAGAAGAAAATTTTTTGTAAGACTAAGAAGACTTTCTACATTGAAGAAGCAAATGATGGCTCAGATCACAACGATAGAGACAAGTCAGATGATGAAAAGGAAGAACATCTATTCCTAGGAATAGAAGGTGAAAGAGAATAGTGCTTTGTGTGTGGTCAAAGAGATCACATATCAGGATATTGCAATGGCTTCAGTGATAGTGAAGATGAAATAACACATCAAGGAAACAGGCATAGTCAAAGAATTCATGAGAGTTTGTTTGATATAGAAGAATATAATGATCTTAGTGATAGTGAAGATGAAGAAGGTTGTACATTCTTTGGAATAAGTGAATAAAGACAAGAATACCTACTCCTAGGTATTGAAGTTAAAGAAGAGGACATATCTATCGAAGAACAACATGAAGAACTCGCTATAGCCATTGAGCAAGCAAACAGGTACAAGACGGGTCTAGGAATACTAAAATGCTTCATATGTGGAGACTTTGGGAATTTAGATGATGACTGCACCTACTACAACAATTGCGATAAGAAAAGTTTATTTATGGAAGAAGAAAGTAGCAGTTCCAGCAATAGTTCTAGCAACAGTTCTAGTGATAGTGATGATGAAGAAGAGGAATCCACAAAAAAAGAAAATAAAATCAAGAGATTGAAAAGGAAAATCAAAAGGCTTGAAAATAAGGTTCATGAAAATGAAAAGGTCAAAGTAATTCTTAATCGACACATTCAAGGTTTGGAAAAAGAGCTTCAAGAAATAAAAGAGCTTGGCATCACTATTTTTGAGCAATTGAAGAAGAAGAAAGAAATATGTTCCATACTTTAGAAGTTTGATTCATCACACGACTCAAAAGGTCAAGAAATTGTGATGAGAAGGAACATGTATTTCAGAGACAATAGAGATGGATGCTAGTTTACTATTTGATACAAATGAAGAGAAAGAAGAGGAAGGTTCCAAAGCACCAAAGGTCTCATATTTCAAGTTTGGGGAATCACACTCAAAAGGAAAGAAAATTCTTGAAGAAGAAAGCAAGGAAGAAGTTAAGGAAGAATATTTGGATACCACAAAGAAGGATCAAGGATACAATGCACAAGTCAAAGATGATCACAAGCATAAAGGTCAAGAAATTATGAGGAACCAAGGCATGAACAAATGGATTTTCAAGGACATTGTTTTTCTTGTAATGGATTTGGACCTAGGGCTACACATTGTAGGGTCTATGGATCAAAGAAAAATTTTGATTTCACTAGAAGGATCTTCAAAAGAACAATATGGGTTGTGTTGAAAAACACAATTACTCACAAGGGTGATGAATGATGAAAATGCAATGATGCATGATTGAAACATAAACGTGGTGTCATTTGTAATATTGTAAACACAATGTATTCTAATGCAAGTGCAGGTGGATGTATATGCCTAATGCAATGCAAATAAGAAATACATGTGGAATATTAAATGCATGATGCAAATGAAATGTAATGATGTAAAATGAAATGCAATGTTTTTGGATTTTGATATTTTTCCAATTATTTTTTATAGATTTTACATTTTGACCAAGGGATTTTAAAAACCATTGGAGCCTTTTTTTATTTGACCAAAGGGGTTACAGATGCCTTTGGGGCATTTTTGGAGTTGACCAAAGGGCTTAAAGATGCCTTTGGAGCCTTTTTGTGAATGACCAAAGGGCTTACATATGCCTTTGGAGCCTTTTTATGGTTTTAGGCATAAAACACATTAAGATGAAGGATATTGAGAGGTTAAAGATCTTCAACTCCTTCAAGTGATTTCAAGAAATATGTCCCATGTCCAATATTCTCAAAGATAATATAAGGACCTAACCATTTAGTCGTAAATTTATCTCACAGTTCTGGAAGAAAATTTGAGTTCTATTGGTTCTCTTTTAGCACAAGATCACCAACCTCAAAGTCTCTCAGATGGACTTTGTTATTGTAAGCTCATTTTAAGTTCTCTTGATAAATACAGAGGTGCTCAAGGGTATTCAAGCGATGTTCATCAAGTAGCATCAATTGATCTAGGTAAGCTTGTCGTGCAGTGTTGTCATCGATGAACTCTTTCAATACGATGTGCAACATTGGAATTTCCAAATCTAAGGGTATAATGACCTTAGTTCCATATACTAATTAAATTAGAGTTGCCCCAATGGGTATCCGAATACTAGTCCTGTAATCCCATAATGCAAGGGGTAGTTGGATGTGCCAATATTTGTGGTGCTCTTGTACCATATTTTTTAATATGGATACCATTGTCTTATTTGAAGCTTTAGCTTACCCATTTTCTTGTGGATAATATGGAGTTGCAAAACTATGTTTGATTCTATACTTAGATGTCAAAGATCTCACAGTTTTGTTCTTAAATGACGTTCCATTATCTGAAATTATCTTGGATGGTATCCCAAATTGACTTATGATATTGGTGAGTATAAAATCAGCAATACATGCTCTGGTTGTCATTTTTAATGGAATGGCTTCCACCCATTTAGTAAAATACTCAGTAGCTATAATAATGAATGTATGTCGACCTAATGATGGAGGAGATATCTTACCAATGATATCAAATCCCCATTGATAAAATGGCCAAACTGCTTGAATGGACTATAAGACCTATGATAGCAAGTATGTAAGATTAGCATGATGCTAGAATTTAATGCATTTCTTGACATACACATTGCAATCCTTCTCCATAGTGGGCCAATAATAACCCATACAAAGGATGCGCTTGATGATAGCCATGTTGCTAAAATTTCCACTGCACATACTATCATGAGCTTGTGAAATTGCTCAAGATGACTTTTGGGTCTCAATACAACAAAGGAGAATTCCCTTGTAGCTTATACGGTATACGATGGCTGCTAACAAGATATACTTTGTCACTTTCTATTTAAATGTGCACTTCACAACACGTGATAATCCCTATAGGATTACACCAAGTCTAAGGAATTCATGTATCTATGACGTCCAAATATGATAAGCTTCGACTTCAACTGATAAGACAACATGTTCCCCCTGTGGTTCTACATTTGAAAATGTAGACTAGAAAACAACCTTATGGTGAATGGTAGTACCACTCCTCATTGGATCCTACAAGATCAAAGACCTCCAATATGATCTCTTGAGAAAGTCTCTAGCTTGGTAGAACCATTCATGGTTTGGTTCTACATGAATCATGTTGATTGACTCTTTGTTATCCAATGCTTTGTGTTGCACAACAGAGTGTGACAATGTTTTTACATGGATGGTAGTGAAATTAGTAGATAGATTTTGAGGGATTAGAGATCCCAAAGATGCCATTGTGTCTGCAAATATATTGGATAAATAAGGGATTGCCTCGATGTCGTACCATTCCAGTTAAGCTAGATAAATATCAAAATGATCCTTATAAGCTTTCAATACTGGACATCAGCATTGAAATAATCCCTTAACTTGGTTAAAAATGAGAAGGGAAACACCAAATATATTTAGCCTTTTTATCTTCATGGCAAAATCTATTTGAAGACCCAAAATTAGGGCTTCATATTTAGCATTATTGTTAGTGCAAGGAAAATCTAACTTGAATGACAAGGGAATTGGAGCTCCTTGTGGCGTGAACAACACTATTACTACACCACCCCCTTGCTCACACTTTGACTAATCGAAGAACAAGGTCATATCATCTTTCTTATCTAGTTCCTCAAGTTTGGGTGCTTTTGATAAGGTAAAGACTACATCATCAGGAAGCTCTATGGTGAGGGGTCTACTATTTTTGAGAGGCACCTCAACTAGTTGATCAACTATGAATTATCCCTTAATGGACTTTTAGATTATGAATTCTAGATTGAATTCTATCAATAGCATGATCCACTTCATAGTACACGTATTATGATATTTCTTACTCATTATATACTGCAAAGGATTTTATTTTGATATGACGTACATCGTATGACTTAACATATAGTGCTGCAATTTCTTTATAGTGAACACTACTACTAAACATAGCTTTTCCATGTATGCATATCCTAGCTCATAACTCACTAAGGTTCAACTAATATAATATATGGCTTGTTATTTATCTTATAAATTCTTTTGGTCTAACATAGTTCCCAATGCAAAGTCAATCATCGATATATACAAGAATGGTACATCTAGCCTTGGTGGAGCTAGCATTGGTGGCACCACCAAGTACTGCTTAATCTCATCAAAGGTTGCTTGAAAGTCCTTTTCCTAGTTGAATAGGACCCCCTTGTGTAGCAGTCGATTTATGGGTTGATATTTATCTAATAATTATACAATAAATCACTTTATGGATGCTACTTTGCCCTGTAGGCTTCTTAATTCCTTGATATTCATGGGGGATGCATTTCTAAAAGAGCATTGACCTTTACTGGGTCAGCTTTGATGCCTCATTTTGAAACAATGAATCCTAAGAGCTTTCTTGAAGTTACACCAAATATGCACTTCTTAGAATTCAACCTGATATTATGCTCTATCAGGTGATCGAAGACCTTCCTTAGGACCTCAACATGCTCTTCATGTAGCAATGACTTTGTCAATAAGTCATCTATATAATATTCTAAGATCTTATACATGTAGTCATGAAATATATATGTCATAGCCCACTGATATGTAGCACCAGAATTCTTCAGGCCAAATAACATAACCTTGTAACAGAATGTCCCCCATGGCATTATGAATGCAATTTTATGTTGGTATTTGGGCTTAATACGAAATTGATTGTAACAAAAAAAATTGTCCATTAAGGAGAGCATCTCATGACCCACAGTTGCATCTATGAGAGCATCTACGTTTAGCAATGGAAATGAATCCTTTGGTGTTGCCCTATTTAGGTCTTTGAAATCCATACAAATAGGAATCCTTCCATCAGGTTTTCCTACAGGTACCATGTTTAATACCCATTTTATATAGTCAATGGAAATGACAAACTCTACATTCAATAACTTTTGTAATTTATCCTTAACCATTAAGGCTACTGTTGGATACATATTATTGAGTTTCTGCTTGACTGGCTTCTTTTATAGATCTAGGAAAATATTATGAGTATTTAATTTTGGATTTAGACCTGGAATGTACTTATAAGTCAAAGAAAATAGATCAGGTCTCTCTTTCAGTAGAGGTATGATGTTGGCACACTCATCAGGAGTCAAATTTTTTCCAAATTTAACCTTCTTAGGATTAGTGGTATCATTGTTGATATCCACTTCAAAATGTTTCCTCTACTGACATATGGGATCCCTCCTCAAGCTGGTGAGGCATAGGAATAAAGTGGATGTCATCTATTGGGTTTATAGGTTCCTCATTAGAAGCATCCTTAGTGTGATAGACATCATGTGCACAACCTATCACAAAATGGAAATGTTGCAATATTTCTTCATTAGAGAAGAAATATTCAGGCTCTAGATGTGAATCAGTGTAATCCCAATCAATAGCATCTACATTAAGATACAATGGCTTGGAAGGATTGGCTGGATTGTGAAGTGGAGTGGTCAAATCAATGGAGATCATATTGATGGAATGGATCATGTATCCAGGACCACATGCACGTGACTCAACATTAGCAAAACTTCCATCCCCAAGATGTGGTTCTGAGGGTATGGGGATCTTTAGATCTAGTCCATGAATAGACTATCATATGGGATCATTAGGCTTTATAACCACCATAAAGGGTCACACCCAATAATGGCTCCTATTGCAATAAATGGTAAATATATAGCATGCATACAAGAAAACAAAATTGACAACAAATGAAACAAGAAATAAATCACTTTATTCCATTGTATTCAAATCCAAAATCCTATTACAAGTACGTCCCTGTTAGGGATATTAATTTTGATACAATATTACAATAGGAGTGCATAATTGTTTTCCCTCTTAAGGATAGGTGTGATTTCCAAATACCTCTCAGAATGGCATGAACTTCTCTAGGGTAGAGGTGTCATCTTCTTCACAATGGGGAAGTAACTTGATGGTTTGTTCTCCTTTGAAATTGTTCCTTGTGATCAAGAAACAACAAAAGAATGTCAAAAAGATAGGCAACCTCTCATTATGAGGCTCTTTTAGGTAAATTGCATAATGACACCATTACCATGTATAATCAAGAAAACATAAAAAATACTTCTAAGCCATGTAAATTGAATCAAGATTCATGTAATAGCGTAAAGGAAAGTAGCAGCTACAGTATGCATGGATCAGATATGAAAAGTGAAGCATAAACATGCATAAATAAAGAATTTAACCCCTAATTGAAGCATAAGCATAAAATGTAAATCTAACCTAGTTCTACGATCATAAGTCTTCTAAAATTATATTAAACCATAAAAATATTTAATCTAACCTAATTAGCTAGACATAAATAGCAATAGGAAGGCGGTTATACCTCTGTTGCAAACTGTAGCTCTGGTGCACTGTCTAAACTATAAATTGTGGCTGACAACCGTAGTTAGCACTCTGATAGGCTTACCCTCAATTCCAAGGGTATTAGGCTTAACCTCCTTGTCCAATTTATGTTCAAGGGTCACCTTCGATGTCCTTCTAACAGGTTTGGTAGTTGAATCACAGTGATGGGACTTCGTTTACCCATATTTGCATTTCTTGGCTCTCCTAGACTCCTAGGGCATCCATAATGCAATTCATCATGAATATTGGCAAGTAGGTAAGGGATAAGTGCAATATATCTCTCTTAGTATACTTGATTAAGTGTACAATTCGATAGGGTTTCGCTGCTAAAATCTCTAATGCTCTCTTTGATAGTTTGTCCTAATTTTGAGGGATACTTATAGGACTACCCAAGGGCTAGTGGTGGCTTCCTGGAGAATATAAGATCAAGAAAGTGTGGTTAGGACAGTTGGAATGGAAGATTACGCCCTCTAAAAACCTTATTCTAGATCCAATGGTCGTTTCAACTAATTTGGATTGGATTGAAGGCCAACTTAACTTCAATTAAGACTGCAGGTCACATCTGCGGTCTAGACTACAAACCGTAGGTCTCAATCATGATTCAGCTATAAAGCATAGGTATGGGATATGGTTTAGACTGATTACACCAAGGAGCCCAAATTGAGTGGTTAGAACCCCTACTCTATCTTGGTGTCTATCCAAGATCTTCCATATGGTCTTGTAGCATGTCCATATGAGTAATCACCCCCGACATGACGTATTTTAGGTGTCTACAGATGCTCCTTTTGAGATGCATTGTGAGATCAAAGGTTCTATGATTATCATTACTCATATCAATATTAGATGCCCCAGGTCTAGCAAAAGGATGTGCATCCTAGAATCATTGCTTCTAACTCTTTGGAGGCTTAAACTTGAAAAGCTTTCACTCGTCATCAGTCATTTAGGTAGTGTTTGATGCTATAATAGGAGTTGGGACTCTATAAAAGAAAGGAGATGAGATACAAATAAATTATCATATTTGCTATTTTCCCCCAAAAAAGGGTAAGCTTATGATAGCTATTGACAATGATTTGCAAGGATGAACACAATTTTGACAAGATCAAGGGATCTACGATCTTCAAGATCTTCTGTTGATTTTTATTATGATTTGATATTATGACTACCCCCTCAAGCGATGAGTCGATGAGGGTAATGACAATGTATGAAGCGACAATGTTGCTTGACCACCATGGATGATCTGAAAAAATTAAGATTTGAGAAAATTAATGCATTGGTTAAGCCTAGTTCAACATTTTATTTCAACTGTTAATAGTATTTGTATGCTTCTATGCCATGGAGTAGTTGGGCTACAATAGTTGTCTTAGGGAATCAAATTTATACAAATCCAATCAGATTTGTGTTGAATCAAATTATCGATGATTTGCTAAAAAAGAGGTCATAGAAGAAATGACATGCAATGCCTCGTTCCCATGGAGTAGTCCAGCCACAAAGGCCTTCTTAGGGATTGAAAAGAAGCATATCAGATCGACGATGATAATTTTTACCCCAAATGTGCCTATGGTAATTTACTCATCTTGTCGGATTGCATGGATCGTAAGTCGCTGCAACCGCCAAGTGTATAGGGTAAATTATTGAATGTAAGGTGCATTTGGTGTTTTAATTTTTTTGAATGTTTTGAATTATAAATTGAACTTATTTATTTTGCTAGGAAGTGTGTCATTCCTTGAAAGGATTATCATAGTGACGACCTCAGTTGTACTTTATAATCTCAGCTAGATTTTTAATTTTTGATTGGATCCTGGTGCTTGATTATCAAAAAATTTCTAAATTATCTTACTTTTATTGATCTTTGACCCAATGGGAGGCATTAATTGATATTTTTGGCCCTTCCCATGGTGGTATTTTCCAAAATTGTCTGCTAGTTGTAAACTGTGGCTAGGGTTTGCAGTTACCATTTGCAAATTTGGGAACTGTGGCTAGGACCTGTAGTCCACATGGAACATGAGAAGCCTATAAAAATTCTAAATTTCAAATATCTCTCATTATTCCTTTATAGCGACTTGCAAATTAGAGTAGTGATAGGGACAACTAACAAAATTGACCTGCAACCTACCACACCTTACCCGCATACCAACTTATAGCATAATAGTAGGGCGTGGGCAAGCATCTTCTAGCCACGGGGGATGAGGCGATGGTAAGGTAACTTAGAAATAAAACCTCACATCCATTACCAGTTAAAATAAACCAAATTAAGAAATTATAAAATCAATTACACTAAATTGCTGGTAATGCACCTCATCTTAGGCTAGGGTAGCATAGATTTAATAATTTTTTGCATTTTTGGCCATGGTATCTCACTCGACCAGACTTCAATCGGATACCATAGGTACCAGATGTAGTTTCCAATTTGTCAATTGGGAACCATAGCTTCCAACTATGGTCAACATTCAAAACCCCAACGGTCAATTTTTGACCGCATGTAGATCGTAGGGTTAACCCACAGTTCGCCAACTTTAGGAAAATTTTGCAAAATTTTTAAATTTTTTAAATTTTTAGAGGTAATTAATGTCATTTAATGCATTTCTGACTTTTTTGATTGACAAATTTAATTTGTAAGCTTGCATGATGACATGTTTTTGCAATTTGATCAATTTTTTATTATTTTTGATGATTTTTAGGTAGATTTTTTCTTATATTATGCTATTTATTTCATAGATTGACCTCTAGAGTGTGAGATCCTGATATTATGAAGACTCTTCATGGAGAGCTCACTAATGGTGAGCAAGAGTGGTTTAGACCTGTCAGCTTCGACTATGTTCAGGCATGAGGATTCCCTGGAACCTTCTAGCTACTATGCGTAGAGTTGTCCAAAGCTCTATCTGGCAGCCACTACTCCTAGCCTAGGGGAGCACTCTATTGGCTCATCTATATCAAGAGTTATATCAGATCACTGAGCATAGTCGTAAGGGCATTAGCTATAGTCTATTTTAATAGATCTAAGGCTAGCAACATATCAGGGTAGACCATCCTAAGGAGCTATACCTACACATTACAGACATTAAGGATGAGCATCAGTGCTATTCTACCTACTGACCTTGGGAGGAGGGTTTTTGTAGAAGGACTCATGCTGGTGAGGCCTAAAATTACATTATTCAGTTTGTAGCACTTGGGCTAGATGATATCCAGTGGTGGCCCTACATGTATTGTCCTGACTGGCCTAAGGCTGACGAGAGGCTTTGATGGGCTCACTAGGATAGATGGTTACTCAGCTAGAAGGCCAATATCAGAGAGTTTTAGCTTTTCTCTTGCATCCTATGATAGTTTGACATTATGCAGGACATCCCAAATATCCCATTCACTTACAGGCACCTGGATTTGGAGAGGGATATATAATGGATCTAGCCTCTGGCTCTAGGTGATGCTCTAGATGACTTCCAAGAGACTGGGGTTGACATAGCAATGACCACTCTAGAGTATGATGGATGGTGGTCTCTATTTTGTGGTATGGGACAAGGTATTTGGGCCAAGTGACAGATCAGGTCAGAGCAGAGGTGGGATCCTGATGGGTGTAGGGTACGCTAGCAGAAAGAGGGTAGTTGGGGCATAGAGGATGCCACTAAGGATGCTCCTGAGATTGATCCTAATAATGAGGCTCTAGAGGAGGGCGAGGTCCCTCCTAATAGTGTAGAGGGGCTACTCTTAGCATAGGTGGCTGAATTGTAGAGTCAGCTCGGTTGATTCCAAATTTAGCAGAGGGATAAGGAAACTACTATCACTACTCTAAATATGAAACTAATAGAGATATATCACCAATTTTTGTAGGCAAAGCAGGATATTTCTAGCTTGACAGCATGGGTGACCACCACAAATACCTAGGTTAGCGAGCTCACTCATGCTTGTAACTTGACAGAGGCATAGAGAGATGCAGCCATAGCAAAGTGGGATATGCTTAGGGTATAGAGGGGGGTCCCCCATCCTCTCAGGTGATTATGGGGCCTTTGGTGGCACCAACAATAGTACTACCAGGTGGCTGAGATCTTATGGTAGAGATTCAATGCCTACAGGGTTTACTTATGAGTGCCAATGAGAGGCATGCATCCAAGGTTTCTCGAGTAGACCAATTGGTTGGATACATTCAAATTCTAGGCACATAGGTTCTTGAGGATCCATACATTGTAGAGTCCTAGTGGACTATATCTTGGACTATAGGAAAGTCCACTGCTAGCTCTAGCCATCGCACCCATCAAATTGAGAGGACACATAGGTCCTCCAGTACACATGGCAGTAGTAGTCATACCAGTACCAATGAGGTAGGGTAGTCTTCTGTAGCATCCAGTCATAGGTCTCAACACATAAAGGTGCCCATAGCATAGGGGGAAGTTGGACAAGTGCTAGTCTTTGGGCTAGGCGGTACTCAGGGCTCACAGTAGGACCCATAGTAAACAGGGTAGCAGGAAGAGCAAGATCCTGAGCAAAGTACTAAGGGAGGTGGTGAGAGTTATGGTATAGGGGGAGTAGATCAGAGCTAGATATCTACTATTATAGGTCATATTTTTAATATATATCACTTTTGGTGTAAGGTTGAGGACCTACACATTTGTATCCTAGGAGCATTTTTGTACTCTCGATGTACTCTAAGACACACATTTCATGTATGATATGATCATTGTTATGGCTCATTTATTGTGTACTCATTTATTTTTAATTTTATTTTTATGTGATGCACATGGATGCAATGCTTACATTATGTTGATTTTATATGATGTGATGTATGGATGACATACACTAGCTATATATTTGATTTATGATGAGTATATGCAGTGTTATTAGATTCTTAGATGTGCCTTTTGATGGATGATGTATATGGATGCGATGTTATTTTCTTAACATATATTTGATATTGCTTTATTTTCATGCATTAATGTATGTAATGCTTTATTTACATGATGCTAATCTAATGTAAATGAACCTGTATGCTTTAATCACTTCAAACATAAGGAATGAATTCAAATATGTTTATAAATCTAATGGATGACACCACAGAGTGTATGAAAATCATGAATGTAATTGAAAATCCTTAAGATAAGAATTTAATAAATTAAACACCCATGTATGAAATGCAATGGTATGCGATGTTTATAATGTGAAAGATATAATGTGTCACTCGATTTTCTTTTGCACTTTGAAAAATATGCACGATATAGTCAGTGGTCATCTAAATATTATTGCTAATATCCATCCGATATCTATCCTATAAGTTGATTGTGCTTTTTATAATGATGTATCATGGGTTTTATACTTTGTAATTTGATGATTTATATGGTTGCTATTTTTGTCACTTCGTTGCTATGGGAGAAATTTTTGAGGTTTTCCATGAGACTCAAACACCCTAGTAGAATTATCAAAAGTTGCATACTAACAACACTAGACTTCTGAGATAAAAGGCTTTTGCTAGGATATACCCTAACTGTTCATTATCCCTATGTGTGCAAATTATTTTTAAGATAAGACACGAGCATTCCTCGATGTCAGAACAAGATTCTTTCATCCCATTGCTAAGATAGGGGTTCCACAAATGTCTTATCCAATATCAAGTTTAGATTTTAGTTAGACTAAGCCATTGGGAAATGCAGGAAACTTGAAGCTAGCTCTTCCACATTCAAATTTTGGTCTTGTCCATAAGTGAGATGCTAATGCATCAGACATATCATCATGTGTAAGGTACAATAGTGCTAACAAATCCAGGGATTCAGGCTCATTCCTTTCTATTCTTCAATTTTTGGGATACTTACTCATATGTAGTGAAGCAAGGGAGTCGATTCCATCTTCTTTTTGAACTGTATTTGGATCTTCATTTGATCTCTCTTCGAATTGGATTTTAGATCTTCATTTGATCTCTGCTCAAACTTTTGATTTAATATCTTCATTTGATCTTCACTTTGAACTTTGCTTTGAACTTTGATTTAAGCCTTTTTTTGATCTTCACTTTATCTTCACTTTTCAGCATTTACATTTGATAATTTTCTTCAAAAACTTTCCTTTGAGGGGATTTACTTGGAAAATTTGTTTCTGGTATATCAATTGAGAATATCGATCTTATGATATCAATAAGAGATATCACTCTGGGGAGTCGAACTATGATATCAATATAAGGTATCAATTATGAGGATTTATGTGGGATATCTCTTTGGTATATTGCTCATTTTATCGTAAGCAAGGGATTATAAATAGGGAACTAACCTGTCCTTTTTCCAACTGCCAATATTTCCCATACTATCCGCATAGAGGGATAAGCAAGGATAACTCTTTTCACTTCATGATACTTGGTCCTGCTTCATGGCTTTCATCTTCCCCTAGTCCTTGTTAGGATTGTTTAAATTTGTTGATTAGCGATAGACTTATGATATGCTAAGGGCTATACTAAATGAACCTTAGCTACAAAAGCAAAGAAATTTTTCTACCAACTCTTGATAAGACCACTAGATATGACTGAGTGACCATAAAATCTTAGTATATCTCCATAGCAACATTATAGGTTGTGTTGACAAACATAATTACTCACATGAATGATGGATCATGATAAATGCACAAATGCATGATTTAAACACAAACGTGGTGTCGTTTGGAAGACTAAAAAACACAATGCCTTCTATTACTAAATGCAATGGATGATGAATGCCTATATGCAATGCAGTAATACAATGAATGCATGTGTAAATGGAAAATAAAAATGCAAAATTCAAATGCAAATGCAAATGTTTTTTGATTTTATTGATTTACCAATTTTTTTGAATTTTATTGATTTTATAATTTTTATGGGTTTTGAGCCTCATAATTGACCAAATGATGAGTACATGCCTTTGGAGCCTTTATATTGACCAAGTGATTATTAGAAATCCTTGGAGATTTTGGGATTGACCAAAGGGATTATGGATACCTTTGGGGTGTTTTGGGATGACCAAGCGATTTTGAGAATCCTTGAAGCCTTTGGGGTTGACCAAATAGTTTTTTAGAAACTCTTGGTGCCTTTTGCCTTTGACCAAAGGTCTAACAGATGCCTTTGGAGCTTTTTAGGATGACCGAGTGATTAAAAGCAAATCCTTAGGGCTTTTAACTAACATGACCAAGCAATTTTAGGGACCCTTGGAGCTGGTTTTGACCAAACCCTCAAAGCTTTTGAGGTTGACCAAAGGGCTTACAGATGCCTTTGGAGCTTTTTGACTTGACCAAACCTCTAATAAAAGTATTTTGAGCTTTTAGGATGACCGAGCAGTTACAAACAACTCCCGAAACCTTTTACTATGCTCTTTAAGCATAAAACACCTTAATATGGATGATGTTGAGAGGTTCAGGCTCTTCAACACCCCCTAGCGAAATTAAGTGATAGGTACCTGGACCAATATTTTTAGATATGATGTAGGGTCCTATCCAATTAGCCATGAATTTGTCTCACATATCTGGTGGCAAATTAGAGTCCTATTAATTTTCTTTCAAGATAAGATCCCCAAATTCAAAGTCTCTTTGGTGGAATTTGACATTGTAAGCTCATTTTAGTCACTCATGATAAATGCAAAGATGCTCTAGGGCATTCACATGATGTTCATCAAGTAGCATTAGTTGATCCAATCGAGCTTGCCACGTAGTGTCATCATCGATGAAATCCTTCAATGCAATGCACAACATTGGAATTTCTAATTCCAAGGGCATAATGGCCTTTGCACTATATAATAGTGAGAACGATGTTGCCCTGGTGGGCATCTAAATACTAGTCTTGTAAGCCCATAGTGCAAGGGGTATCTAGATGTGCCAGTCTTTATGGTTTTCTTGTACTATATTTTTCAAGATGGCTATCACTATATTATTTGAAGCTTCAGCCTACTTTTTTTCTTACGGATAGTATGGAGTCACAAAACTATGTTTGATTCTATATTTAGATGTCAAAACTCTCACAATTTTTTTCTTGAAATATGTTCCATTATACGATATTATTTTGGATTGAATCCCAAAATGACTTATGATATGCTCCAGTATAAACTCTACTATACAAGCTCCAGTTGTCATTGTTAAGGGTATTACTTCCACCCACTTTATAAAATACTTAGTATTCATTATTATGAATGTATGATAGCCCTATGATGGAGGAGAGATATTGCCTATAATATCCAATCCCCACTAAGCAAATGGTCAAGCTGCTTGAATGGGTTATAAGGCCTATGATGGCAAGTGCGTAATATTAGCATGATGCTGGCATTTAATGCATTTCTTGACATATGCATTGCACTCCTTCTCAATGGTGGGAAAATAATAACCCATTTGAAGGATGTGCTTAATGATGGCCATGTTGTTTAAATTGCCATCGTACGTACCATCATGGGCTTGCAAAATTGCCCATGATGCCTCTTGGAGCTCTAAGCAATGAAGGAGAACTCCAGTAGTACAATATATCTCCTATTAAGACATATTCGGCTACTTTCTATTTAAATGTGCACTTAATGACATGTAGAAATCCATTTGGGATTATACTAAGCTTTAGGAAGTCTTTAATTTATGACATCCAATTTTGATAAATCTCAGCTTCGATTGCTAAGACAACTTGCTCCCCCTACGTATTTACTTTTGCAAATGCAAACTCGGAAACAAACCTGTGATGAATGGTAGTACCACTCCCCATGGGACAATGAGAGGTTAGTGACCCCCAGGGTGCCTTCTTAAGAAAGTCTTTAGCTCTAAAAAACCATCCATCTTGTGGTTCTACACTGATCATGTTTAATGACTCTCTGTTATCATATGCTGCATGCTTTTCTACTGGATGAGAGAGCGTATTGACATGGATGGTAGTGAAATCAGCAGAAGAATTATGAGGGATTAAGGATCCCAAAGAAGATATGGTATCTGCAAACCTATTTGAAAATTGAGGGATTGCCTTAATGTCATACCATTCTATTTTGGCCAAATATGTGTCAAATAGATCTTTATAGTCTTTTAGTATGGGACATCGACACTAAAAAATCCCCTTGACTTGATTTAATGAGCAAGGAATCACCAAATATGTTCAATGTCTTAATATTCATGGTGATAGTTGTGTGGAGGCCCAACATTAGGGCTTCATACTCAGCATTGTTTTTGGTGCTTAGAAAATCCAACTTAAATGACAAGGGCATTGGAGCTCCTTGTAGTGTGAAGAACACTATTCTGGTGCCACCCACTTTTTCACACTTCAAACTATCAAATAATAGAGTCATATCAGCATTTTAATCTGGTTCTTCAAGTTTAGGAGCTTTAGATACGATGAAGACTGCATCATACAGAAGCTCAATTTTTAGAGACCTATTGTTTGATCGTGGCACCTCAGCTAATTTATCTACTATGACCTATCTCTTAATGGACTTCGAGCTTATGAATTCTAGATTAAATTCTATCAAAAGCATGATCCACTTTGTAGTACACGTATTGTGATAAGTCTTACTCATCATGTACTACAAAGGATTTTGTTTGGATATAACATATGTCATATGACTTAGCATATAGTGTCACAATTTATTTGTAGCAAACACTACTACTAAACACAACTTTTCCATGTATGCTTACCCGAGCTCATAGCTCACCAAAGTTTGACTAATGTAATATATGGCCTATTCTTTGTCTTGCACATTCTTTTGGGCCAACATGGTTCCCTGTACAAATTTAGTTGCCGATATATATAGTAGAAAAGACACCTCTAGACTTGGTGGAGCTAGAACTAGTGGTGTCACCAGGTATTGCTTTATCTCAGTGAAGGCTACCTTGTAGTCCTTGTCCCAATTGAATGGGACACCCTTATGAAGCATTCAATTCATGGGTCAACATTTATCTAATAGTCGAGTGATAAATCACTTTATCAAGGCTACCTAGTCCTGAAGGCTCCTTAATTCCTTAATATTGGTGGGAGGACACATTTCTAAAATGGCCTTGACCTTCATTGGGTCTACTTCGATACCTCTCTTGGAGATGATGAACCCTAGTAATTTTCTATAATTTATGCCAAATACGCACTTCTTAGGATTCAACCTGACGTTGTGCTCTATAAAGCAATCAAAGACTTTCCTTAAGAACTCTACATGCTCTTCTCATAGCAATGACTTGGCTAAAAAATCATCGATATAATATTCAAGAATTTTGTGCATATAGTCATGAAAAATGTATGTCATGGCTCGTTGATATGTGGCACCAACATTTTTAAGGCAGAATGGCATAACTTTATAGCAAAATGTTCCCCATGGCATTATAAATGTGGTTTTGTGTTGGTCTTCAAGTTTAATAAGAATTTGATTGTAACCATAAAAACCATCCATTAAAGAGAGCATTTTGTGACCTACAGTTTCATATACGAGAGCATCAATGTTGGGCAACGAAAATGAATCTTTGGGTGTTACCTTATTTAGGTCTTTGAAATCCATGCAAATACGAATTCTTCCATCAAGTTTTCCCATGGGTACCATATTGGAAACCCATTCTGGATAATCGATGGAAATCACAAATTCCACATCCAACAACTTTTGTAGCTCATATTTCACCATTTAGGCTACTGTTGGGTGCATTTTTTTAAGCTTTTTCTTGATCGGCTTCTTCATAAATTCTAGAAAAATGTTATGAGTAACCAATTTTGGGTCTAGACCTAGCATATCCTTGTACGACCAAGAAAACAAATTTGGTATCTATTTTAGTAGAGGAATGAGGGTGGACCTCTCATTTGGAGTGAGACTCTCTCCAAATTTAACCTTCTTTGCACTGGTGGGATCATCACTGATATCCACCTCAAAGATTTCCTCTACTGACATATGTGATCCCTTCTCAAGCTGATGAGGGGTAGGAATCAAATGAATGTCATCAGCCAGGTTGAGAGGTTCCACATTGGAAGCATTTTAGGCATAATAAACATCATATGCACAACCTGGTGTAAAATGGAAAGGTTGCAACATTTCTTCATTAGGGAAGAAATCCTCAGGCTCAACGAGTGAATCAGCATGATCCTAGTCGATAGCATATTTTTTAAGATACAACGGTTTGGATGGATCTACTAGATTATGGAGTGGAATGGTCAAATCAATGGAGATCATGTTTATGGAATGGAATTGATATCCAGGACCACACAGACTGACCTCTACAACATCTGCGTAGTCCTCATATCCATGATCTGGCTCTAATGTCACAAGCACAAAAGGGTCTTCCCTATGAGGACTGCAAATAACTAGATCCTACCTATGCACTGAATGCAAAATAGGATCATTCGGCTCATGGAGTTGCATGTAGGTCGATAGAATAGGATTAACCAACCGATGGATTTGATCTAGGTTTAATCGTCTTGCTCTTAGACGTGGAACAACATGTAGCTGCCTATAGACCTCATCAATGTCAATGGGTTGATGGTGGTGATGCAAATAAGGAGGACCAAGGTAGGCCCTCTCTAGCTCATCTTCTTCATCATTGTCATAATAGAATCCTTAATTCAACCCCACTCCTAGAGGGCACTCCTCTAAGTGAGATCCCATGAATCTCACCTCTTGCATACTATCATTGCTATCCAAAAATCTAGATAATTATACTTCATATACGATGCTACCAAGAAACTTGGCTCGATATCTTCCCTTGAATGATAAATATTGGGAAGGATCTCTTTGGTATCTCATATCGATTCCATAGACAATAGATGATGCACATACAAAGGCCTTACATAAGTACCTTCAACTTCATCCCTAGATCGATAATAATTCAAGGAATCCTCTTCTAAATCATATCCTGGTCCACTCATATTGAATGTGGACTCCACTCCATCTTCATTACAAATACCTCCTAACTCAAGATCGCTTGTAGTAATGGGGTTGCACCCCTGCATGTCTATGTCGTCAATTGCCTCATGGGTTTGGTGTCCCAGTTGATATTTGGGGTTCATTTCTACTTTAGTCTACTCAAGGAGCCCTTCACAATGATCTTCAAGTGGCTCAATGGTGATGGCAGATATCATAGGGTGATTCCTCCAAAATTTGAAAGGATCCAGATGATATGGATTAAATTCCACATCATCTGCCATGCTGAGGTACAAACGATCTAGGGATACTACGAACAAATCATCCTACCCACATATTTGTAACCCTAGAATGAATCTATCAGTGACTAACTAATAATGAGATTCCAGTAGAGTCCTTTGTCCTTGTTCAAATAGACCAAGGTCGTACCCATGCCAGTGATATAGCTCAAAAATATGCATGGCATACTTCGAATTAGATAAATAACAAAAATTTACCGCAAAAGGTTCCTCATCATCTTCATCCATGGTCTCTCACGTTGAAAGCTGATATAGCCCTTCATAAATGTGTAGACACTAAAATGTGGTAAATCCGATTAAGCACCCACAAACAATGATCAAATTGACATCATATGGCCCCTTGGGCAGCCCTCAGGAGGCTCACAGTGGTTCTAGCCACTCCGAAAAGGTTTTTGGAGGCTACCGGCCCAATTTTGGGAGGTTTTGGCCCAAAATTCACCACCGTCCCACCCTGGGATGGTGGTAGATTCCCACCATCCCACCCTAGGATGGTGGTGAGCCATCATCCCAAGGTGGGACAGTGAGCAAGTTTGACCCAAAAAAGTCAAATCTGGGCCAAATGGCACCCAAAAACTGCCATTTAGCATGCCATATGGAGCATGCGGGTCAGAGGGCACTGAATCCTTATGAAACACTTCATAATGGAGGCCCAAAATTGGATATTCTCTTCCACATCCAGTGCATGCCTCCCGTTTGACAAGTGGCACCTCCTGCCATGCATGCCCTTGCATGCCTTTTTGCACATGAGCCCCTTTGGGCTATAAAATGGATTCAATATCCACACAAAAATATAGATAGGAGTTCTAGGATATGCAATGGAGTGCTTCCAATATTTCCCCTCACCTTATTGCACCTTTTTGCCCTCGAAATCTCTCTTTTGCCAAGGAGGTTACCGGGTGACTTCAAGAAGGTAATCTGAGCATAACTTTTCCATCCGGGTGAATTTATTCACAAAATTCGATGAAAACACACCTTATATTGTTTAGGAACATATTATAGTGATTTTGGTAGCAAAATATTGGCTGAATTTGGTGGGTATCCCCTCCTAGGGTGCCCCCCAAATAGTTGTAGTCACCACCATCCCCCCTGGGATGAGGGTAAATTATTACACAATTTCATTAATATTTTTAATTATTATTTTTCTATATTATCCCATGATTCTACAGTTCAAATTTCAGGTGATTTGGAGTTAAATTGACAAAGTTATAGCATTTTTAAGTTTTTGCAGGCTCGTAGGGCCCATCCGGGCACCCCAATTTGATGCAGGTGGATATGGGACCCAATTTGAAAATATAATCATATGGGTTGTCTTGAAATGTCAATTTATGCATACTTTCCAAATTTCATGAGTTTTGGATATGTTTAGGTTTGGGATTTGCTTGTCTTCTTCTTCGTAGGTTACAGGAAGGTGACGCAAAATCGAGGGGTCTACAGATGCAATTTCTGATATATTTTTGGTGATATCCTCTCAAAACATCCTCTTTAACATATCTGAAAATTTTCAAGTCATTTGGACATGTTTTGATATATTTTTAATATATGCGCTATTTTGCCCCTATGGGGATTGCATGTTTTCCACCATACACCCTTGCTATTTGACCCCTTTGGCTTCCTTGTGTGTAGGTGCAGGTTCTTAGAAGGCATTGGGAAGGAATATCAGACATCATATATTGAATATACAAGCAGTGGTGGCATTGGCTCGCCCACCTCGATTGTGGGTACGCGGAGAAACATTGGATGTGCACCTTGATTCCGTGAAAGACTTGGTCTTTGGGCACCCAATATTGTAACAATTGTATCACATTTTGAGCCCTCAAGGGTACTGTTGTGTAACCTTGGATCTGATCCAACAAATTAATAGAGAAGAAACTTGCTTTACTTCATTTCCTTATTGTTTGGTATTCTTTCATTTTCATATGCATGCTTCCTTTTTGATGCTCATGAGCGATATGGGGTAGATACACATATTTTTTTACATAATTTGGTGCACAATTTTTCCCTAATTCAGTGGTGATCATGGTGGGACCCTTGTCCCTTTTGATTTGGGTGAAAATTTGACCTCTTTCTTGCATTTTTGCCCTTTTTGTGTTGCAGGTGCTCCCCTCCCCACCCTGGAACGGTGGCAGAGGCTTTATCTGGCACACCCTGGGATGGTGGCTTCACCATCCCACCCTAGGATGGTGGTGAGGCTTCTACTCACCCCACCCTGGAGCGGTGGTGAAACAGAGAGATTTTTGCCCAAAAATTCAGAATTTGGAGAGCTCAAAATGGACAAGGTAAGTGCCTAAACCCTCTGATTTTCTGCTGCATTTATAGAGACTACAAAATTTGGTTTTTCTCACATTATTTTGTTTGCATAGAAAGGTTAAATGTCACTTTTTACTTTTCTTATCACATAAAGTAGCAAAAAGAAGGAGAAAAATAAAAAGGAACTTGTAGTAGCAATGCATCTGTTTGGTTTGATTGCTTGTGGCTTACCCATTGGGTAAGTTAGCATTTAGGATTTGCATTCATAAAGTCACATTTGTAGGTTCTTTATCCTAATTTTCTGAAAGTAAAATGCACTTATTTGCATGCATTTAGTGAATGGTCATTGATTGCTTCTTTGCTTACTTTCTTGGATAATAAAGAACCACACACACCACGATTCATATAAACGCTAGTGAGGTGGACTTCATTACCATCCACTAGTAGAGTGCAAGTGATGGTGGGTTTCATCTCCATCCACTTGGCTCAAATCCCATGAACCCGATCCATCTTGCCAAGGCCGGTTCCAAGATCCATCATAGCCCATGGGTTATAGCATGCATCACCCTTCGGGGAGGTGTATCACAGACTACGGGTGAACTGGGTGAGGAACTGGTAGGACCTGTGCTCCCTGGCCATGTGTGGACCTCATCACCACACATTATAGGTGGGATAACGCAACCTGGAGTTCATAGCCAGGTTGTCGAGCTATGAGTATACAGGTGAAATCCAATTGAACATGAGATTACAATCCAACAATATTTCAAACACGTGACACGAGGTCATTCTTTACAAAACAACACATCTAAAACACATGAAATAGTTTAGGGATTCACACTTAAAACTTAAAAGAGATAATCATCTATCTTATTGAGTGTTTCTTTCTTGTATACTATTTCATTAAGAATTTGTAAAGAAGATAATCACTTGGGGTACTAATAGAGGAGCGCAATGGTGCGCACCCGTAGCCAAGCCCAATCATGGGTGAAAGCTATGGAGAGTGGATTAGGAGACATGAATCATCTCCGATATAGCCCTAGGGACTTGGTTATACCTCCCTGGTGAGCCTCCACTCCACCTAGCCCCAAGATAGTAGGGCATGAGCCTCATATCCGAAGGGATCCTCTCTAGGACACCCCGAGGGATGATGAGCATTACTTGGGAGAGTGTTCTCGATATGTAGATATTTCATAGGCCTTCCTTGGTGAAAGGCAACTGTGCACTGAGGTGCTAATAGATAGAGTGGTGCCATGCATCCATATACCCATCAGGGCTGACATGCCTAAGCAGAGGTAGGAGTATGACTTCACACACTGGTCGAAGCAAGTCGACATGACTCTACCTCCATGCCACCTTGATAGGATACAATAGCTCATGCAGCCCGATGGGAATGACACTCATCGGTTAAGGTGAGCCAATTCAGCCCTACCTTTCCTCATTCAGGAGGGAAGACATGAGGAGATCCCAGAATTTCCTCAAGAACAATATTTTATGCATGCCCGATGTGCCTCTATGCCAATTGAGTATAATGAACACATGTTCCAGCCTGAGCCTCAAGTCAATGTGGTGAACCTCGAGAGAGGCAAGCACCCTATGGAGAACATAGAGTACCTTGGACAAGGTCGACCCTAGGGTGAGACTCCTAGGCCTCCTAGGCCTCACACTATGGATCAAATTAGGCAAGTGGTTGTGAGATATATAGAATGCCAAGCTCAGTTCAAGTAGCTTCGATGGGATAAAGAGCAACTAGACCGCTTGCACCAGCTTGAGAAAGAAAGGATCGAACGATAGACCAATGAGCTATTCCAGAAGACTTTGAGAGAGAGGGTCCCTACCCCTAAGACACATAGGTAGGAAGTCCATCCGAGGCAACCCATGCTCATTCGAGAGAGGTCCCCGAGACCTTATCAAATGTTGCTTCCATGACCTCCTAGGCTAGATCGGGAGATGCCTCCTAGGCCAAACATAGGGTGCCCACCATGGGTAGATACCCCCATTTATAGACCGCTCGAGAGATGCCTTACGGGGCTTATACTGAGCATGAGCCAGAAGTAGAATATGTTGAGATACCTTACCGAGGTAGGGGGTGACTTACCACCACCTCACCCTAGGTTGGAGGAGCCTAGACCTCCACCACAAGATGTGAACAAAGATGAGGAGATCAAGTCCTCAGGCCCTTATAAAGCATTGTTAGAATGCTTGGAGTCAGTAGAGAACAAGACCTCTGGGTCGAGATCTCAAAATCCCACTATGCATCAATTGCATAGTCAACCCATCCATCCATCAGTACCTATGCCTCCCTATCTAGAGCAATTTAAGTTGCCTCAGTTGGCTACCTTTAAGGGAGAAGAGGATGTGCAAGAACATGTCACTAGGTTCTTAGGTCAATGCTTTGGCATTCATGATGATGATGCTTTGCTTTTGAGGACATTTGTGACTACCCTCGTCGGCCCTGCCTCCGAGTGGTTTTACCAACTCCCTAAGCATAGCATCCATAATTTGGACCAACTTGTGGATGCATTCCTAGAATGCTTTGCCTTCAATACCAAGAGGAAGGCAATGTTGGCCGATGTAGCTAGGTTGAAATAATATGATGATGAGTCAATAACAAATTATGGCAATAGATGGTGAACCTTGCTCGCCAAGCTACCTTATCTTCTCCCCATGTCGGAGTTGACTCAGATGTTCTCCAAAAGTTGCTTAAAGCCAATCTCCTTGTTGCTACAGTTGCAACAATACCCCACTCTTGAAGATGCCTTAGCATAGGCTAGGATCATCGAAGAAATCAAGATTCAAGAGGGTGAGATTGTGAAGCCTCACAAGAAGGAATGGAACAAGAATGCTAAGAACACCCTAGTGCAACCTAAGTCAGTAGTAGTAAATCAGGTTGCCATTAGTGTCCCAGGGCCAATGCCAGCCATGCCACCTCAAAAGCCTAATTATCAGGCCACCCCTAGGAACTATGCCAAGGATAACCAGAATGGTCAAGGGAAAAATCAATAGCATCACCCCAAGCGACAATTCATGCCCATTGTAGAGTCTATGGACTCAATGTTTGATCACCTCTTGGTGGCCAATGCGATCCATCTACCTGATAGTCGACCTATCGACCCTAATGCACCTAAGCCCAAAGGATACAGAGAAGACCTATATTGCAAATTTCATAGGCAAAATGGGCATGATGTGCAAATGTGCTATAAATTCAAACACTTGGTGCAAGACCTAATTGATAGGAATGCCCTCTAGGTAGATAACCCTATCGCACCAAACAACCAATAGATGGAGGTCTTCAAGGACCCCTTGCCTGCCCACATGGAGCAGGCCAAACTAGTGCCCTAGGTGAATGAGGTTCACCATGCCCCTCCTAAGCAAGGATATGTTGGCATGGTCAGTATTGTGACAAGAAATAGGTGGTATCCAAGTCCAGCCGCACCACCTATGGCTCAGAGTGATGTCCCTTCGACATCATAGCCTATACCACCTCCTGGACCGAGCCTCCCACCTAGGCCTATAGTCACCATTAAGAGCAAGCTCGCTCAGAGCTTAAGAACAACATCTACCTGGCTCTCCATCTATGAGCTCATCCAACAATCACAACCTCATAGAGAAGCCTTGATGGAGATCCTTAAGGCAATTGAGCTTCAGCCCTAGGAGTCTAACTCCTTCAACAACTTTGTGGGGCATGTGCGACAATGCATGGAACCGGTGATTACTTTTCGAGAAGATGAACTTAAACCGGTTCCACATGATATGGTGGATCCCCCTTTACACATTGTCGCACGTGTGAATGGAACACCATACAAGAGAGTGTTGATAGATACTGGGTCTTCGAGCAACATCATAACTACAATAGCTCTAAAGCACCTGAAGCTCCCAACATCTCATATTGTCACATCTACCTACACCCTCCGAGCATTCAATGATGCCATATGCTCAATGGTTGGTACAATCATCCTACCTATTCAAGTAGGAGAAAATATCATCTCGATGATGTGCCACATCCTGGAGGGTGAGATGGCATACAACATTTTGTTAGGAAGACCATGGATCAGGGACATGAAGTGTGTCCCTTCCATCGCTCACCAATGCCTCAAGTACACTCACGAAGGGCAAGTTCATGTCATCCCCATGGACCTAGAGCCCTTCAAGTACTACAACATGGTGCAGCAATTACCCGAGTCGACCTTGCCATCGATACATCTAGATTTTCAACCGAATAAATCTAGCCGAGGTTCGACCCCACCGCTACCACATACCATGCCCTCCTCATCATCGGCTCTACCCTAGATGCCTAATACACCAGTGGATCCTTTGCCTAGGAACCCAGAGAAGTGGCCCATTGAGGAGGACCAACCGATCATATCCACTATCTCTACAGAGGAGATACTTAGCCTGGATGATGAAGAGACACCACACGAGGCAAACGATGAGCTAGATCAAGTCTCACTCTCATCCCTCTTCTATCCATAGCCCTAGGTTATAGTACATCTAGCTTCTACCAGATTGGGAGAATACATGGTTAGGAATGTTACCACTACTCCTACTTTAGAGTCGATGCAAGACATGGGTAGACCCCATCTTCCCATAGGCACTATCGTACCTCTTGGTATTCCCCCTAATCAAACAAATTTTATCTATGGGGGCCTTGACTATGGCATCAAACCTTACCAACAATAGGAGGAAGATGAGGAACCTTTTGGAGAAGATATTAACTACTTGTCTAACCCTAACTTCACCCTGAAGTACCTTGACCTATGCAACTGGCATGGTTATGGGTTAGGCCTGTATGAGCAAGGCACCAGAATCCCTTGTCAACCACAATATCAAATGCCCTATGACAAGTCGAGAGTGGGATGCAACAATCCCTTGCCTCTAGATGTCCTCTTAGATAGCCTAAATCGCTTGAATATAAGCTATGAGGGTGGGTTGGCCCAAGACCCTTATGCCAATCCCAATACAGTCTACTCCCTAGGGGATTACTTTCCATGGCTAGATGGGAACCCCATGATCCCTAGTGACATTCCCCCACATTTTGAGAGAGGGGAAGGTTCATGGAGTTGTCCCCATGTCTGTGATGAGTCAGATCAAGGCACCTCATATGAATGGACCTCAGAGGATGAGTCGGGTTATGAGGTAGCACCATATGACCCTTTTGAGTCGGATAGTGATCATTCACAAATTGTCCCCATTAATGACCAACAAGAAGGCCTCATACATCTGTTCCCTTTCCCTGATCCTATTTGGTGGTAGCTCCTTCCTCCTGAAGAGCCGGTTCACCCGTAGGAAGATAGACCTCCTGGGAGGGAGCAGTTAATTTACTTGAGCAGTTGGGTCCTCGTGAGCCTGAGGCACTACGAGATGAGAATGAAGGAATCCTCATCCATGATGATGATTATGAGGAATTAGCATATATGGGACCACACCTACCTGATCGCCCGATCCCAAGGGGTAACAATGAGGTTCCCATATATGACAGTGACTATGAGGATGAAACAGAGAGGGCATACCTTGGTCCTCATTACTTGCATCATCATCACGAGCCCATCGACATAGATGAAGTCTATCATCAGTTGCATGTTGGCCCATGCTTGAGGGCAAGGCCTATCAATTTAGGCCAAATTCACCATGAGGTCTTCCCTGACCCACCCACACACATGGAGCTCCTTGAGCCTAATGATCCCATCCTATAGTCTATTCCTAGATAGGATCCGAAGATCCCCATTCCCCAGAGCCACATCTAGGGGTGAGAGATGACATCAATACATAGTCACATGCACGTGGTCCTAGAGAGTAGACACATTCCATCAATATGATCTCCATTGATTTGACCACACCACTTCACAACCCAGCCGATCCTTCCAAGCCATGCCATCTAGATCTAGATGCTATTGACTAGGATCACGTTGATTCACCCCCATCACCCTCTGAGTATTGGGCTTGCGGTGGGTTGTTTCACTTTTCTACTGGCCCAACTCATGATGTCTTCCATGCTGAGGAGGGACCTGAAGTTCCCATCAAGGATTTAAATCCAGTTGATGACATCCATTTGATCCCTACTCCCCATCAATTGGAGGAGGGGTCTCATATGTCAATCGAGCCTACGGTTGACAAAGATATCGGCTCAGATCCTAAAAACCCACAATGTATCAAGCTAGGGGAAAGCCTATCCCCCAAAGAGCAAGCCGATTATATAGCCCTTCTCACAAAGAAGAAGGTAACTTTTGCATGGTCTTACAAAGACATGTTGGGACTAGATCCAAATATGGTCACCCATAATCTAACGCTTGACCCCAAAGTCAAACCTGTCAAGAAAAAGTTGAGAAAGATGCACCCAACAGTGGCCTTGATGGTCAAATATGAGCTACAAAAACTGTTGGATGCCAAGTTTATCATTTCTATAGACTATCCACCATGGTTGTCCAACATGGTCCCCATCAAGAAGCTTGATGGGAGGATTCACATTTGCACCAATTTTTGAGACCTAAACAAAGTGAGTCCTAAGGATGATTTTCCTTTGCCAAGCATAGATGCCTTGGTAGATGCCACCGTAGGACATGAAATGCTCTCCCTTATGGATGGCTTCTTTGGGTATAATCAGATTCATATCAACCCTGAAGACCAGCTCAAAATGGTATTCACAATGCCTTGGGGAACATTTTGTTACAAGGTCATGCCATTTGGCCTTAAGAATGTCGGTGCCACCTACCAGCGTGCCATGACATATATCTTCCATGACTACATGCACAAAATTTTGGAAGATTACATGGATGACTTATTGGCTAAATCTCTATTACGTCATGAGCACCTAGATGTCTTGTGCAAAGTCCTCGATCGCCTTATTGAACATAATGTGAGACTGAACCCCAAGAAGTGCGTCTTTGGCATCACATCTGGAAAGCTCTTGGGATTTATAGTTTCCAAATGAGGCATCGAAGTGGACCCTAACAAAGTCAAGGCAATCCTTGAAATGCCTCCCATGACTACCATCAAGCAGCTTCGTAGCTTGCAGGGGAGGATTGCATCCATCAAATGCTTTATAGCACAATTGTCGGACAAGTGTAGACCCATGAACAAACTTTTGCACAAGGGGGTCACATTCCACTAGGACGATGAGTGTCAGGATGCCTTTGATGCAATTAAACAATACCTGGCTTCACCGCTAGTGTTAGCTCCACCTAGACCAGGGGTGTCATTCCGATTATATATCTCAGCTACTGAGATTGCATTGGGTGCCATGTTAGCCCAAAATAATGAATTTCACAAGGAACAGGCCACATACTATCTCAGTCGCACCCTGGTGAGCTATGAGATTAAGTACGCATACATTGAAAAGTTATGTCTAGCGGTGGTTTTTGCTACCAAGAAGCTATGACACTATATGCTCAACCACACTACGTATGTTGTATCTAAAGAGAATCCATTGTGATACATGATGAGTCATACTTATCATAGTAGTCGCACGATGAAATGGATCATGTTGTTGATAGAATTTGACCTAGAATTCATAGGACAAAAGTCAATCAAAGGTCAGGTCATTGCTGATCAACTTGCAGAGGCTCCTCTCCAGGAGGATCAACCTCTTAGCATGGAGCTTCCCGATGATGGAGTCTTCCAAATATCAGAATCGCCTGATTCTGATGAGCCTGAGTCATAGGCGGATATGACTCTTTTCTTTGATGGCTCCAAATGCGAGCAAGGGGGTGGCATAGGGATCATGTTTTTCACACCGCATGGGGCTCCCATACCCCTATCATTTAAACTCGATTTCCCCTGCACCAACAATAATGTCGAGTATGAAGCCTTGCTCATAGGGCTTAAAATGGCTATCACCATGAAAATCACCAAGCTCAACATTTTTGGTGACTCCTTGCTCATTGTCAACCAGGTCAAGGGAATCTTCCAGTGCAAGTGCCCAGTTTTGCAAGCCTACAAAGCCCTTGTGGACAAATCCCTAGAAAATTTTGAATGGTATGACATCGAGGCACTCCCTCGATCATCTAATAATTTTGTGGATACAATGGCCTCTTTAGGATCCTTGATTCCACAAGACCCCATAGGGGAGATGACAACCATTCAAGTCAAGATGCTATCGCAATCAGTGGTTGAGCGTGAGAGCACTCAAGCCATGCCAGAAGTCCACTTGATTCAAATAGAACCTCATCAAGAGAGATTCTCACACATTCATGAGCACTTGAATCATGCCGCTTGGGGGACTCTGTTCCCCCAAACCCCTTTTGATAGCAACACAATGCTATTCTTACAAGTTCTATCCCAATCTGCATTTGCTCGGGATGAACTTCATGAGGGATAGGCAATTCATGCAATCGAGGCTTCCACACAGTAGGACTGGTCCACACCAATTAGAGAGTACCTAAAGCTTGGTAACCTCCCTCCTGGATTATCGCACGCTACCAAAAGGACATTTAAATGGAAGGCAACAAAGTTTTTCTTGTTAGGAGACATCCTATACCATCGGAGCTATGAAGGAATCCTCCTTCATTGCTTAGAGTATCAAGAATCAACTTGGGCAATGGCCCAAGCACACGATGGTACTTGTGGTGGCCATTTTAGTGGCATGGCCATCACAAAGTGCATTCTTCGCATGGGCTATTATTGGCCAACTTTAGAGTGAGATTGTTGTGCATATGTGAGGAAGTGCATGAAATGTCAACACCATGCTAACTTGACACATGTACCTTCTCAGGCCTTACAACCGATCCAATCGGCTTGGCCATTTTTGTAATGGGGGTTGGATTTAATCGAGAAAATCTCCCCTACATCCTTGGGCCATCACACATTTATCATCATGGCTACCGAGTATTTTACAAAGTGGGTGGAAGCAATCCCCCTTACCACTACGATAGGACCCCGCATAGCGGAGTTCATATTGCATAACATCATTTGTCATTTTGGTATTCCATCCAAGATCATTTTAGATAATGGGACATCATTCAAGAATAAATATGTGCATGCTTTGATAACAAAGTATAATATCCAGCACAACTTTTTGACACCTTATTATCCACAAGCAAATGGGCAAGCAGAAGCATCAAACAAGACATTAATTGCCATATTGAAGAAAATAGTCAAAGAGAATCATACCGATTGGCACACGCAAATGCCGCTTGCCCTTTGGGCTTACCGCACTAGCATTCGGATGCCCACTGGGGCAACTCCATTTTCACTAGTGTATGGTGCTGAGGTAGTCATGCCTCTAGAGTTAGAAATCCCATCACTGCGCATATCCATGCAGGAGTTTATTGATGATGATACTGCATGACAAGCTCACCTAGATCAACTTATGTTGTTGGATGAGCATCGCATTAATGCACTTGAGCATCTACGTGTGTATCAAGAGTGGCTCAAAAGAGCCTACAATATGAAAGTCCATCTCAGAGACTTTCAGGTTGGTGATCTCATCCTGAAAGAGAACCAACAGAATTCTAGCTTGTCGCCCCACCTACAGGACAAATTTATGGTAAACTGGTTAGGTCCCTTTGTCATCACTAGTCAAATAGGGCCTAGAACTTATCGCCTAGCTTCACTTGAAGGTGTCGAGGATCCTGAACCCTTGAACATCCTTCACTTATAGCCATTTCATGCTTAGAGAGCACCCAAAAGGCTCCTAGCGGGTTCTCACCATCTAGGTCAAGTAAAAATGCTCCTAGACTATCTACGATCATCTAGGTCAACCCTAAAAGCCCCAAAGGCATCCATAAGCCCTTTGGTCACTAGCCAAATACCCCTAGGTAGTCATAGACACTTTTTAAGTGTTACTGCATGTCTAGGTCACCCAAAGGCTCCTAGCGAGTTCTCACCATCTAGGTCAAGTAAAAATGCTCCTAGACTATCTACGATCATCTAGGTCAACCCTAAAAGCCCCAAAGGCATCCATAAGCCCTTTGGTCATAGCCAAATACCCCTAGGTCATAGACACTTTTAAGGTCTAGTCACCCAAACACAGCAAAATACTATCCCAACAAACACCATAAGCCTTGCAAATACCAGGAAACCTTTTAAGTCTAGGTCACCCAAAAGGCTCCTAGCAGGTTCTCACCATCTAGGTCAAGTAAAAATGCTCCTAGACTATCTACGATCATCTAGGTCAACCCTAAAAGCCCCAAAGGCATCCATAAGCCCTTTGGTCATAGCCAAATACCCCTAGGTAGTCGTAGACACTTTTTAAGTGTCCATCATCCATCTAGGTCACCCAAAAGGCTCCTAGCGGGTTCTCACCATCTAGGTCAAGTAAAAATGCTCCTAGACTATCTACGATCATCTAGGTCAACCCTAAAATCCCCAAAGGCATCCATAAGCCCTTTGGTCATAGCCAAATACCCCTAGGCAGTCATAGACACTTTTTAAGTGTCCACGCACGTCTAGGTCACCCAAAAGGCTCCTAGTAGGTTCTCACCATCTAGGTCAAGTAAAAATGCTCCTAGACTATCTACGATCATCTAGGTCAACCCTAAAAGCCCCAAAGGCATCCATAAGCCCTTTGGTCATAGCCAAATACCCCTAGGTAGTCATAGACACTTTTTAAGTGTTCATCCATTCTAGGTCACCCAAAAGGCTCCTAGCGGGTTCTCACCATCTAGGTCAAGTAAAAATGCTCCTAGACTATCTACGATCATCTAGGTCAACCCTAAAAGCCCCAAAGGCATCCATAAGCCCTTTGGTCATAGCCAAATACCCCTAGGCAGTCGTAGACACTTTTTAAGTGTCACCACATGTCTAGGTCACCCAAAAGGCTCCTAGTAGGTTCTCACCATCTAGGTCAAGTAAAAATGCTCCTAGACTATCTACGATCATCTAGGTCAACCCTAAAATCCCCAAAGGCATCCATAAGCCCTTTGGTCATAGCCAAATACCCCTAGGTAGTCGTAGACACTTTTTAAGTGTCATCACATCTAGGTCACCCAAAAGGCTCCTAGCAGGTTCTCACCATCTAGGTCAAGTAAAAATGCTCCTAGACTATCTACGATCATCTAGGTCAACCCTAAAATCCCCAAAGGCATCCATAAGCCCTTTGGTCATAGCCAAATACCCCTAGGTAGTCATAGACACTTTTTAAGTTCACATCTAGGTCACCCAAAAGGCTCCTAGCAGGTTCTCACCATCTAGGTCAAGTAAAAATCTCCTAGACTATCTACGATCATCTAGGTCAACCCTAAAAGCCCCAAAGGCATCCCTAACCCCTCATAGCAACAAATGCCCCTAGGACTAGACACTTTTAAGTCCACATCTAGGTCACCCAAAGGCTCCTAGCGGGTTCTCACCATCTAGGTCAAGTAAAAATGCTCCTAGACTATCTACGATCATCTAGGTCAACCCTAAAAGCCCCAAAGGCATCCATAAGCCCTTTGGTCATAGCCAAATGCCCCTAGGTAGTCATAGACACTTTTTAAGTGTCATCCACATCTAGGTCACCCAAAAGGCTCCTAGCGGGTTCTCACCATCTAGGTCAAGTAAAAATGCTCCTAGACTATCTACGATCATCTAGGTCAACCCTAAAATCCCCAAAGGCATCCATAAGCCCTTTGGTCATAGCCAAATACCCCTAGGTAGTCGTAGACACTTTTTAAGTGCCACCACACATCTAGGTCACCCAAAAGGCTCCTAGCGGGTTCTCACCATCTAGGTCAAGTAAAAATGCTCCTAGACTATCTACGATCATCTAGGTCAAAACCCTAAAATCCCCAAAGGCATCCATAAGCCCTTTGGTCATAGCCAAATACCCCTAGGTAGTCTAGACACTTTTTAAGTCAATCTAGTCACCCAAACTCCAAATACACCCAAGGCTCCTAGCGGGTTCTCACCATCTAGGTCAATAAAAATGCTCCTAGACTATCTACGATCATCTAGGTCACCCCAACAACCCCAAAGGCATCCATAAGCCCTTTGTCATACCAAATACCCCTAGGAAGCACTTTTTAAGTTCCCATCTAGGTCACCCAAAAGGCTCCTAGCGAGTTCTCACCATCTAGGTCAAGTAAAAATGCTCCTAGACTATCTACGATCATCTAGGTCAAAACTAAAAGCCCCAAAGGCATCCATAAGCCCTTTGGTCCCCCAAATGCCCCAATGGCCCCCAAATAAGCTCATTGGTCACATGTGTATACATATCAATCAAAAATTCAAAAACATCATCAAAACATCAAAAATTACAAAAACATTGCATCACACCACATTGCATCCCATTGCATTTTATCATCGCTTGCATTTAGGCATATTCATCATTAGCACTTTACATTTTAGAGTTGCTCATACATGTCTAGCACCATGATGGTACATTACTTACCACTCAAAATCAATGTTGTGAAAGTACTCATAGTTCAATACCACAATTATCATTTTCACCCACATTTTTCACATTTCCATAGTCATGTCTATTCCCTTCACTTAGCCATTTGTTTTAGAATGTCAGTAGGGTTTTCGATCACTCAGCCATATCTAGTCTCTACTCAGATTTTGTAGAAGGCTAGCTTGATTTTTAGGAGGTAGAGTCTTGCATTGATTATGCCTTGTGTACATCATATCCCAAACACAATTAATCATTAACAATCCAAGTTTTGCACAAAGACAGATGAAATCCATGAAGTGGTCTAGGTTACCTTAAGCGAAAAGGTCATCCTGCTCATCCCCCTATGTGAATGGTTCAAGAATGCTGAGAGTTGGCAAAAGGACAAGTTCTCCCCTACCCAATTCCCCCCACAACAATAAGTGGTTTTCCCCCATTTTTATCATCAAAATCCCACATTTTCACATGTTTGCAATAGTCTAAATTTGCAAACCCCCACAAAGCAAAAATTCCAAATACAAAAATACAAAAATCAAAAAGTGCACACGTCAAAAAGCACAAGAAACAGTGATCCCCATCACTCAAAATTCAAATCCCTTGCTCAAGAGAAAAAGAAAAAACTCAAAATAAATAGTGATTATTATCACTAAAAAGAGAAAAATAAACAGTGATTCTTATCACTTCATATGAGAGCAAGTATCCCAATACAAATTGAAGAAAGTAGGGAGTCGAACTTGAATCCCTGGAACTCTCAGCATTTGGAAAACCATCAGGTGATCCTCATTACGGGTTTGGTGGATAGCCTATCCATCAATGGTGGTAGCCTCCCGCATGATGATATGTCTACCATATTAGCTTTTGGGCGTATGTGTAGACCAATGTTTGCATGTGGATGAGCTAGCTTTGGTAACCTAGATTGCCTAGTGGTCTAGTCATACTTAGTACAAAACCTAGGATGGTGGCATTCATTTGGTGATCCTCAGTACAGGTTTGGTTGAGAGCCTACTTGGCACTGGTGGTATCCTTATGCATCTCACAAGAATGAACTCACTTGCACACACAGGGATATGAAGTACCTTGGTCATCCTAGCAGATTCATACCTTGTCAAAAAGTCTTGCATGGTTAGTATACAACTTTTGATGAGTTGACTAGAGTGTTTGAGTCTCATGAAAACCTAATGGGCATTTCCTAAACAACATGTCATTCATATCACTTCACCACATTCATTTCAATTACATTATTCACAAATCCATTATATAAGTCTCATGACAACATTACATATGAGTTGGTGCAAAATACATCATCTATGGTGCTAGCATAATATAGCATATAGTCTACACATTTTATCCGCTAAATCAATAAATCATCCATCTCACTATACATCCATGCATGTACAAAATCAAATCAAAATCACAAAATATGCATACATAGGCATTCATCATCATTGCATAAATCAAATTGCATACATTTCATAAAACAATAAACACATGATGATAAACCACATAAAAAGCTCATATATATATGTGTATATGTATGGGACAAAAAGATACATCATGTTGCCCATAAGCTACAATAAAGTGAGTCCTCAGACTTCACACTGCTAAACATCAAAAAACACAAAAAGAGTCATGCGAGCCACTACCATGGTCACGTAGGACCGGTACTATGACTCGCACTCCCACCTACAGTTAGAGTCCTCTATGAACTCCCATACCTACTACCACCTACCTTAGCTCTCCACCTAGACCCTAGTGCCTCCAGCCTAGAGGAAGACTACCCTATCCTACTATGGTGACTCTAGTATGACCCACTAGCACCTGCATCATCCCGTAGATGCCCACCAAGGTGCACTACCTCAGTCTCTAGCTCATCCGCATAAGCCTACCCCCATCGACACCATGCCTGGTAAGTCTCCACCATAGAATGGAGTCATGTCACCTCTACCTATAGCCTAGTCACCTCCCCACTACTGGAATCCTCCCATGTAGGGCTTCGAGATCACAACTATGCCCGAAGAGATGCTATCTCGGCCTGAGCCACCTATACCTCGGCTCACTATGCTGCTAGCTCTACCTATACATCATGCACCTATGTCCATAGGAGATCTCTCTCCTACCTCACCCTGAGTAGCTCATCTCATAGCTCTACCTCTATATCCCTCGGTGCCATCGATGGTGCTTGCACCTCCTCATCCCCAACATCATCATCCCCCAAGTCACCTCGATCTCCTAAGTCTAGGAGATCCACATGCTCCCCTACCATATGTCCCTACCAATCACCTGCCTCACCCTGGTCCTCACCAGAAACATCCTGAGGTGCCTCCCTAGCTGCACCCCTCCCTAGTGGCCCCTCTCCATGCCCCTGGCCTATCACCCACCAAGCGTCATACTCCATTGTAGTCCCGACATCATCCACATCTAGAATGTCTACTACAAGATCCATATCCCATGCCACTACCTCTACCATCGGCCATGCCAATGTCCTCTCATCCCCATGATGCTGATAAGGCACCGACTCACTAGGCACCCCCTAGCATAGCCCAAACTATCGCATCACCCAAGAAAAGGAAGTACTCCCACTCCATGCCATGTCATCCAACCAACCATCTACCTCACCGCACCCTATGGAGCTGTACAGTAGCATCTGCCCACTCTGGGAAATCTCTGTATGGTCTCCAGAACACCTGGCCTACCTCGAGTCATGAGAATAGATCTGCATAGTGACCCACATCACCTATGAATCATCGAATCTATCCCCTCTCCTGAGCCCTCTACCATAGGATGTCATATCCTATCTCCCTATCTACTAGTTATGCCCGAGTCATCCATGGTAGCCCATGTGGTCACCCCACAACTATGTGCTGCCATCCCCAACACTACAAAAAAAAGCTACACCCCACACCCTTCCATCGATGGTAGTGGATCTCGTACAACTCATCATAGAGTTGTGCCAATAGTGTAGTACCCCATGCCATCACTAGTGGCTCCGCCATAGTACACCTCACCAACGCAAACACTATCTCCACTAGGTTCCATGGGAACCTCACTCTAAAAGAATCTGGTAGTAGCATATTGGAGATGAGCATCATGAGTAGTGTATGCCTCACCCCCAATACCTTCACCTCATGCCAGAATCCTACCAACATACCCCCCTTCAAGCAGTCCAACTCTACCATCTCTAGATCATAACTGAAGTACCTCTCGAGCACTACATATCTCTGGTCTCATGGTGTCATGCGGATCAACCACCCTTCTATAAAAATCTAAAGAATCTGATAGATATCCTCAAGCATCACCATCATCTCCCTAGTGGGTAGGTGGAAGGTATTGGTGCATGGATCCCATAGATCAATCAGGGCAGTCAGATATGCATGGTCTCCTATAACAACCTCTAACCGGGTCACCTGCTTGAGGTCGATGGCATCCAACCACTCCCAGTCCTCTATGGTCAAGGCATCCCTCATGGAATCAAAGAGAGTAGGTACTCGATACTGACTCCTCACCACCTGAAGGATAAGCAACTCAATAATACAACACCAAAATGGCCTCGCATGGCCCCAAAAACATTCAAAAGAAAAGACTCAAAATGGCCCCTCTTTGAGGCTAGTTTGTGGCCATTCCCCCTAGGAATGGCCCCCAACCCTATGGCCAGCCCATCAAGGGATGGCCTATGACCAGCCCACACTAGCCATCCCACCTAGGGATGACTCCAAAAAATTGGGCTCAAAAAGGCCTTTCAGGCCATCAAAAATAGCAAAAACAATGCAAAATTGGACCTATAAAATGCAATCTAATTGCACAAAAACATGGGTAAAACATAAAATTTGGTACATATATCATAAATTAGGTTTAATTACCTAAAATATAGTGTGATATGCTTCCAAGTCAAAAACATACCATAAAAGCAAAAAAATCAACTCCTAACACTAGGAAAATGCAATAAGAGAGACTTGGCATACCTGTCTCGCACCGGCTCCTCCACTGGCTGAGTCTACCCACTGAATCATGGTGACTATGGGATGAATTTTATAGTGCTCCACTACTCATAATCACTCTCCTACTCCTCACCTCTCAAACTGCCAAAGAAAGCATGCACAAATGAGCCTAACCTTCATATTTTGGGTTTATATAAAGATGCAGGGGTCACCACCATCCCAGGGTGGGATGAGCACACATTTGGCTGACCGTGCCACCCTAGGATGGTGGTAGAACATGCCCTCATCCCACCCTAGGATGGTGGTAGCAAAAATAGGCCAAAACAGCCCAAAATGACCCAAAACAGGTCCAAAACTGCACCAAAATAGCTCAAATTGGGTCCAAATTTCACATAGATCAAAATGCAACCATGAGGATCCTAGGAGGGATGGAAAAGTTGTTAATTCATGCCCTAATAAGGCCATTGTGGCTGGAACACCCCTCGGGCATGCAGTTTTCAGCTCCTTTCCTCCAGGAAAACTCAACAAAGTCACCAAAATCCTCTCCAAATTGCCCTATTTTTCAAGGGACAAAGCTGAAGGTAAGCATAACACAAGTCAATTGGGTCAAGTGACTCATCACTTTTCTCATTGGTCATTCCCTCATCGACTCATCACTTGAGGGGGTAGTCATACTCAGTCCAAATCAGCAAGCACACACTCAATTATGCGAATTGCGTTCGTTCAATGAATCTTCGATAAAGACAATCATGCTCCTGCTTGGGGCAGCAAACAAGCACACAATATCACATCATAATGCTTGAAATTACTAGCATCATGAATTCATGGGCCTTAGCCTTTCATGATGGACAATTTTCAAGCATAGGCATGCTCATTTAATGAGTCAAAAACAAGGATTCAAGAACACACACCCTTTTCATGATTGGGGCATCTAAAGTTGGTTAGGTTATCGAGTAACCTTAATCATTCAACATTTTGGTCATCTATTTTTGCTTAGCGTTGTGCTGCACACAATGCATCTCAAAAATGGGCATCTATAGACACTAAAATGTGGTAAATCTGATTAAGCACCCACAAACAATGATCAAATTGACATCATATGGCCCCTTGGGCAGCCCTCAGGAGGCTCACAGTGGTTCTAGCCACTCCGAAAAGGTTTTTGGAGGCTACCAGCCCAATTTTGGGAGGTTTTGGCCCAAAATTCACCATCGTCCCACCCTGGGATGGTGGTATATTCCCATCATCCCACCCTGGGATGGTGGTGAGCCATCGTCCCAGGGTGGGACGGTGAGCAAGTTTGACCCAAAAAAAGTCAAATCTGGGCCAAATGGCACCCAGAAACTGCCATTTAGCATGCCATATGGAGCATGCGGGTTAGAGGGCACTGAATCCTTATGACACACTTCTTAATGGAGGCCCAAAATGGATATTCTCTTCCCCATCCAGTGCATGCCTCCATTTTGACAAGTGGCACCTCCTGCCATGCATGCCCTTGCATGCCTTTTTGCACATGAGCCCCTTTGGGCTATAAAATGGATTCAATATCCACACAAAAACATAGATAGGAGTTCTAGGATATGCAATGGAGTGCTTCCGAGATTTCCCCTCACCTTATTGCACCTTTTTGCCCTCGAAATCTCCCTTTTGCCAAGGAGGTTACCGGGTGACTTCAAGAAGGTAATCCGAGCATAACTTTTCCATCCGGGTGAATTTCTTCACCAAATTCGATGAAAACACACCTTATATTGTTTAGGAACATCTTCTAGTGATTTTGGTAGCAAAAAGTGGCCAGAATTGGTGGGTATCCCCTCCTAGGGTGCCCCCCAAATAGTTGCAGTCACCATCGCCCCCGGGATGAGGGTAAATTCTTACACAATTTCACTACTTTTTTTAATTATTATTTTTCTATATTATCCCATTATTCTACAGTTCAAATTTCAAGTGATTTGGAGTTAAATTGACAAAGTTATAGCATTTTTAAGTTTTTGCAGGCTCGTAGGGCCCATCCGGGCACCCCAATTTGATGCAGGTGGATCTGGGACCCAATTTGAAAATATAATCATATGGGTTGTCTTGAAATGTCAATTTATGCATACTATCCAAATTTCATGAGTTTTGGATATGTTTAGGTTCGGGATTTGCTTGTCTTCTTCTTCGTAGGTTGCAGGTGAGCGACGCAAAATCGAGGGGTCTACAGATGCAATTTCTGATATATTTTTGGTGATATCCTCTCAAAACATCCTCTTTAACATCTCTACAAATTTTCAAGTCATTTGGACATGTTTTGATATATTTTTAATATATGCGCTATTTTGCCCCTATGGGGATTGCATGTTTTCCACCATACACCCTTGCTATTTGACCCCTTTGGCTTCCTTGTGTGTAGGTGCAGGTTCTTAGAAGGCATTGGGAAGGAATATCAGACATCAGATATTGAATATACAAGCAGTGGTGGCATTGGCTCGCCCACCTCGATTGTGGGTATGAGGAGAAACATTGGATGTGCACCTTGATTCCTTGAAAGACTTGGTCTTTGGGCACCCAATATTGTAAAAATTGTATCACATTTTGAGCCCTCAAGGGGACTTCTGTGTAACCTTGGATCTGATCCAACAAATTAATGAGAAGAAACTTGCTTTACTTCATTTCCTTTTGTTTGGTATTCTTTCCTTTTCACATGCATGCTTCCTTTTTGATGCTCATGAGCGATATGGGGTAGATACGCATATTTTTTTACATAATTTGGTGCACCATTTTTCCCTACTTCAATATGAAGTTATTTTGGTTAGGCGTATCTCCTAGTGGAACCACCGATCCAACCGAATAACGATGGGCAGATGGTCTGCCCATCTCTTGCGCAGTCTTTAGAATTGGTTCAAAGGTCACATTTTGCAAAAGATGCTCGCCTAATCCAGTATTAGCGATATGTACCATCACCCATGGTGTAGATGACCCTATTGAAGATGCAGGCAAGGCAAGTTAAGGTGCCTCCTCAACTTTGTCTTGGGGTTCCTCAACTTCCATGGTAATGGGAACATATTCGACAATTGGCTCGGGCTCATGCTCTTTCTATTTCTTACCCATATTTGCTTTTAATTTCCTATCATCCTGATACATGACTAATTTTGACAGCTTCAAGGAAGTGGCAGTGGTATGCTATGATCTGTGTGACACAGATGGCATAGGTTGAGCATGAACTACCGATTTACCTCCTGGTTTCCTTATTGGTGATGATGGCTGAACATCCAGGTGTGTTGATGGGAGTATGAAACCCCTAGGCAAATCTACGAGGTTCACAAACTAAAATGATTCCTCATCTGATGCCACTATGTGAACCAATACCTCATGAATATATTTCATGCATTGATGCAATATCGATGGGACACAATGTATTTCACAAATCCAAGGCCTAGTACTACATGGCCCCTTCTATCATGTGACACATTACTAAAATGGTCTTTAGACCTACCTGTATGGGTAGGATAATTGTGTCGACATTCAAACATAGTGCATAATTAAACGCTCTTAATGTAAATGTAGTTGGCACAATGTGTGATTTAGGTAGCTTCAAATGACTCAGTTCCTTGGTCATTATTATGTTGATCGATGAGCCAGTATCGATCAAGACCCTTTTAAATGGCATGTGATTCACACATGCAATTATATGCAATGGTGGGTCAGCCGTAGTTGTAGAAACTGTCCTTATATCATGATCATAAAATTGGATCATCGGTTCTTGAAACTATTGTACATGTCCCACAAAATTTGTGAATGCCTGTACATCCTAGGTTTGTACTTCAATGGACCTCAAAATATCCAAAATAGTCTCCCTGTGCCTCGGGGATTGTTGAATTAATTCATATATTGACAACTTCGTAGGAGTTTTCTGCAAGTTTTGGACCAACTTGCTCCTTAGGGTCACCACCAGTCTTGTTGGTGGGCTTGGAATATTCTGTCAGCCACTGATTTGGCATGGCTTGTATTTGAATAGGAGCATGAGGTTGATTTTGTTGTTCGTATATCCTGTGTCTAGTAACAACATTGACCATACCTACGAACCCCTAGGTAGGTGGTTTGACTCGTACCTGGTTAACTTGACCAATGTGGTTTTGAGGCACCTCATGATTCGATAAGGTATTCTTTTAAATCCCCATATTTTTATTGTTTGGAACCTACAGATTGTGAGGCACTACAAACTCACCCTTGTCGATCATATTTTGTACTAGGTGTTTTAAATACCAACACACCTTGATGTCATGCCCTTTCACTCTATGAAAGATGTAAAATAGATCATCTTAGAACCCCTTTGGTTTGGGTTGATTGAGGTCTATCATCTTGAATTTGGGTAATATGATTACCTTGGCCTTGCATAAGTGATGAAAAATCTCCATCAGTGATTCTGTCAATGGTGTGAACTAGTAAGGTGGGAGTTTCTCTTTGTTTTTTCCCTTGAAGTTATTGTGCTTGTCATACTGCACAAGGGGAGGTTGGGCCTGATAGTTCTGCTTTTTCTGCCCGTTGTCCTCCTATTGGAGATTCAATACCACTTGATTTACGTGGACCTACTTGCCCTGATACTTCGTGGTACTCTTCTTTCATCCCTATCTCCTATTTTTGAGCTTCAAGTTGTCTTCTTGTAACTTGATGTCTTCAATCACCTTGGCTTGTGCCAAAGCCTCTTCGAATGTAGCATACTATTGTAGCTGCAGTAGTAATGAGATGTACTTGGTACAAATCTTCATGAAAATATGAGTTAATTCCATGGTAGGAATGGGGAATGGCAACTTTACCATTAATCTTCTACACCTCTTTCCATATTGTTCTATTGGCTCATCGTCGCACTAATCTAGCATAGCCAGATCGGAAAGGTTGGCCCATTCCTTCACACCAAAGGAATAACGTTCAAGAAAGGCATCAACTAATTACTCAAATATTGTTATACTATGTTTCTATAGCTGATTAAACTAATATAGGGCAGGCCTTGAAAGTGTTGTGATGAATGTGCGCAACAATAAGGCATCGTTGCTTGCTATATGAAAATAAGCATCCAAAAAGCTCGTTACATGTTCTTGTGCATCTTCATCACCCTTGAACTTATCTAACCTGGGCATATCAAAATGCTCAGGGTAAGTTGGAGTAGGCACTAAAGGATCCAAAGGATTATTATGAATTTTCCTTAGATTCGGATTTTGAATAGTCATGCCTTGTCTCTCAATGGATTTAATTTTCTTGGCTAAGGCCTTATAGGCCTCTGAAGATAGAAAGTCCTCCTCCTTAAGTTGACGTGTAGGTGGATTAGGATGTACTGTCTTCCTTGCATGAGATGGAGGTATTTTCTCTTCCTCCTCTTTAGCTTAGGAGCTTTCAGGATATTCATGCTTGTATCCATCTCTTGCTGCTACTTCATGTTGTCGACTTGAAAATATTTAGGCATGGGGGGATGATGAGCACCAAAAATGCTCATTTTATATACACTTTTAAGGGGTATCGTTATTGGTTTAATTAGCATTTGAGATGTATTTTTATATAAATTTTACATATAATTGATAGAAAATAAAGTATTATGCTTGACTGGTGTTTTTAGTGGAAAATATGTATAAATGCATATTTTGCTACTAATCTGGTGTTTTCCAATCTACATCCCACTTGGACTTGGCATATTTATGTTTCAAGGGAACCAAGGTGTATTATGGCAGAAGGCACCTTGATCCCATGTATTTTGAGGTGCCTTGATCCCATGTATTTTGAGGTGCCTTGATCCCATGTATTTGAGGCATCTTGATCCCATGTATTTTAAAGTACCTTGATCCCATGTATTTTGAGGTGCCTTTATCCCATGCATTTGAGGCACCTTGATCCCATGTACCTTGAGGTGCATTGATCCCATGTATTTGAGATGCCTTGATCCCATGTATTTTGAGGTGCCTTGATTCCATGTATTTGAGGCACCTTGATCCCATGTATTTTGAGGTGCCTTGATCCCATGTATTTGAGGTGCCTTGATCCCATGTATTTTGAGGTGCCTTGATCCCATGTATTTTAGGTATGTTGATCCCATGTATTTTGAGGCACCTTGATCCCATGCATTTTAGGCACCTTGATCCCATGTATTTCAAGTCCCTTGATCCCATGTATTCTAGGTGTCTTGATCCCTTGTATTCCAGGTGCCTTGATACCATATATTTGGAGGTGCCTTGATCCCATACATTTGGAGGCACATTGATCCCATATATTTGGAAGGTGCATTTATCCTATTCAGAAGATGCATCAAGTCAACATTGACCAATTGACCAATGGGATAAGGAGGTTGTTGCACATAAGACAAAAGGAAAATATTCTAATCGTGCATCATGTCTAGAATAAAATAAAGCAATGCTATTATTGAGTGGTTGGCCAATTAAATTTGTAAGGATTTTAAATGCATTATTTTTAGGATGCATTATTTTATTACGTACACCTCATGATTATTATATTTATCCTTTTGGTGAACGATCATACATTCAATATAAAAATAGTACCTGTGTATGAACCGACTGTAATAAATCATTCTATGTGATTAAAAATAGACCAATATATTATTGTAATAAGATCTGGCTACATATTATATAAATAACGCAAACTAGATGAATGAGAGGAAAGGATTAAATACACAGAGAGCTATTTTATTTCATTTTTTGTATAATTTATTAAGATTTGTAAATACTCTTATTCTCTTAAAGTAATATTGATGTAATTAGTCGGACAGACTATCTGTGGGATCCTGAGCCCACTCCTTGTAGTAGTCCTCCCCTAATTTATTTCTATCATTTATTTTTAGTAGATTAGTGTTGGACACCAAATTGACATCAAGTTTTACTTAACACTGTAACTGTCTATCTTCCAATTTTTTATCTAGGCATGCATCTGATAGTCACAACTTGAAACTCAAGCATTGGATGGACCAAAGACAAATTCAATCTAACCTCCATAGTAGGTTGGTTCCTTGTTAACTTAAAATGGTGTTGACTCAATTAAAGCTCAAATAGGGTTTTGAGGTAAGGATTAGAAAATATTTAGGGTTAGGAATGTTATGAAAAATAGTGTCCAAATAGGATAACAACATAGGCAACTACAAAAAAAGGCTCCCACAAGCTATTTCCAATGTCTCATCACTCAAGATTAACATCACCCAAATAAATGAAACCTTCACACATTAAAGCATAAACAAAGATATATTGCAGAAAGCAATTCCAACATCCAATATTGATAATCCAAATAGTAGAATAGACCAATATTTAGATTTAACAAAAATAAACTTCATAAAAATACATATCTAACCAAGAACATATTTTAACTATGCTCACAACTAGTAATCCAATAAGCTATAATGAACTAACCATTCAAGTATTAACAGAAATGCAACTCAAGGTTTCAAACCTCTTGCATAAGATGATGAAGATGACAAATTTGAGTCAAAATATTAGATTAATACTCCTTCCATTAGCTCACAAGAATATTTACAGTAGGGCAAGCAAACACACTAGAGATGACCCTAGTAAATGAGGGTTTAACCTCTATTTATAGTTTGTAAATGAAAGAATATTAAGAAAAAATTACAAAAGATTATATATTTACAACTCAGCAGAGAGTTTGCTGGCATTATCTTACTGGTTGGAGAGCTTTGAGAAATCTAATATGAGAAATCCGCCATGGTAGCATACCTCTGTAACTTACTGGTTTGTTGGTGGTAGTTAGAGTTTGAACAGTTAGATACTGCATCTCATCCATAGATCATTTTTGGGAGCTCAGCTCTACCATAGATCTATAACCACATATGGTTCTTGTTCTTGAAAATCCTCGATGCTTTGTATTCCTACCCTCCAACTGATTGCACTTTAATTCGATGAGTTTTGGCCTTTTAAATCTTTCAAGAATGTTAGCAAAAAATTGGACCATTGATCTTCATCATGGATGACTGAGATTAAACCTCCAAAAATACTCTACAAATTGGCAAGGAAAACCAAAGCACCAGTCCACACTTTTAATTTGCTGACATCATATTTATAGCCTTGACCATGCAAAATCGAATTTCGACGTAAAATGCACTAAGAGGTGAGTGGGATGCAATCCACTCATTAACTTTTCTTTACTCTTATTTGACTTCAAAACAATTGAAATATATAACATAACGCATGCTGACATCATATTTTCTTTGTTAATATGCAGAATCACCAATCCGCACTCGGGCAAGTGCAACTCATCCTTTGTTGTCATTCTACACCATATACAATGTAAAATAGAATTTATCTTCATTTCATACTCTATGTAATGTAAAAGGGTTTTTGCCACCAATCCACAACTGATGTAGTGCTTTCTACCTATTTATCATTAATCCAATCCAAAATACTCTTGAGACTCGGTGGAATTGATCTTACCGACACTTAGCCTCTTGGAGCATGCAAAAAACTACTCTCGATTGCCATTTTGTACTTTATTTTGCGCTAACATCATCATAACCAAAAAAAATTTTTGAATTGGGACCCATCGTCAATACACACCAAAATACATTATAAACCGAGTGGAATTGCTCAAGATAAAAATTTCACTAAGTGTTGGATGGATTAGGAAATTCATGTTGTGGATTCACTCCAAAATACACTGGAAAATGTGCAAAAAGGAAACTTCATACCTTAGAATAAAATTTTCAATGCATTCTAAGGATGTGGTAATTTTGGGTCTACATTTTGGTGCCTCCCGGGTGGATTTTCTCACAAAGCCATAAAACTTAGAGCCTTATCCATTGGGCATCAAGAGTCAAGATGCTTATCTACGAAAATGCTTTAAAGAATAATTTCCATATGAACACTACCCTCTAAAAAACTGAAAACCCTAGAGGATAAACATTCATATCAAGACCATGCTTCATACATCCTAGAGGATAACTATTCACATGGAGACTATGTCATAAACATTAATATCTATGCCATTCCAGCAAAATTGTTTCATTGCTCCAGCAAAAAATACATAGCTATGTTATCCTTATAAAGCCTTCTTACAATACATGATAAAAATACCTTCATATAAAACTTGTTGTTCTCTGTCTCTCTGGACTCATGCTTTTATTGTTTCTTTTTGACTATGTCAGAGTAGAAATGAATCAGACCAAAAATACAAAATTTATGACTATATATGTACGAAATAAAAAATTTCTAAGCTTGTGCCCCTTTAGGGTCCGCAACAGCTCTATCTGGATCTTCTTCTTGCTGGGCATCTTCTTCAGTATTATCACCAAAGAGCTGCACCATTAGTTTCAAAATTTGTAGGGCTTTTTTCCATGTTGCTTCTAATGGGTTGGAAGTCTCCTTCAACTAATTATAAATGTACTGGAGTTCAAAAATATATTCATAGTTAGCAACCTTTTTTTACCAGGTCCTCCATTAGGTCTCTGAGTTTGGTAAAATCAATAATCATTTATGAATATTTCTCTTGGTCAATTGGTTCTTCTAGAGCATCAATTTTAGACTCATCTTGTAAGATCTCTCTAGTAATTTTCTTAATTTCTTCAACTACCAGAAAAATGTGATATTCCATACATAGCCCTCTAAAACCAATTTGGATCATTTTCTTATTAACATCCACTACATCCTTGATTACTCCTTGAATCTTGTCATACAATAGCCAAGCCTTTTGGAGTGCTCTGTGCTTCTTTACTACAATTATGGTAGTAAATATAGCAATTTTCCACTCCTTATTAGGGATTGTCTTAGCAGAATCATTGACTCTATTATCCACAAGCCTATGAATTTGTTCAACTGGAATTACCATAGGTTGTATCTCTCCAGTGATTTTATCTAGATCCTTCTAAATAATTTGGAGTAGGTGACTGACATCATCTAAACTATCAATAATAAGTTGCAACCCTAAGTATTTCTCTAGGACTTCAAAAAGCAATTCCTTTCTCACTTTATTTAGTCCAACCTTAGAAAAACCATAAGATTTAGCCTTTTCAATCTAAAGATATTGCTTCAAACTTTAAATCTCTTTGGCATGTTCTTCATTTTTCTTCTTCTATTCTTCTACCTGTTCCTTGAGCTTATTAGCCTCTTGAAACTTCTCCTTCCAGCTCTTAGCTTCTTTTATTAGAGCTTTCTCCACTTATTTATAATTTTTGATAGTTTTTTGATGAATTTCAATTTGATTTTCCAACTTACCCATATTTTCTTTGGATATATAATTTTTTACATAAAAATTTTCTAAGTAGGCTTTGGCTATGATAAATTCATCTTCATCAGGTAGTTTTTCAACATCTTCTATGAACTCTTCTATACGATAATCTCGGGCAGTCATCTTAGTTTTAGGATTTATCACAAGGGGGATCATGGATTTAGATGTCCTTTGCCTTTAAATTGGATCCACAAACATGCTTCTCCTCTTTGTGGCCATCCTATTAGAAGGCTTAGACAACTTTTATGCCCAGAAATCATTGATTTTCTATGTAGCTTCCTACTCTTTTTGCAAAATTTCTTGGGTGAGATAACTTTTAGTGAGAGGAGAAGAAGACACAAGGTATGAAAATGCAAAATCAGTGGTTGAAAATAGTTGTGCAGAAGTAGTTATAGCAGAGTCCATGACCACAGTGGAATTTGTGACCACTATCATTGTTGCAATTGGTAGGATCATGGAAACTAGAGTAATACTTACAGATGGGTGAATGGGTGAACTTGAAGCATTTAGCTTCTCATATGAGGGTGGTGATTGTAATGGTAAGGATGTAACTATGGGAGATGGCGAAAGCAGAATCTCAGATGATGGAGGTGGGATTTCGGATGATGATGGTGGAATTTATAGTGACTTTAAAGGAGATGGGTTGGTTTATACCTCAATAGTGACTGATGAAACAAGAGGTGGACTATGATATGGAGAAGACACCTTTGTTACAACTTCTTTCTTAGAAAGGGAAGAATATTTCCTTGGGGAACTTAGAGGAGGAAGAGCATAAGAGGGTTTAGAGACTATATGTTTTCCTAATAATGTAGGGTATTGTAGACCTATCTTCGTGATCTATTGTTGTTCTTGTTGTATCAATTATTCCATAGTTGAAATGGTTGTTTTCTCAACTATATCTTCTTTATCCAACCTTTGCTTCTTTAAAATATCTTTCTCAGCTCTTTTTGGTGCCCTTTTAGATTTTATTTAAAAAAACTTGAAAGGTAACTTTCTCAGTTTCTATATCTTCTTTAGATAACCCTTCTCGTACTATTTCCTCCAATAATACCTGCTCATAAATGGGATTTAATTACACTATTGCTGCAGTGGTAAAAATTAGAGGTGTGAACCTAAATTTCTCATCCTTTTTCTTATAGTCTATGTTTGTGTCTGGAGGCTATCCACCCAGGACTAGGTATTCAGGCCACTTTAATATATCTATGACTAGTGCAATGATAGCCCTCTCATCAGAATAGTGTATTTTACTCATCAACTGTGCTCCTTTTGGAATTTGCTCTGTTTGCTTAGTTGAAGGTTGAAAAGGCTTCAAGAATTTGGTAGCAATAAATGGATTATCATGTTCCTCTTCTTGAGCTTCTTCTTATGAAGGTGGGTATGGGGAATCAAAACCAGTTTGTGTCATTTTGTATATTAGCACTATATTCCTTGGGTCTTTGGACCTCCAATTTTTGACATTATTGTCATACCTTTTAGAAAATTCACCATCAATTTTTATCCCAAACCTATATTTTTCCTTACCAGTCTCAATTATCATCCTCCACCAGTCTGATATTTTGGCTTCATTTCATTTCCCCTTATTCTCTGCTTCCTCACCAACAGGTTCTTGAGATTGAGGGTCTTCTTTATTTTCTATTTTTTCCTCAATATCTTTGATGGTAGACTCTTTCAATCGATGTTTTACATTATTGTCTAGACAAAAATCCACAATTTACTCATAAAAGTCTAACCATGGAGGAAGTTGATCCATATTAGAAACATTCCAATCTAAAAGAGCAATTTATTTGTTATTTCTTCCTCATTCAAAATGGGGCCTGGATCTATTTTCAAAATTTTAGGTCTTTTCTCCATTTAAGGCTATATTTATTTTATGGAATATATCATCTGGATCATAAATCCATATCTGAGGAATGTAGAATAGACCCAACCTATCCAGGTATTGATAAAAAAATTTACCCTACCACTTCTTAGGAATAGTTATATCACTAACATTTTGGAAGGTCAACATAGATCTCCTCTTTCGCCTAGAGCCATAGTTAAAATCTATAAAATTTTCTTACCTCAAATATTCTAAGGCAAATAGCCTCTCTGTAACAAAGTGAGGTAGCAAAAAAGGCTTACCCATAAATTCATATAGTCTAATGACTATGCTCTATATTAGGAGATACTAGTCTCCTTCCTCTACACCTTCTGATCTCAATATTTTCTCATCCAGATGTGGTAGTCTAGGTTAATCTCCATATATTATTTTTAATGTTGGCCCTAAGAATTCCAAATTGAATTTGTAAAAAGACTTGGTACTTCTTAGATGAATAGTCTAGTAATAAACTAGTATGGGTTCTCCTTCATTGGTCTTGTCCTTGATTGGAATCCAAGGCATCATATCTCTTACAATAGCGAAAAACATCCAAACCAGGCTTGAGCAATGTCTAAAACAAGGTGCATTAGAGCTTCTTTTCAGTGCTAATAATTGCTCATGCACTCTCTGAGAAAGGAAATTTGGCCAGTCAAAATAGATAACCCTAATACCCTTTTTAGCCACACCTTCCTCATATATTATTTTATTAGAAATGTAATATACAATGACTATTTTCCTACCCTACACCATTTTATCATAATCCAGACCATCCATACAGGCCAACATAGAATATAACTTTGGGTGTTCAAACTGTTCAATAGAAATTGGGACCTGGGGTAATCCCTTCTTGGCCCTAGTGTCCTTGAGTTGTTTATATACCCATTTTATGAAAGACTCACCATAATTAGCTCGCTTCTTCAGAGAGTAATACCCATCCTGGGTAGTTTTTTTACAAGTGGTTCTACTCCTAAGGTAAAAAAATTGTGATAGTTTACAGTAGTGATGCTAAATAGGTTTTTTTTTTTTGGTAAATAAAAGTCTTCATTAATTATTGGGTTTTGCAGGTTAACCCAAAACCTATTACAATATCCAACCTTATGCTGAGATTGTAGATCCTAGTCATCCTTGAAACTTTCTTACCAGAACTTGTGTTGAATCCCCTACAACAACTTACTAACAAGGCACACCATACCTAAACATAACTATAAAAATTACTTACATTGATAGGAAATTGAAGTTTGGAACTTTGCACTTGTGAAACCTGTTGCTTGCTCATTTCCTATTCTTTGTCAGAATATTCCAAGGCTTACACCCTATTACCTTCATTTCCAATTTGGTATGATTTAGAGGGAAACCCCATAGTTATTACCAGCTCCATGGGGAAATAACACCCATTCATCGTTCTCCTTAGTGGGTAGGTTTATTTTCATGACTAATAATATTTTCCACTTCACGTGGCACACCTTGTGTCCATGTCATCAAACTACCAACATCAACACCTATGTTGGCTAATTTGTCAGCTGACCTGTTGGCCTCACAGTACACGTGATGAGCCCTCTTGTCCTGTCTTGCCATAAAAAGGATCCTCACTTCATGGATGACTCCCTCAATTCTCCATGGAGGTTTTTTGCCATTGGTTAATAGGTTGATGATGTTCATGGAATCACCTTCAATACTCAAGTTACCTTGATTTTTTTGGGCTACTTGCAACCCTCTCCAAAGGGCTCTAGCTTCTGCTTCGTTATAAGTTCTAATTCCCAATGGTTTAGCGAAGGCCTTGACCAGATTTCCTTGATGATCCCTAATTATTCCTCTAGCTCTAGCTCTTCTCGGGTTCTCCTTGGCTACACCATCAAAATTTAGTTTAAACCAACCCTGGGGGTGGCTCCCAAGAAATCCCATTTTTGGGATTGGACAAAGGAATGGAAGGTTTGTCCTCAATATCTAAGGTCCGAGATAATTATTTTTCTTAGGGAGGAATTGAGTGGTTCTCATCCACTAAGGTGCTAAGTTTTTCTTTCGTAAAGAAAATAATCCTATTGAGGATGGTTTTTGGGTTGTGAATGGTGTCCTTAAAGGCTCTATGGTTCCTTTCTAGCCAAATATATCAGAGAAAATGATGCCAACAGATTTTCCATAGGTACTTAATTTTTAGGCTAACAAAGGGTTGAGGCCATTGATGGAACACTTCGGATATAAGAGCAGGCTTAACCCACGAGATCCTAAAGGCTTGGAAAAATTCATCCAGGATGGACTCCGCTACCGGACACTCCAAAAAAAAGTTTTGGGTTGTCTCTCACCCTGCCATGCACATGTAGCAATGATTAGCAATAACCATACCTTCGGATAACATATTGTCCATAGTGAGGATTTTTCCTTGAATAAAAAACCATGAAAAAATGATATTTTAGGAATTAAGCCTTTGATCCAAACCAAACTCGGTTGAAATTATTGACCTTCCACATTGAGAAGAAAATTATAGGCAGACTTAACTGTGAAGTCACCACTTTCAGTCTCAGCCCAAAAAATGTGATCTTCATCCTCTCCAGAGGAAATAATTTGCTTGAGTTAAAATGTTATAAAGCTCTTCAGACTCCGCTTCAAAACCCTGTACTCTGATGTGTTTCCACCTATTGATATTTATATCCTGTCGCATATAATTTGCAACCTTCTTCCCAATCTGTTGCTCCACATGCTCTTGAATCCTAGCCAAATGAGGATTCTGGTATAACTCCTCAGCTCTCACCTATCGATCCTTCCAAAAGTCTATTGTTTACCCATTTCCTAGAATCCATCTAAGACATTTCTTGACAAGATCCCTGCTTGTGAGGATTGCCTTCCAAAAAGCAGACCCCATGCTTGCTAAGTTGTCATTAAGGAAGTTCACACCTTGGAGGTATTTCCTCCTAACTATGGTAGTCCATTCATTATCGACCTTAGTCAATAACTGCCATGCTTGTTTGGCTAACAGAGTTGTATTGATATGAGCAACTCTCCTCAATCCTACCCCCCCATCAGCTTTAGGTTTGCAAACCTTGTTCCAACCTACTAAATGGATTCTTTTATTATCCTCAATCCATGACCAGAGAAATTTTTTTTGAAGCAACTCATTTTTGTGATACACCTTGCTGGGAGCTCTGAAGACTAATAGGAAGTAAACGAGTATACTTTGAAGTTAAGCCATAGTTAAAATTGCTTTGCCTTCTTGAGATAACAGATGTCCTTTCCAACCTGCTACCTTTTTTTGGATCCTCTCCAAAACTATGTTCCACATTGATCCTTTAGGTTTCCCCGTGAATAGGGGAAGACATAAATAGGAGGCGGGAAGGGATGCAATCTAACATTCCATGATCCTTGCTATGTTGTTTTGCCTAGGAATGGGGGTATTGATGAAATAAAGTTTGCTCTTATCAAAATTCATTTTCTGTCCAGCCGCTTCTTCATACATTATGAGAATATTTTTAATCCTTATTTCCTCAACCATAGAAGCCAAATTCAGTAGCAATGTATCATCAACAAATTGTTGATGTGTCACCGGGGTAGTTAGCAACGTGGCCTTGATACCTGATATGAGTCCAGCTACCGCTACTACCTTAATGGTTCTTCCTAAGGACTCAGCTACAATGATGAACATCATAGTACTTATGGGATCTCCTTGTCTTAGACCACATTTACTTTGAAAAAAACTTGCAGTAGACCCATTAACCAAAACTAAAAAATAAGCCTTATAAATACACTCTCTTATTAACTTGACCCATTTCATGTTGAAGCCAAATTTTAATAAAACTGCATCTAGGAATTCCAAATTTATCCTGTCATAAGCTTTTTTCATGTCTAACTTTAATGCCATGACTACTTTTTTGGTCTGAGAAGTTGTATGAAGAGCCTCATGAATAGTAATAACTCCATCTAAGATTGATCTTCCTTATACAAAACTTCCTTGAATTGGATCAATGATAACCGGTAGAACTTTCTTCAAACGGTTGGCTAAAACTTTGGAAAAAAATTTATAGGATATATTACACAAGATAACCGGCCTAAAGTTAGCCATAGTCTTGGGGTTGGGTCATTTAGGGATCAAAGCAATGAAATTTGAATTGAAACCCCTTGGAATATGATTTGAACTTTGGAACTTCTTGATTGTAGTAATAACTTCTCCTCCAACAATATCCCAACAAACTTGGAAAAACCACGATGAAAACCCATCCGACCCAGGAGCTTTGTCAGGATCCATGTTAAACAAAGCCTCCTTGATATCTTCATCTAAAAAAACTACTATAAGAGACTCATTAATCATTTCATCAATGAGTTGTGGAATTAATTGAATGAGAGAGTCCTTTTCTTGGGCATTATAGGTCCGTTCTTCACCCAATAATGAACTGAAAAAATTAACAGTCTCGTACCTGATCTCTTGAATGTTTTGAGTTGAGGATCCATCCACCTTAGTTAAATTTCTAATATTATTGTTGCTTCTATTGCTCAATGTGGTAACATGGAAAAAATTTGAATTAGAGTCCCCTTCCTTTAGCCATAATGCCCTTGATTTCTGCCTCCAATACATCTCTTCACAAGCTAAAATATTATAAAACTCACAAAGGGTTTCCTTCTCTTCAGTCCTTGTTGCCTCATCATAGGTTCCATTTTGGATATTGCTTTCTATTATTCTTAGTTTTTCCCCCACTGCTCTCTTATTCTCAAAAATATTTCCAAATACTTCTTTATTCCAAATTCTAAGGTTGTTTTTCACCATCTTAAGTTTTTGATATAGTTTTGAAGGAAGCACTTCCCTGGATAGGCTGCTGCCACCATTCCTCTATTCGTTTCTTGAAGTTCGGATGTTTAACCCACATTGACAGAAATCTGAATGGCTTTTTAAAGGAGTTAGCTTGAAATGCCTCCCATAGAATAAGATTATGGTCTGAAGCGCATTTAGGAAGGGCTTGTAATGCTGAATCACCAAACATTGTTGTAGTTTCCTTGGATAAAAAAAACCTGTCCAACCTTTCTTGAATCAGCTGACTTCCTATCCTCTTGTTAATCCATGTAAATTTGGCTCCTTTTAGTATTACATACATCAATTCATTTGTGTTAATGAATTCATTGAAGTCCTCCATGCTCCTTGAGGATAACCCAAATCCTCCCTTCTTATCATATGGGTAAATGGGAGTATTGAAATCTCCCCCAATCACCCAAGGAATGTCTTTAAAATATTAGCTCAAATGCCCTGAAAACTCCCATAGTTTAGACTGCCCTTGAACAGAAGTGGGGGCATAAACATTTGACATAATCCAATTCTTATTAGTATCAAAATCATGAAATAATACGCTTAAGACTATTTCATTTGACTGAATAATAATTCCTTCTATTTTAATAGGATCCCATAAGATCATGAGGCCCCCAGATGCTCCTCTCACCTGTTGAAAGGCCACTTCCCCTTGCTTCCAAATAATTCTAGCTATAAGTGCTAATTGTGCCGCATATGTTTTGGTTTCTTGAAGAAAAATGATAGTAGGATTCCAATCCTTCCTTATAGACTTCACCATCCTTTATTTTTGTGGGTCATTTAGGCCTCTCACATTCCATGAGAGAACCTTCATTTAGACTATTTGATATTTTTTCCCCGCCCCCTTCCCTGAGCCAAAGGGGGTTTGTCAATTTTGCTATTATCCTGGCCAAGAATAGCTTGCTGTAACAATGTTATTTGCTTTTCGTTTGCAATTTCTTCATTGATTCTCATTCTATAGTGCTCTGTTGTAGATATTCTCCCTTTCTTTCTTTCACTTCCATAATCTATCGGAGGCTTGGTAGTGCTTCTAGTCTATTTTGGACTGAAATGAGGGGGCATATACTGTGATAGTCTAGGGCTTGAACCTTCTTCCTCATTTTTGGGGTTTTCAATTCCCTCTTCATCCTCAGCCTTGTTTTGGTTCACCTCTCCTATCTAGTTCCTAAATAGGGGGCTTTCCTTCAAGGAACCTTTTACCATTGGGCTCATTTGATAAGGGATAATTTGCTCCACTACTAGATTAGGAGCTACATTCCTGCCTCTTGTTTCCACAACTTCGACTCGACTCTATTTTTTCCATGTTTAAACTGAAATGACCTGGAAATTTTTCTTCATTTTGAGCATAGCTTTTGGGGCTTTTTGTCATAACTATGGATGGTCCCGATTTGGATGGGGAATCTAGGCTTTCAGGAAACTTGACACTGATGGTATCATCCTTACTGTTTTCTTTTTCAACTTCTAGATTTGCTAGGATATCAAACATGTTCAAGCTGGGATATTTATTACATACCTTATGATTTTTGCCTCCCTCATTATGTTGCTTTCCTTTCTCCTAGATTTTTGCCAGTTCTGTGTTGGCTTGGTCAGCTTGGTTATTCTTAAATTGTCTGTATCCTTCCAATTTAAGACGCGGTCCTTGAAACTTTGGGATCCCTCTCCCATTAGATTTCCCCAAAAAACCTTCACTCGTGGCTTCCTTGTTTGCAATTATTGTCAGACATTGGGCTTGAATGTGGCCCTGGGTTTTGCACACACTACAAAATATTAGCTTGTTCTCATACTCCATAGGCTGAATCTTTAGAAACTCTCCATATGCTAGTTCCACCTAAGAAGGTAGATCATAATTCAAGTTTGCATTTACACAGATCCTGGCATGCATCATTATAGTCCTTGCCTGGGTTGAATGGTCTATTACCACGAGCTCTCCTATCATATTTGCTATGCCACTAAGCTAGTACTCATTAACAAACTGATCTGGGAGGTTTGGTAAGCGGACCCAAATTGGTGCTATATTAATGTTCTGCTTCTCAGGGTTGAAATCCTCCCCCCACTTCCTCAGAAAGAGGCTACGCCTTCCTAGAAACCAGGGTCCTCCAATCAAGATGTGCTCTGCATCATCTTTGTTGTTGAGTCTTATCATAAAGAAACCTCTTGACATGGCTACAATTTCTAAGCTTCCTGAAGTTTTCCACTTTGTCACGGCCCATGAGCGAATAGTCTCAATGTATGACCTTCCTCCCAAAAACTTGCCAACTAAGGATGATGCCTTCATATCCAAGAATCTTTCCATAATCTCCACTGGTGCAGTTAACCTATTATTGTTTGGTATTAGGGGTGGTAGTTCACTGACTGGCTCCTTCTTTTTCCCTTTCAACATTTCCAAAAAGGTTGGGTCCTTATTGCCAGCTCTTGAACCCCAGTGGGACCCTTTGTCTGAGGGTTTATCTGGAGGATCTGTACCTTTAGCCTTTTTGAACTGAGATGACAAGGAATAATTTTCCTTTCTAGCTACAACATTCTGCCGTGCCTCTAGATCTTCTCCTTCTGTTGGTTAAAAATTCTTGCCTGCCATTTTTGCTAAACATGTTTTTGCATTTAGCAGTTTTTACTGCTTTTTCCATTGGGTCATAAAACTTAATTATTACCGCTATTAACTCAAGATAAGGATGAATGGAATTGTAAATGTAAAAAGACAAGAATGAGAGTACAACACATCTACATTTATTCGATAGGGCTGCTACTTTCTTATATCTAGTGTTGATGTTCCTCCTAAGCTTCTATCTCTCTGTGAGGACCAACTTAGTATCTGATATGATTTTCGATTTATTGATATAATGGGCCACTATATTTTTTTCCTATGTTCCAGATCCTTGAGATTCGAAAGCCATATTTTTTAGCAATGATTTATATTTTCTCTATAGAATTTATAGGCAATAATTATGCTATCGTTCTACTTTTATTTTCTCAATGAACACTACTCTTTGCCAAATGAGAAAAATTTTGTGCTTTGACACTTTTAATTACTACTACATGCATGTCCTCCACCATTAATGTAGCTACTACATGACTTGCCTACTGGCACACTTCTGAATTCAACACTCATTCCTTTTGACAACTTGGAGGTGGCATTATGACCCTTGATTGGTCAAAATTCAAACATGCTTCAACCCTTCTGGTGTCATTTTATCCTTTCTCTTTCGAGCATGGGAAATTAGCATTTATTGTGGACCTTTCACCCTTTTCCAAATGGTATGATGCGAAATTGATGTCCCACTCAAATATAGGCTTGAAAATGGTATATTGGTGACACTTCTTTTATTCCAACCAACATAACTCTATAAAATGGTGGATTAGGACCTTCCTCATTTTGCACATCATAAGTCTCAAAACATGGCATATTGGAGCCTACTCATCGTTCTATCGGTATGATGATTAATTTGAATGCGTATTGGAGATCAACGATATTCTACTTTGCACTTAGTGTATTTGAGTGTGGAATAGGCACTTGCTACATCCTGTGGGGACACTTTGCCAATTTTGCAAAAAAAAATCTCTTTTTATTTTTTATTTTTTATACATGCTGTTAAAAAAAACTTGATACAAAGTGCAAAAAGAAAGGAAATATGATACAATGTATGTACATATATTACAATGAGCTTATATTTCAATCAAAGTAGAGTTTAAGATGAAAACCATTAATCAGAATTGGTTGTATGTTTCCCTCTAGATATTCAATTTGGAAAACATTGGTCTCTTTGACCTCTACTATCTTGAAAGGGCCATCCCAAAAGGAGTAAAACTTCTAATGATGACTTGGTTTTGCTCTTTTTAAATTCCACCCGAGAACTAAGTCTCCAACCTAGAATTTTTTGAACCTTACATTTTTATTGAACCATGCCTTGATGTCCACATAATACTTTTGAAATTTCTCATAGGCTTGAGCTCTATTTTCTTCCAACTATAGTAGGTGTGTCAGCCTTATCTCTACTACATTTTCCTCTGATTCTTCTTTTGTATTTATCAATTTGAGTGCTAGAATTTCTAAATGGACAGATAACACTACCTCCTTGCCATATACCAAAGTATAGGGGGAAGTCTTGATGGACTTCTTGATAGTAATCCTATCTACCCATAAAGCTTGATCTAGTATTAGGTGCCAAATTATTTTATTCCCCTCTAGTGATCTCCTCAAAATCCTTAACAGGTTTTTTTTGGTAGACTCTACAAGTCCATTTTCTTGAGGTTAATAATTTGAAGTATTCTTAATGGTTATGCTATAATTGCTAGAAAACTCAATATATTTGGCTCCTATAAAGGTTGGTCCATTGTCACTCATCAAAGCTTCTAGAACTCCAAACCTTGAAATCAAACTTTCATGAAATTTATCACAACTTCCTGGTCAGATTTCTTGGTAGGAATGGCCTCTACCTATATGGTGAGGTAGTCTATTACAGTTAGAATATACTTGTGCTCTACTAAAGAATGAGGGTTTATGACCCCTATAAAATCCATTCCCCATTATTGTAAGGGCTCTTCAACTTGTATTTTTTTGAGGGAAATGAAGCATTTCTTGTCCCCCCTACATGCCTCTTACATTTATCATAAGCTCTAGTGACTTTGAAGGTGTCAAAAAATATAGTGGGCCAGTAATAGCCTACTATTATGATCTTCAAAGTTGTAACTTTGCCTGAGAAATGTCCTCTAACTTTCCTTCCATGTAATTCATCAATGACCTTTTGTTGTTGATCATATTTTAATCACTTAAGGAGGACTCCATCAAGGTTCCTTTTGTATAGCCCTTCTGGTAGTAAGACACATTTCAAATCTTGAAGTATATATCTTCTTCTTTGTGATGCATTAAGATCGAGAGGGCATACTCCAGTTTGAAAGTAATTTATCATCTGGTCTACCCAATCAAAATCATTTGGTTGTATTCCTTCAATCTGGTCATCTTCTATTATCTAACAGACTGTCATTTTAGCTGATGCTATTGCCTCTCTTAGACCTTAGCATAGGGCCCTACCTCTTACCAAATTTGTGGGGTGTATCTCCACATCATATTCTTGGATCTTGATGATTCAACCAGCTCTCTTATTCCCTAATTCACCTTGAAGAATAAATATTCTTACATCTGTGTGAAAACATATACCAGGGTATTGCTTTGAACCAAATACTCCCTAAATTTCTTCAATGATTTCATCACAATAAATATTTTTTCTCAATAAAATTATACTTAACTTGGTAATCATGGAGATTCTAGCTCTAGAATAATATAGGGTGCTCCTCACCTTTATCATTATTTTGGGTGAGCACTGAGGCATAACTTTCTTTAGCTCCAAAAGTGTAAAAAAAAAATCCTTATTGAAATCTAGATTTACTAGAACTGGAGCTGTTGCAATGGACTGCTTGATTACCTTAAAGGATTGTTTCCTCACTTCAGTCCATTTGAACTTTGCATATTTCTTCAATAGTTTAGATATAGGCCTTACCTTTTGAGCAAAGTTAGAAATGAATTTCTTGACAAATTTTATTTGGCCAAAGAAGAACTACAAGGATTTCTTGTTTACAGGTAGTGGAAGAGCTAGAATGGACTAAATTCTATATGGATTTATGGCCATACCTTCTTTTGATACCACATGACCTAGAAAATTTCCATTATGTACTACAAAAATTATTTTTTGGGATTGAGAGAAATGCCAAATTCTTTGCACTTTTGAAAAACTTGTTCGAGGTGTGCTAAGTGGTCATGCTTGTTATGGGAGAAAATAGTCATGTCATCCAAATAGATCAAAATGAATTTATTGATAAATTATCCAAAGGCATAATCCATGTCTCTCTAAAATTTGGCTTCCGCATTGGATAGACCAAAAGGTATTCTCTGGTAGGCAAATGTACCCAATTTTATGGTGAATTTTGTTTTATACTGATCTTCATTCTTCACCCAAATCTGGTTATATCCAGAGAATCCATCCAATAGTGAGAAAATTTCTACCCTTACCATTATCTATAATATCTAATCAATCTATGAAAGGGGGTAGTGATCCTTAAGAGATGCTTGGTTAAGATTTTTGAAATATACACACAAGAAAATATCGTCATTCTTTTTCCTCATAGGTATCAAGTTGGCTATCCAGGTAGAATGTTTAATTGGATATATGATCTTAGCCTTTAATAACTTCAAGAGCTCTTCTATCATTATATCTTCAATCCTTGGATTTACAGGCCTTTGCTTCTACCTAAAGGCTTTGCATCAGGATCTAGCTTAGTGGTGTGTTGGATAATCCTTTTGTCAGATACCTTGAGGTCTTCATATGACCAAGTCACAATGTCTTGGTAATTTATACATAAATATTTAATATTGTCTTCTTCTATTGAACATCGGATTCCAACCATGATCCTCTTTTATTTTTCTATTTCAACTTCTTTATATATTTTGTCATTGGCTTCCATGGATATGATCCTTCTCTTATATTCATTATCAAATAGGCTTTCCAGAGTGACCAACCCTCTAGGTATATGATTATTATTTTCAGGTGTTATCCTTATCCTCTTCCCTTTGAAGGGAATGACCATGCTAGAATAATCCATGTACATGCATCCACCTAATTTTGCAATGAACTCCCTTGGGAGTCATAAACTAAAGTAGGGATCAAGGTCAACCACTACTATTTCTTACATTGTTGTCACCTCAGGGGCTCTATATAGTCTCATTAAAATATCCTTTATTACTCCCACTATTTTCACAGGTGTTCCATCCAATTGTAGTACTCTAAGGCAATATCAGGTATATCCATACCCATCTCTTCACAAACTTATCTAGGCATAACTGTAGTTGATGCTCCTAAATCTATCATACAATTAGAGAATCCATGGATACGACAAAGGGAGTAAAGTGTTGCTTAGGGTGACATTGTTGGTTTTGTCCCTGATTTTCTTGACCATTACTATTATAGTTCGTAGGATGAGGTTGTGCCTGATAGTTTACATTTTGAGGAGGCATCACTTGTGTAGACCTAAGGACATTTATGGCCACTTGATTGACCATTGCTGGCTTTGTAGGTGCTAAGATATTTTTAGGATTATTTATCCAATCCTTCTTATTATATTTGGTTATTTCTCCCTCTTGGATTTTTATTTCCTCTATATTTATAGCCCATGCTAGAGCTTCTTCCAAGGTAGGGTATTGCTGTAATTGCAATGTCAAAGAGATGGGTTTTAAGCAACTCTTTGAAAACAACCAAGTTAACTCAGTAACTGGTAATAGAATGTAGCTTAGCCAAAAGTGTTCACCACCTATTTTTGTAATCAGTAATTGAATCATCCTTAGTTTGTTTCAACCTTATGAGGTTTTTTAATGTCGCCTTACTTTTGGTGTTAAAGGTGAAACATTCCAAAAATGCATCAGTGAATTGTTCAAATGTGTATACGCTATGTTTTGGAAGTTGTTTGAACCACTCAATGGCAGGACCAGAGAGGGTACTTAGGAAATTTTTGAGGAGTAATGCATCATTGTCATGTATGTTAAAGCATAGATTTAGAAATCTAGTAACGTGCTCTTGAGCATATTCTTCCCCCTTTAATCTATCAAATTTGGGTATTTTGAAATGCTCAGGATAAATCAAGGAAGGAATGGATGGGTGTAATGGTTGGTTCTTTAGATAATGCAAAGTAGGCTTTTGAAGCCCATTTCCAGTTGTCCTACCTTCTATAGTTTCTAAGCGTGCAAGAAAATCTTGATACACATATGAGGATTTGATTTCCTCTTCCTTTTTTTGAACTCATAGAGGTGGATGAGGGATATTAAGCATAGGTTGGGGTGGTTTATTTACATAAGCCAAGCCTCCATAAGGTGCTTCTATATAATCCTCATTTTTTTCTAAATCATCGTAGGCCCCATAAGGTGTTTCTGGTATGGGCCTACAAGCAGGAACAAACACCTATTAAAGGTGATCTATGTTTGGCCTATCATATATAGTATGTTCAGGCCTAGGAGGTCTAAGAGGTAATATTGGATTAGGTATAGGAGACCTATATTGTTGGAAATTTGGTTGCCTCGGGTGAGCCTCTTGTCTATGCGTATTTGGAGTAGAGGCTCCATTACACAAAGTTTCTTCAATTTTGTGTTCAAGTATTTATTTCTCTAGTTGTTGTCACTTCTCTAAAAGGTCAAGGCGATGTTTATATGACCTAATTTTATTAAGGTTGGCTTAGCGGTCAACATGCTTCTTTACCAACTGATTAATCTGATTAGCTGTATTGGGTCTAAGTGACTTAACACTGTTACTATGATATCTATCTTGTTCAGGGGGGTTCATGAGGTCTATTGCCACTTTCCCTCGATTGAGGTAGGTTGCATTGACTTGAGGCTCACTCCTAAATAGATCTTCTTTATAATCTACTGTTGTAGAGGCACAATGTGCTTGCATTGACACATTTATATGAGGATAATGTGGATGCTTCTCAGGTCTTCCCTTGTAAACAAGGAAAGGTAAGGTGGAATGAGGTCACCTCTGGAAATGAGTATTACCCTCATCATGATCATGGAACCATGGGGAAGGGTGGTTTGTAATCATAATATGATCATTCAATCCTACCTTAGGTGACAATTCATATTCCTCTATGCAATAGTGCGAGGAGTAGACTGAGCAGGCACACGAATGTGCAGGATTGCTCTATTGGGAAGCACTCCATTACACGATGACTCTTCTTGAAAGAAGGCATTAGAAACATCTATATTAGGGAAATAATTCCCTAAAAGGGGACTATTACCTATTGGGGTACCTCGTGTAGGAGTCCCTCATTGACTAGGTCCATTTCTTGTTGATGTAGGAGTAACCATCCATTCATCTGTCACTCGATGATTAGGGGTATGAATTCCTAAATTGGGATCATCACCTATGGGGGTGCCCCATGTAGGGGTCCCTTGTTAGCTAGGTCTCCTTTCAGGCCTTTTAGGGACCAGGAATATTAGGTTGTCTCCAAGGAGGTATTACCATGTCCTTGGGATCTAGGCGAAGATGTTGTACGTCCTCTTCCATACTCTTGCAACTTCCACCCTTAAATGGTCTTGGCTATAGGTGTGTACCATAGCTATGTACTCTAGACTACTATATTATTATCTCCTTTACAATTTTTATGAATTTGAAACAAACAAACAATAGAAACACACAAGTATATAATTTATTATCTCTTTTAAATATTTTAAATGTGAATCCTTAAACTATTTTTTGTGTTTCAATATGTGTTTATTTCTAAATAAAATACTTGGCATTTTTGATATTTCATTAGAAGATATACTCAAAGTTTAAAGGATTTCACCTATATACTCACACAAGCTAAATATGGTGATGAAATCCATATCCAATGAGGTAGCATAGGTACTACCAACCCTCACCCAACACCCTGTGCATAGTGATATAACCTTTTGAAGAGGAATGCATGCTATTTTACATGTTTAGGATAGTTCTTGGGTCGACCTTGGCCATGTAAAAGTCTTGATGATACTCTTTCACATGAGCCAATCGAGTGGTAATTACATCCACTATTGGTCTCGATCAATGGGTTGGATGTGAGAGCCCAATGTCGCTGATGTTAAAATGAAATGTGGTGTGTGGGGTTCCTTTTAAATATTGAAATAAAATAATACAACATACAATGATGATTCACTAATATGCATGAAAGTACATTTTAATTTCAGATTTGTTAGTAGCAAAAGGAAACCATTGAAATTGACAATCTATATGCACTTAACCTTCTTTTGGTTAAGTTTCAAGCAGGCAAAAAAAAACAAAAAGCATGTAATCTACTATTCTTTTCCCTGTTTTCTCTGATCTAATTAATGAAAAATTTCAAAAATAGGATATCTAACCTTTATATGCATAGATAAGACATGAAAATGTAAAATTTGACTAATTTGAATAACATATATGCAAATTGAAGGTTGGGAAAGGTGTAAATTTTGACTTGGAACTTGTTTCTATAAATTTCTACAAAAAAATGGTTTTGTGACCATCCCTAATAGGGATGGTTACAATTTGGGGGTCATCCCACCCAGTGACACCTAGCTGGCCATCCCACCTAGTGACACCTAGCATCAAAGGGGTTGTTTTTGCTCTAAACGATCAAAACCTACAACTTGCAAAACAGAAAATGGAGGTCAAAATTAACACATTCAAATGGGAGACATAAAAAATATCAAATACCGTGATCGCCACTAAAGATACAAAATTTACAACATCACCTTAATGGCACTTATACTGTAATATGAAGCGGTTTTGAAAGCATTCAAAGGGAAAGAAGCATAAACATGTAATCTATCAAATGAAATAAAGTATGCAATAAAGGGGATGGATTTATCCTTCTATTCATTAATTTATAGCTTCAAAACTCAATTACAATATGTCCCCTTGATGGCTTTACAAATTGATACTTTCAACATTACAATGTGCAAGGAATCTAATCCCTTGCAAAGTCTTAAAGTTATGTTATATTGGTCTGAATCTCGCATCCCAAAATTGAGAGTTATCCTTCAACCTATTATTATTGTCTTCTTAGATCCTCCCTCCTGCATAAAATACCTACACCTACACACAAGGGATTTAAAGGAGGTTAATAGCACATGTGTTATAGAATAGAAGCATTGAAAACATAGAAAATGAGTTAATATAGCAATAGCAAAACTAATCTACAACACATGGAAATTATTCTAGATGATATATAAATGCAATATAATCTAATATAAATGATTTTTGAGTGATTCAAACACATATTTCAAGGTAAAAGTATGCAAAAATAGTGATCGTCCCTGATAGGGACACCTAGACCTACAACATTGGAGACCTTAAAATTACCATCAAATCTGCTCCAAACTTCACCAAATTTGGACCAAAGGTTCACATAAGCATTCCTAAGGGGTATGTGGAGGAATTTCTCCAAAATTCCTTGCTATTTTGTGACCCTCCCTAGGTGTGACACCTACTGAATACTGACCATCCATAGGTGTGACACCTACTGACTGTTGATCATCCCCAGGTGGGATGGTTATAGATATGGCTTCTTTTTATCACCAATACTCAAGGAAATTGGTCCAAAATTGGTTTAGGGGTGTTTTCGACATATGGGGCCAAGTCTACCTCCAATTTGGCTAGTTTGAAATTACTAGGATGAGTTTCTATTACCCCTAAAAGTGCCTTCAAATAAAGAGGGTTTCAAGGTCAAATGGGTGTGAATAATGGTTTGCAAAAGGTGAGTATGAAATTGGATAGCACTTCATTGCTCAATTTCTTCTCTCCTCCTTCTTGAAATTGGGTGCATACACCTATTTTTATAGCCCAAAATGGCATCTAGGGCAAAGGGGCAAGTCTTGACATGTGAGGCAAGTACCGCCACTTGTCCAATTTGATAACATGCATAGGTGAGTGAAGGTTTCCCATTTGGGGCTCCCAATATTCTGTCCCTGATCCTAATGGTAGGTCCCCAATCAATTTGAGGTGATTGAATGTGGTAATGGTAGTCTTTGATTACCATTTCCTACATCCTTTGAATTTTTCAAAGGTATTTTTAGGGACCGTTCCACCTAGGGATAGTTATGGATGGCCATCCCTATGAGGTATGGTCACCAACTGTGACCATGCCTTGGTGGGACGGTCACCAGGAGGTGCCCCAGAACTGCCCTAAACTGCTAGGAAACCTTCAAAAAGTGTTTTGGAGCCTTGTGTAAGTCTGGAGGGGTGCCCAATGAGGCCATATGATGTCAATAAGAGTGGTATATGTGATTAACTAGTATTCTTATCTGATTTACATGATTTAGTTGTCTACACAGGTGTCTGATAGTCAAGTGTCAAATGGGAATCGAGTGCCTAAATGGGTGTTGGGAACCAGACTTAGGGCTTCATCACAGTTTTGTTGAAGATATTTTTACCATCACAAAATGGAAAGTGTCAGGTCTAAATGGTACCTCAAGGTAGTCATGCTAAAATACTATAAAATCCACTACATCTACACATAATTCACTCAAAAATAAATATTAGACAACATACATAATCTAATGTTAAATACATATAAAATTTGCATAAAACATATATTTCTATTAAAATAAATGTTGCAATATATATGGAAAGTTTGTACAAAAATGAGCATTTTTAGGACTCATTATCCCCTCTTGCTTAAGGGTTGGTACATCCATGTGCCAAATTAAAATGGTAACTACCAATTTCATTAACACCCTTCCAGTAGGCCCTAACTTTTCCTTCCTCTTATTTTTAGCGGCATTGGCTTTTGCCTTATCTTTGGGGTTTCACCCTTCAGTGTTTTGAGGTGGCTACCTCCTATTGCTACTTTTTTAGGTTCTTTTTGTGCCTAGTTGGCTGACTGGGTCCTATTACTTCACTTGGTTGTTCCTTTATCAAAAATTTCCTCCCTACCACATTCCTTAATTAGTAGTAAGTAAAAGTGGAGGTATCCTTCTGTAATGTTGGCTCAACCTACTTCTAGTATTTATGGTGAGGGGTAAAATTTCTCCCACTAGAATTGTAGATTCATTACCAAATGGAATGCTAGATTTCTCATCAACCTTGGCCTTGGGAAAATTGGCCACCATTGGCTCAATTTTAGCATCATATTTAAACTTTACTTCTTCTACCAGAGGATATTTGCTTGTTGTTGTTGAGCTATAGGGGGTATAGGACCTAGCAGTACCATATTCATGAAATATACCTTTATATTTGAAGGATAATCACCTGTTGACCCATACAAATATCAAAACTATGCTGGTCAGGAAAATTCTGGTCAGGCAAATTTTATTTTCTTATGAGGATCTTTGGATGCCTTTTTGGCATCTTTTCTAGTTTCCTTGGCCACTCTCTTAGAGGATTTCCTATACTCCTTGTTATCTACCTTGATATCTATCTTGAGCTATTCAAAATTGTTTTTCTACTCATCAAATAACTTCAAATTATCTACCCATTCTTCATCAAAATTCATGTCTGATTATTTTAGTTGCACAATACTTGCTTTGGTTTTGGGTCTTCTTTGAGGTCCCCTTACAACCTTCCCTTTTTATCTCAATTTCTTTGGATGTATTTTTGAGCCTGTGTAATTTGTTGAAATAGGAGGATTTTCCTCTTATGATATTTTTTCTTGATCTTCAGAAGTTGGAGACTTCTGAGTCTCCTGTGCCTACTCTGTAGACATTTTATCAGGTGACCCTTCAATCACATTTTGTGTAGTAATTAATTCCTTTGCTGAAATACCTTTCTCTACCTAAAGTTATTCAAGCTCAGCCCCTGCATCTCCTTTTGACTCTTGGCCTACAAAATGAGTGGAATCTTGAGATTTTACAACCCCATGGTCCTCCTTTGTAGCCTTATCTAAAATCTGAGGCTCTTCAACCTCAATTTCATCTTCCTATATTGTATCTTCCTCTATAGAGTTTGCTATAATTTGAGGTTATTTGACCTCAATTTCATCCTCTTGGTTTATATTTGTATTTTTACAGAAAGAATATGTTGGGTACTATCCCATATCAACTTCAAGATCTTGATCTTGCCACTATTCTATAGAGCAAGTTGGTGAATGGGGTTGTTCAATCTCCATTGTTGCATTTGTTTCCTACTCTAATTCTGCATAGGATTTCTAGGAGGATTCTTTAGTTGCACTTTATATAATAATTGTAGGGGTGATTACTCAAGAATTAGGTATCCCTTGTGTAGACATATATCTATCAGAATCCACCCACGTGTTGTAGGTGAGTTGGAGAGGAGAGGGCAATCCTACAAAGGAGGTCCTAGGTTTGAATCTCCACCCTACCAAAAAGCTAAATTGGGTACCCAAAATCCAATTGATAATGTTGGTGCGAGCAGGGCTAGGTGCGACCCCGGGTGACTTTGACGGTGTAGAACCCCTTGTTCATGGTCTCTTAGACCAATGCGGCCTGTAAGGGGGTTTTTTCACTTATATATATATATATATATATATATATATATATATATATATATATATATATATATATATATATATATATATATATATATATATATATATATCTAAAGCCACTAATTGGTCCCTAGCCTTAGCTTCTTTGTTGGAATTCCTTGCATCTGATCGAAAAGGGACAAAGGAGGCTATTTTCTCCTTAGAGTCTAAAGAGGTAGTGGGCACTTCCATAGCCCAGTATTTTTACATCATTGCATCTAACCTGACTGGCCATTTAGCCTTATTTTATTGGGTCTATAACTATAGATTCAATATCATCTTCTATGGATTTTGGATGGTTTGATACAACTCCTACAATTTTACTACAACTACTTTTTTGGACTCTTGAAAAAGAGTTTGCTCCTCCTTATACTTGGCCTCCCAAGTACAAGCTTGTTCTTTCAATATCTACAAGTACTTCTATAGATCCTCCATATGCATTTCCTACTGAGTACTTCCCTTGGAAAAATCCTACAATATATGGGCCATGAACTCATCCTTATTCAACTCGTCAATCGTTGCATCATCATCCAATGAGATATAAACTACCATGGATGACTTCATCCTCCTACTCCTAGTTCTGGTGAAAAATGACATGTAAGTAGGGATTGGCAAACCATGCCCTACCTATTCTTAAAATTAAGGGTCAATAGGGGATGAAGCTTGTCCTGCATCCTCATAAAATTAAGGAAAAATAGGGGATGAGGCTTACCTTGTGTCTCATGTATTTTTCTTAGGCTGGAACATAGGCATCATATCTATTTGCTCTATTTTCTTCTCATTTGGTTGATCAGTATATTATAGTATCACTACTTCTCCCTCTACCTTATAAACTACATTATTTCCTTCATATTCCTTAATCGTTACATCCCTATGTGACTTAGCATGTCACACCAAGGTCAAAATTAGGCCATGGTGAGCCAAGGCAAACATTGTGCCTACCTGGTACCAATGGACCTCATCCTTGAGTTCACATGTAAGACAATGAGAGATATTGATCTTGTACTCATGTAGTAAATGGTTGAGACAATAAAAATGGTTGGAGTTCAGTTTGGAAAACCTACCCAAATAAGTGAAGAACCGAATAATCTACTCGAAGATCGATCTCCAAAATTTGAGGATGTATTGCTTTGTTAAACTAGTGCACGTTAGGTATTCCATTGGGTGCCCAAAGAATCATTACACATAGATTGCATTATTGTCCATATTATATATGTATTCTCCTATTTGGTGAAGGCTTGTTACCCTAACAATGTACTCTTTGATGACTGGAATTTCTAGTCCCCGCATGCGAACAACTCTGTCCTTCATAGATACCACAAATTATTTAGCTATTTCTACATCTTGGTTTTGGCTAACCAAATGGTAGTATTCTAACCATCCAACAATGTAGAATTGTGCCTATACATCCTCACTAATTCCTAAGCTCATTCTTTTTCAATAGATGATTGGTCAATTTTCTCCCATGGAAATATTTACATTTTGCTCAGCCTGAGTTTTACTTGCAGTAATTTATCACACTTTGGTTTCTAATTCCTGCAACTCTATTATTTTCTTGCATAGATTTTTTCCAATGCATGCTTTTAAATCACCTGCATCCATGAATGCAAGCACTTGATTGTTGTAATTAGAAATAATTATGGTTATCTGTGCAAAATATCATTAAAACATGTCTTGGATTTTTTGTAGATGATGACCATGAGTGTTTTTCCCAATAAGAGCAGTGACATGGGAAAATTCCAAGTGGAGAGAAGTGGGTTGCTGGTAATTCAATGGGGATTGTGTTAGAACTATTTTATAGAAGCATACACCTATGAAAACAATATATATAAAACAAAAAATAAGCATGTACCTATATTATGTTTCATGCATGTATAATGTATAGACGCTCATGGTGCACTGGCATTGGATGCTTTATGATGACTAGATGTATCAAAATAAATAATTATAGGCATATTTCCCATATGGTAAATTTCTCTTCATTTTGACTGATTCTTGGTTATTGCAATTTGATACATTTGAGAATTCCTACACATTTTCAAGAAAATATTAGAAAAGCATGTCTTCACAGGAGAACAAACATTCCTCCCTTGGAAACTATTTACTGATAATCTTGGAATGTGCATAATATCTTATAGAAAAATTAAAATAATTTCATCCATGAAGTTTGACTTATGCACGTGGGTGAAATGCTGACGTGGCTCGAGCCACTTTCCAATGCTGAATATTATTCATACAAGGCAAAAACGCTTGTGAAAATAGAAATTAGGTGCCTCCTTACATGGAAATTAGGTGCCTTATTTCAAATTAAGGTATGCAAGCACTTGTTAAATAGAAATAAAATGCCTTTTTTTAGCAATCGGGTATCGTGCTTAATATGGAAAGTAGGTGCCTTTTATTGGAAATCAGGCAACATACTTAAAATAGAAAATAGAAATAAAAAAAATAGAAAGCACTTTTTTTTTGCTTTTACTGGAAATCGGGCATCGTACTTAAAGAAAAAAATAGAAAGTAGACATCTTTTTATTGTAAATTGGGTGCCATACTTAAAAACATAAAGAACTTTTTTTATTATGTCCAGGAAATTAGGTGTCGCTTTCCCAAAAAGGAATTTAGATGCCATTTCCTTATGAAAAATATGAATCAGGCATCAGTCTACTAGAAAATAGGACTCAAGTGTCTTTCCCTTGATATACTAGGAGTTGGATACCTTATACTATACAAACGGGAATCGGGTGCCATTTCTTTGAAATATAGGAATCAAGCTATCTTTCATAAAAATGGGAGTCAGGTATCTTCTTCTCTAGAAAATAGGAATCATAATCCTTCCTCTTTAGAAAATGGAAATCAAGTGCTCCTTTATTTCAACATCTACTGATGTGTCCACTAGTGTACGCTTAAATTTAATCATGCCTTCAACGTTCTAGTTTGACGAATAAGGACATAATCAACATCTGCTACCTAAACCAACATCAGGGTATTTTTCTTCATGAAGACAAAAAAAAAACACCCAAACACTTGTTTAGATATGGTTTCCCCATCCAAGTGGGGATGAGCTATTTCTACTAGAATTTAGTTTCCTATAAAGTTGGGATTGCACAGGTTCATGGATCTTGTGCTTGTTAGGCCTAGGTTTCCTAGGCTACCTAATGGTTACACTGAGGGCATCATTCCTACAAAAAAAAATACAACTAAAGAAAGAAAAATTGTAGAACTTTTAAAAAATAATTATTTTTGGACCATTTGGACAATTTCCACATATTATTGACTCATTTTAAAACTAGAATCAACTAGGGTCTCCCCCATTTCTAATATAGAATTCTTCATATAAGTATCAGAAACATAATATGAATGCAGTTAGTGACCATTGATTGTTAATGTAATGTTGCTACCATCAATTTTTATGATCCTCATAACTCCTTTTTTGATGATCTCAATCACTTCATATGGCCCCATATAGCACTGCATAAGTTTACCTTTCCTTTCTTGGGACCGAGATTCATAATTTAATGCCCACTCTCCCACTTTTAACTGATTTTGCCTAGTGTGATGATCATGCCACTTGGCCCTCTATTTTTGGATGACCTCTATCTGATGTAGAGAATCTTGTCGATATTCATCCAACTAGTTAAGCTACTAAATTCACTCATTTTGTGCCTCATCTAGATTCAAATTTAAATCTACTATAGTTCTAAGATTTTTAATCTCAAATTATATGGGCATCTTAGCATTCTTCCTGTATACTAGCTAGAATGGTGTAAAACCAATAGTAGTTTTCCAGGTGGTTCTGTAAGCCCAAACTACTTCTGGTAATCTTATGGCCCAATCCTTTCTATGCTACTATACTGTCTTTGTGAGAATGTTCTCCAGTTCACGGTTGGTTACCTCTACTTACCCATTTTCTTTTGGATGGTAAGGAGTGGTTTTGTTATGCTTGATTTTATATTACTACATGAGTTCTTGAATCAACTTTAAAGTTGTGATCTCCTTTGGAACCCTAAATCTAGTGAAAATATATGAATACAAGAAGTCTACTAAATTCTTCTCTTTAGAAAAATACAATGCTTACACTTCAACCCACTTGGTCACATATTCAGTATAATATAATATATGCCTCTTACCTATTTATTGTGGATTAATGGGTCCTACGAAGTCCATCCACCATTTATCAAATGGCTCTATGTGTACATGTGGTTGGAGTGGCATTTCATATTTGAGAGTAGGTTACCCATCCTCTGACATTGGTCACATTGGCTCACGTGCTTGGCTAGATCTTTGAATAGTGAAGCCAGTAATAAGTAGCCTACAATACTTTGAATTTAGTCCTTTTTCCTACAAAATGGCCATCACAAGGTTCATTATGGTAAGCTTTCAATATTTTTACAATATCATTATCAGTAACACATCTTCTCATGAAATGATCAGACCTTATTTTAAATAGGCATCCATCAATCCATGATAAGCCTACACTTTTTTCAATTAAAGTTTATTTCTCACATGGTGAAAGTGTAGGGGATACTTTAATAGTGGCTAAATAATTAGCCATATCTATGTACCATAATATATGTTCATTAAGAGAAAATAAATTCTCATATGGAAACTAATCTTCTGTGGCTCAATGATCAGGATGTGGCAATCTAAAAAGTAAATCAGCTACCACATTGTACTTGCCTAGTTTATCCACAATTGTCACATAAAATTCCAACAAAAGTAATAGCCATATGATAATATTACCACTAATTCTAGGTTTTTTATCAGATATCTGATAGTTGAATTATCAATGTGCATAAAAATTGATAACCTATAATATAGTGGTAGAATTTGTTAAGAGCATGTATGACTGCAAGGAATTCCTTTTCTATGATAGTATAATTGAACTCAGAACCTGTAAGATATTTATTGACATAATATATGGCATAAAAATCACCACCATATTTCTATCCTAGAATTAACCCTATAGTATTATGGGATGCATCTACATATATGTGAAATGAGATGGTCCAATTTGAACCCCTCAAGACTAGATCTGAAGTCAATTTTTATTTCAAAATGTTAAATGCTTATTCACAATAATTTGTCCAAACAAACTCTATATATTTTTCTAACAATGTGCTTAGGGGTTTAGCACTTTTTCTAAACTCTGCTATAAACCTCCTATAATAACCAACTAAGCAAAAGAAGCTCCAGATATCATTCTAAGTTTTGGTATTAGGAAAGTTTTGGGTTATCTCTATATTATTTCTATCTTCCTTGATCCCATATGCAAAAATGTGATGTCCTAATATTATCCCCTCCTACATTAACACATAATATTTCTCATTGCTTAGGGATATATTGGTTTCATCACACTGTTGAAGTGTTCTTTCTAATTTTTTTTTAGATTCTTCAAAGGTTTTACCATATACAGTGAAATCATCCATATATACCTCCATAGTTTCTCCAATTATATCAGAGAAGATGCTTAAAACTACCCTTTGAAATATGGCAGGTGCATTGCACAAACCAAAGGGTAAAACTTGGTAAGCAAATGTTCCCCATGGACAAGTGAATGTGGTCTTATCTTGGTTCTCTTCCATAATCTGAATCTTATTATATCCATTGAGCCCATCTAGGAAATAAAAGTATTTCTTTCCTATTAAGGTGTCACTGACTTGATCTATGAAAGGTAAGTGGAAGTGGTATTTCTTGGTTGCTTTATTCAATGACCTGTAATCAACACAAATCCTTCACTTTCCATTTTCCTTGGGCACCACCACCAAAGGTGATACCCATTAACTATCTAATATAGGGTATATAAACCCAATTGTTAGGAGTTTTTGCAATTCTATTTTAATAATATTCTTCATAGATAGGTTCATCCTACACTATGGTTGTCTTATTGGTTTTATTTCATCTTCCAAATATATTTGATGAGTACAAGTTTCAGGAGCTATTCCTCTCATGTTTGAACACTCCCAAGCAAAGGCACCTTGATTTATGACTAATATTTCTCTTATTTTAATCTATTGTTCATATGTCAACCCATAATTTATGTTAAATATTCTCCTAGGTGCAACTTCTATTTGCTAAATATGGTGATATTTACCTCCCACTAATGGCAACTCTAGAGGAGGACAAGAGGGTTCTCCTTGGAAAAAGTTTGATATCACCCTATCCTCATCACTCTCATCCTCCAAATCATAAAGTGCCATTATGGATTGAATCATTTATAAACCACTCATATTTTGGTTCTCACATTCAGGTTCTCCCAACAAATCTACAGACTGTGCAGGCAGATGAATGATTAGATTTTTTACATTTTAACCATTAGCAATGGTCATTTGCCTATTTCTACACCTTATGCAGGCATCAACTATTTCTAGCTAAGGCCTACCTAATATGAGAGGATAACCACCCAACCTAGACTTGTATTTTAACACTAAGAAATCTATCGGGTACTCCCATGCATCCACTATGATAGTTATGTCTTCTAGTATTCCTTCAGGGAGCACTATTGACCTATCTGCCAACTGAAGGATAGTTTTGATTGGATTTATATTGGTTAAACTAAGTTTCTACATGGTTTCCTTGGGCATGACATTAATGGTAGTCCCTATATCTACTAATTTTTTGGGTAAAACACAACCACAAATTTTCATAGTTAAAACAAGACTTCTTGGGTCTAAATATTTTGGCTATAGGTATTTCCTAGCATAAGATCAGCTAGTTGTCCTACCAAATTGATTGTTGAAGAATATAAGCTTATACTGAGAGGAGGGGTGAACAGTATAAGATAAAATATTTTTCTTTTCAATACAAATGATAATAGCAGTAATATCAAAGTAATAAATAATGCACACATCATCACACACATGAGAGACATGATTTAACATGGTTCACCCAATGTGGGTTACTCCACGGAGAAAATATTCCTTATAAATTTTTCTCAATGAATATTTTGGGAATCAAATCCCTATTACAATTTTTATGGACCTATGTCCAAAGGATATTCCAATCCCATATGCTCAGGTTTGTGGATCTCTATCCATAGGATACATCTATCCCCATTGCTCTGGTTTGTGGATTTCTTTCCATAGGATTACTCTAACACCTCTACTATGGTTTATGGTTCTCTCTCCATAAGAGAACTATATCCCCTCTATTTTGCTCAACTTTGATCACCTCTTCTCATAAATCTGATCTAATGTGCTCACAATACTGATTCAGTTTACTCATAACACTATCTTAAACCTACTCATAAGTCTACCTCTAACTTTCTCACAATTCTACCTCAAACCTGCTCAAAATTCTACTTCTAACTTAATCACAAGTCATCCTTAAACTTTCTCAAAAATTTACCTCTAACCTGCTTACAATATCTGCTCAATATTGCTCTAATACATGCTCATAACTGCTTTTAACACATGCTCAAAAAGGGTTTTACAAATATGCAAAAACTTATTTTTAAATCTAGCACAAGTAGTTTACAATCTCTAGCACAAGTGTTTCAATATTTTTAAATAATGGAAGCACAATCTTGTTCTCAAAATCTATCCCAATTTTTACCAAAATATTCAACAATGAAGCACAAATCCTAACTCAAATATTTCCAACAATGCTTATGAAACAACCCCTTTATCTCCACCTTATGTTCTAAAACATTCACTTCAATAAAATAATTTAAATAATGAATGATGTGCCCATAACTCTTAATTTTCTCTTATGGAGATATGTCTTCAAAAATCTATCTTACAAACAATTGATTTTCTAGTGCCACTTCAAGGTTAGATAGAAAAAATACTTTCTCAAACCATCCACATGAACTTCCTTCTCAAAAATATATGCTCAATGAAATCTGAAATTGATGTTCAATAATTCTTCTCTTGTTCTCAAAAATAGGGCATTAATAATCATCAAAGACCTTCAAACTCACTTTCACCATACAAGCATTACAATAAAATATCAAACCTTTATAACACCTTATTAATCCTATCTTTGCATGTAAAACATATTTTTCATTTAACCACTTTGCAAAAATAAACTATATAAAGCACTCTCAAAATTTTAACAAATTACACCCTTATAACTCCCTAAGTGCAATTTCAAATTTTATAAACTTAACCCTTATGACTCCCTAAATTAAAAAATCAAACATCATCAATTTAACCCTTATGGCACTTTAATCAACACCTAACCCTTATAACTCCCTAAATTAAAAAATCAAATTTTATAAAAAAATGTTTGCCCTTATCAAATTTGTGTTGTAGGGATTCAAACGCACGACCTCATGGATCCCATGCTCTAGTGCTTGCTAGAGCACCATGTGGGCCAACTACCCATACAACAACCTTACTGCACCACATTTTATTTAATTCTGTTGTGGATCCCTGATGTAAAAAAATGTGAACTATCCTATCGCCATCGAGAATTGATCTTGGAACCTCCTTTGTGCCATGCCTTATGTGGGATCCGTCTACCAACCAATCTACCCACTTGGTTGAAACTAACCATGCTGCTATTTCCATTTATACCTCGTACACTGTCTCTTGCCTTTGAAAACATGCATCACTTTCCCTCTCTACCTTTACTCGATCACAGTGTGCTTGCTCATATGAATAAGATGTAGTTCGAATGCAATTAAATTATCATCACCAAAACATACCAAACAATTTTTCTTCCCCCTTAAATGTGTGTTTTAGCACTTGAAAAAAACATGACGTCAGTATTTGGATTTTACCATATGACATCGGCACTTGGGTTTCACCTTATGTTTTGGCGCCCATAATTAAATTTAAATTAAAACCTTTTAGACTTTTAATTATTATAATATTTTAAATCTGAATAGATTTAAATATTATAATTTTCACTTTTACCTTTGGGCCTTTTTCAACATGAAGTCTTTTGTCCTTGCTTTGTAAGTGCCACCATGGATAATTAATAAAGAATTTTTATCTTTCTTGCAAATGCAAATTTGGAGAGTACCTTGTCTTTGTTTTGCTCACACAACCATGAGAAATATTTTTACTTATATTTCCTTTGACATCAATGACAACCAATGTACTCAAAATTTCCAATAATATCCCCCTTTTTCATTGATGACAACCCTTTCTAAAAATTCCTTTTTCAACCATTGGATTCCAAATATGCTCCCCCTAAGAAAATATTCCCCTGACTAAATGTTCTTCCCCTTACTCAAATATCTCCCCCTTTGAAATAAATGTCAATAGGACTCCTTTGGGACTAAATATAAGACTCTTATATCAACCCCATTCCCACCTCCTCTCCTTGAGGTGATTAATTTTGGGATGGGAATAAGACTACTCCCAATTTTCTTCTAAGGTACTCAAAAGTTTTCTTTGGAAGTGGCTTAGTGAAAATATCCACAATCTATTCCTTTGTAGTAACATATTCCAATTTGACTTGCTTATCCGTCACTTGTTCTCTTAGAAAATGATATTTGATCATAATATGCTTGGTCCTTGAATGCATCATTGGATTCTTTGAAATATTTATGGCACTTGTATTATCACATAGTATGGAGATGGTATGATCATGCTCTATCTTAAAAGTTCTTTAAATTTTACTTCATCCATAACACTTGTGTACAACAAGAAATCATTGCAACATACTCTACCTCTACTAGGAATAACGATACAGATGTTTGTTTCTTTCTTAGCCAAGAGACTAAACAATCTCCAAGAAAGAATGCTCTTTCACTTGTGCTTTTTATGTCATCAATAATGCCTACCAAATCTACATATGTATATGCTATGAGACTGAAATTATCACTTCTAGGATGCCAGAGTCCAAAATCCATAGTCCCTTTTAAATTCCTAATAATTATCTTTACTTCCAGTACATATGTTTCCTTTTGTGCTACTTGAAATCTTTCCACTAGTCCTACTGCTTGCATTATGTCTAGTATTGTAGTTGTGACATATAGTAAGCTATCATAAAGATCTATAAAATATCTTATTTGCCTCAAGAGATTCATCATATTTACTCAACTTGCATCTTGTAACCATGGGGTACTTACTGGTTTGCAATCTTCTAATTTGAATTTCTTCATCATTTCTTTTATATCTTTGGTTTGTGAGAGAAATACACCCTTCTCTGACTATGAAATTTGTAGTCCAAGGAAGAAGGACAACTCACCAAGCATTGACATTTCAAATTCATTTTTCATACTCTTTATAAATTTCTAACACATATTATCATTATTACCTCCAAAAATGATGTCATCCACATAGACAACCATGATTAATAAGTCATTTCTTCATTTTTGATGTATAAATTACTGTTAACTATTCCTTTTTTGAAACCCTATTCTTGAAGATACTTATCCAACCTTGAATACCAAGCTATAGGAGCTTGCTTTAGTCCTTAGAGAGCCTTCTTTAATCTACACACATAATCTAGATTATCAGTTAGATTGAACCCCTTAGGTTGCTCAATGTAGACCTCTTCTTCTAAGATGCCATTGAGAAAAGCTGATTTTACATCCATTTGATACACCTTGCAGTTTTTGAAACTTGAGAAAGCTAAAAATATCCTTATAACCTCAAGTCATGCAACAGGAGAAAATGTTTCATCAAAATCAATCCCTTCAACCTGTGCATAACCTTTGCATACTAGTCTTACTTTATCCCTGACTACTTGACCATATTCATTTAACTTATTGATGTAAAACCATTTAGTTTCAATTATATTCTTATCTTTTGGACATGGGAAAAGTTCCTAAGTCTCACTTTTTTCTATTTTATCCAAATCCTCATCCATTTCCTTGACCCAAAATTTATCTTCTCTTGCCTCATTGAAATCCTTGGGATCAATTTTAGACAACAAAGAAAGATTTACATGTTCACTTGTTCCTATCATCTTCCTCCTTGTTTGTCTTTCATTTGGATTTCCAATAATCAAATATCTTGGATGATTCTTTTGCACATGCCTGTATGGAGTCTTAGATGGTGTTCTTTGTGTTACCTCTTCTTTTGATTCTTCCTCTATTTCTTCTTAGTAACTTTCTCCTTCTTGATATACAATTTATTGAGTTGGTTCTTTTGACCCTATCTATTCATCAACTATCACATTTATACTTTCCATAATCGTATGTGTCCTATTATTATAACATTTATAGGATTTAATCTTAGTGGAATGCCCAAGGAAGATACCCTCGTCACACCTTGAGTCAAAATTACCCAAATTTTTATCTTCTCATCTAATGTAGCATTTACTTCCAAAAATTTTGAAGTACTTCATAGTAGCTGATCTTCCCTTCCAAAGCTCATATGGATTTTTATGATGATTTATCCTCACCTGAGCTCTATTGATGATATAGAAAGTTGTATGAAATACCTGGTAGGAACCTAGGGTTCCTAGCACATAAATTGATAAATAAATAAATAAATAACCTAAAACTAAAAGAATCGCTTTTGGATTGTCGGGAAGTCCCTTCAATGTTTTAATAAATGTTTTATATAATATTTCATGGATGATCTTGAATGAATGGTTTGAACAATCATATATACCGACCTAACCTTAACCATCATGTCTCTTCACCACAATGGTTCATAATAATTAATATAATTAATTATTATGACTTATGCTAAGCCCAATAATATAATATAATAATTAATTAATAATTAATTATTATATTATAAACTATACTACATGATATTAAATTATTATTATATTATTATTATTAATAAAGGTTAGGATATAAAATCCTAACATGCCACCCTTCCTCGAAAAACTTTGTCCTCAAAGTTTAGAAAGACTGGGAAAATAATCTTCAGCACTTTATTCTTTGGAAGGCTCAGTTTGTAGGGTAGATAGTAGCATTGTGGACTTTGTTGATAACAATTACCATAGCTTAATGAAATCCTGGCACAAACCTTTAATAATATATTCCTTAATAATAATGGGAATTATATTATTTTTGTGGGCTACTTCACCGAGTTGCTAGTATTCAATATTTGGCAATAAGAGAGGACTATACGAGGCTTGTAGCATCCCAACAACAACAATATTTGGCTTATGAACACCCCTCGATAACGGTGCAATAGCTATCTTTTAACATTTGGTACGCATTTGTTGTATGTGCTATCTTGTAACGGTTCGTTTTAGCTTGTTGCTTCTTAATTAACTTGTGTCTTCTTGATCAAACATCTCCATTCCTTACTCAAGGAGGCCAATAATGTCGTGGTGCTTCGAATGCTATGTTCTTTATCCTAAATTTTAGCAAGTCAAGAAATAAGCACTGCATAATACACCTTACAGGATTTGTTTCGCCACAACAACTTAGCAACACTTCACCAAACAATCAATATTTGGGTCAAGAAAGAACGCTCTTGTCCAGTAATCAGTACGCGATGTAAGGTTGAACAGTATCATGTCAGTCAACCAAACACAACTTGAATTAGTTGTTGTACTAATATTCTTTATTTCTCTAGCAGTCTTGTATTTCCAGTTGTAATAAATGTCTTCCAATTGTTATTTACCTCTCTTAAATGGTTCGATTACTTCATTCGCAGTGATAAGACACTGCACTCTCCGTCCAATTTGACACAACTATAATTTTATTACCGTTAGCCTACTTTGAACTTCCTCCACATGCATTGAAAGTATCTTGTAGTGGTTCGTTCTCTTCCCTAGGCACGTAGATATTTTGAAGCTCTCTCGTTTGGCAATTTGGTAGCAACTTTTTTTTTTAACGACATCGTACGTAAAAAATAGACCTCCTTTTAATGCTTTCAATCCTTAGGGTTTAAAATGGCTAGTCAATTGTTTCGCCAATCAAATGTGTTGGCTAATTTAAGCAATTAGGGATTCTAAAATACTGCAACCACATGATTAATTCGAAGGTGATGAACCAATATATCTCCTATGCTCCTAATGTTTTACTGCATGTTTGAAACATAATTCCAACCACTTGTTAGTTTATCTTCAGTAGTGCAACTTTGACTAGCTATATTTTTAGCATTGCTGGCATTTCCATAGGCCCACCCATTAATAAATGAACTACTGGTACCAGCATGGCTTCATATGTTTCAAAATTTGTAGTTAGAACTATTTCGAAAAACCTGATAATCAGGTAAATTTGGAGCTGCCATAAGATTTATCCGTTCACCCTAATAAATATATGATTCAATATTCATGTTATTTTGGTCAGATATATTTCCCAAATCAAATATTTCTGTCATTGGATGCATTGTGGTCCTTTGGCCTTGCATTATACCCTGTAATAGTCTCTTCCAGGTCCAAAATTTGGGCAACAAATGATGTTGTTTATAACATATTTGTAATTAATTTCAACCTGACATGTCACATGTGTCAATCATTTGAACAACATATTGTTTTTTGAAGCTGAGTAGCAATATCATATCCACCAACGATTGTCTTCTATCATTTTTCGTAAAATAATCTTCTAACAGACAGTGTTGTGGAAACTCTCGAAAATGTGACCGAGTGTTTTGTGATCGGGAAACAAATAAAATTTTCACCAAATTTTACGGGGGTTGGTTCATGCGTTCATGAAATTTTTCCTTTGGAAAAGTACGAACAAAAGAACATCCTTATTATCGGGTACACTCTTCCCCTCATTAACAATGACTATTCCCAGATTTGGGGAGAAATTGAGGTTGGGTTATATCGCTTGATAGATATATTCTTTGATCTTCTAGAACCCACACGTTGTGACCTCCCTCGGCTCTTATAAGAAAAAAAAATACGAGACATATGAGAGCTAGAAAACAGGTTTCCTTTGTTTGATGGATGGGTGTCCAGGATTACCTGCGATCAAAATTTTTCACTGCTAAGACTCTAAGAAACGCAGTTTCAGAGCTCCAAATGGATAAATACAATAGGTAAATTTTCGTAGCCATTGCTAAAATCAACATTGTGTGTATCCAGATATCCAGACTACCCATTTGATGGATTGTGGTCTCCCAGTTCTATAGAATTCCTAAATATAATGAGTAACATGAACTTCTCCACACGAGTGGCATATGATGAACCATCGTCGCTTATCATACAAACTGAACAAATGAGCTACTTCAGTTGCCACTTTCTCCAAATCATGGAGGCCATTTTGACCAATCTCGTTGGTAGGCGTAAGTTTCTATTAATAAGATCTTTGCGGACAAGGTTATAGAAGTTATAAATCCAGAAGTTGATTATGTTTGGGTTCATAATTACCATTTCATGGTATGTTAAAATTATGGATGATATTTCCAACTAGTTATAAGTTGCAAGGAGAGAATGCATTTCCAGTTGCAGTGCTGCCTCGAAAGATGAGTACTAAACTTTCTCGCTTTCTCGATATGAGTAAGTGTTGGGTGGTGCGTCTTCCCAATGAAATTGGAGAACTATTCAATCTAGAAGAGTTATATTTGTCTGGGTGTAATCTAATAGAGCTTCCTCAATGTTTGGGTAATCTTATCAAGCTGAAAGTTCTTGACATCGGTGAAAATGATATAAGCAGTTTTCCAGCAAATTTTCATCAGCTGAAATCACTAGTACATTTATGTGCAGACCAAAATGACAAACTTGAGGAATTGTCAGCCCTTTCAAATAGTCTCATTAAACTTAATATCTATTTGTTGTTGTACAAATCTGTAAGAAGTGTCCACCATTTCACATTTGAAAAAATTGAAGGTCCTTGATGTCTCTTTCTGCACAAGTCTCACGAAACTTCCATCGTTGAACTCCATGTATTCTTTTAAAAAAAAATTCACATTGTGTAATTGTGGTATCTAGGAATTGCCATCTCTTCTAGAAAGTCTTGTTGATCTCAAAGTTGCACACTCTGCTACAATCTACGAAATTTTTTATCTTGTTTAGTTGGTTGGGCATCAAATGTAGAAGTTGGTGGTGGCCAAGGAGGTGGCCTCTCAGAACATAGACGCCATGTGATTATGTATGCATGAATCTCCTTTCTATTCTTCAAAGTAGATACATCGGTGCATATGGATAGAACACTCGAAATAGTGACTGAATCTGATTTCAAGTATGTCTTTTCTATTTGATAGAATAGGTCAATAGCTTTACAACAACATTTTTTTGGGGTATAAGATTTCAAAAATGTTCTTGTAGTAGCACACGAATTCCAAGAAAAATGTACATTGTGGCCGTACTTAGTTTCCCAGCTACCTGTAATTATTTTTTGTATTGAAGTTTTTTTATGGTTTTTATAATTTTTATTCGGAAGTGGAATAGGTATTTTTTGGAGTTCTATGGTTATGGGCTCATCCAGAGAAACAATTAATTTAGGGTTTGGAGCAATATGTTCAGTTGCATTTTTTTCATTCTTGGGAAGAGCAATGGGTACCAATTGGGATTTCATGGCTACGGGTTCTTCCTCCTCTACCTGAGATTCCATGGCTAGGGTCTCCTCTTGCATTTCCATTAAATATTGTATAATACGATCAAAACGTTCCATTTGTTTTTTTTGTTTTTGTTCAATCATTCTTCTAATTTTTGCAATGTCATTTTTCATTTCCTTGACCAATATGGTTGGATCCATAAGGCTCTGATACCATATGGTAGGAACCTAGGGTTCCTAGCACATAAATTGATAAATAAATAAATAAATAACCTAAAACTAAAAGAATCGCTTTTGGATTGTCGGGAAGTCCCTTCAATGTTTTAATAAATGTTTTATATAATATTTCATGGATGATCTTGAATGAATGGTTTGAACAATCATATATACCGACCTAACCTTAACCATCATGTCTCTTCACCACAATGGTTCATAATAATTAATATAATTAATTATTATGACTTATGCTAAGCCCAATAATATAATATAATAATTAATTATTATATTATAAACTATACTACATGATATTAAATTATTATTATATTATTATTATTAATAAAGGTTAGGATATAAAATCCTAACAATACCTCTCTCCAAAAACCATCTAAAATCTTGGATTCATTTAGCATAGATTTGACCATATTCTCAATAGTTCTATTTTTCCTTTCGACTACATTTTGTTGTGAGGTTCTTGCTATTGAATACTCTTTTTCTATCCCATGTTGTTCACAAAATTATATGAATTCACTTGAATTAAATTCTCCTCCTCTATCTAATCTTAGATACTTTATCCTTTTACCTGTTTCATTTTCTACTAACTCTTTGAATGCCTTGAACTTCTCAAAGGCTTATGACTTTTATTTCAAGAAAGCTACCCAAGTCATTCTGAAGCAATCATCTATAAATAACATGATGTAACTTTCACCTTGTAAACTCTTTGTCCTTGTAGGACCACATAAATCAGTATAAACTAGTTTCAATGATTTGGATGAAGTAAATTATTTTGACTTGAAATTTGTTCTTGTTTTCTTTCCATGTTGACATTGTGCAAAAATTGTGCTTTGTGGCATTTTTATCTTGGGTAGATCTCTGATTGCCTATTTTTTTCTTATCTTCACTATGTTTTCAATTTTTAGATTACCCATTCTTCTATGCCATTACCAACTCTCATCTTCTTGTGATAAGAAATATTTGTCTCCCTTAATTTCACTTAGCATGTAGAGATTTTTTGTAGTTCTAATGGAATCTACAATGAACTTTCCTATTTTGGATTTTATGATTTCACATATATTTGGATGAAAAGTGACCATGTGTCCATGATCACAAAGTTGACTTACACTTAGTAAATTGTACCTCAATCCTTTAACATACAATACATTTTTTATCTTTGATTTTCTATTATCTAGACTCAAGGTCCCTTTTCCACAAATGTTTGCTAAACCATTGTCACCAGATTTTACTGATCCTCCATTGATTTCTTGAAGAGAAAGAATTTTACTTTTATTACCTGTCATATGAATCGAACAACCACTATCAAGAGACCATTGATTTCTTTTATCTTGTACATGAAGATTTTTTTATACCAACATTGACTTATCCTTTTATTGCTCTTTTCTCTCTTTCCAAAATTTTGAGGTTGTATTATTTTGATCCTTGTGATCCTCCTTTTTTCTTAATTCAAGAAAAAAAAATTTACACAATTTTTCCTTGTGCCCAAAGTTATTACATTTGTAGATGATATTGTTATTCATAAGAGGTGCAAACAAATTAAAATTTCTATCAGCACTATTTATCACACAAACCATGCAATGTAAATCTCTATGACCATATTTGTTACATGAAAAACAATAGCCATGGAAGAAATTTTGTAACCTATTAGATTGTTTTGAATAGTATGGTCACATGCTTCTTCCTTTGTTGTTTTTGTAATTGATTTTTGCCCATGAAGCTTCTATTCTTTATTCCTTCTTTGTGCTTTTGCATTTCAATACATTAGCATGGGTCATGGGCTCTTCTTCCTTTGATATCTTTATTCCTTTGGATATTGAATCCTTTTTATGTTTCCCTAGCTTTATATATTGTTGTAACTTATCTTTAGACTTTTCAACTTCCATTCTTAGAGAGACAATTTCATATTCCAACCCTTCACATTCTAACACTTTTGCATTTAATTGTTTTTACATATCTTGTTAAATTTTCCTTCCCTCAAATTTTATCTTGAGCTCTGTGATATTTTGTAGAATTTTTATATTTGCTTCCTCATCCTCTTGGATTTGAGCTTTCAAACTTAAATTCTTCCTTCTAACTTTTTCCAAGTTTCTAAGAGAAGTGATAAATTTCTCTTTTATGCCGATCAAAGCTTCTTCTCCATTTTCTAAGATCATGTTTGTTTTTGTGGGATATTCCTTCAAGATGTTAGGTTTTTCACAAAGGAACCTAGCTCTGATACCAATTGAAGAATATAAGATTATAAGAATATAATTTTTTTTACTTTTCAATTCAAATGATAACAACAACAATATCAAAGTAGTAAACAATGCACACATCATCACACACATGAGAGACATGATTTAATGTGGTTCACACAATGTGGGTTACTCCACAGAGAAAATATTCCTTATAAATTTTTCTCAATGAATCTATTGGAATCAAATCCCTATTACAATGTTTATGGACCTTTGTCCAAAGGAGACACCAATCCCCTATGCTCAATTTTGTAGATCTCTATCCATAGGATACCTCTATCCCAACTTCTCTGGTTTGTGGATCTCTTTCCACTAGAGAACTCTATCCCCTCTACTTTGGTTTGTTGATCTCTCTCCACAAGAGAACCCTATCCCCTCTACTCTACTCAACTCTGATTGTGCAACCCCAGGAAGCATACACCACACTTACACTACTTGCAATGTTATTATATAAAATGAAAATGAAGAAGCACACAAGCACATATAATGCAAAAATAACAAGCAATAAAATATTCTTTTATTAATGCTTCTAGATCTTGGTTACATGTGCGTCCCTCTTAGTGATACCCATTTTTAATACAATATATTACAAGTGGGATAACGGTGAATGCATCCCCTGCAAGGGGATGGTGCCCCTTCGTAGGCCTCTTGAACTTGCACACCAAACTATATGAGGGCTTATAGATGCCTCCTTCTCTAGATTTCATCCTGGAGGTATCTCATGCTTTGGATACTTTGAATTGATCCTATGAACCTGTATCTATAGGTATGGAAACAATAGAGCAGAATAAGTAGTACGGGCCACATATTCGAAGGAGACTCTTATTAGAAAATTTGATAAATAAGATAAATTATCATTATGACAATGAAATACAAGCATAAAAAATAATAAATGCATAGAAATCTTAGAAATGTGATGTAAATGCATATACGAAATCATATCTGAGCTACGACTAATTAATAAATCAAGCAGTAATGGATCTAAGCTAGAAAAAGGAAAATAATGTCTAATACCCTAAAATATGCCTACGGACTGCTGTATGAGATAACGACCACGATACGAAGCTCTTCTCCTCATAAATTAGGGGTTGTACCACTATCTTCCTTACTCCAATTGATGTTCAAGGATCACCTAGTGTGTCTCCTACACTGGTTGGTAGTTTGGAATGATGTATCTAAATACTAATGCATGGATATGACTCAGCCGAATGACACTCCAATGCTTCTCCAAGGGGCATAGATTGGCTCTCCATTTTGATAGGGTTTTGTTGTACACAATTTGAATTCTCTATCTTTTCTTAGGAGAGTCCATATGTAGACTTTCCTCTCTTTCAAATCTAAAATTTTAATTTTGGCCTCCTAGATAAGCCAAGCCCCAAATTTGCATGCAACTGACCATCTCAAGTGGAAAGCATCAGTTATAATTCTACATTGAAAGGGCAATTAGGAGGAACTTTGGGAGTTCCATGCCAAAATCCACCCACAAAAAATTCAAGTTGTAGTCAAACTACATGATCTAGTCCCGTATTCATGGCTAGACTATGCATGGTGCTAATCACTATCGTGAGCTGTAGCTAGGTGTGATTGTTGTCATCTTCATCAGCCAGAGGTGGTAGCTACTTTGCTTGAGATTAGCTAAGCCTTAATGGGCTATAAATACCCTTTTTGAGTGGTTAGGATCACTGTTAATTCTTGGAGAGGTCCAAGAGGATTCATATGGTCTACAAATATGTCCATATGGATAGTCTCCTAAACATGACATGTTTTAGGTGTCTATAGATGCCCCTTTTTGGGATGCATTGTGGGAAAACATAGTGTAGAGCAAAAATAGACCACCTAGGGTCACATTGTAGGTTGTGTGATGATCATTGATCTGATCAACATTGGATGCCCTAGTCATGAGAAAGGGTGAGCATCCTAGAATCATTGCTTCCAATAGTATGAAAGGATTAAATTCGTAAAAGCTTACACTAATTCATCATACAATCAGGTAGCTTGAGTGATACTATAGGATTTAGTGTGCTATAGATTCGAAAGGAGCAGAGCTACAAACTTAACTATCATGTTTGTTTTTTGCCCCAAAAAAGGGTAAGCTTATGATGTTTGTTGGAAAATGATTCATAAGACAAACACAATTTATCATGATTGAGTGATATTTTATTGATTTTAATTATTATTATTGATATTATGACTACCCCATTAAACAATTAGTTGATGAGGAAAGGACAATTAATAAAGTTATGAGTCGCTTGACCAAGATGAATGATTTGCACCTCTTTAGAGGTTTACTTTATTGTTGGAAAATCCCAATTCAGGTTTGGTCTCAACCATTTATAGTAATTGCACATCCCTATCCCATGGGGTGGTCGGATCGAACAGCCTTATTAGGAAATTAAGATAATAGCAATTCTATTTAAGCCTATGTTGAATCACTATGCTCGATGATTTGCTAAAAATATTATGGAAGAAAGGAGATGAATTCTTACTCGCATAGGGTAGTCTTGATGCTATGGCCTTCTTTGGGATTGAAGTGAAGCTTCTCAATTCCACTATAACCAATTTGCCCCAAGTGGCCTTATGGTAATTTACTCATCTTTTCGAATTGCATGGAACGCTAGTCACTACAATCGCCAAGAGTATAGAGGAAATAATTGAATACAAGGCTCAATTGAGATTTTGTTGTTATTTCATTTTATGATGTTTTTGGATTTTTGATATATGTGAATTTTTTTGGTATTTATGCAATTTTTGACTATTTTGGACTGATAGGTATGTCTAAAGGCCCATTTTTAGGTATCTCATGGTGAGAAATTGGGTCAATTCATTTATATTTTCTAGTCGTTATTAGGTCCAGTGACCCCTAATTACCTCTTCATGGCTGCTGTCAGCTCCAGCAGCTAGGAAGTGTGGGCTACTGATGCCAGAAGCGATCGAGGCACAAATTGAAAATTTAAAAGCAAATTCTAGGGTTTTGAATTTTCATTATTGCTAGTTGTCAATTGCACTTTTGAGCTCTAAGGTGACAAAGTGCAATTGTGATATGGAGTGTTGCTAAATTTACTACTGACTTATATGCCATGGCTGAGTGGGGGAGGAATCTATGAGTGAAGGAGTCAGAGCTTCACGGGTACTTTTTCAAACCCTAATCTATTTATTTTTATAGGTCAAATGAACCTAATTAATTAATTTGGTAAAGGAATCTCACTAAAACCGTTGGAAATTAATTGAACCCATAGGTAGGCTTAGTTTAGGCTACATTCAAGTGGGTTTTACTTTATTTTAGTAGTTTTTGATTTTTTTTTTTTTTTTTGGCCAAGGGGAAACATTGTTTGTGTGTTGCCCTATGGCCACTGATGCTCAAAGTGTATTAGATTGCCCAAGAGGGGTCGTTGTCATCATAAACAACCAACATGAATCCCAAAGGTTAAATTTTTAACCATTGGTGGTTGACCATTATCGGCTTCAGTGGCTACTACATGGTCGCTCCTGGCATGAGCGGCTAGGTGACTTTTGGTTTTATTTTGAAATTTTTAAATTTTTTAAGCAATTTAATTGATTTTTTTGCATTTTTTAAGTGTCTATTTTGATTTTTTTTGGATGTTTAGGTGCATTTAGCCATTATGCTTATAATATTAGGCTATCTTAGTTCTAATTTGCATTGTTTTTAGGATTTTATTACTTTTAGATTATAAGTGCATTTATTTTAGGTATTTATTTTGCACTCTTAGATTCTATCTGCATGGGCTCAAATTTGCTTGTGGATATCCTGCCTAACATGGATGAACTGGAGGAGAATTGGACGGAACGCGAGGGCTCTGGCGATTTGGCGGGAAAATTTTTGTGATGGTGTCTGGTGTTGCTCGAGGGTTTCTGGCCCGAAGATCTTGCCTGGGGCTTTGGGGAGTTGATTTTGAATTCATCTGAAGGTTCATTCGTGGTCCCGGGAGGGCCCGATGGGGTCTCCTCCAGTTTCTCCTGCTGGGAGAAAGACTTCATATGCTGAGAAGTTGAAAGATAACCCCTCGCCTTCCACTGATGGAGCTCAGCGGAATGCTTTTCAAACGATACTCAAGAATGTTGGCAATGGCCCAAATGCTCACCGCGTTAATGGATGCCTCCCGCAATCCACTTCCAGGCCTAAAATTGTTATAGAACCAATGCTGGTCGAAGATACAATCGTCTACCGAGCAAATCATGACTTGATCTGCAAATTCATGGGCATCCGGCCCACACTCGAATTTTTGCATACCGGGTTCGCCGAAGCCGGGAGCCACATGGTGAGTACTCTTTATGGCCTATAAGCAATGGGTATTTCATCATTAGTTTCTCTTCTTTAGCAGATAGAAACAGAGCATTTTAATCAGAAAATAGAAACCACGGACCAGCAGGGTTATTTGTCCAACCCTGGAGAGTGGGTTTCGACCCCCGCATCGAACCCACAGTTGTCCCGGTCTGGATTCGGTTGTACACTCTCCCGATGGAGTTTTGGGGTGAGCAGGCGTTGGAACTAATAGGTAATTCCCTAGGCAGATTTTTGGGAGTCTCCAAAGATACCATAGAGGGAAATACTGTTGTCTTTGCTAGAATATGTGTAGAGATGGACATTAGTCAGCCTCTACCAGCTGAGGCGGAACTTGAGCTAGCAGGAGTACCCTGGATCTAGCAGCTAGACTATGAGGCCCTACCTTTCAGGTGCCAAGTATGCCATAAGCATGGACATTTGGCAAGGTTCTGCCCAAACATATTGAGCACAAAAACAGAGGCTCCGAGCGGAATGTCAAACCGCCCTAGAGAGGGTAAGTCCAGTCCTGTCAATGAACCTTCTAGCAATTCTCCAGGTCCTGATGCTCAGCAGGATGGCTTTGAACAGGTGAAACGAAAGAGAAACAAAAAGAAAAATGGAAAGGAGCAGGGGCAGCTCAAGCCAAACAATCGGTATGAAATTTTTAAGTCATTAGTGGATCAGGAGGACCAATCTATGGAGGGAGTGGATGGGAATGGTGTGAATGACAACACTCCACCTCTTGTTTCTCCTTCCTTTACTCCTGTAGTAGAACAGGTGACTGTGCCAGCTGAGAATCTGCAGTCAGAGAATCCAGGGGCATTGGTTATACACTCCCCAGCACAGCTGGCTATCAAAGATGTCACCATGGGAAATGCAGATAAAAACAGAGAAAGGCCTGCTTTAGGGATTACCCAGGTGGAGAAGAGATCTAGAAACAATAACTCTCAAGGAGCGGGAAGAAAATCCAATAAGGAACTACTAACAGCACAAGGAGATAAGCTAATCAATGGAGGATTGGTGAGGACCATTGATTCTTACTGCTCTCAAGGTTTTCAATGATTATTCAATCTTGGAATGTTAGGGGTTTAAACAGTAGAACCCATCAATCTGCTGTTCAAAGACTCTTAGAAATCCGTAAAACAGACTTTTTGCTTCTTCAGGAGACAAAAATGTCTTTAGATATTATGAGTAAAACTGCTACTAAAATCTGGCGGGGAGCTGGGCATATGGATGTGGCTACCCAAGGAGCTTCAGGTGGAATTGTTACCCTTTGGAACCCTCTGGTCTGGACTGCTTTAGAACATATAGCTTGCAGGGGTGTTCTTACTTCTCTCTTCAGAAATAACTTCAATTCTGAGCAGGTCCTAATCACCAACTTTTATGGGGCCCAAGACCTAGATGGCCAGAGGCTCCAATGGGAAGTTGTTCACAACATGAGGGCATACAGGGAGTGTTATGACTGGATTATTGCAGGGGATTTTAATGCAAAATTATTTGTTCGTGACCAGGAAGGTGGCACCCCTATTTTGGATCCAGGGGACCGGCTTCTGATTGCCCAAGTTCAGGCCTTTCATTTAGTGGACGTTCAAGGCCCTGGTGTTTTTTTCACTTGGACAAACAAGAGAAAGGAGACACATAGCGAGAAGGTCAAGTTAGATCGCTTTTTGGTCTCGAAGGAGGCTTTTGTTAAATGGACTTTTAAGTTCCAGATTTTGGAGGGCCCTATTTCGGATCATTTTCCCATTTTGCTAGAGGGAGGGACTTCGAGTGGGCAGCACCATAGGCCTTTTAAATTTGAGAATTTTTGGTTACAAAAGGAGGACCTTCGACAGAAAATTACTCAATGGTGGACAGAAGGCCGTCCACATTTTGGGACAACAATGTTCAAATTTCATAAACAGCTTCAATTTGTCAAAATTCAATTGAAACAGTGGAGGAAAGAAAACAAGTCGGATTTCCAGTCCCAAAGGGCCCCCTTGGTGGCTAGATGGGAGGAGGTTCAGAAAATTTTTAGGGAAGGATCAATTACTGAGCAACTCAAATTTGAAGATGATGAACTGCGTAAAGCGGTTGAGGACATTGACAACCAAGAGGAGATATACTGGAAACAGAGGGCTAGGAATACTTGGTTATTAGAGGGGGACATAAATACCAAATTTTTTCATCGGTCAGCTTGTGCTAGGAGACAGATGAACAATATGGAAGTTCTTAAAGATGAACATGGAAATGTCTTTGATACTCTTCCTGGCATGCATTCCCATGCTATCGATTACTTTTCTAAAAATTTTAAGGAAAGTATGCAGCAAGATGTTGAGGCTCACACCGAAGTTCTTAATGTTATTCCTTCTATTATCTCTGAAGAAGACAATCAGTCCCTGCTTAGACCCATTGAATTGGATGAACTGAGAAATGTGGTCTTTGGTATGAGTACTGGAAAATCTCCTTGTCCAGATGGCTTTCCTATTGAATTTTTTCAGGATTTCTGGGACACCTTGGGGGAGGATGTTTTGGTCATACTCGAGGAATCCGGATCCAATCGAAGAATGCTCGAGGCGATCAATCACACCTTCATAGCTTTAATTCCAAAAGGGGAAGCGGGGACTCATATCTCTGATTTCAGGCCTATTGCTTTATGCAATGTGATTTACAAAATCATCACTAAGATAATGGTTGAGAGGCTTAAACCCCTTCTTCACAACATCATTTCTCCTGAACAAGGGGGCTTTGTTGAGGGAAGACAAATCTTGGATGGGGTGGTTTTGGCCCAGGAGGCCATCCATTCAATGCAAACTTTGGGCAACAAAGGAATGTTCATTAAACTGGATATGTCCAAGGCTTATGACCGGGTGGAGTGGTGCTTCTTGTCGAAAATGATGGCTGCCTTTGGCTTTTCTCAGGAATGGATTGATTGGGTTATGAGTTGTGTTTCTTCTCCCTCTTTTTTTGTTCTCATCAAGGGCCTTCCCTCGCATCCTTTCGGTGCCACTCGTGGTCTCCTCCAGGGAGACCCTTGTTCTCCCTATCTCTTCCTTCTCTTGGCTGAAGGTTTGGGCAGACTGTTTCTGAGGAGAAGGCAACAAGGTCTGCTATCTGGTATCAAGGTTGGGGAGGAAACTCTGACTCACTTGCAATTTGTGGACGATACTGGCCTGGTTGGTGCAGCCACTCTTCGGGAAGCTAGAGGAATCAGAGATACTTTGAATTTCTACCTAAGGGCTTCAAATCAGGTTCTAAATGACAGGAAGTCCAAAGTGGTCTTTTTCAATCTTGACCAACGGCTACAGGAGCATGTTATTGAGATCCTGGGCTTCACAAGGACTTCTCTTCCAATTGTTTACCTGGGAATTCCCCTTCACTTCAAGAAGTTAAAAATTGACATCTGGAAGAATCTGTTGGCAGGCATCAAAGACAAAATGAATCATTGGGCCCATAAATGGCTAAGCTATGGGGGTAGATTAAACTTCCTGAAGTCAGTTATACAGGCTTTTCCGATCTATAAATTCTCAATACTGGCTGCCCCTCATACCATCTGGAAAGATCTGGACAAAATGGCTAGAATATTTTTATGGGAAGGCGCAAAAGGGAAGAAAAGATGGGCCTTGGTTGGGTGGGACAAAGTTACCCAGCCTAAGGACAAAGGAGGGCTGGGCTTGAGAAGTTCTAAGCTTAATAATAGAGCTTTGGCTGGAAAACTGTATTGGAGGTGGATTTCTCAGCCAACCTCCCTCTTCAGCAGAATTCTTTCCAGTAAATATTTGGGGCATGTTCATCCCAATGAGGTGGGTCACTTTCCATTGGAAGGTACTGGATCCTTAGTGTGGCATACTCTCAAGCTTGGGTCCCAGATTATCAAAGATCAATTATTCTGGAAAGTGGGGAGAGGAGACAAGGCTCGTTTCTAGACTGACTCTTGGGACCAAAATCCACCCATTATTGTCATGTTCCCTGAGCTACAACCAATCATGACCGCCTTAGAATCCTAGGGATGGATCCATATTGATAATTATCTGCTTACCAGTCAATTGGGGGGGTATAAATTTAAAAATTTTAAGCGGTGGGAGGAGTGGCCAATTACTGTCTCTCCGGAGTTGGCGCCCATCCTGCAAAAAATCTTGTCAGAAAGGTTCCTCACAGGGAGGGATGAGGAAGATGAATTATCCTGGGGCTATGTAAGACTTGGGGTCTACTCAGTTAAGGCTGGATATGAAGAGATCCTCCCTGAGCCTCCCCCACACTCTTTTCCGGTTCAACATTGGAGAAGGATTTGGCATTCAAAGGGTTGGCTGAAAGTGAATTTCTTTGCTTGGCAACTTATGCATAATGGTCTTCTCACCTTTGACAATCTCAGACGTAGGGGTTTCAATGGCCCCTCTCAATGTGCTTTATGCCTCCAACATGAGGAAACTACAGATAATTTGTTTTTTGAGTGCTCTTTTACTCATCAGATTTGGGAACGCTGGTTCTCTAAATTTAAACTCCAGGCTAATGGTGTTTTCAATCGTACCAATATTTGGGAAAAATGGAAAAGGGGCGAGTTCAATTCCATAGCTCTCCGAACCGGTCGGCGGTTAGGCTTTCTCTTCATTTGGTGGCAAGTTTGGTTGGAGAGAAACGCCCGGATCTTTAGAAACACTTTCTCCTCGATTGACGGTGTTTGGCAGGTCATCTGGAGCAAAGTCACAGAAACTGTGGCTATTTATGTTGATGAAGAGAATCAGGTTGCTCTTGGGCATCTTGAAGAGGGGGTTGAGGGACATGAGAGGCAAGGCAGAGCATGCTGGAAACCTCCCCCTATTGGCTGGATCAAGATCAATACTGATGGGGCTGCAAAAGGCAACCCGGGCAGCGCAGGAATTGGTGTTGTTTGTCGGGATCACTCGAGTGCGGTTCTTTACTGGGAATTGCAGGGATTGGGCAGAGCCACGAACAATGAAGCTGAAGCCTTTGCCATTAAGTCAGCGTCTATCTGGGCTGTTAAGCAGGGTTACCGGAGGATAATTCTTGAATCAGATTCTCAAGTCCTGATCGGCGCTCTGGATTGCTTGCAGAATTTCTCACTAAAATCCTGGAGACTACGGATTTTGATATCCCAAATCAAGGAGTTATGGAGGGAGTTAGATGATGTTATCCCTGTGTATGTGAGTAGAAAATTGAACACGGTTGCTGACTTCCTTGCGAAGATGGGTGCTAAGAAAGAGGTAGGTGTTCAGCTGCACAATGATATGCCTATGATAGATGAAGAGATTCGGAGTGGCCTGAAATGATCCCTGCATCCATGAGCTCAAAAATGGCTAAGGTTAGTCTTTGTCGCGATATCGCGACATATTGCGCCGTCGCGACATTGTTTGGAAATCTGTCGCGATTTCGCGACATGTTGCTCTGTCGCGACCTTTCCTGGACAACTGTAGCGATTTCGCTACCCTTTTGGTTGCCGCGGCCTTGGGAGGAAAATTGTAGCGATTTCGTGACTTGTTGCATCGTCGCGGTCTTTGATGAGAAGGTGTCACGATTTCGCAACCTTTTTTGTTGGTTCTGCTGCTGGAGGAAAAGCGTCGCAATATCGCGATGCTTTGAGAAAAATTGCGTGAAGGGGAAAAACCGTCGCGATATCGCGACATTTTTTGTGAAAAGCTACTTAAAGGATAATTTGTCGCGATTTCGTGCCTTTTTTGAGGAAAGGACGCAAAGGGGCAAACCTGTAGCGATTTCGCGACGCTTTGAGCAAAATTGCGTTAAGTGGAAAAACCGTCGCGATATCGCGACATTTTTTGTGAAAAGCTGCTCAAAGGATAATCTGTCACGATTTCGCGACATTTTTAAGGAAAGGAAGCAAAGGGGCAAACTTGTAGCAATTTCGCGATAGTTCTGGAGAACAAACTGCATGAAGGATAAACGTCGCGATTTCGCGACTAGTTTAAGTAAAGGGCACCATGGGGGAGAACATGTCGCGATTTCGCTACACTTCCGGCCAACTGGGGCCTTAAGGAAAAGTCGTCGCGATATCGCGACACTTTCTCAAAGTTGCTGTTTAAAGGTGAACTTGTCGCGATTTCATGACAATTTTGGGGAGCAGGTGCCCTCTGGCTTTCTCGTCGCGATTTCGCGACGTTTTTGGCGTTTGGGTGCTTTGGTGCTATGCTGTCACGATTTTGTGACATTTTTTGAGTGGTGTGGCCTCGACGCTGTTTTGTCGCGATGTCGCGACATGTCGCGATTTCGCGACATGTCACGTTTTCGCGACCGGTTGTCGTGGCACGGCAGTTGTTAGGTTTGGTGTCGTGATTTCGTGACTTGTCACGTTTTCGTGACTTGTCACGTTTTCACGCCCTTTGTTCTTCTGGTCTCTTTGCTCTTGGTTGGGATGCCCTTTCTCCCTCTTGTAACTGTAATTTGTTTTAATGCAAGCTTTTTTCAATTTTTTCAAAAAAAAACATGGATGACCTAGACTGGTGTTGGCTTGATGCTCATGGGCTCCAATATATCACTATGCTTCTAATGATCATGTCAGACTAGACCTACCTCACTATCCTGACCCACAGGTGGGATTACAAGACTAATACCTTTCATCTCCCTATGGGCAAGATTACCACCACACAGGAGGATATCTATAGGATCTTCTATATAATTTTTTATGGAGTACCCATTGTATCTTCCTCTACTAATTCTAGATATGTATTATTCACGAGAGTCTTTGGGGCACATGCAACTGCTGCATTCCAAGATACCAAGTCTGGTGGGATTTCCATTGTTTGGTGGTACCGAGAGGATGTCTTCTCTCGAAGACATGTTTTCCTATTGATGGTCATCTATAATATCCTCCTACCTAATTTCTCTAGAGTGAGGTTCCCATGGAACCCCTTGGAAATGGTTAGGACTTGATCAATAATGAGGCACCTATCATCATGGCTTGGGGTAGTGCACTTTGGCTCAGTGCTATGATGATCTCAATCATATTTAATGTTATGGATGGGCCAGCATTGCTTACATCTTGCTCCTCCAGATTTGGGGATGGGAGCACACAATGTGGACCATACAAGATAATTGCATGTTGAGTTTACTGACATAGCATATGTAGCTCAGTCCTATAGTATTCAGTGGCCTCGAGAGTGTGAGGAGCGCAAGATTCGGTGCTTCACTAGGGAAATATCTCACTATATAGAACTTTTTACTAGCCTACAAGCCAAGGATATTATCTAGAGGTCTTACTGGTGAGTAGAAATTCATGTATCAAAAAATAATCATTTCTTTTCTATAAATTATCAATCCGGTAAGTCCGTAAACTTACGAGTGTCACGCATAGTATATGCCTGCAGTGTTGGGGAATGAGTCCGGTTGTACCTTATTTATTTTTATGGGGGATGTTGTGCATTTTTATTTCATCCAAACTAAATAAACTAAGTGCGGAAAATAAATTACAAACTAAAATACTAAAAATGAAATACAAAAAATAAATGTACAGGAAAATAAATGTGCTAAAAAGAAAACACACAACTAAATAAATAAAGCAATAAATCTAATCTAATGAAAACAAATAATAGAAATAAATAGGGGGACTACTATAAGGAGTGGGCCCAAGATCCCATAGATAGTCCTCCTGGCTAGCTGCATAGAGATTTCTCAGGTAAGAGGAATTACACTCTTAATAAAATTGACAAGGAAATAAAATAAAATAGTTCCTCTATTAAAAATTCATCATCCTTTTAGGGAAGACCTGTGCATTTATACAATGCACAACCTTCCTCTGTTAAATTTTTAGGTAATTCTATTTCATATTTGCAGTTACAATAGATATGCTATAAACATTCCAGCCAGACAATCCTAACAATCATGCACTAAGAATAACAATCACGCACTAATTTTACCCATAGGATAAATTAGGTGTATTCTATTTTTATCAGAACATGTATGATATCAGTAATAAATCCATTCATGTGTTTGTCCATCTTAGTCGCCAATGCAAAATAGATTATTTTCTTGATTTGTCACATTGTCTATTCACACACATTGATTCATCGGATAATTGTCGCTCTGTTCTGCTCGTGAGAAAATAATCCTCACCTTGTAAAGTTTAACCGGTCAATCACTTAATAATAGAGGTGCTTTATTTAGTTTAATAACAATGCATAAAATATCTCTCCCTTTTTCTTCATGTGCTTTGGTAGCTATCCCAACTTGGTGCATATGATGTGGAGTCAACGGTCAACATGGTCCCACTTGCCCGCTTGGTCAATCTTGCAAAGTATGGAGGTGTGGAGGCACCTTCTTCATGAGGAAGGCACCTACTTTTTTTGGGCACCTTCTTCATAAGGAATGCACCTACTTTTGTTGGGTGCCTTATTTATAAGGAAGGTGCCTACTTCTACTGGGCATCTTATTTATAAGGAAGGTGCCTACTTATGTTGGGCACCTTCTTCATAAGGAAGGTACCTACTTTTGTTGGGCACCTTCTCCATAAGGAAGGTGCTTACTTTTGCTGGGTGCCTTCTCCATCCGAAAGGCGCCTACTTCTGTTGGGCACCTTCCTTGAAGAGGAAGGCACCTACTCTCATGCCTTAGTCTCTGAAAGCAGAAGTATGCCAATGTAGACCGAAAAACACCATATTAGTAATAAAACTTGCATTTATACACAATCTCCACTAAAAACACCAGTCAAGCATAATACCAGATTTTTTATCAATTATATGCATAAGTTATATAAAATACATCTCATATGCTAATTAAACCAATAATGATGCCCCTTAAATGTGTATATAAAATGAGTATTTCTGGTGCTCATCATCCCCCCATGCCTAACATGTGCCACACCCTCGTGGCACCAAAAGTGGAAGTTATCCCTCTCGTAGGCTGACCATGCCTAAAGATTGTCATGTTCTTGTGACAACAGCCCTGGGATATATATTTTTCTTTTCTTTTTCTTCCTCTTTTTTTTTTTCAATGGCCTTCAGCACCTTTATTTTTCCGCCACTGAGCGCTGCTATTTTTTTCATTCAACACTGTTGTGTTTTTTTTTCAGTACTATTATTTTTTATTCAGCATTGCATATTTTTTTGTTTATTCAGCACTGCTATTTTTTTGTTTAGCACTGCTGTGTTTTTTTTCATTGAGTGCTGCTATTTTTTTTCTTTTCATTGAGCACTACATTGCCCATAGATTTAGAATTTTTTCTTTCACTTCATCCTTTTATGCCAGTCAAATAATATTGCAAATCCACTATCTTTTTCTTCTTTAAATTAGCAGATTGCAATCCGCTCACATTCTTGTATAATTTGTTGTAGATTGCTATTCTATAGCATAACAACACCATAAGTGACATCAGCCACTCTTTTTTCTCTGTATTGCATATTCGGGTCCCCTCTTGCCTTGAACACAGTGGAAATTAGTCTGCACTACTCCCTTTGTTAAATATCTTGAATTGTGACTCCGTTATTCTACCAATCAATTCAACATCTAAATATTTTACAATGCACAAATGAAACAAGGCCAAGTATATTCACATGAATGTCATATTATTATTATTATTTTCCCTCTTTTGTTTTCAATTGGGATATTTCAAAAATATTTTATAGGGGCATCTACTGTTATTAACATTGAAATGATTTTAAAATAACTATACACATAATTAACAAAAAATAATAGTATATACTTGGGTGAATTTCGTAAATTCCATGTAGATGATGCTGGTGGTGTGAAATGTTTCCATGCTACCTGTACGTTGATGCTCATAGAGATTTTATATATATATATAATAGAATAGAACAAAATAGATCTCGACTCTTGTTTTTTTTCATCCTCTGCATCAAGGAATAGAGTCAATCTACAACAACTGAGCTGGTGATTTTAAAAATGTGGCATTCTCCTCATCCTCTTCTCTGTATTTTCTCCACATATTTTAATAGAAATAAAATATTACCAGAGGCACAATAATATGGGCATTGTTTATTAAAATGTGAATTTTACGTCCCATATACCTCCATTACAGGATGGATGGTAGCCAATTGCCAACAACTCCAAACTTTAGAGTACCCAAATATTTAATGACACATATAAAAAATATTTTAATCCTGCATTGACGTATCTCTCTCTGAATGCACTTGCAGGATTACTTTTCTCACCGTGTGCTCCTAAAATCATCACTCATCACTCTTTTCCATTAAAACTCTATTTGATTTTCATTTCAACATGGAGTTGTTTCAGCAAAATATTTTTTTCTTTTTCTATTCTCCCTCGCTTAAATTGGTGACACCCTCGTCAACAGCAATAGGTCCCTCTGTGCAACAAGTCTGCAGCCTTCCGAATATTAGGTCCCATACTAAACAACAAGAACCCCCATCAAGGGAGAAGAACATCGTTTATTGGTGCCTTCCTCTAGGTGGAAAAAGGCACAATTGTACTAGACTGATTGTAGGCACTCTCTTCCTAGTGGGAAGTAAGTGCTTTTTTCTACTTTGCCACTCTCCTAATTGTAGGGCACAAAATTTCACATCTGTTAGGCCTAGTTTAAGTTGGCTCCACCTACAGATAGTTCTCATGGTTGCATCATGCAAATCTAAACACACAAAAGCAGGAAAATTAGGGATCATGCCTGTGCCTAAGGACCTAGCTCTTAGGATGCCTTCAGATTGCATTCAGAGGGCATGATTACCTACACACATAAAATTAGGAAAACAAGAGTCATGACTCCATGCATGTTATGCCCTGAATCTCAGGATACCTACAACTTGCATTTGGCTCATGATTTCATGCAAAGCAATAAAAAAACAATTTTTATGCTAAGCAAGACATGTTATATGCATTTTTTTTTCATTGGGAGGATTCACATAATTTTTTTTTTTTAATCAATGCACCTCTACTATATGCCATCAAGGTGCCTCGTCACTTATTCCTCTTTTTTTTTTTTGTCTCTTGTGCCATCGAACCACCTAGGTGCGGGAAATGGATCAAGGCACCCTGGATGTCAAGGCGTCTGCTTGTTGTGGAAGGTGCCTTCAATGTATGGCATCTTCTTGATGCAAAAGGCACCTCCAATGTATGGTGCCTTCTTGATGCGTAAGAATCCTCCAATGTATGGTGTCTTCCTGATGCGAAAGATGCCTCCTAAGTATGGCACCTTCCTAATGCGGAAGGTGCCTCCAATGTATGGTGCCTTCTTCATGTAGAAGGTGCATCCATTGTATGGAACCTTCTTGATGATCAAGGCGTATTTCACTTCATTTTTTTTTCTTTTTCTTTTCATGTATCCTCCCTTTTTTCTTCTTTTCTTTCTTTCTTTTTTTTTCTTTTTAATTTTTTTCTTCTTCAATATTTTTTTCTTTTTAATGAATGATTGAACATTCGTCCAAGCTACTAGTATGGTATGGGGTCTCCACCATGCCTATGTTTGATCCACTTTCACAAATGTGAGGTGATTGATAATGGAGCTCATTGATCGTTACTCAAATATTGTATCAACACTCTACTTTGTATGTGGTGTAGCATCCTTCACTCAGGTTGTAACAGTCACACACCTTGCAACAAAACTTTCCCAAAATTTCACAAGAACCTTGGACTAGAATCCTTTCGCTTTATCAAGATTACTTAACATACCTTTAGGTGCTAATGTTGCCAAGGTAAAACTCTGCTAGCTTTCACCTGCTAGATTGGATGCTACATGATCAGGTACATGAGATAGTTCGTATAGTGTTATTACGAACTCCACATAAATCTCAATTCACGAAATCTTCACAAACACCTCCTTATTTTTCTACATCACACTTCATGTTGTCTTGCAAAACATAAAAGAAAAATCTAAACTAAATGCATTAAAATAAAATTCTAACTAATTTTTTTTTTCATTTTTTTTCATTATATATATATATATATATATATATATATATCTCTTTTGATTACTTCTAGGCTCCTCCATTGCTTTATTTAGTGACCGGTTGGAGATTTCTCATTTCCCTTCTGGACCAACTTGGTCCTAGGGAAAGAGGATACTTTCTTCCAACAAGTAACAAAAATAAAGCTTCTATTTTTTTCTCTCCCTTATTTATCTAGCTACCAGTTGGATATTTCTCATTTCCATTCTAGACCAAGTTGGTCCTCGAGAAAGAGGATACTCTCTTCCAACAAGTAGCAAAATAAAACTCTATTCCTTTTTATTTGCTCTTAACTTGGGGCCATTTTCAACAGAAGATATTTTTTTCTTTTTTCATGAACACTGTAAACAGTGTTCATTGTGTTGTTGGTGGCAATAATGAAGGTGGGGTCTCCCCCATGCCTACATCTAAAATAGTCTTCTAAGAAATCATCAGTTTCATTATCATCTAGTTTGATGTGTTGTAGCATGAGAAGAGCAATTTCTCCCTTTGACCTTAAAAGCAAAAGTTTTCAACATAATGGTAAAATGTGCAGGCTAGAAAATGACTATCTATGGGTTGGCAACCTAGAAAAACATGGCATATAAGTATTTTAAAAACACATGCTAGTTTTTGATTCACCATGTCACCTTAAACACAAGTAAAGAGCATACTCCAAAAGAAGATGTTCTTTAAATTTTGCTGTCATTATTCCTGCTATTAATTTCATCATTAAAAAAAAATTACCAATACGTTGCAAAAAGTTCAAACTTGTAAAAATCTTTAATTTAAAACCAAGCTTCTAGAGGCACAATTTTTTCAATGGTTTTTGTATAAAAACACATCCCTAAAAATTTTCAATCAGACCTGGGTTGTGCTATTTCTTTGCTTTCTTGAAACCATTGAAAACATAATAGAAATCCTTCATTGCCAGATTTTTCTAAATTTTTCAACAATAGGTTTTATTTGTACTTCTACATTTAATTTGGTACATTGGATTCATTCCCATGTTTACCTGAGAAGCTAGAAAGTCCAAACAGTTTCCTATAGAATTTGGCTCTGACTGTATCGACAACTATTTTTTGGCCTTATAAAAAGGACACTTGGTGGACACACTTCTCAGGTAAAACATCTACAGGTAATTTTAAATAGAATTTTTATCTTATCTATAAATCATAACACTACAATTTAGACACTCCCCAGCAATGACGCCAAAATGGTGAGCAGAAATTTATGTCTCAAAAAATAATCATTTCTCGTCCATAAATTATCAATCTGATAAGTTTGAAAAATTATGAGTGTCATGCACAATACATGCCTGTAGTGTTGGGGAATGAGTCTGGTTGTACCTTATTTAGTTTTTTGGGGGATGTATGTGCATTTTGATTTCATCCAAACTAAATAAACTAAGTGCAAAAAATAAATTACAAACTAAAATACTGAAAATGAAATACAAAAAATAAATGTACAGGAAAATAAATGTGCTAAAAAGAAAACACACAACTAAATAAATAAAGCAATAAATCTAATCTAATGAAAACAAATAACAAAAATAAATAGGGGAGGACTACTGCAAGGAGTGGGCCCAAGCTCCCGTAGATAGTCCGCCCAACTAGCTGCATAGAGCTTGCTCAGGTAAGAGGAATTGCACTCTTAATAAAATTGACAAGGAAATAAAATAAAACAGTTCCTCTATTAAAAATTCATCGTCCTTTCAGGGAAGACCTGTGCATTTATACAATGCACAACCTTCCTCTGTTACATTTTTAGGCAAGTCTATTTCAGACTTGCAGTTACAATAGATATGTTGTAAACATTCCAGCCAGACAATCCTAACAATCATGCACTAAGAATAATAGTCACGCACTAATTTTACCCATAGGATAAATCAGGTGTATTCTATTTTTATCAAAACATGTATGATATCAGTAATAAATCCATTCACATGTTTTTCCATCTTAGTTGCCAATGCAAAATAGATTATTTTCCTGATTTGTCACATTGTCTGTTCACGCACATTGATTCACCAGATAATTGTCGCTCTGTTCTGCTCGTGAGAAAATAATCCTCACCTTGTAAAGTTTAACCGATCAATCACTTAATAATAGAGGTGCTTTATTTAGTTTAATAACAATGCATAAAATATCTCTCCCTTTTTCTTCACATGCTTTGGTAGCTATCCCAACTTGGTGCATATGATGTGGAGTCAATGGTCAACATGGTCCCACTTGCCCGCTTGGTCAATCTTGCAAAGTATGGAGGTGTGGAGGCGCCTTCTTCATGAGGAAGGTGCCTACTTTTGTTGGGCACCTTCTTCATAAGGAAGGTGCCTACTTCTATTGGGCACCTTATTTATAAGGAAGGCGCCTACTTTTTTTGGGCACATTCTTTATAAGGAAGGCACCTACTTCTGTTGGGTGTCTTCTTCATAAAGAAAGTGCCTACTTCTACTAGGCACCTTCTCCATAAGGAAGGCGCCTACTTCTGCTGGGTGCCTTCTCCATCCAGAAGGTGCCTACTTCTGTTGGGCACCTTCCTTGAAGAGGAAGGCACCTGCTCTCATGCCTTAGTCTCTAAAAGTATAAGTATGCCAATGTAGACCGGAAAATACCATATTAGTAATAAAACCTACATTTATACACAATCTCCACTAAAAACACCAGTCAAGCATAGTACCGGATTTTCTATCAATTATAGTCATAACTTATATAAAATACATCTCATATTCTAATTAAATCAATAATGATGCCCCTAAAAAGTGTATATAAAATAAGTATTTATGGTGGTCATCACTTACCATGAGTGTCTTACTTGGATGGAGGTAGATATGTTCACATCTTGAACTCAGCATGATCGATGGGTTATCAGTTGTAAGGAAATCATTAGGGAGTTCTTCTACTATTCTTGAGTGCTTTGATAGTTTGACATACAATAGGATGTTATCCTTGAGCTAGTTGTGTACAAATGGATTATTGTAGAGAAGAACCTTCCACCACCTTAAGTCATAGCAATATCATGGGAGGATGACCCTCCTATAGTTTATGTAAGCATTTTTGATACCGAGGTTACTAAGGCGTATACTAGGTGGTGGGTTACATGATTGTGGTAGGACGATGGCCACCTAGGATGGTCTGTAGATGAGGTAGATTTTGATGATACCAATGGGAACTATGTGTAAGATCGGATCGAGGACTAGGGGCATGTAGAGCAGTAGGTGGTAGAGGAGTAGGTTACCCTTAAGGAGGAGGAGGAGTTAGCTCCTGAGGAGCAGGAGTCCCCTCTCTAGGTTTAGCTGCATCATGTGGAGTTTGAGCTTTAGTCAGCTTAGATCTAGATTCTATAAAGGGATTATACCATTTCCACACTTTAGTCATGAGTCAGGATATTTTATGAGGAGAGGACCACTTTCTAGACTTACATAGACTCATCTCAGACCATGATAGATGAGCTCACGATCGAGAGGGATGCTGCCTAGAGATAGATTTTGTTGGCTAATCCTACTACACAAGGGCCCACAAGTTTAGATCTAGGTGTAGAGATCAAGCACTTGTGGGGTGTCTTAGAGGAATATGATACTTATATCACTAGGAATGCTACCTATATTACATCTCTACAGATGCAAATTCGAATGCTAGGTGCCTTTGCTCAAGAGAGGCCCACATCATGAGGGTCACAACAGAGCAAGTGGAGTACATTAGGGTAGTCTTCAATCTAACCTATATAGAGGACCAAAACCCATATAGATAGAACTGTAGGGACTAGCTCGTATCATTATCACAGGGATAGATTCGACGGTAGAGGTGTGGGGGGGGAAGGCCCAGCTTGATGGCTTCATTGATTTGGCTTTATTTTTAGTGTAAGGTTAGATGATCTACAAATTTGTAGCCTACAAGAAATTTTGTACCCTTATGTACTTATTTGATACACATATATATGATATCTACATTTTGAGACTCATTATGTGTATTTACTTTTATTTTTTTTATTTTTATATTTATGATTTTTATGTTTATGTGATGCAGTATTATGATTTTATGCTATATGATGTGATGTATGACATGCATTAGCTATATGATAGATGTATGCTTTAGATGGTATGATCTAGATGTATAGATGCATTATGATGATGGATGCCTATATGGATGCAATGCTTATTGTTAAATGCATGTTTAATTTTGATTTTATTATATGCATCTAACTTAAGTTATTGTGATATGATGTATGTAATGCACTATGATTATGATTTAATGTAAATGAACTTGTATGCTTTAATAACTTAAAACACAAAGAATGAATGTGATATGAGTTTTGAAAATCTAATGGATGACACCACAAAATGTATAAAAATCATGAACAAATAACAACTCTTACCATAAGAATTAATATTTAAAAATCTAAGTGTGATATGATATCATATGTATGTAATTTCTTTATAAGCTTCTATAAGTTAAAAAAAAATATACCCAAAATAGTCAGTGGTCATTTAAATGTCATTACTGACATTCATCCGGTATCTATCCTATCTCATGCATACCTTTTAACAAATAAAAACTCATAAATAAGGTTGATGGTGTGATTTATGATATGACTTTGTTGCTATTAAAGGATTATTTAGGTTTTCCATGAGACTCAAACACCCTAGTTGCTCCATCAAAAGTTGTATACTGATCATATAGAACTTTTGAATGATAAAGTTCTTGTTATGAAAACCAAGATATACGTTATCCATGTGTGTGTAAATGAATGTATTAGATAAAATATAAGCATACCCCAGTTTCAGGCGGGATTCATGCAACCATTGCTATATTGGGGATCCTCAAGTATTCATCCTGATCCTAAGTTGGACTCAGTTGGATTAGACCACTAGGTGATATAGAATATCTAAAGCTATTCCTTCCATATGTAAACATCGGTATGTACAAAAATAAGATGCTAATGTGCCAGGTATATCATCATGTGTAAGATTCACCTTACGATTTGTTAATGCTGAGAACTACAGGGATTCAATTTCAATACTCCTTTCTTTTCTTCATATTTATTTGGGATAATTGCTCATAGTTAGTGATGAAAATCACTATTTATTTTAAATTTTTATTTTCTTTTGAGTAAGGGATTTATGTAGTGATGATAATCATAGTTTATTTTGTTTTTGAATTTTGCTTTGTTCAATTTTTTTTTATTTTAATTAAAGTAAGGGATTTATTTGGGTAGGAGAAACTTGTCCTTTTGCCAATTATCAGTATTTAAGAACTGGTCGCATAGGGGGGTGAGCAAGATAAACTTTTCAACTTAGGATACCTAATACCACTTCACAACATTCATATTTCCCTTGTTCCAACTATAATTTTAGTGTTTTGATTAGTAATAGGACTTTGAGATATACCAGGTGCTATCAAAACCAAACCTCACCTATTAAAAGCAAAGACAACTTTTTGCAAAGTTTGATAAAACCACTAGGCATGGCTGAGTGACCAAAAAACCTTGGTATATTCCTTATAGTAATAGGATGGGTTGTGTTGAAAAATATAGTTATACACATGGGTTATGGATGCTGATGGATTTTGAAGATGCATGATTTAGGTACAAATATGGTATCATTTATAAGATTGTGAACATATCCTACCTAATATAAATGCAATGGATGCAACGTGTGTAATGCAACGTAACTATATGGATGCAAGTGATGTATGATGCAAATTTTTTTGTATTTTTTATGCTTTCAATTTTTTTTGAGTTTTGATTATTCTGCATTTTTTTGAACTTTTTGATTTTAAATTGTTTTTGTGCTTGTATGTTTTTTTGTTGACCGAAAGGCTTATGGTGCCTTTGGGGATTTTTGTGAGTCAACCAAAAGGCTTTAATATGCCTTTTGAGCTTTTGTGATGTGACCAAAGGGCTTTAAGATGCCTTGGGGGATTTTTGTGATTTGACCAAAGGGCTTTAAGATACCTTTGGAGCCTTTTGTGATTTGACCAAAGGGCTTTAAGATGCCTTTGGAGCATTTTGTGATTTGACCAAAGGGCTTTAAGATGCCTTTGGAGATTTTTGTGATTTGACCAAAGGGCTTTAAGATGCCTTTGGAGCCTTTTGTGAATTGACCAAAGGGCTTTAAGATGCCTTTGGAGCCTTTTAATTTTTATGATTTTCTAATATTTTTGTGATTGAAATTTATCTAAATGTTTTTATGATTTTGTTGGTTTATGTGTGAAATTCCCTTAGATGAATAATTTTGAGAGTCTCTGGATCCTCAAAACCTTCTAGCGATTATAGGTGATATGCCCCAGATCCAATTTTCTCAAAGATGATATAGGGACCTATCCAATTGGCCATAAATTTATCTCATAGGTGCGAGGGCAGATTTCAGTTATGTTGGTTTTATTTAAGCACAATATTCCCAACCTTAAATTCTCTCAAATGGACCTTATTATTGTAATCTCATGTTAAGAAGCTCAAGAGCATTGATGTGATGTTCATCCAGAAGGGTCAACTGATCCAAGCGAGATTGCCATGCAATGTCATCATTGATGAACTATTTCAATGCGACACATAATATTGGAATTTCCAAATCTAAGGGCATAATGGCCTCAACACCATATACAAGCAAGAATGGTGTTGCCCTAGTGAGCATCCGTACACTAGTATTGTAAGCCCATAATGCAAGGAATGATTGTAGATGCCAATCCTTATGATTCTCTTTCATCATCTTATTTAAGATGGCTACTATTGTCTTGTTAGAGGCCTCTGCTTTCCCATTTGTCTATGGATAGTATGGTGTCATAAAAATGTTTTGAATGTTACATTTGGTCGTTAAAGCTTACACATTTTTTTTTGAATGACAGACCATTATCAAAGATTATCTTGAATGGGATACCAAAATGATATATGATATTATGAAGTATGAAATCCACAATCTAAGGTCTAATTATCAAGGTTAAGGGGACCGCTTCCACCCATTTGGTGAAGTAATTAGTGGCCATTAATATAAACATGTGTCAACTCAAATATGGGGGAGAAATATTTCTGATCATATTGAAACCCCATTGATAAAATGGTCAAGCCACTTGAATGGGTTGTAAGGCCTGAGATGGCAAGTGCATCATATTTGCATGATGTTGTCATTTAACGCATTTCTTGACATACTCGTAGCAATACTTATCCATGGTGGGCCAATAATAACTCATTCAAAGGATGCCCTTGACAATGGCCATGTCGCTAAAGTGGCCACTGAATGCACTATTGTGAGCTTACAAAATCACCCAAGTTAATTCTTTGGGCTCTAAGCAATGAAGGAGGACTCCATCGTAGATTCGATGATACAATATGCCTCCTAACAAGACATATCTCATAATTTTTTATTTAATTCTCATATTTCATCATGCGATAGTCCTTGTGGAACAATTCCAAGATTCAAAAAATCTTGTAACTGGGATAGCCAATACTGATAGGCTATATCCTCAATAGATAATATGACTTGTTCCTCCTACAATTTGATTTACATAAATGCAGATCGAAAAATAACCTTGTGGTGGATAGTGGTACCATTCTCTGTGGGACCCTACGAGATCAAGGACCCCCAAGATGCCTTCTTTAAAAATTATTTGGCTTTACAAAACCAACCATGGTTTGGTTCTCTATGAATCATGTTGGTTGCTTCTTTTTTATCAAAAGCCTTACACTACATAACTGAGTGCGAGAGCATTTTCACATGAATGATAGTGAAATCAATAGATGGATTCTAAAGGATCAAGGATCCCAAATATGCCATGGTGATAACAAATATGTTATATGAGTGAGTGAGGGATTACCTCGATGTCATACCATTCTAGTTGGGATAGATATGTGTCAACGAGCTCCTTGTAAGCTTTCAATATTGGATCCCTACATTGAAATAGTCCCTTGACTTGGTTGACTATGAGGAGGGAGTCACTAAATATATTTAACCTCTTGATTTTCATGGCAATGTTTGTTTGGAGACCCAATATTAGGACCTCTTATTTGATATTATTATTAGTACAAGGGAATTCTATCCTAAATGACAAGGGCATTGGATGACCTTACGACATAAAAATGATAATCCATGCACCGCATCCTTGCTCACACTTCGAACCATAGAATAACAAAGTCATGTCAGCTTTATTTTTAGGCTCTTCAGGTTTTTGTGCTTTTGATAATGCAAATACTGCATCATCAAGAAGTTCTATGGTGAGGGGCCTACTGTTCTGAAGAGGTGCCTCAGCCAGCTGATCAACTATGACTTATCCCTTGATGGAATTTTGGCTTATGAATTCCAAGTTGAATTCTATCAATAACATGATCCACTTTGTAGTACATGTATTATGATATGTCTTGCTCATCATATACTACAAAGGATTTTGTTTGGATATTACATACATCGTATGGCTCAGCATGTAGTGGCACAATTTATTGGTTGTAAAGACCATTGCTAAGCACAACTTTTCTATGTATGCATATCCTATCTCATATCTCACTAAGGTACGATTGATGTAATATATCACTTGTTCTTTATCTCACACATTATTTTGATCCAACATGGTGCCCAAAGTAAAATTAGTAGCAGATATATATAGTAGGAATGGCACATTTGGCCTTGGTGGAGCTAGAACTAATGGTGTTGCTAGGTACTTCTTAATTTCAAAAAATGCTTGCTGACATTCTTCATCCCATTGGAATGGGATCCCCTTATGTAGCAGTTGATTCATAGGTTGATACTTATCCAATAGTTGTGCGATGAATAGCTTTATAGTCGCTACTTTGCCCTATAATCTTCTTAGCTCTTTGATGTTCATGGGTAGGGCCATTTCTAGGATAGCCTTCACATTTGCTGGTTCTACTTTGATGCCTCATTTGGAAATGATGAATCCTAATAATTTTCTAGAAGTCATGTCAAATACATATTTCTTGGGATTAAACCTGACTGTATGCTCAATTAGGTGATTGAAGACTTTTCTGAGGGTCTCAACATGCTCTTCACGTAGTAATTACTTGGCCAATAAGTCATCGATGTAGTCTTATGATATCTCATGCATGTAGTAATAAAAAATATGTCATAGCCCGTTGATATGTGGTACCAAAATTTTTAAGACTAAATATAATCACTTTATAATAAAATGTCCTCCAAGGATTTGTGAATACAATTTTATACTGGTATTCAGGTTTAATCTGAATCTAATTATAACCAGAAAAACTATCCATTAGAGAGAGCATCTCATGACCTATAGTTGCATCTACAAGAGCATCTATGTTTGGAAATGGGAATAAATCCTTAGGGGTTGCCTTATTGAGATCCCTAAAATATGTGCAAATGTATATTCTTCCATCAGGATTTCCTATGGGCATTGTATTTGATACCCACTCTGGATAGTTTATGGGAACAATAAATACTACATCCATTAGTTTTTACAACTCATTCTTAACCATCAAAGCAATGGTTGGATGCATCTTTCTGAGCTTCTACTTGATTGGTTTCTTCGTGGGGTCTAGCGAAAGGTTGTGGAAAACAAAATTTGGATCGATTCCTGGTATGTCTTTATAGGTCTAAGAAAAGATATTTTGTCTCTCTTTCAATAGAGGAATAATTATGGCATGTTATTTTGGAGATAAGCTTTCTCTAAACTTCAATTTCTTTGGTTGAAAATAAAGAACACAAGCTTATACTAAGAGGGGGTGAACAGTATAACACCCACTTTTTACTTTCTTTCCAAACCAATATCAATTAGTGTACTTAATTGCAATAACCAAATATAGTAGTGTGCATTAAATACATAGATAGCAATAGTAAAAAATTACATAAATCACCACACACAATTGAGACACAAGATTTAATGTGTTTCCCCCAATGTGAGGTACTCCACAAGATAATATCCTTATAATATTTCACATAGAAATAAGAATCCTTATCCTAATACAAATGATTACTTTGATCCACTCAAAGCTAGGCAATACACTAATCTACTTAGGTAGGAAATCCACTGATCTGCTTCAACAAGCTCACCAAGAACTTACCCAAAAATGCTCTAGCAAGCTCACTAAGAACTTGCCCAAAACTACTCTAGCAAGCTCACTAAGAACTTTTCTAAAACTGCTTCAGCAAGCTCACCAAGAACTTGCCCAAAATATTCTCTAGCAAGCTCACTAATCAATTGCCCAAAACTGCTTTAGCAAGCTCACCAACAACTTGCCCAAAACTTCTCTAGCAAGCTCACTAAGAACTTAGCCAAAATCTGCTCAACAAGATCACTAATAACTTGCTCAAAATATGCTCAACAATCTCATTAAGAACTTGCTCAAAATTTGCTCAACAAGCTCACCAAGAACTTGCTCAAAATATGCTTAACAAGCTCACTAAGAACTTGCTCAAAAATCTGCTCAACAAACTCACCAAGAACTTTCTCAAATGTTGTCCTAAATCTGTCCACAAATCTATCCCAAAAGCCTTCGCAAAGGCTCAATAAACCATACACAAAAACTGCCACAGATCTGTACCAAAAGCCTTCTCAAAGGCTCAACCAATGATGCTCAAGTAGCACTCAAATATCATCCACAAATATATGAAGGCAAGTCTCAATGATGAATTGAAAAATGAATGTCAATGCACTCTACAATGGATGAAAACAATGATCTACAATGATCTCAACTCAAATCAATCTCAACTCAACTCAAGTAAATCAAATATCAAATCAAATATTATAGAAGCATAAAGAGAATTTTTAAAGACTCAATATGTTATAATCTTAAATCTCAATCTCAATCCAAATCAAAATTATAGAATTGTTCATTTCATGGGACTTGAACAATCACCTCACATAATCACTTGACAAGGCTCAATCAAATCAACTCAACCAATCACCAAAAGGGACAACTCTTTCTCACAAAACCCTAGTCCAAGCATGTATCAACCAACTCAAATATTTCCAACAATGCTCAACCACAAATTCACATAACAATGATACTCATGTTCTTTTCTAACTCAAGTTCTTTGCATAACCAATGGGATTCAACAACTATGCTTATAAAATAAGGTTTAAACACAACTCTCAAACCAAAAAGCCTTGAAGCATTCAACCAACCACTTTCTAAAATAAAACCATAATTAGCCCTTTTCTATCCAATTATATTTCAAAAATCAACCACCATAAACAAAGTCAATGGAGAATATTGCTCATACCTTTTGATGCCTTATTGGATGTCCACTAAATCTACCACACTCAACAAAATTCTTTTTCAAATTTTAACAAGGGTTAGAGATCATGATTAATATCACAACAATAATATCCAAATAACACCTTATCACTCCTACTCAATAAAATACAACATGTCCCCTCATGAAATAATTAATCACCTTTGAAAAAGAATAAAATAACCTTCACTTTTGAACCCTTTTACAAAAACCAAAATATCTCTTTACATACATCTTATTTCTCTTTCTAATTAAGTTAATCAAATAGCCCTCGAAATAATATTTCCAACGATATATAATATGATATACTTTAAAAAGGAGAAACACCATAAATCTCTCTTTTTCTAAACATGCACACAACCCTTATTCCTCCTAGGGCAACTTTAGACAAAATAAAATATATTAAAAAATAATTAAATTGCCTCTATCCCTTATGAGATTCGATCTCGTGTTGTCTCCTTGCTCAGTGTCTTAACCACAACCAACCTACCATTGGGCCACATGCCCTCACGTGTCCAAATGAACACAAAAAAAAACTTATATCATAAACTTTTGCACCCTTCGAAAAACTTAATAGTGCTTTAAGCACTTCAACAAAGCAAATAACCACGGTGGGACTCGATCGCAGGACCTCTTGTGTAACACACAATGCATGAACCACTAGGCCAAATATTCCTATACATCTTATTAAACTCTTTGAATGATTGTTCAATAGACCAAAGTCACACTTATATCTCTTTTCACAATTTGATCCCCAATCGAAGGCATTCGAAAAAAATAAGCGTTGGGCTAATGAAATCTATGCTTTTTTTGGCATATATATATGCCTTTCCTCTTTCTTTAAATGTCGAAACTATAAATTAATATAGCCTTTCCTCCTTTATTTAGTCGACGCTATAATTAATATATTTAATTTTAAAATTAAAATTAAAATTTTAAATAATTTAAAATTTAAACTAAATATTTAAAATTAAATATCTCCATCACCGGGGCACCTTTTTTGATGAAAAAAAATCCAACTTGGATTTTTAGAAAAACCCATTTCAAATATACCATCCATGGTTTTAAATAAAACTTTTTATTTTGCCTACCTTGGTTTTCAAAAAAACCCTGTATATATCCATGCTCTCCAAAATATCATAAATGCTTATTTATGAAATGCTTTGGCCACCAAAACTCAATGTGATCCATGTGACATCAATGATCCATGTGACATAAATGACAACATAAAATAACTCAAATTTTCAACAATCTCCCTCTTTTTCATTGATGGCAACACCTCTAATGCAAAAACCATCTTTGAGAATCAAAGTTGCTCCCCCTGAATCAATACTCTCTATGGAGGATGCTCCCCCTAAATCAATGCTCTCTTTGGATGCTCCTCCCCCTAACTCAATGCTCTCTTTGGAGGCTACTCCCCCTAACTCAATGCTCTCCCCCTCACTCAAATATCTCTCCCTTTGTCATCAATGGCAAAAGGGACACCTATGGGTCTAAAAGATATAACTCTTAAGCTTAGCCCCCTCACCACCTTCTCTCTTGAGGTGATTAATTTTGGGGTGGGAGTACTTTTAATCCCATATTACACTGTTTATTTCCTCTGTCAACTTCCTTCCATAATTTTTTGATATCCTTATCTTGATGAATTACATGATATTCTTGTCTTGAACCTATTTGACCTTCTTGCCTTGAACCTATTTGGAATTGAGTCCTACACAATTTTGCAATATGTCCAAAGTTATTTAAATTATAACACTTGATATTATAGCCTTTGGATGGTTCCCACATCTTGAATTCTTTCTTGAAATAATTTCCATATCCATTCCTTTCTTGAACCCTGTATTGTGAAGTTCTATTTTCATAATCATTATGACCATGACTTCTGAATTGTGTTTCTATAAAACCAAAACCATGTTGCTCATTTTATTTGCACTAAGAAGCTCTATGACCAATCCTATTGCATAAGAAGCAATGTACCTGAAAACCATACCTTCTTCCTTTGAAGTTTCTTCTAGAAAAATCAAACTTCTTTGATCCATGGATCTTGCAGTGTATAGCCCTATGTCCAAATCCATTACAAGAAAAATAATGTCCTTGAAAAGCCCTATGTTCATGCCTTGGTTCCTCACACCTTTCTTGACCATTATCCTTATGATCATTTTTAACTTGTGCATTGCATCCTTGAACCTTCTTTGTAGTATCTAAATCCTCTTCCTTAGTTTCTTCCTTGCTTTCATCTTCAAGAATTTCTTTTCCTTTTGAACTTGATTCACCTATCTCAAAACAAGATCCAAACTAAATATTAGGAGCCATAGGAACTTTGGAACTTTATTCATAAAACTTAGGTGCTTCCTTGATTTCATCTGTTAGAACTTCCTTTTATTTTGAGTGTGACTTTTCTTGGAAATAAGATACAACTTTAAAATAAGTTTCCACTCCTTTTTGAACATTTTCATCTAATGTGTCATGTCTTTCTGTTATTACCCTTAGTTATTCATTCATCCTTTCATCTATCCTTAGTGTATTTTAAAACTCATCTCTTAGATCAATGATTGCCTGAAGTTGTTCTTCTATGATTTTTCCATATGTTCAAATCTTGTTTTCAAGATTCCTGATTTCTTCTTTTAGCCTTTTGAAATTTGTTTTTTGTTTTCTTGGCTCATCCTCTTATTTTTCTATTACCAAAAGTGATACTTCTTCATCTTCACTATCACTTATATCATTATTATCTTCTATAGAAAACAAACTCTCATGATTTATTTTAACATGCTTGTTTCCTTGATGTGTCATCTCATCTTCACTATCACTGAAACCATTGCAATATCCTGATTTGTGATCTCTTTGACCACACACAAAGCACTGCTCTCTTTCACCTTCTATTCCTAGGAATAGATGTTCTTATTTTTCATCATATGATTTGTATTTATCACTTTTGAACCCTTTTACAAAAAGTAAAATATCTCTTTACATACACCTTATTTCTCCCTCTAAGAAAGTTAATAAAATAGCCCTCGAAATAATCTTTCCAATGATATATAATATGATATACTTTCAAAAGGAGAAACACCAAAAATATCTCTTTTTCTAAACATGCATCACAACATTTATTCCTCCTAGGACAACTTTAAACAAAATAAAATATATTAAAAAATTATTAACTTGCCTTTGTCCCTAATGGGATTCGATCTTGTGACATCTCCTTGCTCAACATATTAACCACAGCCAACCTTCCATTGGGCCACATGGCCTCATGTGTCCAAAGGGACACGAACAAAAATTTATATCATAAAATTTTTCACCCTTCCAAAAACTTAATAGCGCTTCAAGCGCTTCAACAAAGCAAATAACCATGTTGGGACTCGATTACAAGACCTCCTGTGTAACACACAGTGCACAAAAAGCTAGGCCAAAGATGCCTGTGCATCTTGTTAAACTCTGCGAATGTTTTTTCAATAGACCAAAATCACACTTCTCTCTCTTTTTGCAATTCGTTCCCCAATCGAAGGTATTCAAAAAATAAGTGTTGAGATTTTGTTGGTATATATATATGCCTTTCCTCTTTCTTTATATTTTGGTGCTATAAATTAATATAGCCTTTCCTCCTTTCTTTAGTCAGTGCTATAATTAATATATTTAATTTTAAAATTTTAATTTTAATTTTAAATAATTTAAAATTTAAACTAAATATTTAAAATTAAATATCTCCATCACCGGGGCACCTTTTTCAACGAAACAAAAAGCCAACCTGGGTTTTAAATACATTTCAAATATGCCATCCATGGTTTTAAAAAAAATCTTTTATTTTGCCTACCTTGGTTTTCACAAAAATACTGTATATATCAATGCTCTCCAAAATATCATAAATGCTTATTTATGAAATGCTTTGGACACCAAAACTCAATGTGATCCATGTGACATCAAAGATCCATGTGACATAAATGACAACATAAAATAACTCAAATTTCCAATAGAAAAGGATCATTGCCAATGTCCACCTCCAAAGTCTCCTCTATTACCATATATGACCCCTTAGGTGGATGTCATCTCATTGGATTTTGTTGGCCATTTTGTATTCATTGGGAATTTTGTTCAAGACTTTGGGTTCAATTTTTGAATGTAGCGACAGTATATATTTTACATATTTTTGTGATGTTTTAAATAATTGTACATTTTTGATGCATGTTCAAAAAGTTTCTTTTGAATTTATCTCTATAAAATATTAATGGAGAAATGTCTAAAAGAATGAAGAAGAAGAACTTGGTTAAAATCGCCATATATTTACGTTCACCCCTGAGGAGAGGCGAACACCCCATTCGCCTTTGAAAGGGATGAACATGTTTAAAAACTTACAAAGGCGAAAGCACTAAGGCGCAAGATCGCGTTCGCCCTAACATTGGGGTGAACGCGTCGTTCGCCCTTCTTAAGAGGCGAACGCGCTTGACGGCATTTGGAGGCGTGCACACCCGAACCATATTACGTTCGCCCAGGTTGAGGGGCGAACATCCCATTCGCCCTTCCCATGGGTGAACCAACATTTTGGTGCATTGGGATCGCGTTCACCCTTCCTAAGGGGTGAACGTCCCATTCACCCTTTTTAGGGGTGAACGTACTTCCATTATAGTCGCACGCACGCCTTTCAATTTGCAATGGGGCGAAACAGATGTTGAGGCAAAAATAAGTATGGGCGAATGGAAATTTGGTCAAAGATGCTAAGTTTATGCATTTAATTAAGGATGCCCTCAGTAACTCTATTTTGTGGATCACGAAGAGGAAGGCGAGAAGAAACGAGTTTTCATGATTTCCAATGTACCAAAGGCGCTCTAAAGAATTTAATGTCTTTTTTGCAATCCGTGCACCCTCGCCCGAGTTACAGATTTTCAGGAATTTGTCTTCTCAGGAGGATGGATTTTCAAAGAATTCGAGGAGGATTTTGTTGGTTTTGTCTTTGATCTCGAGACATTTTATTCTCCTATGTATTTAATGAAAGAGGTGAAAACCTCTATAAATACTAGACAAATTTCATTGTAAAAGGGGGTTAGACATTTTGTGAGAGATTTCTCTAAGCTCTCTGCATTAATACAGGGCATCAGATTTCTGAATTTTGCAAGTGATCTTGCGTGTGTTTACTTTCTGTGTAGTGTGCTTCTATTTTCATTTGCTCATCTTATTTGCTACTCTATTTAAATTATGTCATTGGATTTAAAATTGCTAATAAGAAGGTGAATGTTGGAGCATCATTTTGATAGTTGCTATGGCCAGATCATGAGCTTGTTCTATTCTGTTTTCTTTTATAAATGCTACTTTGTGCTTGGGTTTTTTTCTGCTAGTTAGTCTAACACCAGCCTTGTACTTTGGCCTGTGGCCATATTTCCCATTTCTTTCTGCATTTTTCCAATTTCTTTCCTGTATCCTTAGTCTTTTAACAAGTGTAGGATTTAGTTAGGGAACCAGCCCTCTCTAGAGATTGGCACAGAGGACATTTCTTTCCTTTGGCCTTTCAATGTTGGTCGTATCTAGGGTGCATAAACGCAATATTTAGCAATTAGGCAGATATTTGACCAACAATTTTTGGCATACCCGGTGGGACCATAAAGTTCCACTTCCAGTAGTGTTAGGTTTGGTGTTCACCTTTCCACTGAGATTAGAACATCTGGTGACTCAAATTTTATCCAGAACTCCGTAGGTGTGAGGACGATGAAAGCTATCTCTCATGAATACAAGATCGAAAGCCAAGAATCCTGATAATCAAATTGAGTTTTACGAACTTGATATCCAAAGGTTAGGAGAGCATCCTCAAATAGCCACTTTTTGATGAACGTCTTCGCTCCCTCATATCCCATCCATACCATCTATTTCATCTTCTCGGTTAGCTAGTGTGTTTTTCATCCCTGTAAGTCCAGTGAGTACTGCCACCAATTTTCCTCAGCCTCCGCCTAGTACAACCGCTAGCGCTCCGCAGCCTACTCCCCATATTCCCATTCACATGGCCTAGAATCCCCCACCACACCAACAATAGCTCCCAAGGTAGTTCCCCGCATGGAACAACTCCGAAGCCTTGAATTTGTAGGCGCAGAATCCAGTACCTCAAGCTGCTCTGAAGGCTTTGCCAACATATGATGGTACTGGAAAAACTGCATATGAGCATATCCAAGATGTGGCTTCTCTTGCAACTATCCATGATATAACTGATGAGGATGTAATGATAAAACTTTTGGTTTTGTCGCTAAGAGGAAAATTGCTATATTGGTATCGATCCTTGCAACCTGGTACCATTACTTCATGGGATCAATTGGCAGAGTTGTTGATTAAGAATTTCCATGAGCAAGCTGATCCATATTCTTTGTTGCACTAGTTCACCATGATTCAAAGACATCCACAAGAAGAGCTTGTAGATTTTAATGTTCGATTTGCATGAAGCTGGCAGAGGGTTCCAGATGGTTTGCGGTCGATGCTCGAGCAAGCAACATTTTATTATCTTCGAGCGCTCAGTACTGATATCGGTATGGTGGTGCATCAAGCCAATGTGACCACCTTCCCAGATCTATACACACAAGCTCAAAAGGCTGAATCTGACCTAATTGCTATGGGTAGACTTCCTCCAAAGGCAACAATACCTATTCTCCCTGATCTCCCATAATATATTTACTCTAATGCATTCTCACAGCCTATGTCATCCATGTATCTAGTCCCTTCATGGAATTTGGGCCCCCACAAGTGGCCCCTATCCCTGTACCATAGTCATCCGCTATGAGCTTTCCATGATTTCTTGCTCCATCTATACCTCCACAACTATCATCCATTTCTTTTCCAACATTGCAGTGCCTCCAACCCCTTTACCATTACCTATGCCGCAAGCGCCTTTGTCGTTGCCAGCATCAACCCCGTCGCCTAATTTGGATCCCCTCACCACTTTGTTACAAGAAGTGAAATCCAATAATGCGGCTTTGAGGATGATATCTAATGAGCTTACAACGGTGAGGAAAAAACAAGCTGAAGCTGAGTTCCGATCAAGAAGATTTTAGACTCCGCCAATCACCCGAGAGCAAGCATCTACCAGTAGGGGACCTGAGAAAAACACCATGGTGCAAGTAAATGATGAAGTTAATGTGTCCAAAAGAGCATATTGGTGTTCTACATGCAATGATCCTCACGATGAAGATACATGTATGGTGCATTTGAACTATGTTCAGACATTGGTAGAAATTTCCTCGGGTGGGCAAGTTAATATGATTTGAGAAGTGGAGCATAATTGTATGATGTCATCCCTGGAGCAAGTTTCAGTCCTCACTAGGTCTGGGAAGAAGTCGGTGACTGTTGATCCCATGGAATTGCAACCTTTGAAAGTACCTACAGAACCAAAAGCACAGGAAGAAAAGTGGTCATCCCCAGTGAAGACTCCTAATGTTAGAACCAAGGGACCTGATGTTATTAAGGTGAAAGATCTGTTTCCTAGGCAAGCTCAAGATAAAGTGCAAGCTAAACCTTCAACTTCGATGATCACTCCAGTTTCTAGAGAAACAAAAGAGCAAGCTAAGGAGAGACTCAAGTATCCTTCATTAACTAAAAGGCAAAGGGTAGAAGCTACGTAGCAATATCGAGATAAGTATGAGCGGCCTCTAGAGGAAAAAGACTCAACTACTCAGAGCTACAGTATTGTGGAAGAAATGAAGAAAATCCTAGCAAGGATTAGCTTGTACGATGCATTGCAATTACCTAGGCAGATTGATTTGTTACAAGAATCCTTGAAGACTACTAAGGACCAAAATAAATATTGTTCACAAATAGTCTTGGCTCAGGCGCTCCCCACTTCAGTCATAGGGAAAAATAGGCCTCCCCCATTTTACTTATCCTTGAGAATGGAAGGGTGGATCGTGCATAATTGCATGATTGACTCCGGTGTTGCAACTACTGTCATGCCAAAGGCAGTATGTGAAGTAATGGGGATGGAGTATACAAGGAGTAGTCCAGGAGTGTTGCAGTTGGATGGAACTCTAGTCAAGACTATTGGGGTAATCAAGGATATTCCGATTGTGCTCCATAGTATGCCTCAAATTACTGTCATCCAGGAGGTGGTGGTTGTTGATTTGGAGCCCTATTTTAGCATGTGCCTTTCAAGGGAATTTATAGCTAAGCTTGGAGGTTATCTTTCCCTAGATTATTCACATTTGGAGATACCATTCAAGGGAAGGTGAATCCGTATTCATAATGAGAAGCCTTCACCTTTTCATATTGAAAATATAGAGGAGGTAGAACAAGCTCCAGGCATGGTAAACATGATGACCGAAGAATTGGAGGAAGTTGATCTGGTTGAAGAAGCACTTGATGAGCTTCGCCTGGAGGAAGATTTTTGGCTGATGGATTTCAATGCTATGATTGGGATAGATATTGGTTGTTATTCAATCCAGAAGATAGAACAGTCCAAAAAGAAGGTCCTTGAGTCACCAGAACCTGTTTCACACCAGTTATGGAAGTTGTTCTTTGATGGTGCTCAATGTAAGAATGGTGCAGGAGTAGGCATTGTATTGATTTCTCCTGAGGGAATACAAAAAACTTATTCCTATAGATTGACCTGGAGCTGCACAAATAATGTGGCTGAATACGAAGCGCTATGCCTTGGCTTGAAGAAAGCGAAGAAATTGGGAATTGAACAGTTGCAGATTTTTGGTGACTCCGAGCTTATTGTCAATCAAGTTACAAATAGATGCATGAGCAAGCAACATTATTTGAAGGCTTACCACAATAGAGTATGGGATCTATTAGAAGCATTTAAAGCTCTGAATATTTAGGCTATTCCTCGAGAGCAAAATAGACATGCTGATATTTTAGCCTCCCTTGGCGCTAATTTTTCTCCTGCTGAGCAAGTGGTTCGGAAGCCAAAGATAGTGAGAGTAATTTATAGGCCTTCCATTCTAGATAAGAATCTCTATTGGCAAGTGTTTGATAATGATGAGAAAATAGTGAATTTTTTGCTCAAAGAAGCTGCTAATACCGATGATAGAGTCCTTGTGGAGGAAGAAAAGGAAGCAATGATTCAGTTGAGAAATAATCATATTCCTAAGGGATTGATTTCATTAGAGAGCTTGTTTGATCAGAATGATAGGGCTGATAAACATAGGATTAAGGTGGATGCCAAGAAATACAGAGAGTTGCAGTTGGAACCAGGAAAGATCATTAAGATTGGGACTGATTGTGAATCGGATGAGATTGAAGGCATTAGAAATTTGTGCTATGAATATCCAGATATTGTAGCATGGAGTTATCAAGACTTGAAAGGATATGACAAGAATGTGATTCAGCACACAATTGAGTTACAAGAAGGAGTTAAGCCTTTTTGGTAGAAACAACGTCCTATCAATCCTAAGATTGAGATCCTCATGAAGGCAGAATTGTTGAAGATGCTTGAGGTGAAGATCATTTATCCTATTAAGCATTCTACTTGGGTAGTGAACCTGGTTCCTGTAAGGAAGAAGAATGGAGACATACGTTTGTGCATTGATTTCCAAAATTTAAACCAAGCATCACTCAAGGACCATTATCCTTTGCCTCAGATAGACCAGATTCTTCATGTTGTGGCTGGCGCCCAGAGATTCTCATTGCTAGATGGCTTCTCTGGGTACAATCAAATTTGGGTAAAATATGAGGATCAATATAAGATGATGTTTACTACTAAGTGGGGTACATTCGCTTACCAGTGGATGCCCTTTGGGCTTTCAAATGTTGGTGCTACTTTTCAGAGAGCCATGGACGTCGCCTTTGGTGAGTTGCTAAATAAAATCATTGTAATATATCTTGATGATATGACGGTGTTTTCACATTGCAGAACAGATCATGTTACCCATCTGAGGCAAATATTTGAGAAGTGTCGAGAATTTGGGATTTCCATAAACCCAAAGAAGTCAATTTTCATGGTTAAATAAGGGAAGTTACTGGGCCATGTGATCTCACAAGAAGGATTGGCCATAGATCCTGCATGGGCCGAAGCGCTCATGAAACTGTCATTACCCATTAATAAGAAAAACTTGTAGTCCTTCTTTGGGAAAATAAACTTTATTCGCAAGTTTATTGCTGACTTTTCCCAAGTCGTCAAGCCCATGACTGAGATTTTGAAGAAGAATGTTGAGTTTAAGTGGACAGAAGCCAAGAAGCGAGCATTTCAAGAAATCAAAGAGAGAATTACTCAAGCTCCAGTTTTGATTAATCTTGACTACTCCAAAGACTTCATCCTCTATGCAGTAGGTGAGCAGGAGAGTTATGTTATCGTACTAACATAGAAACAAGATGATAGCGAGGAGAAGCCAATTGCTTTTCTAAGCCAGGTTATAGCACCGCACCAGGAGAAGTACAATTTTATAGAGAAGCAAGTTTATGCAGTAATGAAAGCATTAAAGAAATTTTGCCACTTTGTTTCTCAAAGTAAGACTGTGGTTTACGTCATCCATCCTGATGTTCGAAACTTTATAGTCCAAGGAGAACTGGGAGAAAAGAGGGTCGGTTGGGTCACAAAAATCTAGGAGTATGATGTGGAGATCCGATCGAAGAAACTGGTTCATGGACGTGCTCTATGTCAAGAGCTGGCCAAAAGCGTTGTTGTTGAAATGACTGAAGCAAGTCATGAAGATGTAATGTGTGTAAATCACATAGTAGGTGATAAATATTGGATAGAGGAATTGGTTGATTACTTTACTTTGGGAAGATGTTCGAACCATCTTGATCCCTCATAGCATCGATGATTCAGATTGCAAGCGCTCAGGTATGTGTTGTTGCCTAATGGATTATATCATAAAAATATAGATGGTGTATTACTCAGGTGTGTAAAGGCTTCCAAAAAGAAAATTTTTTTGGAGGAGTTCCATTCTGGGTTATCAGGAGGGCATTACGTAGGCAGACCCATGGCCTTGAAGATTATTCGGGTAGGTTATTATTGGCCTACCCTATTCATCGATTCACACAAGATAAGCCAGTAATGTGATAGTTGCCAAAGATATGTGGGTCAAATCAGAAAAGGAGCATTACCGCTACATCCAATTCAGGTGGAAGCACCCTTTCAACAATGGGGCCTTGATTTTATCGATGTTATTGATCCACACTCTTCTACGGAGCACAAATATATCTTAACGACAATGGACTACTTCACCAGGTGGGCAGAAGCCATACCCACTAAGAAGGTTGATCAGGCGATGGTGATCTCTTTTCTGGAAAGCCTTATCACTCATTTTGGTATACCAGATTCTTTGGTAACTGAAAATGGTACTCCCTTTATCGGAGCTAAAATTATAGAATTTGCTAGCAGATATGGTATTTACCTGAAGACATCTTCCAATTATTACCCATAGGGGAATGGATTGGTTGAGTCTACTAACAAAAATTTGTTATGGATTCTAAAAAGGATGATGGGAAGTAACAAGAGGAGTTGGCATTTGTTATTGAACCAAGCACTTTGGGCCGATCGTATTTCAGTAAAGAAGTCTATAAAGACCTCTTCGTATGCTTTGGTTTATGGAAAAGAAGTTGTCCTCCCTACCCACATTGAACTACCAGTGCTCCAAACTTTGCAAATGTTCCAAGATGAAGATGAAGAATATGATCCTATGAAAGCAAGGTTGGCGTAGTTGCTACAATTACAGGAAGAAAGGGAGCAGGCTTACCTGGATTTTGCCAAAAATTTTACAGAGATGAAGAAATGGTTTAAGAAAAAGATAAGTGACCGAAGTTTTCAGGTGGGTGAACTAGTGCTAAAATGGAATGAGAAGAAATCTAAGCCTGGAAAGCACCATAAGTTTGATGCCATATGGGAAGGACCTTTTTGGGTCTCTGTAGTAAACTCTGCCAATGCTTATCATCTCTACGACATGGACGGTTACGAGCTCCCCATTTCGGTGAACGACCTTCATTTGAAGGCCTATGTTACGTAATTTTGATCTGCTAAAGGTAACACTTTGTACATATGTAAATATTCTCTTTGTCTTTGATGATTTTTGTATATAAGGGGATATATATATAGACATTCTAAAAAAAAAAAAAAAAGAAAGAAAAAACTTTTTTTCCCCAAGAACGATTTAAATTTCTTCGTTCACTCGAAAAGGGAGTAAGTCTGAATTCAACGACAACACATATTGAACTTCATGTTCACCCTTTCAATGGGGTGAATGGGACGTTCACCCAGGTTAAAGGGTGAACATACTTTTATAACGTCACCAGGAAAAGGAGAAAGAAAAAAAAAAGTGTGGCACTTTTAGAAGGGATGAAAAGCATGTTCAAAGTTTTTGAAGGGAAATCCCATTTTAGAAAAATCATGCCCGTGAAAATCTTAAGACGCAGTCACCCGCATGAAAATATAGAACACTTTCACGTAAATTTTAAAATCGCTAAGGAATAGTTGAGCGCCCAAGCATTTTTTGCCAAGTGAGGAGACAGCAGTTTCGGGGCACGTTGTGAAATAAATACGCCTCTGGGTTACGTGTCAGTAATCGGAACTAGGAAGCGCCAGAATTCAATCATAGTTTTAAAATGTGGGAAGTGCTCAAGTTTAGCTTTCCAAGGCGACTGCAAGCATTAATGATTGGTAGGCGAACGGCTAGGTTGGCTCCCCTAGTAAGCTTCGGGTGCCAGGGCACACTTTTCTAGGTATGATTATGCAACATAGAAGCACGAGTCTCCAGGAGAATCTAATGGTGAATTAAAGGGAAGGGTTTTTGTGCCTTGGAAATAGTGTATGAGTGGTTTTTCAAGGATTATTCCTCTCCGAAGATGCACCTGCATTTAATTTCGTAATCACTGTAGTAGCTGACAGCGCTCCTATAAATTTTGGAAGGTAAAAGGGCCAACCTTGTTTTCCCTTATTATTTTAAACTTTTCTTGCTTTGTTGTATCTTGCGTTTCTAGTGTAGAAGATTTTTTAGAGGTTTCGAAGCAAAAAATTGTAGAGTCACTCAGTGCTTTGTCAGATAGGATGGGCAGACATAGTAAAGAGCTGAGTGAGGCATAGGAGGTTGTAGAGGCAAATCTAGATAAGAAGTGAGAAAGAAGTTCTAGGGCTAAGAAATCTTGAAAGAATGACTATGTCGACCTGGACCCCTATAAAGATAAAATGGCAAAAATCGAGGATTGTTTGATTACACACAAGGGGGTCGATCAGTTAAGGCAAGAGGTTGAGACTACGGTGAGCCAGGGGGTTTCATTTAATAGTTGGCTCATAATGCCTCATAATTCATAGCTTTCATGGTACCTATGTTCACCCGTGCACCCATGCCCTGAGCTGGTACAACTAATTGCATAGTTTTATGATCCTTTTACCAAAGTTGTGCGAAATGCCAAGAAAGAAATCCTCTTTACAATTACATCGGATGAGGTCCAAGAGGCTTTTGCATGTGGGTTGAAGGCCCCAAGTTATGTAGTAAATAAGAAAGTTCATACAGACGAGCAGGAAGACAGGTATGTTTCCACGGTTACTATGAGACAATTTATGGAGACACAACTCATCAAGGAGCCGTAGATGGGGCAGCTGCCAAATTTGCCTAAATCGCTTTCAGAATTTAAGAGCCAAGATATTTATTCTATGCTTGCCTGGATTTTTAGGTTACCCTCGGATGAGACAGTGCATAAATGGTAGGCGACTATGGCTCAATGCATTTGCAAGGTGGAATTTTATTCTCCTACTGCTATGAGACAGGGTGGAAATCCAATTTATTTTGATTGGGCTGAGTTTATTTCTCGAAGGCTTAATTCATAGTTGTAGAAGTTGCAGGAAGGAAAGTCTAAATCATTTTGGCACACTTTGCTACTAGTCTGGTTCTTTTTATTTCAGATGCAGCATCACTTTTCTTTTATCGTAGTAACATAATCAGGCAAAAAAGATGAGCCCTTACCTATTTACAAGTGGACTCAGGTGTTGATGAAATGAGAGTCTATGTACAACTTTAATAGTTGGTTTTTGGGGCCTGCGATTGAACTACTGTGTGGAAACTGTGATAGGGTACCACGTGACTTGAGGGATGCCATTGTTTTAGAAGATAGGGGTGATATCTTTTTGCTCACTCAAGGCGTGGTTGTTCGAATTTTTGGGTACACAGGTAAACCATTTTTGTTGCCTTATTTTTCTATTGTGCACATTTTTGCAATGGAAGTTGTGCATCAGGAAGATTACGTCAATGACATATACGACATCGGGTGAGGGAAGAAGACAACATGTACTATGCCTTTTAAGTTTGGGAGTATCGAAGTGAACCAAGTTGGGCAAAATCACCTTTTGATGGTGGCGCTTCAAGACCTGGGATTAATTGAATTGCCGCAACGATGGCGTTATGACCCTCTCGGAAAATTTTTAGAATTTATCAAGGCAAAGACCTTTCATTGCTGCCCATGCCTAGATATTCAGAAGTGGCATAACAATTTTGATGGGCCAGACATGAACTGGCACATAGAGAAAATGTCCTCCCTTCCTCCATGGCATGATTATTATGAGCAGGAAGTGGAGTATAATCCTAAAAAAAATAAAACACATATTCCTCCTCCTGGTCTATTCTAAACTATTAAGGAAGCTAACCCGACATGGAGCGAGGAGAAAATCATGAATTGGTGGGTGATGCGCATTCATCGCAGGAAGCCATATGTTGCTTATGGGTTGAAGCTTGATACTCAATTTTTTGAAGCTTATGATAAATTTGTGGAATCATATCAACCCATTGCTTTCACCACCATTTTTCCACAAAGCTTTCAACAGTCCAAAAGTGGTGAAAGCGAACCTGAGTAGGAGGACCCAATGGTTGAAGATGAGACCGAAGAAGAGGATGAAGAGGAAGAGCAGTATGTTTTCCAAAGATGGTCTCAAAGGGTGAAGCACCCTCAGGAGGAGGCTCTCACGCCCAAGCAACAAAAATAGTCGATGGTGCCCCCATTTCCAAAAGTGGCCAAATGGCCTCAAACCAGCATAGCCCTTACGTCTACTATTACAGTGCCCATGGCTTTGGGTGCCACAATTTTTGTCATGCTGAGTTCTATAGTCGCTTCTGTGTCGATGGTGAATCCTTCACCCAATAATGAGCTCCCTACTTCATTTGCATAGATCTTTCCAATGGCACAACAAGAGGAAGAGGAGCAACTTTCTAAGGATTCGCATGTCAAAATTTTGGACGAGGAAGTAGCTCTTGATGTTGGAGAGCCAAAAGAAGAGCGAGAAGAGGAGTTAGTTGCACAACCTCCTCCATCAGCTGAACAAGTGGTGCTTGCACCCCAAGGTACGTCATCTCTTCCCTCTTCTTCTCTCTCTCTCATGGAGCACGTAGTGGTTTCTTCTTCGGTCCCATCTGTTACATTTTTATCCTTTCCACTCTCTATTTCTCCATCCTTCGATGTTCCATCTATTTCATTTTCCATGGTATCCTCTTCTACTTCTACTCCTTCCACTTCTAAACCACCATTGCTCCTCCTTTCGTTCCCGCTCCTTCACCCTCCATTTCTTTCAGTTCATATGCATCTGGGTCCAATCCCTTTTTGCATCCCCTTCCTTCGGTCATCACTACCTCTACCATCATCATTGTTAGTATGCAAGCTCCACCTAGGATTAGCGTAACTACAGCTGCACTTGTGTCTACCACCTCATCCACCCTTTCTCTCTCTTCCACTATTCCCACATCCATTTCTCCACCTCTACCCATGTCATCTGTGTCCGTTGGGCCTAGCCACTCAGAAGTTTTTATCCCTTTTACACCATTTTTGGAGATGCAGACTGTCCCAGATGTGCAGGTAGCCCGAAAGCAGTCGGATGTTGAAAAACTAAATTGGGCACACCTGAGCTCTTCTCAATGGTTGAAAAGTATACGATGAAAAGAAGCTTCGGTGCCAACGAGGCCAATCAAGAAGGTGGCTTTTGATCCAATCACCAAGGAGGCTCATGTTACAACATTCACTCCATTGGTCCAGAAACCCCAAGGTGAATTGCAGCCTGAAGATTACATTTCTGAGACTATAACTGAAGATCTGACGTGGATTAATCCCATTGAGAAAATGGGTAATATGCAGGTGGATATGAGCTCATTGTATTTGCATGGGGAGCACTATAAGGAGAGATATTTTGAGATGCAAGATAAAGTGCTCGAGCTTGAAAATGCCTTGGCCAAGAGTAGGGTGACAGAAGAGAGAACAACCACTAAAAATGAATATCTGTGCAATCAAGTGAAGGTACACTTGAAGGAGCATGATGCCGCTCGAATTGAAATGCATAGTCTTCAGCAGCAGGTAGAAGAACTCAAGAAGCAGCTTGAAGAGAAAGCCATGCCAGTTGCAAGATTTTCATGTGACAGCGTTAAGAATGCTCGCCTTCGCTCCGTTCAAAATTCTATAAAATTGGTTGTGCACGCTGTTAAGGTACTGCAGTACTTATGGGAAGCACGGATATAGATTTAGCTTGGGAAACAAACAATTGATTCCATGGAGGAACTACTTTTGCCCTATATGGAGATGGCTATAAAAATACAAGCTTTGTTGAATACTACTTTGCATATTCACCCCCTCAACGAGATGGATTACGCTTGGTCCCGAGCACGGATAACACTATGGAGCTACTTTCAATGCATGGACCTAGTAAGGGAAGGGTGGGCTATTCTTAATACAATTGAGCATGAGCATATCATTTCCATGTCTCATTTTGAGACTATTGACCAGTTGGGTTTTACCACCTTTGTAGATGAGTGGGGTGAACCTCTTCCAATGGAACAGTTGTAGGAACTCTGACGTACGTTCATTGAAGATACTTCAAAAATTGATGCCTTGAAAGAACCCCTTGTTGAAGCACAGGTATTGCCTTTGATGGAGAAGTATACATGCTTGGAGCTATCACTTTATGAATTGGCTCAATGTTCGAAGCATCTCAGCTTGACAGATGTGCAGAATCTTCGCTTCATCTATGAGTCCCTCAACGTTCGTTGTTTGTTTAGCATTGATGCTTGGCATGATGTTGTTCATACTTATGAGATTCTTTTAGAGACCATCACAGAGCAAGAGGAGAAAGTGGTGGTAGATCATGAGGTAGTGATGAAAGTAGTAGAGGATGCAGAGCATGCTGAAGTACTCAGGGTTGCAGCTGAGGTAGAAGAGCAAGAACGCATAGAGAAGGTAACATAGAAAAAGGTATCCACAACAAAGAAGACAACTCTGGCTAAATCAGTTGCATCAACTTCAGAAAAGGACTCTACACCCAATGGATAAAGGCCTGGGATCACTTGCATCCATGCGAGCTGGATACCCCATGAGTCACCAAGAAATGTTGGCCATTTTGTATTCATTGGGAATTTTGTTCAAGACTTTGGGTTCAATTTTTGAATGTAGCGGCAGTATATATTTTACATATTTTTGTGATGTTTTAAATAATTGTACATTTTTTATGCATGTTCAAAAAGTTTCTTTTGAATTTATCTCTATAAAATATTAATGGAGAAATGTCTAAAAGAATGAAGAAGAAGAAGAACTTGGTTAAAATCGCCATATATTTACGTTCGCCCCTGAGGAGAGGCGAACACCCCATTCACCTTTGAAAGGGATGAACATGTTTAAAAACTTACAAAGGTGAAAGCACTAAGGTGCAAGATCGCGTTCGCCCTAACATTGGGGTGAACGCGTCGTTCGCCCTTCTTAAGAGGCGAACGCGCTTGACGACATTTGGAGGTGCGCACGCCCGAACCATATTACGTTCACCCAGGTTGAGGGGTGAACATCCCGTTCACCCTTCCCATGGGTGAACCAACATTTTGGTGCATTGGGATCGTGTTCGCCCTTCCTAAGGGGTGAACATCCCATTCACCCTTTTTAGGGGTGAACGTACTTCCATTATAGTCGCACGTGCACCTTTCAATTTGCAATGGGGTGAAACAGATGTTGAGGCAAAAATAAGTATGGGCGAATGGAAATTTGGTCAAAGATGCTAAGTTTATGCATTTAATTAAGGATGCCCTCAGTAACTCTATTTTGTGGATCACGAAGAGGAAGGCGAGAAGAAACGAGTTTTCATGATTTCCAATGTACCAAAGGCGCTCTAAAGAATTTAATGTCTTTTTTGCAATCCGCGCACCCTCGCCCGAGTTACAGATTTTCAGGAATTTGTCTTCTCAGGAGGATGGATTTTCAAAGAATTCGAGGAGGATTTTGTTGGTTTTGTCTTTGATCTCGGGACATTTTATTTTCCTATGTATTTAATGAAAGAGGCGAAAACCTCTATAAATACTAGACAAATTTCATTGTAAAAGGGGGTTAGACATTTTGCGAGAGATTTCTCTAAGCTCTCTGCATTAATACAGGGCATCAGATTTTTGAATTTGCAAGTGATCTTGCGTGTGTTTACTTTCTGTGTAGTGTGCTTCTATTTTCATTTGCTCATCTTATTTGCTATTCTGTTTAAATTTTGTCATTGGATTTAAAATTGCTAATAAGAAGGTGAATGTTGGAGCGTCATTTTGATAGTTGCTATGGCCAGATCATGAGCTTGTTCTATTCTATTTTCTTTTATAAATGCTACTTTGTGCTTGGGTTTTTTTCCTGCTAGTTAGTCTAACACCAGTCCTGTACTTTGGCCTGTGGCCATATTTCCCATTTCTTTCCACATTTTTCCAATTTCTTTCCTGTATCCTTAGTCTTTTAACAAGTGTAGGATTTAGTTAGGGAACCAGCCCTCTCTGGAGATTGGCATGGAGGACATTTCTTTCCTCCGACCTTTCAATGTTGGTCGTATCTAGGGCGCATAAACGCAATGTTTAGCAATTAGGCAGATATTTGACCAAAATATTTATAGGTCCAATTAATTTAGAATAAAAACTAGCATGATAGACATCATGTGTGCAACCTGGTGCAAAATGGAATGATTGCAGCATCTCTTCATTAGGGAAGAAATCTTCAGTCTCTAAGGATAAATTAGTGCAATCCCAATCAATTGCATCTAAGTTAAGACACAATGGTTTTGAAGGATCTATTGGGTTGTGAAGTGGAGTGGTCAAATCAATGGAGATCATTTTTATGGATGGGATGGAATCTCTAGGACCACATGGGTGAAACTCTTCACTAATGATTTACCTTCCATACCCAATATGTGGATTTGGAGGTATGGATATCTCAAGATCTGGTCTATGAATAGATGAGTTGATGGGATTGTTAGACTGTAGTAGCTCTCTAAATGTTGGTGGATCTGGGAAGACCATGTGATAGATGACATCTATATTTGGTGGTCTTCCTAGGAAGTGAAGTTCAGGATCTAGGGTGCAAAATATTGCATATCTCTCAACAAGCTGATTGACTTGACGTAAATGATGAGGTCCAAGATAAGCCATCTCGATATTGTCCTTAAATTCATCATCGCTTATGAAGAAACCCTCCAATATACCTATTGTAATTAGGTGGTGGCTTAATTGTTGATGCCTAAGATAGGCCATATTAGTATCATCTTCATAATCATCATCACTTATGAATAATCCATTGGAATTTACCATTGGCCCTACCATTTGTTGTGCATGTCTTATGAATGCCATCTCAATTGAGTCCTCTAAATCATAGCCACTCTCATCCAAAATGAATCCACTCTCTGCATGGCCAAACCAAGTGAGGTTTTGAACATATCGAGGCCCATGGTAGGCAAGGTCGACTTCATATTCATTCTCACTTGAGACATAATCATAATTATCTCACTCATATCCATGGATTGGATTGTCCTCCCATAGGATATCTCCTTATGGGTACACTTCAAGAGAGGATTCAGGGTGATACTCATCAGGTGGTGTGATATTGACCATAGACACCCATCCATCACCCAAAAAGTTTCTACTAGGGGGGTGATATAAATTCTAGTCAATTTCCTCCTTGAACATTAAGCTTAGCCTATCTAGGGTGACTGCCAAAGAATAATCATAGATCTATGTTTGATACCCTAGACAACACCTATCAATAGGCAATTGGTACTACGATTGAAATGAAATTTGACACCCTTGCTCATACAAGCCTAATCCATAGCCATGCCAATGACACTACTCAAATTACCTTAGATCAAACTCAGTATTTGACAAGTCATAAACATTCATGGTGAGTGGTTCATCCTCATCATCTTAAATATCAGAAGCAGTATGGGCACAATCCAAACCAATATAGATGAAGTTGGTTTGGTTAGGGGGAATCCCTAATGGAACTACTATACCCACTAGAAAATTTGTGACTCTTGTTCATCCCATATCTTGCATAGACTCAATAATAGGCATGAAAGTCAAATTCTACATAAGATATTCACCTAAACCTGTGTTGGCTAAGTAGACTATCACCTACGGTGTGGATTATGTTGTTGATGATGCAGGCAAGGTAGGTTGAGGTACCTCCTCAGCTATGTCCTGGGAATATTCCTCCTCCATGGGATTCAAAATTTCTATAGCTACTATAGTTGGAATCTCCTTAGGTTCTTCCCTCACTAGGGGTGCTTTTAGCTTTTTATTATCTTTTTATTTAGGTGTTGAAGGATTTTTAGAAGCACTAGTAGTCTTAGATGCAGGAGGTGGTGCCGATGTGGATAGGTCACCTCACACTAATTTTCTCTTTTTTTTTTGCTTCGTGGTCAGGGATGAAGACCTTATGTACATATGTGTTTATGGAAGGAAAAATTCCCCTATTAAGTCGACCTAAGGCACGTACTTGAATATCTCTTCATCAGATGGGACCACATAAACTTATCCCTCATGCATATACTTGATGCATTGGTGTAATATTGAGGGTATGCATTGCATATCCATTATCTAGGGATGCTTTAGAAGGATGTTGTATTGCATCACCCATTCCAACACATGGCACATCATGGGGATGGTCTTATATTCTACATTTATAAGTAAAATGACTATACCCACTATGGAGCACAATGTATCGTTGAAAGTCCTTAAGGTTGAAATAATATTGGACTTAGGGATCTTCAGGTGCCCTATAGCTTTTGTAGTGATAATATTGATCGATGATCCTATATCAATTAGAACCCACTTTAATGGTATTTCATTGATTGATGTGATGATATGCAAATATGGTTCTACTAAGGTAGTAGGAACTACCTTAATTTTGTGATCATAAAAATAGATCTTGAGCTCTTGGAACTACTACATTTTCCCCAAAAAATGTGTAAATGCATCTGGGTTCTAGGGCTGGAGCTTGATTGGTATCAAAATCTCCATAAAAGTCTCCCTATGCCTAGGATATTGTTGTATGAGCTCATAAATTAATAACTTAGATAGAGTTATTTGTAGGTTTTATTCCACTCTACTCTGAATAGTTACCACAAGTTGTGCTGGTGGACTTGGATGGTTTTTTTACACTTGTCTTTGTTGAGGTGTAGCTATGATATGAATAGGAGCCACTAGAGGATGTGTTTGACCATATAACTAAATCTTAGTTTCCCCATTGACTATCTCAACCATTTTGATACATCCCTCAAAGGGTGGCTCAACTTAAACCTGGTTGACTTTAGCACCTTGATATCTAGGGGTTTCATGATTCGGTAATGGATTCCTCAATATACCCATATCTTAGTTATTGAGTGCTAATGGGTTGTCAAATTTTAGCTCACCCTTCTCAATAATATTTTGCATGACATTCTTGAATATGATATATGTCTTGATGTCATGCCCTTGTATTTAGTGATGTGGGTAGTATTGATCTTTCCTATATCCCTTTAGCTTGGGATGGTTAGGGTCCAGAATTTATACATCAAGAAATCAAATTCTTTGTGCCTCACTCAACTGATTAAATATTGATTGCATAAATTCATTTAGGGGTGTGAAATAGCGAGGTGGCCGAAACTCCTTGTTTCAGCCCTAGTTGTTATTTGGGTCGTAATTAGCCAATGGGGGGTGAACCTGATATTTTGTGGTTGTTGGACATTACCTCCTTTAGGCATACTTAAAATGACCTAGTTGAATTGAGCAGGCTTGGCTTGCTTTTGTTGATTCTTTTTGTGGTTGGAATTATTCCACTCCTTTTTCTAAAGCTTGAGGTCTCTGTCATCAACCTTTATGTCCTCAATAAGCTTAGCTTGAGCCAAGGCTTCTTTTAATGATTCATACTATGAAAGTTTTAATAATAGAGAGATGTGTTTTGCATAGCTCTTCATGAACATTCAGATGAGCTCTTCAGTGGGAACAAAGAATGGTAGTTTTACCATTATTTTCCTCCACCTATTCCCATAATCTATAAATGGATCATCATATTACTTTAAGTTGGTGAGATCAGATATGTTCACCTTATTCTTGGCATAGAAGGAGAATCATTCAAGGAATGCATTCACCAGTTGCTCAAAGTTTACTATGTTGTGCTTGGGTAGTTGATTGAACCATTGATTCACTACACCTGATAACATCATAATGAACATTCTTAGCATTAGAGCATCATTCTGATACAACTGGAAGCACACATTCATGAAATTGGTAATGTATCCTTGCATGTATTTCTCTCCCTTAAACTTGTCTAGCCTAGGCATCTCAAAGTTCCTAGGATATGTAGGACTCGAAAATGAGGGACACAGAGACAGGTTGTGTATATTTATCAATGTTAGGTTCTACCCACCCATGTTCTATTTTTTGATATATTTGACTCTCTCAGTGAGTATCTGATATGCCTTCAAAGAAATAATCTCTTGTTCTTGAAGGTTCACTCATGGTGATAAGGGAGGTAATCCTGTGTTTTCCAACTTAGGAATCTGTACTCATCCCCCATGCCCATGAATGGGGGTTAGAGATATGTCTATTCCATATCTTCCATCCCTACTTGTTCCTCATTTAATTTTGTTTTTTTAAGGTCTAGGTGTTGTTGATGTTGTGAAGCATGGTGACTATGTTCATTTCTTTGTCTAGTGCTTCTCTCATACTACTAATTGGCACGTCTCTCATGTTGATATTTCTCACCACCTATGTGTACATCAACTCAAGCTAGACTATATACTAGCTATTTGCACTCAACTATTTCCTCTCTCGAGCATTGCTCATGTAGGTACAAGCACCTCTTTCTTCACTCTTATTTCTTGAGAGTTTCCACATGCTCTCGCTCAATGCACAATGTTTCTTCTAAAACCTAAGTATACAGTCAGACCGACCTGCTACTAAAGGTTCATGCCTTTATAACTTTTTGTGAGGAGTTCTAATGTTTAGGCCCCTCAGGGAGGCTCTTGCTATGGTCTTACCCTTGTATATCAGGGCAACTTGTTCTATGTCTTGTTTTATGTGTTGCATACCCCCATGGTTGGAAGTAGTTTATGTGTTGCGAGGTCACGTTTAAGCTTCCCCTGGTTCATTCATGTGCCTAGTAGTTATGTTGCACAAAATTCTTGAAGCAGAATGTGTGGTAGCAATGCTTCTTGGATTTGGTCTTGAGGGAACTCGATCCAACTCATCAAGCTATTTGGTTCTCCATGAATGATCCCGTGGAGTCCCATTGGCACCAATGACCTCATAATCTAGGGGTACCCTCCCATCTGCAATGAGGCTATAGGATATACTAGATATACAACTGGATATAGCCCTAATGTATTACCCCTCAGTATGTTGATATGTCCTAAGTGTATCATGTAAAACTTGGGGTCTTACAACTCCTACATGTCTATGTGATGATGGAGGCTTTATTGCCTCCTCATGTTTGCATTATGATGGAGTTCATGATGACTCCACATGTCTATGTTATGAGGGATGTCATGATGTCTTTGCATACCTATGTGACAAGGGATATCATGATACCTCCACATTTCTGAGTGATGAGGAAGGCCTTGAGGCCTCCTCATATATGTGTGATGAAGGAGGTCATGATGCCTCCGTATATCTAAGTTATGAGAGAGGCCATGAGGTCTCCTCATGTTTGTATGATGAATGAGGCCTTGAGGCCTCCTCATGTCTATGTGATGAGGAACTAGGATGTGGATCTCTCACTAATTTTTATCGAGGATTCCCCCCAAGGGTTGATTTGTCACCCCTAAGACTTTTCAAACTTTATCCGATGATATTGTGGGTAGGTGGCTTAATTCTAGTGTGATTGTGAGTGTGCGGAGAATTTTTTCCTACCTTGGTATTGGATTAAGGGTGGTTTCTCCGTGTGTATACCATGATGCCTATGACTTATCTTCTTAAGTAAATTTCAAACCACATAAGAAAAGCAAGTAGATGTTTATCTCATTTAAGTATTTATGTGTGTTCCCTAAACTATTTTATGTATTTTTATTTTTTGAATATATAAGATAACTCTCATCGTATTTTGCACTTTTTTTTATAGTATACTCAAATTGTTTAAGGGATTTCACCTATACACTCACAGCTCGACAACCTGGTGATGAAATCTAGGTCACATAATCCAACCTATAATATGTAGTAATGACTTCCACACACAGTCAAGGAGCACAAGTCCTCCTGATACTCATCCATTTCACCTATAGTTAGTGATATAACTCTTTGAAGAGATATACTTACAAATTTTCCATAGGTTATGATGGTTCTTGGATCTGGTATTAGCGATAGATGGTTCTCGATGATACTCTTTCTCATGATCCAACCAAGTGTTAATGACATATATTGTTGGTCTCAATCAATAGGTTGGATGTGAGAGCCCAACGCCATTGATGTTAAAAATAAGATGCGATGTGTGTGGAGTTATTTTTAACCTTTCATGTAAACAAAATGCATTAGCAAGAAATCATGATCTTTCCTATATGCCTAAGATACAAGACATTTCATTTTAGAAATATGCATGTATTCAGCTTATATGAACTTTAGAGAATGCATTCTACTTCATGAATTAATGGCCACTGGTTGGCCACATGCAATAAAACTAAATACATAGAAGCCTAGAACGATGGATACTAGGGCAAACCTTAAAAACAAAGGCCTATTGTTCCTAGTAGAACCTAGAGGAAACTAAAGAAAACTCTTAGAAACATCAAATACATTTTCTTTTTCCATTTTTCTTTATATTTTCCTATGACCACCAAAATGGCCTCACACCTATGATTCCTACTGCGTAAAAGAAATAAGAGATACAAAAGAATGCATTGCAATATTGACAACAAATTGGAAAGAAAAGAACGCTTTTATTCCATTTAGAAAGAAGCCAATTCCAGTTACAAATACGTCCCTCTTAGGGATACCATTTTGATACTCTTATTACAGTAGGAAAAGCATATGAAATCCCTCTCAAGGGTGAATGTGAGTTTCAGGCCATTTGGGGTGACACGAACTGCTCTAGGGTGGAGTTGACCCTCTTCTTCGCATTGAGGAAGGAATTAGATGATTGAATCTCCTTCGAATCTGCTTTCCTACGGTCAAGAAACAACACAAAAGCATTAATAGCATAGGCAGCCTCTCATGATGAGGCCCTTTGAGGAATGTAAACATGAAGATGCCATAACAACTATGAAATCAAGAAAATGAACAAAACATGCTATACTTATACCAAATTCATAAATATTGCTTGAAACATAGAAATGAAGAGTACTGCTCTCTATCTAATAGACTAATTGCATGAAATGATGCATGGAAACAAGAGATTAGTGCAAAGTTGCTTAAATGGAAAGAACTCACGTAAAACCCTAATTAAACTGGTCAGTGTCTCTAAAACATGAAATAAACCACTAAAATGCTTAATCTAGTCTAATTAAGCACAATGCAAAAGAAACAGTAAGGAGATCTATCACCGGTTGCAAACCGTAGCTCAGATGAGCGGTCTGCACTGTACACCATGGCTGTCAGCCATGATGAGCAATCAAGTAGCTTTGCCCTCCAAATCTAGGGTTGTGGGCTTGATCCTCCTTGTCCAATTGATGATCAAGGGTCGCCTTGGTGTCCTCTGACTGGTTTGGTGGTTGAATTGCATAGTTGGGCCTCTGTTTGCCCGAATTTGCGTTTCTTGGCGTTCTAGCTCCTTAGGGCATCCATGGCACAAATTGACATGATGCTTGGTGAATTGGCAAGTGAATAGCAACCAAACTCCCTCTCAATGCACTCAAGTGAGTCCACAATCCGATAGGGCTTCGCTACTCTAAAATGCTCTCTCTTGCTATATCTTTGCCCTAATTTGAAGGGGTACTTATAGGATTACCCAAGGGCTAGGGGTGGCTTCATGGAGAAGCCAAGATCAAGAAGAGGTGGTTAGGATAGTTGGATTGGAAGCTTCCATCCTTTAACTACCTTCTTCTAGAACAAATGGTCGTTCAAACCGATTTGGCTCGGATGAAGGCCAACTGAACTTCAGTTTAGACCACAGGTGATAGCTATGGCCTAGACTATAAACCATAGGTGTCAGTAGTGGTTCAGACTATAGACCGTAGGTCTCAACCATGGTTCAGAATGATTAGGCCAAGGAGCCCAAATTGAGTGGTTAGAACCACTGCTCTATCTTGGAGTCTATCCAAGATCTTCCATATGGTCTTGTAGCATGTCCCATATGAGTAGTCACCATCGACATGATGTATTTTAGGTGTCTACAGATGCCCCTTTTGAGATGCATTGTGAGATCGAACAATGCATGAGCAAAAATACACCACCTAAAATGATGTCGAAGGTTCTATGATGATCATTGATCGGATCAACATTAGATGCCCTAGGTCCTACAAAAGGATGTGCATCCTAGAATCATTGCTTCCAACTCAGTGAAAGGCTTAAATTTGAAAGAGTTTGCACTCATCATCAGGCATTCGGGTAGCTTTGGTGCTACAATAGGAGTTAGGCCTATATAACCGAAAGGAGGAGAGCTACAAACTAACTATCATATTTGCTATTTTCCCCAAGCAAAGGGGTAAGCTTATGATAGTTGTTGATAATGATTCGCAAGGATGAACACAATTTTGACAAGATCAAGGGATCTACGATTTTAGGGATCTTCTATTGACTTTGATTATGATTTGAAAGCATGACTACCCCCTCAAGCGATGAGTCGATGAGGGTAATGACGATGAATGAAGTGACGAGGTCACTTGACCATTATGAATGATCTGAACAAGCTTAGAATTTAGCATTTAATTACTTGGCTAGGCCTAGTTCAGCTTATGATTGCAACTATTAATAGTAATTGCACATTCCTATCCCATGGAGCGGTTAGGCTGCAATAGCCTTCTTAGGGAATCAAAATGATACAAATGCACTTAGATTTATGTTGAATCAATTTGTCGATGATCTGTTGAAAGGATGTCATAGGGGAAATGACATGAAATGCCTCGTTCCCATGGAGCGGTCCAGCCTTGAAGGCCTTCTTCGGGATTGAAAAGAAGCATATCAAATCAACGATGACAATTTTACCCCAAATGTCCTTATGGTTATTTACTCATCTCGTCGGATTGCATGGAGCGTCAGTCATTGCAACCACCAAGTGTCTAGGGTAAATAACTGAATACGAGGTGCATTTGGCCTTTTATTATTTGATTTTATAATTTTTTTTGGTTAATTTGAATTTTTAATTGATCCTGGTGCTTGAAAATCACCAAATTTGATAAATTGATTGCTCTTATTGAGATTCTGATCCATTAGGAATCATTAATTTATCATTTAAAACCTTCCCACGATGGGATTTTAGTGCATTTAATGCCAGTTGCAAACCACGTGCATGACCTACGGTTGGTATTTCAAATTTTGGGAACCATAGCTTAGGGCTATGATCGAAAACCCTAATTTTGGGACCACGATTTTAAGCTACGGTCCGAAAAAATTAGGAAAAGGTATATAAATTTTCCCATTTGAAAATTTCTTTATTATTCCTTGAAAGTGATTTGCAACTGGAGAGCTCTAAAAGGTGAGGAAGAATTACTAACATGAGGTGTTGTTGAAACCTCTTTCGAAAACCTCAAACACATCCCGATGGTGGACCCTTCATAGCCTTCATCCAGTAGAGGGATCAGTGCGGGAAAGGTAACCCTAAATCGAGTCCTCGCACTCCTTACCAGTTTAAAATGAACCACATTAAGTAATGGGTTAATTAACTTCACTAAATTATTGGTAAAGAACCTCACAGTAGTCTAGGCTAGATTAGGATTTTAATTTTTTTGGGTGCCAGGCTAGGAAGTGACCCAGAAAAGGTCACGTTCCTAGACCGCAACTAGTAGATGTGGTTCCCAATTGTCATATTGGGGACCATAGCTATCAGCCATGGTGGGATTCAAATCCCAATGGTCAAAATTTGACCATTACATGGACCGTAACTTTGACCTATGGTTCCCAACTTTAGAAAAATATTCAAATTTTATTGATTTTTTTATTTTTCTTGGCAATTAATGCCATTTATTGCACTTCTGAGATGCATTTTTAATTTTTTTGAAAATTTTGATCACTTTTTGCATGTTTTTGTATTTTTAGCAATTTTTAGATTTGTTTGTCTTTTTTAGGTCATTTTTTAGCTATTTTTAGTTGTTTTTAGTTATCTTTTTCCTTATGTATTATTTCTTTTCAAAAATTGACCTCTAGAGCCAGGGAGCCGGATCTCCTACGCACCCTCCATAGATAGCTCACTGACCTAGAGTGGGAGTGGTTTGATGTGGTTGGCTTTGGCTATGTGCTTGATCTACCTATGATCAGGGTAGATCAGGCATACATGACTACGTTGGCCCGATGTTGGGATGTGTGGACCAACACATTTCACCTACCCATAGGTGAAATGACTATTACATTGGAGGACGTCTACCGGATCTTCAGGATCCCGATCGATGGTGAGCCCATCACCTCCTCTCCCTTTCGGAGCAAGGAGGATGTCTTTGATGATATCTTTGGTGACCATAGTGAGGATGCCTAGGGTAGGGCTGATCATGGGGGCATCCACATCGGATACTGGTAGGGGAAGGGCATCTTCTCCATTCGAGAGGCCATATTTATGCACCTAGTTGTTCAGATTGTGCTTCCAGACTCCTCGAGCATGAGGATCCCCTAGAACCTCCTAGCCATTGTCAGGAGAGTTACACAGAGCTCCATGTAGTAGCCACTGCTCTTAGCTTAGGGGAGCACTCTACTATGTTAGCTATACTAAGAGTTATACCAGGCTATGCATAGGAGCCAAGTTGGCATCAACTGTAACCTATTACTTCAGATCTGGGACTAGCAATATATCAAGATCGAGTGATCGACCAACCTACCACTCATCATCACTACTATTCCTGATGCATGCCAGTGCTATGTGGTATGCTAGCCTCATGAGGAGGAGGGGTTCCAGAGTAGGTCCCATGCTAGGGACATGGACCATTATATTACTATATTTGCATAGCTTCGGGTGGATGACATAGAGTGGCATCCATACATGGATTGTCCTACATGGGAGGAGGTTGGCGAGTGACTACGCTAGGCTAGGAGAGATAGGTGGTTACTCAACTAAAGGTCGAGATCCATGAGTATCAGTACTACTCATGGGTCCTACGATAGTTTGGGCTCGTACAAGATATTTAAAGCTGCCTACCATCTATAGGCACCTAGTACTAGAGAGGGATTTGCCCTAGATTCAGTCGACACCGCTTGGAGATGAGGCTGATGACTTCTAAGAGTCAAGCATGGCTAGGGCTAGGACCACCCTAACATATGATACTTGGTGGTCCCTACTATAGTGGTAGGGATCGAGGCCCCTCGATCAGATAGATGATGAGACAGAGGTTGATCCAGATGGGTGTAATGTGCACCAATGGACCGAGGGTAGATGGGGCATAGAGGGAACCATAGAGGATGCTCCATAGGTTGAGGCTAAGGAGGAGGCACTAGAGGAGGGTGAGGCACCTCCAGAAAGTGAGGTGGGGTAGCTACTAGCTCAGGTTGTTGATATTTAGAGTCAGGTTGGGAGGCTGCAGACCCAGCAGTTATAGTGGGACACTTCTATCACCATACTAGAGGTGAAGCTATCTCATAGAGAGAGGTAGCTATAGAAGCCAGGAGGAGATCATAGCTCTCACAACATGGGCTACAATGGTAGAGACACAGGTCCATGATCTCACTAGTGAACGTGATCTAGCATAGGCATGACTGAGTGTGACTATTGTAGAGAGAGATCTACTCAAGGTACAGAGGGGGATCCTTCATCCTCCTAGGCCATCATGGGACCTCCAACCACACCATATTCATTACTACCAGGTGGTCATGACCCCATGGTAGAGATCTATGCTTACAGGCCCTCATGGAGGAGGGTAATGATAGGCACATAGGTAGGGTAGCCCGCATAGACCAACTAGAGGGCTACATCAAGTTGATTGGTGGGCAGGTCCCAGAGGATCCACATGCTTAGGTCATAGTGGACCAGGACCAGGATGACAGGGCAGTCCTCTACTAGTTCGAGCCACTGGACCCATAGGACCGAGAGGACACATAGGTCCTCTAGCACACATGGAGCTAACTCACACAGGAGCCACAAGGATGGTGGGGGTGATGGCGATGACTCATAGGTTAGGGGTGCAAGCCCTTAGTACATATCTACAGAGATATTTATTATACTATTTTTGAGTGTAAGGTCGAGGACCTACATAATTGTAGCCTATGGATATTTTGATATACCTCTATGTACTCATTGATACACATTTATATATGAGATTTGATCATTTTGGCTCATTATGTGTACTTGTCATTTATATGTTTTATATTTTATGTTTATGCACATGGATGCAGATGTTTATATTGATGCTATGTTTATATGATGTGATGTATGGATGACATGCACTAGATAGCTATTTTTATTTATGATGATTATGATATGCAGTGATCTAGATGCTTAGATGTGCTACTTATGATGGATGCATATGGATGTGATATTTACTTTTAAATGCATATTTAATTTTGCTTTATTGTATGCATTTAATTTATGATGATGTCACGCTATGCTAGTGTAATGTATGTAATGCTTTATTTACATGATGGTAATCTAATGTAAATGAACCTGTATGCTTTAATCACTTAAAACATAAGGAATGAATGTGATATGTGTTTAACAATCTAATGGATGACACCACAGAATTTGTAAAAATCATGAATGTAATTGAAAATCCTCATTACAAGAATTTAATCAATTAATCACCCATATATGAAATGCAATGATATGCAACGGTATGATGTGAATGATATAATATGTCACTCTATATTTCCTTTTGTAATTTTGAAAAATATGCACAATATAGTCAATGGTCATCTAAATATCATTTTTGATATCCATCCGATATCTATCCTATATCTTGATTGTGCTCAATGTAATGATGTATCATGGATTAGATACTTTGCAATTTGATGATTGAATGACTTTTATTTTATATGGTTTGTGATATTTGGTATTTTGTTGCTATTAGAGAAATTTTTGAGGTTTTCCATGAGACTCAAACACCCTAGTAGACTTCTCAAACGTCACATACTAACTGTACAAGGCTTTTTTTGGACAAATCTTTCATCACGAATGACCCAACTATTCATTACCCCTGTGTGTGCACGTGAGTATTTTTAGATAGACCATAGGCATACCCCAGATGTCAGTCGAGACTCTTCCAACCCATATGTGAGATCGGGTTCCTCCTATGTTCGTATCATCCTTGTTTCAGACTTGATTGGACTATAATGCTAGACAACCCCAGGCACCTAAAGCTAGCTCATCTTGCAAATTGATCAAGACTACCCCTCCAAGAACAGTCGAGACTCTTTCAACCCATTGCTACGATTGGGGATCACCCAATAGAACTACTACTCCAAAGTAGGTAGGACTCTTTCAACCCATTATGCAATCGGGGTTCACTCTATGGCTTTGAATGGTGAACAATTCAGGGATTCAAGTTCTCACCCTTCTTTTCTTTCTATTCATAGGGATACTTGCTCATGTGTAGTGATAAAAATCACTATTTTTCACGTTTTACTTTGAGTGATAAAAATCATTATTTATTCCCATTTTTCTTGAGCAAGGGATTTATATAGTGCTTTTGATTCACTATGTAACTTTAGATTTGAATTTGAACTTGATTTTGATCTTCATTTGATATTTGATTTGAATACTAGGGGTTTTGAATTTTGAGATGTCAATTTGGGATATCAATTTTAGGATATCGATGTGGGGTATCAACCTCTGATGTTGATCTAGGATGTTACTCTAGGATATTGCTCCTTTATTTGTAAGCAAGGGAATGTATGGGTAGGGGAAATCTTGTCCTTTTTCCAAGGTTCACCACTCTAGACCGAACTATTTGCAAGATAAGTAGGTAATCAAACCCCTCTCTCTAGACACCCAGGATCACTTTTGCAGCTTTCATCTTCCCTCATCTTAGCAGGATTTTAAATGTTTCAATTAGTGACGGGATCCTGATATGCCAAGTACTATCACAACTAGTGACCTCATCTACAAAAGCAAAGCAAGCTTTCTACGACATCTGAGAAACCCACTAGGTATGGTTGAGTGACCGAAAAACTTTGGTATATATACATATTTCATAGCAATAGGTGTTGTGTTGAAAAACACAATTACTCACATGAATGATGGATTATGATAAATGCAGAGGTGCATGATTAAAACACAAACATGGTGTCATTTGTAAGACTGACAAACACAATCCATTCTACTATGGAATGCAATGGATGAAGAATGCCTATATGCAATGCAAAGATGAAATGAATGCATGTGGAACATGAAATGCATAATGCAAATGCAAATGTTTTTGGATTTTATGCTTTACCATTTTTTTTGGATTTTGAGCCTTTATATTTGACCAAACGATGAGTACATGCCTTCAGAGCCTTTAGGAGTGACCAAGCAATTTTTTAGAAACCCTTGGAGCTTTTAGGTTGACCAAAGGGATTATGAGCACCTTTGGAGCTTTTTGATTGACCAAACTACTCATGAGGGAGCTTGGAGCCTTTTAGGATGATCTTTTCTAGCTTTGGATTGACCAAGCTTTTAAAAACCCTTGGAGCCTTTTTTGGGATGACCAAGGCGTTTAAGCAAACCCTCAGAGCCTTTTAAACATGACCAAGTGGTTTTAAGAACCCTTGGAGCCTTTTGCTATGCTCTCAAGCATAGAATGCCTTAATATGGATGATGTTGAGAGGTTCAAGCTCTTCAACACCCCCTAGCGATGTTAGGCGATAGGTACCTAGACCAATATTTTTAGATATGATATAAGGTCCTAGCCAATTAGCCATGAATTTGTCTCGCATATCAGGCGATAAATTAGAGTTATGTTGGTTCTCTTTCAACACAAGATCCCCAACTTCAAAGTCTCTCTGATGGAATTTGATATTATAAGCTCATTTTAATCACTCCTAATAAACATAAAGATGCTCAAAGGCATTCACGCGATGTTCATCAAGCAACATCAATTGATCTAGGTGAGCTTGTCATGCGGTGTCATCATCAATGAACTCTTTCAATGTGATGCGCAACATTGGAATTTCCAACTCTAAGGGCATAATGGCCTCAATGCCATATACTAGTGAAAATGGAGTTGCCCTAGTGGGTGTCCGAATGCTAGTCCTATAAGCCCATAATGCAAGGGGCAGCTGGATATGCCAATATTTGTGGTGTTCTTGTACCATATTTTTCAAGATGGAAACCATTATCTTATTTGAGGCCTCAGCTTACCCATTTTCCTGTGGATAGTATGGAGTCACAAAACTATGTTTGATTCTATACTTAGACGTCAAAGCTCTCACAATTTTGTTCTTAAATGATGTTCCATTATCCAAAACTATCTTGGATGGAATCCCAAAATGACATATGATATGCTCGAGTATAAACTCTGCTATGCGAGCTCCAGTAGTCATTGTTAAGGGTATTGCTTCCACCCACTTTGTAAAGTACTCAGTAGCCATGATAATAAATGTATGTCAACCCGATGATGGAGGAGAGATCTTACCGATGAGATCAAATCCCCACTGAGAAAATGGCCAAGCCGCTTGGATGGGTTATAAGGCCTATGATGGCAAGTGCATAAGATTAGCATGATGCTGACATTTGATGCATTTCTTGACATACACATTGCAATCCTTCTCCATAGTGGGCCAATAGTAACCCATTCGAAGGATGCGCTTGACGATGGCCATGCCACTAAAATGGCCATCACACGTACCATCATGAGCTTGTGAAATCACCCAAGATGACTCTTGGGGCTCTAGACAATGAAGGAGAACTCCATCATAACCTCGTCGGTACAAAATATCTCCTAGCAAGACATATTTAGTCACTTTATGCTTGAATGTGCATCTTGTGGCATGCGACAATCCCTCTAGGATCAGACCAAGTTTTAAGAAGTCTTGGATTTGTGACATCCAGCTCTGATAAGCCTCAACTTCGACTGCCAAGATGACTTGCTCCCCTACGTATCTACATGTGCAAATGTAGACTAGGAAACAACCTTGTGGTGAATGGTAGTACCACTCCCCATCGGACTCTGAGAGGTTAATGACCCCTAAGGTGCCTTCTTTAGAAAGTCTTCAGCTCTGCAGAACCATTCAACTTTTGGTTCCATGCTAATCATGTTGATTGACATTTTATTATCAAAGGCTTCATGCTCTGCTATAGGATGCGAGAGCATTTTAACATGGATGGTAGTAAAATCGATAGATGGATTCTGAGGGATTAAGGATCCCAAATATGCCATGGTGTCTATAAACCTATTTGATGAATGAGGGATTGCCTCGATGTCATACCATTCCAACTTAGCCAAATATGTAGCAACAAGATCTTTATAAGCTTTTAATATGGGACATCGACACTAAAAGAGCCCCTTAACTTGGTTGACTATGAGCAAGGAGTCACCAAAGATGTTTAATATTTTAATGTTCATGGCGATGGCTATATGGAGGCCCAGAAGTAGGGCTTCATATTCAACATTGTTGTTGGTGCAAGGAAAGTCTAATTTGAATGACAAGGGCATTGGAGCTCCTTGCGATATGAAAAACACTATTCCTGCACCACCCCTTGCTCGCACTTCGAACCATCGAAGAACAAGGTCATATCAACATTATTTTCTAGTTCTTCAGGTTTGGGAGCTTCGGATACGATGAAGACCGCATCATCCGAAAGCTCAATGGTAAGAGGCCTACTATTTGATAGTGGTGCCTCAGCCAGCTGATCAGCTATGACTTATCCCTTAATGGAATTTTGGCTTATGAATTCTAAATCAAATTCTATCAATAGCATGATCCACTTTGTAGTACGTGTGTTATGATATGTCTTGCTCATCATATACTACAAAGGATTTTGTTTTGATATTACATATGTCGTATGACTTAGCATATAGTGCCATAATTTCTTTGTAGCGAACACTACTGCTAAACATAGTTTCTCCACATATGCATATCCTAGCTCATAACTCACCAAGGTTCGGCTAATATAATATATGGCTTGCTCTTTGCCTTGCACATTCTTTTGGGCTAACATGGTCCCTAATGCAAAGTCGATTACCGATATATATAGCAAAAATGGCACATCTAGCCTTGGTGGAGCTAGTACTAGTGGCGTTGCTAAGTATTGCTTAATTTTAGCAAAGGTTACTCGATAGTCCTCATCCCAATTGAATGGGACCCCCTTGTGTAGCAGTCGATTCATGGGTCGATATTTATCCGATAATTGAGTGATAAATCACTTTATCGATGCTACCTTGCCTTGAAGGCTTCTTAACTCTTTGATATTTGTGGGGGGATGCATCTCTAGAATAGCCTTGACCTTTGTTGGGTCAACTTCGATGCCTCACTTTGAAATGATGAATCCTAAGATTTTACTAAAGTTACACCAAATACGCACTTCTTAGGATTCAACCTGACATTATGGTCTATCAGGTGATCGAAGACCTTCTTCAAGACCTCCGCATGCTCAGCACGTAGTAATGACTTGGCCAACAAGTCATCCATATAATCCTCTAGGATCTTATGCATATAGTCATGAAAGATATATGTCATGGCCCGCTGATATGTGGCACCAACATTTTTGAGGCCAAATGGCATAACTTTATAGCAAAATGTCCCCCATGGCATTATAAACATGGTTTTATGTTGGTCTTCGGGCTTAATCTGAATTTGATTGTAACCAAAAAAATCATCCATTAAGGAGAGCATCTCATGACCTACAGTTGCATCTACAAGAGCATCAATATTAGGCAATGGAAATGAATCCTTTGGTGTTGCCTTATTCAGGTCTCTGAAATCCATACAAATACGGATCCTTCCATCAAGTTTTCCTACAGGCACCATATTGGATACCCATTCTGGATAGTCGATGGAGATAACAAACTCTACATCCAACAACTTTTGCAATTCATATTTCACCATTAAGGCTACTATTGGATGCATCTTTCTAAGCTTCTGCCTGACTGGCTTCTTTGATAGATCTAGTGAAAGGTTATGGGTAACCAATTTTGGGTCTAGACCTGGCATATCTTTGTAAGTCCAAGCAAAAATATTAGGTCTCTCTTTCAGTAGAGGGATGAGGGTGGCACGCTCATCGGGAGTGAGACTCTCTCCAAATTTAACCTTCCTTGGATTGGTGGGATCATTACTGATATCCACATCGAAGGTTTCCTCTATTGACATGTGTGATCCCTCCTCAAGCTGATGAGGTGTAGGGATCAAATGGATGTCATCGACTGGGTTTATAGGTTCCGCATTGGAAGCATCCTCAACATGATAGACATCATAAGCATAGCCTAGCACAAAATGAAATGGTTGTAACATTTCTTCATTAGGGAAGAAATCTTTAGGCTCAACAGGTGAGTCAACATGATCCCAATCGATAGCATCTACATTTAGATGCAATGGTTTGGATGGATCGACTGGATTGTAGAGTGGAGTGGTCAAATCAATGGAGACCATATTGATGGAATGGAATTGATCTCCAAGACCACACGGACAAACATCTACATCATCGATGCAGCTCCCATACCCGAGATCTAGCTCTAGCGACACGGGCACAAATGGGTCCTCTCTATGTGGGCTATGGATGACTAGGTCCTCTCTATGCACTGATTGCAATATTGGATCATTCAGCTCAATGAGCTCCATGTACATAGGTGGGTCGAGAAACACCATGTGATAGATCACATCGAAGTTCGGTGGTCTTCCCCTAAGGTGAGGGTTGAGATTGATCTCTCTATGCATGTCCTCAGCCGTATAAGGTGCATTACGATGATGTAGGTAGGGAGGTCCTAGATAGGCTCTCTCCATTTCATCCTCATCATCACTATCATAATACAATCCTTCACCACTATCCACTAGCATGGGATGCTCTAGAAAATGTGGCCCCATATAGGCTATCTCCTGATCACTATCATCACTATCCAATAAAATTGGGTATAAACATCGTAAATACGATACTACCTCATAAACCAGCTCAACCTCATCCCTCGACTGATTATCGGGTGAGGACTCACTATCCACCAAGATATTCTCATGATATGACTCGGGTGGTGCTATGGTGATGTAAGACACCATCCGATTATCCCTCTAGAACGTAGAAGGATTAGGGTGATATGGGTTGAAATCCACATCATCCCCTAGACTAAGGTACAGGTGATCTAAAGATGCTACAAGAAAATCATCCTATCCTCATATTTGCAACCCTAGCCTGAACCTATCAGTTGCCAATTGATAATGTGGCTCAAGCGGAGTCCTACATCCTTGCTCAAAAATACCAAGGCCATACCCATGCCAATGATATAATTCAAAAATATGCATGGCATATTCGGGGTTGGATAGGTAATGAACATTCACTATGAATGGTTCATCATCATCTTCATCCATGGGCGTTCGAGTAGGAAGCTGATCCAGCCCAGCATAGATGAAGTTCATTTGATTGGGTGGCTCTCCCAATGGCACTACTGATCCAACCAAAAAATGATGAGCATGGGGTCGGCCCATCTCTTGTGTAGTCTCTAGGATTGGTCCAAAGGTGACATTCTGCATAATATATTCACCTAACCCTATGTTGGCCAGATGAACAGTCACCCATGGTGTGGATGACCCTACTGACGATGCAGGTGAGGCAGGCTGAGGTACCTCCTCGACTTTATCCTGGGCTTCCTCTACTTCCATAGGAGTGGGAGCCTCATTGGTGACTAGTTTGGGCACATGCTTCTTTTCCTTTTCACCCATTTTCACCTTTAGCTTCCTTTCATCCCGAAGCATTGCTGATGTAGTCGATTTCAAAGAAGTCATTGTAGTGTGCTCAGATATATGTGATACAGATGTCGATGGTTGAGCATGCACTCTTTGTTTACCTCCTGGATTCTTAATCGATGATGCTGGCTAGACGTCCAGGTGCATTGATGGGAGTATGAAACCCCCTGGAAAATCAGCTAGGTTCATGAATTTGAAGGGTTCTTCATCTGACGACACCACGTGAACTCATCCCTCATGAATGTACTTTACACATTGATGTAATATAGAGGGAACGCAATGCATTTCTTGAATCCAAGGCCTCCCTAGAAGGATGTTATACTGCATGGCACCTTCGATCACATGACACATCATGGGGATGGTCTTTAGGCCCACCTAAATAGGTAGGATGATCATGCCAACCATCGAACATAGCGCATCGTTAAACGCTCTCAATGTGAATGTGATGGGCACAATATGTGACTTGGGTAGCTTTAAAGGACTTAACGCCTTGGTCATTATAATATTGATCGATGAACCAGTGTCGATCAAGACCCTCTTGAATGGCACGTGATTAACACATGCGATGATATGTAATGATGAGTCAACCATATCTATAGGAACCATCCTGATTTCATGATCGTAGAATTGGATCATAGGTTCCTAGCACTATTGTACATGTCCCACAAAATTGGTGAATGCTTGAGCATCCTAGGACTGTACCTCGATGGACCTCAGAATGTCCATGAGAGTCTCCCTATGCCTAGGGGACTACTGTATCAGCTCATAAATAGACAACTTCATAGGAGTTATCTATAGGTTTTGAACCAACCTGCTTCGTATGGTCACCATCGGTCTAGTTGGTGGGCCTAGAATATTCTGAGTTAGTTGTTGATTCGACATAGCTTGTATCCTGATGGGAGCGCGAGGTTGATTTGGCTGCTCATATCTCCCATGTCTAGTAACAACATTAACCATACCTACGAACCCCTGGGTAGGTGGTTCGACGTGCACTTGGTTGACCTGGCCAACATTGTTGCATGATGCCTCATGGTTTGGCAATGGATTTTTATAAATCCCCATGTTTTGGTTGTCGGGCGCCAGCGGATTATTCGGCACTACAAGCTCACCTTTATCGATCATATTTTGCACAATATGTTTGAAGGACCAACACACTTCGATGTCATGGCCCTTCGCATGATGGAAGATGCAAAATAGATCATCCTGATACCCCTTTGACTTGGGCTAGTTAGGATCGACTAGTTTAATCTCGGGCAACCTGATTGCCTTAGCCTCACACAATTGATGGAATATCGATGTCAATGATTCTATCAAAGGCGTGAATTGGTGAGGTGGGCGTTGTTCCTTATTTTTGCCCTTATAATTATTCTTGCATTGTTCGTATTGCATAGGAGGAGGTTGGGCCTGATAGTTCTACTTTTGTTGCCCCTTATCCTCTCTTTGGAGGTTTAACACCACTTGATTGACATGGGCCTGCTTGCCCTGATGTTTCATGGAGCTCTTCTTGTGCCCCTCTTTCCTATTTTTGAGCTTCAAGTTGCCTTCTTGCAACTTGATATCCTCAATTACTTTGGCTTGCACCAAAGCTTCCTCGAATATCTGGTACTACTATAGTTGCAACAATAATGAGATGTGCTTGGCACAACTCTTTGTGAACATTCGGGTCAATTCTATAGTAGGAATAGGGAATGGCAACTTTACCATTAATCTCCTCCACCTCTTTTCATATTCTAGGATTGGCTCATCATCACGCTGAGCTAGCGCAGCCAGATCAAAAAGGTTAGCTTACTTCCTGATGCCAAAAGAAAAGTGTTCAAGGAAGGCATCAGCCAGTTGCTCAAAACTGGTGATACTATGCTTCTTCAGCTGATTAAACCACTCCTAGGCTGGGCTTGAGAGGGTTGTGATGAATGTATGCAAAAGCAAGGCATTGTTGCTCGCAATCTGGAAGCATACATCCAAAAATCTTATGACATGCTCTTGCGCATCTTCATCACCTTTGAATTTATCTAGCCTGGGCATGACAAAATGCTCAGGATATGCTGGAGTAGGCACCGAGGGGTCCAAAGGCTCATTATGAATCTTTCTCAATGTCAGCTTTTGAAAAGTCATGCCTTGCCTCTCGATTGCTTTCACTTTCACTGCTAAGGCCTTATAGGCCTCCGAGGATAGAAAGTCCTCCTCCCTAAGCTGACATGGGGGAGGTCTTGGAGGTACATTCTTCCTCTATCGAGGTGGAGGATGTTGCTCTTCCTCCTCCTCAACCTAGGAGCTTTCAGGATATCCTTGATCGGCTCCATCTCCCTCTTCTTCCTCATATTATCTTTGCCTCTGATATTCGAATGGTGGTGGTCATTCTCTGTGTTGGGCACTAATATGAGTGTGAGCATCTCTACGCTCCTGATGCACATCGGCTTGTGAAAAACCCTCCTATGAATGTGCTCTCTATGCTCAGCATGAGTGTATAAACCAGCCCTGGCTAGCCTATCCTCTTATTCCACATGCTCCTTTTGGGCAAGGATGCATTCCTCATGCATACGCTACTCATATAATATTTGTCTAATGAGCCTTTGCGACTGAATATTCTCATCTTCAATGCTTGCCTCTCTAGGCGAGCATCCTCCAATTGATCTTGGAGGAGTTGTCATCTCTGCTCGGATACCAGTCTATGTGATCTATCAATGTGATCGACCATAAGAGGCCTCTGGTATATGTGTTGAGTGACCTTATGGGTTTTGTACCCATATGATGGATTTGCTATGCTTTTGCCTTTGTCCATGAAGATGACATTGGCATCATGTTGAGTCCTATGTTGTGTGCCACCATGCATGGATGGTGGATGTGAACCATGAGGGTGCTTGGAAGCCTCTCCATGTTCTCTAGTAGTCCTAATAATGCTCCCACCATGCTCACTCGGAGCACGAGTGGGTGGAGCCGAAGGCTTGTAGCCTAACTACTCGAGGATGCTACCTAAACCATCCAACTATCTGGATCACCATGGCTCATGCGGTGGTGTCCCATTGGCTCCCACCTTGGATACGTCGATAGTGATCTTATGAGGTTCACTATGCATGGGAGTGTGGATAGACCTATGCTCAGAAGTGGGCCTATCTACATGCCCTTGAATGGGTGGATCTCGATCTCTTCTATACTCTAAAGTTGGAGGTATGGAACCTCCTATAGACCTAGTATGTAGGGGTACCAACTTGGCTCCCTGTATGACATACTCATCGGTCGATCCCATGGATGCACGTGCAATGCGATCTCGATAATGGCTTTCGAGTGGAGTACCCTCATGCTGAGAGGCTCCATGCTCTATCCTATGTCTAGAAGAGTGTACAGAAGCTCCTCTATCAGGGGTATGCTCAATGGTGTCCCCTCATGTCGAATTGTCTCCTCTGATGCTCATCGAACGATATTTGGGAAGCTCATGTGGGTGAGGGTTCGACACATTTTGTTGTGAATTTAGTGGGGCTTGGTCAATAGCATCAGGCTTAAGCCTTTGCTGACCTCCTCGTGTCTCCACCATGGTGCACCTAGTGTCTAGATTTATCTTTTATTATGCAAACAAGGTATACAATGGTGATTATCTCGTATTAAATTTTAAATGTGAGCCCTAAACTGTTTGATGTTGTTTCAATGATTTGTTGTGTCAGTATTAGAAACTCTTATCATGTTTGAAAGCTTGTTGGATGATAATCTCAGTTTAATTGGCTTTCACCTATATACTCATAGCTCGACAACTTGGCTATGAACTCCAAGTCACGTAATCCAACCTATAATGTGTGGTAATGAAGCCCACACATGGTCAGGGAGCACAGGTCCTCCCAGATCCTCACCCATTTTCCCCTAATCAATGTTATACCCTCCGAAGAGAATACATGTAAATTTTCTAGGGTACGAAAGGTTCTCGGATCCGGTATTGGTCTAGTATCCAAGGGTACATAGGATTTGGGCCAATGGATGGAAATCACCTCCACCATCATTGAACCCTACTAGTGGTTGGATGTCACTCCCAACTCACTAGCATTTAATTGAAACATGGTGTGTGTGGTTCATTTTAATTATTGCATGAAAATAAAATGCATCATACAACATAAATGCTCATTTTCTATATGCTATGCAGTGAAAGAACTTTTTAAATTCAGAAAATGCAAGCTATATACTACATGCTCTTTTTGACAATGCAATCTATGATGATATGGCCTCTGATTGGGCCTCAAAACATGCAAACCAACACATAAAATATTCTAGCATACTAGATTCTAGGGTGGACTACACTCAAAGATCCATTGTTCCTAGCAGCACCTAGCTAAAACTAAAAAAAGAAACCCTAAGGACCTAATTCATTTCCATGTTCTTTTTATCCTTAATCAATTTAGGTTTCAATTTTGTTATTCTAGAAAAACACAGAGGTAAAATACAGAGACAGAGAGTGTCAAAAGGGCCTACCTCAGGTCCTCATTTGATCTAGCTTTTAACTCCTATTATCTATTATGTCTACTATAAACCATAGATCTATGGTGCGATTGCTACTATAGACCATATTTTGCAACCATGGGCCAACAATGAGACCATAATTGTAAGCTATGGTTTGCACCTGATATAAGAAAACACAAAAATATCAAAAATTAGATGCTAAAATTATGGAGTTCCATCATGATCACCTAATATGACCACCAAAATGACCTCACACCTATGATTCCTACTACATAAAAGAAATAAGAGATACAAAAGAATGCATTGCAATATTGACAACAAATTGGAAAGAAAAGAACGCTTTTATTCCATTTAGAAAGAAGCCAATTCCGATTACAAATACATCCCTCTTAGGGATACCATTTTGATACTCTTATTACAATAGGAAAAGCATATGAAATCCCTCTCAAGGGTGAATGTGAGTTTCAGGCCATTTGGGGTGACACGAACTGCTCTAGGGTGGAGTTGACCCTCTTCTTCGCATTGAGGAAGGAATTAGATGATTGAATCTCCTTCGAATCTGCTTTCCTATGGTCAAGAAACAACACAAAAGCATTAATAGCATAGGCAACCTCTCATGATGAGGCCCTTTAAGGGATATAAACATAAAGATGCCATAACACTAATGAAATCAAGAAAATGAACAAAACATGCTATACTTATACAAAATTCATAAATATTGCTTGAAACATAGAAATGAAGAGTACTGCTATCTATCTAATAGACTAATTGCATGAAATGATGCATGGAAACAAGAGATTAGTGCAAAGTTGCCTAAATGGAAATAACTCATGTAAAACCCTAATTAAACTAGTTAGTGTCTCTAAAACATGAAATAAACCACTAAAATGCTTAATCTAGTCTAATTAAGCACAATGCAAAAGAAATAGTAAGGAGATCTATCACCGATTGCAAACCGTAGCTCAGATGAGCGGTCTGCACTGTACACCATGGTTGTCAGCCATGATGAGCAATCAAGTAACTTTGCCCTCCAAATCTAGGGTTGTGGGCTTGATCCTCCTTGTCCAATTGATGATCAAGGGTCGCCTTGGTGTCCTCTGACTGGTTTGGTGGTTGAATTGCATAGTTGGGCCTCCGTTTGCCCAAATTTGCATTTCTTGGTGTTCTAGCTCCTTAGGGCATCCATGGCACAAATTGACATGATGCTTGGTGAATTGGCAAGTGAATGGCAACTAAACTCTCTCAGTGCACTCAAGTGAGTCTACAATCCGATAGGGCTTCGCTGCTCAAAATGCTCTCTCTCTTGCTATATCTTTGCCCTAATTTGAAGGAGTACTTATAGGATTACCCAAGGGCTAGGGGTGGCTTCATGGAGAAGCCAAGATCAAGAAGAGGTGGTTAGGACAGTTGGATTGGAAGCTTTCATCCTTTAACTACCTTCTTCTAGAACAAATGGTCGTTCAAACCGATTTGGCTCGGATGAAGGCCAACTGAACTTCAGTTTAGACCATAGGTGATAGCTGTGGCCTAGCCTATGAACCGTAGGTGTCAGCAGTGGTTCAGACTATAGACCGTAGGTCTCAACCGTGGTTCAGACTGATTAGGCCAAGGAGCCCAAATTGAGTGGTTAGAACCACTGCTCTATCTTGGAGTCTATCCAAGATCTTCCATATGGTCTTGTAGCATGTCCCATATGAGTAGTCGCCCTCGACATGATGCATTTTAGGTGTCTACATTTCCTTAGTAAAAAAATATGATTTAATTTTTTTTTGGGAAAAAAATTGCAGATAGAAAAACATAGAGAAGCATAGAATGCTACCAACCTCAAATTCTTGTCTTATTATGAAAATTCTACACTTTGTTGCACTTTTTCTACCAAACATTATTGACCATAGTGGATGTTGTTGGCCACTAACTATAGGAGCGGCTAATATCTGTTGGTCACTATCGATCAGAGTGGCCAAACCTGTTGGTCACTATCAACCAGAGCGGTTGAACCTACACATTGAAAATTCGTAAATATCATTAAATCAACAAAAAAATAAAAACATGGTAGGGGTCCCACTATGATCACCATTTATGTGACCCTAGGAAGCGTGCACCACACTTACCCTAATTGCAATGTTATTATATTAAATGCAAATGAAGAATCACAAAAGCACATATAACGCAAAAATAACAACCAATAAACTATTCTTTTATCAATGCTTCCATATTTCGATTACATGTACGTCCCTCTAAGGGATACCTATTTTTTATGCAACATATTATAATTGGGATAATGGTGAATGCATCCCCTACAAGGAGATATTGCACCTTCACAGGCCTCTCAATATTGCACACCAAACTATTTGAGGGCTTACAGATGCCTCCTCTCGATTTTGTCCTGGAGGGATCTCGTGCTCTGGATACTTTGAATTGATCATGTGAACATGTATCTGTGGTCATGGAAACAATAGAGCACAATAAGTAGTATAGGCCACCTCTCCAAAGGAGGCTCTTATTATAAAATTTGATAAATAAGATAAATGATCATTATGATAATGAAATACAAGCATAAACCAAATAATAAATGCATAGAAAGCTTAGAAATGTGATGTAAATGCATCTAAGAAATAAGTTATGAGATACGACTAATTAATAAATCAAGAATTAATGGATCTAAGCTAGAACAAAGAAAAATAATGTCTAATACCCTAAAATATGCCTACAAGCCACTATCCAAGATAGCGATTGTGATACAAAGCTTTTCTCCTCATGAATCAGGGGTTGTGGCACTATCTTCCTTGCTCCACTTGATGTTCAAGGATTTCCTAATGTGTCTCCTACACTGGTTGGTGGTTTGGAATGATGTATCTAAATAATGATGCATGGACGTGACTCAGCCAGATGGTGCTCCAATTCTCCTCCAAGGGACGTAGATTTTCTCTTTGTTTCAATAGGGCTCTACTACACACAATTTGAATTCTCTCTCACTCTTTTCTTGGGAGATTCCATATGTAGAATTTCCTCTCTTTCAGATCTAAAATTTGGATCTTGGCTTCTTCAAGAATCCAAGCCCTAATTTTATAGGCAACTAACCATATCGGGTGGAAAGCATCAGTTACAATTTTGCATTGAAGGGGTAGTTAGGAGGAACTATGGGAGTTCCATGTCAAAATATACCCATAAACAATTCAAGGTATAATCAAACTATGTGATCTGGGCATGTATTCATGTCTGGAATGTGCATGGTGCTAGTCACTATCGATAGCAATAGCTAGGTGTGGTCGCTATCAGCTTCAACAGCCAGAGGTTGCAACTTATTTGCTTGAGAGCGTTTAAGCCTGAATGGGCTACAACTACCCTTTTTGAGTGGTTAGGACCACTACTAACTCTTAGAGAGGTCCAAGAGGATTCATATGGTCTATGAATGTGTCCATATGGGTAATCTCCTAAACATGATGTATTTTAGGTATCTATACTGATCAGATCTGCTGAAAAATATGATCTAATCTGCTCACAACATTGATTAAATATTCTCACAACATTTTCTTAAACCTACTCATAGTTCTTCCTCTAACTTTCTCACAAGTTTACCTCTAACTTGCTCAAAAGTATTCCTCTAACTTTCATAAGTCAGCCTCAAACCTACTAAAAAATATACCTCTAACCTTCTCACAATCTCTGCTCAATTCTACTCTAATACATGCTTATAACTACTTTTAACACATGCTCAAAAAGGGATTCACAAAGATGCAAAAACTTATTTTCAAATCTAGCACAAGTAGTTTACAATATCTAGCACAATTTTCTAAATATTTTTAAATAATGGAAGCACAATCTTATTTTCAAAATCTATCCCAATTGTTTCTAAAACACAACAATGAAGCACAAATCCTAACTCAAATATTTCCAACAATGCTTACCAAACAACCCTTTTATCTCCACCTTATGTTCCAAAATATTCACTTCAAAAAATACTTTAAACAAGGAATGATGTGCCCATACCTCTTAATTTGCTCTTATGGAGATATGTCTTCAAAAACCTGTCTCACAAACAATTTATTTTTCTAGTGCCACTTCAAGGTTAGATAGAAAAAATACTTTTTCAAACCATCCACATGAACTTCTCAAAAATATATGCTCAATGATATCTAAAATTGATGTTCAATAATTCTTCTCTTGTTCTCAAAAATAGGGCATTAATAATCATCAAAGACCTTCAAACTAACTTTCACCATACAAGCATTACAATAAAATATCAAACCTTTATAACACCTTATTACTCCTATCTTTGCATGTAAAACATATTTTTCATTTAACCACTTTGCAAAAATAAACTATATAAAGCACTCTCAAAATTTTAACAAATTACACCCTTATAACTCCCTAAGTGCAATTTCAAATTTTATAAACTTAACCCTTATGACTCCCTAAATTAAAAAATCAAACATCATCAATTTAATCTTTATGACACTTTAATCAACACCTAACCCTTATAACTCCCTAAATTAAAAAAAAACAAATTTTATAAAAAAATTGTTTGCCCTTACCAACTTGTTGCCACGGGGATTCGAACACATGACCTCATGGATTCCATGCTCTAGCACTTGCTAGAGCACCGCATGGGCTAACTACCCACACAATAACCTTACTGCACCACATTTTGTTTAAGCCTATCACGAATACTTGATGTAAACAAATGTGAATTGTCCTATATCCACCGAGACTCGATCTCAAAACCTCTTATGTGCCATGCCTTATGTGGGGTTCACTTGCCAACCATGCTACCTGCTTGGTTGAAACCAACCACATGGCTTCTTTGATTAATACCTCGTGTGCTATCTTCTTTACTTTGAAAATGTGCATCACTTTCCCTCTCTACCTTTACTCGATCATAGTGCACTCGCTCATATGAATAGGATGCAGTCCAAATACAATTAAATTATCATCGCCAAAATATACCTTTGCCAAACGATTTTTCTTCCCCCTTAAATATGCATTTTGGCACTTTAAAAAACATGATGTCGGTGCTTGGATTTTACCATATGATGTTGGCACTTGGGTTTCACCTTATTTTTTGGCGCTCATAATTAAATTTAAATTAAAACATTTTAAACTTTTAATTATTATAATATTTTAAATCTGAATAGATTTAAATATTATAATTTTCACTTTTACCTTTGGGCCTTTTTCAACATGAAGTCTTTTGTCCTTTCTTTGTAAGTGCCACCATGGAGAATTAATAAAGTCTTTTATCTTTCTTGCAAATGCAACTTTGGAGAGTACCTTGTATTTGTTTTGCTCACACAACCATGAGAAATATTTTCACTTATATTTCCTTTGACATCAATGACAACCAATGTACTCAATATTCCAATAATTGCATATGTTGGTTTTCTTCCTAGTTTTCTCAAACACAACTCCCTTATGGACTTGCTATAGATAGGAATATTCCTGATGGCCTGAAAGAGAGGAATTATTACTGGCAAGTTCTTCAAACTGGAAAGAATATCAAATTTTAGTTGTATTGGCTTGTTGGGTTCCTGTAACATTTTTGGAAAATGTGGAACCCCTTCTATGTTATTTATAGTTGTTGATTCTTCTTCTACTTCTTCTATAAGAGGTGATTCCTCTTTTTCTAAATCTATTTTTTTCTCCTTTTCTACCATAGGAGCTACTTCTACACCTACCTATCTACCTAACCTTAATTGCATGGGACTACAATCTACTTTGATATTATACATGGGGTACATCTCATTATCCATCTAGTATGTTGGATGTAGTTTTTTTATTTGGATTAGAAGTAGGCAATGCCTTTAGTTGAGCAAGTCTCAAAGTAGGAGGGACTAGCAGACTTTGTAGTGGAATTGGTGTAGCATGCTATGGAGTTTGGCTTCAAGTATTCTATTTTCTCCACTAATGTCTAGGTTGTTGATATGGCATCCATGGGTAGGGATTGTAAGGATTTGTTTCTTGTAGAAATTGAGTTCAAGGTTTTTGTCCCCACCAACCCATGTTGGGTGGTTGAACTTGATCTTGGTTCTGGTAATTTTTGCCCCCATAGGATGGCATTCCTACTAGCATGTTGTTTCCCGTAGGAGACTATTTCCATTTTCTCCTATTACCCATGAAGTATGCTTTTGTTACTTTAGGTTCCTCTCTAGACTTTTATAATTATGGATACAAAATAGTTTTATGATCTTTTATACACAACACACTCTAAAAATTTTCTTAGGATATTCATTTTTAGGGTGCTTTCCCCTGCATTTAGGATAAAAATGGGTTAATTTTACCTCATTCTCCTACTTTTTCTTAAGTATAAGGGTTTCCATTTGGTGTGCAACACATGACAACATCTCACTCTTGAGGTCTTCAAGCATACTTCCTATTTTTGTTTCAATTATAGTGGTTGATTATTTAATATTCCTGGGAATTAACTTACCCTTCCTTCTTAAAAATTTCGACCACAACTTCCAGATATCAGAAATTCGATATTGATAAATATCCCCTCTAGAAATAATGTTTAAGGCTTGAAGAGATTCATTTGTAATCCCCTTTAAGAATATACTTCTTAAGGACCTATTGAAGAACACAAGCTTATACTGAGAGGGGGGTGAACAGTATAAGACCACTTTTTACTTTTCTTTCCCAATCAATATTATGCAATGTATAGATAGCAATATCAACAGCAGTAATCAAAGCAATGTACAAAACATCACACACAATAGAGACACCACAATTTACGTGGTTCACCCAATGTGGGCTACTCCATGGAGAAAATATTTCACTAAAATTTTCTCGATCAATCTCTTGGGAATCCTTTCCCTATTACAATGTTTATGGACCTCTGTCCAAAGGAGATGTTGATCCCCTAAATCAAGTTCGTGGATCTCTATCCATAGGAGAACTCCTTCTCCTCTACTCTGGTTGGTGATCCTCTAGAAGACTACTACCTCCACTACACTGGCTTGTGGATCTCTCTCCACTGAAGACTCTTGTCCCCACTCAGAAGACCTATCCTCACTACCCTGGCTGATGGATCTCTATCCACTAGAGACTACTGTCCTCTCTGCTCTATCACCTCCAAAGCTCTATCTCAAATCTACACTAAACACAGTCCTTCGGTCTAGCACAAATATGCTCAACAAGTCCACTCAAAACTTGCTCAAATATTCTCAACAAGTCCACTCAGAACTTGTCCAAATATACTCAACAAGTCCACATAGAACTTGCTCAAATATGCTCAACAAGTCCACTTAGAACTTGTCCAAATATGCTCAACAAGTCCACTCAAAACTTGATCAAATATGCTCAATAAGTCCACACAGAACTTATCCAAATATGTATTGTAAGCTTTCCACAAAAATATCACACAAAATCAGTCCACAAGTCTTCTCAAAGACTTACCTCAAATATGCTTAACAAGTCCACATAGAACTTGTCCAATCTCATAGAAACATAAAGAGAATTGTTAGAGACTCAATATGTTCTACACTCAATGCTCAATCACTTTCTCAACTCAAATCAGAATATAGAATAGTTTGTTTTAAGGAACTTGAACAATCACTTCACACATCCACTTGACTAGGCTCAATCAACTCTACTCAACCAATCACTTAAAAAACCCCTTTCTCATTAAACCCTAGTCCAAGCATATATCAACCAACTCAAAATATTTCCAACAATGCTCAACAACAAATCTCACATAACAATGATACTCATGTTCTTTTCAAACCCTAGTTCAAGTTCTTTGCACAACAACTCACTTCAACAACAATGCTTATAAACAATCTTCACATAACAATGATACTCATGTTCTTTTCAAAACCCTAACTCAAGTTCTTCACACAACCAATGGCTTCAACAACAATGCTTATCAAACAAGGTTTTAATCACAACTCTTTATTCCAGAAAACCTTGAAGCATTAACTCAAACACTCTCAAAAAGGAAACCCTAATCAAGTCCTTTTCACTCCAAACTTATTTTCTAGAAAACCAATCAATCAACTCAACTATGGAAGAATGTGCTCATACCTTTTTCTTGATGGTGAAGGGATCTTGTAAATCTGCCACAACCACAATCACTTCTATGCCAAACTTAAAGAGGTTAGAAGATAAATATTTCTCACAATATAATGCAAAAACTCAATTACACCTTATCACTCCACCTTTCAAAAACAACCAACAACATACATAAAATATTTATCCAATAACACCTTATAAACTCCCAACTAAAATAATTTCAACTTCCACCAAAATAACTCAAAACCTCTTTAATCAATTTTAATGGCAAAAAGAACTTTGGCAAGAATCAAATCCTTTTTCCTTAAAATAACATAAATCACTTCTCAATAAAATACTCTTTCAAAAACCTTTTAACTCCAAATGGCACAAAACAATTTCCAATAAAATAATTCTTCACAAACCCTTATAACTCCTAACAACACAAATTAATTACCAAAATTAATTCTTCACCAAACCCTTATAACTCCAAACAACACAAACAAATAATTCTCCACAAACCCTTATAACTCCTAACAATACCTTAGCAAAAACTTTGGGCAATATAAAAATTTAATCAAAAATTACCTTTGCCACTTAGTGGGATTCGAACCCACAATATCTGCCCTCATAAGCGCTCTAGCCATGGACTTAGCCACCGCGTGCGCTAGACGCACGCTTAACACTCCACGAGCACCTCATGCTCCTTCTACCACACCTAGCGCTCAAAACCGAACACGATCAAAACTTTTCCTTGGCGCTCAAGTCAACCATGCCAATCGTCCACGTGAATCGATCATGGACTCCTCAACTCCCAACACCTTTGCAAAATGTGCACTACCAATGGACCACCATGTCCTTTGTGATTTAACCAAAAATATCTTTCCCTTTTGTCTTTTACCTAGCGCTAAAGACAAGTGAATCCTTGTCTTCTTCCTCAACAATCACGATTTCACCAAAAACGTTTCAAACTTGTCGCATGCATTAATAATGTCGAGGGGTAAGTTTTGAATACCTCTTTGGCATTAATTTATACATGAACTCCCTTTGTTGTTTAGATGTTCATGCTCCCACTTGTTTGATGACGTTGATGCTTTCCAACCTTTATAATTTATAAATTATTTAAATTCTAAGGAATTTAAATTTTATAAATTATATTTTTAAACTTTAGCTTTAAGGAGATTAAAGCCTTCCTTGGGTTTAAACTTAAACCTTTAAATTTGTAAATAATTCTTCCACCATGGGTCTTTTTAAAATCTTAACTACCATCTCAATGTGTGAGGAGACTTTTATATCCTCATAATGAATTTAATAAAACCATTTAATCTTCCACCATGAGTTTACCATAAACCTTCATAAAACAATATTTTGCCAACTTTTTCTTCAACTCTTTGCATTGTTCCTGGTGCTATTGATGGTGTGCTCCATGAAATTAATGATGAATTTTCACCTTGACATCAATGACAACTAAATAAGCTCAAAATGTCCAACAATCTCCCCCTTTGTCATTGATGGCAACCCAAATTCTTTTAACTAAAAACTTGATCTTTCCTTTGTTCTACTCCCCTTGGCTCAATGCTCTCTCAAATATCAAATCTCTCCCCCTTACTCAAATCTCTCCCCCTTTGACATCAATGGAAAAGGGTCACCTTTGGGGCTCGGGGCTAAGAATGAGCCTCTTAGCTTAGCCCCTCCCCCACCTCCTCTTGAGGTGGTTAATTCTGGGGTGGGAGTATTTCTACTCCCAGAAAGCACTATTCTTTACCTTTATCCTCTTTCCTTCTTATCTGATCCTTCTGATTCCTTTGACTATTTCCTTCCATGTCCATGTTCCTATTCACATCCTTGTTCCTATTCTTATTCTATTCCTGTTCATATCCATGTTCCTGTTCCTGTTCATATTCCTGTTCATATCCATGTTCCTATTCTTGTTCATATTCATATTCTTATTCATATTCATACCTATTTTTGGAATGTCTGCTCTACACCACTTTGTTGTATGACCATCATTATTGCACTTATAACACTTAATGTTATTATTCCTTGGAGGTGCAAATGCCATAGGATTTCTCCTAGTGAAGCCATATCCTCTTCTATCATGAACCCTGCAATTCATTGCCTTGTGACCAAACTGATTACATGAGTAGCAATACCCATGAAAAAGTTATTTGTTCCCATATTCCTATCTTTCATGTGTCCTGCATTGTGAAGCCATGTGCCCAAACCTGTGACATGAAAAGCATCTTCCATTGAAGTTTCCTTGTCTTGACCTCATTGGTCTCCTAGTCTCTTTTGACCTATTCTGATTGTTGTTCCATCTGTATCTTCTTTGTGCATTGTTCCTATCTTTGTTGAACTCTCTATTGTCCAACTCATCCTTAGATGTCTCACCCTCTTTTACACTATATTCTTCTGAAGTATCTTCATCTGAAGTTTCTTCTTCTCCAAAACTTGAGGTTGACTCTCCTTCCCATTTCTTTTGAAGCTTATTCAAATCCAAGGCCTATTTTGTTTGATGTAGTCTTTTGTGTCTTGATGAACTTATCCAAGTTCTTTGAGCTATTTTTAAACCCTTTCATCTTGACCTTGGAGTCTTCTAAATATTCTCTTAGTAGTGCCACTTCTTGTGCTAACTTCTCACATTCTAAGATCTTTGCTTCTAACTTATCCTTGAACCTTTTTGCCTTAGCCTTTGATTTTTCTAAATCCTCTATAAGCAAACTTCTCTCTTCATCACATTCTTGAAATTGAATTTCAAGTTTAGAGTGTTGCTTTCTTACCTTCTTTACTATTTCAAGGGCATAAATAAGTTCTCCCTTGAGATCATAGCCATTCTTTTCTGAATATTCCTCTATTTGTTTACCTTTGTCCACATCTTTATTTTCTATGGGCTTGTCTTCTATAGGATCACCTTTTTCATCTTCTAGTGCCATTAGAAGATTTTCATCTGGTCCTTCAAGTGTATCTTCATATTCATCATCACTGAAACTATAACCATCCTTTGTACAATTATCTTCAAGATGTCCAAAGTTACCACATCTAAAACACTTGAGAATGATTGGAGTCCTTTTCTTAACTGGTTCTTTCTCTTCAATCATAAATAGGACTTCATCTCTATCATTGTCTAAAAAACTAGCATCACTATCACTTGAGTACTTACTTGCCTTATCCGCATAGTAGCTCCTCTTTTGCCTTTGAAAGAACTTCTTTCCTTGTCTGCTTTGTCCATCCTTGCTTTTCTTCTGGTGCCTGTATCTTTCTGATTCCCTATTTTTGTGATCCTATTTTTCTTCACCATTGTTGTTCTTGGGTTCTTGACAATCTATTGCAAAATATCCATACTTTCCACAATTGAAACACTTAACAGATCTTAGATCTCTGGATCTTCTATAGTCCTTATCTCTTCTACCATAGTTAGCTTCTTCATCATTGGATGACTCATTGCTTGATTCTGACTTCTTACCCTTTGTCTTATTGATTGCTTTGAATGTTGCTTCCTTCTGGGGAATAGGATATTTTGTTCTTATCTCAAATACTGTGAGCATACCAAGAAACTTATCTCTTGTCAAAGTATCACCATCCATTGACACTTCTATAGCAGAAACCTATTCACTGAATATTTTTGGAAGAGATCTTAATACTTTATCACAAACATCAGATTCATCAATCTTCATTCCAAGTCCTTGCATACCATTAACAACCTCATCAATTCAAAGTAGATAAGCACTAATATTTTCCTCATCATTCATTCTTAATGCTTCAAGTTGTCCTTTGAGATTTTGCATCTTTGCTTTCTTGACACTTTTATCTCCTTCATATATATTTTGCAATTTATCCCACATTTCTTTTGTAGTTTTACAATGCATAACTTTCATAGACTCTGTTCTACGCAAACCTCTCACAAGTGCATTCATTGCTTTTGAATTATAGTGTTGTAGAAGCTTACCTTCCTTATCTGTAGGAGGATTGACTAAGGGATCATATCCAAATTCCACTACTTCCCAAATGTCATTGCCAAGTGCCATCAGGTAGATCTTCATCATCATACTCCAATACAAATAGTCACTTCCATCAAATACTGGTGCTGAATTATTTGAGGACACCTCCTTAGGATCCATTGTGTTCTTGTTAGATTTTCCTTCAAGCTGTTAAACTCTTATGAAGGAACCCGCTCTGATACCAATTGAAGAACACAAGCTTATACTAAGAGGGGGGTGAACAGTATAAGACCACTTTTTACTTTTCTTTCCCAATCAATATTATGCAATGTATAGATAGCAATATCAACAATAGTAATCAAAGCAATGTACAAAACATCACACACAATAGAGACACCATAATTTACATGGTTCACCCAATGTGGGCTACTCCACAGAGAAAATATTTCACTAAAATTTTCTCGATCAATCTCTTGGGAATCCTTTCCCTATTACAATGTTTATGGACCTCTATCCAAAGGAGATGTTGATCCCCTAAATCAAGTTCATGGATCTCTATCCATAGGAGAACTCCTTCTCCTCTACTCTGGTTGGTGATCCTCTAGAAGACTACTACCTCCACTACACTAGCTTGTGGATCTCTCTCCACTGAAGACTCTTATCCCCACTCAGAAGACCTATCCTCACTACCCTGGATGATGGATCTCTATCCACTAGAGACTACTATCCTCTCTACTCTATCACCTCCAAATCTCTATCTCAAATCTACACTAAACACAGTCCTTCGGTCTAGCACAAATATGCTCAACAAGTCCACTCAAAACTTGCTCAAATATTCTCAACAAGTCCACTCAAAACTTGTCCAAATATGCTCAACAAGTCCACATAGAACTTGCTCAAATATGCTCAACAAGTCCACTCAAAACTTGTTCAAATCTGCTCAACAAGTCCACACAAAACTTGATCAAATATGCTCAACAAGTCCACACAGAACTTATCCAAATTTATATTATAAGCTTTCCACAAAAAGCTCACACAAAATCAGTCCACAAGTCTTCTCAAAGACTTACCTCAAATATGCTTAACAAGTCCACACAGAACTTGTCCAATCTCATAGAAACATAAAGAGAATTGTTAGAGACTCAATATGTTCTACACTCAATGCTCAATCACTTTCTCAACTCAAAACAGAATATAGAATAGTTTGTTTTAAGGAACTTGAACAATCACTTCACACATCCACTTGACTAGGCTCAATCAACTCTACTCAACCAATCACTTAATAAAACACCCCTTTCTCATTAAACCCTAGTCCAAGCATATATCAACCAACTCAAAATATTTCCAACAATGCTCAACACAAATCTCACATAACAATGATACTCATGTTCTTTTCAAACCCTAGTTCAAGTTCTTTGCACAACTCACTTCAACAACAATGCTTATAAATAATCTTCACATAACAATGATACTCATGTTCTTTTCAAAACCCTAACTCAAGTTCTTCACACAACCAATGGCTTCAACAACAATGCTTATAAAACAAGGTTTTAACAACAACTCTTTATTCCAGAAAACCTTGATGCATTAACTCAAACACTCTCAAAAAGGAAACCCTAATCAAGTCCTTTTCACTCCAAACTTATTTTCTAGAAAACCAATCAATCAACTCAACTATGGAAGAATGTGCTCATACCTTTTTCTTGATGGTGAAGGGATCTTGTAAATCTGCCACAACCACAATCACTTCTATGCCAAACTTAAAGAGGTTAGAAGATAAATCTTTCTCACAATATAATGCAAAAACTCAATTACACCTTATCACTCCACCTTTCAAAAACAACCAACAACATACATAAAATATTTATCCAATAACACCTTATAAACTCCCAACTAAAATAATTTCAACTTCCACCAAAATAACTCAAAACCTCTTTAATCAATTTTAATGGCAAAAAGAACTTTGGCAAGAATCAAATCCTTTTTCCTTAAAATAACATAAATCACTTCTCAATAAAATACTCTTTCAAAAACCTTTTAACTCCAAATGGCACAAAATAATTTCCAATAAAATAATTCTTCACAAACCCTTATAACTCCTAACAACACAAATTAATTACCAAAATTAATTCTTCACAAACCCTTATAACTCCTAACAACACAAAAAAATAATTCTCCACAAACCCTTATAACTCCTAACAATACCTTAGCAAAAACTTTGGGCAATATAAAAATTTAATCAAAAATTACCTTTGCCACTTAGTGGGATTCGAACCCACAATCTCTGCCCCATGAGTGCTCTAGCCATGGACTTAGCCACCGCATGTGCTAGACGCATGCTTAACACTCCATGAGCACCTCGTGCTCCTTCTACCACACCTGGCGCTCAAAACCGAACATGATCAAAACTTTTCCTTGGCGCTCAAGTCAACCATGCCAATCATCCATGCGAATCGATCATGGACTCCTCAACTCCCAATGCCTTTGCAAAATATGCACTGCCAATGGACCACCGTGTCCTTTGTGATTTAACCAAAAATATCTTTCCCTTTTGTCTTTTACCTAGCGCTAAAGACAAGCGAATCCTTGTCTTCTTCCTCAACAATCACGATTTCACCAAAAATGTTTCAAACTTGTCGCATGCATTAATAATGTCGAGGGGTAAGTTTTGAATACCTCTTTGGCATTAATTTATACATGAACTCCCTTTGTTGTTTAGACGTCGGTGCTCCCACTTGTTTGATGACGTCGATGCTTTCCAACCTTTATAATTTATAAATTATTTAAATTCTAAGGAATTTAAATTTTATAAATTATATTTTTAAACTTTAGCTTTAAGGAGATTAAAGCCTTCCTTGGGTTTAAACTTAAACCTTTAAATTTGTAAATAATTCTTCCACCGTGGGTCTTTTTAAAATCTTAACTGCCATCTCAATGTGTGAGGAGACTTTTATATCCTCATAATGAATTTAATAAAACCATTTAATCTTCCACCATGAGTTTACCATAAACCTTCATAAAACAATATTTTGCCAACTTTTTCTTCAACTCTTTGCATTGTTCCTGGTGCTATTGATGGTGTGCTCCATGACATTAATGATGAATTTTCACCTTGACATCAATGACAACTAAATAAGCTCAAAATGTCCAACACCTGTCTCCTAGTCTTGCATGGGGAGATATTTGCAAATTAAAGTTAAACCTATCCCAATACTCCTCTAATGATTATCCTTCCTTTTGTGTCATATTTAGGACTTCTCTAGAATATCATGCTCTGCCAAAGTATTGATACTAATCTAGGAATATTTTTTCATGTATTCCTAGGAAGTTATCTGTTTGTGTCCTAATTTGATGAATCAACACTGGGTTGCATCATCAAGAGTTGAGGAAAACAACTTTAATTTTTTAGCATAGTTTTTATAGTCTACTAACCTGCATAGAATGTCAAATTTGAAGAGAAATATATTGAGATATTTTGATTGAAATCCTCTAAATATTTGAAGGTGAAGAGGAGATATATATTTCATCTTGTGGTCTACTCTTACCTCTTCTATGGGGAAATTAAAACTAGTGGATGCTTCTTCTACTGTTTCAGCCATCTTGTCTTCTATCAAGGTTTTTATACCTTTTACATTTAGGGTAGCTTTCAAGGCTTCTATCTCATTTATTTTATCCCCTAGAAGGATTACTAAATTATTATTTGAAATAGTCCCTTCTTCAACTACTTGCTAATATTTAAGGTTTAATAAATATTCCTCGTATTGAACTCTTCCTAAATGAGATCCTTCCCTAAGGTTTTATTGGTTTGTTTCAAAAGGATCTTGTGCAAAAACTGGATGTTGACATCAATGCACATATAGAGATTATGGTGGAGAGGTTTTAGTCTCAGGATTTGGTACAGCTAAAACAAAGGCTTTTTTAGAAACAACATTTATTTTCTTGATAAAACGATCATCTAGTCATCTAATTCTATGTCGACTCATACAAAATTTCAAATAGAGATTCTGTAGAAAGTAACCTAAACTACTTCTAACATACTTTCTTCAGAACAAAAAATTACATTTGGCTACTCCTTGACAATGATGCCAAAATTTTGGGTAAAATATTGGTTAGTTTTATATGGTATAAATCATTGCCTCCATTTAATTGTCAATCCAAGACGGTTCGTAAAATTGTGAGTAACCCTGCATAGTATATGCCTATAATCTCCCTTTAATAAGATGATTCCCTTAGATTTTATGGTTTGGGGGGTGTTTTTGTTTCATTGGAGTTCTTTTTTATCTTCTAAAATACTAATTTAATTTGTATTATCAAAGAAAATGCTGAAATACTTTGAAATAAAAACTACACACTTGCTAGAAATTTATAGAAAATAGGATAAATTGCAGTATTAAACTAAATTACAAAAAATAGGAAAATGAATTAAAATGATAGAAAATAGGTAAATAAGGGAGGAATACTATTGAGATTGGGCCCAATACTCCAATATATTCCACCTACATTATTATATTCATTGGATGCTAGTTGATTTGTATTAAAATACTCAAATGTATTGTATTGAAATTTGCATGAAAAAATACAGATAAAATATGGGATTTGTATTTCAGGGGTGGCCTGCATATTTATAAGATATGCAACCATGCCCTGTTACATTCTGAAAGAAAATATATTTTTGATTTTGTTGTTTCAACAATACGCAAGAATAAAGGAGATAAATAAAAACATTAAACTCTGAATATATTTAGCGTATTCTATATCAGAATAGAACATATCTGATATTTTTCTCTACCTGATTACATTGAATTTTTGTGATTACTAAAAAATAGATGAAAAATGGTCATTGACGTTGTCCGTATTCTGTATCCATAACTAAAATCACATCCACACCTATCACTAAAATCATTGTTCTGTTCTACCTGTAATAGGGGTTGTGTTGTAATTTTGTATCAATGAGAATCAGACATTGTATCGATAGAGGATCGGAATCAGGCACCAAATGGGAGTCAGGAACCTAACTAGAGTCATGCGCCTGACAGTCAAGTACCAAACGGGAATCGAGTGCTTGATAGCTAAGCACCAAATGATAATTGGGTGCCTAAACGAGAGTCGAGCGCCTGACTTAGCACTTCATCATTATTTTGTTGAAGATATTTTTACCATCACAAAAAGAAAAATGCTAGGTCCAAATGGGACCTCTATGTAATCATGCTAAAATACTATAAAATCCACTTAATCTACACATAATTCACTCAAAAATAAATATTAGACAACATACGTAATCTAATGTTAAATACATATAAAATTTGCATAAAACATATATTTCTATTAAAATAAATGTCACAATATATATGGAAATTTTGTACAAAAATGAGCATTTTCAAGGCTCATCAATCATTCATTGCATATCATATCCTGTTGTATTCCCATTTAGGTGTATTCTCTAGAGGAGCTTATTTACATTTTGGTTTTTTACTCTTGTACATTTTTATAATGCATATATTTAATGTGTTATTACAATATAAAATAATTCATTATATTTAATTAGCTAAGCATACATTCACAATGTGCATTAATTAAACTATCATAAATCATAGTACATCATAGGTATTCTAGTTCTAGGTAGCATAATATCAAAAATGTCCATGAATTTAACACAATAAATCATCTAGGCATACATCTATAAGCATCTATCATACATCTATGCATCTACAATTAGAAAAAAAAACATGCAATAAATACATGATGGTCAAGAAAATTCAATATTATATGTGTGTGTGTGTGTGTGTCAAAAAGATACATCATGATACTAAATGTCTGTAGGCAACAAAGGTGAGTCCTTAGACCTCACACTCAAAAATAATAATCTAAATAAAGTAATATAACATGAGATATATCCCTACTTAGGCTGGTCCTATGCCACCACTCTCACCACCACCCTTGGCCTTATCTCTACAAGGTTGACTAGATCCACTGGCCCTTGATCTATGGGATGTTTTTGAATTTGATAACTATAGAACTTATGGTCTCACTGATGATTCACTAGATGCCTAATTGCATATACTATGGTGATATACCTCTACTAAATAATGTGAGGGTAGTTCCCCACCTTGGTGGTCCAGCTCATGCTCCAATTTTGTAATATAGTCTTGGTTTGACTACTATTACAACTGATAATGGGATAGTCTACCCTATAGCTCTACCATATCTGATTGTAGTCTAGCTACATCACCTGAGGCCTATATAGTTTTCATCCCTACCAATTACACTCGTAGAGCATCATGCTCTATTGTGATTTCTAAAATCCAAATATGTAGGTCATCTCACTCTATTGTGACACATACCACCTAAACTCATAGAGCATCTTGCTCCATTATCACCATCATAGCCTCATACTTTATACTCTCAAATTGATCTTGTAGGGTATCCCTCACCTCTCCCTAGCCTTACCATATCTACCTATCACCATCCCACTGGTTGTGTCCCAATTTTCCATCTACACCTAGAGGATATAAACCTACTATTTAAGTGCAAAAATATGCTCCTAAGGACTCTCCTCATCCATCTTCTCGTCATCTCTCGCAGATGTCTCTCCCCTATTTGTGGATCTCTATTAGGTACCCCCTCCTTCTTCATGTGATGATGCAATCATCGCTAGAATAGATATTCCACCGCACCTACATACCCCTCATCCACTACCTCAGCCTCATCCTCACCTGCTCCACCTTCCTACTATCATTGAGCAAACCACCATGCATCATACTATAGTATCATTCTAGGGTTCTCCACATCTGGGTCTACCAAGAGCTCATATGAGTCATATTTTGTAGGCACAACTCAAGACCATGTAAATTTTATCTTATCTATCCTTCACCCATAGCTAATTGGATCATTAGGTACATCCTATCGTACACCCAACTATTGAATCACCCATGAGTACTAGAAATACTCATGCTCATCACCATGATGGCTAGTCACCCATCATCCATGGTGCACTCATATAAGGTGCTAGTCTACCTCTATCTAGGTAGGGCATATCCTCCATGGATACCATATCATATGTCCTAGTCTCAATCCCTACAGTGCCTTTATGTAGTGTTATAAAACACCCTAATATGGGTGTCTCCTACCTCACTCCTGATCATGAGTCCACTGCATGGCATAGGGAATCTCTCTACCACCATATCCCTTAAGGTAGCCCATGGTAGTCCATTTTATCTATCCATCCAAATGTGCTGTCATCCCCATATTTATAGAAAAATTTGCACCCTAGCCCTAGATGGTGATGTTATTGAATCTCATATAGCTCCCCATAGAGTTGTGTGAGCAGTGAAGTACCCTAGGCCATAATCTATTGTTGTTCCACTAGATGCCACTAAGTCTTGAACCAGATATAATAGGTTCCAAGGGAACCTTACACTTGAAGAGTCAAGAAATATTAGGTTTGACAAGAGTGATATCAGTACTACATGTATTTCCATCAAGAGATCAGTATCAAACCCTACCTCCACTCTCACTCCACCACTATATACATCACAATCCTCTAGCTATTAGTTTTGATAATAAACTCATTTTAGGCATCCTCTAATGGCTAGTGTGTGTATTTCTAATCAAATCTCCCTCTATAAAAAATTATAGAATCTTATAGACATCCTTTAGGATCACAATCATCTCATTGATGGGTAAATAAAAAATATTTGTTTGACTAGTCAATGAAGGTCATCAAGTAGGCTTGGTCTACATGCACAGACTCCAACCTCATAGTATGCATGAGGTCAATGGCATTCAGCCACTCTCAATCATCATTATAAAGTGCATCATATTCTATCCTAAAGACATTGGTAAATCTATGTTGTGCTCTAATCAATTATAAAAAATGTAAAATTCAAACAACATTCATAAAAAAATCATCATAAGGAAAATAAAAACATCACAGAGATTATCTCGAGTCAAGATGACCTCCAAAATTGGTTTTCTCAAAATGAAATGACCCCCAAAATAAGTTTTCTTGGATCGATATGATCTCCAATATGACCGCTTAAACCTAAAATTCCAAAATAGGGATTGTATCACATCGAGACGACCTCCAAATTAAAAAAAATAAATAAATAAATTTATGAGAAATACATGAAATTCATTACATTACTCTAATCTATGGTGAGGTTCATTAATTACATTTTTTTAATGAGAAGTTCCTAAAGTTATTTTCTTAAATGTGGTTTATTACTTAAATAAATGATAGATATGAGATAGTCAATCCTTTTCTTTATCTCTATAGCTCCTTCACTCAAAGAAGTCTTGGGTTGGTCCATATCAATTCATATATAATTTTCAGCAGTGCTCCACTTTGCAAATTAGACTCTCTTCCTCCCTGTTTGGATCTCTCATCGTTGCAAACAGTAAAAATAAATTTGAATCATGAATTTTGTGTTATATATTTTACCTCAAACATGATCATATGAGACTTCCATGTGTCGCAATGCAGTCATTTGAGATGATCATGATTTTGCAAAAACAACAAATAAAATCAAAATAATCCACAAAAAAATTCAAAATTAAAAATCATTCCACAAAAAGTTATCTTGAGATGATAAGGCCTTAAAAATGTCAAAGTTACCTAGAGCACCCAAATTAATCATCTTATTATAGTGAAGCAACTTGTCCATGTTATCATTTTAAATATCCTCCATCAACTCATCACTTGAGGGGGTATTCAAGTAAGCACAAAAATCATTTTTCAATATCACATCAATAATCAAACACTCAAAAGTGTAAATCATGCTCATCCAAGAATATTTTACAAAAACTATCATACACTTCCCTATTTTTTGGGAAAAAACAAAAATATCAAACAAAAACTTGGTATATCTAAATCCTAAAGTCTCTACTTGACCTTGTCTACCAATAGTTGAAATATGACCAATATTAGGTAGATCAAAAATCCTAAAGTGTAGACTTGGCCTTGTCTACCCACAGTTGAAAATTTTATCAAAATTAATTCCATCAATGTGTTGGAAGCAATGACTCAAATACGTGTGTCCTTTCCATAATTGGGCCATATCACATTAATTTTTTTAATAAATATTATCCATAATAAATTCAAATATTTACCCAGGTTTTGTAGGTGATTTGGAGAGGAGAGGGCAATCCTCCAAGGGAGGTCCCAAGTTCGAATCTCCACCCTACCAAAAATTTGAATTGGGCACCCAAAATCCAATTGATAATGTTGGTGCGGGAAGGGTTGGATGTGACCCTCGGGTGACTTTGACGGTGTAGAACCCCCTGTTTGTGGTCTCTCAGACCAAGGCAGCCCCTTAAGAGGTTTTTTTTTTAAATATATAAATAAATAAATTCAACCATTTTAGAACATTTATTTTTGCTCCGCATTGTGCTTGCGCATAAAGCATCCCAAAAAGGGGCATTTGTAGACACCTAAAATGTGTTATTTTAAGGAGACTCACCAAAAAGCCTCCTTACTACCCAAATAGACCACCTTGGGCAACCCTAGGTCTCATATTATGGTTTTTACCAACTTTGGGAAACTTTTTCCATAATTTTCCTAATCATCTTGACCCGATATAGTCTCTATACTATGATCATCTCAACTCGATATAGTATTTATACTATGATCATCTCGATCCGAGATGGTTGTAGAAAATAAAAATTAAAAATAACAATTGGAAGCCAAAATTGATTGTTAATGCCATGCATGATATTTGCACCAATTTTAGATGCCTTTGCATGAGATTATTTCAAATTAATTCATGCAATGAGCTATTTTGGGGCATGCACCTATTTTGCTAATGCGAACTGTCCCTTTGCTTTTTCATTTAGAGTACCCTATATTTTGATTGAGAAATCTATAAAATGGCATTCACACCTCATTTTTGAAGATCCAAATCTTTTGAATTTGTGCAATGAAGTGTTGTCAGATTCAATCCCCAATTCCTAAAGCAATGAAGTGCTACAAAAAATTTGTAAGGTTTTCTCACTATAAACACTATGTTGCTAGATTTTTGCCAAGGATTGAATACTATGCTTAATTATATTGCTTAATAAAAAAACCCTCACTATAGTGACTATCCAAGTTCATTAAAATTACCTTCCTATAGTGAAAATCCATCAAAAATAATTCGTAGGTCATCTCAAATCTCGCTCGGGTTTGGTGATAAAGAAACACAGGCCTGCAACAATGACTATCTCACTACGAGATGGTCCATAAAAAAAACCATCTCACCTCAAGAAAGTTATGGTTAGGTGATAATATTTACTATTTTTATTGCATATTAGCTTAGATTAGTTTATTTTACTATTTTGCATCAGTTTCTATTTCTATTATCGCATATATGCATCTACTTTTTCACTCATTTCATTCATCTTCATATTAAAAATAGGTCTAACTTTGGTGGGCCTCACACATGCTACTAATTTGCTTCCATCCTATTGTGTGTAGATTATAGGTACAAAATATAGTGAAATACTTTACTTACAACCCTCGTGCGATAGTCCAAAAACCCCCTATATTGGCATGAAGATTCTTCTACTACACCAAGATACCTTAATCATGATATTATGTATCATTGTATCAATTTGGTAGCATCTCCTAAGAGGGTATTTTGATTGTAACACCATTGAAAGAAAATAAAAAATAAATAAAATGGGACCCACCTTATTTTATGTTGTTTTATCATCGTGTGTTCATTCATTACTACTTTGTATTACTTTATTTGGTGCAAATTTCTAGCTTACACATATCATAATAGTTGCACTACAAAGTGGATCATGATTTTGGTAGAGTTTGACCACCAATTCATTGGACAAAAAATTGTTAAGGGTTAGGTCTTTATTAACCAATTAGCAGAAGCCTCTTCCTTATAATAAGCCTCTTACCATTGAACTACTAGATGATATAGTCTTTGCATTATCAAACTTGTAAGAGCCAGATGAACTGAAAAAAAAGGTTAATATCACATTGTTCTTCAATGGTTCTAAATATTAACAAGGTGGTGGAGCTATAATCACATTCTTCACACCACAAGGGACTCCTATACCCTTTCATTTAAGCTTAATTTCCCATGTAGCAACAACAATGCAAAGTACAAAGCCCTCCTTTTGGGTCTCCAAATAACTATGGCCATGGGTGTTAAGAGACTTAGCATCTTTGGTGATTTCAATCTCATTGTCAACCAAGTCAAAGGGATTTAGAAATGTAAAGTTCCCATTCTTAAATAAATATAAGACCCTCATGGATAAATCACTTGTGAAATTGGAATGGTATGACATCAAGGCTATCCCTTGCTTTTTAAATCATTTTACAGATACAATGGCTTCATTAGGATCCCTAATTTTGCAAAACCCTTTTGGAAATGCCATAACCATTTATGCTAAAACACTAAATCAATCCATGATTTTGTGAGATATTTCTATAGGAGATCATAATTTCCACATAGTACAAACAAAACCATATCAAGACTAGTTCTCTCAAACACAAGATTTCTAAAAAAATTGTAATCTCCCTTCTAGATTATCACATGCTGCAAAATGCACATTTAAGCAAAAAGTGACTTGATATATATTTCTATGAGATATACTATACTATCAAAGCTATGATGGCCTTATTCTTCATGGAATAGAACCCTAAAAATCTACTTGGATCATTTCTCAAGCCCATGATGGTACTTGCAATGGCCAGTTCAATGGTATGGCTATCGCAAAGTTCATCCTCTGAATGGGCTATTATTGGCCCATGATGGAGTGAGATTGTTCTGCTTATATCAAAAGGTACATCAAGTATCAACGTCATGCTAATCTATAACATGTACCTTTGTAGGATTTACAACCAATTCATTCATTATGGCCTTTCTCACAATGGGGCTTTGATTTAATTGGTAAACTTTTACCCCCATATTTAGGCCGACACACATTCATCATCATGGTAACTGAATACTTCACCAAGTGATTTGAGGCTATTTCTCTTACCACTATGATAGAATCACACATTATGGAGTTCCTACTAATATAACATTATAATTAATTTTGGTATTCCATCTAATATTATTTTGAACAATGGTCCACCATTAAAAAATAAGGATGTTCGAGCTTTATGCACCATGTATCTTTTACAACACACTTTTTAACTCCTTACTAATTGTAGATTAATGGGTAGACTAAGGCCTAGAACAAGATGATTATTTTCATCCTTAAGAAAATATTTAATGACCATCATAAGTATTGGCATCTTCAATTAACTCTAGAATTGTGTGCTTATATAATGAGCATTTGAACACCTACAAGGGCAACCCCATTTTTATTATTTTATGGTATTGAGGCCATCATGCCCCTATAACTTGAAATTCCCTTGTTGTGCATATAATTTCAATATTTCATTGATTATGACACCGTGTGATAGGATCACCTTGATCAACTCACTCTTCTTGATGAATGATGCATTAATTCTCTTGAAAATCTTTGTATTTATCAATATCTCATTAAGTGAACCTATGATACAAAGGTACATCTTAGAGAATTTTAAGTTGGTGATCTAGTGTTAAAGGAGAACCAATAAAATTCTAACATGCCTAGTCATTTTCATGAAAAATTCATTACAAAATGGTTAGGCCCATTCATCATCACACACAATTTGGTACTAAGAACGTATTGGTTAGCTACACTTGAGGGTGTCAAGGAACCCAAACCACTTAATATTATCCACCTACGGGTATTTTATGCATTAAAATAATAATAATAATAACAAAATAACAAAAATAAAAAATATAACACAATTTCATACCGCCATCTACCACATTTTCATTACACACAATTAATGCATTGCATTCCACCATATATTACACTTTGCATTTGATCATCTTCACTTATTCATGAACTCAGATAGTCACATGTTTAGTTGCATTGCATTAGATATTTTTTTCACCATAGGTGCATTCATCTTGTCTTTTGTTCAACATTTCATGTAGCATCATGTTTGTATGAGGTTCACTTGTCTTGATGTAATATATTTTATGTTGGGTATACACCCCATTTCATTGTTCATACACATTCACATTTCTATAATGTCTACCCACCACTTACTTACCCCTAAGTAGTTGTAATGTGCCTAATATAGTCTTTCGATCATTCCGCCACTCCTAGTTTTATTTTATATTTAATTGCAAACCATATTGATATATGGCGATATGATCTTACTTTGGTTACACTTTGTTTATCTCAAAATATCAACACATTATTACAATCTTAATTACAATTTTGAACAAGAAAATATGACACTATAAAGTAATTATTTCCTCTTAAGAAAATAGTTTCCCTTGCTCTTCCTATCATGCACATGGTATAAAAATTTGAGAATTGATAAAAGGACAAACTCATCCCCCCCAAAAAGAATAAAATATCTTGCTCCTCTACCAAAAAACCAAGTCCCAAAAAAGAAAAAATTCCCTTGCTTCTCCTCAAAATGAACAAAATCTCCCTTCCCAATAAAAAACCTTTGCTCCCCCACAAAACACATAAAATTCCAAAAAACAAAATTCTCAAAAATACCAAAGTTAAAGAAGAAAAAGAGCTTGAATCCCTAGAATTCTTAGTTATTTGAAAACCATAGGCTAATCTCCATTGGGGTTATAGATGCTTTACTGGTAGTGGACATCCTTACACGTGGTGGCATGTTTGTCACATTAGTGACCTTATTTTCTATAGAACAATGTTAGCTTATGGTTGAGCTAGCTTTTGATGTCCTACATTCAAAATAGTTAAGTCCAACCGAGTACAAAATCGGGGTAATGAACTTCACTATGCACACACAATGATATTGAATATCTTGGTCTTCCTAGCATATTTTTATCTTTTAGGTTCTTGCATGGTCAGTATATGACTTTTGATTGGTCAACTAGGGTATTTGAGTCTCTTGAAAGCCCTCTTATTCACTTGTGACTTATTGATTTTTGCCATATGATACTTGCATGCTTATTCATTTTATATTTATCTTCACCTGGCTTCCATTCGAGTGTATGCCCTTGATGAAATTGTTTAAATCTTTATTTTTGATGCTTATACATTCTTTAGTGCTTGCAATTAATTTTTTTATTTACCTCAAATTCATTCATATTCACACTTTGCATTAATTAAGTTGTTATGTGTCATTAGTACATCATAGGCATACCTAGTTCTATGCATACATAATAGCTCTATCATATCAAAAAATTCATTCATCTAACATAAATGCATCATAATATCTACAAGTATAGGCATTCATATATGCTCATCTATCATTACATTCACTCATCTATATGCACAGTAAAAACCACAATAAGCATCAATAAACATCTCATATATATATAAATATATATAGATATATATCAAAATTATAAGTACATCAATAATACAAAAATACTCGTAGGCTACAATATAGTGGGTCTTCATACCTCACATCCAAAAATAATCTAACAAGCAAGCTCTTTCCTTAGGCTGGCCCTACACCTCTACTCCCTCCACTATCCTTAGCCTCATCTCTATGATATTGTCTACCTCTATTGGCCCCTAACATTTGAGATGTACTTGATAGTACAAAACATGGAACAAGAGGTACCATTGATGGATCCCAAGATGCCCTACTTATTTGACTCTGCTAAGATTGAGTTGTGATGGTAACAACCCACCCAACCTATCAATATTATCCTCCAATCATGACACATACTCATACTCTATATGATAGCAAGTGTGGTATGTTGTAGCCCTATCCTATAGTCAAGCAACCTCTACCTATAGCCGATTAACCTCATCTATGGTTTACCCATCTACAGATAGTTGAGCTTGTTCAGCTATCATACCTACCATCTAAGTCCATATAACATCTTAATCTACCACAAGTCTATCCTTCTCCTCTTGAAGTCTCTAATCCTAGGCCTATAGTGTATCCTTTCCTCCTCCTAGCTCTACCATCATTGCATATCCACCATTCCATAACTCTGCTCAATGGCATGTGTTGTGTCCATCTCTTATTGACCCTCAAGGATGCAAACCTACTCTCTCAATCAGGTGATATACTCTTGTGTATTCTACTAATCCCTCTCATCACCTCCATATCTCCTCACAGGTGCCTTTGTACCCTATGCAGATCCCTATTATCCCACAACCTCTTGCTCCACTCGATGATGCACTCACCATCGTAGTGGATCCTTAACTGCACTAGCCTCCTCCTCTCCAATTGTTGCTCCTTACAATTATTGAGCAATTCACCATGCATCATACTCTAGTGTGGTCCTATGATCCTAGAAATCTATGTCTATCAGGTCCTCATCTACCTCCTCGCTCCCCCTCTTCCTATACACCACTATAGCCTCAAGAACACCTTACCTCACCCTAAACTATCAGGTCACTCATGAGTATTGAAAGTACTCATGCTCTATCCTATATCGACCAATCATCCACCTACCTCATTGTACTCACTAACATCCCCAATATCATTTCATAGCTCAAAATATTATCAGAGGGGATGAAATATATCTTGAATACTAAGGAGTAACTACCCTAGAAATAATTCTATGATTTGATAGCAACAATGATATAACTAGAGAATATCAATATCCCTTCTAATAATAAATGGAGTATGTTGTAGAGATTACCATGAATTTGCTTCCAAAGATACCTATGAAAATATATAGCATTGAAAAAATTTTGTAGCATCCATAATTTTGTTTACTCCATAGCCCAAAAAAATAAGCTAGTATTAGGTTCTTCACAAACTAGGCCTGGTGTCCCTACAAGTCACAAAAAATGTAGTACAAAGTACTATCTTAATCAATGATAAGTCACTTAACAATAGAATTTAGGTATGGGTGAAAAGATACCTCAAGTAATATGTGATGGAGCTAATGGAATTTTGCACTTCAATACTAATTTTATGATGATCAAGTAGTGAAGGATCTTAAAGATAGTTAGAATTTATAGGTTATAAAAGTAGTGATCTATAAAACCTACAATTCATCGAATTTAGAAATTTAACAAACTATCTATTAGCATAGGATATAAATGGCCTAAAAGAGATATTGTTTCATCCTATTGAAAATTTTGGTAGTAGAAAATATAATGTAAGGTGAAAAGGTTAAAACCCTTGATATAAATAATATCCTAGGGCTCATTGTAAATATATTTTGTCCATTTAAAAAAAAAAACTAGAGTAATGCTCTTTAGCTATAATGTCATTATTTTATAATGGAAATATATATATATATATATATATATATATTTATTTATTTATTTATCTATTTATTTATTTATATATATATATTTATTTATATATAATATGGTTGTATTTAAGGAATAATAGTTTTTCATGAAATTCAAGTATCTAAAAGCAATTTACACCTAGGAAAAACTATTATTACTTAAATACAACCAAGGGATGTGCTTTGTTTCCAATTCTTAAACACTTCCTTAGATTTCATTAAGCTCGTTAAAGCCTTGCAAGTGGTGTTACTATTCCTTAGAATATTATCAAATATAAGAAAATTGAATTTATTAAAGGACATTTTATCCTATATAACTTGATTTTATCCTTGGAATACCTTGAGTGGGTAACATATTCTATTTAAGATACACTCTTTGTTAAAATATATTTCAATAAAATGTATGATATAATTTATTATTCTTTAATTTATGTATGCTACAATGGCTTGGTTTTGATCCATAGTTTAGGCATACAATTGCCTTACATTTTTTTGATGCTTTTACTAAAGTAGTAGTTGATATTATTTTGTTAGATTCTGTTACCCTTCAATTTTTTTTATTGGTAAAGGGGTTTTGAAAGGATCCCATAACCTTTTACAAAAATGAAGTCAAACTGATGAACACTCCATAGCAAAAATGTAGAAAAAGTATTCTATTAAAAAATAAAATGGAAACCCAATTTAGAAAAATTAGGAAGACTTCATAGGGGCAAGGAGGAATAACCAAAATAAACCCAGCCACAAATACCCACGCAGGGGCAAGCCAATAGAAAAAAGCATAGAAATAAACACCCAAAAAATAAAAGGAGATCCACGTAGGGGTAAAACGTGAGATAAAACATAGACCAACACCATAAAAAAAACCCACCATAAATTGAAAAAGCAACTAGATGTTGGTTTTCCTAGCTGTTTCATGCCCATCCCTGGTAGCACCCACTAGACTCTTGAATTTCTCTAGGATCTTGAATTGGTCCCTATATTCATCCAAGAGATTCTTCGCCTGAGACAATAGTTAGGATGTCATCCTAGACGCTCTTCCCATGGCCTTCAAAATATTGTGGAGGTCTTGGAGGTGGCCTATTTGGGATATATTAGGCCAACATGAAACTTTGGAGGCCAATAGGGAGGGATGATTGGTGGAAGTACCCTCAAGAGGGTGACTTTTCTTGGGTGAAATTTCCTATTTGACTTGAAAGGAAAGAGAGTCATCAGAATAGTCATTATCAACCACAATTGGAGCCTTACATTTTCCACTGCTAGCTTTGGCCCTGGTGGAGTGATGGGTGCTCGGTGTTCCTTCTAGTTTTACATTGAATTTGAGTGTCTAATTGGTTCTCAGAGATGCAAATGTGTCCCCACCTACTCTACTAGTGTCATCCATATGTCCTATGGCAGAGACCACCGCTCCCATGGCTCTATGATTTTTGTGATCCAAGACATATCTGTAAATCAAAAAATGAAGTCCTTTGTGAAGGGGCAAGGAAGATACCCCCTATTGACATTAAGGACCAATCTTTCGATAGACCATTAAAGGTTCTCCAAGATATTTATTTTTTTCTTCCCTCGTAAGTGGTTGAGGAATGCCAAATGGAAGCTCCTCAATGCCACTTAGGGACTGTTTAGTGTGACGTACTAGAGGACCATCACCATCACGATGTCCCATGGATTCAGGAGAGTATCTCATTAAATGACACCCTTGTCTCTGTCCAAGGATTCACCACGGTCCCGAAAGATATATTTTATCAAGAAAGGTTACTTGATTATTTATTTTTTGTATGCTAGTATAGATGCTTTAGGTTACCTATTTAAAGGAGAATCTATGTTAATTTTGTTATGATTATAGTCCTTCTAGGACATGGAAAAATAATTAACTTCACTTTTCAGATGATTTAGTCTTATTCATTCATAATTATAAGGAAGAGATTAATAATTCTTTAGCTATTTTAGATGCAGTTTTCTATCTCTATTGGGCTAGGTTATCACTCTGTAAAACTAAATTTATCATAGTTTAGGGTCACTCTAGAATTAAATGGATTCTTTATGAATGTAAATAGGTCAAGCATGGGGAAGTGATGAGGTATTTAGAACTTCTCTTTCATTTCAAGGCATCTTAAGTTGGATAATTGGATCACTCCATATTTAACTTTGGTTGGTAGGTTATATACTATTGTAGAAAAAGTTATATCCACCCATGTTTGTTACTCTTTGTGTTGAATTTTGTATAAATCTCAATATTCATTAATCTTTGTGTTGGATTTTGTATAAATATCAGTATTCATCACTCTTTGTGTTGGATTTCATATAAATTTCACTATGACTAGTCCACTAAACTATACATATATTTCTCTAGAATGATTGATATGGTAATCATATAATGACATCAATTCCATGGGTTTAATATACTCAACCAAAGAAGAAAGGGAGCCTAAGATTGATTTATCTTTGGATTTATAGGATTTATCTCATGATGAAATTGGTTTCAATATACTAAGAAATTATGAACCCTATAAAAATATTATTTCATGTTCAAGATGCTCACTCAAGCATACCATGGTAGTTTTTTGGTCTTTTATCCAATATTACTAATGCATAGTACTTATCTGTCGAGGATTCTCCTCCTTTGAAGGGGATATAGAAAGCATAAGAATATGTTATGAAAGTACTAACTTGGATGGTTCTTCTATTTATTGGAATCATTTAGTTCTAAAAAATTATCATCCTTTAGCATTAGACTCATATTTAAAGGGAAGGTTGCTACTCAAGAAAAGGTTTTTCTAGATTTCTAGATATTCGGTATATATAAACTCATTTGTGGAAGTCATGGTTGGTTTTAATAGATTAGTCTAGCATTTTTTCTCATTGTAAAGATGTTCTTCTAGCTATCCAAATCCTAGTTAGTGAAGAATTAAAAGTTCAATTTTCTACTACTTCCATATGTAATAGGTTAAAGTAGTGAAGTTGACCTGATGCTTAAAGAATAAATTAGCCTCATGTAAAAATCCTTTATAGGTATCTCATTTTATCTATAATTGTTGTTCCCAAACTCAATGATAAAAGGAATATTATTTTTTTTAATCTTATTGGCATGCTATGAGTGATTGTGGAAGTTGGATGCCTTAATGGATAATAGATTGTTAGCCTAGACATTTATTCATTTTTTTTTTTTAAGTGAAAAACCCCATGTGGGGCCACCTTGGTCTGAGAGACCATGAACAGAGGGTTCTATACCATCAAAGTCACCCAAGAGTTGCACCCAGCCTTGCCCGCACCAACATTATCAATTGGATTTTGTGTACCCAATTCAGATTTTTGGTAGGGTGGAGATTTGAACCTGGGACCTCCCTTGGAGGATTGCCCTCTCCTCTCCAACTCACCTACAACACCTGGGTAGACATTTATTCATTCGAGTATTCATTCTAGAGTTATTTTAGCCAAGTTTATGATTACTTAGAATAAGTTTGCTTATTGTAATAGGCCTAAAATTGTTAAGCATGTATTTTTTCACATTCGTCATCTATGAGGATTTGTGGCTAGTTTTGGAAGACTATTCTAGTATTTTTGAAGGTGGAAAATTTAAATGGAAAGACAATCTATCTGGTTTTAATGGTCAATTTTAGTCCTTTAAATAGTTTCTTCTAGCACATATTTGGTTTGTTAGATTTTTAATTACTTTCATGATGATAATCTATCTTTGGTAATTGGTACCCTTTGACTCTAATAACATTCTACATGTAGATGCCTTTTATAAAAAACTAAAGGATCAAGATAAGTGGAATAATGACACTAAGCAAAGGTCTCAATTGTTAAATATCTATTATGGAAAAATAAATGAAGGTTAACAATGACAAGAATGTAGAGATCAAGAAATGTTTTGAAGATAAGTTCCAAAATTATTATGTGTAGGAATTGGCTATAATCAAACTTTATTTTTTGGAAGTTTTTTAGAAGATAGATACTTTGACCTCAAAAAATATAAAACTAATGTTTTTGGTTATGTTCTATAAGTTGATCTACATTTATCAGAACAGACCATTATTGGTAATCTCTTTTCTTAGTTTTTGGATATGGCTTTGAACTTTTAATATTTAACCTAATCCTTATTTTATGTATTTTCAATACAAATATAATAATTGGATTTTAATTTTTTTAAACATCTATCTATATATCACTATGCAAAAAACCAACAATTATTCCTATTGAGCAAAGTGCAGCAAACAGTATTGTCATTGTTGTCAACACAGTCAGACAGATTTATTGATGCAATGGACAAGAGTTTATTGAACAGCAAGGTGCAGCCAAAGTACAATTGATAGGGTTCGAGTTTTGAGCAAGGTGTTGCAGGAGGATTGTCATTGTTGTCAATACAGTCAGTTAGATCTAATGATGCAATGGACAGGCAGTTCAAACAAGAAGCGAAAAGAATTTTTGTGAAAACCAAGGCAGTAAAAATAAAAAGTTTTATTTAAAATCATGGATAACAGATTTGAAATGGGTTTTTCTTAAAACCCAAGTTGTCTCTTCGTTTCGTTGAAAAAGATGCCCCGGTGATGAAGATATTTAATTTTAAATATTTGGTTTAAATTTTAAAGGTTTTTTTGTGAAAACCAAGGAATTCAAAATAAAAGGTTTATTTAAAACCATGGATAACAGATTTGAAATGGGTTTTTCCTAAAACCCAATTTGGCTCTTCGTTTCGTTGAAAAATATGCCCCGATGATGAAGATATTTAATTTTAAATATTTAGTTTAAATTTTATTTTATTTAAAATTTAAATTAAAATATTAAATTAAATTAAAAAGGGCCGACGTGTTACTATTTCACGGAAATAAGCTACAGGAAGGTGATGAAGGTGGTAGAAGGGTTTTGCAGTCGACATTCTTAGGGTTACAGTCGACGGATTTTAGGGTTTGGCAGCTAACAAATTCTAGGGTTTCTCAACCGACATTCTTTTAGGGTTTGTTCCTAAAAATTCTTCTATAAAAGCAAGGGTACTTCGAGTTTGAAGTGTGGAGTGTGAAGATAAAGTGCGAATGCAAGCATAGTGTTTGTGAGAGTGAATTTCGTGTTGAGCAGAGAGCAAAATGTGAAACGACACAGAGTGTGCGAAGTGAGTGTGCAAAGAAAGCAGAGTGTGCAGAGAAGCGCGAAGGGCAAAGTTGATTGCAAAGTCTAGTTGTAGCAGTGTAGCAAACTGTGTGAAGTGATTGTGCAAGAGAGAGCAGAGTGCACAGAGATTCCAAAGGTGATGTAGACCAGTTAGAGTCTTGCAATAACAAAGGTATATGTCAAACATTTTTTATTCAATATTGAAGTCCAGTTGGTGCTGGCAAATTAAGGGGTTGGTGCCTCTTTCCAGTTGGTGCTGGTAAACAATTTTTCCAGTTGGTGCTGGCAGATTAAGGGGTTGGTGCCTCTTTCCAGTAGGTGCTGGTAAAATAGGAGTTGGTGCTCCATTTTTTTGAAGCAGATAAAGTTAAGGGGTTGGTGCTCCTTCCAGTTGGTGCTGGTAAAGGATTATGTAAAGTTGTAGCTTTGCATTGACTGGATTTGGATGGTAGTCCAAGCAGTATTTTTGAGGAGTAGCCACATTGGTGAACCTCGTTAAAATGTTGTGTTATGTGTGATGCTTTCTTGATGCATTTAGTATCTCTTTTATCTGCTTTAGACTGCTGCTGATTTTAAAATCATATGTTTTAGAAATTTTAAAGAACACACTGATTCACCCTCCCTCTTAGTTTCATTTTGATTACATCAATTGGTATCAGAGCCAGGTTCCTTCAAAAATTTTAACAGCTTGAAGGAAGATCTTACAAGAACACAAATGGCAAGGAAAGGCAAAAGCAAAACCATAAGACACAAGAAGAAGAAATCTCACAAGCGCACAAAAGAAAATGAAGATGATCTCAATGTTGCTGCTTTGGGAATGAAAATAGATTCAAGAGATGAATCAAACAGTGGAGAACCATACAGATTAATAAATTTTTGACCAGATGTGGGAAGACCGGTCACTTTGTAGCTGATTGCTCAAAAGGTAGAGAATTTTTTGTTTGTGGTCAACTCGGGCATAATGGACGCCAGTGCCATGGGTTTAGTAGCAGTGAAGATGAAGATGATCCGTTCAAAATTGATAAAGAAACAGATTCAGAACAAGAGTGTGATGAAGAAGGAAGTGATGCAGAAGCAAATTGGGAATGAAAACTGATTTCAGACTTGAGTAAAAAGGTTGAGGATGCATAAGATATAATCACCAACTTGAAAATTCAAGTAGAAGATTACAAGAAATTTTTTGAAGATCTTGAAATGCAATCTTCTAGGAAAATAGAGTATTGCAGCAAGCTAGAAAAAGAAATTGACGGTTTAAGAATGCAGACAGAAGAAATGAGTAATAAAGTTGGTATATACAGCAAACATGAAGAGGAATCTAACAAAGTTGTTAACAATCTGGAGCTAAAAATAGAAGAGTTCAAAAAGAGTGAAGAAAATCTCAGGTATCAAATCAATGAGAAAGAGACTGTATGCTGCCAACAAGAAGAAGAGATTGTTTCATTGAAGAAACAACTAAAAGAGGCCAATATAAATCTCAAATTTGAGAAGAGCACAGAGTTGCTAGATATAATGATAAATCAACAAAGAAGCTCCACAGCTAAGTTTGGTCTTGGATATGAATCTGAACAACCTTCATCCTCCAAATATGCAGAGAAGAAGAAGTCCTCGGTTGAAGGATTGAAACAAGAAAAGTCTGAAGCTGAATCCTCAAAAGGAAGAAAATATCAAAGAATATCTACAGCAAAGCAACCACAGCAAAAGAGGTTCTCTCACTCTCACTCTTTTAATAATAATGCTTTTTATGGCTATTGTTCTAAATGCAACCACTTTGGTCACAAGGCAATTTATTGTGGACTAAACAATAGATCAAAGAGTTATGCTGATAAAAATACTTCTATTTTTTTGAGTGAACACCCTGTGCAATGTTTTAAATGTAATGGCCATGGGCACATAGCAAGGTTTTTTTCAAGCACTTCTGTATCCAATCTAAGGCAATACCATAGATTTCATCATACACATAGAATGCAATACAGACAGGGAATAAAACATGTGCAATGTTTTAAATGCAACGGTCAAGGGCACATAGCAAGGTTTTTTCCAAGCACTTCTATATCTAATCTAAGGCAAAATCCTAGATTTCATCAGACACAAAGAGGACAACACCGACAAGGAACATATCATATGCATAAAAGAAAAGAAAATAATCATCCATCAAGAATGCACAAGAGACAACCCCACAAGAGAAATGTTCAAGTTCACGAACAGGAGCAAAATAGGGATGTTGTTGAAAAACCAAAGCCCAAGTTCAAGAAAGTCTGGAGAAAGACGGAAGAAATGAAATTGTGTCTCCTTGGACTGAAGGAGGCTACTCCGCCATTGCTCTAAGCAACTCCGGGTGGCACATCCTCAGGAGGAGCAATATTAAAGTTTTATTTTAATGCTCCTAGATATTTGTCTAGGTATCTGAGGATGAAAGGTAAGCAGTCGGGTTAATGTTGTATAGTTGTTAAAGTGTGTTTTTTAGTTTATATAGTGGTTTGTGGAAATGTCGTGAAGTGTGGTGTTTAATTTGAGAGATGTCACCATTGGTAGTTTTGAGATATGTCACTGTTTTACTGTTGATGATTCTTAATACCACTGTTCAAAATTATGAATCATAATAGTCTAGATAATTTTCTCAACGAAAGAATGCTTGCCCTAGCTGTGTATTTGTGTTTCGAGCAGCATGTATTTGTTTTTACTCTTTGATGTGAAGATTTCCAGATCTTTCATGACACCTTGGTGAATATATTTAATTCACAGACAGTTTTGTTTTAACTATTGATTTAATGCCAGTCCAAGGATAAGAAGCTTGAGGTCGAGTAAGGTGCACTACGGTTGGCCATAAAGTGTTTGACAAAATGTCTTCTTTCGACATGCATAGTTGAAAGTAAGAGTTGGCAATAAAATTGCAGTGCTGGACAAAAATTGGTACAGATGTGAGTCACTTGTCAATTCTGTTGACAAAAGTGAAATCAACATGTTAAATGGGAAGATTGAAGAAAAAGTTTTTTAATGAGTAGCCAGATGATTTCCATCCTGGTGATGAATAGTTGAGTTGCTTTCATAGTGGTTGTTTTGATCAAGTTAATACTTTTCTTGATACATGATTTAGGCTTACTCCATTGAGTTTGATTTGAGCAAGTTATTCTTTGCCTTGGTGATTTATGTTGGTGGTTGTCTTGTTCAAATACCTTTGGAAGGAAAAGGATGTCTACTAGTTTCCTTTTCATGTAGTGATTGGTTGAATGCTTCAAGGTTAATCTTGAGTTGAATGATGTTGGTTAAACCTTGTCTATAAGCATTGTTGCTAAAGCCCTAATTGGTTGAGAAAATATGTTGGTTGTCCTATGGTACAGTGTTTGGTACTTGCACAGAGTTGAAAGTGGATTGAGGTAGCCTATTGGATTCTCACTGCAGAGAGAGACAAATAGCTGTCATTGGGTTCAAGCTTGTTGAGAATATATCCAAGATGCATGGTGAAGTTGTATGCAGATGTTGCTGGCATTGCAGAACAAAAAGTTGGCTATATAAGATTATTGTATGCCTTCACTAACAGTGGACAAGTTTGAGTTTGCAAGGTAACAGAGGGTAGTTGCATAGAAGATAGTGGTTCAGTCATGTTCTTACACATGTTATATTGGTGAAGTTGATGGTGATGGTGTCATGTTCTTAAGCATGTATTTTTTCACATTCGTCATCTATGAGGATTTGTGGCTAGTTTTGGAAGACTATTCTAGTATGTTTGAAGGTGGAAAATTTAAATGGAAAGACAATCTATCTAGTTTTAATGGTCAATTTTAGTCCTTTAAATAGTTTCTTCTAGCACATATTTGGTTTGTTATATTTTTAATTACTTTCATGATGATAATCTATCTTTGGTAATTGGTACCCTTTGACTCTAATAACATTCTACATGTAGATGCCTTTTATAAAAAAACTAAAGGATCAAGATAAGTGGAATAATGACACTAAGCAAAGGTCTCAATTGTTAAATATCTATTATGGAAAAATAAATGAAGGTTAACAATGACAAGAATGTAGAGATCAAGAAATGTTTTGAAGATAAGTTCCAAAATTATTATGTGTAGGAATTGGCTATAATCAAACTTTATTTTTTGGAAGTTTTTTAGAAGATAGATACTTTGACCTCAAAAAATATAAAACTAATGTTTTTGGTTATGTTCTATAAGTTGATCTACATTTATCAGAACATACCATTATTGGTAATCTCTTTTCTTAGTTTTTGGATATGGCTTTGAAATTTTAATATTTAACCTAATCCTTATTTTATGTATTTTCAATACAAATATAATAATTGGATTTTAATTTTTTTAAACATCTATCTATATATCACTACGCAAAAAACCAACAATTATTCCTGTTGAGCAAAGTGCAGCAAACAGTATTGTCATTGTTGTCAACACAGTCAGAAAGATTTATTGATGCAATGGACAAGAGTTTATTGAACAACAAGGTGCAGCCCAAGTACAATTGATAGGGTTCAGTATTGAGCAAGGTGTTGCAGGAGGATTGTCATTGTTGTCAATACAGTCAGTTAGATCTAATGATGTAATGGACAGGCAGTTCAAACAAGAAGCGAAAAGGATTTTTGTGAAAACCAAGGCAGTCAAAATAAAAATTTTTATTTAAAATCATGGATAACAGATTTGAAATGGGTTTTTCTTAAAACCCAAGTTGGCTCTTCGTTTCGTTGAAAAAGATGCCCGGTGATGAAGATATTTAATTTTAAATATTTGGTTTAAATTTTAAAGGTTTTTTTGTGAAAACCAAGGCAGTCAAAATAAAAGGTTTATTTAAAACCATGGATAACATATTTGAAATGGGTTTTTCCTAAAACCCAAGTTGGCTCTTCGTTTCGTTGAAAAATATGCCCGGTGATGAAGATATTTAATTTTAAATATTTAGTTTAAATTTTATTTTATTTAAAATTTAAATTAAAATATTAAATTAAATTAAAAAGGGCCGACGTGTTACTATTTCACGGCAATAAGCTACAGGAAGGTGATGAAGGTGGTAGAAGGGTTTTGCAGCCGACATTCTTAGGGTTACAGCCGACGGATTTTAGGGTTTGGCAGCTGACAAATTCTAGGGTTTCTCAATCGACATTCTTTTAGGGTTTGTTCCTAAAAATTCTTCTATAAAAGCAAGGGTACTTCGATTTTGAAGTGTGGAGTGTGAAGATAAAGTGCGAATGCAATCATAGTGTTTGTGAGAGTGAAGTTCGTGTTGAGCAGAGAGCAGAATGTGAAACGACACAGAGTGTGCGAAGTGAGTGCGTAGAGAAAGCAGAGTGTGCAGAGAAGCGCGAAGGGCAAAGTTGATTGCAAAGTCTAGTTGTAGCAGTGCAACAAACTGTGTGAAGTGATTGTGCAAGAGAGAGCAGAGTGCACAGAGATTCCAAAGGTGATGTAGACCAGTTAGAGTCTTGCAATAACAAAGGTATATGTCAAACATTTTTTATTCAATATTGAAGTCCAGTTTAGTGCTGGCAAATTAAGGGCTTGGTGCCTCTTTCCAGTTGGTCGTTGGTAAACAATTTGTCCGATTAGTGCTGGCAAATTAAGGGGTTGGTGCCTCTTTCCAGTAGGGTGCCGGTAAAATAGGAGTTGGTGCTCCATTCGTTGAAGCGAGATAAAGTTAAGGGGTTGGTGCTCCTTCTAGTTGGTGCTGGTAAAGGATTATGTAAAGTTGTAGCTTTGCATTGACTGGATTTGGATGGTAGTCCAAGCAGTATTTTTGAGGAGTAGCCACATTGGTGAACCTCGTTAAAATGTCGTGTTATGTGTGATGCTTTCTTGATGCATTTAGTATCTCTTTTATCTGCTTTAGACTCATTGCTGGTTTTAAAATCATATGTTTTAGAAATTTTAAAGAACACACTGATTCACCCCCCCTCTCAGTGTCATTGTGATTACAACAATTCCAATATGTATGTCATAACTATGGAAAGAAAAAGAAATTATTCGGTTTTTAATATAAGAATTCCCTCTTGTATATTTGATAATAAAATGATTAGCTTTGTATATTTAAATAAATATTAGCATTTAAATTATAATTATTATGTAAAATATTCTTCAAATTTAGTGACATAGATGGCTAACCAAGGTCAACTAGTTAGATTTACCAAAGGTAGTCATTAAATCAATGCCAACACATTTCTATATAGCATTAACATAAGTGAAGTATATGTAAAAAATGATGAATAAAAATTACAATATTATTCTAGAATGGTGTTGAAAACTAGGGAATATGATATTTATGATTGTTTGATTAATATAAATTTATAACCAACATGCACATTTAGGATTTGAGGAATTTTCAAATTAGTATAATTTATTGGTGGCTTCTATTAGGGGCCACTCTCATTACAAAAATAAAACATTACATTGCTCTCACTATATTTCTATCAAATTAATCAAACCATATCCAACCTGACCTTCTATTAATTATTATTTTATATATTTCTTATCAAATATATTCATCATCTTCCTTACTATTGAGTTTCCACAATCAACTCCAATATATCATCTCATACATATGTCTTTTGAAATTTAAATTTTGTCAAGATAAAATTCAACACTATGAATGCCTAAAATGCTTATTACCTGGTTTCCATATATATAAATATAAATATATTGTCTATAATAATCTAAGAGTTTCTTAATACCTTTTTTAAGGGTTCTTATTCATGCCCCTAACATTCCAAGATATTATTTTCATTGTAATTTTTTTGTTTTTACTTCTTGTTTTAGCCCCACTTCTTGTTAACACTAGTGATATTTGCTTTTGTTTTCCCATATTAATATCCCTTTGGGTATCTTTTTCTATTTATTTTTGCTTCTTGAATTTTTTTATTTATTTTATATTCCCACCAATACTTTTATATTTATCAATATATTTAATATTATCACATTGCTCAAAGTAAGACTTACCATCTATAGTTTTGTCTTGTTGTGAAGGATCTACAAAGCAAGGAATAACCTCAAAAGCACATTCTTCTTTATATTGCCCTGGAAACCCTAAAGTGCAAGGACACTCTTCTAAAGCAATTACCTTCTTATTCTAACATAAATTGTTACAGACTTCCTCCATCCTCATTTCTTTATTATGTTGCTCTTGAAACCCTAAAGTGCAAGAAATACCCTATATACCACTTTTACTTTTATTAATAGGAAAGGATTCTATACTGCTTGAGGAAAATGAAGTTGATTTACCTGGAAATATCTTGAGCTCTTATGTCATATTTTTGTTACATTTTCCTCCACATATTCCTTACACCTGTAATTCCTTATAATTTTAAACTTAAATATTGTACTTTCCCATACCTTATATCCTTCTTTGTTTCTTCTAATGGTTGATGTAAGTGAGTTATGGTGGTCTTTTCCACAAGATGTTGAAGATAGGATTTATTTACCCCTTCTTACAAGTGTAATATCCTTGATCTAATACACCTTATAATAATGTATGATTTACTTGCTTTACCTTAAATTTTATCTAATGACCAAAGTTTTCATCTTTTTCTTCATAGTTTTCACATTGCAAAATCTTGCCAAATGGCCAGTCTCATACCAATTGTGGCAATAAAATATGATTTTTTCATAATCCACTTGATGATACCGTTCTCCTGATTCAAATTTAATCTTAATATATTGTGGCAAATGTTTTGAAATATCCATAGAAACATATATTCTAGTATAAATAGCATGCTTCTACTCCTTAATATTTAGTCCTTCCTTGATGGATTCTCCTAGGGTATTCATTGCATACATGATAAGGATTTGAAGTATTGATACACTCTAGATGAACTTACTACTCTTTCTCCAAATTTGAGGATCTTAAAATTGTAAAAATAATTGAATCATTCTCCACTCTAAGAAGCACATATTTCTTCCACTATATTCTACAACTCTAAGGGTTTATTATTCATGAATTATCCTTTGATTTTGGCTCTCTGCATGACAATTTAGATTTCTAGGTGGCCTTTAGATGATCAAGATCTCTAATTTATGCATCTTGGCTCCAAATTCACTCACAATTATTTGAACAAAAAACATGTAACTTTAGCATTTTTATTTTTACATCAACATGAACACTTCTCCCAACACCAAGATTTTATGGTGAATAGTGGTAAAGGCTATTTCAAAACTTAAAACATAGGTTCCTCATGATCTACCCTAGATGACTAGGCTCTAGATTCACCTACAATTCCTTGTACTTCAACTTCTCCCATAATTTATGCTTTGTAGTTCCTTGCGCTCTAACTTCACCCACAATTCACGCCCCACAATTCCTCATACTCCAATATTTATAATTAGTATAATTAATATAATCTTGAACAACATTTATTTTGGTGCCATTGTAATGATGTGAAAACTTTCTAAGTTGAGATTTCAACTTGAAAAATATATTCTATCATTAAAAATATATGATATCAATAAATATGATCATAAATATTCTTTATTATTTTTACATAGCTAGAAATGAAAAATCCTTATTTTTGGTACCACTCATATAATAGATATTTTCCTTACAATTATAACTCCAACTTATTAGAGGTATGCAATTATTTTATTAAATTTAGGTAAATGATAAGTAAATAAGTTATATTTAAGAAACTATAAGATCAAATATTTATTAGTATTTTTTAATAACAAAGAGGTCACCCTCTATAGGATCAAAATATTCACACTAACCAAAAGACTGATTTTTGAAACTTATTAAGATATCTTATTAAAAATCCATTTTTAGTATTTGATAACTTTATAAAAGCTAGTAAACATGTTTATAAATCATATAACTGCTATAATTTTATCCTCCACTAAACCTATAAATAGTCTAATTAGATATAATCATCAACATAGATAGCACAAAAAAAGTAGATATAACCAAAAATATCATGTCTACTAGTTTGAGAAATATGTCTAGTGCTCATCATGGAAGATATAAAATCCAAACAATTTCTCATCTATCAAATGAATATTTTTTATATAATTCATCTAGATAATTTAAGTGTAGTGAATTCTAACTACACATGTGATTCAATGGTGAATTCTCACTACACATGTGACTCAATGGTGAATTCACACCCCAACAAAAACACCACAAGAGGGAAAACATCAAGGTAGCTTAACATTATGGCTATCTAACACCTCAAAGGGATATTATGCCAAGGGTCAATGACCAATCTTAGTAACTATGCCAACAAGAAAATATTGTAAGGAAATTAGAACTCCAAATGCAACACCAAACGTAAAATATTTATTATAGTAAACCTAGGATAGAAAATGTAATGTGGGCATCGATCTAGTTTTATGGTGAAGAACTTAAGCTTATACTGAGAGGGGGGTGAATAGTATAAGATAAAACTTTTTACTTTTCTATCCAAATGATAACATTAACAATTTCAAAGTAGTAAACATTGCACACATCATCACACACATGAGAGACATGATTTAACATGGTTCACCCAATGTGGGCTACTCCACAGAGAAAATATCCTTATAAGTTTTCTTAATAAATTATTTTGGTAATCAATTCCCTATTAGAATATTTATGGACCTTTGTCCAAAGAAGACACCAATCCCCTATACTATGATTTGTGGATCTCTCTCCACATGAGAACTCTTTCTCCTTTTCTCTGGTTTGTGGAACTTGATCTAGGAGAACTCTATCTCCTCAACTGGTTTGTGGATCTCTCTCCATATAAGAACTCTCTCCTCAGTTGGTTCATGGATCTCAATCCATAGGAGAACTGTGTCCCCACTACTCTGCTTTGTGGATCTCTCTCCATAGGAGAACTCTATCTCCTCTACTCTACTCAATATTGATCAATAATTCTCACAAGATTGTCTCAAAACTTACTCAAAATCTACCTCTAACCTATCTCAAAACCTACTTAAAATCTATCTTAAAACCTTATAAAAATCTATATTAAAACCTGCTCAAAATATGTCTTTAACCTGCTCAAAATATATCTCAAAACCTACTCAAAATCTGTCTCAAAACCTACTCAAAATCTGTCTCAAAACCTGCTCAAAATTTATCTCTAACCTACTCAAAATATTTCTCAAACCTGTTCATAAATTTGCTCTCAAGTCTTCTCAATACTTTCTCATTCACAAACATACTCAAACCAATACTCAGAATCTTCACACAATTATTCAATCAATGAAGCACATAAAACTCACTCAACTATTTCCAACAATGCTTATCAAACAATCCTTTTCACTCCACCTTATGTTTCACAACATTCATTCCAATAAACACTTCAAACAAAGTATGATGTGCCCATACCTCTTAATTGCTCTTTTGGAGATATGTCTTCAAAACCTGTCTCACAAATAACCAATCCTTCTTGTGCAACAATCTATTTCAAAACCTCCACATGAATATTCCACCTCAACAAATATTTCACCATACAAAGATTCAATAAATTGTCAAACCACTTTTACACCTTATTACTCCTAACTTTGCAAAAAAAAAATTATCAACAAGGATCACCAATTACATAGGCAAAATATTTCATTGAAACCTTATATCTCCTACTTGTCATTAATGCATTTCCAAAAAATAAGTCACCACTTCAAATTTTACCCCAATGCATTAGAAAAAAAACCACCTTAATATTTTCTCAAGAAAAATAAATCATTTCATAACCCCTTTTATTGCAAAAATAAAATCAACTTAAAACTCCTTATATCTCCCTAGCTAGCACATACCTTAGCAACTTTGAACCTTAGGGCATAAATTAATTTTAATAAAAATTAATCCCTTCACTACTGCCTATCATTAGGAATCAAAATCGTGCTACCTATTGGCCCTGTGCCCTAGCTGTGGTTAGGCCACCATGTGGGACAGCCAACCCACATGATACCAAAGTAGCATGATCTCCTTGATATCCTTTATCGTCGATTCTAAAAATAAATCCGACCATACAAACTAAAAATCCTCCATGCAAATCGAACACTGCACCTTCTGCCCTCTACATGTTGAGTAATCCTATCTTGCCAGCTCTGCTTCCACCTCACTTGAGTGGGGATAAACCAATTTTGACCTTTGACCAACAAATACTCTAAAAATATGAATAATTCTATCAACTTCCTTTGCCATGTCGAACGAACAATGCAATTAATTTGGGGGCAATTTAATTGAACACACACCATGGCTTAGGCTAAACCTTAGCCTATAAATACACATGCCCTCTTATACATTTGACGTTGGCTCACTTGCAATTCAAATTTTGTGCTTTGAATTTAATTATTATATTTAATTATAATAATTTAAATCCAAGGGATTTAAATATTATAATTTAAATATTAAAATCCTTTTTGGGCCTTTTATTTTAAGGATAACCTTGCCACCATTAATGAATATTTTAACCTTTGCAAAATTACCACCAAGGTAAATTATTTAAGGATAACCTTGCCATCATTAATGAATATTTTAACCTTTGCAAAATTACCACCAAGGTAATTTATAAATTCTTTCTCAAACATCATGGAGAGGTATTCCTTTCTTCTTGCTACCTTATACCTCATGTGCCACCATGAGGAATATTCTTACAAATATTTCCATAAACTTAGGAAATTAGAAATTTTGACATTAATCAAACCTCTTGACATTAATTCCATCAAATTATGATATCAAACCTCTTGACATCAATGAAAACGAAAAATGCTCAAATTTCCAACAATCTCCCCCTTTGTCATTGATGGTAACCCTTTTTCCTTAAACATTCCTTTTTCCTTTTTCCAATTATGCTCCCCCTAAGAAACTACTCCTCCTGACTGAATGCTCTCCCCCTAACTCAAATATATCCCCCTTTGACATCAATGGCAAAGGGACTCCTTTGGGGCTAAATATAAGACTCTTGGCTTAGCCCCCTCCCCACCTCCTATCCTTGAGGTGATTAATTTTGGGGTGGGAGTAAAACTACTCCCAATTTTCTTCTAAGATACTCAAAAGTCTCTTTTGGAAGTGGCTTAGTGAAAATATCTACAATTTTTTCCTTTGTAGTAACGTTTCAAGAGGGTCCCTGGTTATTTGAAAGGGCAGGGATTTTCATGAAGCTTTGGCATACTAAATTTAAAGCCGAAAAAGAGATGCCTTCTATAGCTCCCATCTAGGTTAGACTCTTTGGCATCCCTATTGAATTTTGGAATCCTACTGATTTTTCTTCAATTGAAAAATATTTAGGAAGGAGCATTTTTGGGATTTGACCAAGCGATTATAGAATCCTTGGAGCATTTTTGGGATTTGACCAAGCGATTATAGAATCCTTGGAGCATTTTGGGATTGACCAAGCGATTTTATGGATCCTTGGAGCATTTTGGGATTGACCAAGCGATTTTAGAATCCTTGGAGCATTTTGGGATTGACCAAGCAATTTTATGGATCCTTGGAGCATTTTTGGGATTGACCAAGCAATTTTATGGATCCTTGGAGCATTTTTGGGATTGACCAAGCGATTATAGAATCCTTGGAGCATTTTTGGGATATGGCTCTCTTAGATATGAAATGGTCACAAATGACTGATATTCAAGGGTTTTGTTTCCTTGATACCGTCAAGAGAAGCTAGCCGGTATGTCCCGGGTCCTATTTTGCTATCAATGACATATGGACCTAACCAATTTGCCACAAACTTGTCCCTTAGGTGGGATGGCAAACTAGAATTCTGTTGGTTTTCCTTCAAAACCAAATCACCAACCCGAAAGTCCCTCAGGTGCACTTTCATGTTGTAAGCTTTCTTAATTCGCTCTTGATAAATACGTAAATTCTCGAGAGCATTAACGCATCGTTCGTCAAGCAATGTAAGCTGGTCTAACCGGGCCTGCCACGCAAAGTCATCATCGATGAACTCCTACATTGATATGTGTAGGGAAGGAATATCCAACTCTAGAGGCATGACTGCCTCGGAGCCATACACGAGCGAAAATGGAGTGGCCCCAGTGGGTGTCCGAATGCTAGTGCGATACGCCCATAGGGCAAGTGGGATTTGAATGTGCCAATCCTTATGACTATCTATGATAGTCTTTTTAAGGATGGCAACTAGCGTTTTGTTTGACGCCTCTGCTTTCCCATTCACCTGTAGATAATAGGGTGTTAAAAAGCTGTGTTGAATCTTGTACTTTGTGGTCAAAGCATGCACGTATTTGTTTTTGAAAGGCATCCCATTATCCAAGACTATTTTGGATGGAATACCAAAATGACATATGATGTTATGTAAAATGAACTCCACAATGTGGGGTCCTGTCGTAGAGGTAAGCGGAATTGCTTCCACCCACTTGGTAAAATACTCTATGGCCATTATGATAAACGTGTGACGGCCTGACGATGCAGGGGAGATCTTTCCAATTAGATCAAAGCCCCACTGCGATAACGGCCAAGCAGACTGGACTGTCTGCAAGGCCTGGGGAGGTACGTGCATCAAATTGGCATGATGTTGACACTTCATGCACTTCTTGACATACGCGCAACAATCTCGCTCTAAAGATGGCCAATAATAGCCCATGCGAAGAATGCACTTTGTGATGGCCATACCAATAAAGTGGCCACCACATGTACCATCATGCACTTGGGCAACTGCCCATGTGGACTCTTGTTGGTCCAAGCAACAAAGGAGGATTCCTTCATAGCTGCGATGATACAAAATGTCTCCTATCAAGACATACTTAGCCGCTTTCTGCTTGAGTGCTCGTTTTGCGGCATGAGTCAATCCAAGCGAGAGGTTACCTAACTTGAGGTAGTCTCTAATGGGTAAATACCAGTCCTGTTGATCAGAAACCTAGACATTATGAACAACCAATCCCTCTTGAAGTTCATCCCTAGCAAATGCTGAATAGGATAGAACCTATAAGAATAGCGTTGTGTTGCTATTAATGAGAATAGGGGAGAACAAGGACCCCCAATTGGCACATTTCAAATGATCTCGGATTCGAGAGAACTTATCCGAGGATGGTTCAATCTAGATCATGTGGATTCCTGGCGTCAAGTCAGAGCTTGCATGCCCCATTGTGGATTACGATAGGGTTTTGACTTGAATGGTTGTCATGTCACAGGAAAGGTCTTGCGGAATTAGTGACCCCAAGGAGGCCATTGTGTTCGCAAAATGATTCGATGATCGAGGGAGTGCCTCGATGTCATACCACTCAAGTTTTTCCAGGAATTTGTCCACGAGGGCTTTATAAGCTTGCAGGACTGGGCATTTGCATTGATATACCCCTTTGACTTGATTGACAATTAACAGCGAATCACCAAAGATGTTCAGTCATTTGATGTTCATGGCGATTGTTGTCTGAAGACCTAGGAGCAAGGCTTCATACTCTGCATTATTGTTGGTGCACGGGAAGTTTAATTTAAATGACAAGGGCATTGGAGCACCCTGCGGTGTGAAGAATACAATTCCCGTGCCACCACCTTGCTCACATTTAGAACCATCAAAGAATAGGGTTATGTCGACCTATGACTCAGGCTCATCAGAATCTGGCGATTCTAAGACATGGAAGACCCCATCATCGGGTAGTTCTATGACCATAGTTTGATCATCTTCAAGAGGAGCCTCTGCTAGTTGATCGGCTATGACTTGTCCTTTGAGAGATTTCTATCCAATAAACTCAATATCAAATTTTGTCAACAACATGATCCATTTCGCCGTGCGACTACTATGATAGGTACGACTCATCATGTATCACAATGGATCCTCCTTAGACACAACATACGTAGTGTTTCTCAGCATGTAGTGGCGTAGCTTTTTGGTAGCAAACACCACTGCCAAGCAGAGTTTCTCAATGTATGCATAGTTAAGTTCATAACTGACTAGGGTGCGGCTAAGATAGTAAGTAGCCTGTTCCTTGTGAAGTTCATTCTTCTGGGCTAACATGGCACCCAGTGCCACCTCAGTAGCTGAGATGTATAAGTAGAACGACACTCCTAGTCTAGGTGGTGCCAATACTGGCAGAAAAGCCAGGTATTGTTTGATTTCGTCAAAGGCTAACTAGCACTCGTCATCCCAATAAAATGTGACCCCCTTGTGCAATAATGTGTTCATGGGTTGGCACTTGTCAGATAATTGTGCTATGAAGCATTTAATCGATGCGACCTTTCCCTACAAACTTTTGAGCTGCTTGATTGTAGTTGGGGGAACCATTTCAAGGATTGCCTTGACTTTCTTTGGGTCCACCTCGATTCCTCGCTTTGAGACTATGAAACCCAAGAGTTTTCCAGATGTGATTCCAAATACGCACTTCTTGGGGTTTAGTCTAACTTTATGCTCCATGAGGCGATCGAGGATTTTGCTTAAGTCATCGATATGATTTGAGCACAAAAGAGACTTGGCTAACAAATCATCAATGTAATATTCCAAAGTTTTGTGCATGTAGTCATGGAAGATATATGTCATGGCACGTTGGTAGGTGGCACTAGCATTTTTAAGGCCAAAAGGCATGACCTTATAACAAAATGTCCCCCAAGGCGTTGTGAACACCATTTTTAGTTGGTCTTTAGGATTGATACGAATCTGATTGTATCCTAAGAAACCATCTATGAGGGAGAGCATTTCGTGACCTACTGTAGCTTCTACCAATGTGTCAATGCTCGGCAAGGGGAAATCATCCTTAGGACTCACTTTGTTTAGATCTCAAAAATAGGTGCATATGCGAATCCTCCCATCGGGCTTCTTTACGGGAACCATGTTGGACAGCCATGGCGGATAATCCACGCAGATGACAAATTGTGCATCCAACAGCTTTTGTAATTTGTCTTTGACCATCAAGGCCACTGTTGGGTGCATCTTACGTAGTTTTTGCTTTACAAGCTTGATTGTCGGATCAAGTGTTAAATTATGCATGACTAGCTATGGGTCTAGTCCTGGCATATCCTTGTACGACCATGCAAAAACTTCCTTCTTCTCTTTGAGAAGGGCAATGTAGTCGGCTTGCTCTTTGGGTGAAAGACTTACCCCCAGGTTGAGAATTTGTGGATTCATTGGATCTGTGCTGATATCTATGTTAGTCGTCTCCTCGACTGACATGTGGGATCCGTCCTCCAACTAATGTGGAGTCGGGATCAAATGGATATCATTAGCTGAGTTTAGATCTACGTTGGGAACCTCGGGTTCCTATTTAACCTAAAAAATATCTTGAGTTGTCCTTGGGGTAAAATGAGGCATTTCACCAAAAGTCTAGTACTCTAATGGTGATAAATGTGAATTGACGCAATCCTAGTCGATGGCATCTGTGTCTAGATGCAGTGACCGTGCTGGATCGGCCGGATTGCGGATGGGTGCGACCAAATCAATGGAGATCATGTGGATGGAATGAATTTGGTCTCCATTACTGTGGGTATGATAACTTGAATCTTTTGGATGCTCCCTATACTCTGGATCTGGCTCTAGGGGAACAGGCATGAACGGATCAGCCCTATGTGCTGATAGGAGGACAGGGTCTTCCCTCAAAACTGTTGTCATGATAGGGTCTCGGGGTGGATGGTGCTCATCATGAATTTGGAGCCATGGATCCAACACTTGGTCCCACCCTGCTGGGTCTACCCACCATTCATGCCCTAACCTTATGCCCATCTATCCCATCAGATCTTCATGAGTTAAAGGGTGATTATGTCATCGCACATGATTGAGATAGTTCATCTCAGTCTCATCTTTTGAATCACTTTTGGAGATCCAAAAATGTTCGTTCTCTTTAGCAACTGTTACTTGCAACATTAAGGGTTCTCCTTGTTCCAACAAGTTAATCTGGTCCCATTGTGGTTATTCCACTCTTGGTGGAGGGACCTGATTCTCTTGACACTGTATTGACTCAACTAGAACCTCTAAGGGGAACAACTTCAAAAAGATGTCCGGACACCATTTATGTTCTCTTTGGGGATTAGTGTCCAAAATTTCACCTTTCTATAGCAAAGGAGAGGGATTACTGATGTTGCCAAGGGTTTTTGTTGACCATGGGAGGTAATCTCCCAATGTATATTCTATATTTGGGTCGAAATAAAGATCTGGTGCCAATCCCCCCTTGTTGCCTATTCCTAGGCCTTGCATATTTTCTACCAAGATGTCTAATGGCAAGGGGTGGTTGAACCCTACTCCCAAATTATCATATGGCATCTGATATCTTGGTTGGCAAAGGACACACATCCCTTGATCATATCTGCCTAGCCCATATCCATGCCAATTGCATTGGCTGAGATATCTTAAAGCGAAGTCCGAGTTTGACAGATAATTGATATTTTCAGCAAAAGGATCTTCGTCTTCTTCCTTTTGCTTGCATGGTTCAAGACCATGATCAAGGCCCCCATACACAAAATTTGTCTAGTTTGGTGGGTAACCTAGAGGAACAACTGTTCCTATGGGAAGGTGAGGTCTCCCCATGTCCTGTACTGATTCTAATACGGGTGTTTCCACAACATTCTACACTAAATACTCCCCCAAGCCCGTACTGGCCATTTCAACAGTGATTGTTGATGCTTGGGAGGGAGGGAATGGGAGTCATTCCTGAGTCCATTCCATGTTTGGTGTTTTAGGAGTCTCATATTCCGTTGTGCTAGGTATTTCCTCTGTTGATACCATTGAAATTGTTGGCAACCCCTCTTCTAGGGGCTGAGCCTCTTCCATGATTTGTTTTCCCTTGTCCTTCTATTTAGCCATGACAGGCGGTGTTGGTAGTGAAGGAGCAGATGATGAAGACTCACCTGGCTGGGATTTTGATGATTTGGTCACCAGTGGTGCCTGCGGTATTGGACCCTGTTTAGATGGATTTAACTGGAAATCCAAATGTGTTGAAGGGAGGGTCAATTGAGGCATTAATTGCACCACATTGCAATACTTGAAGGGTTCTAAGTCCATTGGGACTACATGTATTTCTACTTCAAATGCATACTTTAGGCATTGGTGTGCGATCGAAGGGACACAATTCATGTCCCTGATCCATGGTCGCCCAAGCAGTATGTTGTATGCCATCTCGCCTTCCAGAACATGGCACAATGTTGGTATTGTCTTTTGTCCTACCTGGACAGGTAGAACAACTGTGTCGACTGTCAAGCATATTGCATCGTTGAAATCTCACAGTGTGTATGTGGAGGCTGTGATATGAGAGGCTGGCAGCTTCAAATGTTTTAAGGCTACAGTGGTAATGATGTTATTGGACGAGCTAGTATCTACCAACACTCTCTTGTACGGGATCCTGTTGACCCGCGCGATAACGTGCAGGGGTGGATCTGCCATGTCATTCGATATTGCTTTGACTTCATCCTCTCTGAAGGTAATGACCGGCTCCGTACATCGTTTCACATGTCCCACGAAGTTGTTGAAAGAATTTGCTTCGTGAGGCTGTAATTCGATGGCTTTTAAAATTTCCATAAGAGCTTCCCTATGAGGTGTTGACTATTGAATAATCTTGTAAATGGAAAGCCTAGCTGATGTGGTCCACAAACTCTGCATGAGTTTGGTCCGTATCATGACCTTGGGTCTAGGCGGAGGCAACTGCACAGGGCGTTGTTGAGGCTGCGACATTGTTGGAACTTCCCTTGTAGCTACCTCGGGGGCAACTCCTGGGTACTTTTTGTTCCTGGTCACTATGCTGATCATTCCCACAAATCCTTGCATGGGAAGATTCTGTCACACCTCATTAACCTGGAGAGGTTTTTCCTGTGCCTCGTGGGTAGGCAAAGGGTCCTTGAATACCCCCATTTGTTGATTATTTGGCGCTATGGGGTTGTCCACGGCCAGTGTTTTATTGTCGATCAAATCTTGGATTAATCCCTTGAATTTCCAACATCCATTCAAGTCATGTCCCCTTCGCCTATGGAATCTACAATATAATTCCTCTATGTATCCCTTAGGCTTGGGAGCATTAGGATCTACAGTTTGGATTTTTAGCAGGGTGACTAAATTTGCCACTGACAAGAGGTCAAATAGGGAGTCTTTGGACTCCGCATAAGGGGTGAATTGTTGCCTAGGGCGATGCTATTGATTCTGCTTCTATTTTTTATTATCTCTTTCATAACTAGGAGGCACTGCCTGGTAACTAGCATTTTGGGGTTGCATTTCTTGCACAGGCTTGGGGACATTTATCGCAACTTGATTAACCACAGTGGGTTGTGATTGCATTGTCCCGATCTTAGTGGTTTTATTCCACTCTTTCTTTTTAGGCTTGGCGATTGCACCTTCGCCTATTTTAATCTCTTCTATAACTCTGGCTTGCGCCAAAGCTTCTTCTAGGTTGGTGTATTGCTGCAGCAGCAATAGCCCAGAGATTGATTTTAAGCAACTCCGTGCAAAAATATGTGTGAGATCAAACATAGGAGGAAGGTAGGGTAGCTTAGAAAGCAAAGCCCTCCATTGATTCTCATATGCTGCCATTGTTTCTTCCTCATATTGCCTGAGGCTGGCCAGATCACTCAGTAATGCCTTCTTCTTTGTGTTGAAGGCAAAGTGTTCAAGAAATGCATCTACTAATTGATCTAGGTTGTTTATGTTGTGTTTTGGTAACTGTGTGAACCAATCCGAGGCATGGCCTGCGAATGTGGTTATGAATGTCCTAAGCAACAATGCGTCATTATCTTGGATGCCGAAGCATTGACTTAGGAATCTTGTGACATGTTCTTGTGCATCCTCTTCACCTTTAAAGACCGCCAATTGAGGCAACTTGAAATGTTTGGGGTAAAGAGGTGTGGGCACTGAGGGATGCACTGGATGACTGCAGAGTTGACGTAACATGGGCTTTTGATGCCCAGAAGCTTTTGTCTCCATAGACTCCAAACGCTCTAATAGCGCTTTGTATGCATCGAAAGATTTTATTTCTTCCTCTTTTGTTTGCTCTCGTTGTGAGTTATGGGAGATTGGAGGCCTATGGGGGGGTGGCCGAGTGGTAGCCCTCCCACCTTGATGGGGCATTTTGGCCCATTCTATTTCTGCTTCATACTCCTCATAAACTTCTTGAGGAGTCTCTGGGCGAGACCTATGACCTTGATTGAGTCCCCGCTGAGGGTACCCATCATTGTTTTGGGGAGTGGCCTCCCTCTCGGGTCTATAAGGTCTCGAAGGCAAAGCTTGAAGAGGTCGCGAAGACATGTCCTACACCAAAGGTTTGTGCCTCTCATATTGTTCTGCTCTTTGGGTGCGAGGGGTTGGCACCCTCTCAGGGAGTTTATAGTGCAACTCATCCGCTTCGCGCTGCATGCGCTCTTTATTAAGGCAGTATAAGTACTCTAACTCCTGATGACCTTGCTCAAGCTGTGTGATTTGGGCCTGGTGGGCGACATGTCCGGCGACTACTGGGTCAACTTGGTCTGCCCTCTTTTTCTCAGGAGGCTTGAAAGTTTCTCCTGTGTTTGCCTCGATCTTGATGATCTAAAATTTCAATGGGTCGCTTCCCTCTGTCGAGGTAGGCAACATTTACTTGAGGCTCTGGCCTCGATGGGTGACCATGATATCTAGCAGGTGTAGAAACGCAAGGTTATTGTGCTGTATGTTGTTCCTGAGGAATGCGATGGTCTTCCTCGTACTCCCTTTCATGGGTGTGAAAGGGGCGGGTGGAGTGAGCTCGACCTGTGTGGAGAGCCCTACGCTCTGGGTTTCATCTTTTTATTCTAATGGGAGGCAAATAAGAGGTAGTGTATTCACGTTGTCTCTCCTCATGGACACTATGCCTCTCTAGCGCTTCATCACACTGTGGCCACTCAGATCTAGCCTCAAGAGGTGGTTGTCTACTTACATTGAGATCTACATGTAGAGCTTCTTCGCGAAAGGGGCTATGTTGAATGGGAAAACTCCACAAAGGAGGGTCCCAATAATTCCTTCTTGATGTGGCCTGATGTGGACTCTCTTGTAGGCCAGACCGCCAAGGCGGTATGGCCAAGTCCTCAGGGCTAAAGCGAAGGCGACCAGTGCCCTCTCTTTGTGCACCTTTCGTAGCATCCACCCTTGATTGGGCTTGGCTACGGTTGTACACCATTGTGGTGCTTCTCTACTAGCTAAGAAGATTTTTATCTCGTTTATGATGATTTTTCTTTTTGTTTACACTAAGAAGAAATGAACACACACATACACAAATAGTGATTATCTATTTTAAGGATTAATAGTGTGTCATAAACTGGTTTAGTGCATTTTGATGTTTTCTTTTGTTTTTGCAAGTTTTGAAGAATGTTTAAATGCATATTGTTGGCTCATATGACTCCCATAAATGGTCGCCCCTTCAATATACCATTGTCGGACCGATATACCAACCTCTCTATATACCCGCCCTTACGAGAGGGAAACTATAGGTACGTGAGAGTAGATGGTACGTGGAACATAGGCGGTACGGAAGGGGGGATTTTCCTGTTAATGACACCTACCATAGAAGACTTATCCTCGCACGCATGGGAATCACCCCAGTGACACTCGATCAGCTTTCGTCAGGATTTACGCCTAACAACAGTGACAATCGAGGAAATGGATGCAAAGCTAAGCCAAGGTGGTGATGAACCCATCGTTGGTCTTGCTCAAGGGCTGGGGTTTTACGACCAGATCCTTGGTTTTAATGTGTGTGGGGTTCATTTTATTTAATAAAAATGAAACAAGCATAAAGAACTTTCCCTAAGCAAGTAAAAGTTGACAAAAAAATAGAAACAGAAAATAATAATAATAAATAAATAAAATGTAGGTACAGCTTTGGAACCTTACCCTTTTTTTTTTCTGCTCAAATCTGCTATCTTTTCCACCCAAACCAGCTGTTTCTGATTCGGCCCAGTACCTTTAAGCAAAAAAAAACGTAAATCTCAATTAGTTTCTGAATCTAAAAAAAAATAGGGGACAGAGTCCCACCGTGATCGCCACTGAAAGCATGAGATTCCGGGAGAAAAGAAACACTAAGATGTAATGAAAGCAGAACTAACTTGATGCTAAATGAATATACATGAAATAGAACGCATGTAATCGAATCAACCAAACATAAAGGAGAAAGCAGGAGCACAGCCCTTTTATATTAATTCCATTCGGTTACAATACATCTCTTCCCTTTTTAGGGTCTAGGAGTGTTAGCCTGTCTTGGTTACAATCATGATTAGTAATCTTCCTTCCGCATGCCCACATTTGAAATGGGCGAGCCAAAGTGTTGTCGTCGCTTATTGCTGATGAATCCTTGCTCCTTCCTGTTCTTCCTGCGTTCAAAGAAACAACAAACCGTTTAGTAGCACCTGTGACAAAAGGATAGAACGTTTGAAAGAAATACGTGCAAATATTGATTAAATACATGAATAAAATAGCTCAGGTTTCCCAAGTAAACATTCGAGAATGTAATGCAGGATAACATTCGAGATACATGATTAAATACGACAGAGGTCTAAAGCTGCAATAGCATGATGATATATTCGATAAACTATAACGTATAACAGAATAAATTAAAAAAAACATCATAGACTTTAATGTATGATAAATACGTGATAACGAGATAAATTAAAAAAAATAGCTGAGAGCGTGCGGGGCGCCCGAGCGGGCCGCCCACTGTTGAAAACTTGACTTTGATGCCAATCCACTAGGGATGGGCCCAAAATCTAAGATAATGTGGTGTCAGCAAATTGATGGTTTACTGTGTCCAATGTCGGGTCTGAAGGTTTGGATTCACCTTCTAACAGCCACCAATAACCTCCCTTGCGAAAGAGATTATAGGTGTAAAAGAATGAATCAGAAAGGAATGCAATCGGGTCTCCGGTTTAGTAGCACTTCATTGCGTTAAAAAATGCTTGTCAACCTGCTTTTTTGGGTGAGAAAGTCTACCATTTTATAGACCCATGGGGTCTCTTTGGAGGGGGCACGCAAGGATGCCACGTGGCGGCCATGCCTTCCAAAGGGGAGGAGACTCCTCCTTGACTTGGGCTTACATGACTGCCCTTGTGACAGTCCGCTAACTACCAATCTACCCACCTACACGCACATGCACAGCAAGCGACAATAACTGACTGTCTTTGACTACCATTTTTTTAATGTTTGCTTTGATGGCTTTAATGTTTTGCTTTAAAATGTTTTAATGGCACCTTTGAATGCTTGGCTTCCACCCCTGATTGATTGAATTTCTACTTAGGTGCAACATGCCGAAGTGTCGTGATATCACGATGTCGCGATATCACGACACTTCAGCCAAGGTTCCCCTTTGGGCTTTTAGTGTCGCGATTTCACGACGTCGCGAAATCGTGATGTCGCGATTTCACGACGTCGCAAAATCGTGATGTCACGATTTCGTGACACCCTTGGCCAAGGCTCCCATTTGGGCTTTTGGTGTCACGATTTCGCGACGTCGCGAAATCGCGACACCCTCGGCCAAGGTTCCCCTTTGGGCTTTTGGTGTCACGATTTCACGATGTCGCGAAATCGTGACACCCTCGGCCAAGGTTCCCCTTTGGGCTTTTGGTGTCACGATTTTGTGACATCACGAAATCATGACGTTGCGATTTCGTGACACCCTCGACCAAGGCTCCCCTTTGGGCTTTTGGTGTCGTGATTTCATGACGTCGCGAAATCGCGACACCCTCGGCCAAGGTTCCCCTTTGGGCTTTTGGTGTCACGATTTTATGATGTCACAAAATCATGACACCCTCGGCCAAGGTTCCCCTTTGGGCTTTTGGTGTCATGATTTCATGACGTCATGAAATCACAACATCATGATTTCATGATGTCATGAAATCACAACATCACGATTTCACGACACCCTCGGCCAAGGCTCCCCTTTGGCTTTTGGTTTCGCGATTTCGCGATGTCGCGAAATTGCGACACCCTCGGCCAAGGTTCCTCTTTGGGCTTTTGGTGTCACGATTTCATGACGTCACAAAATCGTGACACCCTCGGCAAAGGTTCCCCTTTGGGCTTTTGGTGTCGCGATTTCGTGACACCCTCGGCCAAGGTTTGCTTTTGCTTAAGGCTTGCTTGTTCTTGCTTAAGGCTTGCTTATTCTTGCTTAAGGCTTGCTTGTTCTTGCTTAAGGCTTGCTTTTGCTTAAGGCTTGCTCTTTCTTAAGGCTTACTTTTAATTAAGGTTTGCTCTTGCTTAAGGCTTACTTTGGATTAAGGCTTTTTAAAACGACCAGCTTTTGCTTTTTTTACTTTTCGACCTTCTAAACTGCTGTGTAAGTGGCTAGGACCACTGTTTGACCTCTGAGGGCTGCCCTGAAAGCTGTGTGTTTCAATGCGATCAGTGTTTGTAGTCACATAATCATATTGGTGCTGTTTTGGTGTCTACATGTAGTAACATTTCAATAGGGTCCATGGTTATTTGGAAGGGCAGGGATTTTCATGAAGCTTTGGCATACTAAATTTAAAGCTGAAAAAGAGATGCCTTCTATAGCTCCCATCTAGGTTAGACTCTTTGGCCTCCCTATTGAATTTTGGAATCCTACTGATTTTTCTTCAATTGAAAAATCTTTAGGAACTTTTATGATGACTGTTGATTGTACTAAAAATTTTGAACATATTATTTATACTCGGATTTGTATTTTAATGTATTTTGACAAACCCTTACCTAAAAAGATCACATTAAAATTTGGGGAAGACACTTGGGAAAAATTAGTGGACTATGAGAACATTCCTTTTTATTTTATAGTTTGCCATCAGTATGGTCATTTGGATAGTGCTTTCCCAAATAAAATTCCTGATCAAAAGAAAAAATATATAAACTCAGCAGGTTTCCAAATGCCTAAGAATAAGAACACTAAAAAAAACTAATTATGAAGGATCATTCAAAGTCATCTGCTAATATGTTTGAAATCCTTTCCATGAATGATTTCCCAAGTGAGGAAGAGGAAATAATGGAAACAGAAATCTTAGAAATGCAATTTAAATATGAAGGGAAAAAATTAGAGATTAACCAACAAAAAAAAAGGAGAAAATTTACACAAGAAAAACAATCTTTTAAATGTCAAAACTTCAAATAATACAGGTCCCAATATAGACTCTATTGAACCCTCTAGTAATACCTTGGTTGTGTACAAGCATTATTCAAGGTTAGAAGCCATCTCATATTCAATTGGAGTAATTCAAGAAACAAGGAAAAAAAACTAAAGATGGATTCTAATTAAAATGCAGGTCGCAAGACCAATCAATATCATATGGTAAAAGAAGGTGAAAAGCTTATAGAGGAAGGTAATATTAATGTCCTTCCAAACTTTTTTAGCCCTAGTATTAATGAATATCATCACTTGGAATATTATAGGACTCAAAGGGAGTCTTTAAAAACAAAATGAAATTAGAAGAATGATTCAGATAAATCATCCACATCTTGTTTTCCTTCAAGAAACAAAGATGTCAATAGAGGATATGGACTCTATTGCTAGTAATATTTTTCCAACTAGAAAAGTGGTTTCCCTTAGTTACCAGGGGACTTTTGGTGGCATTGCTTGTCTTTGGAACCCAAAATAGGTAGTTATTCACCATATGGTTTTTAGTTGGGGTATTTTGGCTATAGCTATTCAAAGTAAACATTCCAACCAAATTATGCTCTACATTATTGTTTATGCTCTGACTTCTTTGGAGGAAAAAATAAGACAGTGGAAGGATATAACTTATATTATCTCTCATTTTCTTGAAACTTGGATATTTATCGGAGGAGATTTCAATACCATCCTCTCTTTGGATGAGAAAATAGGGGGAAATAGAAATTTGGATAGAATAACTGACCTCATGAGCAAATATATTGCAAACCTCCATCTTGTGGATATCCAACCATCTAATGGCCTCATGACTTGGTCTAACAGAAGGTAGGGCTTAGCTTGTATAATGGAGAGATTGGATAGGTTTTTGCTCTCTAAAAATTTCTTAATTAATGGTCACATTCCTAAAGTTAAGATGCTTAACAATGCTGGTTCGGATCAATGGCTAGTCATGGTGGAAATTTGGAAAACCAATGCGAGTTTCTCTCATTTTTATTTTCAATTAATGTGGCTCAGAGATAGTTCCTTTAGACCTCATGTGCAACAATTGTGGAAGGAAGGTAAGCCTAGGTATGGGACTAAGATGTTCTATTTTTCCAAAATACTACAATACATTAAATCCAAAATCAAGACTTGGAACTGGAAGGAGTTTGGGGATGTTCATAAAAAAATATGAATTTATTGCTCAAATTGAAAATTTGAATAATAAAATCCGTTTATATGGCTTCATAGAGATTAGAAGTGTAGATGAAATTAAACTCACAACTCATTTAGAGGAATGGGAAAAAAGAGAAGAACTCTTATGGAAGAAAATATCTAGAATTCAATGGCTCAAATGAGATTGAAAAACAAGTTTCTTCCATAAATCTCTTCTAGATCGAAGATCTCACAACATTATTTCTTCCCTAAAATCAAATTTTGGAGATGTTGTCTACACTTGGGATGGCATGAAGTCTATTGTTGTCAATTATTTTTTCAGTATTTTAACTGCTACTCCTCTTGACTCAGCTTCTCAATAAAATGTTCTTCAAGAAATATCTCCTCTTATCACTTTTGATGAGAACTCTATTTTGATTGCTCCTGTTACTATCAATGAGCATCAACAAGTTGTTTTTAAAATACAAAAAGGTAAAACCCCAGGTCCTGATGGTTTTCCCATTGAGTTTTACCAAGACTTCTAGGATATTCTTCATGCTGATTTATTAGAGATGGTGTAAGAATCCAAGAAAGCCAAAGAAATTTTGAATGTTATCAATAAAACTTATATTAATATTGTTCCAAAATCTCAATAGGTTGATCATATCTTAGATTTTAGACCTATTTCTTTATGTAATATTCTTCTCAAAATCATTACTAAGATCATGGTAGAAAGGTTGAAGCCTCTTTTGCATAATATTATTTTCCATGAAAAAGGGGGTTATGTGGAAGGGCATCAAATAGTAGATGAGATAGTTCTTGCTCAGGAAGCCATCTATTCCATGGATATGCAAAAATCTCCTTTCATGTTCATTTGATTAGACTTATCCAAAGCTTATGATAGAGTGGATTGGCACTTCCTTATCAAAGTTTTGAGGCAATTTGGTTTCTCTCAGGATTGGATGGATTACATTATGGGTTGTATCTCTTCAGTTTCTTACTTAGTTCTTATCAATGGCAAGCTTTCTTAGTCATTCCTAGCTTCTAGAGGTATTAGGCAAGGTGACCCGCTATCCCCTTATTTATTCATCATTCTTGTTGAATGCTTAGGTAGGACTATAACCAAAAGGAGAGAAAACAAAACCCTTGATGGAATTACCATTGCTCATGGAGCTAGAACTATCTCCCATTTTCAATTTGTTGATGAATCTACTCTTTTAGGTAAAGCTACAATTAAGGAAGCTTCTAATATTAAGAAAATTATTAGCTATTTTTCTAAGGCTATTGGGAAATTGATCAATGAATACAAATCTAAAGTTATTTTCTTTCACTACTCTTCCAGATAGGAATCCATGGTCTTGGATAAATTAATATATAAGAAGACCTCCCTTCCAATCACTTATTTAGGTATTTCCATCAATATTCAAAGGCAAAAAAAAATATTACAATTCGTTGTTGGAAAAGGTCAAGAAGGGAAAGTGGACCAACAGGTGGCTTTCTTCTGGGGGTAGAATCACCTTGGTAAAATAATTCCTTTAAGCTATTCATATTTATGTTTCTTCTATGTTGAATATCCCAGAGGCTGATCTTTGAGAACTGGATCAAATTAGTCAATGGTTCCTTTGGAGAGTACTACGGAGAAAATAAAATGGGCCTTGGTGAAATGGGACACTTTATGTCTTCCTAAGAATAAAGGGGGGTTAGGATTCTAGTCTTCTATTAATAATAACAAATATTTAGTGGCTAAATTATATTGGAGGATGTTGCATAACCCCAATTCTCTTTGGACCAATAATCTTCATGCTAAATATGCTAAGAATAAAAGTCTTGCAGACCTTGTTCGCTATCAATTTCCTACCAAAGGTTCTCCCATTTTAGCAGTTCTTAATACTGGTGAGGATTTGATAAAGAAAATTTTATTTTGGATCATTCATAATGGTCAATAGGTAAATTTTTGGACAGATTCTTGGGATGGTCACAAGCCTTTGATAACTCAATTTCCTAATTGGAGGCCTTGGATGGAGGAGCTTCACCGAGCTAACTGGATAAAGGTGGATAATTACTATCGGTACCATATTGGTAATTCAAAGATTGGTATATATTGAATAGCTATTGAGGACTGGCCTATTCAAATCCTAGAAAGGCAAAGAAAAGATATCCAAGGCATCCTTCATATGAGATCTCTCTCTTGGTCCCATGAAAAATATTATTTTGGATGGAACAAAACTACTAAGGGTGAGTATTCAGTTGCTCAAGGTTATTTGACCTTATGCCATAATAATCCCAACTAATATTCTGATATATTTTCTCAGTTATGGGTTCAAAATATTTGGCCTAAGGTGAGGTTCTTTACTTGGCTTTTATTGCATCGTAGGGTGCTTACTGGTGAGCAACTTATGAAGTGTGGTTTTCATGGCCCTTTTATTTGTGAAATGTGTGGCAAGAATGTAGAAACTCTCAGTCATATTTTTATTGAGTGTACTTTAGCCTTTGAGCTATGGAGGAGAATGACCACTTTACTTGGCTTACAATGGTCCAACTTTTTTACTTTTGAATAGCTTTGGAGGGATTGGCCTAAACAAGAGGGTGTCAATCATTTTATTAGGCAGTTAGTTTGGATGGGTTCTACCATTCTTCTTTGGAATATCTGGAATGAAAGGAACAGTCAAATTTTTAATCAAGATATGAAGGATATTCACTATATTTGGAAAAATGTCATTTCCAACTTAGTTGAATCAATTCAACAACTCCTTAATCACCCCAAAAACTTCCACCAAATATGGGATCAAGTGATGCAAAGATTGAATATTAACTCCTCAAAGGTAAACCATATTAAAATGAATGTGAGCAATTGTAAGATGAATAGAACAAGTAACTGGCAACCTTATCCTAATAATTTTGGAAAATTCAATACTGATGGAGCCTCTAGAGGGAACCCTGGAAAAGCTAGTGTGGGAGGAATTGGTAGACTTTCAGATGGCTCCCTAGTTTTTACTTTTGCTAAGAATTTGGGTATTCTTTCCAATAACCTTGCTGAGGGGTATGGTATCCTTAGAGGCCTTCAAGAGGCTACTAAGGTTGGTTGGGAAAATGTGCTAGTTGAGTCTGACTCTCAACTCATGATTAATATTTTGAAGACTCATAAGAATCATAAGGTTGATTGGAGAATAAAAAGAATTATTGAGAAGATTCGGTTAATCCATATGGGATTTTTGAAATTTTATTAAAATCATGTGTTCAAAGATCATAACAATAGTGTTGATGCTTTAGCTAATTGGGCTTTGGAAAAAGGTTATCTTACTTGATATGGCCATCCTCCTAGATGGTGGGATTCACAAATAAGGGAAGCTCTTCTCTCTATCATTTCTTTGGATGGCTCCAGTTCTGGAGGTACCTAGTTTCTTCTTATTTTATTTTTGCTTCTCTTTGGTTTGGTCAGGGTAGTTTAGTTTTTTGAGGTGTGTGTGTTTTTTGTTTTTTTTTGTTTTTGTGTTTTTTGTATTTTTTTTGTTGTTATTGTGTTTTTATTTTTTTGTGTTTTTTTTGTTATTGTTCTTGTGTTTTTATTTTTCTTGTTCTTGTGTTTTCGTATGTTTGTGTTAATTGGTGTTTTTTTTGTTTTGGTGTGTGTGTTTTCTATGTTTTTGTTTATTGTCTATTGTTGGTTGTTTTTTTTTGTTTTTTTTATTTTATTATTATTTTAAGGTTTTGGTTGTTTTTTTTCATGTTTTTGTTGGTTGTCTTTGTTTATTTCTATTTTTTTGTCATGTTTATTTTTTTTATGATTTTTCTTGTGTTTTTTTGGGTGGTTCATATTGTGTTTTTTTTATCTTATTGTGTGTGTGTTTGGTTGTGCTTTATCTTTTTGACACACTCAAAGACTAGGTTTTTTTTTCTTGTGTGTTTGTGTTTGTGTGTTCTTATTTTTTATTGTTTGAATTTTACTCCTTAAGTATGTTAAAGGTGGTAGGCTAGGTGTGAGCCCTAGGTGATTTTTACAAAAGAGATACACCTACCTCCTTGGGTCTACATCCCTTTTGGGATATTTTCCACAAAAAAAAAGTAGCATATTCCAATTTGACTTTCTTATCTGTCACTTTTTCTCTTAGAAAATGATATTTTATCAAAACGTGCTTGGTCCTAGAGTGCATCACTTTCTTTGAAATTCTTATAGCACTTGTATTATCACAAAGTATGGATATAGGATGATCATGATCTATCTTGAAGTCTTTTAAAGTTTGATTCATCCATAAAACCTGTGTACAACATGCAATCATTGTAATATACTCTACCTTTTCTATGGATAAGTATACTAATACCTATTTCTTGCTTAGCCAAGAGACTAAATAATATCCAAGGAAGAATTCTCCTCCACTTGTGCTTTTTCTATCATCGATAGTGCCTTCCCGATATGCATCTGTATATACTATGAGATTGAAATTATAGCTTTTGGGATACCATATTCCAAAATCCATAGCCCATTTTAAATACCTGAGAATACTCTTTACTACCATTACATGTATTTCCTTTGGTGTTGCTTAAAATCTTGCCACTAGTCCCACTGACTGTATTACATATGGTCTTGTAGTTGTGACATATAGTAAATTGCCAATCATAGATCTATACAATATCTAATTTTCCTTAGGATATTCATCATCTTTACTCAACTTGCATCCTATAATAATGGGGGTACTTACAGGTTTGCAATCTTCTAACTTGAATTTCTTCAACATCTCTTTTATATACTTGGTTTGTGAGAGAAATACACCCTTCTTTGATTGTAAAATTTATAGTCCAAGAAATAAGGACAACTCACCAAGAATTGACATTTCAAATTCATTTTGCATGCTCTTTGTAAATTTATAACATATCTTATCATTATTACCTCCAAAAATGATATCATCCATATAAAAAACCACAATTAGTAAGTCAGTTCCTTTATTTTTGATGTATAAGTTACTATCCACTATTCATTTCCTGAAACCCTGTTCCTGAAGATACTTATCCAATCTTGAATACCAAGCTCTAGGAGCTTGTTTTAGTCCATAAAGTGCCTTCTTTAATCTGCATACATAATTTGTCTTATCAGTTGGGCTGAATCCCTCAGGTTGCTCAATGTAAACCTCTTCTTCCAAGACACTATTGAGAAAAGTTGATTTAACATCCATTTTATGTACTTTAAATTTTTTGAAGCTTGAGAAATCTAAAAACATCCTTTTGGACTCAAGTCATACAACCGAAGCAAATGCATCATAAAAATTAATCCCTTAAACCTGTGCATAACCTTTGCATACTAATCTTGATTTATTTCTGACATCCTGACCATATTCATTTAACTTATTTTTGAAAATATATTTAGTACCAATTACATTCTTATATTTTGGTCATGGGAAAATTTACAAAGTCTCACTTTTTTCTATTTGATCCAGTTCCTCATCCATTGCCTTAAATCAAAACTTAGCTTCTCTTACCTCATTGAAATCCTTGGGCTCAATTTTATATAACAAAGAAAACTTTGCATGCTCACGTGTTCCTATTATCTTCCTTCTTGTTTGTCTCTCATTTGGATTTTTAATGATTATATATCTTGGATGATTTTTATACACATACCTGGATAGAGTTTTAGGTAGTGGTCTTTGTGTTTCTTCTTCTTCTTCTGATTCTTCACCTAATTCTTCTTTGCAACTTTCTTCTTCTTGATACACAATTTCTCGAGTTGGTTCTTTTGACCCTGTCTTCTCATAAACTATCACATTTATACTTTCTATACTTGTATTTGATCTCTTATTATAGAACCCATAGGCTTTGCTCTTAGTTGAATAGCCAATAAAAATACCCTCATATTATCTTGAATCAAATTTACCCAAAATTTTCTCTTCCCGTCTTATGTAGCATTTGCTTCCAAAAATTTTGAAGTATTTTACAGTGGTTGGTCTCCCTTTCTAGAGCTCATATGGGGTTTTGTGATGATTTATTCTTACTTGAGCTCTATTGAGGATATGCACTGTTGTATGAACTGCATCTCTCCAAAAACCATCTGAAACCTTAGACTCGTTTAACATAGCTCTGGCCATATTTTCAATAGTCCTATTTTTCCATTCAACTACTCCATTTTGTTGAGGATTTATTGTTGTTGAATATTCTATTTAAATCCCATGTTTTTCACAAAAGTCTATGAATTCATTTGAAGTAAATTCTCCTCCTCTATCTGATCTTAAACACTTAATCCTTCTACCTATTTCATTATTTACTAACTCTTTAAATGTCTAGAACTTCTCAAGCGCTTCTGGTCTTTATTTTAAGAAGGCTACCCAAATCATTCTGAAGTAATCATATATAAAAAATATGAAGTAACTTTCACCTAGTAGACTCTTTATCCTTGTAGGACCACATAGGTCAGTGTGAACTAATTTCAATGGTTCAAATGACTTAAATTATTTTGACTTGAAACTTGTTCTAGTTTGCTTACCATGCTAACATTGTGCATAAATTGTGTTTCGTGGCCTTTTTTTCTTGGGTAAATCTCTGACTGCCTACTTGTTTCTTATTTTCACTATGTTTTCAAAGTTCATATGATCCATTATTCTATTCCACAACCAACTCTCATCTTCTTGTGATAGAAAACACTTTTCTCCCTTAATCTCACTTAGCATGTAGATATTGTTTGTAGTTCTATTTGCATCTAAAATGATACTTCTAGTTTTAAATTTTTTGATCTCACATCTATTTGGATGAAAGGAAATTGTGTATCCCTAATCACAAAGTTGTCTTACACTTAGTAAATTGTGCCTCAATCCCTTGATATACAATACATTCTCTATATTTGTTTTTCCATATCTAAACTGAAAGTTCCTTTCCCACAAATTTTGTTGAGCCATTGTCACCAAATTTTACTGATCCATCATTGATTTCTTTAAATATAATAAATGTAATCTTATCTCCTATCATATGACTATAACAACCACTATCAAGGAAATACTATTTTATCTTATCTTGTACATGAAGAGTTGTTTGTACTAACATTGACTTAACTTTCTCTTGCTCTTTTCTCTCTCTCCTAATTGTTGAAGTTGTATTATTTTTTCTTAATTCAAGAAATACCATTTTACACCATTTGGCCTTGTGCCCAAAATTATTGCATTTGTAACATATGATATTGTCATTCATAAGAGGTGCAAAAGAATTGAAATTTCTATCAACATTATCTTTCACATAACCAGTGCAATGTACAACTCTATGACCATATTTGTTACATGAAAAACAATAGCCATGGAAGAGATTTTGTAACCTGCTGGAGTACCTTGAATAATATGGTCATGTACTTCTTATTTTTTGTTCTTTTAATTGACTTTTGTCCATGGATCTTCTTTGCCCTCTTCTTTCCTGATACCTTTTCCTTTTAGTGCATTAGCATAAGTCATGGGCTCTTCTTCATTTGATGTATTTGTTTCTTGGGAGCTTGACTCTTCTTCCTATTTCCATAACTTTATGTCTTACTGTAATTTACCCTTAGTCTTTTCAACTTCCTTCCTTAGAGAGACAATTTCTGATTCCAATATTTCACATTCTACCTCTCTTGCCTTTAATAGTTCTATCATATCCTATTCAATTTTCTTTCCCTCTTCAAATTTTACCTTGAGTTTTGTGAGATTTTGTAGAAGTTCCATCTTTGCTTCCTCATCCTCTTGAATTTGATCCTTCAAACTTGAGTTCTTCTTTCTAACCTTTTCCAAGTTTCTAAGAACAAAAAAGAATTCCTCTTTTATGTTGATCATGGCCTCTTCTCCATTTTTTGAGGTCATGTATGTTCTTTTGGGATCTTCCTCCAAGTTGTTAGGCTTTTCATGAAGGAACCCACTCTGATACCAATTGAAGAACATAAGATTATACTGATAGGGGGTGAACAGTATAAGATAAAACATTTTACTTTTCAATCCAAATGATAACATCAACAATATCAAAGTAGTAAACATTGCACACATCATCACACACATGAGAGACATGATTTAACTTGGTTCACCCAATGTGGGCTACTCCACGGAGAAAATATTCCTTATAAATTTTCTCAATAAATCCTTTTGGGAATCAATTCCCTATTACAATGTTTATGGACCTCTATCCAAAGGAGACACCAATCCTCTATACTCTAATTTGTGGATCTCTCTCCATAGGAGAACTCTTTCCCCTTTTCTCTGGTTCATGGAACTTGATCCAAGAGAACTCTATCTCCTCAACTGGTTCATGGATCTCTCTCCATAGAAGAACTCTATCTCCCTAGTTGGTTCATGGATCTCACTCCATAGGAGACCTCTGTCCCCACTACTCTAGTTTGTGGATCTCTCTCCATAGGAGAACTCTATCTCCTTTTCTCTGCTCAACTCTAATCAACATTGCTCACAATACTATACTCATAACCTTATCTCAAAATCTACTCTAACCTATCTCAAAATCTGCTCAAAATTTTTCTCAAAACCTACTCATAAATCTATCTCAAAACCTGCTCAAAATCTATCTCTAACCTACTCATAAATCTGTCTCAAAACCTACTCAAAATATGTCTCAAAAATTGCTCAAAATCTGTTTCTAACCTGCTCAAAATATTTCTCAAACTTGTTCATAAATTTGCTCTCAAGCCTTCTCAAAGACTTTCTCATTCACAAAAACACTCAAACCAATACTCAAAATCTTCACACAATTATTCAATCAATGAAGCACATAAAACTCACTCAAATATTTCCAACAATGCTTATCAAACAATCATTTTCACTCCACCTTATGTTTCACAACATTCATTCCAACAAACACTTCAAACAAAGGATGATGTGCCCATACCTCTTAATTGCTCTTTTGGAGATATGTCTTCAAAACCTATCTCACAAATAACCAATCCTTCTTGTGCCACTTCAAGGGTTATACAATCTATTTCAAAAACCTCCACATGAATATTCCACCTCAAAAAATATTTCACCATACAAATATTCAATAAAATATCAAACCACTTTTACACCTTATTACTCCTAACTTTGAAAATAAAATTTCATCAACAAGGATCACCAATTACATAAGCAAAATATTTCATTTACACCTTATATCTCCTACTTGTCATTAATGCATTTCCAAAAGAAAATAAATCACCACTTCAATTTTTACCCCAATGCATTACCAAACAAACCACCTTAATTTTTTCTCAAGAAAAAGAAATCATTTCATAACCCCTTTTATTGCAAAAATAAAATCAATTCAAAACTCCTTATATCTCCCTAGCTAGCACATACCTTAGCAACTTTGGAACCTTAGGGCATAAATTAATTTTAATAAAAATTAATCCCTTAAATACCACCTCCCATCGGGAATCAAACCCGCGCTACCTGATAGCCTTACGTCCTAGCTGTGGCTAGGCCAATGCATGGGCTATCCAACCCACATGACACCAAAGGAGCATGATCTACTTGATATCCTTTGCCACTAGCACTAAAAACAAATCCAACCATGCAAACTAAAAGGCCTCTGTGTGAATCAAACACTGCACCTGATGCCCTCTACGTGCTATGCAAGCCTGGCTTGCCAGCTCGACTACCACCTCACTTGAGTGGGGATAAACATCTTTTGACCTTTGACCAATTACTGCTCCAAAAAATGTGAATATTGTTGTCTTCGTTCTCCGTCATGTTGCAGGAACAAGGTAATTAATTCGAGGGAAATTTAATCAAACACACACCATGGCTTAGGCTAAACCTTAGCCTATAAATACACATGCCCTCTTATACATTTGACGTCGACTCACTTGCAATTCAAATTTGGTGCTTTGAATTTAATTATTATATTTAATTATAATAATTTAAATCCAAGGATTTAATATTATAATTTAAATATTAAAATCCTTTTTGGAATTTTTCTTTTAAGGATAACCTTGCCACCATTAATGAATATTTTAACCTTTGCAAAATTACCACCAAGGTAAATTCTTTAAGGATAGCTTCACATTTTTTACTTCAAAAAAATAGACTTATAAATTCTTTCTCAAACATCATGGAGAGGAATTCCTTTCTTCTTGTTGCCTTATGCCTCATGTGCCACCATGAGGAATATTCTCACAAATATTTCCATCAACTTAGGATATTAAACCTTTTGACATTAATCAAACCTCTTGAAATTAATTCCATCAAATTAGGATATCAAACCTCTTGACATCAATGACAACAAAACATGCTCAAATTTCCAACAATCTTCCCCTTTGTCATTGATGGCAACCCTTTTTCCTTAAACATTCCTTTTTTCCTTTTTCCAATTTTGCTCCCCCTGAGAAACTACTCCCCCTGACTAAATGCTCTCCCCCTAACTCAAATCTCTCCCCCTTTGACATCAATGGCAAAGGGACTCCTTTGGGGCTAAATATAAGACTCTTAGCTCAGCCCCCTCCCCACATCCTCTCCTTGAGGTGATTAACATTTGGGATGGGAGTAAAACTACTCCTAATTTTCTTCTAAGATACTCAAAAGTCTCTTTTGGAAGTGGCTTAGTGAAAATTTTCGTAATTTGCTCCTTTGTAGTAACATATTCCAATGACTTGCTTATCCGTCACATGTTCTCTTAGAAAATGATATTTGATCATAATGTGCTTGGTCCTGGAGTGCATCACTAGATTATTTGAAATATTTATAGCACTTGTATTATCAAATAGTATAGAGATAGGATGATCATGCTCTATCTTGAAGTATTTTAAAGTTTGCTTCATCCATAACACCTGTGTACAACAAGAAACTACTGCAATATACTCTTCCTGTGCTGTGGATAAGGATATTGATGCCTATTTATTTCTTAGAAAAGCTACTAAAAAATCTCCAGGGAAGAATGCTCCACCACTTATGCTTTTTTTGTCATCAATACCACCTTCCCAATCTACATATGTATATGCTATGAGAGTGAAATTCTCATTTTTGAGATACCAAAGTCCAAAATCCATAGTCCCTTTTAAATACCTGAGAATCCTCTTTACTACCATTACATGTGTTTCCTTTGGTGCTGCTTGAAATCTTGCCACTAGTCCCACTGCCTACATTATATCTGGTCTTGTAGCTATGACATATAGTAAGTTGCCAATCATAGATCTATACAATTTCTGATTTGCCTCAGGATATTCATCATCTTTACTCAACTTGCATCCTATAATCATGGGGGTACTTACATGTTTGCAATATTCTAACTTGAATTTCTTTAGCATATCTTTTATATACTTGGTTTGTGAGAGAAATACACCCTTCTCTGATTAGTGAAATATGTAGTCCAAGAAATAATAACAACTCACCAAGCATTGATATTTCAAATTCATTCTACATTCTCTTTGCAAATTTTTGACACATCTTATCATTGTTACCTCCAAAAATGATATCATCCACATAAACAACCACAATTAGTAAGTCATTTCCTTCATTTTTGATGTATAAGTTACTATCCACTATTCCTTTCTTGAAACCCTATTCCTGAAGATACTTATCCAATATTGAATACCAAGCTCTAGGAGCTTGCTTTAGTCCATAAAGTGCCTTCTTTAATATACATACATAATTTGTCTTATCAGTTAGGCTGAATCCCTCGAGTTGCTCAATGTAAATCTCTTCTTCCAAGACACCATTGAGAAAAGTTGATTTAACATCCATTTGATATAATTTGAAGTTTTTGAAGCTTGAGAAAGCTAAAAACATCCTTATGGCCTCAAGTCATGCAACCAGAGAAAATGTCTCATCAAAATCAATCCCTTCAACCTGTGCATAACCTTTGCATACTAATCTTGCTTTATTTCTGACTACCTGACCATCTTCATTTAACTTGTTTCTGAAAACCCATTTAGTTTCAATTACATTCTTATATTTTGGTCGTGGGACAAGTTCCCAAGTCTCACTTTTTTCTATTTGATCCAGTTCCTCATCCATTGCCTTGACCCAAAACTTATCTTCTCTTGCCTCATTGAAATCCTTGGGCTCAATTTTAGATAACAAAGAAAAATTTGCATGCTCACTTGTTCCTATTATCTTCCTCCTTTTCTGTCTCTCATCTGGATTTCCAATGATTAGATCTCTTGGATGATTTTTCTGCACATACCTAGATGGAGTTTTAGGTAGTGGTCTTTGTGTTTCTTCTTCTTCTGATTCTTCACCTAATTATTCTTGGCAACTTTCTTCTTATTGATACACAATTTCTCGAGTTGGTTCTTTTGACCCTATCTTCTCATCAACTATCACATTTATACTTTCTATAATTGTATGTGTCCTCTTGTTATAGCATCTATAGGCTTTGCTCTTAGTGGAATAGCCAAGGAAAATACCCTCATCACATCTTGAATCAAACTTACCCAAATTTTTCTCTTCCCATCTTATGTAGCATTTGCTTCCAAAATTTTTGAAATATTTTACAGTGGTTGGTCTCCCTTTCTAGAGCTCATATGGGTTTTTGTGATGATTTAATCTTACTTGAGCTCTATTGATGATATACATTATTGTATGAACTACATCTCTTCAAAAACCATCTGAAATCTTAGACTCATTTAACATAGCTTTGGCCATATTTTCAATAGTCCTATTTTTCCTTTCAACTACTCCATTTTGTTGAGGAGTTCTTGCTATTTAATATTCTCTTTTGATCCCATGTTGTTCACAAAAGTCTATGAATTCATTTGAAGTAAATTCTCCTCCTCTATCTGATCTTAAACACTTAATCCTTCTACCTATTTCATTCTCCACTAATTATTTAAATACCTTGAACTTCTCAAGGGCTTCTGAATTTTCTTTTAAGAAGGCTACCCAAATCATTCTAGAGTAATCATCTATAAAAAATATGAATTAACTTTCACCTAGTAGACTCTTTGTCCTTGTAGTACCACATAGGTCAGTGTGAACTAGTTTCAATGGTTTAGATGACATAATTTCTTTTGACTTGAAACTTGTTCTAGTTTGCTTCCCATGCTGACATTGTGCATAAATTACGTTTTGTGGCCTTTTTATCTTGGGTAAATATCTGGTTGTCTACTTGTTTCTTATTTTCACTATGTTGTCAAAGTTTAGATGATCCATTCTTCTATGCCACAACCAACTCTCATCTTCTTGTGATAGAAAACACTTTTCTCCCTTAATCTCACTTAGCATGTAGATATTGTTTGTAGTTCTATTTGCATCTACAATGAGCTTTCCAGTTTTAGATTTTTTGATCTCACATCTATTTGGATGAAAGGTAATCGTGTGCCCTTGATCACAAAGTTGGATTACACTTAGTAAATTGTGCCTCAATACCTTGACATACAATACATTCTCTATATTTTTTTTTCCATTATCTAAACTCAAAGTTCCTTTCCCATAGATTTTTTTGAACCATTGTCACCAAATTTTGCTGATCCTCCATTGATTTCTTTAAATACAAAAAATTTACTCTTGTCTCCTGTCATATGAATAGAACAACCACTATCAAGGAACCACTTTTTTCCCTTATCTTGTACATGAAGAGTTGTTTGTACTAAAATTGACTTAACTTTCTCTTGCTCTTTTCTTTCTCTCTTAATTGTTGAAGTTGTATTCTTTTTGCTTAATTCAAGAAATACCATTTTACACCATTTGGCCTTGTGCCCAAAATTATTGCATTTGTAACATATGATATTGTCATTCATAAGAGGTGCAAAATAATTGAAATTTCTATCAACATTATCTTTCACATAACTAGTGCAATGTACAACTCTATGACCATATTTGTTACATGAAAAACAATAGCCATGGAAGAGATTTTGTAACTTATTGGAGTACCTTGAATAATATGGTTGTGTGCTTCTTCTTTTTTTGTTCCTATAATTGAATTTTATCCATGGATCTTATTTACCCTCTTATTTCTTTATGCCTTTTATTTTTAGTGCATTAGCATAAGTCATGGGCTCTTCTTTGTTTGATGTATTTTTTCTTGGGAGCTTGAATCCTCTTTCTATTTCCCTAACTTTATGTCTTGCTGTAATTTACCCTTAGTCTTTTCAACTTCCTTCCTTAGAGAGACAATTTTTTATTCCAATATTTCACATTCTACCTCTCTTTCCTTTAACAGTTATGTCATATCTTGTTCAATTTTCTTTCCCTCTTCAACTTTTACCTTGAGTTCTGTGAGATTTTGTAGAAGTTCCATATTTGCTTCCTCATCCTCTTGAATTTGATCCTTCAAACTTGAGTTCTTCTTTCTAACCTTTTCCAAGTTTCTAAGAGCAGTAAAGAATTCCTCTTTTATGTCGATCATGGCCTCTTCTCTATTTTTTGAGGTAATGTATGTTCTTGTGGGATCTTCCTCTAAGATATTAGGCTTTTCACGAAGGAACCCGCTCTGATACCAATTGAAGAACATAATATTATATTGAGAGTGGGGGTGAATAGTATAAGATAAAACTTTTTACTTTTCAATCCAAATGATAACATTAATAATATCAAAGTAGTAAACATTGCACACATCATCACACACATGAGAGACATGATTTAACGTGGTTCACCCAATGTGGGCTACTCCACGGAGAAAATATTCCTTATAAATTTTCTCAATAAATCCTTTTGGGAATCAATTCCCTATTACAATGTTTATGGACCTTTGTCCAAAGGAGACACCAATCCCCTATACTCTAATTTGTGGATATCTCTCCACAGGAGAACTCTTTATCCTTTTCTCTGGTTTGTGGAACTTGATCTAGGAGAACTCTATCTCCTCAAGTGGTTCGTGGATCTCTCTCCATAAAATAAATCTATCTCCTCATCTAGTTCACATATCTCACTCCATAGGAGACCTCTATCCCCACTGCTTTGGTTTGTAGATATCTCTCCATAGGATAACTCTATATCCTCTACTCTTCTCAACATTGATCAATACTTCTCACAAGTCTGTCTCAAAACCTGCTCAAAATTTGTCTCTAACCTATCTCAAAACCTGCTCAAAATTTATCTCAAACTTGCTCAAAATATATCTCAAAACCTACTCAAAATCTGTCTCTAACCTGCTCAAAATCTATCTCAAAACCTACTCAAAATTTTTCTCAAAACCTGCTCAAAATAAGTCTCAAAACCTACTAAACCTCTCCCAAAATATATCAAACTTTAATCTACTCTCAAGTCTTCTCAAAGACTTTCTCATTCACAAACACACTCAAACCAATACTCAAAATCTTCACACAATTATTCAATCAATGAAGCACATAAAACTCACTCAAATATTTCCAACAATGCTTATCAAACAATCCTTTTCACTCCACCTTATGTTTCACAACATTCATTCAACAAAACATTTCAAACAAAGGATGATGTGCCCATACCTCTTAATTGCTCTTTTGGAGATATGTCTTCAAAACCTATCTCACAAATAACCAATCCTTCTTGTGCCACTTCAAGGGTTAGATAACAATAGTCTATTTCAAAACCTCCACATGAATATTCCACCTCAACAAATATTTCACCATACAAAGATTCAATAAATTGTCAAACCACTTTTACACCTTATTACTCCTAACTTTGCAAATAAAATTTCATCAACAAAGATCACCAATTACATAAGCAAAATATTTCATTTACACCTTATATCTCCTACTTGTCATTAATGCATTTCCAAAAGATAAATAAATCACCACTTCAATTTTTATCCCAATGCATTAGCAAACAAACCACCTTAATTTTTTCTCAAGAAAAAGAAATCATTTCATACTTAACTCCTTATATCTCCCTAGCTAGCACATACCTTAGCAACTTTGAACCTTAGAGCATAAATTAATTTTAATAAAAATTAATCCCTTCGTTGCCACCTACTATCGGGAATCAAACCCATGCTACCTGTTGGCCCTGCACCCTAGCTACAGTTAGGCCACCATATGGGCTAGCCAACCCACATGACACTAAAGTATCATGATCTCCTTGATATCCTTTATCGTCGATGCTAAAAATAAATTCAACCATGCAAACTAAAAAGCCTCCACACAAATTGAACACTGCACCTTCTGCCCTCTATGTGTTGGACAATCCTAGCTTTCTAGCTTGGCTTCTACCTCACTTGAGTGGGGATAAACCCATTTCGATGTTTGACCAATAACTACTCTGAAAAATGTGAATACTGTTGTCTTCTTCCTCTGCCACATCGAATGAATAAGGCAATTAATTTGGAGGCAATTTAATCGAACACACACCATGGCTCAGGCTAAACCTTAGCCTATAAATACACATGCCCTCTTATACATTTGACATCAACTCACTTGCAATTCAAATTTGGCACTTTGATTTTAATTATTATATTTAATTATAATAATTTAAATCCAAGGGATTTAAATATTATAATTTAAATATTAAAATCCTTTTTGGGTCTTTTCTTTTAAGGATAACCTTTCCACCATTAATGAATATTTTAACCTTTGTAAAATTACCACCAAGGTAAATTCTTTAAGGATAACCTTGCCATCATTAATGAATATTTTAACCTTTGCAAAATTACCACCAAGGTAATTTATAAATTCTTTCTCAAACATCATGGAGAGGTATTCCTTTCTTCTTGTTGCCTTATACCTCATGTGCCACCATGAGGAATATTCTTACAAATATTTCCATCAACTTAGGACATTAAACCTTTTGACATTAATCAAATCTCTTGACATTAATTCCATAAAATTAGGATATCAAACCTTTTGACATCAATAACAATAAAACATGCTCAAATTTCCAACATATGGTAGGTCCCATATGATCTATGCCATTTTGAAAATAGAAGAGGATTTCATTTAGTAAATAAAGGTAGATAGCACCAATGTCACTAGGGAACAAGATCCAAAAATAAGAGAAACTCATTAAGACCAAGTTTAGAGGAGGCAGTCTAGTTTGCATGATATTAATAATGATTTCACCCTCTACCAACTTTAGACCTACCATCATCATTCTCTAAGTGCAGGGACTAAGGATGACATCAAAGTTCCCATCCATTCTTATTTTAGGGGGAGATTAAAATTTTGAATTTTGATTAAAGCTATATAAATAGTTAATTTTGTATCTAAAATAGGTATAAAAGGTAATTCTAGCTACTTATGCCTAGTATTTGGACTAATTAATTTTATTTTCTCTTTTTTCTTATGTAGTGATCTATAATTGAACCCCAAGTCATTTTTTGTATAGGCCCTTTTGAGCCCTTTCATTGTGGCATATGTAATTCATTGTTTTTAAGAATATATATCATAGTTGTGTCTATTTTCATTTTATCTTGTTCTTTGTGTGTATACAAGTTTGTATGGAAACCTCATGACTAGCATCTCTCCCTTCCTAGTGCAAGCTTCATAAGAAAGAATTTTTGTGCTATAGTGAGACATGATCACTTTATTGGAATGGTCATTTCATGTGTTCATTAATCCCATCACTACATAGAGATCATTTAATCTTGTTATATTTCCACCCATAGCATAGGCTAGATAGGTTTTATCTACTTTCTTTCTATTATTTTTCCCTCATAGAACTCAATAGACTAGGCTATAGTAAGGAGTGCACCAAGAAGACATCTAGAAAAGGATATAGTCTTGGTAAAAAATATTAGAGGTTGTCCTTAGAGTTGCATCCCATGCTCCCATAGACTTCCATAATTGTATGCTCTATGTGAGGCATAGGCACCAAACACACTCGATAACCACAATGGATGGTCACTGTGTTAGAGCATGAACTAGAGTCAAATCTAGTCACCAAATTTTTTTTTGGCATGATTACTAGGATGAAAAACATATATTAGGTTGAGACCCTAGTGAAAGTATTAGTTACTTGCTTATTGAATTATTTTCAAAGGAACTCTTTATGCAATGTCTCCATTGAATTCAAGGTAAACCTAGTTATTTATGAGATCTAAACCAACCACAAGGTCTAACACAAGATAAAACCCTCAATTGTTGTTTCAACTACTAAACCAAAGTCAAAGAAGGAGAGGCCAATGATAAAACATCACTGCAATATTAAACCAGAATTAGAGAAGACTCCCAACATGGAATAACAGAGGCCTACTTTAGACACCAACCCCATGTACTACATAGGATAATATACTAGCCTCAATGCTAAATTTTTTGTCATTCTTCATCAAAGAGGATGTAGTAACCCCTACTGAGAATCTTTGTCATATGGTTAGTCTTCATCAGTAGGGGTTTTATTTTAAGGGAAATTTGGAATAGTGGTATATATCACTCACCCTATATTTCATTGCTAATTAGGACTAGCTCACCAATATGCTTGCAGATAGATTTGACAAAAATATAAATGGATTATCCCTCCTAGAACAACTATCAACTATCAAAAGGGCCCTCATGGAGGATATGGATGATTTTAATGCCATATTTCATAAGACTTTGTATAGAATTATTAACGAGATCCAGTCCTCACCAGGTATATATTTTATCTATTATTTCAAGGTCTTTGATTTAGAGATAGCTATGATGGTAAAACACAAAGGATGGAACATTGTACTAGAGGCATATAGGATTGTTATCCAAGTAGAAAGAGACCTCATCCAAATTGGGATATTAGCCCCAATCCCCCCATGCCTCTATTTTCTAACATTTAACCACCTTACCAACCACCTCCATTTGTCTATCCCACTACCTTCCAACAAACCTTAGTATTTAACTAGTTTGTAGTGTAAACCAACCTCCCTTCCTATAGTTATCCCTCTGTAACCTATCAACCATCAAAAATCAATAATTTTAAGAACTCCATGAAGACCCTAATTTATGAAATAACAATCCTCAAGTGACAACAAAATTTCTTGAGGTTTAACTACCAAGACTACCCTATGCCTCTCTTCCAATTTGGTAATAATGGTTATTGGCCTCCTCCAAAGGGATATCAAAGGTATCCAACTTAATAAAATGGAGAGGTTAGTCAACCCTAGATCCCAAAAAGTTAGATAGTCCTCACACTAGTCCCCATACAATGAATTTTTCCAACCCATTAAGGGATATAGTGTCAACCCAAAATAGTTATGTAGAAGACTCATATACATGGTCGTATCCTCACCCGAATACCTACTATTATAATCATGAGGAGATCTAGTAGCCCATATATCCAATGCCTTAATTCCATTACCCCAAGCTAATCATGCAACCATTAGGACCTACCACTCAAGTCTTACCTATAAAATTTAGCTTGAATCTAGGAACCAGGCCACTAAAATAGGCATTGATAAAATGGGATGAAGGTGGAGTTTATGTTACTACCAAAAGGACCAATACCCTACTAGACAACATACCTTAGGAATAATTTTATGTCATCTCTAGGAGCAATAGGATGGATATGGAAGAAGACCAAGGGATAAATCTAGTGGCTACAAGCAACTTAACCAAGGGTCAATATTCCTAAATCTAGGCAACCACAAAGAATCAACCCAATAGAACCAAGGCGGTTGATACTAGAATTGGCTAGGAAACTCTATCTTATTATTGAGAGGTCAATACCTCAATGGATCATAGAAGGAGCATAAAGAGCATATACATTGGATATGTTCACTATGGTTGATAATTTAAAGAATTCCACAATGTCTATGCCACCATACCCAAATAAATGAAGTAGCTAGAGGAGGCATTGGAAAAATAAAAAAAATGTTAGAGATAAAAAGGCATCGATAATTCTACAAATATCTAGTCTAGTTCTCAATAGACCAAAGTAGATACCCTTATACATGATTCTCATATGCAGAGACAAGTTGATTTACAACTACCTTGTAGATTCTATATTGAACACCATAGTCACACCCAAGAGAGTAGCTAATGCATTAGGACTTTTCTACAAATTGGGTGGATAAAATATAATTCAATTAGAAGTCACCTTAGCTCCATTAATTGATCTTATAAAGGACTTATCACTTTTCCTTGCCTAGGATATAGCAGTAATCAAATTACCTACCTCCTTTAGTGTATGTCTCTCCTAGGACTTCATGTCCAAGATTAGCCATTACCTATCCCTAGACTATACCCACATATATCTAAGAACCCACCATGGTACCAAGGTTAAGGTTCCATCTAAGGAACCTCACTTACTCCACATGGAATACATATTAGTAAATAAGGATGATGTAGGATAAGCATTATTGGTAGAAGAAAGCTAGTCAAATTTTGACCCATTAGCAAACAAGATCCATATTCTAGCCCTAGGTGACTAGAAAAATGGATGGGATTCTGAAAGAAAGTAATCAAAGTTGTATGATACCCTTGAATCAACTAGTAAACGTACATATATAATTCATGAAGAAGATATCCTCACCCCTAAATATACAAGAACCTCCAAGAAATAGGTATATTATTCATCAATAAATATTCCATGTATGACTCCCCAAATCCATGGGGTGAAAGGTGATTAGATAAAACTAGTTGTTCCCCATCCAATACAATAAGTAACTCCATGAAAAGTGGTCAGCATGGCAAGGTTGTTGCAAAACTAGTCATATAAGACTTTGGTATTCCTTGTAAATATATTGATAGCAATGGGTACATTACTCGCTCCTCTAGGAAAAATGTAGAATTCATAGAAGAAACAATGTCAGGAGTTCAAGAAATGTATGGGGGTGGGGTGAAAGGTGATTAGATAAAAAATAGTTGAACCCCATCCAATACAATAGGTAACACCATGAAAAGCGATCAATATGACAAGGTTGTTGCAGAACTAGTCATACAAGACTTTGGTATTCCTTGTAAATATTTTGATGGTAATGGGTACATTACTCAGTCCTCTAGGAAAAATATAGAATTAATAGAAGAAACAATGTCAGGAGTTCAAGAAATTTATGGGGGTAAAATTATTGGCCCAATAATGATGACCTCCAAAAGGTTTTATGGCACCCAAATACCCATATAGTCCTAAAAAATAATCTCTAAAAAAATGGATCATCATGATAAAGAAAAAGAGTGACCTGGAGGTCAAACTCGATACCATATAGGCCTTACAAATGAGATAAATGGCTAGTCTAGAGGAGGACCAAATCACAACCATCCTATGTTAGGGGTATCCCCAAGATATGTCATATAACCCCAAAAGTACAAAGAGTGGTGGGAAAATCATGCAAGGTACGATGGAAATAAGTAGGGATGCTAAAACATCCAAGCAAGAATAGGGAAAATGGTCAAAATTTTCATATCAAACAACCAAACACCTTAATCCCCTTTATGACTAAAAAAAGGAAAGAGGGGGGACTATAGAGGCCATGCTATCATACTCCCTTTAGCAACACATAAAATTAAAAATCAACATGCACAATAGATACCCAACAATGAGCAAGATAAAAATCTTTATTTTAGGTATAGCAAAGAAGATAGAGGAGAGGTCATCAAGTTTTCAATCACACAACAATCATGGGAAGGAACATCCTAAAAAGACATATGGCATCCCACATGGTTTATTACAAGACTACTAATATATTAAGTGTAAGTCATCTGAACAACCCTTTAATGGCTTTGATTGGAAACTTGCCAAGTGTGGTGGTTGTGCATTAATAGCTAATCACTTCCTAGAAGCAAAATTTTTAAAATCTTCCAATCATGAATCAAGGTAATTCCAACAACCTAGAAAGCAACTTTGACCAATTTAGAGAACCACATTCATAAAATGATGGCATCCATATCGAATGGTAATGGTTGAAATATTGGGTTATTAAAATCCATATTTTGGTCTTGATAGCTTCACTATAGCAATGCACCTAAAATTGTACAAGCTCAAAAGCATAGTAAACTTCAACTACAATGTATCACTCAAAGTGACTGATGAGCATCAGAAATGCTCATTTTACATATATTGTTAAGGGGCATCATTACTGGTTTAATTAGCATTAGAAATGTATTTTTATTTTACTTATGCCTATAATTGATAGAAAATCCATTATTATGCTTGACTGGTATTTTTAGTGGAAACTGTGTATAAGTGTAGGGTTCACTACTAATATGGTGTTTTCCAGTCTACATCCCAATTGGACCTGGCATGCTTCTACTTAAATGAGTATAAGGTATATTGAGTAGGCACCTTACTCTTCAAGTAGGTGCATTACTCCGGTGCCTTACTCCAATGCCTTACTCTAACGCCTTACTTCGATGCCTTACTCTAGCGCCTTACTCCGATGCCTTACTCAAGTAGGCACCAAGCAGACATCTTACTCAAGTAGGCACCAAGCATGCACCTTACACAATGATTATGCACATTAATCGAACAACTATAGAAGGACCATGTTGACCATAGATGACTATTGACTCCATGTCATATGCACCAGTTTTGGATAGCTACCAAAACACGTGAGCTATCTCATTTGCATAGAAGGAAATGGCATAACTACGAGCTGAAATAGAATATGGGCGATAAACGAGCTGGACCAAGAAATTTACCATCTTCAAAAAATATGAAAATGTGTTGTTTGATTGTTGTGATTGCATCTATTATTGTAACTGAACTGTCTTAGTTTAATATTGTTCGGATTTTAACAACATTGTTTTTAGGATGCATTATTCTTAGTTTATTACACCTAAGGATTATTATATTCGGTGAACGACCATGCTATTAATAGGGGAATAAAATCTGTGTATAAGCCAATTGTAACTAATCATGTTATGTGATTAAAATAGATTTATTTGTTATTGTAACGAGATCTAGCTATGCTTTATATAAATACGCAGGCCAGATGAATGAGGACAATGATTAATCTTACACAAAAATTATTTTTCATTTCATTCTTTGTTTAATTCATTAAGAGTGCAATTCCTCTTATTTGAGAAAGATCTACATAGATATCCAGGCATACTATCTGCGAGAGCTTGGGCCCACTCCCTGCAGTATTCCTCCCCTGTTTCATTTATGTATTTATTTTTTGTAGATTAGATTTATTGTTTTATTTCCTGCTTTAATTAATTTAGTTGTGTGTTTTATTTTCTTGCATTTTATTTCCATACTTTATTTTTAGCACTTTAATTTTAATTGTAATTTATTTATTTAATTTTTTGTACTTAGTTTATTTGGTTTGGCTGAAATTGAAATGTACAAAAATCCCCCACCAAACTAAATAAGGTACAGAATTATTCATTCCCCCACACTGTAGGCATATATTATTCGTGACACTCATAATTTTACGAACTTACTGGATTAATAATTTATGGAAGAGAAATGATTATTTTTCAAGACATTATTTTTACTCACCAATGACAACCATGGAAACTGGGAAGAAGAATTTATCTACCATAGCAATATGCTCTCAAGAAAATAAAATTATTAGTGCCATACAATAGAAGTTTGAATTCACACACCCAATACTTGATATAGCTAATAATCTAGTGGACCCTAAACTATGAAGAAGCACAAAAGGGTTAAAGGAGTTTATATACAAAAGAACTATCACTAAGAAACCCAATAGCCTAGTTATAATAACATCAAGGATTCACTTGGAGAACTACATGGTACCCTAAGTATGAGTGTTATGATTTGATAGTAGTCTATGCCAACCACTATAATTTCCAACTCAAGGAGGTCAAGGGAGCAGATAGAAATTTCAAAATTACCATCTCAACCCAAGCAATACAATACATGATAATGGTTCCAAAAGGACTTGAAATGAACCTAGAAGTATACAACAACTTCTATTTGAATCTCCCTAACACCTTGAAGTATTTTAATCTTGAGATTTCAAAAGATAAAAAATGGCTACCATGCCTAAATTTCCCTTGACCCTGTCTCTTTTTAGAAGTAATATCTAGTTTGTACTAAGTATGATGGATTTTATCTTCAGTGCAAATGATGAAAAATATATCACTTAAGAAGAGATAGAAATACTACACACACTAACATATATCCCAATGACTGACCCCTACTTTTTTATTTTTATGGTTTCATAACCAAACAAATTCATAAAAGTTTTCAAGATGTCAACAATATTCCCACCTTCTAGTATAACTCTTTCCTAGCATGTCTAGCAATGGCATAGAACCCATAGCTATATGGGAATCTAAACCTAAATATTAAGGATGCAAAATGTAATCATTATTTCATCTCCAAATGGATAGGATTCCTTCACCAAACCTCCTCCTATTATAATTTTATGGATATCTTCTTGATGCCCACTCTTCACACAATCAAATGGACCAAGCCCCACTGCATTCCTAAAAGGATTACCAAGTTTCTACATATAAATCATGAGGGGTTTCTTCTTCCTAGACACTGCTACCATAATTCACATGCATAACTTCCCCAAGCCGATCTACCTTCTACCAAAGTATACTATCAAGAGGATCATTTTACTTGAAATGTTAAGACAACTAGAATTGACTAACAATCCCTTTTGAAGCAAATAAGGCAAAACAATCTATTACTAGTTGTCGATGTGCCTAACTATGGTGTGACAACTTGAGAGAAAGTAATCTCCCCTTCTAGAGGATAAAATAAAAATTTTGGGCCTAAAAAAATTGGAGGACTCGTGACCTTATGATCTAGATAATATATTCAAGGAATATTTGTCCAAAATCATCAACGCTAGGAAATTCTAGAATCAACCTTGGATATGGATTGATGCCGACCAAAATCCCATAGAACAGGTTAATCCCCTACTCTAGAAGATTGGATTCTTGATAGTCAAACACCAATGAGGTGATACCTTACCTTTTATACACCCACTAGTGTGTCCAATCCCAACATCAATATTGCCAAAAACAAGGACTAACTACTTTAGCTAGAATGAAGTGAGGGAAATATTGAGGCTTGGTGGTTCTTCCAACAACAAGTCACTAATTCAATATCAATACCTAGGTAAAATAAGTGTAACAATTTTTTTGAAAGGTATTATGATTAAGCACAAGTGCCAAAACCTAATGAAGAGTGGGAGGATATTCAAAGGAGAACCATAAGTGAAAAATTCTCTTGGCTAGAAAAAATTGACCTAGAAGATATCCAAATTCTCCCTAGGAGCTCCTTCAAACTGGAAGGATCCATTAAAAAATCCTCATACCAAATCTCTTGATCATAGTTGTGTTGGCTTAGACCATTGCCTCCCTGGAGCAACAATCCAAGGAAGTAAAATACATGAGAAAAACCTCTAAGAAAATATTGATACTATCCCTAGGCATTGAGGCACTTTCCAAACACAAATAAGTAAAGGTTAGGCCAAATAAGCACCAGAATCCCACCCTAAAATATTCTCCAAAATAGCCTCACCAACAATAGAGAAAGTACAACCAAAATTTGGGATACTTTAATTCTAATTCCCCCTCCATATTTTCTAGTAACTATGCCACTAGATACATGTTCACCTATTTCATCACTCCTAGAACCCCAAGCCACTTATATTTTGAGGTTAACCCTCAAACCTACCCAAGCCCTAGTCACTTCCATGTTATTCAACCAACTTGTCTCTTTTCTTTTCCTAAATCCCTTACCTTCCATCCAAAAAATCTACTTGCAATCATCCATCCCTTAGCCCATCACTTCAATACTAGAGTTGATTCACAACTTTCAACAAGTCCAAGAATATAATATTCAACAAACACAACAAGAGGTGGATTAGCGAGAAACCCAACTAGCTACCTCAAATACAAGGGTCATTTTTCTACCTCAACTATATGGGTTGGGGATGCCCCACATTGATTTCATCATCTCCAAGATACAAAAAAAATGTTAGCCCAATATTACTAGATACCAACCTTTGAAATTAGCCTTAGGGGCATGCCAACCGAGGGAAGAATTGAAATATATAAATAGGTATCTAAAGCATTAGCACATGATTATAGAGTGGTCTCAAGGAAGCTAGTTGAGAAGGATAAGGAATTGGAAAAGGTCAATGGTATGCTCAAAATCTCTAAGGCCAAAAAAAAGTGGCAAAATCCCAAATAGATAATTTCATGCCCTAGCTAGAAGAATCCAATGCAACACTCAAAAAGTAAAGGGAGAAGATAGTAGAGCTATAATAAATGGAAAACAATATTGAATGAGTCAGATATTAATTATATGCTCTAGAAAGGAGTCATCTACACAACTAACATACTTTTTTGAGTTGAGTACATCCAAAAGTTCTTTGCTATCAAGGCTAGGGTCAATGATAGACTAGGCCATATTGAAAGAGTGGTTGGAGTTAAATTTCAAGAGGCACAAAGATTCTAGACTACTCATGGTGCACCTAGACACCTAGTAATGGATTAAGGTGAATATCAACAATAAAAATGTTATAATCCATTGAATAATATAAGTCCTAATAGGCTAGCAGACCATGCATAGGTGTGATGAGTAGGTTAGATGGATATCTTGGAGGATATGATATTTGGGAACCTCTCCTAGAACAAGAGTATTGATAGTTTCTAACCCAATAGGTAAACATTTTAGTGTCATTGAATTCATCCTTTGACAAAGGATTTGATAAGGCCACAAATCCCATAGTTAAGCTTGAGGTATTTCTCAAAAATATGAAGAGTAAATTCACCTCCTACTTTATGGAAGGGTTGGATGAAATGGAGAACTACATATAACTCACTTCGATAAAAATACCTTATGAGAAAGAATTATTATAAGTAATTAAATTTATGAACAAGTAATTTATAATTTGTGCCCAATGGTCAGGTTATCATATCTAGATCCTCTACCTCCAACAGGCTGAAGGTCCCTTGAGAGCTGCCATAACTATATTGAATTCTAACTACACGTGTAATTTGGTGGTGAATTCACACCCCAACCAACATGCCACAAGAGGGCAAACACTAAGGTAGATCAACATCATGATTGATAGCTTTTGATGCTTAAAGTAAAATAACCACAAGATCTAAAATAAAGTTGCTATGTAAAATATATGATAATTTCAATATTCATATAAAACTCATAAATAAATTCTGCAACAACTCATAAAATAGCCATTTACCAAATTCTCATAAAAATAGTATTTTGATATAGAATAAATATCTCAAATACACCATAATTCCACACACTCTCACTCAACATTTTTTCTCTCACACACATAGACACATATATAATGAAATGTGACTTTTCATAAGGAGTACTCTTTGTCTTCACTCTTCTTAAGACTCTTCACTTTCCTACTATAATAACACATGTGCACTCTTATATAAAGGAAACTTATGCACATCTACACTCATCATACTTGCATACTTAACTAAAAGATACTTGTGCATTTCTTGCACATTATTACACTACATAAATTACATACTCACCATCTAATCTAACACACTCTTAATATAAATATGTACCCAAGGTGGTACATTATCATGTACCAAATAATGTAATATACTCCAACATCCCCTTGTATAACATTATTTGGTTATTGAAGACTTTAGTCATTAATATGATCTTCATATTTTCAACTCACTTTGCATTGTATGCCTCCTTGATCAGGTTCCTTCTCTTCTTGCTTATCTTCATCATTGGTGTCAGTATTTGTGCTTTCATGAGCTATCATGTTGTCATTAGATTCTTGCAAAAATATTTTCTCTTTTCCTTTGTCCTTCACATCATAAGTCTTCTTTAGTATAGAACCTTCTGAACATTCACTTAAAGCATCATGATAAAACCCTGAATTAGATGAACTTGAAGAATCAATATTGCATGAAGAATGAAATAATTTTTCCAAAAAGGATTCTTCTACTTTTACTTTCTTCTTAAAAGATTCAATCAATTCCTTTTGTTTCAAGTTCTTCTCTTTGTGATATTTAAGTGTAAGTAATGCCATGTATATTATACTAGCAATATTCAAAGGAATCATAATACTATATTTGTCATTGTCAATTGCTTCAAACATTCTCGCATGCAAATAGTATTCTAATATTTCAAAATTTTCTTCTAACACTTCTTTGTAAATGAAACTTGAGACTAAGTCTAATTTTTCTTTAGAATTTTTAATCAAATTCTTGATTCCAAGTTTTATAACATTTATCTTTTCTTCTCTGATAATACTCTCTATATCATTGTTTAATGTATTCTTTGAAGTAGACATCCTTATTCCTCCTTAGTTTTTGATAATAGACTAAGAACACTTCTCAATTTTTTCAACCTTCCAAAAAACTATGTTGTAAGCCTTATATCTCCCAATCTTGAATATATAGATCAACTTTGATGAAATATTTTCAACTTCTAAATTTTGATGAAATTTCAATTCTCAAATTTTGTAGAATACCTTGTATTTCCTAATGTTTGGATAATAATCAAACAATAGTTTTGACAAATATTTCAATTCTTCAAATCTCTAGGTGGAATTCCTTTTATCTCCCAAATTTCAAAAAATATGATTTCTAAATTCTAAATTAAGCAATCCTATGTTGGTGTTGAATTCCTTATAACTTTCCAATTAGAAATTTAGTAAAATATATTTGCAAATTTTGTGTTCCTAATTTTATTTTGAACTCCTCAAAAATTATCAATTTGAAAATATTTCAAATTGCTTAACAAAATCAAACTAATTAATTATAAAACATGTAATTATCTTCCCAAAACCTTAAATCAAATTTTCAAATTTTCTCAAAAATTTCCAAAAATGTAGTATCTAAGGTTTGATTTATCACTTATTAACATTATACCTCCAATATAATTAATTAATCAATGTGATATTATAATAATCAAAATCAATCTTCCATAAACCGATTATAAATTCTTCCTTATTACTCCAACATTTAAATAAATCAAATAATAATCTAAAATTTACCTCAATAATCTGGGTGCACCCTATCTTGGGGAAAATAATTGGTCTTCATTGTTGAAGAGTCAACAGACTCCTTTCTGCAAGGTTCTCTCCTATTTTTGCAACCTGAACTTCCTTCCAAACAAATATCTCTTGTGCTATTTATGGCCCATGCATTAATAAATACCTCAAACATTTTAATTCTATCCAAGGTTTTTGGAATTCTATTTTTGATGTGCTAAATTTCAAGTAATGACTTTACCTCTTCAAATCACATACCATAGGTCTCCTTTTAGAAATTTAATTCTCTAACATCCTTCTTCACTGTGTAATGCTTAGCAATGATCAACCTAAAGCATTTTCAAGGTGTTATGGTATCTTGAACGTTTTAGTCAACATGTGGCATCTCACCAATTACAATTCTAAAGTCCACTTGTGTGGTGGTTAATCCCTTGGTGCTCAACTTGCCCTAAATTAGCTTCTTCAATATTTTTCCATCCTAATACTGATGTTTTGATGTTCGGTGAACATATTCTCTACTGCTTGTTCATATGTTGTGCTTGTCCCCCTTGAATGGTGTTAATGGTGGCGTTGAGGCTTTGCTCCTCCTCCTCAGCTTGGTGGCTCAACCTTGGTGGTTCTTCTCAATGTGGATGTCTTCTCTTCCATGGTGGCTATACCTCAACAATATGGTGGCTCCTTTTTCCACATGGTGATTGGCCAAGCTTCTTTGATAAATACTTTGATTTTTAAATAATATTTCTTCTCCAATATTTGCTATGAAAATATTGATATATTCAATTTCAAAAAAGTGTATTTCCTTATATCAAACTTTTTGTTGTCTATAATATGCAAATTCTAATATGGTTCATATGCAATATTCTTCAAATTTGAAGACTTAACCTTGATCTTTCTTTTACTGTTCTAGAAACTCTAATACGGTGCTTAGAATAAACCAATTTTAATACTTGGATAAAAATACTTTTAAAGAATCAATATTTAAAACATCTTTGAACTCCTTCATAGCTAGATTTATTGGTGATTTAGATTTCCTTTTTTTATTCAAGCTTGTAGATATTTGTAGCTTCTCTCCTTTAGAATATGCTGCCAAAAACTATCTTCTTCTTCCTCCAATAATGTTGTTAAAAAATATGCTCTTTCTCTTATCAAATGCTGCCCAAATTTTTTGAAACTTGTAGCTTCTTTTCTTCTCAAAATGATGTCCAAATTGAGCTCCTATCTCCTTCCAAATATACTATCCAAAAGCCTTTTAATATGCAGTTATTTTCGTCTTTAAATGTTTTCCAAAATACAACTATATCTCCTTCAACTTACTACCCAAATTCCCTAAAACTTGTAGCACCAAACGCAATCCAATATGCTGAATCTAACTCCTTCAATTATTTGCCTTAAATTACTGTCAATTCTTCTTTCAATTAGCTATCCAAAAAACACTTACAAAACTACCCAAAACTTCTTCAATTTGTAGCTCTTCTATCTCCTAATGTTGCCCAAATTTGTAGTCCAAAAATCTTCAAATGCTACTCCAAAATTTTGATTTCTCCTCCTATATCTTGTTGTCCTAAAACTCTTCAAATCATATCCCAACAATCTACAATCTTCTCCTTCAAAAATCGGCCTTCAAAAACTATAATGGTTGTATCCAAAAATACAAATTTGTGGCCTCTTTCAATATTCTTTCTCCTCCTTAGCTTTCGCTGAATTTTATCTTTAAATTTGACCTCTTTTCTGGCCTATTATTCAATAATCTGAATGTCTTAAAGTCTTCAAAAAATACTTTCTCAAATTTGGAGAACTTCTTGCCAAAATCCTTATCCTTGAATCAATTTCACAAATCCTTTTGGGCTTGTTGTTGGATTACAACAATTATTCCAATTTTGATGTGATTACCTCTTTATAGGATTTTCTTCTTGCAATATTCTAACTCAAACTTTCTTCAAATATTCTCCAATGCCCACTTCTTAAATTTATCAATAGGGCTTCTCTATTCTCCTTCTTTCTCCTTCAAATGTTTCAATGAATATTTTTCTTAGGCCTCCTTAATTTTATCTCTTAAATATCCTATCTCCTTTATCAAATCTATAATGGGGACCTCTTCTCTTGAGTCTCCTCTTTCTCAATATTTAATAGGGCTTCTTTGGCATCTTTCTCTCTTTTCCCTTCAATTTGCTATGGGGAACTCTTTCTTGGGTCTCCTCAATCTTCAATATCCAATATTCTATGGGGTTCTCTTTCTTGGATCTCCACAATCTTCAATATTCAATCTTCTATGGGGTATATTTCTTGGACCTCCTCAATATCTAGCAGGGTTATGCATAAGTGCAAAATATTGTAAATTGGCTCTATTTAGAATTTTCAAGATTTTAAATTGGCTAATTTTTTATCCTTTCACTAGGGCCCATTCGCCCGAAATTTACAGGGTGGAATTTTTTTGGGGTAAATTCACCCATCGTTGATAATCATAAACCTAATTTTATTTTAATTTGTCGGCATCAAATTATATATGATTTTGATTTTCTTGCCCAATTCACCTTCATATTATAAATGATTTTATATTTTCCACCCAATTTGCCTTCAAATTATAAATGATTTTATTTTTCCTGCCAAATCACCTCATTTACTACCCGTAAATATACTGTATTGGGTACTAATAAACATACATTAAAAATACTCCAACTCAAAAATAGCTCTGAAATAATGAAAAACTTGACAAGGTTGCAGATGAGTGTCTATAAAAATAAGTTGATTGGTTGTAGAGGAGTGTCGATCGATGCAAGACAATCGGTATAAGTTGATTTATTGTAGAGTCATGTCTATCGGCATAAACTGATCAATTGCAGAGACGTGTCTATCAGTATAAGCTGATCGATTATAGAGCCATGTATGTTGGTTATAGAGGTGTCAATTGAAATCAACCTATTGGTTGTAGGGAGTTTTGATCATAATTTGTCTATCAGTTACATAGGTGTCGATTGGCATTAGTTATTCGATTGCAGGATCGTGTCAATCAACATTAGTCGATCGGTTGTAGAGGTGTCGATCGACATTCATCTATCGGTTGTAGGGACTATAAATCGATATTTACTTATCGATTGTAGGTATCATCGATCAACATTTGTCAATTGGTTTCAAAGGTGCCAATCAGCATTAGTCTATCGATTGCGGGACCATATCGATCATCATTAATTGGTCGGTTGTAGTGTTTTCGACTGATATTTGTTGATCGATTGCAAATTTATCTATCGACATAATTCTATCGATTGTAAGGATAGTCGATCAACATTTGTCTATTTGTTACAGAGGTGTCAATCAACATCAATCTATCAATTGTAGGGATGGTCAATTAGCATTTGTTTGTCAATTACAGGGACATGTTGATCGGTATTTGTCTATCAGTTGTAGAGGTGTCGATCGACATCAACCTATCGGTTGTAGGTATTTTTTATCAATATGAGTTGATCAATTGTAGGGAAGTGTTTTTCAGCATAAGATGATTAATTGTAGAGTAGTGTCTATCGACACAAAGTTGTAGAGATGCATTAATTGACCTAAGTCGATCGGTTATTGATCATCATACCTACAGTCGATCGTCATGCCTATAGCTGATTGACATTCTTGCATTTGATTGTCATGCATGCAACCAATAATCATACCTATAGTTGATCGTCATACCTATAGTCAATCGTCATTCCTACAGCCAATCATCATGCCTACAACCGATCGGTATTCATGCAGTCGATCATCATACTTGTAGTCGATCATCATACATACAGCTGATCAACATTCTTGCAGTTAATTTTCATACCTACAGCCGATCATCATGCCTACAACCGATCAAAATTCCTGCAGCCGATCCTCATACATGTAGCCGATCGTCCTACCATTGATCGTCATGTCGAACCAAAGTATTTCATATCGGCCTAAGGATTTTAAGTATGTCGTACATTTCTAGATTTTTCAAATTGATATTCATAGCCCCTAACATAGAAAAATTTACCATAGTTTGAAAGTTCTTTTGAGATAAATTAATGAAATTCGTCACGGTTTGAAATTTTTTGGAGATAAATAAATGCAATTTTCCATGTATACTTCTACAAATTTCACCGGGATTCCAAGACAATTTGCCTTGATTTTATAAATAGATTTCAGGGTTGACCCCTTATGCATAAATATGATATCCAATCTTCAATCTCTAATAGAGTCTATTTCTTAGACCTCCTTAATTTTCAATGTCTACTCTTTTGTTGGAAATCTAAAACTAATTCCTATGCAAGGAAAGCACATAGACTTTTAGGCAATCGAAGGTGAAATTCTTCTCTATCTATTGTAGAAAGCTTCTCAACTTTTTAGAATAAATGTTTTTCAACAAAATATTAAAAAACAATCAAATACATCCAAATTTTTAAAATTTTGAAATCAATAAACTTCACTAGTTCTTCTTCAATCTAGTGGAGAGAAATCTATGTCGAGTCCTAGTCTTCACAAGTTTCTATGAAACTCTATGCAAATTTCAAATTTTGTAAAATAAATCTCCCTATCTCTTATCAATCTCCCTTGTGGCTCTGATACCACTGCTAGATTTTGATCCTTAATACTTAAAGCAAAATAACCATAAGATCTAAAATAAATTTTCTACATAAAATATATGATAATGCAAAATATTCTAATCATATAAAACTCATAAATAACTTATGCAACAGCTCATAAAATGTCCATTACCAAATTCTTATAAAAATAATATTTTGATATAGAATAAAGATCTCAAATACACCATACTTCCACACACTTTCACTCTACATTGTGTATCACACACACACATAGACACATATAATAGAATGTGACTCTTCATATGGAGTACTCTTGGCCTTCACTCTTATTAAGACTCTTCACTTTCCTACTCTAAGAACACATGTGCACTCTTACATAAATGACACTTGTGCACATCTACATTCATCATACTTGGATACTTAACCATAAGACACTTGTGCATTTCTTGCATTTTATTACATTATATAAAGTAAATACTCACTCTCTAATATAAGACACACTCATAATATAAATATGTACCCAAGGTGGTACATTAGCATGTACCAAATAATGTAATATATCCAACAATGGCCACCAAATACCTGAATGGGTTCTTACGCCTAGGGTCACAAACCAAGCCTAGTAATTGGACCAACAGGAAAATACTGAAAGGAAAACAATCCCCCAAATGACACATCAAACAAGAAATCCTAGTTATAATAAACCCAAGGTAGAGAAGGTAGGGTAAATATTGATCTAGTCCATTGGTATGTCCCACATGATTTGAGTCATTATGAAATCAACGAAGGAGTTCCTTTAGAAAATAAATGTTGATATCACCAATATCACTAGAGAACAAACTCCTAGAACAAGAGAAACTTATTAATACTAGGGTTAGAAGAGGTAGTCTATTTTACATGATATTAATGACAATTGAACCCACTACCAACTTCATACCTACCATCGTCATGCCTTAAGCATAGATATTGAGGAGGATGTTGAAGTTCCTACCCATGCTTATCTTGGGGGAGATTCAAATTTTTAATTTTGATTGAATCTATATATATCCAAATTTGAATCTAAAATAGGTAGAAAAAATAATGCTAGTTCCTCATACCTAGTACTTGGCCCAATTAGTTTACTTTTCTCATTTTTTATTGTGTACTTATCTGAACCTAAACCTGAACCTTTTGAGTGATACATTTGTCTAGTTATAAATATACACCAACAATTAGGACAAGGTGTCCTCTCTTGAAAGGGAACATTGATCCCCCAAGGTTCGGGTAAGGTTGGTCTAACCTGGTTGATAATGTATGTCAATTTTCAAGTCTTAAATCAAAAGAATATAGGAATGTAAAGCATGTGGATCACTCAGGGTTACATATAACTATTACAAGGGTGAGTTTCATTTCACTGTATAAGCATGAAGAACTAAAGGTATAGCTTAATTTCTCAATTAATCATCAGATATGAACATTTAATAGCACAAATTACTTCAAAATATCAAATAAAAGCAATATTCTAGGCTTGCTACCTTGAAATTATCAATATATCACATTCATTGCATTATGAAACATAATCTTTATAGCAAATTGCAATGTTTGTTCTAAAACTTGAAAGAAATGAAGCACATAATCATAAGAATAAGCTTCAAAAACTAAAATTCAACTAATATACTCCTAATCTAATCAAGTTTCAAAGAAAATTCAAAAGGAAAGGGTTAGAGAAAGAAAAGAAAACAAGCCATTATAATATTGAAGCCTTGCAAAGAATCTGTTATAGCAGTCAACTCTGAATCAACCAGTCTTTATTCCGATCAATATTCACACAATCTAAACTAAGATGGTATCATCTTCAAAGGGAAAGGGTACAAAATATTGGGATTAACTCAAATGCAACCACCATCATCATGCGCAGATTACACCAATAATCATAGTACTTTGTATTAATAAAGATGTTCAATGATTACAATATTAGAATTGCTTGTTATATATTATTTTAAATACAACTCTCCAAGCACAGTGATCGAGGTGTAGACTTCCACCAACTATCAAAGAAAAGAAAAAAAAATTAAAATTCCTATTGCTAAAAGTGGAATCCGACCCTTTGGAATGGGGTTTCAATGGCTATTTATAGACTTGCAATTTTAAATTTTAGTAATTTATAGTGGTATATGATTTGTATGTCATTGTCTAAATAGATGATGTATCCTCTTGAGGTTCTTCTTGATTCAGATCTACAATTTCAGTCATTGATTTTTGCAACTACCTTGGAAGCTTCTCTCTGAAGATAGGGTTGTTGAATCGTCGCACTTTAAGTGGTTTGAAATTAGGTCTAGATTCAATGTATCTCCTTCAACTATCCTTCTCTATGACTGGTTTTTAGAACTTTCTCAACTCTAATGGCTTCCATTTGGCTAAGCTTCAATCTAAGTTGTCCCTTCTTTTTATAGCAATGTTCCATGGTAGATTTTCAACTGCATTTTATCATTTGGATCATTCTAGAAGCTCCTAGATCTTGTCATTTCATCTTCTCAATCACATGTTTCATCTCTATGTTCGACGCTTCATCTTTCCTTTTTTTTTTGTTCAATTACCTGCAACACAAAATAAAGGATCAAATTAAAACTATGGCGGGAAAAAAATAGTTTATTTCTATTACTATTATTAATATTATTATTAAATTTATTAATTGATTTTCTAATGTTTGACATTATAATTCCTTTAAATTTTTAATTTTCTATTATTTGCTAAGGTTTTGCTTTTAATTTTAGGTTTGCATTATTATATTTATATTAATAATCCATTTCAATTTTTAATGCCAAAGTATTAAACTTAATACTAGGTTTTTAATGATAATATTTCTCATAAATCAAAATATCCAAAAGTATTAATCCCAAATCTAAGGTTTAAAATTTAATTATTTTAATTAATTAATTCTTTGCCTAAGGTTTTCTTCGTTAATTAAAATCCAAGGCTTTAGGGTTATGACATTGAATTAATCAATTAAAACTAAATGGACATGTGAGATGAAATCAGAGTGATGAGCAAGAAGCGATGACCGCACGATCTATTTGGTAACCCTTTGTCTCAAGATCACTTGGCTTTCAAATAAATCTCATTTTTTCTAACTTCACAAAAGAATAAGAAAATCAGATTTTGTCTCACTTCACAAAGGAATAAGAAAATCAGATTTTCGTTTACAAAGAATCGCATGAAATATCATTTTAGCTCATTTTACAAAGAATCGTGTGAAATCTCATTTGTGTTCACTTTACAAAGGAGCATAGAAAATTCACTTTCTCCCAAAATCTCATTTTATCTTGAAATCTTGTTTTCGTGAGAAATCTCTTTGCGCTCACTTTGCAAAGAAGACAAGAAATCTCATGATTTAAGGCATATGTTGGAAATTTCTTTTATTCTTATTTTAGAGCAAAACCAGAGATTCGCAGGAAATCAAATTTTCAATGATAAACACAAACTCACTGAAAAATACCTTTTCGGGGTAAGTTTTAAGTTTCTCTCACTTCCTTTATAAGTTGCACACATTTTTGTTTTCACTCCCTCCTTTGTAAGTTGCACCCATTTTTGTTTTCACTCCCTCCTTTGTACGTTGTGTGTATTTTTATTTTCACTCCCTCCTTTGTAATTTGCGCATATTTTTGTTTTCACTCCCTCCTTTGTAATTTGCATGCATTTTTATTGAGCATAATTTCTCGTAAAAATAAAGATTTCATGGATTTAACCTACATTTGAGATAGCACCCACTTTGTGCATTAAAAGGTGTGCCAATGAATTTGTTGTGTATTTATGTAAAGTAGCGGATCAATTTTCTTTCAAATCCAATGAATTCATGTATTTCTCCTTATCTTCCATTAAACCAAGCAAATTTAACATTTTCCTTGTCGAGATTTTGCTCATTAATTCACGTGGATTGAAAAAATAAAAATAAAAGTGTCTAGAATTTCATAAAATTTTGCATGTGTCTAAATGAGCCAAATGGGTATCCAAATATATTTCTAAAGTTTAAAAATTCATTATGGATCATGAGATATTGCATTTAGAATTTTATGAGTTTGCTTCGAAATTTTGGTATTTCTAGAAAGAATTCAAGTCTAAAATTCTGAAAATTTGGTATCATTGTGAATATGAGCTCAATATATTCCCTTCAGTTTTTGAATCATCTCAAAAAGAGGTTTGTGGTAAGAGTTATGATTATTTTAAATTTTCATCAAATTGTAGGGCAAAAGTGATACATTTGAATAACTCTAAAATGAAATTTACTTTTTAAAACTTTTGAAAATCCTTTGAAGCTTAAATTATCTGAAATATTCACTCAAGAATAATTCAAATTATATGTAAATATTCAAAAATATTCAATCCAAATCACGGTAATTAAATCTGAGTCTTTCATCAAAATTTTAAAAATCTTGATATAGGTGAGTTTTCAAAGATCTAGATGCAAGCAAAAAAATTCAAATTATATTCAATATTTCAAGTGGGTCCCCAAATTGGGGTTAGTTGTGTAATGACAACAACAAAACCCTGAATTATCCTGTGTATAGGTCCCTTTGATCTCTTTCATTGTGGAACATGTAATTCGTTGATTTTCAGCATATATATATATAAGACTTGTGGCTATTTGCTTCATCCCTTGTTCTTTGTGTGTATGCAAGTTTGTATGGGAACCTTGTGGCTAGCATTTGTCCCTTCTTGGTGCAAGCTCCATAAGAAAGGATTTTCATGTTGCAATGAGACATGCTCACTTTATTGGCATGGATGGTTTATGTGTTCATTAATTCCATCACTACGCAAAGATCCTTTAGTCTTGGTGCATCACCACCTTTATAATAGGCTAGATAGGTTTTATATGATTTCTTTATTGCTTTCTTTCTAACCCTTTTTCCTCATGGAACTCGATAAAATAGGCAAAGTAGGAAGGAGTGCACCAAGAAGACATCTAGACAAGGAGTTGGTTTTGGTAAAAAATCCGATAGGTTGTCCTCAGAGCCACCTCCTAGGCTTCTTGGACTTCTAAAATTGTATGCTCTATACGAGGCATAGGCACTAAACATAGTTGATAACCATATTGGGTGGCCATTGTGTCAGAGCATGGATTGGACTTAGATCCAATCACCAATACCATGCATCACCATTTTATATATTATAGTGTTTAAGACAAATGTAGGACTTATTGTTTACTAAGAGATGATATTAAAAGCATGTGATTAATATGATATTAAAAGCATGTGATTAAATGTAGGTTTGTAAATGAGGTTCAAGCATGACCACTAAATAGAATATAACTTCAAGACCCTTACAATCAATGAAAATACATAGTGGTCATATAGGTAATAGTTAAAATTGAATATATAAGAATTTCAACGTAAAAATGATTAATATAAATAGAACTAGTCTCTTGTAAAGGACATCTCTTTGCAATCCTATTACAAATTCTACTTGTCTTAATTTAGGAATAGTATCATTTATTTCTTCATAATGGAATATATTAAATAAACTATGTTATTAGAAATAATAGTTGATAGACCCTCCTTATTATTATAAAATGTTGATTTAAACATTAATGGCAAGTTGCAAATAAGGAAAAACTTAAAAATGTTTGGAGATATAATATTAGGAATATTTTTGGAATATTTTATTATCATATAGACACAACCATGCACACCTTTGTGGCATTCCTAAAAATCCAAAAAATATTGCTCTTTGCAAAATATACAATTATTGGTCATCATATTTGAAGCTAATTCCAACATGTTTGTAAGTATGAATAACTCTAATAAGCTTGAAAAAATATCTCCATGTTTAATACTTTTGTAACAATTTCTTTTAGTATGTATATTATTTGGATAAGATGTATTAAGTTTCTAGCCAAATTTGATTGACTAGGACTCAAACCTAGGATGTTTGATTACTAATACCAATTATTTTAGGTTTAGGATTTCATTTTATTATACACTTTTTATGAGTATTTATTTACATAAATAATTTATAACATTTAATTTTGGAAAAATTATGTTTTATTGGGATAAAAATGATTCATAGATAATTTGGATGCACTCAAGGGTTGTGAGCTTCATAGCCAATGTCACCCATATGAACTCTCCTTATATGTGATGAATTACGGCTTCAAATTATGTTAAAATATTCAAATTATCACTCTAATGATTTTAAAAGAATAAGAAAATCAAATTTAATGTAATGATATGGATTATTTCATCATAGTTGACTCTTTGTTAATAAATATTATTTATCGTAATTGTTGTTAAAATTCAATTATTGAATGTATTAAAAGAATAAAAAAATGAGACATAACCATAAAGGAACAAAGTGTCATTCATATGCAAAATCAAAAATATGAATTGCAAGAAAATGAGAATTTTATTCACATATAGACTTCATATAGAAGATATGTAAAAACAATATATATTTTTTTAATTGGTTATATGGGATTAAATAGACCCACTTGTATCACATCATAATTATATAATGGTATTGCAACAGCTGACAATTATGCATAATTATGCATGTATCACTTGGCACAATTTGAACTTAAGTCTCTCCTTAAATTTTGAGGAATTTCATCGATTGAACTAATGTCACTTGATAATACAAATTATTATACATAGCTTGAGCAATCTAAATTTTATTATGTATAATAAAAGATGAAGATATACCATTTGAAGAATAAGTAATTTATTATCCAATAATTCTTAAATGTTTGGCCACATCCCCCATCACTTGTATTGACTTGGTAACGACATGAAATTTACATTGATACTTTAAAATTATAATAAAAAGGACATGATTTAAAAACCAAATCGTTTTAAAATTTTATTAAATTTGAGAGTAAAAATTACAAAATAAAAAATTTAAATTTAAATCCTTCACATTATATTTTAAACTTATCAATATTTTAAATAATTTTTAATTTCTTCATTTTAAGTTATATTCATAAAGATTTGCACCTTTTGCATTGGATTTTAAAAAATACCAAATGAAAACTAAAGTGAGATCAATTATACCTCTTAAAATCCCCGTGAGTGTGGTCTACCGGCAAGGATGCCACTTACATTATCGGTGATCTAGATTCAATCCTTATAATGGATGTGTATAAGAAATATTACTTTAAAAAAATAGAGATTAAGTGTATTGCATGTGATTGCTTTTCCTCTACCTGCTCTTAGGTCTATCACTTCCTTTGGTGGATAATCTGATTTTCCCTTTGATAAATCATTCACATAGTTAGTTTTAGGTGATTTAGTTTGAATATATATTATCAAATTATCATTTGAGTCTTATTACAAGACTTTAACTATAGAGCTTACAACTATGTTTTCGTGACTATTTTCTCAATAAAGGTGGAAACTGGAAAGTATTATTAAAGAATATCCATGCTAAAGATAGAATATAACTCCACATAAGATGGAAGGTCTAGCTTAAATATAATTTCTCACTTTTTAAATGAGGATGAACGGCCATAATGGAATGGTTTTGTCATTATTAGTTCACAAGTGTTTTTCCATTTGAATATGTATCTACAATGCTTGTCAGACCATTATTTGTTATTACCTTATATTATTGTCAGACAATGCTTGTCATGTCTTTATATGCATTTGGCATATCTGAGTGTATTGCAATATGTTAGAGCATGCTATTATTTGTGATGGATGCACATGATGATCTTAGTTATTTTGACTGGTTCTATTAAAGAATAATTAAAATATTCTAAGATAAGATTGAAATATATTTTTCATTTACGTTCAAAACTTGAAATCTATAGTTAATAGTATATATATAATTTATAGCTGTAAGTTTATTTTAGCTGTACAAGTTTTAGTTTTTTTTAAAGGTTTAAATTCTACTGGTATAAAGGGACTGAGACTTATCATTAAAACTTTTATAAATTTATTTAAAAATAAATAAATAAAACTTATTAAATATATGATTTTCAGCAATTATGTTAATAAAAATAATAATTAAATTCTTATAAATCATATTTTCTTTGTAATAAATATAATGAACTAAATGTCCATGGGTTAGACAAATAATTACATAAAGAATTTCACACAAGAGACAAAGGTTCCAATTTTATGAATGAACTTTAACATGTGTCTATAATATTGAGGTAATTTATTAGAAGCGAAGAATTTCACACTATAAACCAAGGTTCCAATCCTATGGTTAAACCTTAACTATTAACATTTAATCAAAATACATGAGTTTATTTGGTTAAATAAATCAACTTTATAATCAATGGCTCATGTTTAAATCTTAATAAATGACATATACATAAATAATTGTCAAAATATTATTGCATTTTATAATGTCCTTATATAATTTTTTTAAATACAGAATAACTCATTAACAATATAATATAAGTGAAACCTAATTAAATAATTATTGGAATGACTAAAAATATATTATATAAATAAAATTGAAATCAATATTATCGATCCAAAAGTGAGTGAGTCAAGAATAAGTAGAAAATGTAAGCAATAACTAGGAAGAAAAGTGCAAGTAAGGAGTGAGAACCACTTCTTCTTACTCCATATCTTAGGAGAAACTCAAAATTTAAAGGATTTAAAAATATAGATAGCACAACAAGAAAGTCATTTTTAAAAAGTCCTTACTAGAAGTAAGGATGACATAGTTGAATGTAAGGATGCCCTAGTTGGAAGTATGGATCCCCTCATTAGTGATAAGAGGAGAAGAGAACCTATAAAAAACCCTATCCAAGTAGTAAACTACACCAGAAATCATTATCAAGGATGAGATGATCAAGAATGAGACCACTCAAAAAGAAACTAAAACTTTTACCACTACGATAAACTTACGACTATAAATTATATATATATATATATATATATATATATATATATATATATATATAGATTTTAATTTTTGATTATTACGCCGATAGGCGTCCTACAATGGCAGCCAAGAAGGTCATCTACACCGTAAACAATATTAATATTTTATTAAAAAAAATCGACATAAAGAAAATTATCAATAAGTATAAGATACATAAAATAACTCTCATTTCTTAGGGGTGTGATAGATAGGCGGCTCTAGATTGATAACTCTCGACATTTATAGATATATATATTTTATATATCTAAGCTAGTTGGACTTAAATGAAATCATTATCCAAGTAGTAAACTACACTAGCTTCCTTGAGACCACTCTATAATCAATACTATTTTTGTTGATATTTATTATATATTATTAGAGGTAATCTATTGGAAATGTAGGCATATATATAGAGAAGGAAATTTGGTAGCATAAAATATAATCAACCGTAGTATTGATCTTTATTTTGGTAAAATTCAAATTTTAAAATATAATTGACCAAGTAAGATTTCTATCTCTTAATGGAAATGATATCAAATGAGATTTTATCTCTTTACGAAAATGACATCAAGAAATTGATTGTAAGAACATTTGTTTTTATTAGGTAAAGAAGGGATTTTAAGGATCCTCGAACCTGAGGGTTTTGAGAGGGACCCACAACCCGAGATGAGGGTTTTGAGAGGATCCCACAACCATTACAACAAGCTCCAAAAGGGTTACCCAACAACAAGCTCCAAAAGGAGAAATACAATTTACACCCAAAAGGGTAACCCACCAACGAGGAGCAAAGGCTGAAAAACTAGCCACCAACCCTCCTACATAAAGTACAACAATAAAGTCCTAGAGGATATGAACTGAATGTACCAAATGGAGAACATCACCACACCCATCTAATGGGAGTAAACTAAAACCAAGAGCAGATCACTCCGCCTAGCAAAGGATCTAAGGCTTACACTTGCAACGGTTCGAAAGAGAAAGTAAAAAACTATGAGTCGCCTAAACCGAAGCAAGAGCCGCAAAACAAGAACAACTTCTCTCAGGTACAAGAAAAAGGAGATAGCAACATTTCACATCTCACCTGAGAGGAAGAAGGGTAAGATCTAAAAAAAATAAGCCTTAAAACCCTTGGGTCAAACACACTACCATTTTTGGAACTGAAGAAAGAGATCTATATAGACCCTCGAAGCTAGGAAACCCACCAAAGACGAGATCAAAAGCCAAAAACCACTGCAGCATAACAACCCACTTTCACCCTAACTAGTTTGGGTTGGTATTTGGCCTTGTCTCCCCAGAACAACCAAATATAGAAAGAAATTATCAAACCTAGAAGAAAGCGACACAAACCAGCCATGAACCCACTACTGGTAGAGAACCCTAACAATAAAACCATCCAAGCACCATTTAACCAAAGCACCCAAGCTATCAAAGCTGAAGCCATCCAAGGGAACACCGTCATATTTTTGTAGCCAAACACCATACCAAGCTCACCCCAACAGGTTTGGGTCTATAGATGACCCTTTCCTCTCCCTAGAAAGCAAAAAAATCATGAAACTACGAAACCCAAAATAAGTGCTGCATAATCGAACCAAGTCCCCGAAACTAGCAAACAACACAAAAAATGCAACCACCAACACACCCACCAAACAGAGCGAGAGCCAACCAAGGGGTCAATAGCCATAATTTTCCACTACATTATAACAGCCCAGGATCACCCCTACAAGTTTGGTTCAGCATTCAGCCCTTTGCCCTAGGTAAGAGTGATAATGTCAAATCCAGAGAGCATAACATACCAGCAAAACCCCTAGAAAGCAAAACACCCTGGTCACGAACCACAACAGAGAAACTAAGCATGACTATCAACCAAATCTAGAATAGGAGAAATAAGGCCTCCCTCTCAAAAGGTTTCAAAGGATCGAAACCAAAGCAGAAGTGAAAGCCCTCACGAAGGAAACCCTCATGGGCCCTCTATACCATGGTGAGGCTCAGACCGTCTTTGCCATGGTGAGTCTCAAGCCCTCTCAGGCCCTCCTTGATTGTAAAAACATAACACACTGAAGAAAATGAAAATATAATAAATAAAAAAACAAATAAAAAATATCTATAATAAAAAATATATTAAATATGATTTGCTTAACCTAACATTAAAATGATCCTTAATAAAAGTTATATAAATCTTATATATAAACATCAACATTCAAATTTCCCTTTTACTAAAAATATAATTAAAATCAACATTCTTAAATATAAAAACTAATAAACAAACCCATCAAACAATTTCAAATTAAAAAAAAACAAACAATATTAAAAAAACAATAATATAATTCATTAATATATATATTAAACACACCCCTCTGCTTTCAAATAAGACTCTTTGAAATAAGAGGCTACTCTGATGTCCTATGGACTAATATAGCTAGTATATATTAAACACACCCCACTGCTTTCAAATAAGACTCTTTGAAATAAGAGGCTACTCTAATGTCCTATGGACTAATATAGCTAGTATTGTAATTTCTTTCTTCTTCTTTTTCTTTTTTATCTAATATTCTTTAATACTTTGCCCTGCAGGAACTAATATAACTAATATTGCAGTTTATTTTTTCTTCTTTTTCCTTTGTTTACATGGTTTTTCTAATATTCTTTAATAGTAGCATACTTTTCCTTAACATTAGTTTATCTGCTTTGAATATTGTAAAAAAAAAATTCTAATACTCGCATGCTTTTCCTTAACATTGGTTCATTTGTTTTAAATATTATAAATTTTTTTATAATATTTTAGTTTTGTATTTTTTTATATATATAATATTAAATAAAATCTATTTTTTTTTAATGAAGGTTAGTGTGAGAAACTCTTACTAAGGTATTTTTATCCCAATTATAATTTTTAATAAGGGTGAGAATTGATCTTATAAATAAGGATTAAACCTTGAACCTTCCGAAAAAGAACTAATACCCAAACTTTGAACCTATCTTGAACCTCCCGAACTATTACACTATCCTCAAGTAATAAAATATGATAATTTTACAAACATACATAAAATCCTTAAATAAACATATCTCAACTATTAGCTAAAGGTCAAACATTTCTAATCACAAATTGTTTTTTTTTGGAGGAGGTAGATTACTTTCAAGTTAATTTCTACCTACAACATGCCAACCTAATGCAAAGGATAACTCACCTTTACAAATAAAGGTCAAACATGTCTCAACTACTCACTATTTTTTGGGTAAATGACTCTCTGTCAATTTCCACTTGTAACATGTGTTCACCTAATGTAGAAGACTATTTACCTTGACAACCAAACCTAAGACGTCTAATCTCAAGAGTTGTGTTTATTAACATTATTTTGATGTATTGTTTCTTTTAATTTATATATCTTTTATTTGTTTATTTATATATAAATAAGAATCAGTAACACTTTTATTCGATATGAGGTAGTATTTCACTAGGTAAATGACTCTTTGTCAATTCCCACTTGTAACATGTGTTAACCTAATGTAGAAGACTATTTACCTTGACAACCAAACCTAAGACGTCTAATCTCAAGAGTTGTGTTTATTAACATTATTTTGATGTATTGTTTCTTTTAATTTATATATCTTTTATTTTTTTATTTATATATAAATAAGAATCAAAGTTAAAAAGGCCCTATGAACCATAGTTTGCTAGGTAAAACAAAGTTAAAAAGGCCCTTACCCTCTAGAGAATCAAAGTAGAAAAACCAACTTACAAACAGTCGGCCGCTACCAACCAACCTATTCCTTTTAACTATGTCGTGATTTCAACCCAAATCTTCTCAAAAATGAAAACCGCTCCACACTATCCTAAACAGACTTAGAAGTTGTGTATATAAAAAAAAAAAAAAAAAAACCCAACTCTAGTGGATCCTTTGCTTGTGTTACCCTATATATATTATATATATATATATGAAATAATATTTTTGTTAATATATATATATATAAACACAAGAATGGGTAACACTTTTACTGATATAGGGTAAGATTTTTGATCGAACTCAAGCACTACTCCTATAAGCCCTAGCCTACTAGGTAAAACAAATTCAGTAGGATCCCTACCCCCTGCCCTATACCCTATAGAAACTCAAAACTGAAAAACCAACCGACAAATAGTTGACTGCTATCAACCAACCTATTCCCTTTTGAGTATGTCATGATTTGGACCCAGATCTTAAAAAAAAAAACTAAAACTCTACACTATCCTAAACAGAATTAGACATCCTCTATTTAAAAAAAACAAAACCAACTTTGGTAGATCCTTTACAAACCAATTATCTAAGCACGTGGTATATATATATAAAGAGAAACGACAATAATTTTACTTATCCAAGCCGAAAAACCAACCAACAAACAATCGACTTAAACTAGATCTCCCAAAAAAAATTTAAAACTTCACACTATCCTAAACAAACTTAAACATCCCCTACATATTTAAAAAAAAACAAACTCACCAAACCAAGTCTGATGAATCCTTTACAAACCTATTATCTAAGCACATATTCACAACATCATTTCATCACTACTAAGGGCGTTTTTCATAACGTTAAGATCCCCTTAACCATGTTCACAAAAATATAATTTCATTACTATAATTTATTTATATTTAGATCTCCTTAACCATGTTTACAAAAATATCATTTCATCACTATTATTTATTTACTATTATTTATTTATATATATAAGAAACGGTAACACTTTTATTTAATATTGAGTAAGACTTCTAATCAAACTTACTCTCTTATAATTTATAAACCTTAACATGTTAGGTAAAATAAAATCAGCACGATCCCTACCTTCCAGAAAATCAAAACCGAAAAACCAACCAACAAACAACCAGTTGTTACCAACTAACCTATTCCCTTATGAGTATGTCATGGTTTAAACCCAGGTCTCCCAAAAAAAAATCTAAAACTTCACATTATCCTAAACAAACTTAGACATCGCCTATAAAAAAACAAAACCAACTCTCATTGATCCTTTACAAACCAATTATCTAGGCACATGTTCGCAACAATATTTTTTTTTTTTTATTACATAGGAGAGTTGGTCACAACCACACTATTTTTAGTAACTCGACAAGCGCAGTTATTGTTGATTTGAGGTGAAGGGGAGTACCAGTTGCTCGAGATTTATACCATCGTCTGGCACGCATTCAGAAAATTTAAATCAGACTACTACCTTTGCAAACAAGTTGTTTCCATGGTTTGAATGTATTCTTGATAAATGCTTAGCCAAACAAACATTTACCAATCCACCAACCTATGCATGTTCACAACAATATCATTTCACCACTATTAAGAGCGTTTTTCATAAAGTTTAGATCCCCTTAACCATATTTTTTATAATATCGAATCTCAATATATAATAATATTAAAATAAATAATAACCTTCGTAGGCGTAAAGAAAAATGAAATTATCGCCCGACCCTCTTACAGTTTAGCAACGCAACGTATGGATTTGAAGTTCTGTCCCGCTTAAAACAAAGCTAACAACATTAACTATTATTAACGTTACATGAGCATTACACATTTGATATCAACTAAAACATTTTTATAATAGCCACGTCACTTATCCTCACTCTTAATCATGCATGCAGTCTGCCTCCGTTTGTCAACAATAACAATTATTTGATTTTCTTTGAATGTTAGGTTAGGCCCTATATCCTTACTGAAATACCTACAAGTTTAAAAACATTTAAACGTGTCATCTTCTAGGGAAGAGGATTGTACACACCACCAAACTTGGACGTAGTGTCTTGTCATAAAGCCTTTAAAAAGGCATATCCCATCACTAGCCAACATGCCATGTTACAAGAGCATGTGACCCTTGTAAATTAAGAACTCTTGAACAATGAATAAAGACAAACAAACATGGTATTAGGTTATTTTGTTCATGCATCCCCAGAGTTTGGATATTTTCTCTCCATGTGAGGATAGCATTTTTGTCGGCGTATCTTAATTTATTGAATGTATCTTGGTATTGACAAGAGAAGAATAAAAAAAATCTAGTTTTAACATAACAAAACAAATAAAAGCTGGTCAAAATAAATGAGATATAATTTTTTTTTGTAATGAAGAAGCTTTATATTAAAGAGGCTTAATCATACAAAAAGGGTGGGTGGAATTGAGCACACCCCGAGTCCCCGAGTCCAAAACCACACTAACTGCTGACCACGCAGTTAGGAAGACAACAACAAAACAACTTTAAGCTATTACATCGTAGACATCAAAAGAAAGTAGGCCTGCAAGCATTTAAGCATTGTCCGACGCCGCCCCAACCACCACCATTATCCGGCTCAGAATGGCCCCAACCATCATCAACAACACCATTGCCCTCTTGAATCTCCGTTTGCCCATGAGGCGCGGCAGCCTGTGGGGGAGGAGAAGAAGAACCATCTCCCCAACTCACCGTCGGAGTCAAAGGCACAGAACGAGCAGCCAAATCCCATGCATTGGTATGAACAGAAGTCGGGGGACAAACATCCCACCCAGAATTGGGACAGGAAGAAGAAGCACCACCTGCAGAGTTGCGTTTAGCAGCAGGAGGAGGCTGCGGCCAGTGTCGAGCATTGCCACCTGAACGTGAATGGTCGTTGTCTCGGGACCCAACACCAATAGACCGAGGACGCCTCCGGGTGGGAGGAGCATCAGGAGGCACGCGACTCACCGTGCATGGTGCATTTTGCCAGTGGTCCATCAAAGTGCGTAAATACTGCAACTCCACATTTACCTTCTCCACTTGGATATGAATCTGGAACCAACAATCATAAAAAACCATATATCTATCAGCAAGAGAAAAATGCAAAGAAGGTTCTTGCTGATGGAAAACAACTTTATTCCGAGTTTTCCATAGATGAAACAAAATGCCCACTCTAAAAATTTGCCAAACTGCACCAAGTTTATCGTTAAATCTGATAGGGTCACCAAGTAAAACATGCACCCAAGAACAAGTATCAAGCATGTAGGGACTGAAGAAAGAAAGAATCCAATCCCAAGCTTCTTTGGCTCGAGGACAGGACCAAAACAAATGAAGAATGTCCTCCTCAACACCACAATTCATACAAGTAATATTGTCAACACCCATATACCGAAGCCTTTGCCCCACAGGAAGACCCTTAAACAACAGGCTCCAAGCAAAAAAGGCTTGTTTGGGTTCAAGAAATTTGGCCCAAACAACCTTGAATCTTAAGCTCCATCGAGATTGCAAGGAGACTAAGTCCCATCGGGCATTCAATTTATCTGACATGGGAACCATTGGAGATAGCCAAGAATACCCCAAGGAGGGTTTGTATTTTATAAAAGAAAGCTTATTAGGCCAAGACCAGTCAGACCACCATGGTTTTTGATAATGTCTAAAAACCTTAGACCAAATCATAAGAGGAGTGGAATCCACAACAACATCATAAGTACTCTTATCTGCAGGAGATAAACTGAAATATTGCATAAAATGATTCCAAGGGATCCAATCTCTAGTATGAAAATTCATGAAATCAGACAGGTAAGCAATACCCTTTCTATAAAATCATTGAGCTCGAATCCACTGTACCTGAGCAAGAGGTGCTCCTTGATAAACAATAGCAGAGGACCACCAAACATTAAGGAGGGGAACAGAAGCACCAACCTTAGTCTTACCTCCATTCCATGAAATCCAGGGTTTAAGAGCCTCCCAAGCTTTCCAAATACTACGAATAACAAAAGAGCCTAAAATTTTAATAGGTACAGATGCAGTAAGAATGGTTTGAAGGTTTAAACCTTTCCATACACGTCTACCATAAGGCAGACCAGTAGAAAGACAATGTCTGACTAAAATCTTCCAGATTTCATCCCCTTGAAGTGCCCTACAAATCCATTTAGCACAGAGAGCAAAACCTTGTTTTTGACAGTCAAAAAGACCCAAGCCACCAACTTTCTTCGGGAGGCAACAAATTTCCCATGCCACCCTGTGAAACCCTTTCTTTCCAACAACATTAGACCATAGGAAATCTCGAAGCAATTTGTCCAACTTGGCATAACAAGCAGCAGAAGGAACCCAACATGAAGAATAGTAAACATGAGTAGAAGCCAAAACCTTAGAACAAATTTGAAACTTTCCAGCTAAAGAAAGCTTCTTAGAAGACCAATACAGAAGCTTCTTTTCAACTTTATCAACCACATAATCCCAAAGTCTGGCAGGAGTTCCTTGAAAAGCAAAGGGAATGCCAAGAAATTTAAAAACTTCCCCAGGTTGAATCCATCTCCAGGGTTTATCAGCTAACCAAGAAGGCATAACCCTTCGAGATTGTCTATAGCAGGAGGTTTTTCTCCATTGAATACTAGAGCCAGAAGCTTGACAAAAAGTATCAAGGCAATCAAGAGCTTGAGAAACAGATTGCTCATCCTCTGCTACAGTAAGAAAAGAATCATCAACAAAATGACCATTGATTAGTTGCGAATTCGAAGAAGGCAAAGCAATGCCTTTAAGAAGGCCTTTTGAGGCTCTATCAGCAAGCAGATAACCAAAAGCTTCAGCAACAAGAATAAACAGGGAAGGAGCCAAAGGGCAACCTTGTCTGATAGATCTGGCTAATTGTATGCGTTGGGATGGGCAGCCATTAAGAGTAAGCACAACGGAAGCATCTCTAAATAACATGAGAACTGAATTGATAAAAAACTGGCCAAAACCCAAAGCTTTAAGCATCGCAGTAATAAAGAACCATTCAATTTTGTCATAGGCCTTTTCAAAGTCAATTTTGATAAACAAAACATCTTGACCAGAAGAGGAGGCCCATTCCATTCCTTCCCAGACTCCAATCACATTATCGAGAATGTATCTCCCCTGAACAAATCCAGTCTGCTCCGACCGAATGATAAGAGGGAGAAGAGGCCGAAGCTTAAGAGCCAAAGCTTTAGCAATAATCTTATAACTAACATTAAGCAAAGTGATAGGCCTCCAATTGGTAATAAGCTCAGGATCTCCTCCCTTGGGAATGAACTTAACATTGCCTTTATTAATAATGGATCCTAAAGAACCAGTTAAAATAGCTTCCTGATAGACTCTAAGGAGATCGGAACCAACAAAATCCCAGCACTCCTTATAAAATTCACATGGAAAGCCATCCAGACCAGGTGCTTTGTCATTGGCCATTTGAGATAAAGCAGCTTCAAGATCACTAAGGGTCAAAGGAGTATCACAAAAATCCCTCTGAGCCTCAGAGAGCTTAGGAGGTATGACATTACAACAAGCATCTACAACAGCTTGACGAGCAGCAGAAAGGCCTTGAGAGGCAAAAACATGCTCATAATGCTTGACAAAAGCAGAGGTTATATCTGATAAAGCAGTGAGACGGGTTCCATTAACCTAGATGGCTTCAAACTGAGTAGTATATGCAGGAGGCCGAAGCCGTTGAAAAAACTCTTTGGTTACTCTGTCACCCACTTTCAACCAGTGGAGTCTGGCTCTTAATTGAGCCCCTTTTGCTTCATACAGGTCAATTTTCCTCAGCTCATGGCGGAGAGCAGCAACATAAGCTTGCAGATCCGGGCAAAAGGGGGCAGCCTCTAAATGGAGTGTGGCTTTTGCAAACTCAGAACGCAGAACCTGGTTAGAGTTCCTTCTTCTTTTGGCAACCTCAACTCCTAAAGAGCGAAGAAGAGAAGTGGTGCGGGTTATAGCAGAATTCCACCATTCAATCCAACCATAATCAGAAGAAGGTCTGGGCAAAATATTCCACATTCAAAAAATATGAGCTTTCATAGCAGGATGATGCAGAAAGGACACATTCAAATAAAACTGGGAGGAAAAAGTTCGTGAGGAACTCTGAGTAGACTCAATTGAAAAAACAATAGGAACATGGTCCGACAAGGTAGAGCCTGGGAAAATGAAAACTGTAGGCAAGGAAGGGGATAAACGAGCAAATTTAAAATGATTATCGACAGAAAGCATAGCTCTATCCAGGCGTTTCAAAACCCTAGCATCCCCTGCTTGAAATTTAGACCAGGTATACCACTGCGCGTCATCAAAATCAGTAGGGGAATAACAAATATTAGGGTCGAAAAGGCTCAACTTATTTTTCAAAAAATAAAAAGCTTCCCGCTCTCCAGCACACCAACGGTTAGGCGCCAAACTCTTTTTATCAAAAGCTTTTTCAACCATATTAAAATCACCACATAAAACCCAAGTGGCGAAAGGTAAATTAATAGCCAACCACCGCCATAAAGTACACCTGTCAGGCGGCTCAGTGGAGGCGTACACATTAATTATTCCAAAAGACTTACCATTCAATTCCAATAAAGTCCATACCGCTTGATTAGATGGGTCACATCCCCAAGAAACAATACTCGAGTACCACCTCGAAGCAAGAATAGTGACGACACCACCTCTCCCACCGGAATGATTGGTGGTATGAAACGTGCCATGGGGCGACAGAAAAGAACAAGCACACTACAAATTAAAATCTAAAACTTTCACTTCTTGTAGACAAATAAAGTCCAGAGAACCATACGTGTGAGTGACCTTGGATAACTCACGATGGATCGAATATTTACGGACTGGATCCGTCAGTCCTCTCACATTCCACGAAAAGAAAATCATTGAGAACGAGCAGTTGGGATATGATCCATACTAACATCCCCCGAGTCTCCCAAAGCACCAAGAGACCCAAAGGAGTTTGACCCAAACTGCTCATTACCACCCCCTTGATTAGCACGATAAGCTTCCTCTGTTTGGCGGCGTTTATCGGAGTGCACACCTTCTCGCATAGGACTACGAGAACGACGTGCTTTAGCAGAAGAATTGGGCCCTTCTAGAAGGGGAAGCCGAAAGGCCGCAGAAACATATTCCTCCAGGGAGGAGGAAGGACCCGTAAGGGCCAAAACTCCCTGGGACTCAGACACCACCTGAGCATATGCCGACGGAGACCAAGAAGAAGGCACATGCACAACGACATTAGCAGGAACCACAGAAGCAGGAACAAGAGTCGAAATAGGAGCCGAAGGTGGGTCTACGGGGACAGAGTTTGACGGATTGGCTTGATGGGTATTCACAGAACCTTGAGCACGAGGTTTCCTCTGCACAACTTGCCATTCCTCTTGTCCCCCAAAAGCACTCCCAGAACCCCCGACCGTTGGAATGGCTGGTGGAGCAGGAGGTGGTGGGGGAGTTTGAGAAAATTTGCCCACCATGAGTGGGCAATCCTTTATCTTATGTGACGAGGATTGACAACGGAAGCAGGTGTTCAGAAGGTTAATGTATTGAACCCTCTGCTTCAGAACTTGGTCCCCAATTTCAATATCAATAAACTCGGGTAAATCCTTGGTAAGATCAACTTTCAGGCAAACCCGCTTGGTAGGACGAGCAGAAAAAAAAGTGGGGAGGCTCAAAGCAGACAAACTTTCCTAAAGGAGCTATCAAAGACTCCATAAGCTGCCAGCAAGGCAGAGGAAGATTAGGAAATTCAACCCAAACAGGGACCTCCAGGGAAGAGACAGACGCAACAGAAAAATCCCTATGATACGGTTGCAGAATAAGCAGAGAATTACGGACCGTCCAAGGTCCTTTGGAAAGCATTTTTTGTGCATGCACAGGATCATCAAAACGAAAAAGGAAATAACCCTTGGTAAGATTTTGCACATTAACCACTTTAACGCCATATGGGCCCCAAACTTGGTTTACCCAGGTACGCAACAAAGTATCATTAGGGATACGTCCCAAAAAATAACCAACAAGATGGAAACATTCATACCATTGACAAGCTTTTTGAAATTCCTGAACAGGGATAACCACTTTAGGAACAAGAGCATTACCTCGTGAACAACCTTCGGGAGGAACTTGCGTGGTCTCTTCCCTGGCGCCATGACGAGCTCCGGTGGCTGCAGTATCAACTGAGCCGACCGATTGAGCAGCCACCATGATAAATAGGGGCGATTACACCGCCCTAGGCGGCGGTACTGTGACGTGGCAAACCTAAAGCAAGGACAATCCTGCGAGAGTGCAATCTGCGCAGTATGACAAGATAACACAAACCCTAGAGATTAATGCATGCAGGGTGGTCTCCAGGCGTGCTCTCGGCTCTTCTTTCTTCTTAGTTTTCCTATGGAGATTGTTTTCTTGGCATGTATGTTGACAAGAGAAGAATAAAAAAATATAATTAAAGTAACTTTTAGTATATATTTGGTTTTGTGGAGATTGTTTTCTTTTTACATTTATCTTTGTAAAAGGTTTTGTATCGCTCCAAATTTTTTGCACCCTTACCTTCAAGCTATAGGATCCGTGCCCAAAATGGGGATGCGAGAAGGATGAGACAATACCTCGGACTGAGAGGCCCTTTGAAGGTCCCGCCTCTTGGGGGAGGGTTATAAGGGTGAATTTTCGATGGATGGTGGGTTCACCAGGAAACTTTTGAGTGGCAGTTTCCACACCTAGGTTGATAGTGGGTTTGATGTGTACATTTTTATACTCGATCATTCAATTCCTAGGTTTGGCTAAGATGAATCTAAATTACTCTATATGCCAATGCTGATTTAGATGAATACAGAAAATAGGAATGAATGCTAAACACAGAGAATATGCTAACTAGAACATAACATACTTGATTTCGGATGTCTGATGAAGATTCTAAGTTTTGTAACAGTCCAGATCGCCTCAATTTGTACATAATCGTCTGAGATCAGACGAGATCATCGTCAATCTGACGAATTCGTCAGAAACCTGCAATCATAGAAACAAATACAAAATACCAAAAATACAACTACAAAAACGAAGGGGAACGATAGAAATAACAGTAAATTTACCTAAATGACAAATCCAAATAGCAATTAAAGAGGAAATACATCAACTTCACAATTTATTTTGATTTTATCATGCATTTATATTATATGAGGTGAACTCCAAGATGCATAAATATAATAATTTAAGATAGTGCAGAAATATAATGGGAAAATGCAAAAAAAAAAACTAAGGAAATGCAAACTCTGGGCTCTGATTGCCCCCAATCTAGACTACAGTCAGGATGGCCTCCAATCGTACGAGATTGTCTGCGCTCCTCGACAGGATCATCCAAAATATTTTGGAATTGCTTGCGATGATCCGATCTTGCTTCGACTAAAAAATAGTAAAATTCTTGCAAGAAAACATGAAATACCGAATACAAATGATAATTCCAATGCACAAGGAGCTAAATTTGCAAGGAAATCAGTCAACCAGGAGATTCAAAGGGGGTTCAGGGGAATCCATGGGGATAAAATATGAAAAACCTAGTTTATATAGGATTAGGAAGAGGTTAGGAGGTTGGAGATCATCCTAATTTGGGAGATCTCCAACGGGGGAGACTCTAACTGTGCAGACACGCTTTCTGCCCAGGTTAGAGAAGCTATTAGAACAGAAGCTAATTATGAAAATTCAGTTTTGAGACGAAATTGTCTGGATGTTCTGTTCTAGATGAATTCATCAGATCTGGGGCGATTTCATCTAATCTATGACGATATCGTCCAATGGTCAAAACAAATCCTAAAAATGATGCAAAAAATGGGGAAAGCATGTTAAGATCCTGCTATAAAATAAACTCAAATAACATACTCTCACACAATTTCTTGGAAATAACTCACATAAAAATCACATTAATATAACAGAAATTTGCATAAAGAACAATCTCACAATAGAACTGAATCGCAGGCCTCTTCGAGGGGGCAACCTCCTTCAATACTTCATTAATTTTGCAAAAGATGGTTACATTGGTGCCCTTTTGGGTATTTAAGGAGTTTCCTTCCAAGGTTGGCTTACATGCAAAATGCCACCTGGATTACATGCATAATGCCACCCGAATTACATGCATAGTGCCACTTTGAATTACATGCACAATGCCACCCGAATTACATGCACAATGCCACACGAATTACATGCACAATGCCACACGAATTACATGCACAATGCCACCTATCTACCATGTGTTACATAAAAAAGGGTGCCATTTGTCATAGGCACTACCTAAGCTAAAACTTAGAACATTACAAAATATTAATCATGGGTACTACCCACGTTCACTAGGAATTATTACATCAAGGAAGTTATTACATTAAGGGTTAGGATGAGATCCTAACATGCCCTTCTCCTTGAAGAAGCTTTGTCCTCAAAGCTAAAAATGAGGAAACTGTTGTTGGAGTTGATGGAGGGACTCCCATGTAGAATCCTCCGGTTGAAGTCCATGCCACTGAACCAGGACCTCTGTGATGGTACGGTTGCGAGTTCGACGATACAACAGCTGCTTTGGTGCAAGTAAGATGGAGCCTTCTTCATCCAATCCGGGAAGTGTTGATGGAACCTGTACCTTGGAGCTGCCCAAAATGTAGGAGGGAGGCATGAGTGGAGGGTGCCCGTACTCTGCCTCTGGTTGCGGTATGATAGGAAGTGTTGTACCACCATTCGGCCAAAGAAAGCCATTTTTCCCAATGAGTAGGATGATCGGAGGCAAGTAGCGAAGGTAGGTTTCCAAGCGATTATTAACAACCTCCGTTTGACCATCCGTTTGCGGATGGTAGGCTAAACTCATTGTGAGCTGAGTCCCCTGCAACTTAAACAACTCTTGCCAAAAATTGCTAGTAAGGCTGGGATCACGATCGGATACAATGGAGGTTGGCATGCCATGAAGGCTAAATATGGAGTCAAGGAAAATTTGGGCAATAGTGAATGTTGTGTAAGGATGGGTTAGGGCACAAAAGTGAGCATACTTTGAAAGGCGGTCCACTACCACAAAAATAACAGACTTGTCTCCATATTTAGGTAGCCCTTCTATGAAATCCATAGAGATGTCAGTCCACACCTGATCCGGTATCGGCAAGGGTGGAAGAGTGCCCGAAGAGTGCACTATTTCTCTTTTCATCCTTTGACCTGTGTCGCAGTCTGCCACAAAAGAGCGAATGTCCTGTTTCCTACCTTTCCAAAATAAGGTGCGCTTGAGTCGCTCATAAGGTGGTCTGATATTGGGAGGTGTACTATCCGGAAATAATGGAATGGCATGGTCGTGAGAGCGATGCAGTGGTCGTGTGATGGGTTCTAAAAATATGGCCTCATGTTTGTGGAGAATCTGTTGCATGTCTTGTGGGATTTCACCCATTGGAGATGTGGATGGCTGGATGGAGAATAGTTGTGCAATGACCCCACGTGATGATTTCTTTAGCAATTTCTCCATGCCATTTGAACTGATAATTTGAGGTGTTCCTGTCGGGGAGCCCTTGATGATGTGTGTTTGTCCGTTCTGGAAGAACTGCATCCAAAGTTTAGCAAAGTTCCAACTGATAGTGCCCAACGTACTCAACCATTGGCATCCCAAAATAATATCACATCCACCCAAATGGAGGGCAAACATGTCCTGCTTGAGTTCATAATCCCCTATCTTGATTTTAACATTGTGACACTTTCCTTTACAAGATAAGGTTCCCCCATTGGCTACCATGACCTCAAAGGAATTACAATTGTGGATATAGCAATTTGCCCGTTGAGCAACTCTAGGGTCAATGAAGTTGTGCGTGCTTCCCGAATCCAAAAGGATGGAAAGACGTTGGCCCTTGAAACATCCTCGTAACCTTCATGGTTTGAGGAGTAGTAATGCCTGCAAGGGCATGGATTGTAATTGATGTCTCAGGTTCCTGTTTCCCTTCTTCTTGTGGAGGAGGTGTTTGCGGAGGGTCCTCATCCTCATCACTCTCGTCAACGATATCAGGTTCTCCAACATCTATCAAGAACAATTTTTTGTGTGCACACTTATGCCCCTTGAAAAACTTTTCATCACAATTGTAGCATAATCCTTGGGCATGACGTGCATCCATCTCTTCGGTGGTGAGGCGCTTGGGTGCAGCAGGTTTATTATCATCTGGGTGTTGGGCTCTCGGGGGAAATGAAGGTCTATCTTGAGAAAACTTTGATGGGCGTCTTTGGGCAGAGAGTTTAGATTCGGCCAGACGGGCCAAACTGATAGCTTCCATCATAGTTCGTGGTTTCAACATTTTGACTTCTGCTTGGAGTTCCATCTTCAACCCACTGATATAACAACTCTGGAAGAACCCTTCACTCAATCCTCTTGTTCGATTGGCCAATTTTTCAAATTGAGCTTGGTACTCTCGAACTGACCTTGTTTGTTGTAGTTTGGATAAGGCTCTCGTGAAGTCCTCAAACTCACTAGGACCAAATCGAGTGAGTATTTGGGATTCAAAATCCTCCCAAGAGAGATTTGGGTAGGTAAGACGCAACCATTGAAACCAATGTAGAGCCTCAGATTCCAAGTTAAAGGAAGCCATCTGGACTCGATGAAATACTGGTACATTATGAAGTCGAAAGAATTGGTCAACCCGACATAGCCACCCATCAACATCCTTCCCACTGAATTTGGGAAAGTCCAACTTGGGCATTCGAAGGGTGTATCATGGTCACGATTCCTTGTAGAACTCTCGGCTTGGTATTCTGATTTGGGTGGTTCTCTTCTCAGTTTGCTGTCCACTTCAATCAATGCTTCTTCTAAGCGATTGCTAGTGGCCTCATGCTCTAAGCGAAGACCTTGGACTTCTTCCCTTATGGAGTGAAAAGCCGAGTTCAAGTTCTCAATGGCTTTTGTTAGGGAATCCAAGTGTTCTAGTTCTTTCTGGTGTCCACGAGTACCCTGGGCCATTTTTTGACCTTTTGTGACCAGTTACTAAAAATAGAATTGAATTTTTTTTGACTTACTATTTTTAGTAAGTGCCCAAAAAAGTGCTTGGGTGCTATATATCAAAATGATCAGCAGGAGGAGGTGGTCACAATGAGATATATCTCTTAACACTACTTTTTGGCACCCCAGACTTTTTTTTTTTTCTCCTGTTTTGCTGAGTCTGAGTCTAACGGTGTTTACAGATTCTGATTCTGAGCTACTGAGCAAAAGTTGGGTACTGGAGCACTATCTAAAACTGGTCGTGTTTCACACTCAAGATTCTCTGTATTTTGCAGGTGACCGATATGACGATTCTGTTCGACTCAAGATCGTGAATTCTGCCTCGATTGTGTCGACCTCTCCGACTCGACTAACTTGATCGTGGATCGCCATCTGTAAATTTGATCATTACTCTCCGAATTTCAACTTAAGTGTCACCCTCATGGCTTATCCCGAATGCATGTCCGTTCTGTTATTTTTTTTGGTAGAGGACTCCTTTCTCATATGCTCACTTTTGAAATGCAGGTTTACGAACGGGGGTGTTTGGATTCTTATTTTGATTTTTATTTTTGCATTTTTTACGAGGTTGCGGTTTTAACGGAACCGGGGAATGCTAAGTATAGGAGTATGTACCACACATAGGCCCTCTAATATACCGACAAGTGACGAACAATAGTGCTCGGACCAATATTTCGAGCCACTACTCAAGGAGGATTCCACACATACCCTTGAGCACACTACCTGCCTCTCTGACAATACGGGAGGGTAATCGTCTAGGATGTCGTGTCCCGTAGACTATGAGTAATACAAGGCCGAAGAGCTTCCTAATGGCTAAAAGTTTGTTTAATCCTAGATGGTCTCCCGATATACCCGAAGATACGTGGGAGCTCAAGTCCGTGCGCGAGTTCTGTCTAAGGCCTGGGTATTGGAGCCTGATCGCCCCTCACTTCACTAGACACTTTATGGGCTATCTAGCTTAGCCAATAACGATAGATCCTTCGCGATATTTTAAAACCCCCGATACAGGGTTTCTACCTACTCAACTAATAATATATTTTTTTGTTTTTGGTCTGGAAAAAAAAAACACTGTATTTTTTTTGGATTTTTTTTAATAAGGAAAAACAGAATGGAAAAAACACACGAAATTTATACCTAACAGGCGGATTTGGATGGCAAGAATCGTTGCAGTTGCAGCAGAACTTGGCCCTGGAAAGCGCTCTGATACCACTTGTTAAGATCTTGCTATAAAATAAACTCAAATAACACACTCTCACACAATTGCTTGGAAATAACTCACATAAACATCACATTAATATAACAGAAATTTGCATAAAGAACAATCTCACAATAGAACTGAATCGCAGGCCTCTTCGAGGGGGCAACCTCCTTCAATACTTCATTAATTTTGCAAAAGATGGTTACATTGGTGCCCTTTTGGGTATTTAAGGAGTTTCCTTCCAAGGTTGGCTTACATGCAAAATGCCACCTGGATTAAATGCATAATGCCACCCGAATTACATGCATAGTGCCACTTTGAATTACATGCACAATGCCACCCGAATTACATGCACAATGCCACTCGAATTACATGCACAATGCCATACGAATTACATGCACAATGCCACCTATCTACCATGTGTTACATAAAAAAGGGTGCCATTTGTCATAGGCACTACCTAAGCTAAAACTTAGAACATTACAAAATATTAATCATGGGTACTACCCACGTTCACTAGGAATTATTACATCAAGGAAGTTATTACATTAAGGGTTAGGATGAGATCCTAACAAAGCGGGTAACAGGCGGTTAACGGGCGGTTTGAGGTTAAAATTTGAATTTTTATCTTTTACTAAGGTTTAACTGTGCCAATTTTAGGGTGCTACATTTTGCCCCCTCTTTAGCGAATTTTTCGAAGAAAATGCGTTAAAGACGAGTTTTTCCCGTTTTACGAGAAAGCAAAAATGTACTCAATTTTTTAGACGACGATTCTAGGTCGAATCGTACGACTGCTGACTATGGTGCCCCCTCCGTGTTTTTACCCAAATCGAACGTTTGAGGTAAAAATGCGAAAAAGCAAAATTAAAATGTTGTTGGTTTTGAATAAAATTAAGAAAAATAGGGAAAACCCTAATTCATTTTTTACTATTCATTTTTACTGTTCCAGAGCTCTGCAGAGAGAAAAATGGTGGAGACAGCGCATAGAGCGACAGAGGTCCGGCACGGGCTACGGGTAAGGATCTAATCCTAGTAGATTAGGTTTGAATTTACTTTGTACAATTTTTTGATTTAAATTTTGATTGTTTGGGGCATCGCGGCCATTTTTAGGCCGTCGACGACGTCGGGACGAAATCGTCCCTATTTCGTCGAAATCGTCCCTAAATCGTCGATTTCGTCCGAGGGCGAAATCGACGAACTAGGGGCGATCTCGTCCAACAAGGGGCGATCCCCAAGTTGCGAAATCGGAGATGATTTCATCCTAACAAAGGATGATGTTGCCCAATTTGGGATGATATCATCCAATGGTGGACGATATCATCTTTAAGCTTGATTAAAATGTGTTTAATTTGATTGCAATGATTGGTTTATTAATAAATTTTGTTGTTTTATTGTTTGTTTTGCAGAAAGGATTACTAAAGAGTCGGGAATGGAAATACGATGGGCTGAGAGATGACTTGGCCGCTCTCGACCAGGTAGAGCGTGACCAACTAGCACAGGTCGGGCTACGGCATGTGGCAGAGATGCCACAAGTACCGACGGACATGGGGCTACTGACAGCCCTAGCAGAGAGGTGGTATCCGGGGTCATCCTATTTTTGGCTATCGATAGGGGAGATGGCTCCCACTCTAGAGGACGTATGGAGGATCATGAGGATCCCCATACAGGGATGGTTGATGATGCCTACGGCCAATCAGGGCCAGGCTATGATGAGATTGATCGGAGACCCGAGCTTCACCCTGGAGAAGGGCGGGGTGAACATCGAGTCTCTGAGGCAGATGCCTGGGGCATCTAGGCTGACTCAAGTTTTGGCAGGGGTGGTAGGTGGCTTACTACTGTGCCACCAGAGTGGGTGCAGACTACCATGGCTCCTATCAGATATAGTCTACGACATGAGAGACCATGGGTACAGGTTTGCATGGGGCAGCTTTGTACTATGCCACTTGTATAGGATCCTGCATGGGGTCGTATACAAGGGAGGTCGATGTCTAGTCTTGACATCGTTGCTACAGGTTTGGTGCTGGGAGCACATCATGGTGCGGAGGCCGGTAGGGCTCCCATTGATAGGGGTTGATCGAGAGAGGCCCCGGGTTTTCTACTGGTGGCTACAGAGGGGGTCACAATGATGGATAGATCTATCGATGTCATGAAGGTTGCTGGATGACCTCATCCCTGACCAGATCACCTAGAGGCCATGGCGAGAGCACCCTAGGTGGGCAGAGGATGGGCAGGAGCTGGCTCGCATCAGGTGAGTCTACTGGCTGAGGATGGAGCGAGGAGAGGTAGAGCTCCACCGCTATGACTGGGTACTATGATAGTTCGGTCTTCAGTAGGGGATCCCTTCTCTTAGGGATTACGAGTACTCCTAGACTATTCGAGATAGTACTACACTGAGCGGGGCTCCAGACATGCAACGGTTCTAGAGCCAGGACATGGATGATGCCCCCATCCAGCTAGTGGATGGTGACGATGCTAGGGTGACCGATGGATATGATGCCTAGTACATAGGCATCCACCCTCCTCGGATGATGAGGGTGCAGGGTCCAGTGCATGTCATGGTGCACCGGATGGGGAGGCGATGCCAAGCTATGATTGAGGTAGCACGGGGTCACGATGGGAGAGAGCAGTGATGGTCTCCATAGGAGAGATGCCAGAGGATGGCACGGGCTCCATAGAGACCACAGTAGCTAGGGAGGAGGGAGGAGGGACTTCCTTCTCAATAGGGGGAGAGACCACCATCGCTCGATAAGGGCAAGGGTGTCGAGGTAGGAGAGAGCAGCGAGACGGTGGCTCTCCGAGCTGAGGTTGCCCACCTTCGGGCTTAGGTGTAGACACTGTAGGATGAGGCTACATGGCTCAGAGCTTGGGGTGGAGGAGCGAGTATGCAGGAGTTGGCATGGTCTATGGCTCAGACTATGTTCTACCAGGGAGCATACTACCAGATGGTTCCAGAGAGCCAGAGGTTATAGCTGCCAGCTGACATTGTGAGGCCGATCAGGATGGGGTCATCGAGGACATCATCACGATCGACGTCGAGGACCCATGACACAGGGCGGACTCCTATGGGGCCTCCTCCTCCACCTCAGGGTGGGAGAGGAGATGAGGCTGAGAGCTCGAGGGCTTCTCGAGGATAGCTGCTATAGATGGATTGTATATATATTTTTGAGAGGATTGAGTATGCCAGGATATAGATTGTGGCATACCAATCCAATTGTGATATGATGTACATATATTTTTATATATATATATATATATGATCTTTTTGTGATATAACTTGTCCATATGTTTTTATGATGCTTCAATGTTTGAATTGTTTGTTTGTTGATTGATGATTCATGTAATTATGTCGTTTTAGAAATATTATAATTTGATGTCATGCTATAAAATTTAAATGAAATAATCTGATGTAAACAATTGGTTGTTTTGGTGTGATTTGATGAAAAATAAAAGGGACTTCTAACAATAATTTCAAAGGACATTGTCGCTATTATAGACCATTTCATGGAGTCGCCGCTCGCTTGGTCGTCAAGCTAATCCCAGTATAGAAATATTGCTAAAAGTAAAAGAATGCTTAAGAGACTGTCTTAAGACTTTGTGTTGTGATGATGGAAATGATGGTTTGATGATATTTTTTTCAGATTTTCATAAAAATAGTATGCATGAGATATATTTAAAAAGTGATATTTGCTAGGCATAAATTCCTAAGTGTGATAAATTTTTTGAATAATTCCTTAGAAATTATACCATGGTTGCAAGATTGAATGTTGACATAATGACATGAAATAGAATAAGTGTTCGTTCGTTTTAAAGCACAATTGTGTAACATAATGATGCAAGTCATATGTTTTTATGAATTTGTTTTAAAATAAATGGAAAATAAAATTAGAACAATGGTTTGCGCTAGGCATAGAATTATAGGTATAGACTTATACCATCATCGCGAAATCCAAAGAAGAAATTGATATTTTAGTTTTATTGCATGATTGATTTTTGATTTTTGATAAACAGAAAATAATAATATGAACATGACTTTATTTGCTAGATTTTGTAATAGGTTGTTTAAAATAATTTTGGATTTTTGAAAACAATGTATGTAATTGTGTTTATACTAAACAGATGTTCTGAAATAAGAATAAAATTTATTCCAAAAGAGTTGCAGAAATATTTTAAATTATCTCAAAGACAAATGTAGATTTGTAAGGAACCCTCATGTGCATATGTGAGTTCATTGCCGATCTTGATTTATCATAATGATAGAGAATCTCTCAAATACAAATGTGTGTGCAATTGTATTGTTCATTCACCAATTTTGAGCAAGATAATTTGATACAAGTAATTTGAATTAACCAAATGAATGTTCGTTGACCATGATTTATATGCATGTAACCGTACTAGACTCATTGTGTAAGTTAGGTTATCAAGAGCTAGCTAATCCATAAGCCGACATAGGTCTGTACAAAATAAGGTCGCTAATGTGACAGACATATCACCACGCTAGGGATTACCCAAGGCCAAGCGGGTTGGGCACAAACCACCTGTTATGGGGCTTACCTCACAGTTTTTGAATAATTGAGAATTCCAGGGATTCAAGCTCATTCACCCTTCTTTTCTTTTCAAGGGGTAGGGAAAGGATTTTATTGCATTTTGCTTTTGCTTTTCTCTTGTTTGCTTCTTTTTTTTTTTATTTTTTGTATTTTTGCTTGATATTTGAGATAATGCTGAAATATTGCTGTGATGATACAAAATAACATTTTTCTTTTTCTCTTTTTCTTGAACTTTTCTTTTCTTCCTATGCTAGGGATACTTGCTCGGATTAGCTGTAGAGCAAGGGATTTTTATTCTGGGTAGGGGTGAGCTTGTCCTTTTGTCAATTCTCAAAGATTCTAGACCATGTGCATGATAGGATAGCAGGGGAAACTTTTCGCTCAAGACACCATTTCTACTATGTAGCATCATATCGAATTTGCAATGAAATCATTTTAATGTGAAGAGATATATTTGGTTCAAGTAAATAACAAGATCAATTCTCTATGCTCAAAACTTTATTTAATTCAACTGTGGACTTTGATATAAGAGAGATTAATAATCATACAAAATAAAATCAAGATATTTATTCATGTGAATGTGAAAGTGCGGGATTCCAAATAAATGCTAATTTATCCAAAATAATTGAAAATATAACTGCAACACTTTCAAGAATTGACAAGTATGAAAATAAAATATGTTTTTGAAGATTTTGAAGATTTTGATGTTTTTATATTTTTATATTTTGATTTTGATTGATGAATTGCAAGAAGAAATACTATTACTGTTTTTGAAAAATATTTTGATAGAAATGGCTAAAATGAAACAATATGCAAAAATACAATATATACAAATGATGAAATGACCCAATGTTATGCATAATAACGCTTAAGATGCATAATGTTCATAGGTTCTTTAAGATCTTTACCATCTAAGGTAGCTAATCGATATGCTCCTGATCCAAATTTAGCAGTGATGACATATGGTCCGAGCCAGTTGGGCTCAAACTTACCTTTAAGGTCTTTAGTTGCATTAGTATTTTTTTGATTTTCTTTTAAGACAAGGTCACCGATCTCAAAGGATCGCTGATGAACTTTCTTGAGGTATGCTCGTTTAAGCTTGTTTTGGTAGGCACGAAGATGCTCCAAAGCATTGATGCACTTCTCATCTAGGAGTTCTAGCTGACTAAATCTGCCAGCACGATATTCATCTCCTACTTCAGTATCTTGAAGTAGTAGAGCTAAAGAAGGAACTTCTAATTCAAAGGGAAAAATGGCTTCAACACCATAAACCAAAACAAAAGGTGAAGTGCTTGTGGGGGTACGAACGCTAGTTCGATAAGCCCACAAAGCAGGATATAATTGGATGTGCCAATCTCGACCAGATTTATTGACCAGTATTTTAAGGATTTTGATTAATGTTTTATTAGATGCTTCTGCTTGGCCATTACCCTGAGGATAATAGGGAGTGGACCAACGATGTTGAATTTTATACTTTTGACATAATTTCTTAACATATTTATTTTTGAAACAAGTTCCATTATCTGAGATGAGATTTGCAGGAATTCCAAACCTACAAATAATTTGATTAAAAATAAACTTGGAAACTTGGGTTCCAGTGCAAGAAGCTAATGGCATAGCTTCAACCCACTTCATGAAATACTCAGTGGCGGTTATGATGAATTTGTGTCCATCGGATGACACAGGGTTGATTTTTCCAATGATGTCTAAGCCCCATTTTGAAAAGGGCCAAGGAGATGAAATAGCCTGCAGTTCTTGTGCAGGCGCATGGACAAGGTCAGCATGTTTTTGGAACTTGTCGCAATGTCGCACATAATTATGTGCATCATTCTCCATGGTAGGCCAAAAATATCCTATCCTAAGGAGCTTCTTAGCAATGGCGCTACCACTAAAATGTCCCCCACAAGATCCATTGTGGGCTTCACTCAAAGCTGATCTAGATTCTTCTAGATTCAAACATCTCAGTAAGATGCCTTCAAAAGATCTCCTATACAAGGTATTACCAATAATCATGAAGCGACTTGCTCGTCTACGTAATAACCTGTGCTGGTTGCTAGTACAACCATCAGGGAAGGTCCCATTTTGAAGAAAATTAAAGATATCAGTGTACCAATGTTCAGGAGTAGTTTCGTTGATTAGAAACACATCCAAAGGTTCTAAGCATGATTTGCTTGAAGCGGGTTCCTGGAGTCGATGAATAATGATGGTAGCATATTCGTCATCTAACTCCAAGGGCAAAAGAGATGCAACTACAGCCATAGCATCAACCGCACGATTGCTAGTTCGAGGAATAGCTTCCAAGGTAACTTGATCAAACAAGGATAATAATTGTAAAACATATGCTTTATATGGGCGTAATTTATCATCTCTGGTCTGATAAACATCATTGATTTGATTTATGACAAGTTGAGAATCACCGAAAACCAATAAATTTTTAATTTTTAGTGCCAAGGCAGCTCGTAATCCAAGGATAAGAGCTTCATATTCAGCAGTGTTATTGGTGCAAGCAAATGTTAGTTTGAAGGATAGAGGTATAAGATGTTTCTATGGAGATATTAAAATAATACCTGCACCAGCCCCACTCATACATCGGGCTCCATCAAAGTATAGGGACCATTGCTCTGGATGGTCTGCCTCTAGTTTAAGGCATTCATCAGGAAACTCAATGATGAGGGGATGGGTAGACTCCAAGGGTGCAGCAGCTAATTGATCTGCTATGATTTGACCTTTAACAGACTTTTGTCCTATAAACGTGAGTTCAAACTCGCTTAGCGCAAGAACCCACTTTGCTGTGCGACCAGATAAGTACGGTCGACTCATGAGATATCGCAAAGGGTCGAATTTGGCAATAACATACGTTTTCTGACTGAGCATATAATGTCGTAGTTTTTGTGTAGAAAATACGATGGCTAGACATAATTTCTCTAATACGGTATAGCGAGTTTCATAACTGATTAAGGTCCTGCTAATGTAATAATTAGCACGTTCTTTCTTCTCATCGTCAAGTTGAGCTAACATAGCTCCTAAGGCAAAATCGAAAGCAAAAATGTACAAAATAAATGGACGATCAGATCTAGGTGGGGAAAGCACCGGTGGTTTAAGGAGATATTGCTTAAGGAGTTCAAATGCTTCCTGACATTCATCGTCCCAATGAAAAGAGACATCTTTCTTAAGAAGCTTAAGAAAGGGTCCGGTTTTGTCTGCCAACTTATCGATGAAGCGACGAATAGCTTGAAGCTTACCTTGTAAACTTCGTAATTTAGATATATTTGTGGGTGCGGGCATATCAGTGATAGCCGTGATCTTGAGAGGGTCAATTTCAATGCCACGTAAAGAAACTATAACCCCCAATAATTTATCGGACTTAACTCCGAATATACATTTGGCTGGATTTAGTCGGATAAGATATTCCCTTAACCGATCAAATACTTTTCTCAAGTCATTTAAATGATCATCTTCTTTGATGGAACGAGCTATAATATCATCTACATAATCATGTAGAATATCATGCATCATATCGTGAAAGATATAAGTCATGGCTCGTTGATAGGTTGCACCTGCATTCTTTAAACCGAATGGCATCACTTTCCAACAAAAGGTTCCCCAAGGGGTAATAAAGGTTGTTTTAGCCTGATCTTCAGGAGCTATCCTGATCTGATTATAACCAGAAAATCCATCCATTAGGGATATCATTCCACTTCCAATAGTAAAGTCAATGATCTGATCCATGTTGGGAAGAGGAAAATCATCTTTAGGGCATGCAACATTAATATCTCTGAAGTCTGTGCAAACCCTAACTTTAGTGGCTTCTTTCTTAGTTACTTGGAACTACATTTGAGATCCATTCAGCATAATCAATGGCTTGTATAAAAATAACATTTAAGAGTTTTTCTAATTCTCCTTTGACTAGTAAGGCCACTTTGGGATGCATTTTTCTAAGTTTTTGTTTAACAGGTTTAGCATCCGGATGGACTACTAGGTGATGCATAACTACAGAAGGGTCTAATCCTGGCATATCTTCATATGTCCAAGCAAAGACGTCTTCATATTCTTTAAGAAATGTAATGTATTTATTTTGTTTTTCTTGACTCAATTCTGATCCAATGTTGATTATGTGAGGGTTATCTTTGGTTCCAATGTTAATTTTTATGATGTTTTCTACTTCCATATGTAGATCTCTCTCAAAATTAGGTGGGGTGGGTGAAACGCCTAATTCTTGTAATTCTTCCAAGGTTAGCTTGGATAATTCATCTTGAGGAGTCGTGGCCTCAAGTCGGGCTATACTAGGTATAGAGCCATCGAAATAAAATCCGTTATGTAACAATTCCTCAATGGAGACATCATGAAAGATATCCCCCTCCAACTCATCGTCGGATTCGGAAATCATCTCAGGGTAAGCTATGGATAGCATATTGCATGTAAGAGGCTTATTCATTAAATGCAAGACATCCCGTTTATCCAAATAATCTTGGTAACATATAAGATGGTCATCATCCTCAAATGGGAAGGGCTGACCTTTACTAGGAAATAGGCCCACACCACATCGGGCAGGCCATGGTTCTACCTCAAAAGGTTCTTTCATACCATTCTGGAAAGGTCCCAAACCTTTCCCTTTATATCCCAATTTAAGCATTATAGGCTTAGCTTTAATATACTCATTAGCAAAATAGCATCTAGCATATCCATCACAATGTGTCTTGATGTTTCTAGGTATTCTTCCCCAATCATATCCCTTATAAATAAAAGCACAACTCCCGACTTGGTAGATACTTCCCATAGGCTGTGGGAGACCCAAGGTACGAGGAGAGGGTGGGAGTTTATTTAAAATAAGGGAATCTTGCATGGCAGTGTTTGTTTCTTCTGATATAAGAATTTTAGATAAATCGGGTAAGAGCTCATCAGTAAGAGCATAAGAGGTAGAAGGAACATTTCCTACATCGTCGGATGTGGAAAGGATGCCTGTAGTGGATGTAGATGTTATAGAGATATCGATGGATGAGTCTATAGGTATGGAAGTTATAGGAGTAAAACAAGAAGCATTGGTTGTAGTTTTAGGATCTTTTCGAGGTCCTAATGTGGTTTGTTCGGAAGATGGTTGAGCTATATGTAGAGGTGTAGTTGGGGAAAAATTAGATGATGTTATGGGTGTGTGTTTCACACGTTTGGGTGGATGATGAGAATTAGGATGTGTGGATGACAGAGCAGGGCAAAATTGAACTCCAACAGGTTCTGCCAAAGCACACATATCAAAGGGTCTAGGATCACCATGAATGGTAACCAACTGATTTTTAAATTTGAATTTAACACACTGATGTAAAGTGGAGGGAACAGCTCGCATCGCGTTGATCCAAGGGTGACCCAAAAGTATATTGTACGATGCAGGGCAATGTACAATAAACACGGTCGTGTCTAAGGTTCTAGGACCAACTTGCAAGGGGATAGTAATAACTCCACACGTTTCTTGTGTTTCGTCATTGAAGGCTTTTATAATCATATCAGTTCTTTTCATTTCATCACTTCTAAACCCAAATATTTGGTAGAAGTCAAAAGTGCATATGTTTAAAGATGAACCATTATCAATCAAGACTCGTTTAACTGCTACATCCCCAATTAGGGCAGTAATATATAAGGGGTTATCCTTATGTAAACTATGTTGCGGTATATCTCTATCCCGAAAGTCAATACAATCGACTTCTCGAGTTATGATAGTATTGGACATGGCTTCAGGTTGAATATTTTGTGGTACCATCATTTGGCTTAATGTGAGCATTAATTCATCCCTATGGGTAGGAGAAGATCTTAAAAGATCCAAAAGGGAAATTCTAGTTGTAGTATTTGATAATTGTTCATTAATATTATAAGGAGGCTTAGGTTGAACATTAGGTGCATAATTCCCTTTATTGGGATTTTTCAAAACAAATGGAGCTGATCCATCATTCTGAGTTTGATCTTGTTGAGAGTTTTGAGCCTGTTGTCTGGTAACGGCTCCGATGGTACCTACAATATTATTTTGTGGATGATGAATAGGTCTTGGTCTAGCATTTATGACTTGTTCATTAGAAAGTATTTGGTGAGAAGATGGTCTAGTAGTGACTCTTCTAGGAAATGGTTCTTCTGGAACCATAGAACTTGTGATGGGTTGAACAGGATCTGATTCATCTTCAGAACTATTCGATTGATTTGAGGTGATTTCCATGTCACTTTTAGTCTCATATTCGGTATCACTAAGATCAAGTGTCCGAATATTATGTAGAGGTCTGGTCGTAACCATGGATAAAGTTGTGTCAAAGACTTGCGGATCATGAATAGGTAATTGTCCACTAATAGTTCCTACATATCGGGTAGGAGGGGGAACATTATGATGCTCAATTTGATTAGCCACCTCTTTACCATGCTTTGGTAAAGGATGTTGAAATATGTCCAATGATTGATTGGCATTTTGATTCTGATTTTGGGGGATGTTCTTTTGAGCATTATTAGAAGGATTTTGTTTAGGTTGAAAGGCTTGCACCTCCATCTCATTGTTATCAATCAGGTCTTGTATTTTATGTTTTAATATTTTACAAGAGTTGGTAGCGTGTCCAGGTCCTCTATGGAAATCACAATGTAAATCAGCTCTGTATCCGGGTATAGTTGGATCAGGTTCCTGGATATTTGGTAATTGAATCAAACCTCATGCTAATAGTTGTGGGAGAATGGTTGATAAAGGTTGATTTAACCTAGTAAATTCTCGGGGTGGTTTATCAGGAGGTTTCAATATAAACTTCTCTGTTGTTTTCATAGTATTAACATTGGCAATGTTTCTGCTATCAGTGACTCCATCACCCACAACTTGTTTATTTTTATATTGATTTCTGGATGTTTTCTCATCATCTTTCTTTTTGAGCTGACCTCTCCTAATGAGAGCATCTTCCACCCTTCGAGCTAAATCTATAGCTTGATCGAAGGTGGTCAAGGTAGCAGTTGATAATTCATAGGATAGTTGTTCTTGTAAATTATTGATAAAGATATCCAACATTTCTCGATAAGGTAACACAAAGTGTAATTTTCCTATCAATTGCCTCCATCGAGCTAAGAAGTCAGCAAAACACTCATCTTTGTCTTGTTTTAGGTTGTACAAATCTTTAATGGTTACATGCCTTTCGATATAGGCACTAAATTGATGCACAAAATATTCGGTGGTTTCTTCGAAATTTCTCAAAGAATGAGTGGGTAGTTGATAATACCACTCCAATGCCATCCCTCCTAAACTTTTTGGGAACATTTTTAGTAATAACAAGTCATCATGTGATATATCATGACATGCTATCCTAAACATACGAAGATGCTCTATGGGATCTTCAGTTCCTTTGTATATAGGTAGGACAGGCATAGGAAAGTGTTTGGGATATGGTTGTGCTACAACTATAGGATCTAGAGGCTGACTACACATCTCTCGATAATTATACGAGGGACGGTAGGGATCTATCTGGTCCATGCGAGAGACTAACTGTTTCACCATGGCTTCCAGATTACCAGTTTGTCCACCATATTGGTTCGGTGGTACATGAGTATTGGATTTGTGAGCATAGGATGGCGTGACGTAAGGATTAGATGCTATATTGTTGTTATGCAAATGGTTGGTAGGAAGAGTATTATGAAGAAGATTTGTTGTAGCATTATGTTGTATCCCCGATTGTTGGAAATTGGTATTTGGTTTTGTTTTAGGCTTTTGTTGATTTGAGGTATATTGATCAATAGCTTGGCGAAATAGAGCAGTGAATGAAGGTTTCTTTTGTGTGGGAATAACCCTAGGCTTAGTAACAGGCACTCTAGGTGGTTGGGTAACCTGTTGTTGTTGCATGTTTTGGATTATAGCAGCCATATCCAAATTGGATGGTCCAGCTTGATCACTTTCTTGATCAACGAAGGACAAGGGATTAGTGCGTGTGTGATATATGTCTTCTAGGGTTGCTTGAGTGTCACTAATTTGATCCTTGTCCATATGGACTGCTCTATTAAGAGTGCCAATATTAGTATTGAGGAACTTCCAAAAATGTTCCATGTTCTCAAAAGTAACAACTCCTTCTGGAGATATTTTAGGGGATGAGGATCCTTCCTCTCTATCATTTTCTTTTTGTTCATTTGCATCCACAAATTCTTCTTCTTGTTGGTTTAAGGTTCCTTCTTCCTGAATTGGGTCTTCAGGAAGGACATCTAGGTTATTTTCTGGTTTTCTTAACCAATCTTCTTCTACTTCAGTTTGTTTTCCATTCCTGAGTCTAGTCATTATGTCTAAATTTAGATTTTAGCAAATATATATTAATATATTTGCAACAGATTTGGGAGGTATATATTTTAATTATATACCTACTATAATGCTTAAAATAAAATGTTTTGATTTTTTGTTATGATTTTGTTTTTTTTTTTATTTTTTTTTTTTTGCTTTATAAAGACAATAAACAACACACTAAATGCAAGAAATAACAATAATAAAAGAATAGCTTAGTTTTCTATAAATAGTTTATAGATGTCATTGATAGGATCAAGTTCATCAAGAGTCATGAAATGCTCCTCTTCAAATTGGAAATGGTTTTTCAAGAACTTGATAAAGTGTGCTATAGTGATATTATCTGTTTCAGACTCTATCTTGTAGAAATAAATTTCATGGCAATACTCTCGATATAACACAGCTCTAGGAACTCTATTCCATATTTTTCTATCCGTAAGAACGACCTCTTGGTCCTCTATACGAGACAAAAATTTATGTACTACAATTGCATTCTCAAGGTATTCCTCAAAGGTATACAATTCAGAAGACACAAGGGCTCTTTTATCTCCTAACCACCTATGGCAAGCTCTCTCGAAGCTCATGATACAAAGTCACTTGATCGGGATCCAAGATTCTATCTAGGACAAACCTCTTGATTTGCCTAAGTTCGGTTGCTCTAGATGAAATGAGATTCAATCTCCTATTAAGCTCGTCCCATAAAGGTGGGACTCTATATGTTGGAGCTACTCTAAGCAAAGAATTAATCTCTATAGTTGCTAATTGATTCTCAACATTAATGGTGACAACTCATCTTTTATTATAATCTACCATCTAAATATGATATGCAATCTTTGATTCTAAATGCATTTATGTTTTGATTTTTTTTTTTGGATTGTTTTCAAAAGGTTTTTAGTTTTCACGTCGGGTTCACCAAAATGTATCGCTCCAAATTTTTTGCATCCTTACCTTCAAGCTATAGGATCCATGCCCGAAAGGGGGATGCGAGAAGGATGGGACAATACCTCGGACCGAGAGGCCCTTTGAAGGTCCCGCCTCTCGGGGGAGGGGTATAAGGGTGAATTTTTGATGGATGGTGGGTTCACCAGGAAACTTTTGAGTGGCGTTTTCCACACCTAGGTTGATAGTGGGTTTGATGTGTTCATTTTTATACTCGATCATTCAATTCCTAGGTTTGGCCAAGATGAATCTAAATTACTCTATATGCCAATGCTGATTTAGATGAATACAGAAAATAGGAATGAATGCTAAACACAGAGAATATGCTAGCTAGAACATAACATACCTGATTCCGGATGTCTGATGAAGATTCTAAGTTTTGTAACAGTCCAGATCGCCTCAACTCGTACGTAATCATCTGAGATCAGATGAGATCATCGTCAATCTAATGAATTCATTAGACGAATTCATCAGAAACCTGCAATCACAAAAATAGATACAAAATACCAAAAATGCAACTACAAAAACAAAGGGAAATGATAGAAATAACAGTAAATTTGCCTAAATGACAGATCCAAATAGCAATTAAAGAGGAAATGCATCAACTTCACAATTTATTTTGATTTTATCATGCATTTATATTAGATGAGGTGAACTCCAAGATGCATAAATATAATAATTTAAGATAGTGCAGAAATATAATAGGAAAATGCAAAAAAAACTAAGGAAATGCAAACTCTGGGCTCTGATTGCCCCCAATCTGGACTACAGTCAGGATCGCCTCCAATCGTACAAGATCATCTGTGCTCCTCGACAAGATCATCCGAAATAGTCTAGAATCGCTTGCGACGATCCGATCTTGCTTCGACTGAAAAATAGTAAAGTTCCTGCAAGAAAACATGAAATACCGAATACAAATGATAGTACGAGGATGTTCTAATGCACAAGGAGCTAAATTTGTAGGGAAATCAGTCAACCAGGAGATTCAAAGGGGGTTTAGGGGGATAAACTAAGAAAATCCTAGTTTATATAGGATTAGGGAGAGGTTAGGAGGTTGGAGATCATCCCAATTTGGGAGATCTCCAACGGGGGAGACTCTAACTGCGTAGACACGCTTTCTGCCCAGGTTAGAGAAGTTGTTGGAACAGAAGCTAATTATGAAAATTTGGTTTTGGGACGAAATCGTCTGGACGTTCTGTTCCAGACGAATTCGTCAGATCTAGGATGATTTCATCTAATCTGCGACGATATCGTCCAACGGTCAAAACAAATCCTAAAAATGGCACGGAAAATGAGGAAAGCGGGTAACAGGCGGTTAACGGGCAGATTGAGGTTAAAATTTGAATTTTTATCTTTTACTAAGGTTTAACTGTGCCAATTTTAGGGTGCTACAGGTTTGAAGTTCCTTTCAAAACTCCTTTCTCCAATTAATAAAAAAAAATAGATATGACTTAAATAAGAGAAAATAATATTGGATGTAGCTAAACCACACAATATAAAGAAAGCAAAAAATGAAAAGAGATTAAACAAGATGATCAACCAATTACAAGAGACTTTTCATAGCATCGAATGGACTAGAAATGTTTACTTAATATTGGAGACAATGTCAATAATGGCAATGGATTAGGTGTGAATATTTGGAGTTTATGCCCTTACAAAATTGATCTCTTGTTGAAGCAATTGAATTCTCTCACCAATCTCCTATATCAAAGTGTTGTTGGTTTGTACCTATCCTTGAATATGATTAACCTACAACAAATGTCTACTCATGAAAGAAATAAAATTAAGCCCAAAAGGAGGTATGCTCTTGTAAACACCCTACTACATTTTTCTCAATACTGTACCAAACATAATTCAGTCAGTCTGGCACAGTTCTACTCAATCTCTTGTACTAAACATAGTACAATCGGTTTGGTACAATTTTTCTCAATAATTTCACTCAAAACCTGCTCAAATCTGCTCAATAGGTCCATATAGAACCTGCTCAAATCTGCTCAATAGATCCACACATAACCTGCTCAAATATGCTCAATAGGTCCACACAGAACCTACTCATATTTTCTCAACAAGCTCACATATAACTTTCTCCAAATTTGCTCAACAAGCTCACACATAACTTGTCCAAATCTACTCAACAAGTCCTCTCTAGGACTTGATCAATTTAGCTCAATAAGTCCTCTCTAGGACTTGCTCAAATCTGCATAGAAAGCTTTCACAAAAGCTTACTCAAATTAGTCCACAAGCCTTTTCAAATACTTGTCTCAAATCACATAGAATCATAAAGAGAATTGTTAGAGACTCAATATGTTCTATGCTAAATGTTCAATCAATATCTCAACTCAATCTCATAGAAGCATAAAGAGAATTGTTAGAAAATCAATATGTTCTATACTCAAATCCCAATATCAACTCAAATCAATCTCATAGAAGCATAAAGATAATTTTTAGAGACTCTATATGTTCTATACTCAAATCCTAATCTCAACTCAATAGAAGCATAAAGAGAATTGTTAGAGACTCAATATGTTCTATTCTTAAATTTCAATCTCAACTCAAATTAGAATATGAAATAGTTTGTTTCTAGGAACTTGAACAACCACATGCATCCAATTGACTAGGCTTAAATCAACTCAACTAAACCAATCATCTCAAGGAACAATCCTTTCTCACAAACCCTAGTCCAAGCATGTATTTAACCAACTCAAAATATTTTCAACAATGCTCAATCACAAATCTTACGTAACAATTATACTCATGTTCTTCTCTAACTCAATTTCAAGTTCATTTCACAATCAATGGGTTTCAACAAAAATTCTTCTAAAACAAGGTTTAATTACAACTCACAAACCAGAAAACCTTGAAGCATTAAACAAACAACTCTCAAAAATAGAAACCACAATCAATCCTTTTCTCTCCAAAGATATTTCAGAAATCAACCACCATAAACAATCAATAGGATAATGTGCCCATACATTTTTTATGCCAAGGAGTTGTCCACAAAATCTTCCACACTCAACTTTCCTTTCCAATCTCAATAAGGGTTAGTGGACTTCAAATAATCACAATATAAAGCATAAATCAATTTACACCCTTTTTACTCCAACTAAATAAACACATCCACCAAAGTCCCTTTTTAATAAAACACTTATCCAAATAACAATCAATAAGCATTACAAAAATACTTTAAAACAACTCGTTATTTCTCCTAAATTCAATTATTAATAATAATCAATTAAATCATTAAATCTCTCAAGTTTTACAATAATCATTACAACCCAAATAACAAAGCTTAATTAAAAATTTAATTTCCACTAACCACCTTATGCAAAACATAATTACTTCCTCAAGGGGATTCGAACCCCTGACTTGCCCACACCGCAAGCATCTTAGCCACAACTAAGATTCCACACAAGCTAGCCACTCGTTGGAAAGGAAAAGGCACAACGTGCCTTATGCCTGTCTCCACCTTTCGCAAAACCAAAGGCGTCGAAGCGCTTCTCTCACACTTTCCAAAAAATGCAGTCAAGGGGATTCGATCCTCGACATTTTTGTCTACCCCGTGCCTTAGCCAAGGCCCACTTGCCAATGCACCATGCTGCCCATGACATTTACTTCTATGAATGCAGTCTGTGTTATTCGCTGCCACACTTTTCAAGAATTTCACACGATCTCATAAATGATTCGATAGCCAACACTTTTATTACACAAGCAAGGATATTATATTAATCAATTGAATCCCCCTTTATATAGTCCTTTAACCATATCGAAGACGTCGATGAAAATACCTTTTTTATTTTCTTGATGATGTTAATGGGAAACTTGCATGTTTAGTTTTAAATTTGAATTCAAATTTTAAATAATTAAAATTTAAACTAAATATTAAAACTTAAATGTCTCCATCATCGGGGCACCTTTTTCGATGAAATGAAAGCACAACTTGGGTTTTAAGAAAAACCCAGATCAAATCTATTGTCCATGGTTTTAAATAAAACCTTTTATTTTTCTTGTCTTGGTTTTTGCAAAAACCCTTCATATATCCTTTTGACATTAAATGATCTTTTGACATCAATGAAATGTTTTTAGCTTAGGGACTCAAAATGTCCAAAATTTAAGTGGTTTATAATTTAGAGTCGACTATTCTCTAGAAATTATTTGTTCCACTTCTTATTGAGTTTTTTTGAGATAGCAAATGTAGGAACACAAAGTTGATAGAGAAATTTTCTTGACAACTATTGGACTTAGTGGTTGTTGTTTCATCTCTAGTCCTTCTAGATGTTAATGGTATTGATGTTCATCTTGAAACAAATCTTATCTAGAATAGATAAGATATTGATTTTTCTTCTCATTGAGTTTTCTTAAGATAGAAAATGTAGTAACATAAATTTGACAAATAATCTTGGCTAACAATTTTTGGAGCTAGGGGTTATTGCTCCATCTTCATTCCTTCTATATATTAATGGCATTTATACCCATATTGACACAAACCTCATCTGGAATAGATATAAATATGTAGATGCATACATTTTTGCAAGATGAAGGAAGGGATAAATAAAATTTTGTAATCTACCAAGATAACCAACTTTAAGTGTTATGATATAGATATCTTTGGGAAATATAGGGAGACCATAAACTAAAATAAATCTATTCTACCAGAGACTCATGTTGCCAATAGAAATACCATGACTAAGGAAGTCATGCTTCTAACATATATGAGGGGAAACAAATTTCTAAGCTTACCAATTCTTTTTCAAAGCCACTAAACCAACAATGTTAAAGAAGAAAGCATTTAAGGGTTTGTCCCCATACGACACTTGTTGGAGTATATTATATTATTTGGAACATAATAATGTACCACTTTGGGTACATAACTAGAGTAGGATTTTACCTTAGAGTAAGGCTTGAGTAGTTACTTCATGCATTGTAATAAATGCACAAGTGTTAGAATGTGCAATGATGTAAATGTGCATGTAGTCAACATGTACATGATTCATAGGTTAGGTAGATGAAGATTCTTAGGTAGATGAAATTCCAAGGGACTTATCTCCCTATATATGCCTTTGAGAGAGTTGAGTGTAGTTGAATGAAGGAGCATTAGTAGCTAGTTAGTATAGTGAGTACAATGTAGATCCTTCATGTATTTTTGGAGTGTTCATGTCCTCCATTATATTACATTATACTATTTTTATGAGCTTTCATTAATGGTATATTTTTGAGTTATTGCAAAAGTCTCTTATATATTTTTCTTGCATTTTACATTACCATTATCATATAGATATCATTACTTGCTTATTTTACATCTAGTGGTTGCATTTCCTTAAATATAAATTATAAAAAGCTAATAGTGGTGTTAGATCACATGGTAGATCAATAGGAAATAGGGAGAGCCACAAGATAGATAGAGAAGAGATAAAAATCTCATTTTTAGAATTTCTAAAATTACATTTGGCTAGAGTATTTACACAAAGTTGTAGAAGAACTCGTGAATACAAGGACTCAAAATTGATTCCACTAGATTAAAAAATCAACTAGTGAAGATTCATTATATCAAGATTTAAAATTTCTTCCATTATAGTTTCTAATATTTTTTTGTATAAAAAGGAGATTCAAAGAAAGTTGGGAAGCTTCCTACAAGCACTAGGAAGACTATCTTCTTTAGAATCAATCCAGTATCTAAAGCAACAAGTTGAATATTGAATATCTAGAGGCCTAAGGAAAAGGTCCCATTGCATGATTTATAGATTGAAGACTCCATAGATAAATATTGAGAAGAAAGGAGGATGCCAAAGAAGCCACATTGAAGACTGCAGATCAAGAAGGAGGTCCTAGAAAGAAGACCCCATTGAAGGAATAAGAGACTTAAGGAAAAGAGTATCGGAGAAGATCGGATATTAGAGATATCCATTGAAGATTGAAAAACTTCACATTGAAGAAGTTGAAGAGACCCACATAAGGTCCATTAAGGAACTTCTAGTTTTGGAAGATTGAATATTGAGAAGGACTAGCAAAGGTCCTATTATAAATTTTAGAAGCTGAATATTTCAAAGATCCAAGAAGGAGATCTCATTGCAAAACTTCCATAGCCAAAGATTAGAGAGATCAAAGAAGGTCTCATTGAAGTTTTGAGAAGACTAGAGGTTACAAAAATTTGAAGGCCCTAGAGAATGTATCTCAAGGAATAATTCAAAGGAGAAATAAGGAGAATGTTAGGAAAGCCTCGTTGCAAATATTGAAGAAGGCCATTGAAGGAGATTTGGAGAAGGCCATTAAATAATATTTTAGGAGAACTCATTGGGGAAATTTACTAGCAAGGATAAGTTCTTGATAAAGGAGGTTTTGGGACAATTTTCATCATCTGTCAACAAGCCCAAAATGAGGATTTGAAAAGGAGTTTGCCAAATTTTGGAGGAGAATAGTGAAGACCTCAAGACATTCATATTCTTGATAAGAAGGCCAACAAATTGGCCACGATTGAAGCCAGATTTTGATAAGGAGGTTGAAGAAGAAAGTATTTAAAACAAACCACCAAATCTAAGAGATTGGAATATTGCCTTTGAATGTTTTGAAGGCTAATTTAGAGAAAAGAGTTTGCTGATTTTATAGTATAAAATTGAAGGTCTCTAGAAGATAAGTCTTAGTTGCAATTTGGAGGAGTTTCCTACCAAATTTAGGAGATTCGGGGATAACATATAGGAGGAGAAATTGACTGCATTACAATTTGAAAATTTCAGATTTTAGGACAACAATTTGGGCAGAATTAATAGCTGCTAAGTAAAATATTTTTAGAGTGCATTCTGAAGGATATTTAAAGCCACCAAACTACATTTTTGGGCAAAAAGTTAGAGGAGTTTCAAAGTTGCAAACTGGAAAGTTAAAGAGTTGTTTTGAATAGCAAGGAAAGAGCTACAATTTCATATAACACAAGGTAGTTATTAGGTGATCCAAGGTTGAAAAGGTATGAAAATTACATGCAAGAGGTTAATTATTTGAACACTTATATTAAGTTCATTAAGAACCACATTAGAGTTTAAATTTTCAAAGGAGAAATTTTCAAGTTTAAAGTCTTCATGGAAGTGCAGAAGATAGTTTCTACAAGGGTTAAAACCTACACATAAGAAAGAGGAGTTAGATATATTTCAAAAGAAATAAAAATATCAACATCCTACCTTCTATTGAAAGCAAAAAATAATCTATTCTAAAGCATAGAGTGCATATACTATAGTGCAAAGTAAAGCCATATAAAAGGACATACTATTTGCATGATTGAAAAGCTTGGAATAATCATTGTAAAGTTAACAAAGCAAAGGAGTTAGAGGAGAGAGTTTCCTAGTACATGAAGGCAACATTAAATCACTATTTACCACCAAGGGATAGAGATAAAGCCACAATACTAAAGGAAGGATGATAGCTTCAAAAAGGACACCAAGATAGCTTCAAGAAGGAGACAAAAAAGTCTCAAATATTTTGGTGCAAATTAAGGTATTTTATCTTAATTATTGCAGATTTATTTACATTATATAATTACACCATATTTGTCTTGTCCAACATAGCAAAAGGAGAACAAAAGTTAGAGGGTCTTAAGGCATTAAAACAACAAGTAAATTATAGTCATCAAGCGATCGTATCATCAAGGTTGAAGAGCAAACTTTCACTCAAAGGAAAGAGAGCCAATCAAGGGCTCAAAAGCATAATATTCAAGGTGTCTAAGGACACCAAATTCAGTGCCACCGATCTCATGAAAGCAATACTCAGAGTGTAAGAAGAATATAAAAATAAAAAGAGACCAATTAAAGGTAGCATAAGGACATTAGCAAGGATAGTTAATTCAATATTAGTGTAAGTGGTAAGGAGAACAATGTAAAGAAATAACATAAGTAATAGGGGTTTTTTGATGTATCAGTGTTCAAGAAAGGGGTTGTGTTTGTATTTCCCATGATGTTTTTTACATGGTTGATAATTTAGAGGTAACTATTCTCTAGAAATTATTCGTTCCACTTCTCATTGAGTTTTTCTGAGATATCAAATGTAGGAACACAAAGTTGATAGAGAAATTTGACTAACAACTATTGGACTTAATGGTTGTTGTTTTATCTCTCGTCCTTCTAGATGTTAATGGTATTGATGTTCATATTGAAATAAACCTTATCTAGAATAGATAATATGTTGGTTTTGCTTCTAATTGAGTTTTATTGAGATAACAAATGGAGGAACATAAACTTGATAGAGAAAATTGGCTAACAATTGTTAGAGCTAGTGGTTATTGCTCCATCTCCATTCCTTCTAGATGTTAATGGAATTTATACACATCTAGACACAAACCTCATCTAGAATAGATATCAGGATAAATATGCATACATTGTTAGTTATCAAGTTCAAGTTCATATTCAAGTTTTACACTATGGAAATTAAAAAAAAAATCGGCAGGCTAAAAAATTTGAAATAAAATTCGTTGTAAAATTTGACTATTATAAATACATATATTTTTTTAAATAATTTTATTTTTATATAAAATTTAAAAATAAAAAATACAAAATTATAATATTTGATTTTAATATTTTTTTTTGAAACTACACATGACAACTTTGATAGCTTGAATTTGAATAGTTTAAAAAACTATCTTTACACCAACCAATGTTTAAGTGCAAAAAATAAATGTTTAACACTTAGAAGAATTAACAATTCACTCCAAGTAAAATATTAAAGTACCAACTTAACTATGTCATCCTACATATTTAACCAAACAAAACAAAACTATCCAATGCAATGGTTGAGAAAAGTAAACCCCATCAAGCAATTTACTTCTTCTTCTCGCCAGTTCCAGTAGACCTCATCTTTATGAGGACGTTAGACATCTCCTCTCTCTTCTTCTTGGCCCTCTTGTGGGTTCCCAACTTCTTCTTTGCCACCTTCAATGCACGCTTGTCCTTCTTAACTTTCAACAACTCCGTGATCCACTTCTCATATGGGGCAAATCCTGCTACATCCCTTATCAATTTTCTCACAAAGTCCATTCTCTTACTTCTCTTTCCTTTGTTAGCAGAAGGCTGGAGGGTAGGCTGGCGCTTGGTAACGACATGGCCCCTGTTGATGCCCACGAAGATCCCTATTGATAATTTTTTTTAAATATATATTAAAATATTTTGAAAAATGTAAATATTTTTATTTTTTAAGTGAAGATTTTCAAACGCTTAAATCAATAATTTTTTTTTAATATTTTTATTTTTCAACTGTCAATGATTAGGGTTTTTTATACCTCTTTTATGTTTTTTTTTTTTCTGAATTTTAGGGTTTATTCGTCGAATTTATTTTGTAAAGTTTGAATTTGACGAATTTTGAATTTTATCTAAAAAAATTGATGAATTTGATAACTAAGCATACATTCTTACAAGATGAAGGAAGGGATAAATAAAATTTTGTAATCTACCAATATAACCAACTTTAAGTGTTATGATCTAGATAGCTTTGGGAAATATAGGGAGACCATAAACCAAAATAAGTATATTCTACTAGAGACTCATGTTGCCAATAGAAAGACCATGACTAAGGAATTCATGCTTCTGACATATATGAGAGGAAGCAAATCTCCAAACTTACCAATTCTTTTTCAAAGCCACTAAACATACAATATCAAAGAAGGAAGCATTTAAGGGTTTTTCCCCATAAGGCACTTGTTGGAGTATATTATATTATTTAGTACATGCTAATGTACCACCTTGGGTACATAACTAGAGTAGGATTTTACCTTAGAGTAAGGTTTGAGTAGTTACTTCATGCAATGTAATAAATGCACAAGTGCTAGAATGTGCAATGATGTAAATGTGCATGTAGTCCACATGTACATGATTCATAGGTTAGGTAGATGAATATTCTTGGTTAGATGGAAATCCAAGGGACTCATATCCCTATATATGCCTTTGAGAGATTTGAGTGTGTTTTAATGAAGGAGCATTAGTAGCTAGTTATTATAGTGAGTACAATGTAGATCCTTCATGTATTTTTGGAGTATTCATGTTCTCCTGTAGACACTAAAAATTGACCTACTTTAGTGAGCAATATTCCCTGAACCCTTTGGGAGACCCCCTATACTTTCCTAGGACAAGGGTTAGGCTTCTCCCCTCTCTTTTGCTTTTTTTTCCTCTTTATGCCAAGTCATGCTCACCCTTGATAGGGCATGATTTTGCATAGGCAAAATTGCGATCAACCTAGATAGGGCACAATTTCACCTTTAAGGTATTTTATCTAAGAAAAACCTAATTATTTGAAGTTGGCATATTTTACATCGACCCGCCTTAGTTTTCTTTCCCATTTTACCTTCAAATCCACTATATAAGGAGGGTTTGAATTAATTTCTATAGCACAACAACAATTGACAATAATGATGATAGAAGTAAATAGTAATTTTAGAAGTGCTCGCTATTTGATTTGCATCCTTCTTCCCCTCTTGCAAGTAAGCTAATTTTGAAGTGTGAAGTTTGATTTGTTCTTTGATGCATTGGATTGTTGATTGTTGTTGCTTGCTTTGGTGGATTTGTGTGGGAGCACTAAGGAGAGGTCAACTATTAAGGAGGTCTTAACCCTTCTATTTGATTTTGTGTTTTTTGCTAGGTGAATTTGTTCTTTTGCATGCATGTTTAGATTTTTTAAATGATGTAATCGAACCGTCACATATTTATTTTATTTTTCATATATTTTTTGTGAAATCGTGCTTGAATATCTATGAGGCACGATTTCACCTAAGAAAAATCATGGTCACTTGTTATGGGTACGATTTTGCCCAAATATTATCTAGAGGTAATATGTTGTTCCAAACTTCATATGTGCATTCTAAGCTACATATAGAGCATAGTGTTATAATTTGTTCTGTATTTCTATCATATTTTTCTATTGTACTTTCATATGTTTGATTTCTTCCAAAGGTTAATTTCCACTTATGTTTCCAAAGTTTAACTAAAATGACCTAGGGGGATTGATTGTTGCACCTCCAAGCATTTTTATATAGTGGCCTAAGAAGACCCCCTAATGCTAATCATATTTTTCAAGTTATCTTGTAGGAATAGGAATTATAGATATCATTGGATAAGGGACAAAAAAAAGGATAAACCACCAGATGAGATAAGTGTTCTAGTTACTCTTTAGGCCATTTTTTGAGTGCCTTCTATTTTTTTTGTAAAACCCTATATTTAATTAATTTCTAAGCATTAAAGGATAAAAAACATATAGTTTGCAATTAGGGTTAATATTGTTTGAGCATATTCTCTTGAGCCCTTGCTTAAAGGTTTTCTATATGAAACCCTAGGGTTATAAAAGTATTCAAAGAAAGAATCATTCTAGTATTAGCTTTTGTCTTCTTGCATTATGTATTTTTGCATTGTCCTTTATCTTTTATAGCATAGATCTAGAAAGGCCAAATCTAGGTGATTGTCTTGAATCGAATACATAAAACATTCCTGAAATTCTTGTGGACTTGGAGTGAGTCCTTAAAGTTGTTCTTGGTGAACCCTTCCCCCCTATTTAGCACCGATTGTAGAGAACAACATACCCCCACGGGCACCTTGGCTTTCTCTTGCAAATCCAACCAAGAATTGTACGTGATAGGGTAGTTTTCCCCCTCTACATATTTGGTGAACCCGATGTGAACACCTCCTTTTCTTTTAAAAATTTAATCAAGATCATTAATTATGTGTGTTAGAACAAAAAAATTAAAAACATAATTTCTTGTGCTTATTTTCATTGGTTTTTAGTTCCCTCCTTTTGCCCTAGTTTTTCTCTCTTTTCTCAATGGCTTCCAACCTTGAGAATGGAAGAAGGTTTTTTTAGGTTTGATGAGATTTTTCAAGAGAATGATCAAATTGATAGAGAAAATAATAACCTTGAGGAAGAAGATATTGATAATAGTATTGATCCTATTAAGGGACCCAATGGGATCCTTATCTTCAAATATTTTGAGCATGTATGGACCTTTTATAAATATCATAAGCATACCTTAGATGCAACCTTAGAGGAAGAAGCCCTACTTGAGTAAGTTAGTCCATATTATGATAAATCCTTGAGTGAATCTCTGAATCATGGTAATCTTGTTCATCATCCAACTTATGCCACTACTATAACTATAGGTCCAAAATGACCACATCCTTAGAAAACATTGAAAATTTTTGTTCTAAGGCATGAAATCTCTATTTTGCTAAGGACATAGAGTATTTTGGAGTGGATATGCAATGAGAGTTCTTGATTCTACTCAACACTTAGTGATTTTTTACCTTAAAGATCTAAAAATTCCATTTTTCTTGGTTCATAGTGTATTTGGCAATGGATTTCAGGCGAGTCTCGATTCCATAAAATTTTTGGACGAAGATGTTGTTAGCACGATAAAAGTGTGGAATGAATTTTTGTTGGATTTTGCATGCTGCAACGACTAAGTACTAGGAAGTTTGATTTTGAAGGTTTCTAAGACTAAAAGTGAGTAGAATAGAGAAAAGCTCATTTTACACTGCTTTTGATGCGGAATGGCGATCATTGTTGGTTTGGTGCATGCTCCAAGAGGCTAAGTGTTGGCAAATTTAAATCCGCTGATTTCCAAGAGTATTTTGATGTGGATTGGTGACATAAAGATAAAAAACACTACAAAGAGTGTGGAATGGTGACAAAGGATTATTTGCACTACTTCTAGTGTGTATTGGTGATTCCACATTCCAACTAAGAGAAATATGACATCAACATACTTTTTGTGCAGACTGTAATTTTCTTGATGCCAAAGAAGAGAAATATGGCTAAGTAGCAGATTTTATTCTACTTGTTCCTAAGTTCATTCCATACCAGAATCTGATTTCGTAGAACTAAAGCCACTAAAGCTGACGTCAACAATTAAAAAGTATGAAATAGTGTTTATTCTTTTCCTACCAATTTGTAGAGTATTTTTGAAGGTTTAGTCATAGTCGTCCATGATGAATATCAACAGTCCAAGTTTTTTTGACCCTATTAAATTATTTAAAAGTAAATTCTTGTTGGATCAGAGTGTAGTCAGTTGGAGGGTAGGAAGATGAAATGACGAGGATTTTCAAGAACAAGAACCAAAAGTAGTTGTAGATCTATTGTGGAGTGGCATTTTCAACAACAATGAACATATCAGATATGGTCTCCAATGACTTGAACTCCAACCACTATCAATAAACTAGCAAGTTGTAGAGAGCTAAGCTACCATGGTGGATTACTCACAATGGATTTCTTAGACTTAGCCAAGCAGTAAGATAATCCCAAAAAAACTCTCTTCTGAGCTACAAATTTCTAATATTTGTAATGTATCCTAAATTTCTTTCATTTACAAACTATAAATAGAGACTGAAACCTCATTTTTAAGGGTCAAATCTAGTGTGTTTGATTGCCCTACTGTAAATATTCCTATGAACTAATGGAAGGAGCAACTCTGATTTTTGACTTGAAATTTATCATCTTCACCATATTTTTGCTAGAGTTTCAAAGCTTTGAGCTACATTTTTGTTAATACTTTAGCAGTTAGTTCATTCCATCTTATTGGATTACTAGTTGTGAGAGTAATTGAAATCTGTTTATAGTTAGATCTGTGTTGTTAGAAAGTTTATTTCTATTAAATCTAACTATTGGTATATTTTGCTAAATTGGATTATCAATATTAGATGTTGGAATTGCATTCTGCAATATATCTCTATTTATGCTTTAATGTATGAATATTTTATGGGTTTGGGTGTTGTTAATATTGAGTGATGGGACACTGGAAATAGTTTGTGGGAGCTTTTTGTTGTAGTTGCCTATGTTGTTAGCCTATCCGACCACAGTTTGTTATAATATATCTAAACCTAAACCTTTTCTAACCCTTTTCTTAAAACCCTATTTGATATTTAATTATGTCAACACCATTTTAAGTTGACAAGGAACCAACCTACTCTAGAGGTTGGATTGAAGTTACCTTTGGTCCATCCAATGTTGAGTGTCGATATATGACTATCGGGTGTATGCCTAGAAAAAAAATTGGAAGATAGAAAATCATAGTATCAAGTAAAACTTGATGTCAATTTGGTGCCCAACAGTAACCAACAAAATTGGGGGGAATCTACAAGTCCCTCCAACTAGTAGTGTCATTCAAAATTTTTAATTTCCTCCTCAATCTGCTTATCTCAACATTGTTGCCTCTATTCCACCAAATGTTAGTTATCCTCTTCAACAAGATACCACATACCTCAACAATATAAATATGTCCAACACTCCTCTCTTAAATAATATAGGGATATTGCATGAAAATAATATAGAAGTGCAAAATTTGACAAATATGGTAAAGTAATTAGTTTCAAAAGTTGAGATGATTTAGCCTTCAAGTTTCACATACAGTTATAAGAAAATGTGTAATCAGTGATTAGATCCTATTGTTGTTTCTAGGCCTTATCCTAAGCATTTTTCTCTTACAATTTTACATATATATAAGGTGATAGAATATTTTATAGAGCATCTAAGAATATTTAGATCAACTTGCCATGATATCATATATGATGACATGTTGCTACTTAAAACATTTCCTAAAAGTCTTGGTGGTATGGCATTAGAGTGGTATTATCGGTTGCCTAGTTTTCTTTGAAGGATTTTGAAGAAATAGTAGAATTATTTGTTAAATATTTTTATACATATATTGAAAAGGAAGTAACAATGAAAGATGTTTATAATTTGAAATAAGGAAACGAGAAAAAAATTTCAGAAATTTTAGCCCATTGGAGAAATTTAGTAGGATGCTTGAGATATACTTTACCTCCAAAATATATGCTTGAGATATTTATTGGAAGCTTGCAAGAACAATTATCTTATGCATTGGAAACTACTACTATCACATATTTTGATCAAGCAATTGATTTAGCAAGAAAAGTAGAACATTCTCTTATCAGAAGAGGCCAACTCAAAGTCCAAGAAAAGAAACATGTTAAATCTCAACATAAGAATAAAACCATAGGAAGTGATAGTGGAATGGATAGTAGGCTTGTTAATAATATTACTAACAACCTACAAAATATAGTACTTCAAAAACCTCCATAAAGGAATTTTACAAGACTTAATATGTCTATGGAAGCAGTTTTAAAATAATTTTTAGAAGCCCATGCAATTGAGTTACCTCCCAGAAGACAACCAAATATTACATTTAGTTGGTATAAGGTAGGTCAACATTGTGTATATTATATAGTGTAAGGACATTGGATAAATTCTTGTAAAAATTTGAAGCATGTGGTCCAAGATTTGATTGATGCAGGACATCTTGATATAGGAAACTCTCAATCTTCAAGTGATCAACAAAAATCATCTATTAATCATAATGTGATTAAACAGGCAACTAATCAAGTATCTTATAGAAGTGTACCCCATAATTATGATAACAACATGGTTGGTATGATAACAACTACTTCATAAGAGTCAATGAAGATTCAATAGATCTAATGATCTCAATATGAGATCAGTTTCTCAACAAATATTTCTCTTTTGGAACTTTTGCATAATTCTCCTACACATGGAGAAGCCTTGATAAATATTTTGAAAAAACAAGTTGTCCCTCCAAATTTTTCCCCTAGCCATATGGCCAATATTGTAAGTTCTCTTAGGATACATCATCTCACATTATCGAATGTTGATATTTCTTTCTCAAACTTGCAAGTAGATTCTTCTCTTTACATCACTACATTTATTGGGGATACTTTTATCAAGAGAGTTATGATTGATAATGGTTCTTCCCTTAATTTATGCATATATTATTTATTTCAAAAATTTGTATTAAAATAGGAAGATATAACTAAATTCGATGATATCATTAAAATTTTCACAATGAGTCCTAAGAAGCTTGTGGTACCATAATAATTCCCCTCAAATTTGGGCCTAAAATATTGGATACTTTGTTTTATGTGGTATCTTGTCTTGCATCTTTTAATATTCTTCTTGGACATCCTTGGATCCATGCGATGGAGGTCATCCCTTCTAATTTTCATCAATGTGTAAAATTTGAATTTAAAAATCAACCTATTTCTATCTTGGATGATCCTCATCCATTTGAATTTTTCTCACCAAAATATCTAGCTTAGTTTCATTCATCAGATTCCTTATCCAACAAAAATAAGCAACCTAAAAATACTAATAATGAATCATCAATCAATATATCATCATAGGATCAAGGCAAATCTTCTTATCAAGAATCTCTTTTAGATGAATCTCATAAAGATTTAGAGTGGAGTGTTGAGGATGAGGGGCCATCCTCTCCTTATTTATCAGTTCTAACCCCTAAGTAGTATGCCAAATATGAGGATCCACCTTAGAATGACATGTACTTTAATGAGTTTATCTCTTACACTGCGTAGGTTGAGTCTTCTAGTTCTCAAGTGGACTTTTGTTCTATGTATCTCGAGGACCTTGAGCAATTAGGAGTGATTCCTGCCTCATCTCCTATTAAATATGATTTTTCCATCCTTATTGAGGAGACCATAGATGTTAACATAGGTTCTGAGAACGTCCCTAGAATCCCTAAGTTAGGTAAAGCCTTATCCATGGACGAACAGGAGCAATTGACCTATTTATTAAAATAAATATCAAGATATTTTTGCTTGGTCATATGTCGATATGTCAGGGCTTGATCCTTCCTTTATTATGCATCACTTGGTAGTTAAGCCTAGTTAAAAGCCTATTAAGCAAAAACTTAGGAAGATGCATCCTAAGGTCACCCTATAAGTCAAGGAGGAGCTCCAAAAACTCCTTGATGTTGGTTTTATAAAAGTTATCGACTATTCTGATTGGATATCCAATATCGTTTTTGTAGCTAAAAAGGAAGGAACAATCAAAATATGTACTAAATTTTGGGACATTAATTTAGCATGTCCTAAGGATAATTTTTACTTGTCCAACATAGATCATATTGTAGATTTCACTACTAATTATGGGATGCTTTTGCTCATGTATGGTTTCTCAGGTTACAATCAATTTATGATTACCATTGAGGCTTAGGAAAAGATAGAATTCAGTACTCTGTGGGGTATATTTTGTTGGAAGGTCATGCATTTTGGTTTGAAGAACATATGAGCTACCTATCAGTGGGCCATGTCTTATATTTTCCATGACATGATGCATGATATTCTCTAGGACTATGTGGATGATATCATAGCTCACTCTATAGAATGAAAGGATCATGTCCATTATTTAAGATGAATATTTGAAAGACTTAGGCAATATAAGGTTTTTCTTAAACCCACTAAGTGTGTGTTTGAAGTCACATTTAGTAAGTTGTTAGGTTTTACAGTTTCTAGGTGAGGCATTGAAGTGGATCTTGCTATGATAACAACTATAACTGACATACCTCCTCCCCATACCCTAACTGAATTACGTAGTTTACAAGGTAAAATTTAGTCTATCCATTGGTTCATTGCCTAGTTAGTCGATAAGTGTCAGCTCTTTCTTAAGCTTCTTTAGAAATATGTAGTATTCTAATGGGATTCTGAGTGTCAAAAATATTTTTATGATATTAAGAGATATCTCATTTCCTCACCTGTGTTAGTGCCTCATGTTCTTCGTAAGCATTTGATGCTTTACATGGCAACCACTATTCACACTTTGGGAGCCATGCTAGCCCAACATGATGATCAAAACAAAGAGCAAGCTATCTACAATATCAGTAGAACATTAGTTAACTATGAAACTAGGTACACTCCCCTAGAGAAGCTTTACCTTGCTGTAGTGTTTGCTTCCTCAAAGTTAAGACAATACATTCTCAACCATAAGATATTAGTAGTTGCAAAGTTTGATCCTTTGTGCTATTTTATGTCTAAACCCCACCTTTCAGGTCAAGCTGCTAAATGGATGATGATCCTTAGTGATTTTAACTTGAGTTTCATAGATTAAAAGGCTATTAAGGGTTAGGTGATCATTGATCAGTTAGCCTTCGCTCCCATAGAAGCTACCCATCCTATAGTCATTGAGTTTCTCGATGAGTGCTTCAATGTCAAAATTGAAGAGTCTGAGTCTTGGAATTTATTTTTTTATGGAGCTCGATGTATGAAGGGTGCTGGTGCTGGAGTTATTCTAGTTACCCCAAAAGCAAGTCATACTCTTGTCCTTCAAGCTTTGTTTCACTTGCATGAATAATACTGTGGAGTACAAAGCTTTATTCCTTTGTCTTAGAGTATATTTAGCCTTATAGGTTAGAATCCTTTTAATATTTGGTGAATCTCAACTTGTGGTTAATCAGATTAATGATATTTATTAGACTCAAGATGATAAACTTAAAACTTACAAGGAGATTGTAACTAGGTTGTTGTCCTCATTTGATAAAGTAACCATAGAGTCTATCCCTAGATCCTCAAACCGTCATGTGGATTCCATGGTTGCTACTGCATCCTTGTTCCCTCTATAGTTAGAAGATGATAAAGCATAGATTATCATTAGAAAACTCCAAGAACTAGTGTCGCTTGGTTCTTGTCTTGTTCTGCTATATTTTTTGACTATCAAAGCTTCCTCATATGAGCCATGGTATAATTACATCTTTAATTTTCTTAAGGATGGTTTGATACCTCATGGTTTAGATCAAACCATTGTAAGTTTTTGCATAAAAGAACATGCTAATTCATCATAATTGGTAATGCTTTGTATCGATGTTCTTTTTAAGGCATACTCTTGCGATGTCTTAACTCTGATGAAACCTAGATTGCTCTTACTGATGCTCACAAAGGTTCATGTAAAGGCCATTTAAACGGTAATGCTATTACCAAAAAGCTCCTACGGATGGGGTATTATTGGTATTCCATGGAGAAATATGCATGTGACTATGTTTAGTGCTGCGACAAGTGTCAACATCATGATCATCGTGTTCATGCTCCTTCTCAAGAGCTTTAGGTTACCTCTTTTTCTCAACCATTCTCTATGTGAGGATTGTACATTATTGATAAATTTAACCCAATGTCATCTTATGGTCACAATTTTATCATTACTATGATTAAGTACTTAACTAAATGGGTGGAAGCCATGCCCTTGGCTATGATGATTGGAACTCAAGTTTCTAAGTTCATCTTCAACCAAATTATTTGTAGGTTCAAAATTTATTTAATGATTGTTTCTGATAATGAAACTGTTAGTAAAAAAGTGACTAACTACAAAAAAATAGCTGATGCACCTTTTTGCATATTTTCCAAGAAGACTGAAGTGGCCCATATGCTAAAGATCAAAGATAAAACAAAACACCACAAGGAGGGAAAAGTGTCGTGATATCACAACATGTTTCATTTTCACGATCAAAAGCAAAGAGAAAGAGCAAGGAGGAAAAAGTGTCACGATATCGCGACATGTTGCATTTTCACGACCAGAAGAGAAGAGAAAGAATAAGAAAGAAAAAGTGTCACGATATCACGACATATTGCATTTTCGTCGTCCAAAGCAAAGAGAAAGAGCAAGGAGGAAAAAGTGTCGCGATATAGTGACATGTTGCATTTTCATAGCCAAAAGAGAAGACAAAGAACAAGAAATAAAAAGTGTCGCGATATCGCGACATGTTGCATTTTCACGGTCGAAAGCAAAGAGAAAGAGCAAGGAGTAAAAAGTGTCGCAATATCATGACATGTTGCATTTTCACCGTCCAAAGAAAAGAGAAAGAGTAAGGAGGAAAAAGTGTCGCGATATCACGACATGTTGCATTTTTGCGGCCAAAAGAGAAAAGAAAGAACAAGAAAGAAAAAGTGTCACGATATCGTGACATGTTACATTTTCACGACTAAGAGCAACAAAAGGGAGCAAAGAGGCAAAAGTGTCACGATATCGTGACATGTTACATTTTCACGACTCAAAAAGGGGAGGCAGGCAGAGAAACAAAAGTGTCACAATTTCGTGACATGTTCGATTTTCACCAAGGAAACAGAGTATATTTTTGGCAACTAGAGACATGCACTAACATAAGGTGCTGATTTCTAAAGAATGGTCAGTTGATTATAACTTTGCAGGTCCACTAGATGATTGCAGAATAACAGTCTCATCTAAAATTAGCCAGAAGGAAATCTATCAAATCTGTGGGAAATCCGTTGTATATTATTGGAAACTGCAGATAATTACTTGTAATTGATTGAAGAAATTAAATGTACGTAGTAGAATATACTCTTTTTAGGGTATAAATAGGAGTGAGTCGACCATCAAAAGAGGTCGGATCTTGGATGTTTACAGGCTTGATGTACATGTACTGGATTACAAACAATAAAATATTTCTTCTTCTGGCTTCCGAAACTTTTGTGTGTACATGTATGTATCTAGTGTTTTAACTTTTATTAATTATAGGTTTTACCGTGCACGTATAAACCTTGTTTCTAGAGTTGAACATTAAATATATTTACGTGTATTTAGACGAACACCTAAAGGTCGCACTCAGGAATTCATGTTTTCTATAAGAAGATATAAAGAAAACTTTGAAAGTAGTAATCTACATCATTAATGCTTGTTGTTGTCTAATATGTACCATGAGAAAAGTTCTAGCTTAGGCTATATTTCCCTTATCTCGTGTTCCCCTTTTCTCTAAAAAAATCAAATGAACCAACCTTCTCTGGAGACTAGACAGATGATCTCAAGCAAGATCTGTCTATTCAATGTTGGCAAAGTCTAAGGCGCAACACTATTAACCGAAGGCAGATTTTGTTCCAATAGTTTTTGGCACACCCGATGGGACTAGCAATCCCAAAGTATTGTATAAAGTTTTTGTGTTTTACCTTAAGAGCCTTTTGTTTGAAAATCTCAAGAAAAAACCAGTTGGCAACTCCGTTGAAATTTAGACCATAAAAGAAAGACCTTGTCTAAAAATATTTTGGTTATATAGCCATATGATAACCAAATCCTAAGCTAGAAACTCTAAAGAACCTATCGAGTTTTTTGAACTACATCTCGAAAGCCTAAAGGCACACCTTGTGCTAGTTGCATGATCAAATTCGTTCGAAACCATTAGCACCTATTTAAAACCCATCGTAGGAGCATTTGCAAGCAATCCTATAGTAGTTGTAACTCCTTTAGCAATCATGGCAGCCACCCCTACCCCAACGCATCTTGTGTGGAATAAAACTAGTCCTTTAAACCTAGGAGCACAAAATAAAATTCCACAAGCTGCACTAAAAGCATTTCCAACTTTTGACGAAACAGGAAAAACATCAGATGAGCATTGTCTAAATGTATCATCACTAGCATCTATTTACAATATCACTCAGGAAGATGTAATGGTCATATTTCTAGTTATATATCTAAAGGGAAAGATGCTCTATTGGTACATAGTGCTCCCCACTAGATCCATTACTTCTTGGGTAGTGCTTTCTGACCGTCTGGTTGATGAATTTAATATACGTGTGGATCCTTTCACACTAATGAATCAATTCACTGTCATTGAGAGGCACCCACGAGAAGAAATCTAGGATTTCAACATCAGATTTACCAAAACTCGTGATAGAGTTCTGCAAGGCCTAAAGCCCACATAAGAACAAGCTATATGTTATTATTTAAGGGCTTTTGATTTATATCTTAGTATGATAATAAGGCAATCCTATGTAACCACTTTTCTTGGGATCTATCTAGAGGCAACAAAGGGTGAAGCTGATCTCATCATAAAAAAAATATATCCATCAAAGAGTCTATTGCCAATTGTACCAGAGCTTTCCCAAGCATCAATATCTAAACTGTCTATGCTTCCATCAATGCAAGCCCTCCTAGCTATAGCTACACCTACATTCCTTGCATTACCAGCCACACCCCTTGCATCAGCTCCCCCCAATGGTTAATACATGACCATAATTGATATAATGAAGACATTGTCAAATGAAATGGCATCCATGAAAAAGAGAGAGGCTGAACGAAACATCCAAGAAAGAATATTTCCACATATACAAAGGGAAGGTTCTTCAAAAAGTGGAAGAGGACAAGATAAAAAAAATGTAGTGTATGCAAATGAGACAGGAGATAATGGATAACCCACTAATTTTGATTACTGGTGTACCACTTGCAACGATCCTCATGGAGAAGATTCATGCATGATTCATCAACATCATGTGCAAGCGGTTATTAATGAAAGAGCCAAAGAAACCGGCAAGGGACAGGTGAACATAATTAGAGAAGTCCACCACAATTTGGCAATGCCATCCATGGAACAAGTCTCGGTCCTGACAAGGTCAGGAAAAAAGTCGTTACAAGTTGACCCTAAGGAACTCCAACCACTGATTTTTCCTCTTGACCCTAGGGCCACTCCATAGAAAAACTAGTCTAATGAGAAAGAATGTTCTGATCCTCCTCAGACTTTTGCGACTGCACCAAGAAAATAATTTCCTCCTAAAAAAGGGAGTGAGACACAAGAGCAGGCAAAGGAAAAACTCAAATTTCCTTCATTAACAAAAATGCAAAGAACAGAAGCTACGTAGGTCTATAGAGATAGATATGACACATCGACTAGTGGAAGGGAGAAAAGTGCTAAAGTATCCTAAGCCACAACTCTTTCATTCAACATTGTAGAAGAAATGAAGAGGACCCCTTCCAAAATAAGCATGTATGATGCACTGCAAATTCCTGGTCAGATTGACCTCCTCCAAGAATCCTTAAATTTAAAGAATGATACCTCTTCCTCAAATGTTATACAAGCAAATGTTGTGTCAACTTCTGGGAAAAATAGACTGCCCCCATTCTATCTATCCTTCAAAATGGAGGGGTGGATAGTTCACAATTGCATGATTGATTCAGGTGCCGTAACTACGATGATGTCGAAAGCCATATGTGACATAATGGGGATGGAATATACTCGAAGTCATCCTAGTGTGTTGCAATTAGATGGTACTCTAGTAAAAACTATCGGGGTGATCAAAGATATCCCTATTCAACTCCATAGAATTCTAGAAGTAGTTGTCATACAAGTAGTTGTTGTAGACTTAGAACCATATTTCGGTATGTGTTTATCCAGAGAGTTCACATCCAAACTGGGCAGTTATCTATCTCTATATTATTCGTATTTGGAAGTACCTTTCAAAGGTGAAAGAGTCAAGATCTACAATGAAAAACCATCTACTTTTCACATAGAAAGACTAGAGGAAACAACTACCATAAATATGATGTTCGAGGAATTGGAAAACATTGATCTAATGGAAGAAACCATGGAGGAACTTCAATATGAAGATCAATTTTCGATGGAGAATTTCAACGCTATGGTAGAAATGAAAATAGGAAGCTATTCCATTGAAAATCCAAAAAGCTTCCTGTTGTTGTCCCTAAAATAGATGATTCAGCCAACCAGTTATGGAAATTGTACTTTGATAGGTCAAGGTGCTAGAATTGTTCTGATTTCACCTACTAGAAAAGAAAAAGTCTTTTCTTACAGGTTGACATGGAGTTGCACCAATAACGCAGCTGAATATGAAGCTTTGTGTTTGGGACTTAGGAAAGCTGAAAAACTGGGTACAAAACAACTGTTGATCTATGGAGATTCAAAACTGATTTTTAAACAGGTTACTGGTAAATGCATTTGTAAGCAACATTACCTAAAGGTTTACAAAAACAAAGTGTTGGATCTATTAGAAAATTTTGAAGCACTAAACATGAAATCCATTTCCAGAGAAAAGAACACCCATGCAGACCTGTTAGCATCAGTAGGATCCAATTTTTGCCCAGTCAGTAATGTTATTCAGAAGTCTAAAATATTCATACTTATATATAGGCCTTCTGTGCCCGATAAGGAAATTTTTTGGCAAGTATTCAAAAATGACGAGTAGATCCTGGATTTTTTGATTCATGAGATGAATTGATCTACAGAAAGAGCGTTACAAGAAGAGGATGAAGAGAGTATTATTAAACTAAAAAATAATCATATCCCTAAGGGACTGATCACCCTGAAGAGCCTTTTTGAAAATAGCAACAAAGATTTAGGTCAAAGTATCAAGGTAGATGAATGTCAATATAAGTAAATAGAACTAGAACTGGGTAAAATGATCAAAGTAGGGATCGATTGTACAAAAGTAGAACTAGAGAAAATAAAACAGTTATGTAGAGAGTATCCAGATATAATAGCCTGGACTTATAGTGATCTAAAAGTGTACAGGAAAGAGGTCATTCAACATACCATAGAACTAGAGGAAGGAGCTAAAAATTTTAGGTAGAGGCAGAGGCCTGTGAATCCTAAAATTGAAGCCTTAATGAAACAGGAGTTGTTAAAACTCCTACAGGCTAAGATAATATACCCAATCAAGCACTCTACCTGGGTGGCAAATTTAGTTCCAGTCTGCAAGAAAAATGGAGAAATATGACTATGCGTCGATTTCAAAAATTTGAACAGAGCCTCTTTGAAGGATCACTATCCTTTACCCCAGATTGAATCAATCCTTCATACTGTGGCAGGAGCAGAAAGTTTTTTTCTGTTAGATGGCTTCTCTGGTTACAATCAATTTTGGGTGAGAAATGAAGATCAATACAAGACTGCGTTCACCACTAAGTGGGGAACATTTGCATACCAAAGGATGCCCTTTGGATTATCCAACGCAAGAGCAACTTTCCAAAGAGCCATGGACGTAGCTTTTGGAGAGCTTGCGAACAAAATTATTGTCATCTATTTAGATGACATGACTGTATTTTATCATGACAAAAAGGACCATGCCACTCATCTGTAGCAAGTATTTGAGAAATGTAGAGAATTTGGAATATCACTAAATCCTAAAAAATCTATTTTTGCTGTGGAAGAAGGAATACTCCTTGGGCATGTTATTTCTAAAGTTGGGCTGTCAATTGATCCTGATAGAGTAAATGCGCTTCTTGAGTTGTCACTCCTAGTTAACAAGAAAGGTTTGCAGTCTTTCTTTGGGCAAATAAATTTTGTCAAAAAATTCATTGCAGATTTTTCCCCAACGGTTAAGCCAATGACTAAATTATTGAAAAAGGATGCTCCTTTCAAATGGACAGAGCCAAGGAAAGAAGCTTTCCGAAAAATTCTAGAAGCCATCACTCAAGCTCTTGTGTTAGTTAACCCTGACTATTATTGAGGTTTCATACTATATGTTGTCAGAGAACAAGGTAGTTAAGCTGCAGTTCTCACTCAAAAAGAAGCAGATGATGAAGAAAGACCCATAGCATTTATGAGTTCCACCATGCACAAACATGAGGAAAGATACAACTTCATAGAAAAACAAGTGTATGCAATTATGAAATCCTTGAATAAACTAAAACATTTCTTATCCCAGAGTTGGACGATGGTGTATGTTATTCATCCCGATGTTAGGAACTTCATAATTCAAGGAGAATTGGGTGAAAAAAGAGTTGGATGGGTGACTCACATCCAAGAGTATGATGTAGAAATACATCCTACTAAAATAGTCAGATGGAGAGCTTTGTGCCAAGAATTGGCCAAGCAAGCTGCAAATGGATATGGGGAGAGCCACCCCGTCATGAAAAACATAGAGCAACACCAAGACAGAGTAGGTTCAAGTTGGATTGATGACTTTGTGAGGTATATTTAGACTGGGTCATGTCCTGAAGATATGAACGCTTCCCAGAGAAGGAGATTCAGAACCCAAGCATTGAAATATACCCTTCGAATAGATGGGTTGTACAAGATTAACATCGATGGTGTATTGTTAAAATGCATTCCTGATAATGAAAAGCAGAAAGTGTCAGATGAATTTCATGAAGGTTTTTTAGGGGGACATTATGCAGGCCAAACTACAGCTTTGAAGATCCTTAGAGCTAGATGTTATTGGACTTCCATCTTCCTATATGCATACAAAGTAACCCAGAGGTGTGAATAGTGTCAGAGGTATGTGGGAAGAAATAGGAATGCACCTATGCCCTTAAAAGCTATTCAAGTCGAGGAACCATTCCAGCAGTGGGGGTTGGATTTCATAGGGATAATAGAGCCAAATTCATCATCAGGCCACAAATACATTCTCACTACCATAGACTACTTCACTAAGTGGGCAGAAGTAGTGCCTACGAAGAAAGCTTATTCATAAGTGGTGATAGAATTTGTCAAAATTCTAATCACAAGGTTTGGCATACCATATTATTTGATTACAGACAATGGATCCCATTTTACTAGTGCAAATATGATCGAATTCATCAGTAGATATGGAATTTACTTGAAGAATTCCTCTAATTATTACCCATAGGGTAATGGATTAGCTGAGTCTACTAATAAAAATCTTCTAAGAATTCTGAAAAGAACATTAGAGGACAATAAGAAGAACTGGCACTCACTCCTGAATCAAGCCTTGTGGGCCGACAGAATCTCAATCAAAAAATCAATCAATACATCGCCATATGCTTTGGTTTATGGCAATTCATATGGAGATACCCACGTTAAGGATGCTAAACCAAGTTAACAAAGATGAAGGTAATCCAATGGATGCCCGACTGATGCAACTTCTGTAGCTTGAAGAATCTAGGGCACAGGCCTATGATCATCATCAAAAGCATATGGTAAAAACAATCGGGTGGTTCGATAAGAAAACCACTTTCAAGAAATTCAAAATAGGCGACCTGGTATTAAAATGGAATGTCAAGAAAGAAAAACTAGGACACCATGACAAGTTTGATGCGTTCTGGGAGGGGCCATTTGAAATTGTTTCAAAAAAGCAATTCAATGCCTTCTAGTTAAAAGATCGAGATGGATGGATTCTACCCATCACAGTGAATGTTTTTCACCTAAAATTGTATTTCCAGTAAAATCTATAGATCACCATTATATGTACAGTATATTATAAGTTTGGAGTTTTGTAAATATTTCCCTTTTTTCAGCCTAATAAGAATCATTTTTTACAGACTAGCGAGGTACGATATTTTGAATGAAATTTGGAGGGAAATTTTTGAATTTTTGAAAATCTGGGGCTGCCGCGTGATAGCCTAAAAAGTCAATGAGAAGGGATGAATAAAAAGAAAGTTTCAAAATATGTTATGTGTGCTCCTCAGGATATTTCAAAAAATGTTTCCACTGACAAATGTTTTTAAAGCAACCATGTGCCAGAAGTCTAGTGGGAGAAGATAATTAATCTGTCAGTTAGCATATTTTCGGGCATGGGATAATTTTGAGTCCCCAAGTGGGTTTTTAATGAGCCAAAAAGCGTTTTTAGGAGTTTCCTAAGAAATATGGCAAGCACAGAAACTGAATAAAGACAAACAAAATCAAATCAACCAACCGTCATTTAATGCATTAATTTTGCATGTCCTCCTAGGTGATATAAAATTAAATTCAAATATTCAGAGAGGCATTTCGTCATTTGCAAAGTTTCTCAAGGCTCTTGGAGAAGAAAAGAAGTAGGGAATTGTCTCTATGACGCTTGAGAAGCTAGAAGTCTCACCAACCACTGTTATACCACTGCACTATAGCATAGCGAGGAAAGAATTGTGAAGTAATCAGAGGAGGTTCAAAATCTGCATACCTGATAATTCGTAATGGCTCCAAAGAAGGCGAAAGACCAGGTAGCATCTACCTCATCACTCCCGACTACTTAGGTAGTGAACATAAGGGAAGAAAATAGTGCTAGTTTTATTTATAGAGACTCCCAGATTGTAGATACGATAATAACATGGAAGGACCCGATGGAGATTCGAAGCAATATAAAGAACCGGGTAGCAACTGGGGTTTCTGCATCTTCTCCTTCAACGTTTGCATACCATTATTTCTTGTACTGGTATGTATATATTCTTGTCCATCCTTGCCTAGAACTGGTAAGGGCAATTACAAATTTCTATGATGAAAAAGGGAGAAAAGTTAGGGATTTTTTAGGGAATGTCCTTTTTCCTTTGTCCAAAGATGCTTTTGTTTTTGCTTTCACTGCAGGTCATGTTCCCCCCTTAGAACCTAAGAAATTTGACCCCTTAGAACAAGATACATATTTCAGTTCATCCAAAAAGGTGAGGGATTTCCTAGCCACCCAGCTAAAATATCTTCCAGAAGGGGCAAATCCACCAGAACCCCCAATTAACAGGGCAGATTTTAAAAACCCTGAACTATATTCTATCTTGGCCATGATTGCGGGACTAAAAAATGACGAAAAGGTTCAAAAATGGCAGGTGGCTATAGAAAAGTGTTTATCGAACCCCAAAATGTATGATTCGGTTGTTATGAGCAGGAGTGTGAAACCTATTTTCTTTGACTGGACTGGGTTCTTAAGTGCAAAAATTCATGAGGGTTTGGCAACATTGAAGGTGGGCACCCAGTTTTCTTTCAGATACACTTCATGTTTGGTATGGTTATTATTTTATTTCATGTATCAAGAGTTATATTTCATTTCAAAGAATGATAAGAATGAAAAGGGAGAAATGTTTCCAGTATATGAATGGACTAATGTGTTATACAAGTCCGAATCGTATTATGATTTCAATAGGGAATTTTTGGGCCCTGCACTAAAAATTGTGTATGGGCAAATAACAAGATTGACCCCCAAAGTGGAAAAGGTATTGCAAACCAAGTTTGTAGAGGAGGGGGATTGGTTTATCCTAACACAAGGAGTGTGTATCAGATTGTATGGGTTTATAGATAAACCCTTTTTACTTCCCCATTATGTGACTGATAGAATATTTGCCTTAGAATATGTAAGGCAAACATAAATCATTAATGTCAAATTTGGGACTAGAATTGGAAAAAACAGTACCTGTAATATGACCTTTAGTTTTTAAGGGATTACTATTTCAAGGAAGGGGAAAAATGAACAGATAATAGATTATTTAAGAAAATTGGGTCTTATCGAGATCCTGTAAAGATGGAAATATGACCCCATAAGCAGGTTCACTGAGAGACAGTCCATTTTGAACAAAACACAAAAAAGAATTTCATGTTAAAATCAGGGATGATATTGAGAAAAATAGCAATAACACAGAAGATGTACCATTGGAGTGGCACATAGAGAAGATGGAGCCTTTGCCTCATTGGCATGATTTTTATGAAGTAATTTTTCAATTTGACCCAGAAAATAAAAAGGCTCATTAGTTGACAGAGAAAAAAATTGCCCAGATTTAGAAGAACAGGCCAGATTGGGATGTGGCAAAAATTCAAGAATGGTGGGTAATGAGAGTTCAGAAAAATTTTATTTCATCAAGATATCCCACCAAAATTGACCATCTGTTTGAAACTTGATATACTGAACACCATGACTCTTGGGGAGGAAGTTTCCCTATTAGAATTCCTCCAAGCATAGAAAGTGGTTATTCTTCTACTCCCGAAGTGTCCTAGCCACCTGAGAAATCCTAGTAGCCTAAAGATGATAAGGGAAAAGAGATTACAAAGGCTCAGAATCTTCTCCTTGTTCAAACCAAACCTAGGACAACTAGGAAAGGTTGATAGAAGAGGTCTTTACTGAAGAACAAGGAAAGACATATAGTTCGAAGGCCACCCAAATGATGTTGAAAATGGGCTATGATGGAAAAGGGCTAGGCAAAGAATGATAGGGGAGAAGTGAGCCTATTCTAGTCCATCAAAGAGAGAAGTGTCTAGCGCTTGGGGCAGATACCCTGACATTCAGACATCATTCCTCAAAGGTTGTAAAATTTGTTCCACCTATCGACTCGGGTACTGATTTGATGAACCCGTGGTAGAAAGAATGAGGAAATTGAAAATGATGGTGAATAGGAGAATAGACAAGAGTATTATTCAAACCTCATCTAGTGATCAAGATCCCTAAGGTACAGATGATGACTCAGGGAAAGAGACTCAGGAAGGCAAACCAGCCCATACAACTGAAGGAAACACCGATGCAGATGCTCAGAACATTGAGCATGAAACTTCATAGAAGGAAGTCCCACACAACCTACCTAGTTCAGATCAAGAAAGCCAAAAGAATGAAAAAAAAAAGGTTAAAAAGGAGATCTTGATAGTAGAAGAGCAGCAGGAGAAACAAGTTATAAACTTAGATGAAAGTGATGAAGAAAATGGAACTCCTGATGTAGAAAAAATGCAGAGTGAAGAAATTGCCATCAGTGAATATGAAGGAGAAGAAGGACACCAACAGCCAGCCCAATCGAAAATAGGTATGCTTTCTTCACCTTATTCTTCTCATTCTCCTACTCCTTCCCATTGTAATTCTCCTTCCTTTTCTAAAATCAACAAAAGTATAATGCCCTTGCCAAAAAATTACCTTGTTCTCCCAGAAATGGTAGCATCTTCCCAGAGTTCGCTAAATATTGGGTCCGTAGTTGCTCCCATTCCATTTCTCCCTAGCATTGACATCCCAATGACTGGAGTTACAACTTCTCAAGGGACTGAGTCACTGTCCACCATGGCCAAGATTAAAAATCTAAAAAGGGTGAGCAAGAATGCTTTAGATTGGTGGACTTCACATGCAGCTAGAGATTCTAAAGCATCGACTACTGTAAAAGAAATCATTACTTTAGATCCAGCCAATATGCAGAGAAAGAAGTTGAAGTTAACTCCCATTACCAAAAAAATCAAAGGGAGAAATGACGGTGGAGGATTACTAGGAAGAAGAGATAAACAAAGATATATCTCAACTACCTATGCAAGATGAGTGGGTGAAAGCCCAAGCACATTTTGGGACCATATACTTAGAGGGTGAACACTATCAAGACATGTTTTTGAAGGAAAAAGAGAAGGAATTAGAGGTTGTAGTGAAAGAGCAAAAAATAGTAGAGAAGGCTCTTACTTTAGAGGCTAAAAAATGGGAGGGTAAAGTTAGTGCTACTGCTAGTGAAGTGGAAAAAGGTAAAGAAAAGTTGAGTATAGCAGAAGCTCAGATTCAGGAATTAAATACACAGATACAGCAGCTACAACAACAGTTGGCCAAACAACAAAATGCCCCTTCTGGATTTTCAAAAGATAAAGTAAAGAGAATGAGGAAGGAATTGTTAAAAGATTTGTTGTTTTCAGTATTAAAGGCTAAACCTGTATTGTTGTATTTGGCTAAAGTAAAGGAAGCTACCGAAGTAGTAAAATAGGAATTTGAGGCTGTCGAAGCATTTTTATTAAATAGAGAAGATGCGGCCACTAAAATTCAGATTCTATTGAAAAAGATGCCAGGAAGCATGGAAGCCAAGATCAGAAGCGAAGCCTGGTCTCAAGCTAAAATAGCAGCAAATAACTTCTTTAGGAAGTTTAAATTGATAGCACAGGGAAACAATTTTCTGCACGAGCTTGAAGATGAAGCGAAAGGATTGCTCCAAAATCTTGATTTGGCTATCCAAATTGGGCTTCCTTACCTCTGGGATGAAGGTTCAAAAGTTTTTAAGGAAGAAGTCCTTTCAGCATCAATAAAAGCTTTTGTTGAACATGAAATAGACATCGACAACTGGAAGGAACCTTTAGGAGAAAATCAGGTCATGGAAATGATCCAGAGGTTAACATAGATTAAAACATGTTTGCAAGAACTGATTTTAAAACAAAAGATCATTTATTATCATAAAGTAGAAGAATTGCAGTATGTCTATCAACTTTTCATCGATTCTTCTAATCTAGAAGACAAAGATTGGAATCAAGTGTGCAAAAATTATCAAGAGATAATTGCAGCCATGGAAAAAATCAAAAGATCTAAACATCAGGGGTAGCAGCCAGTAGCCAGAGCTGGGACCAGCTCCCAAAATTGAATTTTTTGTGTTCTTTACCAAGTGTATAGAGTAAATAACTGAATACGAGGCACATTTGAAATTTTGGTTTATTTGATTTTTTGTTAAATTTGTGATTCTCGATGATTATGGACTAGTAGATATGCTTTAATATCCAATATCAAACTCCTTATGGTGAGAAATTAAGTGCATTAATGTCTATTTATCGGTTGTAAAAATCAACAATGAGGATTAGAAAATCTCATATTCACTGTCAACGTTGACGAGTTAACATAAAACAAAAGGTTATCCAAGCCAAAACACATCTAATGATGATGTTAGCATACCAAAGCAATGGTTTCATTATAGAAGAGCTCTATAATTAAAATGAAGAGCCCAATTTTGAGCAACTTTCTAAAAAATATTATTTTCAAACCTACAACTTCCATAGTGCTTGCGAGCTAGTTCCAGTTCATGGCACAAAATCATGACAACAACTCTAGTAATATAGCCACTTGTACATCAATGTGCCAAAATCAAACTAAATTCAAATTCAATTGTAGAGTGAAATCTAAGTTGGCCACATCATATTCTAGAACATTTTTGCCAAGTTGTCTTTGTAACAACCTTGTAACTAATTGTAAATATTATATTGTAAGATTCAATACATATATTATAAATATACAGAGAGACATCATTACAAGGTTTATATCTACAACCCTTTTTTAGTATTTATTTGTAATATTTGTAATAAAATAAATACAAAACGAAGAAAATAATAATGAAGACACAAGTGATGTCAATGGAACAATTTTTGTTTTAAAATTTAAATTGAAATACGCAAGATCCTTGGCCTCCTTTTCTTTTACAATGATTTGCCAAAAATTATGAGGGGTTAGATTACAATTCTTGCTTGCTTCATGATATCAAAAATAGATCCAAAGAAGTGATGCCTCTTTGGTGCATCAATGAAAGGGGATGTCTTCGATCTTATTTTGCTCCAATACAAGTGGTGAGTGGGCTTTTGTATCCTGGATGTGGATACCACTCTAGATTTAATAGCTCTCCAAATACCTGTCTCCTACACACATAAAAGTCAAACAAGAGTTAATAACACCTGTATACATGATTAGAAACTAGTACAAATAAAAACCCTTAAAGGAATACTTTCAAAAAACATAGAAATAATAATTTAAAATTCCTTGCTAAAAAATTACAAAATTACTGATCTCTACTACTCAAAATGAACTAAAAATTGGTGGAGACGTTTTGGGGGATTTTAGAAACCTACCCTCATAATTTAAGCTCAATTAAAGTTTGGATGAGTGAGATATGGCCAAAACAATTTTGGTAGTTTTTGTAGAACCGTAGACCTACGATTGTGCAAAGATGGCAGAAACCCTAAAAACTTGGATTCAGGAAATTGATGGCTTGAATTATGTGATCGTTGGTGACTCCCTACAGTTATTTTGATAGCATGACGATGTATTTTCTAGGCCCCTTTTCTTGATGGAATGGTGTTGCTTTTATAGGTAATTTTGGGTGTTTGAGGGAAAAGATAGGTGGTAAGCCAAGGCTACCAAGTGGTAGGGACTAGGTAGCCATCTATCTTGGATAGTTATAGTGAGTCAATTAGAGTGTCTCACTTAGGTATAGTAGTGGAATATGGGTAGGTGCAAGTGGAGTGAAGTGTGGAGTGAGGTGTGATATGTGGCAAGTGAGTAGGTGGAAGTGGAGTGAAGTGTGGAGTGACGTGTGATATGTGGCAAGTGGGTAGGTTGAAGTGGAGTGAGGTGTGAGATGTGGTAAGTTGGTAGGTGGAAGTGGAGTGAAGTGTGGAGGGTTTCCCCATGTGAAGGGACAAAGGGGAAAATGGTGTATGAGAGGTGGAAAAAGGGTGATGGTGATGTGGCTAGGACACATGTCAAGTGAGGAGAAAGGGTATCCTAGGAGGATATTTTCCAGATTTAATAAAATCTAGAAAATATAATTATGTGTAGGATTTTATACCTAAGTCAAAAATTAGGCACATAATGTTATGCAAAAATAAAATGTGCAATATGGATGAACAATGTGCAGGAATTATATGCCTAAGTTTAGACTTAGGCATATATTATTACGCATAATTGTGACGTACAATGTGGGTGAATGATGTGCAAGAATTATATGCCTAATTTTATACTTAGACATATATTATTATGCAAAATTGTGTGATGAAATGCAAATGCCTATATTTTTGTGTCTACATATGCCCCTTTTTGTACCGCATTGTGTAAAATACAATGTGGTGCAAAAACAAATGACACTTGTCTTTATTGGATGAATGGACTCAAATATTCTCGATGCACAAGAATGAATGATTTTTTATTTATTTTTAGTTTGTTGCTTACCCCCTCAATTTGCGAATGGGTAAAGGATGAAACTCACAATCCAATTGACCAAATGTGAATGATGAAAAGGGATGGATGTGATGGATGCAAATGTTGGAAATCAAGATCAAGTTGTATACCCCAAGTTTAGGGTGGACTTGTGTTATTGCAAATTTACCTTTTGGTATAATTGACATGTAATATTATGAAGTAAAGGAGCCAATAATCCTAGGGGATTGTCCTAGTGACTATATAAAATTACTTAATGCAAAATGAAGTGTAAATTTTCCATGTTTTGTAACCCCATGGAGTAGGCATCAATGACAACCTTGGGCAAATCTGCTTGAATGCATGTCACTCAAAAATTGAAGGATCAACCTAAATTAATTTCAAACGTGATGATTTTGGATGATTGTTAATAAGTATCCTTAACCCATCCTATTGGATTGCATGAATTTATAGTTGCTACAACCGCCAGGTATGTAGGGTGATTCACTATATAGAAGGCTCACTTGAGATGATGATGATACGAGATGATGCTTTGAATGCATTTGTGTTGATTGAGGGGGGTTTGAATCTATTTGCATTTGAAGGGGAGTTGTGTAATATTATCACAAATAAAAGTCAGTGTGGGTTACCCCAATAAAGAAATGATGCTCATTGTTGAATCATTACTTTTGGAAAATTGATGAACTTAATTTTGGTAAACCTTTCATCCGTGGGTAGACAAGATTTAGTTTATCCCCCTAGGATTTAGATATACTAAGTGTTTGTTTGAATAATATTTTTTCTTGTGATCTACCCCAAAAAAAAGGGCATATGCTAGTCTTTGGTAATGATTTTTGAATGAACGCAATTTGCATGATTGAGTGTATGAGTGTTGACTTTGATTTGAGACTAGAATTCATTGATTTTGTCTATCCCTTCAAGCGATGAGGTTGAGAAGATATGAAATGATGAAATAAATGAAACAAATTATAATGGTTGGAATGAAATAAATGTGTTTGTTTTTGTTTCAACAATGATTTTAACCATTATTGATAATTATGCACTTCTATCCCTTGGAGCAGTCCAGCCGTATGACTTTCTTAGGGAATTGAGATGATAACTATCTTTTCTTGCATGAGGTAAATCACATTTCAAGGGCCTTATGGTAATATATCCATCCTATTGGATTGCATGGATTACCAGTAATTACAACCGCTAGGTATATAGGATAAGCTACTATATACAAGGATTACTTGAGGATAAGTGGAATAAGGAAATGTACACTTCTATCCCTTGAAGTAGTCCATATGCATGGCCTTCTTAGGGAGTTGAGATGAGAGCATTTCTATTATTTCAAAAGCCTCTTGAATTTGTTTTTGAACAAAGGAATTGAGGTACCTTTGGAGTTATTCATGGAAATATTTTTGGTGTTTTATGTTTTTTTTTATGGCAAAAGATGCATAGAAATATTTTTGATATTTTATATTTTTGAAATGGAAAAAATGCACTAGATGTTTCTTTGTGTTTTTATGTTTTACTAATTGATTTATTTTTTTTCTACCTAAGAAATTTGGGTACCTTTGAATATTTTTGGATCGATTTGACCATAGGGGTTTATGCCTTTGGAGATTTTTGAATTGTGTTAATGATAATTGTCCCTATGGTAATATACCTCCCTAGCGCCTGAACACATCCCATTAAAATAATGAGATACTCCCACATTTCATTCAAACAACCTCTCTATACTCATTTAAATATTTCACATCTCATTAGGATAGCAAGGGAGAGTGATATAGAGATAGCAACCTCTTAAGATATAAAGGATACTCCATTCCATTTATATCTTAAGGTTCGAGGGATAAATCAATTCCAAGGGGCTTGCCCTTATACCCTAAGAGCAAATGATCCAGTAGTTTTGGACCAATATGATCTGGCGGTGTCTTGTCCAGATTGAGGGGTGTTTTTGAATCAATTCTTCCTGATTGGAATATCTAGCAATAATATAACAGGATTGTTTTGATGCATCTATATGTTGTGACCGCTTTGTTTGGCTTTCCCCACTCTTTAAAAAATGGGAATGGCTCACATAGTTTATTTCCAAATCGAAGAGAAGTAGATCCACATTTTTTATGAGTGTCAAGCTCGTATTATAGGGGAGAGCCAAAGGAGTGTGCTAGCTTCTAATGTGCTAATCCCTCTCCATTTTTATAGGTCAATAAAAGGCCCTATCTCAAGAGCAATTACCTCTCCTAATAGGGTTCCCTTGACCTCTTGATAGGGCGATCTTTTAGAATGGAGAGAGCACTCAACCTTAGAAATATAGGGAGGGGGAATGAGCTGCTATACATTATACTCTCTTGATTATGAGGATGGATAGCCAATCGCTACAACCACTAGGGTGCTAGAGTAAATCACTAGATACAAGGATCACTTAAGGCTAAGTGGAAGAAGGAAATGTACACCTCTATCCCATGGAGTAGTCCAACCGCTTGGATTTCTTATGGAGTTAAGATTATATTTTTTATTTTTGAAAGCCTTGTTGAGATTGAATTTGACCAAAGAAATTGGGTTACCTTTGGAGCTTTATTTTTTTATTTTTTGGATTATTTTTACCAAAGGTGTAGGTGCCTTTGGGGCCTTTTGAAATGAAACTTGACCAAAGGGGTTGGGTTCCTTATTTTTTTGAACTGAATCTTGAAAAAAGGATCTTGAATTGAATGTGGCCAAATGAGTTTGGTTCCTTTGGAGATTTTTAAATTGAATATGACTAAAGGAGTTTGAATTGAATATTACCAAAGGGGTTGCTTCCTTTGGAGCCTTTTGAATTGAATGTCACCAAATAAGTTTGATTGCTTTGGAGTTTTTCTTCTTTGAATTGAATCTTGACCAAAGGATCTTGGTTCCTTTGGAGCCTTTTGAATTGATGTAATGATGAGTTTCCTTATGGTAATATACTCATCCTACCAGATTGCATGGATAACCAATCACTACAACCGCTAGGTGACTAGAGTATATCACTATATACGAGGTTCACTCAAAGATCTAAATGGAATTGGATGTGTTGTGTTTGTGGATACAAGGAAAAGGGCGCAATATTTGATAAAAGGGTGCAACCTTTTGAACCTAGAGGATGATTTTAAATGTGAATGTTTAATGTAAATGTTGGGGTAGGTGTGAGAATTTTAACCTCACCAAGTTGCCTGATTGATTATTTTATGTGATTTATGGGGAAGGTGTAAGACCTTGAATCCACCAAGTTGGTTGACTACTTGATGTGGTTGTTGGGGAAGGTGTAAGACCTTGAACTCCCCCTAGTTGGTATTTTTATGGATTGTTTATGTACATGTGTAATGATGGATTGTTCAGATTTTTTTTGTGCATGTGATGAAATGAATGTGTTATGAATGAATGCAACTAGTGGTGATGTATGAAAATGAATGAATGGTGTTTCCATATTAATTATCATTCAAAGAAGTTATGAGTCATTATTAGTATACTTTACATTTATTACTTAATCAGGGGCATCAATTTGATACTAATGGTTTGACCATATTTGTAGGATGAAATGGACTATGATATAGGTGAGTATGGGATGGTGGTATGGAATGGAAGCTTGCTTATGACTTTGTTGTCCTTAGGGATAAATTATCTAGAGTTTTTTTGTAAAGACTCAACCATCCTAGTGATCTCAAACAAACTTATATATGATTTCACAAATCTTCATGATGTTAAGGCTATCCTAGTGTTTTCAAATTTCTTAAGGATAAACTTTGTGTGCAATGATCGTTCATTTCTCATCATGAGCTAGGTCAAACTAATCAATTGGTGACTTATACCAATAAGTTAGTTCATATAAGAGCTGTCATAGGTCTATACAAAATGAGGTCGCTAATGCAATAGACGTGGCACCATGCATAATGATACCCCATTGCCAGGTAGGATTCATTTAGCCCATTGTTGTAATGAGGATCACCCCATGATTTTTGAGACACTAAGAGTTACAGGGATTCAAGCTCCTTACCTTCTTTTATTGCATTGGATTTGGGAATTTTGTTTTTGAGTTTCTCATTTTTGTGTTGGAGCAACATGTATTTTTATTGCTTTTTGGAAACTTGCTCATTTTGAGGAAGAGCAAGGGGATTTTATTACTTTTTGACACTTTTTTGGACACTTGCTAACTTTGAGGAGGAGCAAGGGATTTTGTTGCATTTATAATGTTTTTGGGATACTTGCTCACTTTGAGGAAGAGCAAGGGATTTTCTCTTTTTTTTAAATTTGAAGGGTGAAGGGGGAGCTTGTCCTTTTGTCAACTTTATAGCATTCTAGACCATGTGCATAATTGGATGAGAAGGCAAAACATTTCACTTATGGTAATAACAATGTTTGAATTAGTTATTCCCAAGGTTCACAATGTTTTTATTATGTTTTTGTGTGTGATCCAAGAGGAAACTTGATTAACTAGGAATAACCTCTAACACCTAAGGATTGTTCGACTTTCAATTAAAGTTGTTTGAAACACTAGGAGTGGTTGAGTGATTGAAAACACCTAGAGATTCCTCAAACTAGAGACCACCAAAGAAATGAAGTGCTATGGGGTTTTATTGCATCTACTTTTTTTGACATGGTTTTGGATGGCGAAGTTGTACTAATGCTAGACCGTAGGTGTCCCTAATTAGTGCAACAAGACTCAGTGAATGAACAATTATCTAACCTGAGTGGATGACAATTAATATGGTAAGCGACATGAATGGATGTGAATGATACGAATGTACAAATGAAATGGGAGTGTGAATGCAACTAAAGTGGGATTGTGAATGTGATGTATTAAAAATGTAACGTGTATGAAATTTTTTTTGTGTTATATATATATATATATATATATATTTTTTTTTTCTTTTTCTTTTTATTTTTTTTTTAGGTGTTTTTTAACTGAAATATGACCAAAGGGGTTTGGTTCCTTTGGAGCTCTTTGAATTGCATGTGACCAAAGGAGGTTTGGTTCACTTGGAGCCTTTTGAACTAATTTGACTAAAGGAGTGCCTTCATTGGAGAATTTTGAGATGAGTTTTGACCAAAGAGGTTAGGTTCCTTTGGGGCTTTTTGAATTGAGTTGACCAAAGGGATACCCCCTTTGGAGATTTTTTTTTGATTGATTTTGCCAAAGGGGTGTCCCCTTTGGAGCTTCTTGGATTGAATTAACCAAAGGGATTTGGTTCCTTTGGAGATTTATTTATTTTTAATTGACCAAAGGGGTGTCCCCTTTGGAGCTCTTTTTTTTAGATGGGGAAGGTGTGATACCTTAATCATCCCCAATTTTTTTGGTGACTGGTGAGCATGGGGAAGGTGCGATACCTTGAGTATCCCCACAATTTTTTGTGCTTGGTGAGCGTGGGGAAGGTGTGATACCTTGAGTATACCCATTCAAATAAAAACCAGGTATCTTTTGTTTTTAAACCACATTATGTTTTACATAATGCGGTACAAAAATGGGCATCTATAGACACCAAAATATAGGCATTTGCATTTCATCACACAATTGTACATAATAATATATGTCTAAGTATAAACTTAGGTATATAATTCCTGCACATAATTCACCCACATTACACATCATAATTATGCATAATAATATATGCCTAAGTATAAAATTAAGCATATAATTCCTACAAATTATTCATCCACATTGCACATTTCAGTTCTGCATAACATTATGTGCCTAAGTTTTGACTTAGACATAAAATCCTACACAATTATATTTTCTAGATTTTATTAAATATATAAAATATCCTCCTAGGATACCCTCTCTCCTCACTTGACATGTGTCCTGGTCACATCACCATCACCCCTTTGCCACATCTTATACACCCTTGTACCCTTTATCCCTTCACATGGGGCAACCCTCCACACTTCACTCCACTTCCACCTACCCACTTACCACATCTTACACCTCACTCCACACTTCACTCCACTTCCACCTACCCACTTGCCACGTCTCACACCTCACTCCACACTTCACTTTTCCACCTAACCACTTGCCACATATCACACCTCACTCCACACTTCACTCCACTTGCACCTATCCACATGCCACCACTCCATATGAGTGAGACACTCTAAGTGACTCACTAAAACTACCTAGGATAGGTGGCTGCCCAATCCCTACCACTTGATAGCCTTGGCTTACCACTTATTTTTTCCCTCCAAAATCTAAATTTAGTGGTATGGGTATCTCTATGCATAGCATCTATGTTTTAAATGGGGGCACTACTAAAGGGCCATACATTTAGGATATAGGACATAGTAGGAGGCATACTGACTTGTACTACCACCGAAGTGTTAGGGACCTCACTAGACTGAGACACCATGGGGGAAGACAACTGAATCTGAATTAATGCTAAATTTCTATCCTGACCATGGGTCATTACCATACACTAATATGCAACGATGTGTGAAGTGCAAATGGAAGTATAAGTAGATGAAATGAAAGTACAATGCAATACAACACCCAAATAAAATAAACAAGCAAGGTTTTTGGTCCTAAGTTTATGCAAGTTTTGATTTTGATTTTCTTTTGAAAATTTTTATTTTTTTTGAGTTTTTGGAGTTTTGAAAAAGAAAAATATGTGTGCAAAATGTTTCACCATAAATGAATCTAGAATTTCACCTGTATACTCACAGCTCGACAACCCGATGATGAAGTCCTATCACGTAAACCCATCAAAGTATGGAGATGAAACCCATACCCTGTCAGGGAGCATAGGTCCTACCAGTCCTCACCTAGTCTCACTTGGTTAACATTATACCCTTCGGAGAGAAATACATTTAAATTTTCCAAGCTACGAATGGTTGTTGGAGTTGGCCAAAAATAGGGTAATAATGTTGGTGGTTCGATGATGAAATCCAAATATAACAATGTTAAAATCTAGCCATTTTACAATGTTTAAGTGAGTGTGTGAGGTTTGTTTAATTTATTGTGGGATGCAACTAAAATGCAATTCTATTTTTATGCCTAGATGTAGAAAACAAGAAACAGAGAATAGCAAATAACATATATCAAGGGCCAACAACTGATTCTAAGTAATATTTTGGCTGATTCTATTGTTAGAGGCCAATCTCGGGTGCACAATTGGTTTTGGTAAACCACATGTGCGTAGTTTACCAAACGTAGGTCTGCATTTAGGAGATACCAACTTTGGGTCCATAGGTCCGACTGTGGAATATAATAAACTAAATCTAACCTGATCCCTAAACATAATGCCCAAATTATTACTAATTGGGTAGTGTAGTATGATATTTTTCTATATGTTGATGCAAATCCTCTTAATTCTTCTTTTTATTTTGTGTATGAATGTAAAACTAAGTAAATTTCTATCCTAAGACCTAGATGCAGACAATGGCATACAATACTGAGACTCCTAATTTACCCTAGATGCAAACTAGAACTAGAAAAAAATAATAAGAAAAAAAATGGACAGGGGTGTAGACCTCTTATCCTTTCGCTACTCCCTCCAACTGTCAACCATAGGTCCATGATTCCATAATGCAGCAACCACATATGTGTGTGACCTATCCAAAAAGCATGCACCTATCTAATAGATCAATTGGAATCAACATAAAAGCATGAAAAGAGAAACAAGATTACATATGACAATAAAATGAATGCTTCTTTTATTAATATTGCAATGAATCCCGATTACAATCATGCCCCTCTTAGGGTCACCCAAATGTTGATACAATTAATACAATGCCAAAGCCCCCAATGGGGTAGGCGCAATACTATTGCTCTCCAAATAGTCACAAACTGCTCTAGGGTGGAGTTGACCCTCTTCTTCGCGTTGAGGAAGGAATTTGGTGATTGAAGCTCCTTTGAACCTGTTCCCTATGATCAAGAAACAACACAAGAAAGTTATACAAATAGGCAGCCTCTCGTGATGAGGCCCTTTGAAGGATTAAAACATGAAAATGCCATGAATAACATGAAATCAAGAAAGCTTGTAAAATGTATTTAAACTATGCTAAATTGATAAAGATTCATATACATGCATAACAGGAATAATGCTACTAATTATTGTGATGGCCTAATTAGATGAAATAAAGCATGGAGAACTAGAAAGTAACCATTATTGCATATCCTACTACTAATGTAAAGTAAATACTAATAAAATCCTTAAGTCTATCAGTCAAAGATCTCTAGTATCCTAATTGAACAAGTGCTAAATGATTTATTTAATCTAGCTAAATAAGACTATAAAAGAAATGGTAAGGAGATCTTACACCTATTGCAAACCGTAGCTCTGATGAGCGGTCTACACTATAAACCATGGCTGAAAGCCACGGCGTACAACCAAGTAGGTTTGCCCTCCAATTCAAGGGTAGTGGGCTTGATCCTCCTTGTCAAATTGATGATCAAGGGTCACCTCAGTGTCCTCTGATAGGTTTGGTGGTTGAATTGTTGAATAGGGCCTCTGTTTGCCCGAATTAGCATTTCTTGGCTCTCCTAGGCTCCTAGGACCTCCATGGCAAATTGATCTTTTGATGGATAGCAAAGTGGCCTTCTCACATGCATGAACTCAGTATGCAATTCGATAGGGCTTCGCTGCTCGCTTGATCAATTCACTCTCTCTCTTCATCCCACATTTGGAAGGGGTATTTATAGCTTGTCCCTAGGGCTAGGGGTGGCTTCATGGAGAAGCCAAGATCAAGAAGAGGTAGTTAGGATAGTTGGGATGGAAGCCTCTGGAATATTCCATCCTTTAACCACCTTCTTCTAGACCAAATGGTCATTCAAACCAATTTGGCTTGGATGAAGGCCAACTGAACTTCAGTTAAGACCACAGGTGACAGCTGTGGTTTAGACTATAGACCGTAGGTGTCAGCCATGGTTCAGACTATGGACCATAGGTCTCAGCTATGGTTCAACCTGATTAGGCTAGGGAGCCCAAATTGAGTGGTTAGAACCACTGCTCTATCTTGGAGTCTATCCAAGATCTTCCATATGGTCTTGTAGCATGTCCATATGAGTAGTCGCCATCGACATGACGTGTTTTAGGTGTCTATAGATGCCCCTTTTGAGATGTGTTGTGAGATCGAACAACGCATGAGAAAAAATACACCACCTAAAATGATGTCAAAGGTTCTATGATGATCATTAGTCGGATCAACATTAGATGCCCTAGGTCCAGCAAAAGGATGTGCATCCTGGAATCATTGCTTCCAACTCTTTGGAGGCTTAAATTTGAAAGAGTTTGCACTCATCATCAGACATTCGAGTAGCTTTGGCGCTACAATAGGAGTTAGGCCTATATAACCGAAAGGATGAGAGTTACAAACTAATTATCATATTTTCTATTTGCCCCAAGCAAAGGGGTAAGCTTATGATAGTTGTTGACAATGATTCGCAAGGATGAACGCAATTTTGACAAGATCAAGGGATCTACGATTTCAGGGATCTTCTGCTGATTTTGATTATGATTATGATATTATGACTACCCCCTCAAGTGACGAGTCGATGAGGGTAATGACAATGTATGAAGCGACGAGGTCGCTTGACCATAATGAATGATCTGAACAAATTTAGAATTAAGCATTTAATTACTTGGCTAAGCCTAGTTCAGCTTATGATTCCAACTGTTAATAGTAATTGCACATTCCTATCCCATGGAGTAGTCGGGCTACAATAGCCATCTTAGGGAATCAAAATTATACAAATCCAATTAGTTTTGTGTTGAATCACTCTTGTCGATGATTTGCTGAAAGATGTCATAGGAGACATGTCATGAAACGCCTCGTTCTCGTGGAGCAGTCCAGCCTCGAAGGCCTTCTTCGAGATTGAAAAGAAACATGTCAAGTCAACGATGACAATTTTACCCCAAATGTCCTTATGGTTATTTACTCATCTTGTCGGATTGCATGGAGCGCAAGTCACTGCAACCGCCAAGTGTATAGGGTAAATAACTGAATACGAGGTGCATTTGGCTTTTGATTTTTTTAATTTTTTTTTTTGTTAATTTTGAATTTTTGAATTGATCATGGTGCTTGAACATCACCAAATTTGCAACATTGATTTTTCTTATTAACATTTGATCCATTAGGAGTCATTAATTTATCATTTTAGACCTTCCCACGATGGGATTTGAGTGCATTTAATGCTAATTACAAACCATGGGTACGGTCTACGATTGAAACTTTCAAAATTTGGGAATCGCAGGTCAGACCCATGGGTGGAAAACCCTAATTTTGGGACCACGGGTGACATCTACGGTCCACCAAAATTAAGAGAAACTATAAATAGTTTTCTCATTTGAAAATTTCATTATTGTCTTGAAAGTAATTGCATTTGTGAGAGCTCTGAAAGGTAGAAAACATCCCTTGATCCGGAACGCTGTTGAAATTCGACCTCACATCGCACTCATACCCTGATGGCGGACTCTAGACAACCTTCCACTAGCAGAGGCCATGGTGCGGGCAAGGTAACTCAAAACCGAGTCCTCGCAATCATTACCAACTAAAATAAACCACATTAATTAATGGGTTAATGAACTTCACTAAATTGTTGGCAATGAACCACACCCTAGATTAGGCTAGTGTAGGTTTAATTTTCTGGCTTAGTTAGGCTAGGAAGTGACCCAAAATGGGTCTCGTTCCTAGACCATAGCTAGTAGCTATGACCCCCAATTGTCAGATTGGGGACCGCAGGTATCAGCTGCGATGAGCATTCAAATTACAATGGTCAAAATTTGACCGCAAGCGGACCGCAGGGTTGACCTGCGGTTCACCACTTTTGAAAAAAAATTCAATGTTTTTGCATTTTTCTAATGTTTTCTGGCAGTTAATGCCATTTATTGCACTTTGGAAGTACAATTTTGATTTTTGTGAAAATTTTGATTACTTTGTGACATGTTTTTGTCTTTTTATCATTTTTTTAGATGTTTTTGATGTTTTTAAGGTCATTTTTTTAGCTATTTTTGGTTGTTTTTAGTTAGCTTTTTCCTTATGCCTTGTTTATTTCTAGAGTTTGACCTCTAGAGCTAGGGAGCCCGACATACTTCGCACCCTCCATAGATAGCTTACTGAGGGGGAGCGGGAGTGGTTTGGAGTCATCGACTTTGGCTATGTATTGGATCTACCCACTATCAGGGTAGATCAAGCTTATCTGACTACATTGGCCCGACGTTGGAATGCGTGGACCAATACATTTCACCTTTCGATAGGTGAAATGACCATTACCTTGGAGGACATCTACCGGATCTTCTAGATCCCTATTGATGGTGAGGCCATCACCTCCTCCTCCAATAGGAGAAAGGAGGCAATTTGTACTGCTATCTTCGATGATCGAAGCGATGAGGCTCAATGCAAGATGGACCATGGAGGCATGCACATCGGATACTAGTAGGGGGAGCACATCTTCTCTATCAGAGAGGTAGTGTTTATGCACCTGGTGGTGCAGATTGTGCTTCCAGACTCCTTAGGCATGAGGATTCCCTAGAACCTTCTAGCCTACATCAGGAGAGTTGTTCTAAGCTCGATAGAGTGGCCACTAATCCTAGCCTAGGGGAGCACCTTGTTGTGCCAGCTATACTAGGAGCTTTACCAGATCACCAGTCAAAGCTAGGTTGGGATCAGCTATAGTCTTCTTCTATAGATCTAGGGCTGGTAGCATATCAAGATCGAGCATCCTATGGATCTACCCCTTACTATCACTATGATTGATGATGCACATCAGTGTTACACTGCATGCTAGCCTCATGAGGAGGAGGGATTCTAGAGCAGGTCCCATGCAGGGGATATAGACCACTACATCGCTAGATTTGTAGCACTCAGACCAGATGACATTGAGTGGCATCCATATATGGATTGCCCTACATGGGAGGAGGTTGGTGAGTGGCTATGCTAGGCTCATCGAGATAGGTGGCTACTCAACCATAAGGATGAGATCAGGGAGTATCAGTTCTACTCTCGTGTCTTGTGATAGTTTGGCCTAGTACAGGATATCCCGAAGCTACCTTTTATCTATAGGCATCTAGTACTGGAGACTCATTTGACATGGATTCTATCGATAACACTAGGTGATGTAGCTGATGATTTCTAGGAGACTAGAGTTGCTAGGGTTGGGACCACCCCAACGTATGATACTTGGTGGTCCCTACTATAGTGGTAGGGATCAAGGCCCCTAGGTAGGATAGATGACCAGGCAGAGGTGGATCCAGAGGGGTGCAATGTGTGCCAGTAGACCGAGGGTGGATGGGGTACAGAGGCCACCATAGAGGAGGCTCCATAGGTCGAGGAGGAGGATGAGGCATCCGAGGAGGGTGAGGTACCTCCTGACAGTGAGGTAGGATAGCTCCTAGCTTGGATCACTGACTTGTAGAGTCAGGTTGGTACACTCCAGACCCAGCTACGACATAGGGATACTTCACTCGCCATGGTAGAGGTGAAGCTCCGACATGGTCAGAGCCAGTGGTGGGAGTATGAGGAGGAGAGGCCCCTCCTCAAGGCCCAGATTGCCATAATAGATATAGAGATCCAATGGCTCACTACAGAGCATGATTTGGCATGGAATCAGCTGGATATGATGACCAAAGAGAGAGATTCATTAAGGGACTCGAGGGCTATTCCCTCATCTTCATAGGTAGTTATGGCACCACCTGCAGCTCCATATCAGCTATTGCCCTTAGGTCTAGACCCCATGGCAGAGGTTAGGTGGCTCACTTCCCTCTTGGAGGAGGGAAATGCATGATCGACTGTGAGGGTAGCTCGCATCTCTACACTAGAGGATCACATTCGACTGAGAGGTGGAGTGGTGCTGGAGGACACTTAGACCATAGGTACTCACAGGAGCAGCTCTCAGACTAGGACCAGAGAGACCGGATAGTCTTCTGCTAGTTCGAGCCATTGGACCCACAAGACCGAGAGGACACATAGGTCCTCTAGTACGCATGGAGCTAGCTCACACAGGAGTCAGGGGATTGGTTCTCATGTATGGAGCCTCTTTGGATTAGGGTACACAGGACCCTCTAGCCAGGGTAGGGTGCTCAGAGGTATAGAGGCTCCAGGGATGGGGTGAGGGAGGGAGAGAGCTCCGTAGAGGAGGATCAGCTAGAGCTAGGGTCTCCACTTGATACAGGCTATATCATTTTTGTATGTATCATTTTTGGTGTGAGGTCCGAGGACCTACATGATTGTAGCCTATGGGCATTTTGGATATGTACCCTGATGTACTCTTTGAGACACACACACACACACATATATATATATATGATTTGATCATTTATGGCTCATTATGTGTACTTGTATATTTTTAATTTTATGTTTATGTTATGCACATGGATGCAATGCTTATATGTTATGTTTATTTGATGCTATATGATGTGATGTATGGATGACATGCACTAGATAGCTATTTTAATTTATGATGATGATGATATGCAGTGATCTAGATGCTTAGATGTGCGATATATGATGGATGCATATGGATGCGATGTTTACTTAAATGCATATTTGATTTTGCTTTATTGCATGCATTTAATTTTATGACACTGTCACGATATGTTGATGCAATGTATGTAATGCATTATTTACATGATGGTAATCTAATGTAAATGAACCTGTATGCTTTAATCACTTAAAACATAAGGAATGAATGTGATATGTGTTTATCAATCTAATGGATGACACCACAGAATGTATAAAAATCATGAATGTAATTGAAAGATCCTCATTACAAGAATTTAATCAATTAATCACCCATATATGAAATGCAATGGTATGAAGTTGTATGATGCGAATGATATAATGTGTCATTCTATTTTCTTTTGCAAGTTTGAAAAATATGCACAATATAGTTAGTGGTCGTCTAGATATTATTTCTAATATCCATCCGGTATCTATCCTATATCTTGATTGTGCTTTATATAATGATGTATCATGGATTCGATACTTTGCAGTTTGATGATTTTATTCTATATGGTTTGTGTTGCTATTAGAGAAACTTTTGAGGTTTTCCATGAGACTCAAACACCCTAGTAGACTTCTCAAACATCCCATACTAACTATACAAGGCTTTTGTTGGACAAGGCTTTCATCATGAAAGACCCAACTATTCATTACCCCTATGTGTGCACGTGAGTATATTAAGATAGACCATAGGCATACCCCAGATGTCAGTCGGGACTCTTCCAACCCATATGTGAGATCGGGTTCCTCCTATGTTCGTATCATCCTTGTTTCAGACTTGATTGGACTATAATGCTAGACAACCCTAGGCACCCAGAGCTAGCTCATCTCACAAATTGATCAGGACTACCCCTCCAAAAATAGGTGGGACTCTTTCAACCCATTGCTGCATTTGGGGATCACCCAATAAAACTACTACTCCGAAAGTAGGTGGGACTCTTTCAACCCATTGCTGCACTCGAGGTTCATTCTATGGCTTTGAATGGTGAACAATCCAAGGATTCAAGTTCTCACCCCATTTTGATTTTTGCTCATATGTAGTGATAAAAATCACTATTTTTCACGTTTTACTCTGAGTGATAAAAATCATTGTTTATTCCCATTTTTCTTGAGCAAGGGATTTGTATAGTGCTTTTAATTCACTATATCATTTTAGATTTGAACTTTGAACTTTGGGTTTGAAATAAACTGTGTATCTATGTACGAGTAGGGGAAATTCTTGTCCTTTTGCCAAGGTTCACCACTCTAGACCAAACTATTTGCAAGACAAGCAGGTAATAAAACCCATCTCTCTAAATACCCAGGACCACTTTCACAACTTTCATCCTCCCTTGTCTTAGCAAGATTTTAAATGTTTCCATTAGTGACGGGATCCTGATATGCCAAGCACTATCACAACTAATGACCTCATCTACAAAAGCAAAGCAAGCTTTCTATGACGTCTGAGAAACCCACTAGGTATGGCTGAGTGATTGGAAAACTTTGGTATACACACATATCTCCTAGCAATAGGTGTTGTATATGAATGCAACGGATTATGATAAATGCAAAGGTGCATGATTAAAACACAAACATGGCATCGTTTGTAAGACTGACAAACACAATCCCTCCTACTACGGAATGCAACGGATGACGAATGCCTATATGCAATGCAATAATGAAATGAATGCATGTGTAAATGAACATGCATAATGCAAATGCACATGTTTTTGGATTTTATGCTTTACCAATTTTTTTGGATTTTATTGATTTTATAATTTTTATTGTATTTTGAGCCTTTATATCTGACCAAACGGTGAGTACATGCCTTTGGAGCCTTTAAATTGACCAAGAGATTTTTAAAATCCTTGGAGCTTTTAAGTTTGGTTGACCAAAGGGATCATGAGCACCTTTGGGACTTTTTGGATGACCAAGCGATCTTTAAGAATCCTTGGAGCTTTTGGGTTAACCAAGCAGTTTTTCAAAACTCTTGTGTCCTTTTGATTGACCAAACTACTCATAGATAAGCTTGGAGCCTTTTTAGGATTGACCAAGCGGTTTTAAGCAAACCCTCGAAGCCTTTGACTAACATGACCAAGCGGTTTTAGCAACCCTTGGAGCCTTTTGGGGAGGGCATGCTGCCCTATGTACCCCTAGTGTGTGTGCCATTCGATGATGGTGAGGGAGGTGCAATACCTCTAGATTCCTCATTTTGCCTTATCGAATTTGGCATGGCTGGTGGGAAAGGTATGCTACCTTGAAGACCCCCAGTGTGCATGCTATTCACTAAAAGGTAATCAACTTGTTTAGGAAGAGTGATAGAAATCAACTCTCCCAGGTGAAGAACGGACCTCACTAGAGTGCCTATGCTTCGGCAAGGGTGAACGAGAGAACCATCCTCATAGATCGCATCCCATTCTACTAGGTCTTGGATGACCCTCTTAAATGATTGACAATCCCGAATGTCATGTCCATGCACTCGATGATACACACAAAAGGGACCCCCATCAGGTGACCTAGTCTTGGATGCCCTATGCTTGACTTTAGGCAATATGAATGCCTTTGCCTCGTGTAACTTTTGGAACAAAGTTAGAGTAGTCATCTGAAATGAAACTACCCATTGCACTGGCCTATTGGGCTTACGAGGTGACTGATGACTTTGGGGTCGCCCATGAGGAAGTGTGACCTCCACTTCAGCATGTTGGGGCACTATGAGAGAACCATCTACATGATAAACCCCACTATCTATCAGATGTTGCACCACACTCTTAAATTCATGATAATCTCGAATGCCATGACCCTCTATTCGGTGATAGAGACAATAGTGATGCTCCCTGTAACCCGTAGGTTTAGCTCTATTTGGGTTTAAAGGGATGATATCAGGCAAGGTGATGACCTTAGCCTCTCGTAGCTTCTGAAATATGTCAGACATAGACTCTTTTAAAGGAGTCCCACTATGCTATGACTATTTTGGGCTCTTGACCCGCATTGGTTTGCTTTGAGAATCCAATGGTTGGGTTGGCCGCATGGGCTCCCACTTTTGCTGAGGTTTTTCTTGTACTTGCACAGGAAGTGATTTGGCCTCAATCAAGGGTTGCTTTTGTGATCCCAGGTTTTCAAACTGGTTCATGATAAAATGCAATGCCTTATCTTGCTCATCCATACGATGTTCCATTTGTTCTAGATGATCTAGAATGGCTCGCAAGACTGACAAAGAGTTCATATGTATTTCCAATGACTGATTCGAAATACCTTTGTCATTTGAAGGAAATAGAAAAGTGGATGCTATGGATCCATTAGGTAATTGCAAATCACCTATTTCCTTCATTTGAGTTGATGTGGAAGCTTCTTGATGACACGCTTCATTTGCGTCATCCACATGCTCATGCCTATGACTCAGTTCAAGTTGTTGTTTCACTTCGTTGTGTTGAATTGTGTCAGTTTCGGTACCCCCAATCTGATGTGAGGAACCTACATATTTGTGCTCTTGAGATGGTGCCATGAGAAATGAGTTAGGAGTGACTAATTTCAAAGGTTCTGGCCCTGGAAATGTGGAAACACCACTGGATTACCCCATCTCTGGACTTTATATGATCAGGAATCACTTGATCTTCTGGCCTAATGTCAACCATTCCCACAAACTCATGAGAAGACTCCACAACTGCATGCATCATAGGTAATTCGTCAACATACTAAGGCTGTCCTATTTCAGTCATGATAACTGAACCTTCCTCATACTCATACGATGTCTCCAGGATAGGATCCATAGGTAGAGACTCGATGAAAAGTTGACCTAGATCCTCAGTGGACTCTATGGTGGGTAGCATCATAATGCTGGCCTCTATAAGCTCTTCATATTCACCATCATCCTCATGAGGACTACCCTGTGACATGATGGATGAAGATGGTGTGATATACTCAGGTGCATCCATGACCATGCTAGGTACTTCCTCCTTGATAGGAGTATGAGGATCCTCTAATGACACCTTCGAAGTAGCTGTGAGCATCTCTATGATGGCATTCATCAATCCTTCCCTGCTAGGAGAGGCCAAATATGAAGGAGTCATAGGTGACTCCATCGGTGATAGCGGTGGTGACTGTAACTCCACCACAGTCTGCAAGGCTGCGTCCAAACTTTGGATAGACTCATCATGTTTAACTTGTAGATGCATAGGTGCCTCACCAGGTTCCTATGGATGATCCTCAGGTTTATAATACTTGAAGGGATCTGGGTCCACCTCAACTATATGGACTTCACCTCCATGGGTGTACTTAATGCACTGATGCACTATTGATGGCATGCACTCCATGGCTCTTATCCATGGTCTTCCAAGCAGCAAATTATACTGTCTTGATCCCTCTAAAATGTAGCACAATGTAGGAATAATATTTTGTCCCACCTCGATGGGGAGGACTATTGTGCCTACTATAGGGGATTCCACATCATTAAAGGCTTGCAGCATTAACATTGTTTCCTTGATGTGGGATGGTGAAATTTTGATATGTTTGAACGTTGAGGTGGTGATGATATTAATCGATGATCCTGTATCCACCAGCACTCGCTTATACACAATCTGATTGATCCTCGCTATGATGTGCAATGGAGGATCAGATTCCTTGATAGGGACAGGTTTGACTTCCTATTTATGGAAAGTAATCACAGGTTCCTTATATGGTGGAATAGATTGTATATGCCCCAAGGATTATGATGACTTTTGAGCATTGACATTACTCACCTGTCTAACATGACTACTTTCAATCTCATGCTTACGCATGGGATCCTTAAACATCTCTTTCTATTGTTTTTTGATAGCCCTAGGTATGTCTATCTACCTAAAAGAATGGCTATCTACTTGCTTAAGAGGTAACTCTTGACAATGCATTGGGTGCATCGCGTTGACTTGTTGCCTAAGCACTCTAGGTATGAGCTTCTTTTTGGGAGTTACCTCACATGATTGTTCTTCATGTGATTTCTATTGGTAAATCCTCTCTTCACATCATTGGAGCTCATCCAACCTTTGTTGATGTGATCTCTTCTTCTCTGTGCACTCACGCTCTAGACGCTTACGCTCACTACGTGCCTCCTCCAATTGGTCTTGGAGTAGTCACCTCTTATGGGCTGCATGAGACTCAGATTCCCTATAGGACTGATTCATGGAGTAAGATCCACAACTCTCTATCTCACTAAGGGGAGACCTAATGATGTGGGTTCTCACTATGCATGAAGAAACCCCATGATCTATATGGGTGGACCCCTTGCATGACGAAGGGGGTTCACGATGACTATCAGAATGTCATGCTAGGAGGATTAGATCCTCAGGTGCATGATGTGTGTGATGCCTAGCAAGGAGGTGTGTGAGGTCTAAAAGATCCTCAAGAGAACATCGAAAGCATTCAGAGCCTCTCCATGAACTCTCTGACTCATTAGCTCGTGATTGAGCTCTATCATGCCTAGTCATCATGATGAACCGACTAAGCAAGACTTGAGAGGAAGCCTCTCTCACTAAGAATTTTGGCCTTACAAAAGGCCTTATCTTGATAGATTAAGCAATAAAGAAGCATACAAAGTAAACAATGTGATTATCTTCTTTACATTTTAAAAGTGAGCCCTAAACTATTTGATGTTGTTTCAATGATTTGTTGTATCAGTAAAGAACTCCTTATCATGTTTTGAAAGCTTGTTGGATGATATTCTTAGTTAAATTGGATTTCACCTATATACTCATAGCTCGACAACTTGGCTATGAACTCCAAGTCATGTAATCCAACCTATAATGTGTGGTAATGAAGCCCACACATGGTCAAGGAGCACAGGTCCTCCCAGATCCTCACCCATTTTCCCCCAATCAACGTTATACCCTCTGAAGAGAATACATGCAAATTTTCTAGGGTACGAAAGGTTCTCGAATCTGGTATTGGTCTAGTATCCAAGGGTACATAGGATTTGGGCCAATGGATGGAAATCACCTCCACCATCGTTGAACCCTACTAGTGGTTGGATGTGAAGCCCAACTCACTAGCGTTTAAGTGCCAAGTGGTGTGTGTGGTTCATTTTAATTTGCATAAAATAAAAATGCATAATACAACACAATGATTGTTTCCTACATGTAATATAAAAAGAAATGTTTCATATTAAGAGGTGCATGCTATACTCTACATGATTTTTGACAATGCAATTACGATGATGCAAATGGCCACTACTTGGGCCTCAACATGCAAACCAAACACACAAGTTCTATCAAGCACGTTGGATTCTAGGGTGGATTGAAATCAGAGATCCATTGTTCCTAGTAGCACCTTTCTAATGACGTGAAAAATAAATGCAAACCTAAGACCTAATTCATTTCTTCTTTTCTTAATTTCCTAGTTGCATTGCAAATTTGAGCTCTCTGGAAAAACACAGTGACAAAAAAATGATAGAGAATGAAAAATGGGACCTACCTCAGGTCCACATCCGATCTATGCTCTATTTTCTACTATCTGATCTATCAGCTATGAACCATAGGTCTGATGCATGGTCTGCACTGTAACCCATGGGTTGCAGCTATGGTTCAATTGTTGGCCCATAGCTGGTAGCTATGGTCTATACCTACAATTTCAAAAATCCAAGAAATGGTAGTTAGACAACTGAATTTGTGGAGTTCCACCATGATCACCTTCTGACCTATCCAAAAAGCATGCACCTATCTAATAGATCAATTGGAATCAACATAAAAGCATGAAAAGAGAAACAAGATTACATATGACAATAAAATGAATGCTTCTTTTATTAATATTGCAATGAATCCTGATTACAATCATGCCCCTCTTAGGGTCACCCAAATGTTGATACAATTAATACAATGCCAAAGCCCCCAATGGGGTAGGCACAATACTATTGCTCTCCAAATAGTCACAAACTGCTCTAGGGTGGAGTTGACCCTCTTCTTCACGTTGAGGAAGGAATTTGGTGATTGAAGCTCCTTTGAACCTGTTCCCTATGATCAAGAAACAACACAAGAAAGTTATACAAATAGGCAACCTCTCGTGATGAGGCCCTTTGAAGGATTAAAACATGAAAATGCCATGAATAACATGAAATCAAGAAAGCTTGTAAAATGTATTTAAACTATGCTAAATTGATAAAGATTTCATGATACATGCATAACAAGAATAATGCAACTAATTAATGGATGGCCTAATTAGATGAAATAAAGCATGGATAACTAGAAAGAAACCATTATTGCATATACTATTACTAATGTAACAAAATTCCTAATAAAATCCCTAATCCTATTAGTCAAAATCTCTAATATCCTAATTGAACAATGCTAAATGATCAATTTAATCTACCTAATTAAGCTATAAAAGAAATGGTAAGGAGATCTTACGCCTATTGCAAACCATAGCTCTGATGAGCGGTCTACACTGTAAACCATGGCTAAAAGCCATGGCGAGCAACCAAGTAGGTTTGCCCTCCAATTTCAAGGGTAGTGGGCTTGATCCTCCTTGTCAAATTGATGATCAAGGGTCGCCTCAGTGTCCTCTGATAGGTTTGGTGGTTGAATTGTTGAATAGGGCCTCCATTTTCCCGAATTAGCATTTCTTGGCTCTCCTAGGCTCCTAGGACCTCCATGGCAAATTGATCTTTTTATGGATAGCAAAGTGGCCTTCTCACATGCATGAACTCAATATGCAATTCGATAGGGCTTCACTGCTTGCTTGATCAATTCACTCTCTCTCTTCATCCCACATTTGGAAGGGGTATTTATAGCTTGTCCCTAGGGCTAGGGGTGGCTTCATGGAGAAGCCAAGATCAAGAAGAGGTAGTTAGGATAGTTGGGATGGAAGCCTCTAGAATATTCCATCCTTTAACCACCTTCTTCTAGACCAAATGGTCATTCAAACCAATTTGGCTCGGATGAAGGCCAACTAAACTTTAGTTAAGACCATAGGTGACAGCTGCGGTTTAGACTATAGACCACAGGTCTCAGCCGTGGTTCAGACTGTGGACCGTAGGTCTCAGCTATGGTTCAACCTGATTAGGCTAGGGAGCCCAAATTGAGTGGTTAGAACCACTGCTCTATCTTGGAGTCTATCCAAGATCTTCCATATGGTCTTGTAGCATGTCCATATGAGTAGTCGCCATCGACATGACATGTTTTAGGTGTCTACAATGTGTTTCTCTAAGTTTCCAATCGTATGTGTGTGGTTCTATCACTCCTCAATTGTGTGATCACATTTCTTCGATTCTCCCACCATGAGTGCATGGTTTCTTAGATCTAAAACTACGGGTGCATGATTTTATAATAACAAAGATAAATGTAACAACTCTCGGATATGCCAACTTGAGATCGAATCTATACGTGCTTTGAGCTCCTAAAACTTGTAGATATAGAAAATATAGATCAGTAAATTAAATAAAAGTAAGGCAAAACAAAATGGAACCTTTAGGGGGTCCCATCGTGATCACCATTTTGTAAGAAAATAAATATAAAACCAAGCAAATAATAATGAAGACACAAGTGATTATAATGGAACAATTTTTGTATTAAATTTGTATTGAAATACATAGGAACCTTGGCCTCCTTTTATTTTATAGTGATTTACCCCAAAGTATGAGGGTTCAGATTATAATTCTTGCTTGCTCCATGATATCACAAACAGGGCCAAAGAAGTAAGGCCTCTTTAGTGCATCAATGAAATGGGGTGTCTTTGGTCTTCTTTTGCTCCAATCCAAGTGGTGAGTGGGATTTTATATCTTGAATGTGGGGACCACTCTAGCTTCAATATCTCTCCAAATACCTAACTCCTACACACATAGAATTCAAACAAGAGTCAGTAGAACTTGTATACATGATTAGCAATAAATATAGATAAAAACCCTTGAAGGAATGCTTGTAGAAAACATAGAAATAATAATTAAAAATTCCTTTCTAACAAATTACAAAATTACTAATATATACTTCTCCAAATGGCCTAAAAATTGGAGATTTTTTGGGGGATTCCAAGAACCCCTTAAATTTTCAGCTCAATCCAAGTTCGGATGAATGCGATATGGCCAAAATCATTTTTGTAGTTTATGCAAAACTGCAAACCTATGGTTGTGATTGTGCAACCATGGATGTGTGGTTGTGCAATTGTGGGCCTATGATTGGGACTGTGTAACTACAAATATGTGGTTGTGTAGAGATGTTAGAAAACCTAAAAAATTAGATCTGGGACCTCAATGGCTCGAACTCCGTGATCATTGGTGACTCCCTGCAGTAATTTTGATAGGGTGATGATGTATTTTCTAGTATCCTTTGTTTTATGGAATGGTGTTGCTTTTATAGGAAATTTTATGTTTTAGAGGGAAAATTTAGGTGGTAAGCCAAGGCTACCAAGTGGCAGGTACTAGGCATCCACCTATCCTGGGCAGTTTTAGTGAGTCACTTAGAGTGTGTCACTTAGGTGGAGTGGTGGCATGCGGGTAGGTGCAAGTGGAGTGAAGTGTGGAGTGAGGTGTGATATGTGGCAAGTGGGTAGGTACAAGTGGAGTTAAGTATGGAGTGAGGTGTGATATGTGGCAAGTGGGTAGGTGGAAGTAGAGTGAAGTGTGGAGTGAGGTGTGATATGTGGCAAGTGGGTAGGTGGAAGTGGATTAAAGTGTGGAGGGTTGCCCAATGTGAAGCAACAAAGGGGACAAGGGTGTATGAGAGGTGGCAAAATGGTGATGGTGATGTGTCCAAGACACATGTCAAGTGAGGAGAGAGGGTATCCTAGGAGGATATTTTCTAGACTTTATAAAATCTAGAAAATATAATTATGTGTAGGATTTTATGCCTAAATCAAAACTTAGGCACATAATGTTAAGCAAAACTGAAATGCGCAATGTGGATGAATAATGTGTAGGAATTATATGTCTAAGTTTAGACTTAGGCATATATTATTATGCAGAATTGTGATGTACAATTAAAATTATGCGATGAAATGCAAATGCCTATATTTTGGTGTCTACAATATTATTACTAATCAAATAAGTGATAGTTTTTTGACCTCCATTACTATGCAATTACAAGTTTTTATGTGTATTTTTATTTAATTCATTTCTATTACACTTAGTTGTTAGTGTATTCTATTAAATTAATTCTACAATTTGGATTACCTATTGTATTGCTAACAATTGAAGTCCTTGGAATGATTAAATTCTTTATACATTTCTTTAAGTCATTTATGTTACATTTAGCACTTAGTCTATTCTATTAAAGTGAGTTTGAATTACCTATTGGATTGCTTATTGTTTGAATCCTTGTAATGATTAAAGTGAATGTATTAAGTTGAATGAACCTATAATTGTAGGTTATAATGGTTGGTATATTAAGTGTCAGGAATTTGATTTCATAATATATTACTCAGTGAGATCCAATGTTGTTATACTATATCCCATCCATTTTTCCTTCCCTTTATCTAACCCTTACTCCTCTCTAACCCTACTCTTTTCCAATACCTTTTCTCAAATTTAATCATCCTAAAGGAATCAACCTTCTCTAGAGGTTGAAATATAGAGTAATATTGTTTCATCCACTTCGATACTTTGGGTTAAAATCCTAGGCATAGCGCCTATCTACAAGTATGGTAGGTTTTGGTCCAACACAACCTTAAAATAAAAATAGTTACTACCATATTTATGAAATAGAAGGGCATGATACGAAATATTGTTGGTACAATTCAACCACTCAAGATGATAAATTTTTCAAACCTCAATATAAGAAGAAGCAATATGCCACATCCCAAATAGAAGCAATAATAAGGGTATGTTACAATTGAAAAATCAAAGTTAGATTCTAAATAGGCATACAAGGTGCTCATGAAAAAATATACAATGAAGCCCAAGGATGATGTTTGGTACATTGTTTTTGGTGCTAGAAAGCATATGATAAGGGAAAAAAAATGGTTTCATACCTTGGAAGACAAAGAAGATAAACCAATGACCATCATCAATGATAAAACCTATAAGGTCAAAAACTTAGGTGATGTTTTAGTTCATATTCCAAATGGAAAATTTACCATTAAAAAGGTACTTTATGCACCAGGTCTATAAAATAGCTAATTTCCTATGCTCCAACTACTAGATTGAAACATGGTGGTTGATTTTAGAGTTTATAATGGTCACAAGAAATGATTCATCACCAAAAATGGTGAGAATATAATCATCGATTCCTATAAATTGGTTTGCTTACCCTAGATGTCCATATTCTCCATATTTAGTACTATAAATAGAAATAATAGATGAAACCTCCATCTGGCATAGGAGATATGGGCATCTTAGTTTCAATTACTTACTTCAACGGATTAAGAATTAGATGGTGATTGGTTTACCCAACCTTTCACCCACACTGTTAGTTTACTCAAGTTTTTTATCAAGGAAGCAATATCAAGTACCATTTTAGTTGAGCTCTCACAAAGCCAAAGGTCTATTATATGTGATGCACATTGATCTATATAGACCCATGAAAGATAGTATTGGTGGTAAAATATACTCTAGTTGTTTCTTGATGACTACTCCAAAAAATATGAGTATCCTTCTTGTAATCGAAGTCTAATATATTCCAATATATTTAGTTTTTCAAGTAGGATGTCCAAAAATAAATTGGATACTCCATTGAAGTCCTTTGATTAGATCAAGGGTTGAAATATACATCTAATTAAATTTCTTGTGTAAAATGGGATCAAGAGACAAGTCACTATAGCATATACTCCACAATAGAATGAGATTGTTAAAAGAAGAAATTATTCCATCATGGAAATTGTTTGTTGCATGCTCATAATAGCCAATATAGAGCAACAGTATTAGGTTGAAGCTATCCTTATTATAGTTTATCTCCTAAATAGAGTTCCCATAAAGGCCCTACAAATTATTACACATGAAAAAACTTTGTTTGGGAGGAATCCTTCAATCTCATATCTTAGAGTCTTTGATAGCAAGGCATACATAAATATGCCAAAGAAAAAGAGGACCAAGCTAGATGTGAAATTCCTACCATAAATTTTTCTTTGGTATAATGATGAATAAAAAGGACATCAATTGATAGACCTTAAAACCAAGAAATTGTATATAAATCAAGATGTAATATTTGATGAAGCAGTTGAGCCCATATCATATTTCACTATTTCTAAGGAAGTTCAAGATGCTACATATCCTACTATGAGCCTAGAGTTTTATGAGGAATTCCAAGGATATATTCCAACTATTATTGATGAACCTGAAGTAGATGCTCCTACACAATAATTCAAAACTCCGAAATGGGTCACAAGTACCATCAAATATGCCAAGCTTGATGCACCTCCTGATATCACTTCCATTTGACAATAAACTTATAGTATGTTATGTTATGAAGAAAATCTAGTATTGATATTTTTAGTAATAGAAAAATTAGATTTAGCAATAGTGAAGGATGCACTTAGCTTGCCCAAGTGGAAGGTATCTATGGAAGCAGAATTTGACTCTTTTATGAAAAATTAAATTTGGGATCTCATTGATTTACCTTAAGGAAAGAATCCCATAGGCTACAATTGGGTCTTTAAAACCAAGTACAAGGTAGATAGATCACTTGTCAAAAATAATGTATGGATTATTAAAAAGTTCTATGCACAAAGGAAGGAATTTATTATGATGAAAATTTTGCACCCATAAAAAATATGATAATTATCCATGTTATCTATGCCATGGAAACACAATTTGGTTGGAAGCTTCATCACTTGAATTTCAAAAATTTATTCCTTAATGATGATCTACAACAAGATGTGTATATGACTCAACCCAAGGTATTTGTTATTAAAGCATAAAAATATAAGACATGTATAATTTTTAAGTCCTTGTATGGGTTGAAGTAGTCTCCGAGAGTCTGGAATATCAAAATGAACAAGCACTTATTATAGCATAGTTTCAAAAGAAGTCCCTCATATGCAAATATTTATTTCAAGAAAGTTAGATCTACGATAGTGATACATGTGCTATATATTGATGATCTAATCGTCATTGGTATTTCAAATAAACTGGTGGATTCCATGAAGAATGACATTAAAAAATCTTTCAATATGATAGACCTAGGCCTTCTACACTATTATCTTGGCTTGGAAGTGTTGTAGGGGAAAAATAATATTGTAGTATTAGATGAAATATACTAAGACACAACTAGAAAAATATTGGAAGATACAATGCAAGTCTAACATAACAACAATGGAGCTAGGATTACAATTGTCCCAATATGATAAGTCTCCTCAAGTATCCATTGAGAGTCTCATACACCTAACAAAAACCAGACCTAACATTAGTTTTATTGTAGGATATCTTCAAAATTCATGTAGGATCCTAAGGAGAGTCATTGGAAAACAATAAAGAGGTTACTACATTATGTTTGTTGTAGAATAGAATATATCCTAGAATATAACAAGAATGATCAGTTTTACAAGGATACATGAAATTTGATTATGTTGGATCATTAGATGATAGGAAATAAATATTTAGATATGTGGTTTAACTCTAGAACTTTCCCAATGATAAATAGTTTACAAAAAATTTTACGAAGTCACTTACACATGTTAAGTTTGAATTGTTTCACAATTATTTTTATTTACCAAATAATGTAAAAAGAGGGAATGTTAGAATAAAAATATTATATTATTATAAAGATATCTATAACCATTGATTGTATCAATTACATTTTTTATAATGATCTCCTCATGGGTATTAATGATTGTTTATGTAATGACCCTAATTTCAACCCCCCCCAAAAAAATTCTTTTCAGTTCATTTTAACCAAGACAATCCAGATAAATTCCACAAAAGATTTTACCACATTGTGAGTTTTACATGTTGTAGCATCCCTTGGTTGGATAGGAGTGGCCAATTCTCCCATAATATATTTTAAGGTTTATCTTGTACACTTCCCATACAAGTTAAAGGAAACATTTGTGTGGTCACCCCATTTCTTTTCTCTCTTTTGAAGGACATTCTTACCACAACATGTGGGTTAACCCTATCTCATTTTCTTGAGAAAAAAGGATACCAAATACCATACTAGTGTATGCCATTCCTTACTATTATATAGGCGTAAGCTTCTTATAGCTTATACATATCATTTAGCATAAACTATTGTGCACCATAAAGCTACCATTTAGATAGCTTAATGGAGGTGATTATCATATGTGTGGCATCTCCCTTTGGTCACCCATATTTTCATTTGGTGTTACCAAAGACTACCACACCAAATGACATCTCCCATAGGAATTCTTCTTTATTATTTTTGATCCCTATGACTATCATTTTTATGATATCTCTCTCACATGGGTATCTTTATTTCTAATAGAAAATACCATCACACAAATTTAGATACAATGGAATTCTAAGCTCACCATATCTTGGAGAAAACCTTAGAGATCTATTATTGAAGTTCCCATTATACCCCTAAGGTATTTTTACATCACTTATCCTTTAGTTTCAGTCCTAACCTTAGGGATCTATCTAGGTTAACATTCTCAAAAACCTCTCAAGGAAGAATCCTAGTAATCTCAAGGTAAAACTAAGATACAACTTTATCCTTTTTATAGAATTAATTCACATTTAAATTCATAATTGCATAATCCAAATTATATTGCAAGAATTATAGAAATATGAAACATCCAACATTCTTTACAATGTTACTATACATTAAAGCATAATAAACAGATTCAATTCTCCTTCATTTATATTTCATAGCAATAGATCAATAAAGGCTAATAACACATCCATAATAAGATCTTCAAAAGATACACAAAGATACATCATGTATCTTGGTGATGAGCACTAGAAATACTCATTTTATATACACTTTTAAGGGGTATCATTATTGTTTTAATTAGCATCTGAGATGTAATTTTATATAACTTTTGTATATAGTTGATAGAAAGTGAAGTATTATGCTTGACTAGTATTTTTAGTGGAAAATGTGTATAAATGCAATTTTTGCTACTAATTTGGTGTTTCCCAGTCTACATCCCATGTGGACCTAGCATATTTATGTCTCAAGGGAGCCAAGGTGTATTGCAATAGAAGGCACCTTGATACCATACATTAGAGGCACCTTGATCCCATACATTTCAAGCACCTTGATCCCATGTATTTTGAGGTGCCTTGATCCCATGTATTTGAGGCACCTTGATCCCATGTATTTTGAGGCACCTTGATCCCATGTATTTGAGGCACCTTGATCCCATGTATTTGAGGTGCCTTGATCCCATGTATTTTAGGTGCCTTGATCCCATGTATTTTGAGGCACCTTGATCCCATGTATTTGAGGTGCCTTGATCCCATGTATTTTAGGTGTCATGATCCCATGTATTTTGAGGCACCTTGATACCATGTATTTGAGGTGCCTTGATCCCATGTATTTCAAGCACCTTGATCCCATGTATTTTAGGTGCTTTGATCCCATGTATTCCAAGTACCTTGATCCCATACACCATGATTATAGGTAACATGAAAATATTTCATACCATCAACATCATACACATCAGGTTCTGCGAAATTCACCCAAGTATGTACTGATTTTTCTATTAATTATGTGCATAGTTATTTAAAAAAAACATTTCTATGTTAATACCAGTATATGCCCCCATAATTATCGTTGTCAAAATCTCTCATTAGAATCCCCACCACATGGCATACCTCAGATATGAGAAGAATATCATTACCTAGGGAACAATAAAGAAAAAAAAATATGGCAAGAGGCACCTTGCTCCCGTGTATTCATTAATATATATATATATATATATATATATATATATATATATATATATTATTTTGGGGGGTTATTGTCATGAGAGGGTTTATTCTTCAAAACAACAAGGGACATTTCTTTATTTTCTAGGGGTATACTAAGTATTGTGGTGGCCTTCCTATCCTGTGCATACTTTTTGAGAGAAGCTTTAAGCAAGTATATCTATCCAGGGATGAAAAGGGCATCATATAAACTAGATTTTGACTGAATAATTTTCATATCTTCTACAATGTTGTATTTAGACTTAGCCAAAGTGGTCCTCTCAGGCCTTCTTTCTGGATCACCATATTTTCTTTTATATTGCTGAGTGGCTTCTATTCTTTACATTTTGGTAATAGAAGGGAATCTAAGCCTCTCTTGAGCCTCATATTTAGACTTCATTCAGTCTCCTTTAGTTTATTTCTCAAATATATTGGGAATATTATTTGTCTTCTCTTTCCCTTTAGCCTAGGGAATAGGAAAAGTATCACTGCTTTTGGGAAGTGGACCTTTATTTTTATGAGAAGGAACCTTGAATTATCCCATATTTTGTAGATCTACTTGCAATTTTTTCTTCCCTGACCTTGTCATAACAACAATTGGGCCATCCTCATCCATCTCTTTCCCAACCATAATTTGGTCAAGCTACCATAACATATTTACTCTTCCCTTTTGATTCCTTTATTCTTGATCCATAGCTTTCTGAACATGATGTTGGTACATGATACAAGACTATGAATCATGAGGATCATTACATACCAAATACCATATGTTTATTAGACTTGTTTCTGAAGAACACTCGGGCTCTTCATATGCTACATTTACTCTAACCCTAGTACTATTACTAGGACCAGGTCTCTGATCTCTATCCACATATGAAAATCTCCTCTATTGATATATCTCCATATCCTTATTTTCCATTGAACTTATTCTATTGCTAAGAGTTTTAAAAATGTTTTGTATATCAAGAATGACAAAAAAAACTCTTAAGAGGTATGAGAAGGAAAGGGAGGGAAAGGTACTATAGTGGAAGGTGATTTTGGCTAAGGAATGGGATTCATTTATGGATATGGGGATGATAAGGAAAGGGGATCCATATAAGATGAAGTAGTAGCTTGGATTTGGATATTTATGGTTTCTAGATTGTAAGGTAGTATAGATTTGGGAGGTAATCTCCCCACGTTGATTAGCACATTTTCTGCATGAACTGCTACATTGTAAACTTGTGGAAATGTTTCCACCCCATATTGTTGTGTTTGCAAACCTATATTTGATCCAAGAGATTTGATATAATACATATAAGTAAGGAATGCAACCATTCTAGCTATAGGAGGAATTATTTTCCATGTTATGCTAAACTTCAAATTAAAATTAGAGATAGTCTCTTGTTGATTCTTCTGCATGGACGTGAACTGATTAAGTAATGAGAAAGGGTCAATAGATTCATTGAATTATTCCATAAAAGGCTCAGTAAAAATTTTCCATGAAGTGATGGTGTTATCCTCAAGAGTCCTAAACCAATACAAGATATTTTCTCTAAAGGACAAGGCTAGGATTCTTACAATAACATCCTCATCCTTTATGTTGTGGATTACTGTCAGATTCAAAATATCCTAACAATTTTTATATGGAATCTTCCCAAATCCATCATAAGTAGGAATAGCCTTAGACATAACCTAGGGAATGACATTCATATGGGTTAATCTAAGGGAACTAGCTATATTCCAGTTGGGGTACTTTTGTAAAGGCTAAATTGGAGGTATATTTTCTTGATTTGTTGTTGCATTTCCAGCCATATTTCCAGGTGTAGGTCTTACTTCAGGAGTTGTTGGATTAACAACAAGATTTTCCTCAAGAAGTTATTTTGAGTGAAAGCCTTGGTTTAAATTCCTTCAAAAAATAGATCCTCTATAAGGAAACTCATAGGAAAAATATGAATTAGGGTTATTCCTTTTGAAAGACATGGTATACATGAAAGGATACTGATATATACGGGTAATTATTTTCTAGGTTTAAATACCAGGGAGTCTCTAGGTGAATTTTCTCTTCTCCACTTACCAAGGTCAAGAAAATTCACCAAATCTTGATTCCTCTAGGTAGAGATAAAACAATAACTCATATGATGGGTTTTCATGTTCCTTGTGAACTGGTCCCACTAGGCATGCAAAAAATTACTAGGCATCGAATTGACATCAAGTTTTAATTGAAATTGCAACTATCTATCTTCCAATTTTCTATCCATGCATGCACCTGATAGTCACAGCTCGAAACTCAATCATTGGATGAACAAAATAAAATTCAATCCAACCTCTAGAGTAGGCTGGTTCCTTGTCAACTTAAAATGGTGTTGACTCAATTAAAGCTCAGATAGGGTTTTGAGGTAAGCGTTAGAAAAGATTTAGGGTTAGGAATGTTATGAAAAATAGTGATAGGATAGGCTAACAACATAGGCAACTACAACAAAATGCTCCCACAAAATATTTCCAGTGTCTCATCACTTAATATTAACATCACCCAAATCAATGAAACCTTCACACATTAAAGCATAAACAAAGATATATTGTAGAAAGCAATTCCAACATCCAATATTGATAATCTAAAAAGCAGAGTAGACCAATAGGTATATTTAAAAAAAATAAACTTCCTAAAAATACATATCTAACCAAAAATATATTTCAACTACTCTCACAACTAGGGTTATGCATAGTGGCGAAACTTCGCCATTGGGGCAAAAAAAATAATTTTCGAAAATTCAAAATTGTGAAATTTTTGAGACCTGAACATCAGCCATTTAGCCAAAATTTTTGGGAAAAAATAAATTTTAGGTGTCGGTTAGCCATCCTTTGATGAGAGTATCATGAATATTTTGAAAAATTCACAAGTAATCCCACCTAAATAAAGTACCATTTTTGCCCTAAAATTTTAAAATTATCCCGCCCAACTCGCCAAGTATACCTCTATATATAATTAACACCCTAGGGATACAAATTCATTTTTATACCTTGTTCTACACTTGATGAATATATTGATTCAGTTTTGTAACCATTCGAAACTAGTTGTATATCCGCCCGACACCATAATTCTGCAGTCGACTAAAATCCTATTCTACAATCGGTTAAAAATCTATTCTGCAACTGATAGTACCAAATGGAACCACACAGTGGTTGGACCTATGCTACAACCAACCAAAACCATTTTTGTAGCAGATCGCGTGCAATTCTACCAAAATGCAATTTTATACCCAGTTTAGGTCAGATGCAGTTTTGCACTCGGTTTAGGTTGGATGCAATTTTGCAACCAGTTCATGTCGGATGTAGTTTTGCACCCGATTCATGCCGGATGCAATTTTACAACCGGTTAAGGCCAAATGCAGTTTTGCACTCAGTTCAAGTTGGATGCAATTTTGCATTCAATTCGGTCTAGATGTAATTTTGCAGCCAGTTCGGTTCAAATGCAATTTTGCGCCCATTTGGGGAGGGTTGTACTGGGTGTAAAACTGCATCCGAGGGAAGGCTAGGTACAATTTTGTATTCGAGGGAGTTGATTCAGAAATACTTTTGAGGAAGGATCAGATGCAAAACTATATTCGGGGGGGCCTTGTGCAAAAATGCATCTAGGGGAGGGTTGGGTGCATTTTTGTGCCCATCCAACAAACCGTTTCAGGCCAGATGCAGTTTTACACTCAGTTCAATCCAGATGCAATATTGCATCGAGTTCGGTCTGGATGCAATTTTACACCCGGCCCTCCCTCAAAAACATATCTGATGGTAGTTTGGTGTTGTTTATTTTTTTTCCAATATAAACAAAAATTCACCAATTTTTTCTAATTTTTGGTGAAAAAATAAAGTATTTCGCCATGTCTTCCTACATGAAGTTGCCCAGGATTCACTAGGGTTTCGAAACAAATTCACCATTTTTTTACAAGTACGTTTTGGGTCCGATCCCTTATGCATAACCCCTGCTCACAACTAGTAATCCAATAAGCTAAAATGAACTAACCATTCAAGTATTAATAGAAATGTAACTCAAGGCTTCAAACCTCTTGCACAAGATGATGAAGATGACAAATTTGAGTCAAAATATTAGAGTAATGCTCCTTCCATTAGCTCACAAGAATATTTATAGTAGGGAAAACAAACGCACTAGAGCCAACCCTAGGAAATGAGGGTTCGACCTCTATTTATTGTTTGTAAATAAAAGAATATTAAGGAGACATTACAAAATTTGTATATTTATAGCTCAATAAAGAGTTTGATGGCATTATATTACTAGCTAGAGAGTTCCAAGAAATATGCTATGAGAAATCCACCATGGTAGCATACCTCTACAACTTACTGGTTTGTTGGTGGCAATTAGAGTTTGAACAGTTGGACACTGCATCTCGTCCATCGATCATTCTTGAGAGCTTGTATCTACCACAAATCTACAATCATATCTAGTTCTTTTTCTTTAAAACTCTCGATGCTTCGTCTTTTTTCCCTCCAACTGATTGCACTCTGATCCAACGAGTTTTGAAATTTTAAATCCTTTAAGAATGTCAGAAAACTTGGACAATTGATCTTCATCATCGACGGTTGAGATTAAACCTCCCAAAATACTCTGCAAATTGGTGGGGAAAACCAAAGTGCCATTCCACACTTTTAAGTTGTTGATGTCATATTTTATAGCCTTGATCATGCAAAATTGAATTTTGACATAAAATGCACTAAGAGGTGAGCGGGATGAAATCCACTCATTAAATTTCCTTTACTCTTATTTGAATTAAAAACAACTGAAATACACAACATAAAACATATTGACATCATATTTGCTTTGTTAATATGCAGAATCACCAATCCGCACTTGGGAAAGTGCAACTCATCCTTTTTTGTCATTCCATACTGGCTGTAGTGTAAAATAGATTTTATCTTTATTCTGCACTCTGTGTAGTGTAAAAGGGTTTTTATCACCAATTCACAACTGATGTAGTGCTTTCTACCTCTTTGTCATCAATCCACACCAAAATACTCTTGAAACTTTGTAGAATTGATCTTACCAACACTTAGCCACTCGGAGCATGCAAAAAACTACTCTTGGTCGCCATTCCGCACTTTCTTTTGCACTAACATCATCATCATCATCAAAAAATTTATGAAATCATGACTCATCATCAATCCTCACCAAAATACATTATAAACCGAGCAGAATTGCTCAAGATAAAAATTACACTAATGTTGGGTGGATTAGGAAATTCATGTTGCAAATTTGCTCCAAAATACACTGGAAAATGTGCAGGATGGAAACTTCATACCTTAGAATAAAATTTTCAATGCTTTCTAAGGATGTGGCCATTTTGGGCTTACAATTAGCTTTGCTATTTTATTTCCTGCTTTATTTTAATTTAGCTATGTGTTTTATTTTCTTGCACATTTAATTTCCTACACTTTTATTTTTAGCATTTCATTTCTAACATTTTAGTTTATAATTTATTTTTTTGCACTTTATTTTATTTGGTTTGGCTGAGATAAAAATGCACAAATACCCCCACCAAACTAAATAGGTATAGAAGGATTCATTCCCCCACACTGCAGACATATACTGTGCATGACACTCATAAGTTTATGAACTTACCGGATTGATAATTTATGGAAAAGAAATGATTTATTTTTTAACATAATTTCTGCTCACCATTTTGGCACTATTGTCGAGAAGTGTCAAAATTGTAGTGTTATGATCTACAGGTCAGTTAAAAATTCCATTTAAAATTACCTATATATTCTACTTGAGAAGCATGAGTCCAAAAAGGGTATTTTTTACAAGGCCAAAATAGTTGCCAGCACAACCAGAGTCAAATACCATAGGCAACAGTTTAAATTTATCAACTTCTCAAGTAAATATGTGAATGAACCCAATGTACCATATTAAGTGTAGAAGTAGAAATAAATTGTGTTGTTGAAAAAAATTAGAAAATTAGGCAATGAAGGATTTCCATCGTATTCTGAATGGTTTCATGAAATTAGAGAAATGACACAACCCAGGTATGATATAGTTGAAAATATTTAGTATTAAGGATGTGTTTATTTACATAGAAACCATTAGGAAATTATGCCTCAAGAAGCCTACTTTTAACGATAAAAAAATTGTAGGCTTAACAATTCTCACATATTGGTAAATTTTTGACAATGATATTAGTAGCAGGAAAAATGATTGAGCAAAATTTAAAAAAGAACATCTTATTATGGATTATCCTCTTCACTTGCACTTAAGGTGACCTAGTGAATTAGAAACTAGCATGTGTTTTTAAAATATTGCTATGCCATGTTTTCTTCTAGTTGCTAACCCACAGATAGTCATTTTCTAGCTTGCATATTTTGCTAATAAGTTGAAAGAGTTTGGTTTTGAGGCCATAGAGAAAAATGCTCCTCTCATGCTACAACATATCAAACTAGTTGATAAAGAAAGGGTGATTTTTTAAGACTATTTCAATTGTAGGTATGGGGGAGACCCCACCTTCATTAATGCTACCAACAACACAATGAACGTTGTTCACAAAAAAAATTAGTCAGAATTTTATTTTAATTTTGCTTTTAGTTTAGATTTTTCTTTTTATGTTTTGCAGGACAACATGAAGTACGATGTATATGAATAAGGAGTTATCTATGAAGATTTCATAAAATGAGATTTATATGTGGAGTTCATAATAGCACTATACGAACCACCTTATGTACCTTGATCATGTAGCATCCAGTCCAAATAGGTGAAAGCAAGCATAGTTTTTCCTTGGCAACATAGGCACCTGAAGGTAAGCTAAGTAAATCTAATCAAGAAAAAGGCTTCTAGACCAATGTGGTTTTGGAATTTGAGGAAATTTTTCTACAAAATACATGATTGTTACAGCCTGAGTAGATGGTATATGGAATTAGAGATACTACACCAAGAGTGAAGTAGAGTGTTAAGACGATGTTTGAGTAATAGTCAGTGGGATCCATTTACAATTGCATCATAATTGTGATACTAAATTAGACATTGGCATGGGGGTGACCCCATACTATACCAATAGTTTTGATGAATGTTCACACATTTGTTGTTAAAAAAAATCTTCACATTCATTGTGAGAAAAAAAATACAAGAAGATTGGATAGAACCTGCATTGCTTAACATATAATTTATTCTTATTTTTCTTTGCAGGAAATCATGCCCTGAATGTAACTGTAGGTAGCTTGGGAAACCTAGGTTTATCAAGCACAGGTTCCATGATTCCTATTTTTCTATTTTAGTGTGTTTTCTTTGCAATAAATTGTACCCTAAATGCAATTGTAGGTAGCTTGAGAAACCTAGGCCTATTAGGCACAAGTTTCATGATTCCTATTTTCCTTATTTTGTGTGTTTAGTTTCACAAGACATGACCTTGAGCACAATCTGTAGGCAACTGACTTAAAATAGGCTTAATAGATGTTGAAATCCGGTGCCCTGTAATTAGGAGTGTATCGATGTGGAAAAAGGCACTTACTTCCCACCAGGAAGATAGTGCCTCCAATAAACCCAATACAACAATGCAATTTTTCCATATTGGGGAAGGCACCAATAAGTGGTACCAATATTCCACCAGGAAGAGTGGTGTCCCTATATATTATAAAAAAAAATCGCGTGGAGAATCTGAAAATTGGGAAAGAGAAGAAGCCTTGTGGAGTGCTAGAAAAAAGTTGTAGGTATTCCTTGATAAAAGGGCTTCAAAACCACTTTATGCCCTGTAGTGCTCGAATTTCTTCTCCCTAGGTTGGGGGTACCTATGGTTTAGTGTGGGACCTAATTATTAGAGGTCTACAAACCTATTGTGAAAAGGGACCTATTACTGGTGACGAGGGCATCATAAAATTAAGTGGGGAAGAATATGGGTAAGCTTGAATATCCTACAAGAAAAAATATTCTATTGAGAAGGCTCCAAGTTAAAGTGCAAATAAAAAATAGAGCTTTATTTTTGCTACTTGTTGGAAGAAAGTATCCTCTTTCCCTAGGACTAGCTTGGTACAGAAGGAAAATGAGAAATATCCAACCAGTAGCTAAAAAATTAGGGGAGGAACCTGGGTATTTAGATGTCAGATATCTGCAATTAGATCACATGGTGCTTGAGCACAATCAACCATATGAATGGAGTTTGTAATGGTAAAAACAATAACACAGTCTCAACGATGTGTATTGTGAAGAAATCACACCTGAACTCTCGACACATGTTGTAGATGATGATGGATATATTTATTTCTTACCCTCACTCTAAAAAATAGACTAAAGGATCACAGTGAAGATGGGATCTAGATTTATTTTTATTTGTAGAAGAATTCTCATCGAATTTGATCAAGAATCATGCTAATGAAAAAACATGCAGATGTTTTTTTTTGGCACAACATATGTGGTCTGCAATAGTAAAATGTAATTGATTTGATTCTTGCTGCTTTAATTCTACTTGCGAAGGAAATAATTTAGAGTAGATCATCTTGATTCGAACACATGTGTATCAGGACTGTATAAATTTTTATTAATTGAAATAAGGTGACATGTTCAGGAGCACACGGTGAGAAAATAATGATGCACAAAGTTGTTAATTTTGATGATCCCTACAATGCATTCAAAGAGTTTAGTGCTCTTAAGATACGAGATTAAAATAGTTCCATATGTGTTGTTGATGATGTGCTTGGTGTTTCAAAGTTTGGAGTTGTTGGCTATCATAAATCCTCTAATAGTGGTATATGGGACACAAAATTTTTGCACACTAGGTTGTGTAGTTACCTGGTTGGACCCTTCAAAGACATCAATTATGGCCTATGCAGCCTCCACTTTTAATGCACAATACCAAAATTATAATTTTTTATGACAACATTTCATTTTTGTTAGAATATGTGGGAAAGGAAATTATAGAGAAAAGATAGAATTTCACTACTATGGAGGAGATGCCACCTTTGCAAAGAGATGGTGAGGATCTAAAATCATGTAGAAGTTTGTTGTCATAGTGTAGGAGTTCATGGGCATGATGTCATTATTTCTCATAAACAGGTTGGTGGAGAATATTTTCTAGTACGTAGTACATTCAGCCATATTCCTAGGATGGATCATTGACAATCGTCTAGCTTGGCCACCTAGTTTTAAAGTCATAAAATCAAATTGTTACAGTTGACTTTCTATTCTTTGATGCAGTGAAAAATAAATTATATGAAGGTACCTTAATCCCACCTGAGAAAGGTACATTGATACCACCTGAGAAAGGCACCTTGATCCCACTTGAGAAAGGCACCTTGATCCCACATGAGAAATGCACCTTGATCCCACCTAAGAAAGGCACCTTGATCCCATAAAAAAAAAATGTGGGAAGGTGCATTGATCCACTTGAGAAAGGTGTCTTGATCCCGTAAAAAATTGTATAGTATATATATAGGGTATGCATCAAGGTACTTTGATCCCATTTGGAGGAAGGCACCTTGATCCCGTTGAAGGGAGGCACCTTGATCCCACAGAAAGGTGCCTTGATCCCATTCAATGAAAGGCACCTTGATCCCATTCAATGGAATATGCCTTTATACCATTCAATGGAAAGTGCCTTGATACCATATAAAGATGCCTTGATCCCACCTTGCTCCCTATGGAGGAAAAATTTGCTACGTTGACTAGAACTGATTGTTGAATCCACATAAGACAATGATTCTAGGTAAATGCCAAAACATGTTAGTTGTCCTATTCTTATATGGGGAAATAGAAAAACTATTCATTGAAATAGAATGTGAACAATGATGAATTAGAACTAGAAAAATACACCATTTCTAAAAAAGGACAAAGAGTTGTTTGGTCGTTTTGATTGTATCTGTTACTGCACACCTAAACTATCTTAATTTAGAGTGTAGCAAAATTTCTAGTTGTAATAGCATTATAAAATAAATTCCTGTGTGTTAATTGGTTACCATATTTTAACTTTTTACTCGTAGTTTGATGATTGATCATGATGTGTTTCTAACTTCACTGCTAGTGCAACAATGCTCAATGGAATAAAAATAGAGATGCTAAAGGTATATGAAAAAAATGATGAGCCAAGATCTATTTTGGTCATGCTCCCTTCCATGGTAGAATAGATGATGGGCTTAAAAAAAAAAATATTACTCCAAGATGCACCAACAATATCATTTTATGGTACACCATGATTACAGGTAACATGAAGATATTTCACACCATCAGCATCATACACATCAGGTTCTACAAAATTCACCCAGGTATGTACTAAGTTTTCTATTAATTATATGCATAGTTATTTTTAAAAAATATTTTCTATGTTAATACCAGTATATGCCCCCATAATTATCGTTGTCAAAATATCTCATTATAATCCCTGCCACATGGCATGCCTCAGATATGAGAAGAATCTCATTACCCCAGGAACAATAAAGAAAAAAAATATGGCAAGAGGCACCTTGCTCCCGTGTATTCATTAAAACAAAATTATTATTTTGGGGAGCTATTGTCATGAGGACGTGACAATATTTAGGCATGGGATGATGATGAGAACAAAAAATGCTCATTTTATATACAATTTTAAGGGGCATCGTTATTGGTTTAATTAGCATTTGAGATGTTTTTTTATATAAATTTTACATATAATTGATAGAAAATGAAGTATTATGCTTGATTGGTGTTTTTAGTGGAAAATGTGTATAAATGTAGGTTTTGCTACTAATATGGTGTTTCCTAGTCTACATCCCACTTGGAATTGGCATATTTATGTTTCAAGTGGGACAAGGTGTATTGTGGCAGAAGGCACCTTGATCCCATTTATTTGAGTCACCTTGATCCCATGTATTTTGAGGTGCCTTGATCCCATGTATTTGAGGTGCTTTGATCCCATGTATTTTGAGGTGCCTTGATCCCATGTATTTTGAGGTGCCTTGATACCATGTATTTGAGGTGCCTTGATGCCTTTATTTTGAAGTTCCTTTATCCCATGTATTTTGAGGTGCATTAATCCCATGTATTTGAGGTACCTTGATCCCATGTATTTTGAGGTACCTTGATACCATGTATTTGAGGCACCTTGATACCATGTATTTTGAGGTGCCTTGATCCCATATATTTGATGTGCCTTGATCACATATATTTTGAGGCACCTTGATCCCATGTATTTGAGGTGCCTTTATCCCATGTATTTTGAGGTGCCTTGATCCCATGTATTTCAGGCACCTTGATACTATGTATTGTAGACACCTAAAATATGCCATGGTCAGGAAGACTACTTATATGGGTACACCCATAGGTCATGTGACTAAACCTTATGACCTTTCAAGTGTCAAAAGTGGTTTCTACCACTCATTTGGGGAATTTTAGCCCATCCAAGCCTGATAGATGTAGACTAGAGTGGCCAGAATCTAATCACTATAGCTCAGAGTGGCTAAACATTTGCCACTATAGACGACAACGACTAAGCTTTAAATGCATTTTGCCACCCATCCAACCTAATATTGTGTGGAAGTGGTAGTATGGATGCAATAAGGATGAGCAAGGATAACTTTGCATCCCTCATCATAGCCAGTCTACATGGAAGACTCAAAGTCCAGATTTAGACTTCAGTTAAACATAGAAAAATAAAGAGCTTCTCATGCTAACACCTAGTATGCATGAGGGATTCAGTCCTAGGGTTGAACATTGACCTAGGGCTTCAAAAAACTTTATAAGGAGTAAACCTAAAAGCACTAGGGGACTTTCCTGGACCTTCTTTTAATCAATTAGGAGATATAGAGCTTCTTGGACATTATTGGACCTTCTTTCAATCAGAGAGAAGGAGAGCATCATACATCAGAACTTTGAACAAGTTGGATCATTGAGGAGAGCTTATAGAGACTTGGAGAGCTTCCCTTGGAATCAATTCTTGTAGTAGAGCCCTGTCATATTAGAGGGCAAATCTAGACACATAAGGTAATAATTTTTAACATTACAAGTGGACTTGATCCCATAGCCTTGGATCAAGAGAGAGAGAGATTTTATCTTAGCAGCCACTATCCTAGACAATGGCCCACAACCTAGTCTAGGGTTTAGTTTCTTTTATTCTGCTTTGTCTCTCATTTTAGTAGCTTAAGATTTATTTTAGTTAGTTGCTTACATAGTACTAGTTTCATTACATTTATTGAGATTATTCATTGCTAACAACCTCATCCAGGGAGGCAATCTCAAATATTTAAACATGTGTTGTTGTTTCATTGATTTCAGGGCTACAAGTTCAATCGAGAAAATCCATGACAAACAAGTACGATAAGATCCCTCTAGCATTCAAACCTAGAGAAGGAGGCATCAGTAATCCCTCATACATTTCCATGTGTATCACCGATAAGCCTTATAAAGAATTCCCCCTTGTGCGAGGGGACATTTCATACGCATGTTGCCCTATTTTATGTGTAGAATCATGTATCAAATGAAGGGTATCACTCAGAGGGATTCATTTGTAACCTAATATGGAGAATATCAATAATAAAAGCATTCGTTCATTTACTTATTTGCATTCTGGTTATATCTACTTTTTACCTTTCATTTGTTGCATATTTAATATCAAAGGGTTCAATTGAATCACAAGTAGAGTAGTCTGGTGGATGGCGTGCTGCTTCCCTAGGGTCGCTACAGATGGTGATCACGGTGGGAATCCTACCCATTTCTTTAACTTATTTGCATTTTATTCCCCTTTACATACTTAGGTTTTGTATACAAGTGCAACCACTCAGATCTATAGTGGTCAGAAGTCAGCCGCTCTAGTCTACAACGGCCAAAGGTCAGCCGCTCTAGTCAACAGTGGCCAGAAGTTAGCTTCTCTAGTCAACAATGGCCAGAAGTTAGCTACTTTGGTCAATAGCGGCTAGAGATGGAGTGTAGTAGATGTCAAAACATTGACTCTCTTATTTGCATTAAAGGTCAGTACAACTTATTTGACATTTTATATCTCTTTGTCTATTTTTGTTCCATCAAAATCAGTGATAAATAAGAAATATTTCAATTTGGAAAACTGAAAGAATGAAAGAGAAAGAACTTGTATCTTGCACATCATAGGTTTCTTTTTAGATTTTCCACTAGGTGTTTCTAGGAACAACGACTTCTATTTGTAATGTTTGCCCCAGAATCTAATGTGCTAGACACTATGTGATTGGTTTACTTGTTTTGGGGCCTTTCTAAATGCCATACTTGCACCTAATAGAGTGCATTCATTAATCTCATAGTAGCTATACACCTTTCTAAAAGTGAAATGTATTTTACATTAGGCATATAGGGAAAGTTCATTGCTGCTATATGATGCATTCTTATTCATGCAAAACATAAAATGAACCACACACATGCACGTTACTTTTATACATTGGGGAGTTGGATTTCATCACCAAATGTAGGCCTAAAATTTTTGCACTCCTTTCCTCTAGGCTTATGGATCTATGCCTCAGAGAGGAATGGGAAAATAGTAGAGCTACACCTTGAAAGAGAGGCACTTAATCGTGCCTTCTTGTGGTGTTTTTTTGACGAATTAAGGGTTCACCATGAAAATTTTAGTGGTAATTTTCATACCTAGGTTTGGAAGATGTTTGATGTGTTATTTTTATAAATCGTTCTCATACATCTAAGTTTGGATTTTATGCAACTAAAATATCTATATGCAATTTTTATTTAATGAATACAGTAGACAGTATATACAGAATAAATGCAATACCTAAAACTAGGGATAAAAGAAATTATAAACCTTACTTGACTCGGATGTTTGCTAAAGATTCTGAAGCTTGTAGCAGGACAAAATCACCTCTATTTAAAAAAAAATCGCCTCTATTTCAAATAGAATCACCTCTGTTCTAGACATAATCACTTTTGTTCCAGATAAAATCGCCTCTGATTTAAAAAAATCACAGGCGATTATGTCATAATCTTGCAGCAAAATAATTGATAGAAAATAGGGGATAGAAAACAAGGTTTCTTACAAATTATGACAGTTTCTCGTACTCCAAGTCACAAATTAGCTTTAATTTCTATATGAAAGTGGATATGAAATAACATGAGAACAATACGATGACAATTCAACCTATTATACCACGAATTTATGCAATTTTAATCTTGATTTCATGATGCAATTAATTAGAATGATGGTGAACACCAAGATGCAATATCTAAATCTGAGTAATAAATTAAATGAGCATGATGTAATGCATAGACAAACAAAAAATTGGGAAATAAATGCAAACAGTTATTTGAATCCTTGCCTCAAACTAATCTAAAGATAGGATCGCCTATTCTTTAATGAAATTACCTACTCTTTGACGAAATCGCCTGTCACTTCTGTCAAAATTGCATGTCACTTCTATTGATCACCAGGCAATTATGATGATATCTGGGGTGATTATAACTAAGACCTACAATGAAAAAATGAAAATAGGAATGTTGAGAGGTGTAATTACATAGCAAATAGATGTGAGGGATCCTCAAGGGAGTTTAGAAACTATCTCAGGGGATCAGAGTCCAACCATCCAGGCCATTCAGGTTAGTCATTTAGTTAGCCAAGAGGAAAAAGGAAAAAGGGCCTAGATTAAATAGGCCAAGGAAGGGTTTGAGGAATTTGGGAGGTTAGACTAAAAATGGAGGAGGTTTTGATCCCTCTTATGTTTATCACCTTCAATCTACTCGCCAACATCCCTGATCCGAATGACGGCTAAACTAGGTAAGAGGTTTTAGAATGGATTTTATCTTTTAGCAAATTTGTTAAAATTCTATTTGGGACAAAATCGCCTAGCGATTCTGTCGATCGTCGGGCGATTTTGTTGATTGATGGGCGATTTTGCCCAATGGTCAAGAATTTTAAGTTTTTTGGAGCGAAAAACAAGGAAGACAATGTCAAAATTGGACATATTATATGTGGTTGGAAATATATTTTTGAGCCCTATCCAATGGTATGAAATGTGATAAGAATTGAGATGATTTGATAGGGTAGAAATTCTCTTGAAGATGACCTTACTTTTCTAGGAGAAAAACTAAGGAAAATGAGTCAATTTTCCATGTCTACATTTTTCCCCCTCTTTGACATATTTATGAACAATAAATGTGTCAAAGAAAAGTGTAGACATTTGAGTAGAAATGATTATGATTTAACATGGAAAAAAATGGAATAGATGGTTTAAAATGAATAGTTTATGTGAAATTGATGTCTTAGAAAAAAATAATTACTAATTTACTGACTAGGATGCCCCCTCGAGTTTTTACACCAAATTTTATGTTTGGTGGAAAACTTGAATTTGATCTTCTTTTTTTTATGTGACTTTGTGTGATTTATTGGATGATTTGTTATATTTGTTTATGATGGTTGTGTTACATAATTTCTTGTAATCATGCTTTGATTTTTGAACATTTTGATCATGTTTAAAAAATGATTTTGTAAAGTGTGTTTTGAGAAAGATGATTTTGTGTGATGATAGATTTGAGGGATTAGAAATGAACCTCGAAGGATGTTGTGTTGATATGTGATTGTTGGTGGAGTTCAAAGCTCGCGAAGTCACGAAGCGAATCCTGTTATGAGGAAGTTTTGTATTGCTAATACCAAAATATTGTGTGCTTAAGAATAATCTTAAGGCTTTATGATGATAATAGGAAAATGTGTGATGTTTGTTTGATAATAATGTATGTGGTAGATGTTTGTGAAATATATTGAGCAAATCATGAAAAATTTGAAGGATGATTTACGCTAAGCATAGAATTCCTAAGTGTGAAATTATATGAAATAATTACTTGGGAATTATACTATCATAAGAAAAATCAAAATGAAATGCATGATGATATGAAATTATTTGTTCTTTTAAAATGCAAAGTAATGTAAGATAAATCATTGTGTCACATGTTTCAAAAAGATTATGAATTTTTTATGAAAATATATGGACCAATTTTGGGCATGAAAAATTAGAAATATGGTTTGCGCTAGGTATAGGATTCCTAGTTTCTTAAGAATAATGTCATCATAACGAAAGTAAAAAATGAAGATGTAAGATGATATAAATTTTGTTTTTAGAAATTTTGGATATGAAATTTGAACTATTTAAACTATTTGAGACATTAAAATAAGAAATATGGTTTTCTCTAAGAAATGAATTCCTAATTTCTTAGGAATAATTCCATCGTCGCGAAAGTCAAAAAAAGAAGAATGATAAAAGAATTGATGATATTTATTTAATAAAATTCTAAAGAAATATTTTAATTTATTTCAAAGACAAATTCAAATTTATCTAGAACCAATGTGTGTGAAGTGCATTCATTATCAATTTTTATCTTATCATAATGATACAAAATATCTCAAATAACAAATGTGTGTGCTTTACAAAAATTATTTACCGCTTCTGAGTAAGAAAATGATATAGCAAACTTAAATGAACCAATGTGTGTGCATGTGAAGTATTCTTTAACCATGATTTTGTGCATGCATAGGGACAGAAATACTATGCAAATCAAACCATCAAAAGATAGCTATTCCATAAGAGAACATTGGTCTATACAAAATAAGGTCGCTAATATGATAGACATATCACCACGTGAAAAAGAATTACCCAATGTCAAGTAAGTTGGGCACAAATCACCTGTTATAGGGCATACGCCATGATTTTTGAATAATTGAGAAATTCTAGGGACTCAAGTTCCATACTCCTTCTTTTATTTATATTTATAAGGTAGGGATTTCTTGCCCATTTCTAAACAAGGGAATTTTATTGCTTTGGAACATTTTTTGTTGATTTTTCTTTCTTTTCTTTTCTCTCATTTTCTTTCTTTTTCTTTTGTTTTATTTTTTCTCTTTTTCTTTTGTTTTATTTTTCTCTCAGGATACTTACCTAGATTATACATGGGGAAAGGGATTTATTTAGGTAGGAAGGAACTTGTCCTTTTGTAAATTTCTCAGTATTCTAGACCATGCACATAATAGGATAGCAGGGGAAACATTTTGCTTAAGGTTTTAAGATTCACTATGTAGTATCATTGTTCGAAATTTACAACAAATCATTTTAATGTGTAAAAGTGTGTTCTTGGTTCCAAAAAGTAGCAAAATAATTTACAAACTCAGAATTTATTTAGTGAAATAATAGTGTTCTTTGATATAGGAGAGATTTATAATCAAAACAACAAAAATCAAAATTATTAAATTTGGCAAACTTTTTGGTGCATGGTTCAGGATAACTTTTGAATTTTATATGAGAAATATTACTCATAATTTTAGTAGATAATAATGCAGAGATATAAATAAAACAATGTTGTAGAGATATGTTTGGAGTTTTTTGGATTTTGTAAATTTTTTTGGTTGTTTTGATAAATTTTTGAAATGCATGAAAAATTATTTACAACTATTTACAATGATGCGATTTTTGGATCTATGCATAATATCTTTTTAGGTGCATGATATTCATGGTTTCCTTATAGCCAATATGTATGCACCTGATCCAAATTTGGCAGTGATGATGTATGGTCTGAGCCAGTTGGGCTCGAATTTACCTTTCAGGTCTTTTGTTGCATTTGTATTTTTTTGATTTTCTTTTAAAACTAGATCGTCAATTTCAAATGATTTGTTATGGAATTTCTTAGCATATGATCTTTTAAGTTTGTCTTGGTAGGCACAGAGATGTTCTAAAGCATGAATGCACTTTTCATCTAGAATTTATAACTGAATTAATCTTCCAGCATTATATTCATCTCCAACTTCCGCATCTTGAAGTAAAAGAGCTAAAGAAGGAACTTCTAATTCAAATGGAAAAACAACTTTAACACCATAAACCAAGACAAAAGGAGATGTGCCCGTAGGAGTACGAACACTAGTTTGATAAGCCCACAAGGCAGGATATAATTGTATATGCTAGTCACGACCTATTTTATTAACCAATATTTTTAGTATTTTGATTAATGTTTTATTGGATGCTTCAGCTTGGCCATTTCCTTATGGATAATAAGGAGTAGACCATCTATGTTGAATTTTATATTTTTGACATAATTTTTTAATGTCTTTGTTCTTAAAGCAAGTACCATTGTCAGAGATGAGATTAGATGGAATTCCAAATATACAAATGATTTGATTAAAGATAAATTTAGAGACTAGGACTCCTATGCAAGAAGCTAAAGCATGGCTTCCACCCACTTTGTAAAATATTTTGTTGTAGTTATTATAAATTTATGACCATCAGATGATATTGATTTTACCAATAATGTCTAAACCCCATTTAGATAAGGGCCAAGGAGAAGCTATGGTTTGGATTTCCTGAGTAGGAGCATGGGCAAGGTCATCATGTCTTTGGTATTTGTCATAATGACACATATAATAATTGGCATATTTTTCCATGGAAGGCCAAAAATAACCCATTCTAAGGATATTTTTAGCAATGGCACCTTCACTAAAGTGTCCTCCGTAGAATCCATCATGGGCTTCACTTAAGGCTTTCTTAGATTCTTCTAGGTTTATACATATTAACAAAATAACCTCAAAGTATCTTCTATATAAAGTATTACCAACAACTACGAAGCGGACATATCACTTACGTAATAACCTACTTTGGTTTCTATCTAATCCTTTAGGAAAAATCCCATATTGCAAGAAATACATCCAATGGTTCTAAGCAAGATTTAGAAGAAGCAGGTTCTTGGAGTTTTTGAATAATGATAGTAGCATTTTTATCATCCAAATCCAAAGGCGATAAAGAGGTAGCTGCAGCCATAGCATCGACAACACAGTTGCTAGTTCTAGGAACGGATTCTAAAGTCACTTTTTCAAACAATTAAATAAGCTTAACCACATATTATTTAGAAGGTCATAATTTCTCATCTCATGTTTGATAAAATTCATTAATTTGATTTATCATGAGCTGAGAATCTCCAAAAACTAACAAAATTTTAATTTTCAATGCTAAAGTGGCTCGTAAGGATGAAGGCATCATATTCTACAGTGTTATTACTACAAACAAATTGTAATTTAAAAGATAATGGTATTAGGTTCTTCTGAGGAGATATTAATATGATTCTTGCACCTGCACCACTCATACATCTAGCTCCATAAAAAACAATGTCCAATTTTCTGAATGATCCTCTTCTAAATTAAGACATTCATCAGGAAATTCAATGTTCATGGGTTGAGTAGATTCTATAGGAGCAGCAACTAACTAATCTACTATAACTTGGCCTTTTATAGATTTTTGGCTAATAAATGTGAGTTCAAACTCACTAAGAGCAATAACCCACTTAGTTGTGCATCCTGATAAGTATGGTCTATTCATTAAATACCTTAGTGGATCAAATTTTGCAATGGCATATGTTTTCTGGCTAAGCATATAATAACGTAATTTTTGCATAGAAAACATAAATTCTAAACAAATTTTTTCCAATGGAGTGTATCCTGTTTCATAACTTATCAAAGTTATCCTTATGTAATATGTGGCTAGTTCTTTCTTTTCATCATCTATTTGAGCTAACATAGCTCCAAGTGCGAGTTTCAAAGCAAAAATATACAAAATGAAAGGACGGTCTGGTTTGGGTGGAATAAGCACTAGAGGGTTGAGAAGATATTGTTTAATACTATTGAAATATTCTTGAAATTCCTTATCCCATTGAAAGAAAGTATTTTTCTTGAGTAATTTAAGAAAAGGTTTTGTTCTATCTGCTAGTTTATCAATGAAACGACGAATAGCCTATAACTTTTCTTGTAAACTTCTTAATTCTAATATGTTCTTAGGTTGTGGCATATCATGGATAGCCTTAATATTTAAAGGATATATCTCTATGCCTCGCATATAAATAATGACTCCTAATAATTTTCCAGATTTTACTCCAAACACACATTTATCTGGATTTAAACATATAAGATATTCTCTTAATCTGTCAAACACTTTTCTTAAATATTTAATATGATCATATTCTTTAGTAGAATGAGCAATGATATGATCAACATAATCATGTAAAATTTCATATATCATATCATGAAAAATATATGTCATAGCTCTTTGATGTGTTGCACCAACATTATTTAAACTAAAGGGCATGACTTTCCAACAAAAATTTCCCTAGGGTGTTATAAAGGCTATTTTAGCTTGGTCTTCAGGAGCTATTCTAATTTGGTTGTATCTTAAAAAACCATCCATAAGAGACAAAATACCACTCCCAACTATGAAATATATTATTTGATCCATATTAGGGAGAGGAAATTCATCTTTAGGTCATGCAACGTTGATATCTCTAAAATTTGTGCAAACCCTAATTTTGGTAGTTTCTTTATTGGTGACTGGGACAACATTAGATATCCATTCTACATAATCGATAGCTTGTATGAATGTGACATTTAAAATATTTTCTAGTTCACTTTTAACTAGTAATGCTACTTTTGGATGTATTTTTCTAAGTTTTTTTTTTACAAGTTTAGCATCTAGGCGTACTACTAAATGGTGAACAACTATAGAAGGATCTAATCCTGGCATATCCGCATATGTCCAAGCAAAGACATCGAAATATTCTATAAGAAATTCAATATATAATTTTTGTTTTTCTTCACTTAGCTCAGATCCAATATTGACCATGCAATGATTTTCTTCTGTTCCAATGTTAATTTTTATAAATTTTTCTACAATAATATTCAGTTCTCTTTCAAAATTAGGAGGTGCAGGTGACACCCCCATTTCTTGTAATTCTTCTAAAGTGCACTTAGCTAACTCTTCTTGTGGATCAGTTGATTCTATATGAGCTATACACGACATTGATCCATCAAAGAAGAACTTATTTTGAAAAATTTCCTCAATGGATATATCATGGCAAATATCTCCTTCTAAATATTCATCCATGGAAGAAATCATTTCTGGATAAGCCATAGTTAATATATTGCAAGTATGTACCTTTTTAGAGAGCTCTTTTTGATCCATATATTCTTGATATGTTATAATATGGTCATCATATTTATATGGGAACAATTTTGTTTTTGTAGGAATATACCCAAGACCACATTGAACCGGCCAATCCATGACTTCTAAAGGTTATTTTATCCCATTTTCATGGGGTACTAAACCTTTACCTCTTTATACATCATTGGTTTTGATTTTTTATATCCATTAGAAAAATAGCATCTAGCAAATTCTTCTTGATCAATGTTAATATGTAGAATTGAAAATTTTTCCCAATCATATCCCGCATATACAGATGTGCAGCTTCCAATATGACAAATGCTCCCTTTCTTAGGCAAACCTAATGTTTGGGTAGATGGTAGTAACTTTGATAATACCAATGAATCTTGTGTAGCAAAATTAACCTCTTATGTAGTTGCAAGGACTGAGGATAAATCTAGTAATACTTCATCCGAAACGGTATATGAAGTAGATGGTTTATCTTTCGTAGTTTTTTTTTAGATGCTGTAAATTTAAACACTATAGTTTCAGGTGGTAATTCTGGCACTATAGACTTAGGAAATGGATTAGGTATATTTTCAATAGGTGATGATGATAATGATGTAGAATTTACTATTGTTGGTGATTTAGAGTGTGTTTTGGATGATGTTGATTTAGAAGGTGATTTAGATTTAGAAGGTTTTGAGGATGGAGATGTACTAGGATGAACAACAGACATAGCAAGACAAAATGGAACCCCTACAGGTTCTGCCACAACACACATATCAAAAGGCCTAGGATCACCATGAATAGTGACTAATTGATTTTTAAATTTAAACTTAACACATTGATGTAGTGTGGAGGGTACTTCTCTCATTGCATTGATACAAGGTCAACCAAAAAAATGTTGTACGATGCAAAACAATGTACAACAAACATAATCGTATCCAAAATCCTTGGGACAAATTGCAATGAGATTTTCATGACTCCACATGTTTCTTGGATTTCGTCATTAAATGTTTTAATAATCATTTCAGTATTTTTCATATCTTCTTTCTTGAATCCAAATATTTGAAAAAATTGTATGTACATATGTTTAATGAAGATCCATTGTCAATTAGAACTCTCTTAACTCCTACATCTCCAATAATTGTTGTAATGTACAAAGGATTATCTCCAAACATACTTTGAGGAGGTATATCCTTGTCTTTGAAATCTATGAAATTTATTTCATCCAAAGTGACAACATTTACTATAGCGTTAGGTTCAATATATTCAGTTACCATCATTTTACTTAGAGTTTTCATTAGTTCTTCTCTATGCATGGAAGAAGTTCTTAAAATGTATAGAAGATAAATTCTAGTTGTAATGGTAGCTAATTGTTCTTTGATATCATAAGGTGATATTTTTTGTGAACCTAACATGTTATTTCCCTTGGTAGGAGATTTTAATACAAATGGGGTTGCTTTCTCACTTTGATCTTGAGAATTTTGGTTTTGTGCTTGTTGTCTTGTGACAACTCCAATGGTACCTATAATGTTACTATGTCGTGGATTACTAAAAGGGGATCTAGTACTTTCTACTTGTTCATTTGTAAGCCGTTGTTGAGGTGATGGTCTAGTAGTTACCCTTCTCAAAAATTATTCTTTAGGAACTGATAAATACGTAATAGGTGTGACAGGATATTATTCATATTTGGAACTGTTTGAACCAATTTTTGCTTCACTACTTATTTCACTTTCTTCATCACTTTCTAAAGGTATAATTTGGCAATTTTTCAAGGGTCTCATAGTAACTCGAGATTCTATAGTTACACATGATGTTTGCAAGTTTTAATGGGGTAGAAAACCACTTATAGTTCCTACATATCAAGTTGGATGAGGAAAATTATGGTGTTCTACTTGGTTTACAACTTATTTACCATGCTTTGGTAAAGGATGTTGAAAAATGTCCAAACTTTGATTTATGTTTTGATTTTGAGGTTTCTGTGTGTTATTTTGAGCATCTCTTGGTGAAAATTTTTCTACTTCCTTTCTTCCATTTTCAATTAAGTCTCGTATCATATTTTTTAATCATTTACAAGATTTGGTTAAATGACCATCAGTTCTATGAAATTTACAGTGTAAATCAGCTCTAAATCCAGCTACAGTTGTATCATGTTGTCTTATCTCAAGCAATCGTATCAAGCCTTGTTCTAATAATTTAGGTAAAACCATATGTAAAGGTTGATTTAATATTGTAAATTTCCTTGGTGGTTTATTAGGATCCTTCAATACAAACTTATTTATGGCTTCTGTAAGATTAACATTTGAATTATTTCTACTGTCAGTAACTCTGTCACTCACTAGTTTGTTTTTGTATTGATTTTTAGCAGCTGTATCTTCATATTTCTTCTTAAATTGATCTCTTCTAATGAGGTAATTTTCTACCCTCCTTGCTAAATAAATGACTTGGTCAAAGGTTGTTACTGTAGCAGTAGAAATTTTATAAGATAACTATTCTTGCAAATTACTTATAAATATATCCAACATTTCCCGATGAGGTAACACAAAGTGTAATTTTCCTAGAAGTTGTCTCCATATTATCAAGAATTCAGAAAAGCTTTCATATTTTCCTTGCTTTAATTTGTATAAATATTTAATGGTCACATGCCTTTCTATATAGGTACTAAACTGGTGCACAAATATCTCTGCTATTTCCTCAAATTTCCTTAAAGAATTATTTGGTAATTGGTAATACCATTCTAGGGCCGTATCTCCCAGACTTTTAGGGAACATCTTTAGCAATAATAAGTCATCATGCGAAACATCATGACATGCTATTCTAAACATGCAAAGATGCTCTATATGATATTTACTTCCCTTATATATTAGAAATGCAGTCATGGGAAAATTTTTAGGATAAGGTTGTGCTACAACTATGGGATCCAGAGGTTGACTGCACATTTCTTTATAGCTATAAGAGGGACGGTATGGATCAATTTGATCTAGGTAAGAAGCTAGTTGTTTAACTATAGCTTAGAGCACTTGTTGTTGTGGTCCACAAAATTATTTTGGTTGCATCATACTATTGTGGCTTTGATAATAAGGTTTTGTTGTTGTGTGAATATTTCCAACTGAAATACTGTTATGTAGAATTTTTGTAGGTATTACATTTTGTTGAGTGTTTTGTTGATAGTTGGTATATTGTTTTTGTGTAACTTTTTGCTGTTGATTTAATATTTGTTGATTTAGAGCTTGAGATAAAATGGAAGAAAATTGTGCTTTCTATTGTTTAAAGTTTACCTTAGTTTTGCTAATAGCCATATTAGATGATTATGTTTTTGGTTTTGGAGCATTTTGGTTCAAAGGTTTTATTTTTTGAGTAGATGGTCCTGCTTGATCGTCCTCTTGGTCTTTTGAAGGCATATAAGGCAATGTATTTATATGTATTCAAAAAGTGTTTTCTAAGGCTACTTCCATAGATCCTTCTCCTGTATTATCCATGTGTACTTCTTGACCAAATTCCTCTATATGATCTTTCATGAATTGAGTAAAACTTGCAAGAGATTCAAATTTTAAACGTCCATTTTCATCTAAAATGGGTTCATTAGGGTCTTGTGTTTCTTCTTCCCCATTATCACCTTCATCTTCTAAAGGTGTGCCTTCTTCAATGAGTGGTCTATCTTCAACATTTCCTTGTTCTTGGTCTCCCATATAGTAATTGTCTACTTGTTTACCACTTCTTAATATAGGTATTTTATCTTAAAATAAATTTGTTTTTGCAGATATATTATATATATATGTGCTAGGTTTTGAGGTATATATGTTATATATATATATACCTAACTAAATAAACAAAATACTATGATTAGTTTTTGGTTTTTTTTTTGAGTTTTTCTTGGTTTTTATATGGCAACAATAAAGCAAACACACTTATATAATATTACGCCTTAATTTTCTTCAAAAATTCTATATATATTGTTAATAGGTTCAAGTTGATCTGGTGTCATGTAATGTTCTTCTTCGAACTGGAAATGTTCTTTTAAAAATCTCACAGTGTGCTAGTGTAATACAATCAACTTCTAAGTTTGACATGTAAAAGTATAACTCATGATAATGTTCTCTATAAATCACCACTCTGGGAACATTGTTAATTCTTCTTCTATTGTCTAAAACAACTTCTTGATTTTCTACTCATGATAAGAGCTTATGTACTACTATGGCATTTTCAAGATATTCCTCAAAAGGATAATTTTTTGTAGAAATCAAGTATCTTTTTTTGGCTAACCACCTATCGCATGCTCTCTAGAGGTCGAAGTAAGCAGGTGCGTTATAAGGATCCAGGATTCTGGATAGGTCAAACCTTAGAATTTTCTTAAGTTTAGTTTTTCTAGCTTCTATGATATCTAATCTTATCCAAATATCGGGGTATGGCACACTAAATGAAGAAAATTCTTAGTTTGCTAGTACTGTCCTAACATTTATGTGAATGACTCTCCTTATGTTATAATATACCATCTATGGAATGTAAAATTATGCATTTTAACTAATATTTTTATTTGAATTTTTTTGTTTTGTTTTTGAAATTAGAAGAAATGCCTATGTATTCACGTCGGGTTCACCAAATAATGTAGGCCTAAAATTTTAGCACTCCTTTCCTCTAGGATGATGGATCCATGCCTCAGATGGGAATGGGAAAATAGTAGAGCTACAACTCAAAATATAGGCACTTAATCATGCCTTCTTGTGGTAATTTTTTGACCAATTAAGGGTTCACCAAGAAATGTTTAGCGACAGTTTCCATACCTAGGTTTGGAAGATGTTTGATGTGTTTTTTTTATAAATCGTTCTCATACACCTAAGTTTGGCCTTTATGCAACTAAACTATCTATATGCAATTTTGATTTAATGAAGACAGTAGACAGTGGATACAAAATAAATGCAATGCCTAAAACTAGGGCTAAAAGAAATTATAAACCTTACTTGACCCGAATGTTTGATGAAGATTCTGAAGCTTGTAGCAGGACATAATCGCCTCTATTTTAGATAAATCACCTCTATTCAAGATAGAATCACCTCTATTATAGATAGAATCACTTGTTTTCCAGACAAAATCACCTCCCATTTAACAAAATCATAGGCAATTAGGTTGCAATCCTACAAAAAAATAATTGATAGAAAATAGGGGATAGAAAACAAGGTTTCTTGCAAATTATGATAGTTTCTTGTACTTCAAGTTAGATATTAGATTTAATTTCTATATGAAAGTGGATATGAAATAACATGAGAAAAATATGATGAAAATTCAACCTATTATGAATTTATGCAATTTTAATCCTGATTTCATGATGCAATTAATTAGAATGCTGGTGAAAATCAAGATGCAATATCTAAATTTGTGTAATAAATTAAATGAGCATGATGTAATGCATAGACAAATAGAAATTTGGGAAATAAATGCAAACAATGATTTGAATCCTTGCCCCTAGCTTGTATAAATATAGGATCGCCTATTCTCTAATGAAATAGCCTACTCTTTGATGAAATCACCTGTCGCTTCTATAAAAAAATTTTGTCGCTTTTGTCGATTTCCAGGCAATTATGATGATATCTAGGAAATGAAAAAATGAAAATAGGGATGTTGGGAGGTGGAATTGCGTAGCAAATTGATGCAAGGGATCCTTAAGCGAGTTCAAAAACTATCTTAGGGGATCAGAGTCCAACCAGCCAGACCATTCAGGTTAGTCAGTCATTTAGCCAGGAGGAAAAAGAAAAAAGGGCCTAGATTAAATAGGCCAAGGATGGTTTTGAGGAATTTTGGAGGTTATACTAAACATGGATGAGGTTTTGATCCCTCTTATGTTTATCACCTTAAATATACTCGCCAACCTCACTGATACAAACAATGGCTAAACTACGTAAGAGGTTTTAAAACATATTTTGTATTTTAACAAATTTGTTAAAATTCTATTTGGTACAAAATCACCTGATGATTCTATTGATCGTCAGACAATTTTGTTGATTGATGGGCGATTTTTCCCAACGGTCAAGAATATTAAGTTTGTTGGAGCTAAAACCAAGGAATATGATGTAAAAATTGGACATATTATATACCATTGGAAAGCTCTTTTCAAGCCCTATCCAATGGTATGAAATTTTATAATAATTGAGATTATTTGATAGGGTAAAAATTCTCTTGAAGATTACCTTAATTTTATATGAGAAAAACTAAGGCAAATGAGTCAATTTTCCATGTCTACACCAACCCTCAATTTAATCCAGTGATGTTGGCATTCATCTCCTTCCACTGGTTTACCCCCTAGATATTCATAGAAACATATTGAAAAACTTACTTATAGTGACACTAAGGTATTTGTGTTCAAATTGTCTCCTGCTATTGGAAAAATCAATTGGTTTAGAGTGGAAGAGCTAGGTGAACCCCCCACTATGGATGACTCTCCTCATTCCAAATACAAAGCAATAACAAGAAACAAGAAACAACCAAACATCAAAAATACATCAAACAGATTAGGGCACACTTAAATTTGTAATCAAGATAAACATTTGCATGATATTGCTTGGTCATATTTAAGTTCAACACAAAAAATAAAGTCATAAAACAAAATGGTCAAAATAAGAAGTAAAAACCCATAGTTTGATATCGAAGGGTAATCTGAAGCAACTCATACCCTTAGGTGAATTCATAGTAACATTGAAAGACCCACTCGAAATATCGTAAGACAAAGTTCTACGAGTCTAAGTGGTGATAAATCAACCCTTGGAGGATCTCCTTGAGAAATCTCAAATAGGGAACCAAATATGGGAACTACATCACATCAACACAAAGAGGCCTCATGACCATCATCATCAAGGAGACATGATGAAACCTCAAGGGCTTCCTCTAAACACATAGAAACTTCTCATAGACATGAGGAGGCTTCACGGGCTTCCTCCTCACATAGACATAAAGAGAGTTCTAGACCCCATTATTCACACAGGGATGATAAGGTTTCCCCATATCCATCCTCATGGAGGGTAGAGAGGGCTACAAAACCTTCATCACCAAAAGGGCACACAATATTCCCAACATCACAACATTCACATGAGACACTTAGAATAGATCAACCCATTAAGGGGCAGGAAACTAGAAATACGTCCAGTCATAGACAACAAATAGAAGATATCCTTCAAATAAGAGGGAGGATTCCATTAGAATATGACCTTATCAGAGTAAATGGAACCCCATGAGATCATCCATGGAAAACAAGACAGTTGGATGAGTTGGATCGGTTGCATCCGAGGCCACCTCCCATAATGGTAGCCACATAGAATTCTGCATCTAGAAGTTCATGAACCGTGACTTCTAAGCCCACTTCTCAAACTGGGGTACCTCAAGGTGACCCCATAGTAAGAATATAGATTCTAGTCATAGATACACTCAATGATATACTAAACAAGTCACATTAGCTAGCAAGAGCAAAGGGACAACATAAAACTCTTTGAGAGATCTACGAATCAAAACCACTAGGATAGGGTCAGATAAGCATGAGTCCTCTATGATTGTGCAAGTTAACCACATGCGACGGTTAGAAAATGCCTTGCACAAAGAGTGAGAGCTTGTAGAAGCTCTTGAACATGATAAATAGAGAGAATGGTTGTTGCACCAACATGAGAAATATTTAAGAGAGCAATTTGAGCAGCTAGCTCGAAGCAACCAACAAACAAATGGAAATGATCATCAAAGATATCAACACGTTAACTCACCAAGAGAGGAGCGCACTAGAAAAGAAGGAAACCCACAACAAAATCACCCTCCAAATCATGAGTGGAATCCAACTGGGGAAGAAATGGTAGACTTAATAAATCAGGATCAGGCGTATCCCTAATCCCCTCATAAGAGGAAAGAAAATGGATAGAGTGTTACCCCCACCACCATCGCAGGGGGGTCGACAAGAGGAGGAACTACTTGCCTCAAAGGCCTTCCAAGAACTCATTGAAAATATGAAGTCCTTTGAAAAACAAGAGATGGCTGGTAGCCAACCAACATTGAGCAAGATACACAATCAACCATTATGTCTATCCGTCCCTAGCCCCACATACCCTAAGCATTTTGAGATGCCTAGGTTGGAAAATTTTAAGGGTGAAGAGGATGTGCAAGAGCATGTTACTAATTTCATCAATGCATGTTTTCATATTGAAGACAACGATGCTCTCATGCTTAGGATATTCATTATGACATTTGCGGGAGCCACCACCCAATGGTTCAACCAACTGCCCAAGCATAGCATAGCCAATTTCGAACAACTAGTGAATGCTTTCTTGAAGCATTTATCTTTTGGTGCTAAGAGGAAAGTGAACCTTTCAGACCTGGCCAATATGAAACATTATGATGACGAGCCAGTAATGGATTATGGGAATAGATGGAGAAGAGTCATGGCAAAATTATCATTCTCCATCCCCACATAAGAGATCATCTGGATGTTCACCAAGAGTTGTTCCAAACACATTTCCCTCTTGCTACAACTCCAACAGTACCCCTCATTTGAGGAATCTTTGGCACAAGCCAAACTCATTGAGGATATAAAAGTAGATGAGGGAACTATCAAACTCCGAACCAAGAAGGAGTGGAACAAAAATGACAAAAATGGCAAATACAAGCAGAAGTAGGCAAACCCTGCTCTAGTTAATCAAGTGGTATTGGCTATGCCTAAGGACGGGGCTGTGCACCAACCCCAGAATTATCAAGCACAACCCCCACCAACCAACTATGATCAAAAGAACAATCAGGGGTGGAACAAAGAGTGCAAACCCCCTCGCTATTTCACACCATTGACAGAATCAATGCAATCAATCTTCAACCAATTGAGCGAGGTGGGAAAGATCAGGTTCCCTGATATACCTCTTATAGATCCCAACCATCCTAAGCCAAAAGGATATAGGGAAGATCAATTTTACCCTTATCATAGGATACCGGGGCATAATATTGAGGTTTGCGTTGGTTTCAAGCACCAAGTGCAAAACATGATTGAGGTGGGAGAACTTAAAGTGGACAACCCACTGGCCCCTGACAACAGAGATATGGGCATCTACAAAAACCCACTGCCAAACCATGAGGTCCCTAGAGGGCAAGGTGCACAAGTCAATCAGGTCCGAATTGATACGCCTACCCATGGGTGTGTTGGGATGGTTGAAATTATCAATATAGCAACCAGGACTAGATGGTATGGTCAACCGCAACCTCCTATAGCTCCCATTAATGTCCCAGCTGCACCTAGGTAGAGGTAGGGGCAAGACAACCTTCCAGGTCCACCAACCCGACCTGTGGTAACCATTCGGAGTAGACTCAAGCAAAATTTACAAACGAATCCAGCTAAGCTATCAATCTATGAGCTCATACAACAGTCCCCAAAGCACAGGGAGACCTTGATGGAGATTTTAAGGTCAATTGAGCTCCAACCACAAGATCCAAATGCATTCACCCATTTTGTGGGACAAGTACAAGAATACCAGGAGCCTGTAATTCGATTCTATGATCATGAAATTAAGATAGTATCTATTGCCTTACCAGACCCTTTGCTGCACATCATGGCATCAGTTAATGATTTACCATTTAAGCGGGTCTTGATCGATATAAGTTCATCAATCAACATCATCACAACAATAGCAATAGAACATCTTAAGATCCCCAAGTCCAATATCATTCCAAGAGCCTATACATTAAGGGCTTTCAATGATGCTTTATGCAATACTATGGGAACGATAGTCCTACCTATCAAGGTGGGGCATAAGACCATCCCCGTGATGTGTCATGTCTTGGAAGGAGCCATGCAATACAACATCCTCCTAGGGAGACCTTGGATAAGGGACATGAGATGTGTTCCTTCGATCTTACACCAATGTGTCAAGTATGTGCATGATAACAAAGTCTACATGGTGTTGGCCGATGAAGAGCCATTCAAGTATGTCCATCAGGTGGATTTTCCAGGAGAATTTGTAATTCCTTCTGCCCACTTGTCTGTAGGACCATCATCTCCAACTACTCAACTGGATAACAAAGACAAAGGGGCACAAAAGGACCCATCTGCATCAACACCTCATCTTGCACACAAAGTAACTAATGCTTCTAATAGACCATCAATGTCTAAACCAAAAGATAATCAGAAGCTAAAGGTGCCCATGGTTGAGAAAAGAGAGCCCAAGGAAGCGCTAATCATAAACATTAATAAGAGTCCAACTCCCATGGAGGAGGAAGATCTCCAAGATCAAGCTGAGGAGATACTAGAACCCGCTTCGCTAGTGTCATCTGTAGGATCATCCACATCACATGCGATAATACACTTGGCAAGTATGGGAATAGGAGAGTATCTTGTGCAGAACATAACATTTACACCCATCATAGAGTCTACACAAGACATGGGACGTCCAAAGGATCTAAGACCGCCAGTGGGAATGGTGGTTCCACTTGGAATCCCTCCCAACCAGACAAATTTCATCTACATTGGCTTGGACTACGCCCATAAATCTATGGATATAGAAGAAGATAATGATGAGCTATTCATAGTCAATGTTCGCTACCTCTCTAATCCTGAGTTTTCTCTAACCTATTTTGAGCATTGCCATTGGCATGGTTACGGTCTTGGTAGATATGAGCAGGGATGAAGGTGGCCATTCGAGCCACAATACCAGCTCCCATCTGATAGATTTGGGTTAGGCTATCACATCAGAGGTCGAGATGACTCTCTAGCAGTAGCATTAGATAGATTAACCTTGGGGTTAGGAGAAGACATCAATTTTATTCCTTATCACCCACCAAGTGCAAGATATCCGAGCAATAGACAAGTGGCTATGGCAAGCATACCACCTCCCGAGACTTATCATCCAAGCTCCACAATTGATGCCACCCCAACAGGCTACAACTCATGGGATGATGAGCAAGAAGAAAATGGATATGTGGCAAGTGATGATGAAGCACAAGTGGGCTTGGCCTATCATGGGCCTCACTATTTACACAGGTTTACCTGGTCCATCCACAATGAGAGTGGATTCATATCGGATGAAAGTGGCTATGAGTCAGAGGACTCAATAGAGAGAGCCTACCTAGAAACAAGGCAATGGCCCCATGACTTGGGGCAACATACTAATGCAAATGGCATCTTCATAAGTGATGAAGAATATGAGGATGAGATAGAGATGGCCTACTTAGGACCAAGAGACGTGCCCCTTACTTTGGGGCCGCATACCAATGCCAATGGTTTTTGGATAAGTGATGATGATTTTGATGATGAGACTGAGATGGCTTATCTCGGACCTCACCACTTGTGGCAAGTCGACATGTTGGTGGAAAGATAAGTGGTACTTCATGCCATAGACCCTGGCTTGTGGTTTTTGGGGAGACCTATCGACTTGAATGTCATTCATCGCATGGTTAATCCCCCTTCACCTACATTCAGGGAACTCTTAGAGCCCAATGATCCTATTATCCGACCAGCTCATGGGCTGAATCCAGAGATTCCTTTTCCTCTAGAGCCTCATCGTGAGTATAGGAAGGAAACCTCTGAGACAAGATTTCAACCACGTGGTCCTGGAGATTTCATTCCATCCATCAACATGATCTCCATTGATTTGACCACTCCACTTCATAACCCAATAGATCCCACTAAACCTTTGTGTCTCGATACGTAGGCCATTGATTGGGATCATGTTGATTCACCCATAGAGCCTGGAGATCTCTTCTCTAATGAAGAGACATTACAACCATTCCATTTTGCATCAGGCTATGCATATGATGTGTTCCATGTTGGTCTGGATCCTAAGTCAGTAGGACCTATAAATCCCATCGATGACATTCACTTGATACCTATGCCTCACCAATTGGAGGATGGGTCACATATGGCTATAGAAGTGACTTTCAAGGTGGACATCAATGATGATCCTACTCAACCAAAGAAAGTCAAGTTTGGAGAAAGTTTGTCTCCAGAGGAACAAGCCATCATAATCCCTCTCCTTAAAGAGAGGCCAAATCTATTTGCTTGGACTTACAAAGACATGCCAGGTATTGATCCAAAGTTAGTTGTTCACAACCTTTCATTGGATCCCCTAAAGAAGCCAGTCAAGCAAAAATTGAGGAAGATGCATCCAACCATCACTTTGATGGTGAAGAATGAGTTGCAAAAGCTATTGGAAGCAATCTTCATAGTTCCCATCGACTATCCTGAATGGGTCTCGAACATGGTACCCGTAGGAAAACCAGATGGAAGAGTCCGCATTTGCATAGATTTTAGGGACTTAAATAGGGCAACTCTAAAGGATTCATTCCCATTTCCAAACATAGACGCTCTTGTAGATGCCACTGTAGGTCATGAGATGCTATCCCTAATGGATGGGTTTTTTGGATACAATCAAATCCGAATAAAACCCGAAGACCAGCATAAGACTGCTTTCATTACTCCATGGGGAACTTTCTATTACAAAGTGATGCCATTCGGCCTAAAGAATGTTGGTGCCACATACCAGTGGGCCATGACATACATATTTCATGACTACATGCACACAATCTTGGAAGACTACATGGATGACTTGTTGGCCAAATATTTGATACGGCAAGAGCACGTTGAGATCCTTACGAAAGTCTTCGATCGCCTCATAGAGCACAACGTCAGATTGAATCCTAAGAAGTGCGTGTTTGGCATGACTTCTGGTAAGCTCTTAGGTTTCATTGTTTCCATGAGAGGCATTGAGGTCGATCCTACAAAAGTAGAAGCTATAATGGAGATGGCAGCCCCTACCAACATTAGGGAATTAAGAAGCCTACAAGGCAAGGTAGCATCCATCAAATGGTTCATCGCGTAGTTATCAGACAAGTGTCGACCCATGAACCGGTTGCTATGCAAGGATGTCCCATTTCATTGGGATGAAGAGTGCCAACAAGCCTTTGCAGAGATCAAAACATACCTGGCGATGCCGCTAGTGTTGGCTCCACCAAGGCCAGACATACCATTTTTGCTATACATATCGGCTACTGATTTTGCTTTGGGCACCATGTTAGCCCAAAAGAATGTGCAAGACAAAGAGCAAGCCGTATATTACATAAGTCACACCTTGGTAAGCTATGAGCTAGGATATGCGTATGTAGAAAAGTTATGCTTAGAAGTGGTCTTTGCAACCAAAAAGTTGTGACACTACATGTTGAGCCATACGACTTACGTTATATCAAAACAAAATCCTTTGCAGTATATGATGAACAAGACATATCACAATACACGTACTGCAAAGTGGATCATGCTATTGACAGAATTTGATCTAGAATTCATAAGCCAAAATTCCATCAAGGGACAAGTCATAGTGGATCAATTAGCAGAGGCACCTCTTCAGGATAGCAAGCCTCTCACTATAGAATTGCTTGATGATGCAGTCTTCGCATTATCAGATCCATCGAAACTCGAAGAACCTGAGAAGCAAAGAGAAATGGCATTATTCTTTGATGGTTCAAAGTGCGAGCAAGGGGGAGGAGTAGGGATAGTCTTTATCACACCATAGGGTGCTCCATTACCCTTATCATTCAAGCTAGACTTCCCATGCACAAACAATAACACAGAGTATGAAGCCTTGATCTTGGGACTCCAAACAATAGTTGCAATGGGCATTAAAATATTGAATATCTTTGGTGACTCCTTGCTCATAGTAAATCAAGTCAAAGGATTGTTCCAATGTAGGTGCCCACTCCTAAAAGCTTACAAGGAGCTTGTTGACACTTACCTAACCCAGCTAGAATGGTATGACATCGAGGCAATCCCTCGTACGTCAAACATATTTGTAGACACCATGGCATCTTTGGGATCCTTAATCCCTCAGAATATGTCTACTGATTTCACAACCATTCATGTGAAAGTGCTCATATTTTCTGTGATACAACATGAGGTTATTGACAACCTAGAGTCAGTCAACATGATCCAAACCGAGCCAAATCAGGATTGGTCATTCAAAGTTAGAGCCTTCTTGCAAATAGCCCCTTGGGAATCTTTGATCTCTCAAGGTCCCATGGAATGTGGAACAACCATTCATCACAGGGTTGTTTCCCAATCAGTGTTCACAAATGTTGGATCACAAGAAGAGCATGTTGTTTTATCCATAGAAGCAATGGCTTATCAAGATTGGCTTTCCCAATTGCGGGACTTCCTGAAGCTTGGAATAGTACCACAAGGCCTATCGCATGCTAAAAAATGAACATTTAAACAAAAGGTGACTAGATACATTTTTCTAGGAGAGATCCTTTATAGACGAGGTTACGATGGAATGCTCCTTCATTGTCTTGAGCCCCAGGAAGCATCTTGGGCAATTTTGCAAGCTCATGATGGTACATGTGGTGGTCACTTTAGTGGCATGGCCATCGTTAAGCGTATTTTGAGAATGGGTTACTATTGGCCCACTATGGAAAAATAATGTTGTGAGTATGTCAAGAAATGCATCAAGTGTCAGCATCATGCAAACCTCACTCACTTGCCATCACAAGCCTTGCAACCCATCCAGGAAGCATGGCCCTTTTCATAGTGGGGATTAGACTTGATTGGGAAGATATCTCCCTCATCTTTGGGATGACACACATTCATCATAATGACCACTGAGTATTTCACCAAATGGGTCGAAGTGATCCCCTTAACATCGACAATTGGACCAAGGATTGTGGAGTTTATACTCCATAATATCATAAGTCATTTTGGGGTCCCTTCAAATATTATATCGGATAATGGACCATCCTTCAAGAACAAAAATGTGCATGCTTTAATGAACAAATATCACATCCAACATAGTTTTTCAACACCCTATTATCCACAAGCAAATGGGCAAGCAGAAGCCTCAAACAAAACAATCATCTCCATCTTGAGGAAAATAGTGAGAGATAATCATAGGGACTGGCATTTGTAGTTACCTCTAGCATTATGGGCATATAGGACTAGTGTGTGGATGCCCACTGGGGCAACACCATTTTCACTTGTATATGGCACTGAGGCCATCATGCCCCTAGAACTGGAAATCCCAACCTTGCGCATAGCATTAAAGGACTTCATAGATGATGACGCCGCACGGCAAGGCCGCCTAGATCAGTTAATGCTTCTTGATGAATGATGGGTCAATGCCTTGGAGCATCTCCATGTTTATCATAATCGCCTTGCATGAGCATACAATAGTAAAGTCCATTTGAGAGAATTCAAAGTTGGGGATCTTGTGCTCAAAGAAAATCAGCAGAACTCAAATCTATCATCGCATTTGCGAGACAAATTTATGGTAAATTGGATAGGACCCTACATAGTTTTAGAGAAGGTTGGTCCTGGAGCATACCGCCTCACATAATTGGATGGTGTTGAAGAGCTTGAACCTCTCAATATCATTCATCTAAAGGCATTTCATACATAAAAATAAAAAACATTCAAATATGTCATAAAAATAAAAAACATTCAAATATGTCATAAAAATAAAAAACATTCAAATATGTCATAAAAATAAAAAACATTCAAATATGTCATAAAAATCAAATCACAAAAATGCTCCAAGGGTACCCAAGCCACTTGGTCAAAATCAAACAAAAAGCTCCAAAGGCATCTTAAAGCCCTTTGGTCAAGTCAAAATCAAATCACAAAAATGCTCCAAGGGTACCCAATCCGCTTGGTCAAAATCAAACAAAAAGCTCCAAAGGCATCTTAAAGCCCTTTGGTCAAGTCAAAATCAAAATCACAAAAATGCTCCAAGGGTACCCAATCCGCTTGGTCAAAATCAAACAAAAAGCTCCAAAGGCATCTTAAAGCCCTTTGGTCAAGTCAAAATCAAATCACAAAAATGCTCCAAGGGTACCCAATCCGCTTGGTCAAAATCAAACAAAAAGCTCCAAAGGCACCTTAAAGCCCTTTGGTCAAGTCAAAATCAAAATCACAAAAATGCTCCAAGGGTACCCAATCCGCTTGGTCAAAATCAAACAAAAAGCTCCAAAGGCATCTTAAAGCCCTTTGGTCAAATCAAAACACAAAAAATTCAAAATAATCAAAAGCACAAAAACAATACAAAAAGCAAAAATACAAAAACATTTGCATCTTACATCCACATCCACATAATTGCATATCCATACATATCCATTGCATTCGCATATGTTATGATCATATTTTTTTTACAAATGATATCACAGTTTGTATCTCAATCACAATACACAAGTTCATCCTCATCCATGCATCCATGTGTGTAAATGTGTTTTTCAACACAACCAAATAATGTTGCTATACAAAATAAACAAAGATTTCCTATTATTTCAACCATGTCTAGTGGTCTTATCAAATTTTGTAGAAAGCCACCTTGATTAGTAGAGAGCAAGGTCTAGTTGTAATAATACCATGGATATTCAGGATCTCATCACTAATTGAAACACTAAAATCCTAGTTGGTACAAGGGAAATATGAAAATAACAAAGTGGTCTAGGTTACCTTAAGTGAAAAGGATCTTCCTTGCTTATCCCCCTGTGCAACTGGTTTAAAGGTGTTGAGAATTGGCAAAAGGACAAGTTCCACCCTACCCAAAAATGAGTGATTATCATCACTACATAAATCCCTTGCTTTCATTATAACAAGCAAAAATCCTGAAACAAAATACAAATTCAAAATTCCAGTCTCAAAAGTCATAAGTCAAAATCCTAGATTTCAAAGTCATAGTTCAAAAACAAAGCAAATAGTGATTATCATCACTACAAAGATCCCTTGCTCAAAAGAAAAAATCAATCAAAATAAACAGTGATTTTCATCACTAAGTATGAGCAAGTATCCCAAAAAGAATGAAGAAAAAAGGGAATAAAGCTTGAATCCCTGGAATTCTCAGCATTGCACAAAACTGGAAGGAGAAATCCTTACGCATGATGATATGTCTACCACAAAAGCTTCTAGAATTTGTATAGACCAATGTTTGAATGTGGATGAGCTAGCTTAGGTAACCCAATACTGCCTAGTGGTATAGTCCAACTAAGTCCAACATAAGGATGAGATAAAACACTTGAGAATCCCTGATCTTAGCAATGGGCTGAAAGAATCCTGCCTGACATCGAAGGAAATGCTTGGGTTCTATCTCAAAATATATTCATTTGCACACACAGAGAGAATGAATATCCAGGTACAGAGTGAAAGACTTGCTTTTCAAAAGTCTTGTATGGCAAGTACATAGTTGTTGATAGGGTAACTAGAGTGTTTGAAGTCTCAAGAAAAACCCACAAATAAATTTCCAACATAGCAAAAAATCACATCATCAACTTTCTCTATAAGCTTCTATAAATTAGGGGGTATTAATAAAATAATATTAAAATAGATACCGGATATATGTCAGAAATGATATCTAGACGACCACTAACTATTTTACATCTCTTAAATTACAGAAGCTTATCCAGAAAATACATACATTCCACACCATTACATTGCACATATGGAGGATTTAAATAATTAATTCTTATGAGTAGAATGATTATTAAATATTCATGGTTGTTATACTTTCTATGGTATCACCCATTAAATTGTCAAACTCATAGCATATGCATCCATTATGTTTTAAGTGATTAAAACATACAAGTTCATTCACATTAGATTACATACTGCATTCACCATAACATAGCATTAGTTAGATGCATACAATTAAATCAAAATCAAACATGTATCTAACAAAAACACTTCATCCATAAACACATAGTTCATAAATCATTCATTTGCATCAAATATCACATCATTGCATTCATCCATACAAAGAATCATAAATCCATCATCAAATCAACTCAAGATACATCACATCATGTCACAATAATCAAATCATGAAAGCATCTACATAAACACATACATAAGCATCCATCTCAAATCCATATCATCATAAATATCATCTATCATCTAACACATATATATCACCACATCATAATTCCATCATAACATCGCATAAATAAAACAAAAAACATAAGCAATAAATGGCATGCATAATGAAACATAAATGCAAAGTCTCATATAAATATGCCTGTCTCAAAAGATGTCTCAGAATGTGTATCTCAAAGTGCATGGATATACAAAATCGCCCATAGGCTACAAGTCATATAGGTCAAGCAGACCTCAAAAAATAGAGTCCAAGTGCATCATCAATCAAACACAGGGCCTGCACCCCCAACATCACCTCCCCCTATGGCCGTGTCATGCATGGAGTGATGTGACCCTACTAGTCTCTCTGTGTGAGTCTGAGTCCTCTGGCTAGGATGGGTGGAGGACTGCCCAGAGGTGGATCGCCTACTGACCTGTGAACCACCTACACCTGGTACCTCCCTAGGGACAACTCTATGCCTCCTAAGCTGCATCTGGAGAGAGGCTATATGGGAGACATACCCCTTGATCTGCTCCTCATACTCATCCAACAAAACCTATAAGTGTAGAACCTCTGCCTCTGTGTCTACCTCAGGATCTGCTCCGGTATCACCCTGTGGTGTAGGAGGAGGAACCACAAACTACATCCTAGTAGCACCACCCCTGATAGTAGCCTACAAATCCTGGATCTATAGCGTGAGCTACTCTATGGTGGCATCCCACTATGCTATGGTAGCATCTCACTACTGCACCTAAATCTTGGTCAACTAGAGCTCAGCCTTGACCTCGTGCAACTATGCTCTCAGAGGAGAATCTCTCTCCTTAGGCTCCAGCTCCTCCTCATCCTCCTCAGGAGCCTCCTGCTCCTCTACTACCACCTGCTCTACTAGCTGGCCCCATACCTTAGTCCTAGCTCGGACTCTATACCCTACTAGATCTGCACCATCACCTCCACCATCATCCTCGTGACCTAAGATGCCATCACCATGCCACATCTGATCCCCCCACCACTGAGAAAATGCCTCTGTAACTCCCCCAAAAACTCTTGGGGCAACCATTGGGGCATCCTCCTCATATGATAGCTCTGTGATCCATGATAGGGGAAGATCTCCCTCTATTATGATGCACCTATATACAAATGGAACAAGAGGCACATCCTACTATAGCCCATACTAATGAAGAACTCGAGAGTAGAAGAAATGCTCTTGGATGCCAACCTTATGGTCGATGAGCCACCACTCATACCACATCCTAGCTATGAAACTAGTAGGATCATCCCAAACAAGGCACTCATGATATGGCCGCTAGATGACATCTTCAACCTTTAGCCCAATAAAAGTATCAATGTAGTGGGAAAGCTCCCTCGCATGAGGATGACTCTTGCACCCCTCACGCCATCGAGCCCATCTAGCAGCATAGCACTGCATCCACTCCTCTATAACTATAATCTTAGTAGGAAGCCCTCTAGGGTGATCTACCTTGATGTGCTCCCATCCCCAAACCTATAAGAGCAAGCTGCAAGCAATGTCGATGCGACCTCATCGATGGATATGGTACAACTCATCATAGCACTAGGCCAACAGGGACCTTCCCCATGCATAGATGATGGGTGCCTCACTGTCCATCAGGTCCTGAACCATCACAAGGAGGTTCCATAAGAACCTCAAACCTAAGTAGTCTAGGATCAAGATGTTGTTGATAACCATCAACAACACTGCATGCCTCACCATGAAGACCTCCACCTCATACCACTATGAGATAGACACTCCTCCAGACTTGGTGTCCTTGAAGGCCTCCGTAGAGCACCCTCTAAACACCCAAAGAAAGACATCATCATGATCCTTAGTGGTCGATGAGGTAATGGCCACTCCATCAAAAGGGAGCCAAAAATCCTATACACATCCTTCGGCGTAATAGTCATCTCACCGATAGGAAGGTGGAAGGTATTGGTCCGAGGGTCCCATCGATGGACCAAAGCCATAAGGTAGGCCTGATATGACATGATGTGAGGTAGCCTAGTGACATACTGGAGCCCGTGGGCCTTGAGCCAGGCCTAGTCTATGTCATCCAATAGGGGTAGAAGGTCATTCATGAGCTTCGGGTCATGAGCCTGAGCATCGAGAATCTAAGAGCAAAAGAGAAAGCAAAACATAACTACAATGCATCTAAGGCATGGATCATAATAAAGCATGAAAATGGTGCAAATAATGATGGGCTACTCTAAGTCCAAACAAAAAGAGTAATAAATGCACCTAATAAATCAAAAAAATTTTAAAAAATCACTTAATCATGCAAGAAAATTCAAAAATTTACTAAGGGTTCTTGGTCGTTGTCGCCTATAGTAGCCAAAAATTGGCCGCTGAAGCTGAGAGTGGCCAAGCCCCAACGATAAAATTTCTAACTATTGGAATTCAAACCCAGCCACTTTGAGTGACAACGGCCAAGCTAGAGGCCGATCTGGCCACTCTGAGCAGTAGTGGTCGACAAGATACGTAGTAAAAGCGTCTACCCTAGGCCAAAAATAACAAAAAAATTGAAAACAAGCAAAAAGGTGGCTAACCCACCACATAAAATCCTAATCTAAGCCTAAGCTATGGGTTTAATTCATTTCCAACAAGTTTAATGAGGTTCATTTACCCATTAATTAGTGAGGTTCATTTTACCCAAAAAATAAAACTAACATGGTCAAGGTTTTGAGAGAATACCCGAGAAGCTCTAGCTCCTCCACTTGTAGATGTCTCTCCCTACACAGCCATGGTCTCCAATGCAACAACACTCCAAGATGCAAAATTCACTTTCACAAATAGAGCTCTGACGCAAATTGACAGTTGGTGAAAGTGAAAGGTCAAACCCTAGGGTTAATTTTTATTTTCCCAAATTATGGCTCGATCACTACTGTCATCAGTGACCCGAACTTCTTGGCCACTCAAGATGAGAGTGGCCACAAGCAGGAAGTTTGTGGCCACTGGACCTGACAATGACCAACAGCCTAAGAAAAAATAGGAGGGATTCCCTCCATGAGAAGTAGAAAAAACATCAAATAAGCACATTTTCATGACTCATGGTCATCATAATGATCAAAATAACAAAAAAATTACATAAAAACAAATCTCAAGTAAGCCTCCTATCAAGTTACTTATTCTATCAACTTGGCGATTGCAACGATTTGCACTCCATGCAACTCGACAAGATGAGTAAGTTACCATGAGGTTACTTGGGGAAAAACATTCATTTTGGGATTACGATGTGCCTCCTTCAATCCTGAAGAAGACCAAGATGGTTGGACTGCTCCACGGGTATGAAGGAATCATCCTAATTCTCCTATGACACCAAAAACACTGAGCCAAGTGATGCAATACAAGCACAAATAGAATCACTCATCCTAACTCCCTAAGAAGGTTATTTATGGCCAGACCGCTCCTCGGGATAGGGATGAATGATTATCATAAACAATTAAAATCACACTTGGATGGGGGTTTACCCATTAAAGAGAACAAACATTAGAAAGGAACCAAAACCAATCATATTTGGTCAAGCGACTCGTCGCTTCATTTATTGCCCTTCCCTCACCAATTCATTGTGTGAGGGGGTAGTTTGAAACTTCAAATCATCATAATCAACATCAACAAAATATCACTCGATCATGTCAAAATTGCGTTCATCCTACGAATCATTGCACTCAACTCTTACAAAACTTTTCCCATTTGTTGGGGTCATAAGCAAAAAGGACATCTTCAATTTGTAGCTCTTCTCCGGTCGGTTCTGTTGTAGCAACATAAGCTACCCGATTGTGTTTGAGGAATGAGTGCAAGTGGACATGTGCAAGCCCTATGCTAGATTAAGCCTTCAATCAGGTTGAAGCAATGATTCAAGGATGCATGCCATCTTGCATGATTAGGCCATCCAACATTGATCAGATCAATGATCATCATACACCCTGCTAACATAGCGGTCTACATTTTCACCTCGCGTTGTGTCTATTACTCAGTGCATCACAAAAAGGGGCATCTGTAGACACCTAAAACATGCCATGGTCAGGAAGACTACTTACATGGGTACACCCATAGGTCATGTGACTAAACCTTGGGACCTTCCAAGTGTCAAAAGTGGTTTCTACCACTCATTTGGGGCATTTTCAGCCCATCCAAGCCTGGTCGTTGTAGACCAGAGCGACCAGAATCCAGCCACTGTAGCTCAGAGTGGCCAAACCTTAGCCACTGTAGATGACAATGGCTAAGATTTAAATACATTTTTTCACCCATCCAACCTAATATTGGGTGGAAGTGGTAGTCTGCATGCAATAAGGATGAGCGGGGACAACTTTGCATCCCTCCTCACAGCCAGTCTACATGGAAGACTCAAAGTCCAGATTTCGACTTCAGTTAAACATAGAAAAACAAAGAGCTTCTCATGCTAACACCTAGTATGCATGAGGGATTCAGTCCTAGGGTTGAACATTGACCTAGGGCTTCAAAACACTTTATAAGGAGTAAACCTAAAAGCACTAGGGGACTTTATTGGACCTTCTTTTGATAAATTAGGAGATATAGAGCTTCTTGGACATTCTTGGACCTTATTTCAATCAGAGAGAGAGGGAGAGCATCATACATCAGAACTTTGAACAAGTTGGATCATTGAGGAGAGCTTCTAAGAGACTTGGAGAGCTTCCCTTGGAGATCGATTCTTGTAGCGGAGCCCTGTCGGATTAGAGGGAAAATATGAACACATAAGGTAATCATTTTTAACATTATAAGTGGACTTGAGCCCATAGCCTTTGGATCAAGAGAGAGAGATTTCACCTTAGCGATCGCTGTCCTGGATAGTGGCCCGCAACCTAGTCTAGGGTTTTAGGTGTTAGTTTCTTTTATTCTACTTTATCTCTCATTTCAGTAGCATAAGCTTTATTTTAGTTATTTTCTTGCATAGTACTAGTTTCATTGCATTTATTGAGATTATTCATTGCTAACAACCTCATCCGGGGAGGCAATCTCGGACATCTAAGCGTGTGTTGTTGTTTCATTGATTTCAGGGCTACAGGTTCAATCGGGAAAATCCGCGACATACGAGTACGAGAAGATCCCTCTAGCATTCAGACCTAGAGAAGGAGGCATCTGTAAGCCCTCATACATTTTTGTGTGCATCACCGAGAAGCCTTATAAAGCATGCCCCCTATGCGAGGGGATATTTCATACACCTGCTGCCCTCTTTTGTGTGTAAAATCATGTATCAAATGAAGGGTATCCCTCGAAGGGATTCATTTGTAACCTAATCTGGAGAATATCAATAATAAAAGCATTCATTCATTTACTTCTTCGCATTCTAGTTATATCTGCTTTGTGCCTTTCATTTGTTGCATGTTTAATATCAAAGGATTCAATCGAATCACAAGTAGAGTAGTCTGGTGGACGGCGCACCGCTTCCCTAGGGTTGCTACATGTATTCCATGTGCCTTGATACCATATATTTAGAGGTACCTTGAACCCATACATTTGGAGGTGCATTTATCCCATACATTTGAAAGGTGCCTTGCTCTCGTTCAGAAGATGCACCAAGTCAACATTGATCGGTTGACCAATGGGCTAAGGAGGTTGTTGCACGTGAGACAAAAGGGAAATATTCTAATCATGCATCATGTCTAGAATAAAATAAAGCAATGCTATTATTGAATGGTTGGCTGGTTAACTTTGTAATGTTTTTAAACATATTATTTTTAGGATGCATTATTTTAGGATTAGTTTGTTACGTACACCTCAGGATTATTATATTTATCCTTCTTGTAAATGGTCATGCTTTCAATAGGAAAATAATACATGTGTATGAACCGACTATAATAAATCATGCTATGTGATTAAAAATATACCAATCTATTATTGTAATGAGATCTAGCTGCATATTATATAAAGAACATAAACCAAATGAATGAGAGGGAAGGATCAAATACACAGAGAACTATTTTATTTCATTTTCTGTATAATTTATTAAGAGTTGTAAATACTCTTATTCTCTTAAAGTAATATTGATGTAATTATCTGGGTGGACTATCTATAGGAGCCTGGGACTACTCCTTTCAATAGTCCTCCCCTAATTTATTTCTGTCATTTATTTTTAGTAGATTAGATTTACTATTTTATTTTCTACTTTATTTTAATTCAACTATGTGTTTTATTTTCTTGCACATTTAATTTCGTGCACTTTTATTTTCAGCATTTCATTTCCAAAATTTTAGTTTATAATTTATTTTTCTATAATTTATTTTATTTTTTTTGGCTGAGATAAAAATGCACAAACATCCCCACCAAACTAAATAGGTACAAAAGGATTCATTCCCTCACACTTACTGGATTTATAATTTATGGAAAAGAAATGATTGTTTTATGAACATAATTTTTTCTCACCATAAACCCTTTTTGAAGAAAACCCAACCTTAAAATATCCATATTTATTTTCATAGCAAGTCTATTTGCCAACCTAACAAAGTAATTCCTTTATTCCTTCTATCATAGTTTTACTTTATTACATAATAATCTCCATAATTCTTATGTCCTTGTATTACAAGCATTTTGTAAATTCATTATACTTTACAAGAGTAGAGAACCACATAAGTATCTCACACTAAAATCCCATTCCTTCAATAATCTACTAATACTCAAGAGTCTTTTCCTTGAGATATAGCTTACAAAAGAATATTTGTAGAACCCCCATAAGTTCCTTTCCATCTATTGGACCCCATGCCCAATCCTACATTTATTTACATAAAATAATATATTTCCTCTTCTTTTCAAAAGGTTATACTTTACAACATAAGTAGTTATTTACATGGTCCTAAACAAAACAAGATCCTCCCAATAAACCAAACCTTGCTATACATAGATATGTAAAGAATAGATAAAAAATATCAAACAACATTTAGTCTTCCCAAAACCATAATGTTCTATCTCTAAAGAAGGAAACATCAATTAGTCATCTAAGTTTAACTATATTGAAATAAAATCCATTTTGCTTCTTCTTAATTAACTTCATTTAAAATATTTCTACTCTATTCTGTAATAAGGATTTAACATAAACTTTAATCATTCAATAATTCAATATTTTACACTGGTTAATCAAAGAGGAAGCAAACAACTGTAGAATATTATTTTTCTCATTAAAAACCATAAAAATATTTATAAAAAAACATCTATGTCATGTCCCATTTGAAAGGTTTATATTTTGATCAAATACATTATAGATTTCTTGTCCCTAATAGTTCTTCTTAAAATTACATTTATTACTCCTAGACCAAGGAATATTTCTTCTAATCATTGGTTTTAACTCAAATGTTAAACTTCTCTTTCTAATCATTTGAAAAGGGGTTATATTTGCTTTCATAAATTATTTCCTTCTATTAGAACATTGGTTAGCAAACATACCTCCTAAGACCCTGAGTATAGTTTCTTCACTACTCTTAATATCATATACCTTATGATAATAACAAAATGGGTTTTCTACTTCCCAAGGTGATTTCAAACATTAGAGAATCCCATTCTAACTTTTATGAAACCACCCCTCACTTTCATTTCTTACCACATGGTTAGAGTGAGGCTAAGATGCTCCCCAATGATGAGCTCATGACTACTGCCATGGGTAGTTATCTATTGGACAAAGAGGAGGGTTAATATTTGTGCTCAAATACCTACTTGATTTAAGTGTGGGAATAATATATACCATTATTTTTTCCCCCTAGGGTTTTACTAAAGCATTGTTCTTCTATACACCATGTTGGCATTCCAGGAGGATTCCAAGTCGGTGCCACCTGATGGCTTTCAAGACACTCAAATAAAATAAAATACCAACCCATAGGAACATTGAAATTTTTGGTTGATTTATTTTCCATGACCATCATGCAGGGAGGATGTTTCTACATACATCGAGCATTGTCTTCAACACTTATAGTGAAACAAACCATGCTACGCACATAGACTAACCTGCAAGCTTCCAGAGGTAGGGTCCATTGAGGTTCTAGGGTTCCAAACATACCCAACTAGATTTCTGTTCTTGTAGAATGTAGTCTTGCATATACCTTAGGCAACTCAGACATCATGCTATGATGAATATAGCAAGATCCTCTTTAGTGTCCAAGTTTATGTATATATTCAAACAAAATTCAAACTAATGGGTTGATAGTTGGAAATTGTGTACGGATGCTTGCAATATAAAGTTTGGCAATGAGCCTTCTAAAGTTTAATCTAAAATAAATCCCTAAATCTACCCTGATATTCATAGCATTAGAGCTAATATTTTTGTGATGACAAGAGTTTTTCTAAGAGAAGGAAGCATCTCTTCATTTTAAACTAGTCAAGCAAAATATTAAGCAAGTAAAACTATAAACCACAAGTTTATTCCATCTCACAGATTTAAAGCATATTATTAAAGATAACCATAGAGGAGTACCTTATACTTTTAATAGATGTTTGATCTTGGTGAAGACACAAGTGCTATTTGAAGGATGGATCTCTTGTTGTTCTTTCTTTCCTCTAAAAATTCCTAAAAACCTTCTCTATATTGCACGTTCTCTGTTGAGGCTCCAAAAACCATAAAATAATTCTCTCTTATTTCTTTTATAAAAGAGTTTAAAGAGAACTCAGAAATAATTTTCTCAACATAATGAACTCATAACTATTTTCTTTTACACTTTGCCAAGTTGGGTTCATTTTCCAAATCAAAGCTAAGGAGATGTCTTTATTTCATTTATTCTAAATTTCAGCACTTAATTAATTTATTTTATTTTTCCTTTCTTCATTTTTATTTTAATGAAGTATTATTAAATATTTCTTAATAAATTTCCTTCATCAAACATGATAGAAATGATAATTTAACATCAATTAGCTTGTAAGTGCAGAAATGACATATCAAAATAACAAAGGAATAAGTTAGATCTAAAAATGTTATCACAAGTCAAGTCATTTTGACTATATATACCATATGCTTTCTGGTCACTTATGAAGGTGTTTATTCCTACAAAAAATGGAAGTCTATTAGTAATATACCATTAATCATCAAAACCTCATGAATCCATATAATCAGTCATTAATGTTTACATAAAAATTCATAAATCCTTTTATATGAAAAAGTTGTCCAGGGGAGGGTCATGACATACTACCCTCCTTGGACTAAAAATAGTCCTCTATGTTTCATCAATATCCTACAAAAATACCAAAATTATATTTATTCATTAAAACAAATATGGAAAATATTTTTGCATATTAGATACTTTATTCCAAGTAGCATTATTTTCTTGGTACTAGTCCCATTGGACTTTACATTGATCTAGAGTTTGGTTCCTCATATGTTTGAAATGGAACTTCAATATATTTACTAGTTGTACTTCAATCACTATAGGGTCATTTATCTACAAGTTAGACAAATTCCATACATGGTTAGGATCATCTACATACTTCCTAAGTAGGGATACATGGAAAGTATCATGGATCTTGGATAGGTTGGGTGGCAAGGTGAGACAATAGGCAATTGGACTAATCATCTTGGTGATATCAAATGGTCCAACATATCTAGAAATCAGCTTGGTTGATTTAATTTTGTTCTTCATGGTTTTTACTCTTATAAATACTTTGTATCCTACAAATAATTCTCTAGGTATGTGCTTTCTATCAACATAACTCTTTTGATGATCAAAGGCTTCCTTTAACCTCAATATAATTAGTTTTAGTTGTTCCTCCATCTCTTGAACCATGTTCAATTTTATGGAAACCTAATATTCTATATTATCCCATGAGAGGGGTGTTTGGTATATTTTACCATACAATGCTTTGAATGGATCCATTCCCAAAGAAGCATGGTACCCATTGTTATAAGTAAGTTCAACTAGGTGTAAAAAATCTTCCCATTTATATTTTTGATCCATATAGTACATGTGAATCATATATTCTAAAACTTGGTTGACTCTCTTAATATAGCCATCAGTCTCTAGATGGTAAGTAGAATTGATATTTAGTTTCATACCTATAGCCTAGTGTAAGGCTTACAAGAATGCATATGTGAATCCAGAATTCCTATTAGATATAATTACTTTAGGAAACCCATGTAGCCTAAATATTTCCTTGGTAAATATATTAACCACCATTACTACATCATCCTTTGTACTTTCTAGAATGAAGTGGGCAACCTTGGTAAACTTTTCCACTACCACAAAGATTACATCATGTTGGAACTTATTCTTAGGCAATGCCCAAATAAAGTCCATGGATATGACTTGAAGAACATGATATTATACTTGAGGGTGAAGAGTATATGATAAGAATTTTTTCTTTTAAATCCATATGATAACATCAACAATATTAAAGCATTAAATATTAAGCAAAGTATCACACACATGAGAGACATGATTTAACATGGTTCACCCAATGTGGGCTACTCCATGGAGAAAATATTTTACTAAAATTTACTCAAAAAATCTTTTGGGAATCCTTCCCTATTATAATATTTATGGACCTCCATCCAAAGGAGATACCAATCCACAAGAGAACTCATTCTCCTCTACTCTGGCTGGTGATCTTCTAGAAGACTACTACCTCCACTACACTGGCTTGTGGATCTCTCTCCACTGAATACCTTTGTCCTCACTCAAAAGATATTTTTATTCACTACCCTGGATAATGGATCTCTATACAATGGAGAATACTATCTTGTACTCTATCACCTCCAAATCCTTCTCTAAACTTTATTTAATATTTACCTCAGATCTATACTAAACACTATTCTCTACTTTGTCAAATCTACTCATAAATCTATCTCTTCTCTAGCACAAATCTACTCTCAAATCTACACCAAAATCTATCCCCAAATATGTATCTACTCTGGCACAAACCTGCTCACAAATTTATACCAAAATTTATCCTCAAATATTTCCTTAAGCCTTAACAGAAATCTTGATCAAACCACAAACCAAATCTGCTCAAATTTGACCAAAAAATTAACACAAGGTTTGAACAAATGAATCAACTCTGATCTCAAGTCTCCACAAAGACTTACCTCTAATATGTCCTTAAACTTTCACAAAATCTCATTAAAATAATTTTAGAAAACACAACTTAATTCTCTTTTAGAAAACCTCTTCAATACCACAAACAAGTTTCACTCAAAATCTTGTTTAACCACAAAAACATATAGAGAATTATTAGAGACTCAATATGTTTCACACTCACAAAACACTCAATCACTTTCAAATTATCTTTCAAATCAATTCATAAATAAAGTATAATTTGATTCACAAAACTTGAACTATCACTCCAATGCTTTTAATCAATAATGCTCATCCAACTTCACTCAACCATTCAATGAAACACAACTTGCTTACAAACCCTAACCAAGTGTTTCACATAACAATGATACTCATGATCTTTCAATATCCACAAATCATGAACATAAAAACTCACTCAACATTTCCAACAATACTCATCAATACTTTTCACTCCAACTTTGCATTTCACAACATTCAATCCAACAATATTTCACTCATAAGGAATATGTGTCCATACCTTTTGTTTTGATGGAGATATATCTTCAAAACCTGTCTCAATCACAATCAAATCCTCTTTGCCAATCTCAAGGTTAGATATCAACAATCTATCTCAAAATCTCCACTCAAATATTTCCCTCAATAATTATTTTACCATACAAAAATATCAAGTCTCAAGTAAACCTTATAATCTTCAAACTGCACAAAAATAATATTCAATTCATAAACAATCAAACTCCTTTAAAAACACTTTATAAACCCAATATTCACACTTAGAAAAATAAAAATTAATTCCTTTGTTTTAACACTTTTAACTCCAATATTTACACAATAACATTCAACACAATTAATTTCCTTTCTAACACCTTATATCTCCAATATTTATTTATAATGCTAATTAAAAATATCAAACAACCTATGACTTGCTAGAGTTACTATTTTATGGTAACTATTTTATTACCTCATTTGGTTGTTAGGGTAGATTAGTTTACTATCTTAGGTTAGTAATTTACTTTATTGACATTTCTTATGTCAGCAGATATTATTGTTAGCATCTTCTATTGTTAGCATGCGGTTGATTAGATTTGTTTTACATGCTCTATTGTTAGCATCTTCTAGGCATAGAATGTATTATAAATATCATCTATTACCTAAGTTATCATGGTATCACAACCATGATCCAGAGCTAGAGATAGACAAAGCAATAGCCATCATTCTTTCATTTATCTTCTTCTTCACTGTATTGGGACAATTATATTATTACCCAAATAATGTAATAAGGGGGGATGTTAGAGTTACAATTTTATGTTTAGACACTAAAATCATGTAAACCATATAAGACTACCAGTGCACCACTTGTGCCACTCTTATCAACACCATATGGCCACATTGGGAAGCCTTGTAGGGTAATATAGATCTCCATAGCACATTTGGGAAGGTTACCAGTAGTTCTGGGTGGTTTTTGGGTATATCCTTATGACCATACCACCAACGGATGATCACAGATGGTGACTGTCCCACCCAAGTATGACCATACAAAACTATCCCTAGGTGGGACGGTCCCTAACCAGACACATCAAAAGTCAAATGGGCAAAGAAATGGTAATCAGTTACTACCATATTCCCTGACCAATCAACAAAAAATGATTGGGAGCCTGTCATGGAGACTAGGAACTCCAATTAGAGGCCCCAAATTGGTAACCTCTTCTACCCAATCATGGCAAGGATTTTGACAAGTGGTGGCACTTTCCTCGCATCCCAAAAATTACCTCTTTACTCTAGATTCCCTTTTTGGGCTATAAAAAGAGGTGTATTCACCCATTTTCAAAGAGGAGAGTTGAAGCATTTTAGAAATGAAGTGATGCCCAATTCTACCCTCACCTTTTGCAACCTCAATTTACCCTCACTTTGACCTTGAAACCCTCTGCATCTGAAGGTGCTTTTAGGGGCATTAGAGACCAATTCAAATCACTCCAACCCATCCAAATGGAAGAGTAATTTGACCCCATATGCCAACACAACCTTTATAACAATTTTGAACCAGATCCCATTAGGATTGGTGGTAAAATCTAAGCTAATTTGTAACCGTCACACATGGGAACGGTTAGTAGCAGCTAGATGCACCTATTAGGGATAGTAAGTAGCAGCTATATGAACCTATTAGGGATAGTTAGAAAATAGTAGATAATCTTGATATAATTCCACCATAGACCTAGAAATGTTTAGATTATCCTATGGTTAAATTTTGGTGATATTTGGAGTTGTTTTGATAGGGTAATTAGAAGTTTTGTGATTGCAGGTCTATATGGCTCACCCAGGGATGGTCACAATTTTTGCTAACAATTTCCCTTTCATTCATGCTCAGATATTTATAAAATCATGCTATTAATTCAATACTATAGTTAGGAATTATTTTTGAAGCATTTTGGTTTATTAGGAGTAAGTTTTGGTGTTTCTATATACATGCTTTCTATATTTTCCCTCCATAAATGCATATTATATTAACCCATTTTAAATCCCTTGTGTGTAGATGCAGGTATTCTATATAGAAAGGAGGACCTAAAGAGACAAGATATATAATCCCAAGACTATATTTCAAGTGTGGGAATGTGAAATGGACAATAGTGCATGCCATTAAGAACCTTTCAAGGGATTAGATCCCTTGTACATTGTAATGTTGAGATGTATCAAATTGTAAAGCCCTCAAAGGGGATGTATTGTAATCCTATTTGAATATATGAGTGAATGAATACAAGAAGAAATCCACCTCTTTTATTGCATATTACTCTTTGTTTCATAGATTACTTATTGTGCACTTTCCCTTTGAATTATTGCTTTAATCTGCTTCACATTGCAATAAAGAGCCCGTAAGGCGTGTCATAAATTTTGCTTGTTTAGTGGTGGTACTTTCATATATTACAGGTGTAAATCAGATAAGACTACTAGTGCACCACTTGTGCCACTCTTATAGACACCACATGGCCCCATTAGGCAGCCCTCTAGGGTAATATAGAGCTCCACTATGGGAGTACTTAGGCAATCTAAGTGAAATCTTCCATAATGTCCCCTGGATTTTGGCTAGGGATTTTAACACTCCTCTTTACCCTTCAGACAAAATGGGTGGAAATGGACCACCTATCAGGAGCATGGATGAGTTCAATGACTTTGTGAACTCCAAAATATTTATGGATGTAAAACTTAGAGGATCAATTTATACCTAGAGCAATTTCCGGATAGGGTGTCATCTCATTCAAGAAAGGCTTGATCGGTTTTTTCTATCAAAGAAGGCTACAACTTTGTTTGGTGATTCTACCCTATAAGCCCTTCCTAAAATCACCTCTGATCATAATCCCATTTTTTTGGAGATTCCTAACTCTCTGTCCTTCAAGAAACCTTTTAGATTTCAATCTATGTGGATCAAACATTCCAGTTTCAAAGATAACTTAAGTTAGTGGTGGCAGCAGCCTGTCAGGGGTAGTGCAGCTTTTAAACTTGCTAGCAAATTAAAGTTTGTTAAGGAAAAGCTTTGAAATTGGAACAAAGAGGTCTTTGGTAACCTCTTTAAAAATAAAAAATATGTTTTTGAAATTTTGAATATAATTGATCATAGGATCCAACATGGTGATGCTTATGAAACTACTAGGCAGGAGGAACAAACAAAACTAGCATAGTTTCATAACATTTTGGCCTATGAGGAAATATATTGGAGGAAAAAATCAAGGGCTCTTTGGTTGAAATATGGACAATAAAATTCTAATTTTTTTCACGTCACCACACTTAGAAATAGAAGAAATAACAAGATAATAATTTTAAAAAAAGCAGATGGTTCTATTACTCAAGACTTAACAAAAATCAAAAAGGAGGCAATAACTTATTTCAATTCTATCATTGGTTAGGAATCGTAGTGCAATGAGGAGGCCAAATATATTCTATTGCAATCCATTCCTAGCATAATAAATGAGGATATAAACCTTAAGCTTCTAGCTCTATTTTCTGATGAGGAAATTAAGGAAGCCTTGTTTAGCATGGAGCCAGACAAAGCCTCGGGACCCGACGACTTTCCCCCTCGTTTCTATCAAGCTTTTTGGGACATCGTAAGTGAGGATGTAATTTCTACTATCAAATAATTCCAAGCAAGCAATAATATCCCAAAATGTATCAACTCTACTTTTATTTCTCTAATTCCTAAGAATCAAACCCCTAAATCTATGGATGACTTCAAGCCAATCAGTTTGTGCAATGTTTCTTACAAGATCCTAACTAAAGCCATTGCAAATAGAATGAGAGATATTATGCCCCGCATCATATATCCATGCCAGGGAAGCTCTTTCTAGGGTATGTCAATCTTGGATGGAGTTATCACAGTTCATGAAGCTCTGCACTCTACTCATAAGACTAACAGGTCTATTTTTGCCCTCAAGCTTGATATGAATAAAGCATTTGATAGGCTAAATTGGGACTTTCTAATTGTTGTCCTCCTTAAGTTTTGTTTTCACCACCAATGGGTTAATTTGATAAAATAATGTATTTGTAAAGCATGGTTATCGATTATAGTTAATGTAACAACTGCTGGTTACTTTCAAAATCACAGAGGAATTCGACAGGGGGACCCTATCAGCCCCATGTTATTCATCATTGTGGCAGAAGCTTTAGGCAGAACCATAAAAAATTCTTGCAGTTCAAGGATAATATTGGGAATCAAGCCAACATCTCTCACTAGGTTTGTTTCTCATCAACAATTAGTCGATGATACCCTTATATTGACTAAGGCATTAGTGGTTGAGGTCAAAATAATTAAATACATCCTGCAACTCTACGAGGACGCTGCTGGTTAGAAATATAATTTTAGTAAAAGCAAGTTATATTTCTTGAACAGCCTAATTCAGAGGTAAGGAAGGATTGAATAATGTTTAGGGTGTGATATAGCAAACCTCCCCACTTCGTATCTTGGTATCCCTATTTTTATTGGTTCTCCAAGAGAGTCAATGTGGGATAAGGTTATTGAAAGAATTCAAAAAAAACTTTTTGGATGGAAAGGTCATCTTCTATCTCAAGCAGGAAAGCTGACCCTCACTAAGACCTCTCTTCAGAGCATTCTAGTATATTTCCTCTCTGTTTTCAAATCCCCTATGAAGGTTTTCCAAAAATTTGAGAAACTCCAAAAATAATTTTTATGGACTAGATCAAAGGAGAAAAAAAGGATACACCTTGTAGGATGGACCAAAGTGTGTAGGCCTAGGGAAAATGGGGGCTTAGGTCTGAGGAGAATTTCTCATATAAATTTAGCTTTACTAGCTAAGCAGACACGGTGTCTCATTTCTAATGAATAAAATTAATGGACAACTATCAACAAATGAAATTATCTTCAAAATATATAAGTTCTAAGTGATTCAGTTCCAATCAAAGGTTCTGCTTTTTGGAAAGCAATTCTTAATTGTAAGGAAATCATCAAAAAATGTTTAATATCGGTTTTATGCAATAGTGAGAGGATAATTTTTTGGAATGACAGGTGGTCTAAGGACGAACCACTGACGCAATATCCTAACTTAGCCCAAATCAAAGATATCACAGAAGAACTCATTGGCAAAAAATTCTCTGATTATATGGTTGAGGACATAGGTAGAATGAAGTGGAAACAAATAAGAATTCAGGGATTTGAAGTAGAATAAAATGATCTTTGTAACAGTCTCGGGCAAAATTTTATCCCCATGAGACCCAAGGAAGATCAAGTGACATGGGATCCTACGAAAAATGGGTAGTTCACTGTTAAATCAGCTTATAAGCTTCTGCTTGATAACGAGGATTTTATCCTCCAAAAGGACTTAGTTTGGATAAAAAATTTAATTCCAAAAATTATAGTATTTTCATGGCTGGTTATCCAAGGAAGAATTCTAACCATTGATAATATAATGCATAAAGGTATTTGTATCACTAATCATTGTTATCTGTGCAGGGCTAATTGGGAGACCATTTATCACATTTTCCTTGAGTGCCATTTTTCCTTGATTGTCCTAAGTGGGGTTTTTTAGGCCTTCAATATTTCATTGGTTAAACCAGCCATCGTACTTGATTTGTTCATCTAGTGGCCTTGCCCCTTTTCAAGCCAAAGACTTAGATACATGTGGAAAATTTGTCTTGATCACTATCTTTGATAGGTGTGGTTAGAAAGGAACCATAGAGTCTTTAATGAGTCTATCCATGATCATCAAACTATCATTTCCAAGATCCTATCCTTTACCAATGAGAATGTGAACCTTATCCCTTTTGATAGCTGTAAATCTCATCTGCAGGAGACCACGATTGCTCAATATTTAAGCTTAACCTTGTTAGATGAGTCTATGCCTAGGGTAGTCAACCCTAGAGCCAATTTTAAGTGGTCTCCACCTCTTACAGTTGGTTTAAGCTTAATTTTGATGGAGTATCTAAGGAAAATCTTGGTAGAGCAGGCACTGGTGGCATTATGCAAGATCATAATGGGAATATGATGCTTATGTTTTCCAAATATTTGGGAACAAGGATGAACAACGAAGCTGAATTTAGAGCTATGTGGAGAGGCCTTCAAATGACTCAAGACTTAAAAGGTAATTTGATCATAGGATACTCTATGTATGTTATAAATCTCATCAATAATTGGAAAACACCTCCTTGGAGGATTAAAACAATTGCTGAAGAGGCTAGGATCGTTTTCTAGGGAAGACAGAACAAAAAAGCCCAACATGTCTTTCGAGAAGCTAACAAAATTGTTGATAAGCTGGCCAATTTGGGTGTCGATGGTGACAGACTTTTCAAATGGGAACACAATGTCTCGAGTGAATTCAAGGAGCTTATTCAACAAGAATGCCAAGAATGATAGTCAAATTTACCAACAAGGAACTGTAAGTTTTAAGGCTAAGAGTATTCCTGTTTCTTTTTGAATTGGACTCACAATAAAAATTATCTGAGCTGTTAGTCTTTGTGGATGTTTCTTGGAAATACCACAAAGACTAATGGGGATAGTCATATGTCAAATAATATGGCTCCTAGTCATCTTAGTAATTTGAGGTTGGTTGATAATCACAAGGAAGGAAAGAAATGACAATATAAGACTTTGAACCAAAGACACATGGACCACCAGATAGCCACCGCCATAAATCTAGCCAGCAGGTTCACTTCTCCAAGGCTGATTTACCAAGATACCAAGATAGTATGTGGCACCAAAGCATGTCATATAAGAAATAAAGTAATTATCAAAGAATTGTTAAGAGTAACTGTCAATACAGAGCTTGTGGGAGTTTTTTTCAGTACTCTGCTATGTGTGTCTGCAACTTTTTGTTTCTCCATTGTCTCAAGGAAGGGATCCGTGTCTATTTATTTTTTGTAATTATGATGCATGTGTGTTTTCTCGGGGTATACCCAAAATGTTGTATGGGAAGTTTTTTTTTGATAATAGGCTATGTGCCTTACTAGATGTAATGGCTTTGGCGGCATGTAGATTTTACATATATAGGATATTTAGTAAGGATATGTTCATCAACAACCCTGGGCTAATTTTTGTAAAAGGTTTTGGGTCAACCTGTAAAACCCAGTATTAATGCTATAGTATCTTATCTACCAAAAAAAAATAGAGCTCCATAGAACATTTGGGAAGGTTCCTAGTAGTTTTGGGTGGTTTTGGGCATATCCTTATGACCGTCCCACCCAAGGACAACCATCCAAAACTATACCTAGGTGGGACGGTCCCTAAAAAAACACCCTAAAAGTCAAAGGGGTGGAGAAATAGTAATCAATTATTGCCGTATTCCCTACCCAATCAATAGAAATTGATTGGGAGCCTGTCATGGAGACCAAGAACTCCTAATTAGAGGCCCCAAATGGGTAACCTCTTCTACCCAATCGTGGCAAGGGTTTTGACAAGTGGTGGCACTTGCATCACATGCCAATACTTACCCCTTTACCCTAGATGACCCATTTGGGCTATAAAAATAGGTGTATTTACCCATTTTCAAAGAGGATAGTTGAAGCATTTTTGCAACGAAGTGCTATCCAATTATACCATCACATTTTACAACCTTAATTTATCCTCACATTGCATTGAAACCCTCTTCATTTGAAGGTGCTTTCAAGGGCAATATAAATTGATTCAAACCATTCCAAACTAGCAAAATTGAAGAGAAATTTAACCCCATCTACCGACACAACCTTTAGACTAGTTTGAACCAGATCCCCCTAGAATTGGTGGTAAATTCTAAGTAGTTTTGTAACCATCCCACCTGGGGATGGTTAGCAGTAGCTAGATGCACCTATTAGGTATGGTTAGAAAATAGTAGGGAATTTGGAGTAAATTACACCATAGACCTCTTAGTAATTTCTAGATTAGCCTCCTATCCAAATTTGGTGAGATTTGGAGCAGTTTTGATGGCCCAATTAGAGTCCCCATTATTGAAGTCTTAGTTGTCCCTGTCAAGGATGGTCACTATTTTTGCTAATATTATGCATTAATTTTGTGCTTAGACCCCTCAAAAATCACTTAGATAACATCATTCTTTAATTACATATCATTTATAGCTATTTTGATTTATTATAGATAAGTTTTATTATTGCTAGGTTCATGCATTTCTATGTTTTCAAAGCTTTATATCTATAATGCATATGCTATTAAACCAATTTCAATCCCTTGTGTGTAGGTGTAGGAAATATATACAAGAGGGAGGAGCTAAGAAGGCATATAATAATAGGCCCAATGATAGATCTCAAGTGTGGGAATGCAAGATGAAAACTAGAACATCGCTTTAAGGCCTTGCAAGGGATTAGATTCATTTGCATGTTGTAATGTTGAAATGTATCAAACTATAAAGCCCTCAAGGGGATGCATTGTAATCCTATTTTTAATTCATGAGTGAATGAATATAAGGAGAAATCCACCTATTTTATTGCATATTACTCTTCATTTCATAGATTACTTATTGTACACTTTCCCTTTGAATGCATGCTTTAATCTGCTTTACATTGCAATAAAGTGCCCTTAAGGTGATGTCATAAATTTTGCTTCTTCATTATGGTAACTATTTTATTACCTCATTTGGTTTTTAGGGTATATTATTTTACTATCCTAAGTGGGACCACACCCGAGTTGGAGCTCCACAAGAACAAGTGGGTGAGGTATGGTCAAATCAATTGACCCATGAGTGAAATCTCGATGAGGATAGCTATCAGACGTGATGAGATGAGGTGGACCTAGATAAGATCGACACATGGCCATTGGGTAGATATAATTGGATCAGAGTGATAGTTTGTGACACCAACTCTGACCGAATGACTTTGCTATCCTATGTGGTAGGGAGGTGATGGTGATGATGTTCTAGCTTGGATCTAGACACAGACCTCCAAATAGACAAGGATGGATAGTTGATAGCCTTCACACAATGACCAAGCAGACTCCAATGATGTACATGACATAGATACCTAAGCCTAACAGAAGTTATCAATGGAGACCTACATAAAATTGATTTTTGAACATGTGGTGGAACAACAAACCTGATGTGCAAGGTATACTACTCAAAGGTAGTCGAATCAATTAGTGAGGTTTCTTATTTTTAAACCTCATCATTTAAACTTGTACATCCTATGTGGGACATTTAGTCCTAGAGCCATGAACCAAAGCCAAAGACAAAGACAAAACAAGAGCCAACATTCTTGTTGAGCAAGGTGTAGCAAAAGTATTGTCATTGTTGTCAACACAAATAGACTGATCAGTTGATGCAGTGGACAGGAGTTCAGAGGTCAGTCAGAACATGTACAGTGAATTTCCAAGAAGATAGAAGTGGCCCAGATTCAGAAAATCAAAGAAAAAGACAAGTAAGAAAACTATCGCAATATCGCGACATGTTTTTTGTCACGATTTCGCGACATCTCATAGGAGAGAGAAAATGCTGTCAAAATTATCATGATTTCACGACATCTCAGAGGAGAGAGAAAATGTGGTCAAAATTGTCGTGATTTCGTGACATATCGAAGGAGAGAGAAAATGTTGGCAAAACTATCGTGATTTCATGACATGTTGTCAGAGAAGAAGGCAAGTAGAAAAACTATCATGATTTCATGACATGTTGGAAGCAAAGAATGCAAGTAAGAAAACTGTCACGATTTCGTGACATGTTTGGAAAGAAGGCACAAGCAAAGAAAACTATCACGATTTCATGACATGTTTGGAGAGAAGGCACAGGCAAAGAAAACTATCATGATTTCACGACAAGCGCCAAGGAGAGAAAGTGTCACAATTTCATGACAGGATCGAAGAGAAAGCGCCAAGGAGAGAAAGTGTCATGATTTCATGATAGGATCGAAGAGAAAGCGCCAAGGAGAGAAAGTGTCACGATTTCATGACAGGATCGAAGAGAAAGCACCAAGGAGAGAAAGTGTCATGATTTCATGACAGGTTCGAAGAGAAAGCGCCAAGGAGAGAAAGTGTCATGATTTCGCGACAGGTTCGAAGAGAAAGCACCAAGGAGAGAAAGTGTCACAATTTCACGACAGGTTCAAAGAGAAAGCACCAAGGAGAGAAAGTGTCGTGATTTCATGACAGGATCGAAGAGAAAGTGCCAAGGAGAGAAAGTGTCATGATTTTGTGATAGGTTCGAAGAGAAAGCACCAAGGAGAGAAAGTGTCATGATTTCATGATAGGTTCGAAGAGAAAGCACCAAGGAAGAAAAGTGTCACAATTTCATGACATGTTCTGTTTTCGCAGGCCAAAGATAAAAAAGGCAAAATCCAGCGAATGTGTCATGATTTCGTAACAGGTTGTGTTTTTGTGGGCCAAATACAGAAAAGGCACAAGGCAGCGAATGTGTCACGATTTCGTGACATGTATTTTTGCAGGCCAAAGACAGAAAAGGCACAAGGCAGTGAATGTGTCACGATTTCGTGACATGTTTCATTTTCGTAGGTGAAAGGCAGAGAAGTGAAAAGTATCACGATTTCATGACATGTCTAGTTTTCATGGGTGCAAGACAAGAGGTGAACAAGGAGGCGAAAAACATTGTGATTTTGTGACATGTTGAGTTTTTGCGGATAAAGGGCAAGAAGAGCATAAAGAGACAGAAGTGTCACAATTTTGTGATAGGTCGTAACAACATGATCAATGACAGTTAACTGAAATAGAACAATAGTTAAAGGGGCAGTTGTAGAGGAAAAGCATGCAGTTGAAATAAAAAGAGTTAACTGGAGTCAATGCGACAGTTATAGGAGCAAGTACAAAAGAAAAGCATGCATCTATTTTAAGAACAATCAAAGAAGAAGAAATCAAACATTCGCATAAATAGAATCAAAAAATGCATGCATGAACAGAAAAGAAGATGAAAAGTCATGGTAGAGGTATATGTTGCATGTAACGTGTTTAAATAAATGCCCACTCTATAAATACAAAAGGAGTTACATAAAGAAGAAGTTACAGTTGACAAGTGGTAGAAGAGAATATTAAAGGAATAGTTACGGGTTGCATGCATAAATATGAAAGTTAAAAATACAAACTAATATGATATAAAAGTAGGTTTGTGTGAAGAATAAGGCTGCTGCTGTATGTGAGAAATTACTGTGTAAAGAGGGTTAGAAGAGGGCCAAGAGAGAAATAAGCAGAGCCATGAGAGAGTGCAGAGTTTGATTAATTGTAGACCAGTCAAGGTTGTGTAAACAACGAAGGCATTTTTATGTCATTAAGATAATTCAAAATTGCAGTCCAAGTTGGTGCTTAGCATTAGGGGTTGGTGCTCCTATCTGTTGAAGAAGAAAAATAAGGGGTTGGTGCTCCTTCCAGTGGGTGCTGGTAAAGTGTTTGTAAAATTGATGTTTTGCAAAGGCTAGATTTGGATTGGAGTCCAAGTAGTCATTTTTGAGGAGTAGCCAAATTGGTGAACCTCGTTACATTGTGTGTTATGGTGTGCTCTCTTATGAAAATTGCTTTACCTATTTTTAAGTTCTCTTTGCTTCAGTATTAAGTGTTGTAGATTTGAATTTTAATAGCTACACTGATTCACCCCCCCACTCAGTGTCATTGTGAGAATATCAATTGGTATCAGAGCAAGGTTCCTGAACAAAGCTTAATCAACTAAGGTGATCTTAGAAGAAACACAATGGAAGGTAATGAAGGATTTTCATCAAACAAAGCTCCTTTGTTCAATGGAACTAATTACTCATTTTGGAGACTCAGGATGCAGACATATCTGAGTGTGTTAGGATACAACATTTGGGAATCAGTAGAAAGTGGATATACAGTACCCGCTACTCCTCCAACAGATACTACTGAGAAGAAGAAGTTTGAGAATAACTCCAAAGCATAGAATGCCATAATGTTTGGGCTAGTAGATAGTGAACTAATAAGGATCATGAGCTGTAAATCAGCAAAAGACATGTGGGACAAACTAAAGAGCATCAATGAAGGAGACAACAAGATCAAGGAAGCCAAGCTGTAAACTCATCGAGCTCAGTTCGAAGCATTAAAAATGAATGACAATGAGAAAATAGAGGCCTATATGTTGAGAGTCAATGGAATCATTAATGCAATTAGAGGACTCGGAAAAAAATTGAAGATGCAGTTATCATGAAAAAGGTACTTAGAACTCTTCACAAAAGATGTAATTCTAAAGTTTTTGCAATAGAAGAGGCTAAAGATCTAAATAATTTTAGCATAGATGAGATGCATGGTTCTTTGACTACATACAAAATGAGAATAGGACAAACTAAGCCCATAGATAGAGAAGTTTCTTTTAAAGCACACAAGAATACAAAAGCTGAACAAGAATCTGAGGATGAAGAGACATCGGATGAAACGGAAGCCAACTTTGTTTGAAAACTTACAAAGGGAAAAGGAAAATATAGAGGAAAGTTATCGTTTAAGTGTTTCAATTATGGAGGGGTCGGTCACTTTGCAGCTAAGTGTCCAATGAATAAGAAAACCAAAAGTGAAATAAGAAAACCAAAAGTGATGAAGGGTCACACCAAGAAAGAAGTGACTGGAAGAAGAAACCAAATTTTAGGAAAAGCAATTTCAAAAAGAAAAGTTTCATATCCAAGAATGTTAGATCTTCTGAAGATAGCTCAAGTGAAGATTATGAAGAAGAAATAGGTGAAGCTTTGTTCATGGCATTTGAAGAAGCAAAAATAGAAGAAAAACAAGAAGGTGATACAAAAAGTAAGGATGAGGCTGAAGTTTATCTAGAAGGAGAGTTGGTTGTTACACTTAAAGAGTTGAAAATAGAAAGGAAAAAGAATAAAAAGGTCTCAAGAAAACTAGAGGATGCGAATGACATAATAAGCAGTTTGAAAGTACAAACAGAAGAATTTAAAAAAATGTCTGAAGAACTCGAAGTTCAATTAACCATGAAAATAGATGAGTGCTGCAAACTGGAAGAAGAGATTGTTGTCTTAAGAATGCGGCTAGAAGAAAAGAATCAAAAATTAAGTTGCTATCACAAACTTGAAGGAATTTTTGCAAAGCTTAAAAATATTATAAATAGTCAGAAGACTACGGGAATAAAATTTGGCTTGGGCTTTGTCGAAGGAGAATCGTCAAGTGGATCAAAGGCCATAATAGTAGAACAAGTAAAGAAAGAAGATAAGATCAAGGTTGATCAAGGAAAAATGAATCAGGAAAAAGAAAGCAATAGTGCCAGGCACGAGAAGAGTGCTAACAATGAGGGATTCATAAAAGTCACACATCAAAGGAGAAGAAAATTTGTGGCTCCTACTACAAAATGGCAAAGACCAATTCCCAGGTTCAATCATTCTTTTTTTGGTTATTGTTTTAAATGCAATGCTTACGGTCATAAGATTTTAGACTGCATTCATAATATAGGACAAAGAAACTTCACCAGTAGAAATGTCTTTTCACCCTTGATGGATTATGTAATAGAATGTTATAACTGTCATAACTTTGGACACATTGCAAGAAACTGTAGAAGCACATATGTAGCAAATAGATATCAATAAAGAAGAACTCAACCAAACAGTTTAAGGCAAAATAGAAAATTCTCAGAAAAACATGCACAGGATACTGACAAAGAAAAGTCTAAACAAGTAACCAAAACTGTAGCCAAACTAGAGTGGAAAGAAAAGGAGCTACCTAAGGAAGAAAAGAAATCCTTGATTGTTCAGACATCTTTCAAAGCATAGAACAAATCTACACCATGGATATTGGACAGTGGGTGCTCCAGTCACATGACAGGAGATAAAAAAAAATTTGAAAAATTACAAAAATATGGAGGGGGCTCTATAAATTTTGGAAATAATGATGGAGCCAAGATAGTTGGCAAAGGATCAGTCAAGATAAGTGATGGACAAATCAATTCCAAAGAAGTTTTGTTTGTGATTGGTTTGAAGCACAACTTACTGAGCGTAAGTCAAATCTGTGACAGAGGTCATGAAGTCATCTTTAAGAAGTAGGGCTATGAAGTCAAAAAAGCACACAGTGGGAAGCTGATAGCTACTGGATTAAGGACTTCTAGAAATCTATATACTCTCTCAAAAACTTTAGAAGGAGCGTGCTTGATTGGACAGGAAGATAAAAATTGGTTGTGGCACAAGAGGCTTGGTCATATTAGCTTTGATAATCTGGTAAAAATAAGTTCAAAAAGGGAAGTAAGAGATATACCCACCATTGGCAAACCATTAAATAGCATCTGTGCTTCATGCCCAAAAGGGAAGCAAACTAGAGCCACATTCAAATCAAAGGAATACTTCACCAGTAAGCCTTTAGATCTAATACATACTGATTTGTGTGGACCCATGAGAACACAAAGCATAAATTGTGAAAAATACTTTATGCTGTTCATAGATGACTACTCCAAGATGACATGGGTACTATTTTTAAAGCTTAAATAAAATGCTTTTGAGATGTTCAAGATTTTTTAAAAACAGGTTGAGAATCAAACTGGAAAAAGAATTAAATGCCTAAGATCAGACAGAGGAGGAGAATTTATCTCATAAGAATTTGTAGAATGCTATTAAAAATATGGGATCAGAAGATAGTTTTCAGAAGTAAGAACACCTCAGTAGAATGGTGTTGTAGAAAGGAATAATAGGACAATACAGGAAATGGCACGGACAATGTTGGCTGAGAACAAAATAGCTGATAGATTTTGGAAAGAGGCAGTCCATACTATGGTTTATATCCAAAACAGGTGCATCCTAAGGACGCATGAAAGCAAAACACCGTATGATCTGTGGTTCAGCAGAAAGGCAAAAACAAGATATTTCAAAGTGTTCAATAGCAAGTGCTACATCAAATGAACTGAAGATAATTTCGATAAATTTTAAGATAGAGCTGACGAAGGTATTTTTCTTGGTTACTCAACAAAAATCAAAGCCTACACATGTTACAACAAGAGGCTAAAGAAAATTGTGGAGAGTGCAAATGTTAAAGTTGATGAAGGTAGAGATCGAGAAACAACTTATCAAGAAAACTACCCTATTTATGAAGAAGTCATTGAAGGAGATGAAGAAATGGAAACAGAAGAGAATAAAAAAATTGACCCAACTAATTTAAGAATTGAATCAGAAGAAGAAGAAAACAAGAAATTCAAAATAGGCAGCTGGCAAAAAAATCATCCCAGAGAACAGATTATTGGAGACCCAACAATTGGTATTTAGACTAGAAAAGCAGTAGTACGAAACTACTCTCTATTATCCAGCATTGAGCCCAAAAATGTTGTTGAAGCAAGCACAGATGAAAGTTGGATGAAAGAAATTAATGAAGAACTAGATCAGATTGAGAAAAACAAAACCTGGGAGTTAGTACCAAGGCCAACAAATAAAAATGTAATCGGTACTAAATGGATTTTTTGAAATAAATTGAACAAAGATGGACAAGTTGTAAGAAATAAAGCAAGACTAGTCTGTAAAGGCTATGCATAGGTTGAAGGTATTGATTTTGAGGAAACCTTTGCACCAGTAGCCAGACTAGAGGCAATCAGAATGTTTCTAACTTTAGCAGTTCATAAAAATATCAAGGTATATCAAATAGACATAAAATCAGCATTTCTGAATGGAAAACTGGAAGAAGAGGTTTACATTGTGCAGCCAGATGGTTTCCAACTCGATGATAATCCCAACTTTGTTTGCAAGTTGAGGAAATATTTGTATGGTTTAAAACAAACACCCAGAGCATGGTATGCAAGGCTGGATAACTATCTGATTCAATAGGGGTTCAAGAAAGGTTTGGTGGATAGCAATCTGTATGTCAAAATAGAGAATGGCCATCTTATTGTCCTTGTTGTTTATGTAGATGATATCATTTTTGGAAGCAACAATGATAAGTCCTGTAGTGACATAGCAAATAAAATGAAGAAAGAATTTGAGATGTCTATGATTGGTGAACTTTCTTATTTTCTCGGACTGCAAGTCAATCAAAGTGAAAAGGGCATTTTTATTTCTCAAGTTAAATATGTGAAAGAAATGTTGAAAAATTTCACAATGGAGGACAATAAACCTGTTAGAACTCCCATGACAACAAGTTGCAAGTTAAGCAAGGATGACAAATCTCTAGATGTAGATCAAACCATGTACAGATCTATGATTGGAAGTCTGTTGTATTTTATAGCTACCAGACCAGATATCTTACAGGCAGTATGCATGGTGGCAAGATTTCAGGCTAGTCCCAAAGAGACTCATGTGACAGTCGTGAAGAGGATTTTTAGGTACCTCAAGGGTACTATGGAGTATGGGTTATGGTACCCAAAAGGTAAGGACTTCACTCTTATTGCATATTCTGATGCAGATTGGGCAGGATGTATTGATGACAGAAAGAGTACCAGTGGAGGAGCATTTTACCTTGGAGACAGGCTGGTAGCATGGCACATCAAGAAACAAGAATCGGTCTCTCTATCCACAATAGAGGCAGAATACATTATAGCAACAACATGTTGTACATAGATATTATGGATGATACAAACCCTGAAAAATCTTGGTATTCACTTCAAAGAGCCAATTTTAGTTAAATGTGACAACACCAGTGCTATAAACATATCAAATAATCCGGTTATGCATTCTCGAACCAAACATATTGCAATCCGGTATCACTTTTTGAAGGATAAAGTTGTAGAAGGTGAGGTCAAATTGGATTTCATTCTGACTACAGAGCAAGTAGCAGATATATTCACAAAACCATTACCAAAGGAAGTTTTTGAGTACCTTCGGAGTAAGTTGGGAGTAGTCACATTTCCCAAGAACTGACTATCAATTGGGATCACATTCTCAAGGGGAGCATTTATGCCTATGTTTATAGTTTTGCTCATATTCATGATTTTTGCTAACTATAACAATGTGTATCTGAGAATGTTGTGCATAGACTTAGGGGGAGTCTGCAGCAGCCCTTTGGTATTATTGTCAAAGGGGGAGAAGAATTCTAGGAGAGTGCATAAGTGTTGCCAACAATTCCAAAGGGGGAAATTGTTGAGCAAGGTGTAGCAAAAGTATTGTCATTGTTGTCAACACAAACAGACAGATCAGTTGATGCAGTTGATGCAGTGGACAGGAGTTCAGAGGTCAGTCAGAACATGTACAATGAATTTACAAGAAGACAAAAGTGGTCCAGATTCAAAAAATAAAAGAAAAAGACAAGTAAGAAAACTATCACGATATCGTGACATGTTTTCTGTCACGATTTCGTGACATCTCGAAGGAGAGATAAAATGCTGTCAAAATTTTCATGATTTCGCGACATCTCGAAGGAGAGATAAAATGCGATCAAAATTGTCATGATTTCATGACATATCGGAGGAGAGAGAAAATGCTGGCAAAACTGTCGTGATTTCACGACATGTTGGAGGCAAAGAAGCCAAGTTGAAAAATTGTCGTGATTTCATGACATGTTGTCAAATAAGAAGGCAAGTAGAAAAACTTTCACAATTTCATGACATGTTGGAAGCAAAGAAGGCAAGTAAGAAAACTATCACGATTTTGTGACATGTTTGGAAAGAAGGTGCAAGCAAAGAAAACTGTCGCGATTTCATGACATGTTTGGAGAGAAGGCATAGGCAAAGAAAACTATTGCGATTTCATGACAGGTTCACAGAGAAAGTTCCAAGGAGAGAAAGTGTCACGATTTCATGATAGGATCGAAGAGAAAGTGCCAAGGAGAGAAAGTGTCATGATTTCATGACAGGATCGAAGAGAAAGCACCAAGGAGAGAAAGTGTCACAATTTTGCGACAGGTTCGAAGAGAAAGTGCCAAGGAGAGAAAGTGTCACGATTTCATGACAGGTTCAAAGAGAAAGCACCAAGGAGAGAAAGTGTCACGATTTCATGACAGGTTCAAAGAGAAAGCGCCAAGGAGAGAAAGTGTCACGATTTCACGACAGGATCAAAGAGAAAGTGCCAAGGAGAGAAAGTGTCATGATTTCATGACAGGTTCGAAGAGAAAGCGCCAAGGAGAGAAAGTGTCATGATTTCATGATAGGTTCGAAGAGAAAGCACCAAGGAGGAAAAGTGTCACGATTTCGTGACATGTTCTGTTTTTGTGGGCCAAAGATAGAAAAGGCAAAAGGCAGCGAATGTGTCATGATTTCACGACATGTTGTGTTTTCACAGGCCAAATATAGAAAATGCACAAGGCAGTGAATGTGTCATGATTTTGTGACATGTGTTTTCATGGGCCAAAGATAGAAAAGGCACAAGGCAGTGAAAGTGTCGCGATTTCGTGACATGTTTCATTTTCGTAGGTGAAAGGCAGAGAAGTGCAAGGAAGCGAAAAGTGTCGCAATTTCGTGACATGTCTGGTTTTCGTGGGTGCAAGACAAGAGGTGAACAAGGAGGCAAAAAACATCACAATTTCATGACATGTTGAGTTTTCATGGATAAAGGGCGAGAAGAGCATAAAGAGACAAAAGTGTTGCGATTTCACGACAGGTCGCAACAACACGATCACTGATAGTTAACTAAAGCAGAACAACAGTTAAAGGGGCAGTTGTAGAGGAAAAGCATGCAACCAAAATAAGAAGAGTTAACTAGAGTCAATGCGACAGTTACAGGAGCAAGTACAAAAGAAAAGCATGCAGCTATTTTAAGAACAATCGAAGAAGAAGAAATCGAACAATCGCATAAATAGAATCAAAAAATGCATGCATGCACAGAAAAGAAGACGAACAGTCATGGTAGAGGTATATGTTGCATGTAACATGTTTAACTAAATGCCCACTCTATAAATACAAAAGGAGTTACATAAAGAAGAAGTTACAGTTGACAAGTGGCAGAAGAGAATATTAAAGGAACAATTATGGGTTGCATGCATAAATATGAAAGTTAAAAATAGAGACTAATATGATATAAAAGCAGGTCTACGTAAAGAATAAGGTTGTTGCTGTATGTGAGAAATTTCTATTTAAAGAGGGTTAGAAGAGGTCTGAGATAGAAATAAGCAGAGCCGTGAGAGAGTGCAGCGTTTGATTAATTGCAGACCAGTCAGGGTCGTGTAAACAATGAAGGCATTTTTATGTCATTAAGATAATTCAAAATTGTAGTCCAAGTTGGTGCTTGGCATTAGGGGTTGGTGCTCCTATCTCATTGAAGCAAAAAAATAAGGGGTTGGTGCTCCTTCCAGTGGGTGTTGGTAAAGTGTTTGTAAAATTGGTGTTTTGCAAAGGCTGGATTTGGATTGGAGTCCAAGCAGTCATTTTTGAGGAGTAGCCAAATTGGTGAACCTTGTTACATTGTGTGTTGTGGTGTGCTCTCTTGTGAAAATTTCTTTACCTATTTTTAAGTTCTCTTTGCTTCAGTATTAAGTGTTGTAGATTTGAATTTTAATAGCTACACTGATTCACCCCCCCTCTCAGTGTCATTGTGAGAATATCAATTCTTTCATTTCTCTTCTTCTTCATTGTATTGGGAAAATTATATTATTACACAAATAATGTAATAAGGGGGGATGTTAGAGTTACTATTTTATGGTAACTATTTTATTACCTCATTTGGTTGTTAGGGTAGATTAGTTTACTATCCTAGGTTAGTAGTTTACTTTATCGATATTTCTTATATCAGTAGATATTATTGTTAGCATCTTCTATTGTTAGCGTGTGGTTGATTAGATCCATTTTACACGGACTATTGTTAGCATATTCTAGGCATAGAATGTATTATAAATATTTCATTTTATTAATACAATGTATCCTCTATTGCCTAAGTTATCATGACTCCCTATCTTTCACTTTTAGCAAAAATTAATCACTTGGTCTTAGGCGCCTTCACAACTATCACGTGGCCCCCTAGCGCTATTCACACCTTGGAAAAAATTAAATCGAGCGCTTACCTTATGCGATGGCCCACATCAAAAAAATTTGCGCCCACAATGAACGCGCCCAAACTCGAACCCGAAACCTATCGCCATCACAGCGCCCTAGCCCAAGGCTAGGCTACCGTTGGGCTATGCACCCAACACAAAACCTAAGGCGCATGATGCACCCTTTATCCTTTGCTTTCGATGATTTCAAATTAATCAAAAACTCTTACTGCATTCAAAATGAAGGGGACGCGAATCAAACCCCTAACCTACCTTGCACGAATGCCTTAACCAGCCGTCGATCACCGCTTGCGCTACCAAGCGCTTTGGGAAATATTTGGTGCTCCACTTGGTTTTATCACGAAGCCTGCCCTCTTAAATTTAACACATGCAAATTCCTTTCTCTTCTCTTAATGCAACACACAAATTTTTTTTGCTTTGGGCATACGAATTGCATGGATGATTTTAAAATAAAAATCATTGCCCCTTTTATACCTTTTGCTATGCACTCCAACACGTCGGATTCATATTCAATTCAAATTTTAAACTTAACTTTTGGTGCCTTTATTATTTATTTAATTATAATTTTAACCTATGGTTAAAATATTTTAATTTAAATAAATTAAATAATAACCTTTACAATCTGCCAAATGGGTCTTTTGAAGGATTTATTTCTTAATGACTCCTTGGACCTCATTTTTCTTCACCTCAACCTTTTGCCTAGAATATTATAATATTAAATATTATAATATTATTATTTCCTTTTAAACCTGCTTCTCCTTCCTTGGGTCTTCAATATTTTAGGTCGCTTTAGGCATATAATATTTAAAATAAATATTATATCCTATTCCTTTAAACCACTTCCTTCCTTTTGGAAAAACCACCTGATGACATTAATGATGATGAAACTTGGACATCAACCTCTTGACATCAATGACAACAAAACTTGCTCAAATTTCCAACAATCTCCCCCTTTGTCATTGATGGCAACCCTTTTTCCTTTTACCATTTATTTTACCTTTTTTAGTTCTGCTCCCCCTGAGAAACTGCTCCCCCTGACTGAATGCTCTCCCCCTAACTCAAATCTCTCCCCCTTTGACATCAATGGCAAAGGGCCACCTTTGGGGCTTGGGGCTAAAGATAAGACTCTTAGCTCAGCCCCTTCCCCACCTCCTCTCTTTGAGGTGGTTAATTTTGGGGTGGGAGTAGAACTACTCCCAATTTTCTTCTAAGATACTCAAAGGTCTCTTTCGGAAGTGGCTTAGTGAAAATATCCATAATCTGCTCCTTTGTAGTAACATATTCCAACCTGACTTGCTTATCTGTCACCTGCTCTCTCAGAAAATGATATTTGATCGGAATGTGCTTTGTCCTGGAGTGCATCACCAGATTCTTTGAGATATTTATAGCACTTGTATTATCACACAATATGGGAATAGGGTGATCATGCTTTATCTTGAAGTCCTCTAAAGTTTACTTCATCCATAATACCTATGTACAACAAGCAACTATTGCAATATACTCTACCTCTATTGTGGATAAGGATATTGATGCCTATTTCTTACTTAGCCAAGAGACTAAACAATCTCCAAGAAAGAATGCTCCTCCACTTGTGCTTTTTCTATCATCAATGTTGCCAGCCCAATCTGCATCTGTATATGTTGTGAGAGTGAAATTATCACTTTTGGGATACCAGAGCCCAAAATCCATAGTCCCTTTTAAATACCTGAGAATCCTCTTTACTGCTACTACATGTGTCTCCTTGGGTGCTGCTTGAAACCTTACCACTAGTCCCATTGCCTGCATTATATCTGGTCTTGTAGTTGTGACATACAGTAAGCTGCCAATCATAGATCTGTACAATTTTTGATTTACCTCAGGAGATTCATCATCTTTACTTAACTTGCATCCTGTAACCATGGGGGTACTCACTGGTTTGCAATATTCTAACTTGAATTTCTTTAGCATCTCTTTTATATACTTGGTTTGTGAAAGAAATACACCTTTCTCTGATTGTGAAATCTGAAGTCCAAGAAAGAAGGACAACTCACCAAGCATTGACATCTCAAATTCATTCTGCATGCTCTTTGTAAATTTTTGACACATCTTATCATTGTTACCTCCAAAAATGATATCATCCACATAAACAACCATAATTAGTAAGTCATTCCCTTCATTTTTGATGTATAAGTTACTATCCACTATTCCTTTCTTGAAACCCTGTTCCTGAAGGTACTTATCCAATCTTGAGTACCAAGCTCTAGGAGCTTGTTTTAGTCCATAAAGTGCCTTCTTCAATCTGCATACATAGTCTGGTTTATCAGTTAAGTTGAATCCCTCTAGCTGCTCAATATAAACCTCTTCTTCCAAGACACCATTTAGAAAGGTTGATTTAACATCCATCTGATATACTTTGAAGTTTTTGAAACTTGAGAAGGCTAAGAACATTCTTATAGCTTCAAGTCATGCAACTGGAGCAAATGTCTCATCAAAATCAATTCCCTCAACCTGTGCATAACCTTTGCATACTAATCTTGCTTTGTTTTTGACTACCTGACCATCTTCATTTAACTTGTTTCTGAATACCCATTTAGTGCCAATCACATTCTTACCTTTTGGTCATGGGACAAGTTCCCAAGTCTTACTTTTCTCTATCTGATCTAGTTCCTCATTCATTGCCTTAATCCAAAACTCATCTTCACTTGCCTCATTGAAGTCTTTTGGCTCAATTTTAGATAACAAAGAGAAATTTGCTTGTTGATTTGATGCTATTACCCTTCTCCTTGTCTATCTCTCATCTGGATTCCCAATGATTAGATCCCTTGGATGATTTTTCTATACATACCTGGATGGAGTCTTAGGAAAAAGTCTTTGTGTTTCTTCTTCTTCTTCTTCTGATTCTTCACGTAACTCTTCTTGACAACTTTCATCTTCCTGATACACAATTTCTTGAACTGGTTCTCTTGACCCTATCTTCTCATCAACTATTACATTTATACTTTCTATAATAGTACGTGTCCTTTTTTTATAGCATCTATAGGCTTTGCTCTTAGTGGAATAACCAAGAAAAATACCCTCATCACATCTTGAGTCAAACTTACCCAAGTTTTTCTCTTCCCATCTTATGTAACATTTGCTTCCAAAAATTCTAAAATATTTCATAGTGGTTGGTCTTCCTTTCCAAAGCTCATATGGAGTTTTGTGATGATTTACTCTTATTTGAGCTCTATTGATGATATACATTATTGTATTAACTGCATCCCTCCAAAAACCATCTGAAACCTTGGATTCATTTAACATAGCTCTAGCCATATTTTCAATAGTCCTATTCTTCCTTTCAACTACTCCATTTTGTTGAGGAGTTCTTGTAGTTGAGTATTCTCTTTTGATCCCATGTTGTTCACAAAATTCTATGAATTCATTTGAGGTAAATTCTCCTCCTCTATCTGATCTCAAACACTTAATCCTCTTACCTATTTTATTTTCAACTAATTCTTTAAATACCTTGAACTTATCAAGTGCTTCTAACTTTTCTTTCAAGAAAGCTACCCAAATCATTCTAGAGTAATCATCTATAAATAATATGAAGTAACTTTCACCTAGAATACTCTTTGTCCTAGTAGGACCACATAGATCAGTATGTATTAGTTTCAATGGCTCAGATGACATAAATCCTTTTGATTTGAAACTTGTTCTAGTTTGCTTTCCATGCTGACATGGTGCACAAATTGTGTTTTGTGGCCTTTTTAGCTTGGGTAAATCTCTGATAGCCTATTTATTGCTTATATTCACTATGTTGTCAAAATTCAAATGACCCATTCTTCTATGCCACAACCAACTCTCATCTTCTTGTGATAGAAAACACTTTTCTCCTTTAATATCACTTAGCATGTAGAGGTTGTTTGTAGTTCTACTTGCATTTGCAATGAGTTTTCTAGTTTTAGACTTTCTGATTTCACATCTATTTGGATGAAATGTAACCATGTGCCCTTGATCACAAAGTTGGCTCACACTTAGTAGATTGTGCCTCAACCCCTTGACATACAATACATTCTCTATTTTTGTTTTCCCATTATCTAAACTCAGAGTTCCTTTTCCACAAATTTTTGTTGATCCATTATCACCAAATCTTACTGATCCTCCATCAGTTTCTTTGAGTACAAGAAATTTAATTTTATCTCATATCATATGACTAGAACATCCACTATCAAGAAACCATTGTTTTCCCTTATCTTGAACATGAAGAGTTGTTTGTACTAACATTGATCTAACTTTCTCATGCCCTTTTCTCTCTTTCCTAATTGTTGAAGTTGTATTCTTTTTACTTGACTCAAGAAATACCATTTTGCACCATCTAGCCTTGTGCCCAAAATTATTGCATTTATAACATATGACATCATCATTCATAAGAGGTGCAAAAGAATTGAAATTTCTATTAACATCATTTTTCACATAACCAGTGCAATGTACAACTCTATGACCATATTTGTTACATGAAAAGCAATAGCCATGGAAGAGATTATGTAACCTGTTTGAATGCCTTGGAAAATATGGTCGAGTGCTTCTCCTTTTGTTGTTCTTGTGATTAACTCTCATCCATGGTTCTTCTTTGCCTTCTTATTTCCTGATGTCTTTTCCTTCCAAAGTATGAGTCATGAGCTTATCTTTGTTTGATGTCTCTATTTCTTGAAAGCTTGACTCCTCTTTCTATTTCCCTAACTTTATATCTTGTCGTAACTTGGTCTTTTCAACTTCATTCCTTAGAGAGACAATTTTTGCTTCCAATATTTCACACTCTGTTTCCCTTGCTCTTAATAGATCTATCATATCCTGTTCAATTTTCTTTCCTTCTTCTACCTTTATCTTGAGTTCTGTGAGACTCTGTAGAAGTTCCATCTTTGCTTCTTCATCCTCTTGAATTTGATCCTTCAAACTTGAGTTCTTCTTTCTAACCTTTTCCAAGTTCCTGAGAGCAGCAAAGAATTCCTCTTTTATGTCAAACATGGTCTCTTCTTCATTCTCTGAAGTCATGTGTGTTCCTGATGGATCTTCCTCCAAGTTGTTAGTCTTTTCATGGAGAGACCCACTCTGATACCAATTGAAGAACATGAGCTTATACTGAGAGGGGGGTGAATAGTATAAGATAAAACTTTTTCTTTTCAATCCATATGATAACATCAACAATATTAAAGTAGTAAACATTACACAAAGCATCACACACATGAGAGACATGATTTAACGTGGTTCACCCAATGTGGGCTACTCCACGGAGAAAATATTTCACTAAAATTTTCTCAATAAATATTTTGGGAATCCTTCCCTATTACAATGTTTATGGACCTCTATCCAAAGGAGACACCAATCCCCTAATCAAGTTCATGGACACCAATCCATAGGAGAACTCCTTCTCCTCTACTCTGGCTGGTGATCTTCTAGAAGACTACTACCTCCACTACACTGGCTTGTGGATCTCTCTCCACTAAAGACCTTTGTCCTCACTCAAAAGACCTCTATCCTCACTACCCTAGCTAATGGATCTCTATCCACTAGAGACTATTATCCTCTACTCTATCACCTCCAAATCCTACTCTAAACTCTATTCAATATCTATCTCAAATATATACTAAACACTATCCTCTACTCTATCAACTCTACTCACAAATCTATCTCTACTCTAGCACAAATCTACTCTCAAATATACACCAAAATCTATCCTCAAATATATCTCTACTCTAGCACAAACCTACTCACAAATATATACTCAAATCTATCCTCAAGCCTTAACACAAAGCTTGATCAAATCACAAACCAACTCTACTCATATTTACCCAAAACCTTAACACAAGGTTTGAACAAATGAATCAACTCTACTCTCAAGTCTTCACAAACTTCTACATCTATTTCCTTAAAATTTCACAAAATCTCATTAAAATAATTTTAGAAAACACAACTTAATTCTCTTTCAGAAAACCTCTTCAATACCACAAACAAGTTTCACTCAGAATCTTGTTTAACCATAGAAACATATAGAGAATGATTAAAGACTCAATATGTTTCACACTCACAAAACACTCAATCACTTTCAAATTCTCTTTCAAATCAATTCAAAAATAAAGTATAATTTGATTCACAAAACTTGAACTATCACTCCAATACTTTCAATCAATAATGCTCAACCAACTTCACTCAACCATTCAATGAAACACAACTTGCTTACAAACCCTAACCAAGTGTTTCACATAACAATGATACTCATGATATTTCAACATCCACAAATCATGCACATGAAAACTCACTCAAACATTTCCAACAATGCTTATCAAACAATCCTTTTCACTCCAACTTTGCATTTCACAACATTCAATCCAACAATATTTCACTCATAAGGAAGATGTGCCCATACCTTTTATTTTGATGGAGATATATCTTCAAAACCTGTCTCAATCACAATCAAATCCTCTTTACCAATTTCAAGGTTAGATAGCAACAATCTATCTCAAAATCTCCACTCAAATATTTCCCTCAATAATTATTTCACCATACAAAAATATCAAGTCTCAAGTACACCTTATAATCTCCAAACTTCACAAAAATAATATTCAATTCATAAACAATCAAACTCCTTTGATAACACTTTATAAACCCAATATTCACACTTAGAAAAATAAAAATTAATTCCTTTTTTTAACACTTTTAACTCCAATATTCACACAATAACATTCAACACAATTAATTTCCTTTCTAACACCTTATATCTCCAATATTTATTTATAATGCTAATTAAAAATTAAAATATCAAACAACCTTATGACTCCCTATCTTTCACTTTAGCAAAAATTAATCACTTGGCCTTAGGCACCTTCACAACTATCACGTGGCCCCCTAGCGCTATTCACACCTTGGCAAAAATTAAATCGAGCGCTTACCTTATGCAATGGCCCACATCAAAAAATTTACACCCACAATGAATGCACCCAAACTCGAACCCGAAACCTACCACCACCGTAGCGCCCTAGCCCAAGGCTAGGCTACCATTGGGCTACACACCCAACACAAAACCTAAGGTGCATGATGCACCCTTTATCCTTTGCTTTCAATGATTTCCAAAATAATCAAAAACTCTTACTATGCTCAAAATGAAGGGGATGCGAATCGAACCCCTAACCTACCTTGCACGAATGCCTTAACCAACCATCGATCACCGCTTGCGCTACCAAGCGCTTTGGGAAATATTTTGTGCTCCACTTGGATTTATCACTAAGCCTGCCCTCTTAAATTTAACACATGCGAATTCCTTTCTCTTCTCTTAAGCAACGCACAAATTTCTTTTTGCTTTGGGCATACGAATTGCATGGATGATTTTAAATAAAAATCATTGCCCCTTTTATACCTTTTTCTTTGCACTCCAACATGTCGGCATTTCCAATTCAAATTTTAATTCGAATTTTAAACTTAAACTTTTGGCACCTTTATTATTTATTTAAATTAAAATTTTAACCTATGGTTAAAATATTTTAATTTAAATAAATTAAATAATAACCTTTAAAATCTGCCAAATGGGTCTTTTGAAGGATTTATTTTTTAATGACTCCTTGGACCTCATTTTTCTTCACCTCAACCTTTTGCCCGGAATATTATAATATTATTATTTCCTTTTAAACTTGCTTCTCCTTCCTTGGGTCTTCAATATTTTAGGCCTCTTTAGGCATATAATATTTAAAATAAATATTATATCCTATTCCTTTTAACCTCTTCCTTACCTTTTGGAAAAACCACCTGATGACATTAATGATGATGAAACTTGGACATCAACCTCTTGACATCAATGACAACAAAACTTGCTCAAATTTCCAACACCGACCTACCATTTTTAAATAGGTATATCGTGTGGGTATAAAAATCCAATCATATATTAGTATTTAGCCTTCACCTTCTAACTTTATATGCATCTAGTGAAGAATTCAATTATGTCTTTCTTCATCCTTGTCCAATAGAAGGTCTTTTTCATGTTCTCCCTCATTTTGATCATTCTAGGATGAGCCAAATAAGGATATTTATGAACTTCCTATATAATATTCCTCCTTAAGTCACCATATTTAGGTATGATGATCCTATCCTTGAAGCATAAGAGTCCATATTTAATATTATAATCCTTATTTTCTTCAGGATTCCTTACCATTTTTACCTGGATATCATTGCAAAATCGATCCTGGGTTTGCATCTCTCTGACTTGGTCCATAAAATCTACATGGTTATGGGTTAAATCAGTTATATGCCTTCATCTACTCAGGGCATATATGAATTTGTTCTCTTTACCTTTGATATTTTCTATACCAAAGTCATATTCTGCTAAGAATTCAATCCATCATCTTTATCTTGCACTCCAACATATCGACATTTTCAATTCAAATTTTAATTCGAATTTTAAACTTAAATTTTGGCACCTTTATTTACCTATGGTTAAAATATTTTAATTTAAATAAATTAAATAATAACCTTTACAATCTACCAAATGGGTCTTTTGAAGGAATTATTTCTTAATGACTCCTTGGACCTCATTTTTCTTCACTTCAACCTTTAGCCTAGAATATTATAATATTATTATTTCCTTTTAAACCTGCTTCTCCTTCCTTGGGTCTTCAATATTTTAGGCCACTTTAGGCATATAATATTTAAAATAAATATTATATCCTATTCCTTTAAACCTCTTCCTTGCTTTTTGGAAAAACCACCTGATGACATTAATGACGATGAAACTTGGACATCAACCTCTTGACATCAATGACAACAAAACTTACTCAAATTTCCAACAATGACCTATCGTTTTTAAATAGGTATATCATGTGGGTATAAAAATCCAATCATATATTAGTATTTAGCCTTCACCTTCTAACTTTATATGCATCTAGTGAAGAATTCAATTATGTCTTTCTTCATCCTTGTCCAATAGAAGGTCTTTTTCATGTTCTCCCTCATTTTGATCCTTCTAGGATGAGCCAAATAAGGATATTTATGAACTTATTGTATAATATTCCTCCTTAAGTCACCATATTTAGGTATGATGATCCTATCCTTGAAGCATAAGAGACCATATTTACTATTATAATTGATGAGCACCAGAAATGCTCATATTTTGTACATATTTCTTTGATCAATATGCGGTTGTATAATAAGGATTGCGTACTTTTATGAATGATTATATAGATATTTGATATAATTATGCGTGTTATCTAATTTGTGTGTTTTTAGTATGTTTTGTGGAATTGCAGTTGATTTAGTTAGATTTGGAACGGTCGAGGTCCTTTTGATGGACCTGGCACTTTATTTCATCGGGGGTCAATGTAGAGAACATAGGCGCCTCCTTGCAACCGGAAGGCGCCAAGGGAACAAGCGCCTCCCTGCAATCGGAAGGTGCCAAACCAAAGACGAGCGCCTCCCTACAGTCGAAAGGCGCCAACTGAATACGAGCGCCTCCCTGCAGTCGGAAGGCGCCAACTGAATGCGAGCGCCTCCCTACAGTCGAAAGGCGCCAACTGAATGCGAGCGCCTCCCTACAGTCAGAAGGCGCCAACTAAATGCGAGCGCCTCCCAACGAAAGGCGCCAACCAAAGACAAGCGCCTCCCCATAGTCAAAGGTGCTAACAGAAGGCAAGCACCTCCCTGCAGTCGAAAGGCGCTAATAGAAGGCAAGCACCTCCCTACAACTAGAAGGCATCGCGATAACAAGGTACCTTCCTCATAAGGAAGGCACCACTGATTCTTTGCCCATTGACCAGATTTGAATGACGTGGACGGCAGTAGTGGTGCAGTTCTAGCTCTACATCATGCAGAGCTAAATTGGAGATAGCACCAATGTATCAAAATGTCTTACTGATGCCAGGCAAAGCATGAACCAAAATGAACATGCCACCATCAAAATAGAATGCCAGACGTCGATTGCATTCGCCAGACTATTCTAATTTAGTCTAGGAAGAATCGACTATTGTAACCACTTCTATAACAGAAGTTCTACGGGTGTGTTATATAAACACACGTAGATCATTCTAAGAATATATAGAAATAATTAATAAAGATCCATTTAGAGTTACAGAAGATAGATTGTAATACGTTGATAAATATATTACAGTTCCAGAAGTTCTAAAGCGCGTGTTCGATCGGGAAGAAGCTGCTGGAGCCTAGGCCCACTCCAAGCCAGTATTTCTTCCCCATTTCCTTTTTGTTTATTTATTTTAATTAGTTTATTGCTTTCATAAGAATGTTCATTAGTTTGCTAGTTCCAGTATTTGCAGTAGATTTATTTTTAGGAATGTGTACATGATTTATTTTTGTAGATTTAATTATGTTCTTCTTACGTAATTTATTGAGGAGTGCGGGAATGATTGACAACCATTTCAAGAACACCCCCCAAATGTAGGATTAGCAGATTCACCTCCAGTGGTATTGTAGTAACCTAATTTTGACTCTTCGCAAGTTTACGAAGCTCCCTGGGTTGATAATTAAATGCACGGGCATGTGACAAAAATAGGAAACCATTCACCTTGTTTGGCCCGCAACATTTTGGCACCGTTGTCGAGGAAGCGTCTTAATTAGATTACTTACAATACCCTGAAACCTTCCATCTGACCTTGTATGAGTTCTTCGAGAAGAAGAGGACCTGACGGTCGCTTTATAAGAACTAATCCATCAGGACCTGAGTCAGTCGAGCATTTTGGATTTGAGTTAGACTCGCTCGACCTACCAGCGGTCCATTGGAGTGAGGAACCGCACTTTGTGCAAAGTGCCGCCTCATCCCATCAACAAGGGGATGAACGAATCATCATAAATCCCCTATTTAATAGGACTCCTCTAGAGGAAGCCCTATTGTGGAAGGCTATGGAGGATCAGACGATCTCGCCAGACAACCTTAGAGCATTGACTCAAAAAGTTTTAAATGATCGGAAGGCCATAAACGCTGCATTAGAAACCACATTTCCTAAAAAAATGGTAGATAACGATGAAGTCTCATCTGGCTTTAGTTTCCCAATAGAGGAGGGAGTAGGAGATACCAAAATGAAAAACATATCCCCTGCTCACCTTTCGTCCTTCAGAGGACACCCGAATGAGGACCCTGACCTATTTTTATTCAAGTTTGATGTTTTGTGCAGGTCTGTGGATTACAAATCAAACACATAGAAGTTGAAATTATTTCCTTCTACATTAGATGATGCAGCTCTACGATGGTTCATCGGTCTAGGAGACAAACACATCACCACCAGGACCGAGATGAAGAAGCTCTTTCTAGAGCAATATCAAGATTTTGGGAGAGCAAGAGACTCCAGGGAGGAGGTCCTGAGCATGACACAAAGAGAAGATGAGTCTCTCGAGGAGTATTGGGAGAGATTCAACTTTAATCTTCAATGGTCCCCTCACTCGAAGCTATCTGATAAGTCCCTCAAAAGCATCTTCTTGAGGGGACTTACCAATGAGTCACTGGAGGCTCTCAACATGATCTCTGGAGGTGATGTCTATCAGCATGCTATGGATGACATCCAAAAATTATGCTGGAACTACTCGAGAAGGTGAGGCAAAATCATCGCCAGGACCATGAAGGCGACTGCTTCAGTCACCAAAATAGAAATAGGCAACATCTTTGGAGGATTTGAAGAGTGAAATGCTCTCATCTCTAGCTATGCAGATGGATACGCTACTTGTTAGAAAAGAAGAAACAAGAAAATGATGCAGCATTAGCCTATTTCTGCCCAAAATGTAGAGGAAGGCATGCAAAGAATGCATGTCCAGAAAACAAGGTCAGAGTATGCATAGTTTGTAGGCTGAATCATAAAACTCGATTGTGCCCACAACTGCCCAGTAACCAGGAAGCGGTTGAGAGCACGGAGGCCTACTTCATAGGCAATAGGAAGAGTTGGCCATAGCCCCCATGGGGAATATACCAACCGGAATGCCATCATATGGGGGAGGGCCATACATGCACCAAGGACCCCCTCAACCACCTAATATGGGGTGGTGGGGACCATCACCCTGGACTAACGCACCCCCAGTAGCATTTCTGAATCAGCAGCCATGGATGCCATATCCATATCCTGGGCAGTAGTGGAGAGGCCACAATGCATGGAATCAGACTCCATAGAGTGCAGCGCCTGCTCACATCCAACAGAACTTACCAGCATTGCCAGCAGTGAGACCTACGCAGCTACCAGCACAACCGACAGCAAACCCGAACAATAGAGTAAATCAGTCGGCATACAACGTAGAAGGTGAGATGTATCATATGTACAATATTCAGCTTAGATCGGGTAGGCGGCTAGGAGTAGAGACATCGCCTCCGGTAGAAGAGGAGGAAGAAATAGTAGAGACACCTCCACTGGTAGAAGAGGAGGAAGAAATAGAGGAGACACCTCTGGTAGAAGAGGGAAAAGCACTTGAGAGAGCGGAGGCTCCATTTCCTAGCCGGTTGTAGGAACAAAGAAAAACAACACAGCCAAAATTTGACATCTTGTCGAGCTTGAAGAATCTCATGGTGACAATCCCATTATTTCAAGCAATTCGAGATGTCCCCATTTACACCAAGGCAATTAGAGAAATGTGTCTAAGGAGACCGGGATGAAAAGCTACCCAGACTATCAACGTCGTGGGTAAACTGGTAGATCTAATGATGGGTGGAACACGTCATCCGAAGTATGCAGATCCAGGCAGCCCAGTGCTGACCATAAAAATTGGAGGACATTCCCTGTCCAACACATTGGTTGACCTCGGGGCAGCCATCAATGTGATGCCTCAAGAGACCATGCAGAGGCTGCAGCTCACGAACCTGAAGCCAACCATGATAGTGCTATAGTTAGCCGATCGATCAACCGTGTCATTGGAAGGGATGTTGGAAGATGTGATCGTAATAGTCAGTGCATGGGAATATCCAGCCAATTTTTTAGTTTTGCAAACCAAGACCAGGCTAGGCGGTTACCCGCTCATTTTGGGGAGGCCATGGCTGGCAACAGCTGATGCTTACATCAGCTATCGGGATGGGCTAATGACCATCTCCAATGGGCAAAACATCAAAAGGCTGACCATTTCATCGCCAACTCAGTCTATGGACTCGGTAGAAGAACCCGGGATCATCGAGCATGGAACTACGGAGTTGTCCATAATCCAGCCGGTGATGACCTTGGAGGAGGTGGCAGAAGAGGATGAGGATGGTGCTATCATGGAGTTTCTCCATGGAGAATCGTCCACCCCCACACCTGGATCGTCGTTGATTGGCGCCCAAGATCAGCACATCCAACAAATACACGTTGGGCCAGGGAGGATATTAAACGTCAACAACAGGTTGATGCCCACACAGCTAGAAAAATTGGAAGAGCTTATGGTAAAACACCAGCAAGCATTTGCATGGGACTACGTAGATATGCATGGCATCAGCCCAAAAATATGTACCCATCAAATTTATTTAGATGACCAGGCAACTCCTAGTCGGTAGCCACGAGAGAAGGATGAACCCGACAATGAAAGACATTGTCAGAGAAGAACTGCACAAACTTATGGCTATCGAATTCATATATCCAATTTTTGATAGTGAATGGGTATCACCATTAGTGGTGGTCCCCAAAAAGAATGGGAAATGGTGGATCTGCGTGGACTACCGGGCGTTGAACAAGGTGACTAAGAAAGACCACTTCCCGCTCCCGTTCATCGATCGGGTCTTGGACACACTCTCGGGAAGAAAATACTTCTCCTTTTTGGATGGTTTTAGTGGTTACAACCAGATCCAGATAGGGGAAGAAGATCAAGATAAAACAACGTTCACCTATCCATGGGGAACGTTTGCCTATAAGGTATTGCCTTTTGGACTGTGCAACGCATCGGCCACCTTTCAAAGGGTGGTGCTTAGCATATTCTATGATATGATAGGAGATGGGGTGGAAGTATACATGGATGACTTCACCGCCTATGGAGAAACCTTCGAGGAGGCAATGACAAATCTGGAAAGAGTGCTCGACAGGAGCAAGGAAAATCATTTGTCCCTAAGTAATGAAAAATGTTTTATGATGATGCGGGAAGGCATCGTGTTGGGACACCACCTCTCTGTGGAAGGAATAAAAGTAGACAAGAGGAAGATCGAGGTCATCAGAGACCTACCTAGCCCCAGAACGTAGAAGGAGGTAAGAAGTTTCCTTGGATCAGTCGGGTACTACCGATGATTTATCATCAAATTTAGTAAGATTGCCAAACCACTGCACACCCTACTTTCTAAGGACGTAGAGTTCAATTGGATGGGAGATTGTGAAGAAGCATTCCAATTACTGAAAGAAAAATTGATATCTGCATCGGTCTTGAGAGGACCGAATTGGGCCATACCATTCCATATTTATTGTGATGCATCTAACGGTGCGATCGGAGCAGTCCTCGAGCAGAAAGATGATGAAGAATTTTATGCCATCTATTATGTCAGTAAAAACTTGGCGGGAGCAGAGCTCAACTATACAGTGATAGAAAAAGAATTCCTCGTAGTTGTCCATGCAATAAACAAATTCTGCCACTATATAACGGGATACAAGGTCTTCATCCATACGGACCACGTGGCTATCAGGTATCTGATGAGCAAGCCGGCCATTGGTGGCAGAATTATCAGATGGCTATTGCTATTGTAGGAATTCGACATCACTATAGTCGATAAACCGAGGCAAGGACAACGTCGTGGCAGATTTTCTATCCAGATTGATACCAGCGAGATCATCAAGCAGTGGAAGATCAGTTTTTGGATGAACATCTATTCGCTATTAGTGAACAAACTCCGTGGTATGCAGACATAGCCAATTACTTGGCCATCGGAAGGACCTCACCTGCTCTCTCCTATCGAGAAAAGTAGGCGGTCATAGAGAAGAGTGCATCATTCCTTTGGATGGATGGTCTCCTATTTAAAATAGGATGGGACCAAATTATAAGAAGATGCATAGCAGAACAGGAGTTTTCAGAAGTGCTCAAGGCATGTCATGATGAGCCATGCGGAGGACACTTTGTAGGGAAATGAACTGCCTACAAAATCCTGTAGGCTGGGTATTTTTGGCCCACTCTATTCAAGGACGCGACAGCGTATACCAGCAAGTGTGATGAGTGCCAGAGGATGGGTAGACCAACCCATCGAGATGAAATGCCCCTGCAGCCCTAGGTACACCTGGAACCTTTCGATAAATGGGGCATGGACTTCGTGGGACCATTTAATCCACCTTCGATGGGAAGGAGGTTTATTATGGTCTGCATGGATTACGTCACCAAATGGGTGGAAGTGCGAGCATTAAGGGACTCAAAGGAAAGAACGGTCATCGATTTCTTATTTGCCCATATTTTCACATGATTTGGGGTTCCTCGGGAGATAACAATAGACCAAGGGCCCCAATTCACCTCCAAATTGATTGAGGAGTTGATGGAGCAGTATAGAGTTTGGCACAATAAAACCATGCCCTACCATCCGTAGGCGAACGGGCAAGTAGAAGTGACAAACAAGGAGATAGAAAACATCCTGACCAAAACCGTGCAGCAACACAAGAAATATTGGGCCACACGGTTGTCGGAGGCGGTTTGGGCATACAACACCACGTGGAAATCCACCACAGGATGCACACCTTTCCAAGCTGGTCTATGGAAAAAATGTGATGATGCCCATCGAGTTCAAAATCAAAACTACGAGGATGGCTTCAGAATTAAATTTGAGCTTGGATGAAGCTCAAAAATAGAGGATTCGCCGGCTAGATCAGTTGGATGAAATCGATTGGATGCTTTGTAGAGGACAGAGATTATATAGAAGCAGAGAAAGAAGTGGCATGATAACCACATCAAGCTGAAGAAGTTCCAGGTAGGGGAATGGGTACTGTTGTATGATTCTCGATTCCAGGAAAGGAAGGGCAAACTTATGCGAGAGGTGGATGGGGCCGTATGAGGTGGCAGAGCTCATTAGGAATGGGGCGGTGCGCGTTAAGACAATTGATGGTAGCAACACCATGTTCACAGTCAATGGCCATCGACTACGCCCCTATAATACGTCCAAAACGTTACAGGTGGAATCCAGAGTAGGCATGGGGGAGACCCCATCTTGCTAGATCTGGACCGAACTCTCACAGGTGAAATGGTGGGCACGAAAGTGCTCACCCAAAATTTTTAGTTAATATAGTTTTTTTTGTAATGTGTGTTTTTGCAGGGACGACGCCCGCATGCAAGCTACAGGCATCCTAATCCGGGGCCTAACAGGCATGGAACGCGTCTAACTGCCTTTATTTTCCTTTCTTTTTTGGTTGCTTTTTGTAGGTGGAGGACTTGACAGCACGAGGGATAGGTATTTGGGAAACCAGGCCTGATTCGGCTCAACATTCTGACACCGGCTCGTAGGTAGAATCTGGGCAGCATGAAAAACTAGGAAGGCTTGATCACCCTTTTTCCAGTCAAATCGCCATCTAGAAGAAGGTGCCTTACTGCATCCAGAAGGTGCCAAGTCCAGAAGAAGGTGCCTTACTACACCCGAAAGGTGCCAAGTCAGAAGAAGGCACCTTACTACATCCAAGAAGGCACCAAGTCCAGAAGAAGGTGCCTTACTACATCCAAAGGTGCCAAGTCCACAAGAAGGTGCCTTACTACACCCGAAAGGTGCCCATCCAGAAGAAGGCACCTTACTGCATCCGAAAGGCGCCAAATCGGAAGACAACGCCTTCCATCCATTCAAAAGTTCTAAAAAAAAAAAAATATATACATATGTAGGCGCCTTCCATGGCAGGAAGGCACCAAGTCTTAAAAAAAAAAAAGCCAGCCGAATACGCCTTCCAACATCAAGAAGGCGCATTCATCCAGCTTCCAAGACACCTTCCAACATCAGGAAGGCGCATTCATCCAGTCGAATACGCCTTCCAACATTAGGAAGGCACATTCATCAAGACGAACGCCTTCCAACATCGAGAAGGCATGAACCAGAAGGAGGCGCCTCCCACATTGGGAAGATGCATGTAGGCAAAAGTGCCTCCCACCAATCAGAGGCACCTCGTAGCATCGAAAGGCGCATTCATTCGAAGAAGAGCATCGACAACGTCGGAAAGGCGCTACAAGGACACCATCCACATGGGGAAGGTACCAAAGAATGCCTCCCACGTGCAACATTTACATCTATCGGATGCCTCGAGCGGAATGAAGCATCGCACGAATGAGCGACATCAAAGGACCATACCCCTCCCTCATGTCACAAGTCAGCAAATCAGTGGCTACCATGACAATTGGAATGACGAATCAGGTACACGCATACTAAATCAAATCATTTATATAATTATTTATAAATACGCAGTACCAAAAAAGATACCATCATCATAGAGATCGTATCCCCCCATAGCCAGAATCACATGCCAATGATAGGGCATCTTCCATAACTACTAGGGTTAGGCATATTTTCTATAAGAAGGTGCCTTCCTGAAGAAGGAAGGACAGAAAAATATATACAGTAGCAGAAGGCGCCATGGGAGGAAGGTCCAAGAACCACGTGATCAAGAAGAATGAACCCAGTGATACTGATGGGATCAGAGGGGCAGTGAAGACCCAATTCGAAGGCGAGGGGTGGCTCGAATACTGCACCCTGGTCAGTCAGGGCCAGGACGTGGAGGCAGCTAGAGAATTCATCGCCTCTTTGAGGGGCGATGCGGCCCAAGTACGAGGGGTGGAAATTCTAGTCACCCCTGAGTTCATCTCACAGGCGACTGGATTGCCTCTCACGGGGGAATGTACATACAAGGGCGGAGTGTTAAAACTATACGCCGAAATACTACTACCGGGAGGAAATGTGTAGATAGACAGGGAGGGGTTACTCAAAAATAGTCTCCCCATGAATATGCGGAAGATGTTCGAGCAGATTGCTCGATTCTTCACATGCACAGGGAAGTATACCCATCTGCACATTAATCATGTGCACTTCCTCAATCACCTAGTGCATGGGAGGAAATTAAATATACCTTTCTACCTGGTGAATGCTCTGAAAGATGAAGTGGCTCGATACCAGAAGGGGGCACCGTCCGCCTTAGCCCACCATGGGCTGATATCGGCATTGGTCCACCATGCAGAAGCACAAGGACAGAACCACGATGCAGAGGGAGATGGTGGCCAAATAGAGCAACACAATGCGGTTGTCGAATTAGGGCAAGATGAAGCATCCCCTATAGAGGAGATAACAAACATCGGGCAATTGGCATTGCCCTATTTTCTAGGAGGAGCAGAGCAGTCATCGGTGCCCGAAGACATAGAGGACAGAGGGCATTCCCTAGTGCCCGAGTATGAGGAGGAAGGAGCGCCACTCGCTGGTGGTGAGGATGAACCAATCCCTAGGAGGAAACGTCTACGGTGATTCCTCTCGATAGAGGAAGGACAGAGTGACCCGGAGATAGACGTTGCCGCCCAAACCCTCCGAGAATTAATGAACCGGAGCCCACGGAATGAAGGAACTTTTGGGAGTAACGACCAGATCGATGCGGCCTTGGAGGAGGTGCTCGAATGGCAAACCGATTGCTGGATGGCACAACAGATTCTAGAAGATTGCCAGAACTAGCATAAAAGGGAATTGGAGGAAAGAGATAGATGAATTGCTCAGCTCGAGCAGCTGGTCCAGCAGTTGCAGGAGGAAAATCAAATGCTCCAGGATAGAGGAACAGCAAGACAGGAGGCATCCACTCAGACTGATTGGGCAGAAGAAGTGTCGATGAACTCTCCCACATCCATCGAATGAGTATTCTCTTCAGGGGAGATTCGATCGGATGCCCGACAGAGAAGCCCGGAGGCAGGGGAGGATTCCTCTATTTTTAGGGGTGAAAAGGAAAGAAGTCCTACGATGCCCCCTATCATTGTCCTGAGTGACACAGAGCAGGACGAAGGTCTCCAGCAATAGATAAGACCAGAGGATAAGGAGGACCTCCCCAGGCCTGAAGAAGGAGAAGAGCCTGAGGGGTCGACACCAGGTAGATAGGAGAACGAAGGATCACCCCCGGAGATAGCAGCACAATCGATCCTTCGGAGTAAAGAGAAGTCCCCAAAGGAGAAAGAAGAGACCCCGGTCCGAGCCGCCACATTTTCTATAGAGGCCAAGGCAAAGAGGCCCAGGACGGCTCGACAGAAGGTGAAAGTGACCTTCGTCGAGTCAGAGGAGGATGAATGGGACATGCAGCTATTCATCGAAAGGCAAAAATATTTTGAGCAGCTACGCAATGAAATGAAAGTAGCCAAGGAGGCCAGGAAGGCATCCTCGAGGGTAAAAGGAGATTTTGGCATCTACGTCAATCCGACAGAAGACAGCCAGTTTTGGGACATCTATGGTTCATCCCGAGGGTGGCCTTCCATGATGAGGAGGTACTTGGAATGGTGGGGAGTATATGGCCCACAATTGGAGGCCGTTGCAATTGCAAAGGAGAATGCAGGGCTTACCCCTGAAGTGGCCGGATTATACAAGGCCCAAGTAGTGCCTTCCAGAGGGGATAACTCGGATATCCCTCTGGTAGTGGTCAGACCTCCAGACGTCGACCTCTGGCAAGCTACCGAAGCTGCATTTCAATCGGCAGGAACAACGTTGGCTAGACCACCACCAGTAGCGGCCAGAACAAGAAGGGGACAATTGACAGCCGTAGTTTCCCATAGGCAAAGGTGAACCACACCTTCAAATGTCGGCATGAAAAGATAGACTCGGGCCGTAGGGGCAGCCGAATCCTCCAAGAGATGGCGACGATGAAAAGTTAGAGGGCTACCTACAGCTTGGATGCCACGAGGGCGTGGCATATGTTAGGCATGGGGGGATGATGAGCACCAGAAATGCTCATATTTTGTACATATTTCTTTGATCAATATGCGGTTGTATAATAAGGATTGCATACTTTTATGAATGATTATATAGATATTTGATATAATTATGCGTGTTATCTAATTTGTGTGCTTTTAGTATGTTTTGTGGAATTGCAGTTGATTTAGTTAGATTTGGAATGGTCGAGGTCCTTTTGATGGACCTGGCACTTTATTTCATCGGGGGTCAATGTAGAGAACATAGGCGCCTCCCTACAATCGAAAGGCGCCAAGGGAACAAGCGCCTCCCTACAATCGAAAGGTGCCAAACCAAAGACGAGCGCCTCCCTACAGTCGAAAGGTGCCAACTGAATACGAGCGCCTCCCTACAGTCGAAGGCACCAACTAAATACGAGCGCCTCCCTAAAGTCGAAAGGCACCAACTGAATACGAGCGCCTCCCTACAGTCGAAAGGCACCAACTGAATGCGAGCGCCTCCTTGCAACCGAAAGGTGCCAACCAAAGACAAGCGCCTCCCCACGTCGAAAGGTGCTAATAGAAGGCAAGCGCCTCCCCACAGCCGAAAGGTGCTAATAGAAGGCAAGCGCCTCCCTACAACCAGAAGGCACCGCGATAACAAGGTACCTTCCTCATAAGGAAGGCGCCACTGATTCTTTGCCCGTTGACCAGATTTGAATGACGTGGATGGTAGCGGCTGGTGTAGTTCTAGCTCTACATCATGCAGAGCTAAATTGGAGATAGCACCAACGTATCAAAATGTCTTACTGATGCCAGGCAAAGCATGAACCAAAATGAACATGCCGCCATCAAAACAGAATGCCAGACATCGATTGCATTCGCCAGACTATTCTAATTTAGTCTAGGAAGAATCGACTATTGTAACCACTTCTATAACAGAAGTTCTATGGGTGTGTTATATAAACACATGCAGATCATTTTGAGAGATATATAGAAATAATTAATAAAGATCCATTTAGAGTTACAGAAGATAGATTGTAATACGTTGATAAATATATTACAGTTCCAGAAGTTCTAAAGCGCGTGTTCGATCGGGAAGAAGGCTGCTGGAGCCTAGGCCCACTCCAAGCCAGTATTTCTTCCCCATTTCCTTTTTGTTTATTTATTTTAATTAGTTTATTGCTTTCATAAGAATGTTCATTAGTTTGCTAGTTCCAGTATTTGCAGTAGATTTATTTTTAGGAATGTGTACATGATTTATTTATGTAGATTTAATTATGTTCTTCTTACGTAATTTATTGAGGAGTGCGGGAATGATTGACAACCATTTCAAGAACACCCCCAAATGTAGGATTAGCAGATTCACCTCCAGTGGTATTGTAGTAACCTAATTTCGACTCTTCGCAAGTTTACGAAGCTCCCTGGGTTGATAATTAAATGCACGGGCATGTGACAAAAATAGGAAACCATTCACCTTGTTTGGCCCGCAACAATAATCCTTATTTTCTTCAAGATTCCTTACCATTTTTTCCTGGATATCATTGCAAAATCGATCCTAGGTTTGCATCTCTCTGACTTGGTCCATAAAATCTACATGGTTATGGGTTAAATAAGTTATATGCCTTCATCTACTCAGGGCATATATGAATTTGTTCTCTTTACCTTTGATATATTCTATACCAAAGTCATATTCTACTAAGAATTCGATCCATCATCTTTATCTTGCATTCAAAAATGGTTGAGTGAAGATATACTTCAAACTTTGATGGTCGGTTCTAAGCTCAAATGTTTTACCCAACAAATAATGTCACCACATCTTAAGGGAATGGACAACTACTACCAATTCTAAGTTATGCGTAGCATAATTTACTGTATGTTTTTTGAGTTTCCTTGAATCATACACTACTATTATTTCCCCTTGGGATAGAACTCCTCCCAATCCTTCTAATGAGGCATTTGTACATACTAAATTTTTTTATTGTGGGTCTGGAATTTTTAGAATAGGTGTGGTGGTGAGTTTCTATTTTAATAACTCAAATGCTACCTCACACTTATCTATCCATTTAAATTATTTTCCCTTCCTCTAAATATTGGTTATCGAGTAGGCAATTTTAGAGTAATCCTTCACAAAGCATCTATAATATCCCATGATGCCCATAAAAATTTGTACTTAAGTCACATTGGTGGGTCGTGGCCAACTCACAATGGCCTCAATTTTCTTTGGGTCTATTACTATTCCATTAGAAAAATAATATTCCCAAGATATTATACCTTAAGGGACATAGAAGTCACATTTCGAGAGGTTACCATAAATTTGGTTTTCTCTTAATAGATCAAGCACTATCCTTATGTGCTTATCATGCTCTTCCTTTTTCTTGGAATATATTAGAATGTCATCTAAAAATATCAAGATAAACTGATCTAATTATCTTCTAAACATATTGCTCATTAGATTCATAAAGGCCATTGGTGCATTAGACAACCCAAATGGTAGCACTATAAATTCATAGTGCCCATATCGAGTCTTGAAGGTATTTTTATGAGTATCTTCCTCCCAAATTCTCAATTGATGATATTGATTTTAAGTCAATTTTGGAGAATATGGTTGCCCCTTTCAATTGGTCAAACAAATCCTCTATTTTGGGCAAGGGATATCTATTCTTGATGGTTGCTTTATTCAACATTCTATAGTTGATACATAATCTCAGCGATCCATCTTCTTCTTTACAAAGAGAACAGGTGCACCCCATGGTGACACACTAGGTTTTATCAACCCTTTTTCTAACAACCCCTAGAGTTGTACCTTTAACTCCTACATCTCTATAGAATTCATCCTATATGGGGTTCTATGTATTAGCTATTTTAATGGCATTAGTTCTATAGTGAAATAAAATTCCTTTTTTTGTGGTAATCTAGGAAAATATTTAAGAAATACATCCTTATATTCCTACAAGATTGGGTGTTTACCAAACACCTCTTCCTTTTTATTTGTCTCTACTTCATTAAACTTGACCACAAAAATCAATCCACCCTTTTTCATGATCTTATTTAGTTTCATTGTTGATTATAAATGAGGTCTAAATGAATATTATTCACTATTAATTCATATTCTTTATTTACCACTATCAGTGTAATCAATCCATATTTCATGGAAATTGATTATAGCCTCTTTGATTTTCAACCAATACATCCCTAAAGTATCATCAAATGCATGGAGAGGAGCTACATATAGGTGCCATTCAGTGGAAAAATTGGATAGGATGACTTATACATTAGGATAACATTGATCCACAAAGTAGGTTTATCCATAACCATGCTCTACCTTCCACCCATATGCCAATAATCCTAGCTTTTTTGGTATATCCCTGACTAAACTAGAATAAATAAAACTGTCTATGGCTCTGCTATCTAACAAATTCTTATCATAAAATCATACCTTTCAGATGTAATAGTGTAGTTTTTCTATTTGTATTTGCATAGATTTTGTGGTTTTGTTTGTCATATCATTTATTAATTCCTATTTTTTATGGATATATGTTGGTATAGTGAGGACCTCCATAGGTATAACATCTTATCTTGGAAAAATTGTTTCTTGCCTTGTCTTTCTCATGAATCTTAGTAATGATTTCCAGTATTAAATTATGTTGGTCTAATTGATCTTGTGGTTTCCTTACTGTGGTCTCTAACTAAGTCATTTTCCTATGCAGTTGTTGGAGTAGGGGCATCTCATAGAGCATACCCTCATCAGGGTCTTTGCTGGAGCCTTTGGCCCTTTCAAAATATCAACAAGATATTTATCTCCCTCTCCTTTTCCTTGGTATCATAATTCATGGCTATTCAAGTGCCTCATATTAGGTTTTGGTCCATATACCTCCATTAGTTTATTTTATCCTTCAAAAAAAACCAAGAACTATCATTAATCATTCAAGAGTACCACCTGGTGCACCTAATTTCAATGAGATGCCTTACTAATAGTAAGATCCATATTTTGATTAATGGTTTGGTTTATTTTCTATAAATCACCACTCCCATAGGAATATTTCATTCTTTCTAAGTTGCACATAAAATCGAATCATGGTTAGATTTTTTCCAAGGTAGAATTCTATCCCTACATTAGAGTTCATCTTTAGGAAATCTTAAAATACCTACAACCATGCTCTAATACCAACTATAATGACCCTAATTTGATCCAAAAAAATATTATTTTCAATTCATTTTAACCAAGACAATCCAAATAAATTCCACATAATATTTTACCACATTGCAAGTTTCATATGTTGCAACATCCCTCGAGTGGATAGGAGTTTCCAATTATCTCATAATATATTCTGGAGTTTACCTTGTACATTTCCCATACATCTTAAAGGACACCTTTGTGTGGTCACCCCATTTCCTTTCTCTCTTTTGAAGGACATTCTGACTACAATGTGTGGGTTAACCCTATATCATTCGCTTGAGAAAAAGGGATTCCAAATCCCATACTAGTGTTTATCATTCCTTACTAGTGTTTAGGTGTAAGCTTCTTATAGCTTATACATCTCATTTAGCATAAACTATTGTGCACCATTAATCTAACCTTTTGATAGATTAATGGAGGTGATTATCATATGGGTGGCATCTCCCTTTGGTCACCCATCATTCATTTGGGGCTACCAAAGACTACACACCAAATGACATCTCCCATAGGAATTCTCCCTCATTCTTTTAGGTCCCTATGACTATCATTTATATGATATCTCTCTCACATATGTATCTTGCTTTCTACCAGATAATCCCATCACACGAATTTAGATATAATGGAATTCTAAGCTCACCATATCTTGGAGCACACCTCAAAGATCTATTACTAAAGTGCCCATTGTAATCCTAAGGGATTATCCCATAACTTCTCCCTTAGTTATAGTCCTAACCTTAGGGATCTAGCTAGGTTAACATTCTCAAGACCTCTCAAGGAAGAATCCTAGTAATCTCGAGGTGAAACTAAGATACAACTTTATCCTTTTTATATCATTCATTCACATTTAAAAATCACAATTGCATAATCCATATTCTATTACAAGAAATATAGATATACTAAAAATCCAACATTATTTACAATATTACTATCCATCAAAGCATAATAAATAGATTCATTTCTCCTTCATTTATATTTCATAGTAATAGACCATTAAAAGTTATTAACACATCCATAATAAGATCTACAAAATATACACAAGGACACATCATGTATCCTAGGAACCCTTTTTGGGAGAAAACCCAACCTTAAAATATCCATCTTTATTTTCATAGCAAGTCTATTTGCCAACCTGACAAAGGAGTTCCATCATTTCCTCTATCATAATTTTCACTCTATCGCATACGAATCTCCATAATTCCTATGTTCTCATATTACAAGCATGTTGCAAATTCATTATACTTTACAAGAGCGAGGGAACCCCATAATTCCCTCACATCAAAATCCCATTCATTCACTAATCTACTAATACTCAAGAGTCCTTTCCTTGAGACATAGCTTACAAAAGAATATTTGTAAAACCCCATAAGTTTCTTTCCATATATTGGGCCCTATGCCCAATCCTACATTTATTTACATAAAATTATAGATTTTCTTTTCTTTTCAAAAATTATACTTACAAGATAAGTAGTTATTCACATGTTCTAAAGCATAGCAACATTATCCCAGTAAATCAAACCTTGCTATACATAGTTAAGTAAAGAATATATTTTTAGCAAAACACATCAAACATCATTAATCCTTCCCAAAACCATAATATTCTATCTCTAACAAAGGAAACATCAATTAGCCATCTAAGTTTAACTATATTGAAATAAAATCCCTTTTGCTTCTTCTTAATTAGCTTCATATGGAATATTTATATTCTATTATATAATAAGAATTTAACATTAACTTTAATCATTCATAATTTAATATTTTCCCCTACTTAATCAAAGAGGAAGCAAACAACTATAGGATATTATTTTTCCTATTAAAAACCACAAAACCTTTATAAAAAAATATCCATGTCATGTCCCATTAGAAAGGTTTATCTTTTTATCAAATACATAATAGATTTCTTGACCCTAATAGTTCTTCAAATTGATTTCAATTTGAAGCAATTACTCATAGAAAAAGAGCTCTACACATGTAGAATACAAACCTACAAATGCACAAGTTATGAAGTTACAAATGAAAAAATATTTAGAGATATCAATGATGAAGTAGATCTATCTACTCCACCATAGCACACAAGGAAAATACCCAAGTGGTACACTAGTACATTGAAAGCATCTAGAATAGATGGAATCCCAAACACTTCTTCTACAAGACCAAGAACATGAAGTATGACTCACAATTTTCAAAATATGGCTCTAATGAGTATATTTGATCCATATACTATATAGGAAGCTCTTCAATATACCACTTGGAAAATGTCATGGACATTGAATATCAAGCACTTCTTAAAAATAATACTTGAGATCTTGTTGATATTCTACCAGAGAAAAATGTTATTGTGTGAAAATGGATTTTTAAACTCAAATATAAATTATATGGAAGTGTTTATAAACATAAAGCATGGTTTTAGCAAAGGGGTATGCACAAAAGGAATACAAATTATGAATAAACCTTTGTACCTACAACAAAAATAAAATCCATTGAAATTATTTTTGCTCTAGCTACACAATTTTAAAGGAAATTTTATCAAATGTATGTGAAAAGTGTTTTTCTCCATGAAAACTTAAAATAAGAAGTTTATATGACTTAATACCTGGAAACTAAACAAAGATATGTAAATTAGTCAAATATATATATGGTCTTCTTGATCCTTTGATCTGCATAGGTATGAAATGTGTGCCCTAGAGCAAATTCAAGATTGGATGACCAAAGAATTCTTTTATATCAACCTCCAAAGAAGATTGAATCTTTGGTTCTATTTGAAAAATTAAAGACATAATAAGATAAAATAAAGAAGGTGAAATAGGATTGATTATGGGTTGTATTCAGAAAATAGCAAAGACCTTCAGCTAAATGATCATACACTATCTATTACAAGCAAAGCCTAACCTAACATATATTCACTCATCCAAAGCATATGCATCCAACATAATGAACTTCAAATTTATAGCATTCAATATTTTAAGAATTATAACTAGAATAAGTTAAACAACATTTAGCCTAAAAAACATTACTCCAGCTAAAACATAAACAAAAATACTAAATATACATAGTATAAATTTTCATTCTCATATACATTAATCATAGAATTCAAAATTCCAATTATTCCAATTGAAATTAGCCAAACAACCTTTAGCCTGATACAATTTACTTTTTTTTTCTTTTTGGCAAAAAACCCCTTATGAGTCTGCCTTGGTTTGAGAGACCACAAACATGAGGTTCTACACCATCAAAGTCACCCGGGAGTCTCACCCAGCCCTTCCCGTACCAACATAATCAATTGGATTTTGGGTTCCCAATTCAGATTTTTGGTAGGGTGGAGATTCGAACTTGGGACCTCCCTTGGAGGATTGCCGTCTCCTCTCCAACTCACCTACAACACCTGGGTAAAAAACTAATTTATAGTGGAAAATACCCCTTTTGAGGTGCCACTTTCAATAGGTTGGGCATAGGAGGAATGGAGCCTTGTCGGCCTCTACCAGCACATAAGACATTCCTAAATATACCATATATCTGTAGGATGAAGACAAGGGTAATGGAACTTGGGTCAGCCTCTACTAGCACCTAGGGCATTTACCACTACACCACAACAAGTAGATCTGACACAATTTACTTTAGCTATAACATAAGCATAAATATTGAATCTACACAATGCATATCTACATAAATTTTAAATGAAGAAAACCAAATAGCTTTGAATTGCTTAAGAGTAGCTTAGAAAACTTACCTTACAAGAAAAAAACAAACTCTGAATATCACCCTTTACAATGAGGAGCATTTCTCCTTTTATAGCTTTATCTAAGCTAAAATATAGCTAACTATTATCTACAACTATGAGTAAAAATAGATTTTGCATGGTTGAAGATGAGTTGGTACCACTCAACATCTTCCATGTCTTTTGCTAGGTATTTGTAATTTGTAGGATTATCCACTATGTGTAGTTGAGGTGACTATCACTTTCAAGCCCTAACAACCACCACATGGCTTAATCATTCCTCTCCTAATTGACCTTTATGTTGATGCCCCCTAGTCATGAATGTTGATGCTTTGTTTCATTTTCTAGGGTCCATTTCATGCTCTTTGTATTTTCTTCATTATGCTAAAACTTTTTGAATCCTTGATGACATTACCCATTAAAAGGTTCTGGCTCACCCTCTTTTGGAATGGATACCATCTACTTTTCAAACTTTACATTGTGCTAGAGATTTAAAGAACTCTTGCTGACATCAACAAGGAAATATTTTTGGTACATTTTTTTTTATCTTAGCTTGGTATTTGAGCTTGTAAATGTAGAAGGTTGTTGGCTAGCTCTCAAATTTTGACTTTATACTTGTCCAAACTTTTGGAAAGTTATTTTGATATCACCAAAAAAGGTCTAGCTTGTTACCTTTTAGAGTGCCTAGTCTTAAACATTTTTTTACTTTATGAGCCCTTCATTTGGAAATTTTTTTGGAGTGCCTACTTACATTAGCATAGAAAAGTTATATCTCACCTCCTTTATAGGTCTAGCACCAAGCTAGTCTAGCTATAGCTTCTAACTTGAAATATTAAGCCATCCTTAAACAATGTTAAGTCCAAAATTGTTTGCTTCAACCCCTAGAATAAAAAACTTGAAATAAATTGAAACTCCAAATAAATCCTTCAATATTGAATAATAACTAGAGTTTTAATGGGTGCTTTATCATTCATATATTAGTAAATTGAGTGCTATTTTATTGTTGTTTTTCTCATTGATTTATTTTTTATGCTTCAAAGTGGCCTTCATACAAGAATCATCATATGAGTGTGCCTAAACTATTCCCTTTGTATGGTTTGGTCAATTTTCTCCCTTTTGAATTTTTCTATAAATTTTGGGATGACCTTGAACTAACTTAGCAAGCTATAAAAAATTCCTCCTCTACTAGTCTTGGGATTTATTTCTTTGGCACTAGTTCCATTTTGTAAGAGCACTAGGGTAAATTGCAACCCAATTACTAAATGATGATGATCCATTATCTAAATCCATCCATCTAGTTAAGGAATGGATTCATGACCACTGAGAAAATAGAAACCCTACCAGCAATAGTCCACTTATAATTATCATGAGAAATAATTTGGTCTTCCTACCTATGGTGAGATTCATCTTAGCTACGATCAAAAAGTTTGTAATTCATTATCTTTCTGATATGATGAGTCAATATAGCTTTGTAATGTAAGGAGTTTCAAAGTTGCTAACAACTTTCTTCAAAGACCTTCCCTTATCAACATATTTGGCATTTTTATAGAACTAGTTGCTTGATAGATCAATGGAGCTTTAGGTCCTCTAATATTGTTTAGAAATTTAGCTCAAAATTCCTTCCTCTAATGAGATTTGTCTTGTGTAGTGAAATTTCAATATAGTATTTGGTGACTCACAAGGAACTTCTTTTTACAGGAGGCAAAGAACTTAGAAATAGAAGCCTTTTCTATTGGGCACGAAGTCTATAAAGGCAAATATTAGGAATTTTAGGGATTAATGGGATAAATTATAGAATTTATTCTAAAGAGCAGCTTTACTTAGGGCTTATGAAATCCTAATAATTGGAATCTCCTTATATATAGAATTCTTTGACCAAGAAAGTCATTGAAGCATATTTGAATTAGCATAGGCATGATCATCTTCCATTTTACCTAGTATTTAATCATGGAATTTGTCTCAGTTATTTTGTTGATTTTTGGACCTCTTGGTCCATGCATCCCTCCTTCAAACATGCACGTGAATTGGCTAGTGCACTTTTCCAAAAAATTGTTTTATTTTAGTGCTATGTTGTTACCATAAATAGCCAATAGCCATATAACACTTAGCTTTCATTAATTTTATTCAACACCACTTATTTATAGTATGATACATGATTTTGATGTATTTTTTATGCTAGATTTTAAACATGGAGATCATTCATAAAAATATATAATGTTTGGATCAAAGTGATCCATAGTTCCACCATTCATACCTATCTATTTTATGGAACATGTGACTTGCTATAGCTAAGAGTTGATGTTTGGTTGGCCTTGGTATGTGTTGATTTCCCATGTCTACATGGACTATCGCATTTAAATCAATCATGGAAAACTCATATTTATCTTGTGACTCTTCTATCAACTTCTTGAGGTCTTCAAAATTCTCTTCTATCTCCACTTTAAGGTACTTTAAGGCTTATTCATCCAATTTAATACTTAGCTCTTCAAACCTCTCTATGTGGTAGGGGTTGGGATCCTTTGTATAGATCCAAACCTTCCTTAAATTGTAGGGAATCACCTATGAGTGTAATCCAAGGATACATATCCCCCAAAATTTATTATAAACTTCCTTGATAATCATAATCTGAATAACAATGGAAATTCCACCACTATCACCTCCTAGACTACTAAAATATTTGTAAACTTATATAGTAATATTATAATATCTTTTATAGATCCCACTATTTGGATTGGTGTTCTATAAATCTATAGTATACCAAAACTAATCTAGGTGCATTCCATACCCATTAATTCACAAATATCCTTAGGAATGACTATTGTGGTAGCTCTAAAATCTATCATAAAATTGTATGCAATCCATCCCTCAATGCACAAAGACATGTAGAAAGGAGGCTTAATATTACCAATGCCATAGTTGGATGGTTTTGAGAAAAGTTGATATCAAAATAGCTAGATCTAATTGGAAATGCATTCTTTAGGGTGGCCTTAAGCAAATCAATATTTATTGAGAACAACAAAGCATCATACATGCTAAATATTGAGGGAGTTTTCTTTAGATATTCAATGATGTTGTAGATATAATATTTTGGTATTATTCCATCCTTTAAAATTGTTTCCTCAAACCTCATTTGATACTATTGTGTGGTTTCTTCCCTTTGGATTATGGTAACTAAAGAATGTTGTAGTTTCCTCGAGGCTTGATCTCTCTTGATTTGATTTTGGTACTTCTAGCTTAGTTTTCTCCTTGGGTTTCTCCTAATTTCTTTGAGACTATAGGGCAAGTTTTAGACCATCAAACCTTTGGGGATTTTATATAAGGGGTAATTTAATAGATCTGGTAAATATATGGACTAGATCTAAAGTTGAAAGTCCTTCAACAACTAGATTTAACTCTAGATTAATCAACATATTCAAAAGTTATTTTGATTGCCTTTCTACTTTTTAGGTTGTAGCTAGCTAGCATTGGTGTTGATAGACCACACAAGTGTCAGTATTGTGAGTGAAGTATCAATACTCCTCTAAGTTTATGGATGTATCCTCCTCTTGAACTTTGGAAATAGAAAATTGCTTTCTAGAAATATTTATAATAGAATCCCATTGGTATTTTATGATGTAAGGGTATCTTCTTTGTTGATAGCCCTCAAATATCCTCTCAGAATTATGTTTTTTCATTATTATGATCTTATTTGTTATATTTTTTACTATTGCCTTAAGCTCTTACATCTCCATAGACACTTTTAGATCCATAGAGTGAAGATATGGTACTAAGGTGGATTAAATAGTATTTTGAGGATATAGCTTAGGTGTAGGAAAATAAGATAGTGTAGTGGTTGCAATTGTTGGAGCTAAGGCTTGCTGAGGTTGTTGAGAAAATTTTGGAAAGTATAGAAATACAAATTTTAGAGGTAATTTCCCAACTAAGATGAGGGTATTTTTTTCTACAACAACAACTTGGAATATATAAGGAAATCACATTTCATTAGATAAGTAGATCTAAATACTTAAGTCTAGAATAAAATAATAAATATAGTAGATGTAGGCTTGGGCATGTGATGGCTTTATATCCTGAAGAATTCTTCTCCAAGTCTTGATTAATTGGATGTTGAAATCCACGATGTTTCTCAAAGAATATTTTTGATTGAGGTAAATTAAGCAAAGGAAATGGGTCCCCTACATCATTGAATTCTAAGATAAATGGTTCAACAAGTTCATCCCATGTGCTAATGCTACCTTCCTATAATGAATGGTATTAGGCTAATACCTTACCTCAGAAATACAAGGATCATATCCTCATGCATAATATTGAGCATAGTGGATAGAGTAGTTATGTATTGATAGTTCTCATAGGATTTTATCACTACCATAAAATTAAGGCAAAGGTTTTAGTGTAGCTTATGGGATCTCATGGAGGCCTTAAATATTAAGGATTCTAGCACTATTCCATATAGGAAAGACTTGGTTAGCCATGGTTTAGGATGATACTAGATGTATGACTTGCATAGGATTTGGATTCTAAATAAAGTAAAAATAGGTGAAAGTGACTTACCTTGTGAGTTCTTTTAGCTTCTTATCTTCTGATATCATGATCATAAGACTCTAGAGCTACATCCTTCTAATGGATTTATCTACCTTTAGGTTCTTGAATATAAATTTATCAGGTTAAGGGATGTTCATCCATTTATGAGATCAAGATCTACACCCTAATATTGACCATCTATATATGTGACTATGCCAAAAATTTCTTAATACTATGGTGGATTTGATATTCTTATACATTCCTAACTTCTAATTAAGCATATGCCATGGATGATTTTTCTTTGAATATCTTTGGAAAATATTTTTAATGTGGGTTGAATTGATAGAATTTATTCCCACAAGGTGTGCCAAAAACTCTTGATTATTTTATCTTCCTAGGTAATAAATGTGTATCTTAGACCAAATTCAATATTGGATGGCCTAGGTATGCTCCTAGATCAACCTTTAGAGAATGCTAGCTCCTTGATGTTGTTTAAAAAATTAAATATAGAATAGGGGAAAGAAATAAGGGAAAATCGAGATAGAATCAAAATTTAGGTAATAATAAATACCTTTATCTAAATGATATACACTAGATATTACAAGCAAAGCCTAAACTAATATATATTCATTCAAAAAAAGCATACAAAAATAGCATAATTAATTCCAAATTAATAGCATTTAGTATTCTAGGCATTTTAACTAGAATAAGTCAAACATAATTTAGTCTAATAAAATTAACTCTAGATATAACATAAATAAAAGTACTAAATCTATATAGTATATATTTTAATTTTCTTATAATTTTATCATAGCATTTAGAATTCTAAACATTCCAACTAAAATAAGCCAAACAACCTTTAGCCAAACAAAATTTACTTTAGCTAGAACATAAGCAAAAATACTAAACTTGCATAATACATATCCACACGCTTTGAATGAAGGAAAACAAATAGCTTTGAATTTCTTATGGGAAGTTTAGAATACTCAACTTACAAGAAAAAATAAAACTATGAATATCCCCCTTTATAATGAGAAGCATTAATCTTTTTATAGCTTTCCCTAAGCTAAAATAAAGCTAACTATTATATACAATTATGAATAATTTTGGCTTCTACATGCTTGGGGATGAGTTGGCACCTCTCAACATATTCCATGTCTTCTAACAGGTAATTGTGATTTATAGGTTTTTTCACTATGCTTAGCTAAGGTGGATTTCATTTTTAGGCCCTAACAACCACCATGTGGCTTAACCATTCCTCTCCTAGTGGTTGGATGAACTTTATGTTGATGCCCTCTAGTCCATGTTATTGCTACTATACTTCATTTGTAGGCTCATTTTTGTGCTCCTTGCATTTTATTAATTATGCCAAAGCTTTTAGAAACTTGGCTAATGTCACTCATCAAAAATTTTTGCCTCACACTCTTCTAAAATGGACACCAATTGCTTTGCAAACTTTAAACTATACGAGATATTTGAAGTAATTTTGTTAACATTAGTAAGGAAAATTCTCTATCCTGGCTTGGTATCCAGGCTTGTAAAGGTAGAAGGTTATTGGTTGTATTCTATATTTTGAATTTATATTTGTCCAAAATTTTGAAAATCTATGTTGATATCACCACAAAAAGGGTTTGGATTTCTATATTTTGGAGCACCTAGTCGTAGGCACCTTTTTACTTTATGAGCCCCTCACTTTGCTAAAAACTTAGGAGAGCCTACTTGCATCATCATAGAAAATTTTTATATCACCTCCTCTAATGGTTTACCATAAAGAAATTCTAACTATAAGCTTCTATATTAAAATATTAAACCAACCTTAAACAATGTTAAGTCCAATATTGCTTGCTTCAGCCACTAGAATACAACACTTCATAGAATTTGAAACTCTAGATAAATCCTTCAAGCTTGAATAATAACCAACGTTTTATTTGGTGATTTATCTTTCATATCCCTATCCATTGAGTTATATTTTGTTGCCATTCTACTCATTGATTGATTTATGTTTCTTTAAAGTTACCTTCATATGAGAATCATCAAACCTCTTCCTTTTATGAGCATGCTTGAACTATTTCCTTTGTGTAATTTGGCCAATTTGCTCCTTTTTTTTCCATGAATTTTGGTGTGATATTGAAATAGCTTAGAAATATTAGACAAGCTCTTCATCTATTGTTTTCTTGTCTTTGTTTATATGGCATATTATTGATTCCATTTTATAATAGCACTAGGGTATATGATGCACTACAACCTACTTACCAAAAGATGATATTCCATTATTTGAATCCATCCATATAGTTAAGGGATGGATCTATGACCATTGAGAAAATAGAAATCCTACCAAGAGTGGAACCATTTCAATTACCACCAAAAGGTTCTGGGTTCTTACCTATGGTGATATTTGGCTTAGCTACCACCAAAAAGGTTGTAAGTCATTATCTTTCTGGTCTAATGGGATGGCATAGCCTTGTGGCATAGGAAGTTTCAAATTTTCTAGTATTTTTATTTGAAGACCTTCCCTTGTCAGCATATTTATATTTTTTTGTATTATCAACTACTTGATAGATTGATGGAGCTTCATGTCCTCTCATATTTTTTGGCAATTTAACTTAAAATTCCTTCCTCCAACGATATTTGCCTAGTGTAGTGAAATTTAAATACAAGTATCAAAAAATATCCTTGGACATGGTACATAATGATAGATGAACATTTTTAAAAACGTGGCTTTAAAAGGAATCTATAAGATCCAATTTTGTATCACAAAAAATAAGGGGGGTTGTATTCATCAAAATACATGTAGATTATTTTATCATTATCGAAATATCTAAAAAATGATTTTAGCCACAAAGGAATATTTTAAAAATATTTTGACATAACAAACCTTGGGTTATTACACTACTACCTAAGACTAGAGGTAAAGCATAACCAACATCACATATTTATTTTCCAAAAAAAATACACTAAGAATATCCTTGAAAAATATCATATTGCAATTCTATATCTCCTATGGAATTAGGTCTACAACTCTCACATTTTGATTCCTCTGCTCAAACAAATGCAACACTCTATAAATAGTTAGTTGGGAGTATTATCTACCTAAATTACACAAGAACATATATCCATTTTGTAGTGAGTTATCTCTCATGTTTTATATAGGAACCAAAAATGGCACATTGAAATGTAGTAAAAACATTTCTAAGATATATACAAGGCACTACAAAGTATGGTCTAGAATTCAAGAGGAGTGATGAATTCCTCTTAATATGTTATACAAATGCATATTACATAGGTTGCATTCATGATTGAAAATCCACCTCTATGTATTCCTTCTAGTGTCTACACCTATATCATGGGAAAGCAAGAAACAACAAATAGTTGCTCAATCTTCCACTCAAGAAAAATATCATACAATAGGAGGGGCTACTTGTGAAGCAATATGGTTAAAATATATGTAGTAAAATATGGGAATGCAACAAGATAAACCTATAATAATGTATTATGATAAATAATGAGTACTAAAACTTATTTTTAATCTAGTATTCCATAAAAGGTCAAAGCACATTGGTATTGAGTGCTAATGAGGCTAAAATTACCTCATTTTATACAGTATTTTTGCCTTTTTTTTACACTATTTGACTATGTTTTGCTTCATCATTGCATTAGTTACTTTAGTAAATATGATAATTAGTATTAATACAAAACTAAATTAGTAAGCATGATATTATGTTCTAGAAAAGGTAAAAAGGGGTATTTTGATTATTTGTATCAAACCTTAGGTAATAAAAATGGTTATCAAGATTTTGCACAATAACTAAAGTATTGGGACAACTTGGAAGCTAGCGCTAAATGATGACAATCCACCTAGCACCAAACTAGGACTACAATAGGTATTGGATGCAACTCCATATAGTCAGTTTCAAACATGACAAACTCTAATTGGCATTGGACAAGATAGTACTTAGCTATCACTAGATGTTGGATGATAAACTAGCATCAAATATTGGATGATGGGTTGGAACCAGATGTTAGATGATAGTCTAGCACTAAAAACTAGAAAATAAGTTGGCTCTAGAAGTGGTAGTAGAATACAAGATAGGATGTGATAGTAGAAGACAAGATAGGATGTGATAGTGGAAGAAAATAGAGACATGCCTAAATACTAATTGTATCAACCAATTTGTAAAAAACAAATTATTTTTTAGTCAACAAACTTTTATTTTTTTTTGTTTTAGCTACCTATGAGTGATGTTACCATACTAGTAAAATGTTGTTGACTCAGCATAGTAGGCAAGCATTCCTAGGAAATGAAAATATATTTTATACAAATAGGTTTGGGAAAATATTCTAAAACTACCTTCTCCTATCTCTAGCATGTCCATCATGGTAGTTAGGATTCAATGTAGGTGGGTGTGACTAGTTTGGACTATTGTTATACCTAATTTCTGAATTTACCTATTGATAAAATTTACCATATTTTGCTATTGTAACAATTTAAAAACAAAGGTAGAGGAGGGTCTTGTCCTTATTCCTTATAAATAATAGTTGTAACTCTTTGTACTAGGTTAGAGGTTGAATATAGAGAAGATACTAATGTAATATTATTATTATTTACTATATTTTGTAAGGAACGTTGTTCTTTTTAGACCTGTAATAATATGATGATTTGAGTTGCTACTATATTTTATTGGTGTGAACTAAATTGAAATTTTTTTTTTTTTAACTACTATAGAGAAAGGACCTATACCAGGCAAGGTGGAAGGTATCATTTTACTACATTTTACATTTTTTCTTGCCTATATTAACTTGGTTATTATTTCCTGCATTTTATGATAATTAATTAGTTGTTTGATTTCACCTCCAAAGATAACTAAATAGCCAAAAAGTTTTCGATTATTACTATTGTAGCACAGTATTGAAAGAAGCATTGTTTTATGTTTTATGTTCATTTTTTCATGTTGTTTATTTTTCTTTTGTCCATAATTTTTATTTCTAGCATGTTATGTTTCTTAGCTTAGTTATTTCTACTTCCTTCTATAGTGATTTTTATTGTTGCTTTCTCAATGCTCTAGAGTAGAATACCTAGACCTGACCTTACTTAAGTCATTCCTACCACATATATCCCATGAAAAAAACCTTGGATTTTATAATGAATTAAAGTGAGGTTTAACAACACCCATCATTTTTGGGTGTCATTTTTAGGGAAACATGATGTTGCTAGGATCATTTTAAGAACTCGTTGAATATCCAACATTATAACCTTTTACTTGGTTATAAAAATTATTAGTTTTAGAGGTTAAAGTATACCTTCTTAGCTCTCTTTGAGAGGTCCAAGGTTCAAACCCCACTTGGTATGATGGTAACGGGACCCCTCATAAAAGCCTACATAAAATCATTGAAAAAATAACATACTTCCTTAGTTGGGAATTCTTGACATGAATGCTCACTAGGATATATTAAGGTTGATCTTATAAACTAGGATACCTAGTGCCCTTGTTTGTGTCTTATACCAATAAGAAACTAATTAGCTAAAATTGAGTGAAAACTAGTGGTGTTGAGAAGGAAAGGTAAAGGTGTTAGAGAAAGGATTTATTTGATAAGTTGGGATGTATGAATAGATCTAGGGATATGAAATATGGATTTTTTTAAAAGAACCTCAAACAAGCCACAAGTGTACAACAATCATATTTAGAGGTTGCAAAATAGTACTCATTACTCATAGTCATAGTTCCAAATGGCCCATTACAAATAAGAAAAGACGTAAGAAGTACTAGTAGACAATCATCATCAGTTCTAAGGTTTTTAAGATCTTCTAAATTTGAGAATTTTCAATAACAATCTAGTAGTATTTAACCTACCCCATAAATATTTACATCGCCTAGAAAATTTAAATAAATTAATAAAATTTATTGGGAAGATAATAATATGGGGGATAGGTATGATGAAAATAACATAGGGGATGGACAAAGTGATATTCATCATCATGAAGAACCTAGTAATGGTACTAGGACCTTCGCATTCCCTATTTGGTTAGATCTCTATACACAAGCCCCCATGAGAATATATCTCCATCAAAATTTCCCATGTTTATGGGGACTATGACATAAGACCCATATTAGTTTTTATTTGAATTTAAATTCATATGTCAAAATTAATATTATGTAAATGATAATAAAAAACTTAAACTATTATCCTCTACACTCAAATACTTAGCCATGAGATGGTTTATGGGGTTGGACCTACAATCCATTCATAGTTGGTCCAATATGAAAAGGGTATTCCTAGAGAAATACCAGGAATACTATCATGTAAAGGATTGGAAAGAAGAATTATTTAGGATAAAAAAAAATGAGAATAATATTTTTGAACACTATATAGATAGATTACTCTTAATCCATAGAAGATGCAAGGAAGGGATGGACCAAGAACTTGTCAAAGTAATATTTTTGCAAGGATTATAAGATGAGTCAAGGAATTTCCTAAACCTCATGGGAAAATGTTATGTGAACAAATTAAATATTTTTGATATTATGGAACTATGTAGAAATTATTCTTGAACATGGAGATGAACTCATAGACAACAAGTAGGAAAGAGTGATAACAAGATAGGAAAATTAATAGAAGAAATTGCCAATTTCAAGACTGACATTCTCCTACACTTGAATACAACATTGAGCAAATTGTAAGTTAGATCTAGGGCCATTAAATCACTGGCCATATATTATCCAATGTGTAGTAATAAATATGCCTTATATAAATTCCCTTCAAACAATAATAATATATGTAGCATATGTGAGAAAATCCACCTTACAAATTAGTATGATCTCTTACCTAAAATTAAAAGCCACCCTTAGGAGTCATCCTACCATAAAGAACTTAATTATATAAGACAATGAAATAATTTTTTCATAATAAGATAGCATTATAGGTACAAAATCTATGGAATGCTCCATGTAACATGCCCCCACCATAACAACAATGGTAAAATACCCCTATTACCCATCTCTCGAATGGACTAATACATGATGGTTTAACCATCCATGGATGCAATCAATGCCTAATCAATCATGGTCAAATTAGAACCAACAATGGTTAGGACCATCCCAATATAATCAACCTTTTTGGGGATAGTGATAATTTCAAAATAAAAAAATATTTCTCCTAAGACCCATTGGTGTTTCTTAAATAGTATAACAACTTCCAAAGCAATGTCCACTATTGGATCAACCTATGGCCAAACTAAATAACAATAGGTAGGTAGCACCTATCTACAAAATATAACATAATGATATAATTTATCTTAGTGCTATTGAATATGGTAATATTCAACTCTACTCAAGAAAAATATTGTCTGATCTAGAACCATCTGTAATAGTAGAATTATAAGAAAGACAAACAACTCAACCAAATCCTAAGTTGTTGAATTAAGAATAAAATATTCTAAAAATCATACCTTTAGGAGCCTATAAAGCACCATATATTGAATTATTAAAATCTAAAGAGGATAAATCTAAGGAATCCAATCTATCAGTGGAACTAAAATGTTTAAATATAACAATCCCTTTACTCCAAGCAATGAAGGATAAATCGATATTTAATGAGGTTATCTAAGAAATGTGTATTAGAAAGCATAGGATAAGATAAAAGGCTTATCCAAATATGATACAAGTGGATGGAAAATTAGTCAAACTCTTAACAGGGAAGCTCATCCACCTAAGTATAAAAATCTTGGAAACCATGTCATTATAGTCTTCATTAGTGTAATGAAAACACCTAATGTACTGATTGACTTAGCAGCAGCTATAAATATCATGACTATAGAAATGATGATTCAATTATCCTTGACCAATATGTAACCTGTCTCTACTATAATTCAACTAGTAAATCAATCTATAGCACAACCTAGAGGGATAGTAGAATACATACTAGTAACTATGGTATCATGGAAATATCTTATCAATTTCATGATTCTCCAACCAATGGTTATCCTTTAACCCTTGGATTAAATTCATTGGTTATGGCTACTAATTTTTTAGATTTTTATTTAGGATATATGACTATATCCAATAGATTAAATTCTAAAAAATATTTTTCTATACCCTCTAGCTTGACCCTCCATGGACTTCTTTGGAAATCTATGGGCTGACAAACTTGGTGAACAATATAATTTTGTTTATTTGGATATGGTAACAATAAAATAGCATGTAGAAGAGTTAGATCCACTATAAATATATCTCTTTGAAGATTAAATTATCCTATTAGAATCCTCAAATAGATCTTGCTCAGATGATGAGGAGACTATCATTAATGGATTTCTATAGAAGGATGAGGATGAAACTTCTAAACCCTTATCACCTATATTACTACGAGACAACCCATTTACTTTGGTACATAGACAAAAAAGGTACCTCCTATAATATTTTAGATGTCCTTTAATAAATATCATAATTGCAAGGATTATTCTTAATAAAAACATTATAATTTTCCATTCCCTGATACCCCATCATTGTCCTTTAAACTTGTTGGTCAGTAAAGGAGTTAACTCGATGTAACTAGGCACCAAGTAAATAGAAATACAACCAAGGAAATTTATCAATATTAATAGTTGGTTGTTGGACGAATAAAAAATCAAATTATTTGATGTCTTCAGTTGACATATAAACATGTTTACATGGGACAATAGTGATATGAAGGGAATCCACCCTGACATATGCACTCATAGAATCTATACCATAGTTAATAAATATGTCTACCAACCATAAAAGAGGATAAATATTGCTTTGAGGGATATGGTAAAAATATAGATTGATAAGTTATTAGATGCAGGTTTTATTTATTCAATATTTGATAGCCAATGGGTCTCTTCGTTGGCTATTTTTACCAAAAGAATAAAAATATGCACATATGTGTTGACTATAGATAACTTAATAAAGCCACACAAAAATATAATTTTTCACTACCCTTTATAGACCAAATACTTGATACCATTTCTAGGAAGAATTATTTTCTTTCCTAGATGATTTTAGCAGTTACAAACAGATATAGGTGGCACTAGAAGATCAAGATAAAACCACCTTCATGTGCCCTTGAGGAATATTTTCCTATAAATTATTATCATTTGGTTTATGCAATACTCCTTGAAAATGCTAAAAAATATCATACATCCATGAAATGAAATACAAGATCGAAATGTAGCAAATCAAGATGCAACCATAAATATAAAGAACAAAATAAAAGAAAATGATGGACGGTGTCCTTTTTATTAATAATATCTTGTTATTTTTCAAGAAGGTTACAAATAAGATCCCCTTGAGGGATTGCTACCAATCTTGATACAATGAATTACAAATGAAACAATTTGGATGTACTACACAGGATCTTTTTGCATCCACAAACTGATTTGGGATAGGTTTTTAGGATTGTCGCAATGGATGATGATGATATGTGAATATTTATGCTATTGCTTCCTCGTAGATACCTATGATCTACACACAAGAAGATTAAAGAACATTAAAATTATATGTAGATCCTTTCAAGATAAGGCCCATATTAATGGCAAAAAAATGATAAAGAAATTGAAATAAGACAAATGCATGCATGAAAATGAAATCTATCTATGCTAAATAGTAACTAGAAATGTTGCTAAAACTTAACAAAAGAAGGAAAACAGGAAATAAATATCTGCCTAAGAGGTCATCTCTGTGCAGGATGGTCATACCTATGGGCCATATCTATAAGATATGGTCATACCTATGGGCCATATTAAGAGATATGGTTGCTAATCTATGATTGATTCTCTTATGGCTGATGCAAGATGATGTTGGGTTCGATCTGTGGATTGGTCAACAAATTGGTGCATTCGTGGAGAATGGCTTAGGAGGTGGAATTCAACGCTAAAATAAGGATTTTAGATTGCACAAAGAGCATGGATGTGATATTCAACCTTCAAAATGATCCATTGGCATACTTTCCATGGAGAAAAGAATGCAAAAAGGGTTGGAAGCTTTGTGGTTGAAATTCGGCAGCACTTTGTTGCTTGAAAATTGAAACTCATGTATGAAGGTTGGGTGCCATTATATAGACTTCCAAAAGGAAGTCCAATCTTGCATGGGAAGCCAAGAAATGGTTAGATCCAAGAAAGGTAACTACCCATTCTTGAATCTTTCCCACAACTGACTGTGTATGTCGTTATGCTTAGTTGGCTTATGTAACCACTTTAATCGTGGCATGGTATTTTGGGTAATGTTTGAAATTATTTTAGGTGTGATTGTCTTAAGGTGATATGACCTTAACTGGGGGTCATATCATGGTAATATGGTCTCTAGAGATCATCCTTTGGTGGGATGGTCCTATTTGTAAAGGGAAATTCCTCCCTGTTTGAGTGGTGAAAACCACTGTTGAGCCCTAGGGCTATCCAAGGTGGGTCATATGGCCTTAAATGAGTCCATATAGGTAGTCTCCTCAACATGACATGTTTTAGGTGTCTATAGATACCCCTTTTTGGGATGCGTTGTGTGAAAGCATAACATAGAGTAAAAATAGATGACCTATAGTCAAATTGAGGGTTGGTGGTGTTCATTGATCTGATCAATGTTAGATGCCCCAATCATGGAAAGAGCATATATTTTTGAATCATTGCTTCCGACAAGTTGAAGAACTTGGTTTTTGGTAAGATTTTCAGTCATGGGTAGACATTATTAGTCCATAGGCGATGGCAGTAGAATCATTAGCCATGGGTAAACATTTTTAATCCATAGTCGATGACTTCAAGTATACCAAATATGTAGTAGAATCATTAGCCTATTTTTATTTGATTTGAGTTTTTGCTTGTTATCTATCCTAAGTAAGAAGGGTGTGGTAGTTTTTGGCAATGCTTCTTGAATGAATGCAATTTGTGTTGATTGAGTGTTTGATTATTGATTTTGATTATGAAATTTGCAATTATATGACTACCCCCTCAAGTGATGAGTCGATAGAGGAGATGGAAAGTGATGAAAGCGATGAGTCGCTTGACCAAGATGACTTGTTTTGGATTTTGTAGGACCTTTACAAAAGTGGAAGGGGGAAGATCCCATTACAACTTTGATTTTGACCATTATTGGTAATTATTTTTGTTCAAGTGACCTTATGGTAATCTACCCATCTGACCATATTGCATGGATAATTAGTCGCTACAACTTCAGGTGTGTAGGGTAAATCACTAGATATGAGGATCACTTGAGAGAATTTTGACCAAAAGATTTTGGGTATCTTTGGAGCTCTTTTTTTTGGCATTTTTTGCAATTTTTGGGGTTTTCCCTTGGTAGGACTGTCTGACCTTGAGACAATCATACTATTTTGAAAATATAAAAGCAAATTTTGCATATTTTTTTATGTCATTTGCATAGTTGGCAGTTGGATAAAAGGGGAGGTGAGGAAGAGGAGAACAATTTTTGACACAAATAAAAGGAGAGGTGAGGAGGAGGAGAATAAATTTTGACGCAAAGCGTTGCTAAAATGTTGACCTACTACCACTATGGACCAACCCGAGACTTCAACGGCCGGAGGAGACCAAAGGAGAAAGGTAAACACCCTTTTCCTTCTTTGTTACTTTTCAAAGTAAAATGAACCTCACTAAGTAAAGTGGGTAATGAACCTCACCTAAAAATTTAAGGTAAGGAATCACACCTTAGATTAGGATGTAGTGTAGGTTGTTAAATGTTTATTGTTCTTGGTTGCTTGATTTTTTTGTTTTTTTTTTTATTTTATATTTTTCTAGCACACATGTGCCCTAATTTCAAGGTCACTTCAGGGAGATATGGTCCCTCTTGTGGGCTTGGGAGTCATATCAGGGTAGGACAACCAAATTTGAATTACAACAGTTAATTTTTTTATCGTTAAGGAGGTGGTCTTGACTCGAGACAACCTTGCCTAGAGATCGTCTCAACTTGAGATGGTCTCATTATTCTTATAATTTTTTAACCTGATTACCAGATTATTTGCTTGTTTGTTTATCTTATTAGAGTGCATCATATATTTCCTACGATATTTAGGACTATGCGAGAGCACCTCTTTAATGCTAATTGGAAATGGATTGATTCCATTGGCCTTAAGCAGGTGATGAGGTTAGAGGCAGTAATAGTAGATCAGGTATATTTAATTGCCCTAATAGATTTTTGGGATAGCCAGCCCAACATATTTCATATTTTGACTGGTGATATGATGGTGTCATTAGAGGATGTCTTCTAGATTCTCTACATTTTTATTGAGGGATGCCCTATCACTTCTACACATGTTAGATAGAATAGCAGAGTTATTTAATGGGGTTTTTTTGAGGATTGGAAGGTGGCTAGGGATAACTTAGATAGCGATAGGGTTTTAGTGGAGGTATGGTATGATGTTGTCTCACAAGGAGACATGTAGTGGTTATGCCACTCATATTAAACATTTTAATACCTGCTTATTTAGGAGTGAGGTTCCCATGGAACCTCCTCAATCTAGTATAGGAGTTGGTGGATTGCACTACAAAGGACCCTCTAATCATGGTGTGGGGAGTACTCTATTGGCTCATTTGTATGATGAGATATATAAGATCCAATATCAACGTATACATAGATTGGGTTGTAGCTCCCTGCTTCAAATCTAGGGGTGGGAGAACATCTAGGTGGATAGACCTTATGGGCTTCCTTGGGTTACATGAGCTTAGATGGTGGATTGTAGATTGACTATGCAGCTTAGAGAGATTAAGAGTAGGATATGGATTAGAGTTGACCTCATTCAAGCATAGTTGGCCATATTTGGTAGAGCAAGATACCACGATTATAGTACTATAGAGCTAGTTGGTTAGGGAGAGATAAAGGGGGAGGGGCTTCTCTAAGGAGAAGGTCATTCTAACTGCATAACTATAGAGCTCTCAAGAGGAGGTGGGTAGGGTGACATCAAATAGAGATGTTCTACAGATGTGGGTGAAATCTTTGACCATGGCTCAAGGGTAGGTAGGGATAGGTGGATAGGCCACAAGGGATGTAATAGGGCTATAGGTCAAGGTGAGCAAATTATAGATGTTATTGGGTGACTATCAGGCTCAACATAGATCTGATTGGGCCTATATCTAAGATCTAGAGGATCAAGTAGGAGTACTTAGGTGATCACCTACCTAAGCACTCTTTAGTAGGAGGATCTCAATAGAGCCGACGTAGTGAGTTAGGGTAGCCTTCTATGAGGCTATAGACTCCTAGGTCAATAGATAGGCTAGAGGCTTCAGCAACTAGTGGATTAGGGTAGCCTCATAGAGATGAGGCAAAGGGTGGAGGTGACTCTAGGGGTATAGGCCCTACATGAATTAGACTTATGTATTACTCTCTTTTTGGGTGTGAGGTCTAAGGACCCACACTATTGTAGCCTATGAATATTTTGTATCATGATGTATTAGATTTTACCATATATATGATATGATTTTTATTATGGCCTATCATGTGTTTATTACATTTTTATTTTATGTATGGATGCACTTTATGGATGCAATTATGGATGATGGATGTATACCTAGACATTGTAGTATATATGCATAGATGTATGCCTAGATATATGCATGTAGATGATGTACTAATGATATGATGATGCAAATTTTTTATTTTTATGTTTATATGTTAAAACATAATGAATGAATCTAAGATGCAAAATAACCTATATGTAAGCACCACAGAATGTATAAAAGTCATTAATCAAAATGTTTTAACCTTTTCTCAAAAGTCATGCATTTTTTAGATGAATTGATGGATGTGAAACCATTAGGTGCTATGAGGAATGATAAGGTTTTTCATGAGACTCAAACACCCTAGTTGACCAATCAAAAATTGTTTATTGACTATACCTGACTCTATAAGATAAAGATCTGCTAGGAAGACCCAGATATTCAATATCCCTGTGTGTGCATGTGATGTTCATTAATGATGCATAAGACTACCCCATTGCCAAGTGGGTTTCATTCAACCCATTGTTGTAATGAGGATCACCTCATGGTCATCATTATCCTAATTTTGGATGTAGTTGGACTTGACTACTAGGCAATACAAGCCACCAAAAGCTAGCTCATCCACAAGCTGACATTGGTCTATACAAAAGAAGGTCGCTAATGTGATAGACATATCACCATGCGTAAGACTCCTCCATTGCAAGGCGGGTTTCATTCAACCCATTGTTGTAATGGAGATTATCCCATGGATTTTGAATAACTGAGGATTCTAGGGATTCAAGCTCATTACCCCCTTATTTTATTTTAATTTCTTGGGATACTTGCTCATTTTTTTTATGAGGAGCAAGGGGATTTTATTTTCTTAGTGGTGAAAACCACTTTTTTTTAGGGATACTTGCTCATTTTTGTGGAGCAAGGGGATTTCTTGGGTAGGGGGGAGCTTGTCCTTTTGTCAATTCTCAGCATTCTAGACCATGCGCATAATAGGATGAGCAAGGAAAACCTTTCGCTCAAGGTGGCAAGGACTACATTGTAGCGTCATCCTTCCTTGTTCAAACTTGGATTTTAATGTGTGAATTTGTGTTTGGGATTTTGAGATATGCAAGGTACTATCAAAGCAAGACCCTACCTTCTAAAATCCAAGATATATTTTTACAAAATCTGAAAGGAAAACTAGGAATGGTTGAATGACCAAAAACCCTAGTGAACACCCTATAGCAACTTATTGGTAGTGTTGAAAAACATAGTTACTCACAAAGGGGAATGTGGATGGTAGTGGTATGTGGAATATGAGGGTTTTCCCTATGATATTTTGTAAACTAAAAGGTGTGCGTAAAATAGTTAGTGGTCATCTAAACATCATTGTTGATATTCATCCGGTATCTACCCTATTTTACGAGGACCCCTTAATAAGCAAAATCCCATAAGAAAAACTGCAAATGATGATGATGGATAAGGTTGATTAAGAAATATGGCAACTATACAAGTGTGGTGCCAGATCCTAGCATGTAAGAACCAAACTAGTCCTAATGCTAATGCAAATGAAAGGATATGCCTAATGCAAGTTAACAAATGCAGCTACATGAAATGCATGATGTTTTGAAATGTAAGTGAAAATGCAATATTTTTGTGTTTTTATGATTTTCTAATTTTTTTGTGGTTTTGTGGTTTTTTATTTTTTTGTGCATTATCCCTTATGCATGAAATGCCCATAGATGGAGAATTTTAAGAGGTTCAGGTTCCTCAACACCCTTGAGAGATGCTAGATGATAAGTTCTTAGCCCTATCTTCTATGTGATGATGAAAGGGCCTAACTAGTTTGCCATAAATTTATCATGTAAATGGGGTGACAAGTTGGAATTTTGTTGATTCTCTTTAAGCACAAGATCTCCAAATTTAAAGTCTCTGAGATGGACTTTCATATCATAAGCTCATTTAAGGTGATCTTGATAAATGTGAAGATGCTCGAGAGCATTAACTCATGACGTTCATCAAGAAGGGTCAATTGGTCAAGGTGAGCTTGTCATGCAGTATCATCATCGATGAATTCTTGGAATGATATGTGCAATGAAGGAATTTCCAATTCTAAAGGTATAATGGCCTCAATGCCATAGACTAGAAAAAATGGGGTTGCCCTAATGGGTGTCCAAATGCTAGTTTGATAAGCCCATAATGCTAGAGGTAGTTGAAGATGCCAATATTTGTGATTTTCCTTGATGGTTTTCTTAAGAATGGCAACTACAGTCTTGTTGGATGCCTCTGCTTGTCCATTAGCTTGTGGATAATAGGGCATGGAAAAGTTGTGTTGGATGTTATACTTGGAAGTTAAAGCATGCACATATTTATTTTTAAATGGGGTCCCATTATCAAAGATAATCTTGGATGGAATACCAAAATGACATATGATATTATGAAGTATGAACTCCGCAATGTGAGATCCAGTTGTAGTGGTAAGAGGGATGGCTTCCACCCACTTGGTGAAGTATTCGGTGGCCATTAAGATAAATGTGTGATGGCCCAAATATGGGGGTGATATTTTCCCAATTAAATCAAAACCCCACTACGAAAAAGGCCATACCGAATGGATCGGTTGTAAGGCCTGAGAAGGTACATGCAAAATATTAGCATGATGTTGATATTTCATGCACTTCTTGACATAAGTGCAATAATATTTCTCCATGGTGGGCCAATAATAGCCCATTCGAAGGATGCACTTGGTGATAGCCATACCACTAAAATGGCCATCGCAAGTACCATCATGAGCTTGCAAAATTACCCAAGCAGACTCTTGGGGTTCTAAACAATGAAGGAGAAGACCATCATAGCTTCGATGATACAATATATCTTCGAGTAAGACATATTTTATCACTTTTTATTTGAATGTTCATTTTGTGGCATGCGATAATCTTGGAGGGATATTACCAAGTTTTAAGAAATATTTTAATTGAATGAGCCAATCTTGATATGCTTGGGTCTCGACTGAATGAATTGCTTGTTCCCATTGTGACTCATCATGCATAAATGTGGATTGGGAGATAACCTTAAGATGAATGGTCATGCCATTATCAGAAGGACCCTATGGGACCAAGGACCCCTAGGATGCATGTTTCAAAAAGTCATGTACCTAAGAGAATCGATCTTGGTTCGATTCAATCTGAATCATGTGGACAACTTCTTTATTGTTTGAAGCCTCACTTATCATTGATTGTAAAAGTATTTTGACATGAATGGTTGTGATATCATCAGAAGGGTTCTATAGAATTAAGGATCCCAAAGAAGCCATTGTATCCACAAAATGATTAGATGAATGAGGGACTACCTCGATGTTGTACCATTCTAATTTAGCTAGTAGCTTGTCCACAAGGGTTTTGTATGATTTCAAGATCGGACATTGACATTGATAGATTTCCTTGACTTGGTTAACTATGAGCAAGGAGTCACCAAAGATATTGAGCTTTTTTATTTTCATGGTGATAGTTATTTGAAGACCCAAAAGGAGAGCCTCATATTCAACATTATTATTGGTGCATGGGAAATCAAGTTTAAATGAAAGGGGTATAGGAGCTCCTTGCGATGTGAAAAACATGATTCCTATACCACCCCCTTGCTCACACTTAGAACCATCAAAGAACAAAGTCATATCAACATTATTTTTAGGTTCTTCAGGTTCTAGTGAGTCTGATAATGCAAAGACTACATCATCAGGCAACTCGATAATAAGAGGCTTATCATCCTAGAGAGGAGCCTCTGCTAGTTGATCAACAATTACTTGACCTTTAATAGATTTTTGACTTATGAATTCAAGGTCAAATTCTATCAACAACATAATCCACTTTGTGGTTTGACTATTATGGTACGTGTGACTCATCATGTACCACAAAGGATTCTCTTTGGAAATTAAATACATTGTATGATTCAACATGTAATGTCAAAGCTTCTTGGTGGTGAATACCACTGCTAAGCAAAGCTTCTCAATGTATGTGTACTTGAGCTCATAGCTCACTAGGGTGTGACTGATGTAATAGATAGCTTGTTCCTTATTTACCTCATTATTTTGGGCCAACATGGTCCCTAAGGCAAAATTGATAGCTAAAATGTATAATAAAAATGGCACACCTGGTCGAGGTGGAGCTAAAACTGGTGGTGATGCTAGGTATTGTTTGATCTCATCAAAGGCCTTTTGACACTCATCATCCCAATGGAATGGGACCCCCTTTTGTAATAGTCGATTCATTGGTCGACATTTATCCGAAAGTTGTGCTATGAAGCATCGAATAGATGCGACCTTCCCTTGTAAGCTGCAGAGCTACTTAAGGTTTGTAGGGGGAAGCATTTCGAGTATTACCTTGACCTTGGTGGGATCAAATTTGATCCCTCACTTTGAGACTATAAAACCCAAAAATTTTCTAGATGTGACTCCAAAGACACACTTTTTGGGATTAAGTCTAACGTTATGCTCGATTAAGTGATCGAAGACCTTCCATAGAACATCAACGTGCTCTTGATGCAATAGATATTTGGCTAGAAAATCATCCATGTAATCCTCCAATATTTTGTGCATGTAGTCATGAAATATATATGTCATGGCCCATTGATATGTTGCACCAGCATTTTTGAGGCCAAATGGCATGACTTTGTAGCAGAAAGTCCCCCAAGGTGTGGTAAAGGTTGTCTTTGGTTGATCTTCGAGATTGACCTAGATTTGATTGTAGCCTAAAAAACCATCCATGAGGGATAACATTTCATGACCTATAGTGGCATCGACTAAAGCATCAATGTTCGAAAGGGGGAATTCATCCTTAGGAGTCACTTTGTTAAGATCTCAAAAATTTATGCATATGTGAATCCTCCCATCAGGTTTCCCTATAGGTACCATGTTGGAAACCCATTCAGGATAGTCGATAGGTTGGATGAATCCTGCATCCAAAAATTTTTGTAATTCATATTTAACCATTAAGGCTATTGTTGGATGCATTTTATGAAGCTTTTGCTTGATCGATTTGATTTTTGGATCGAGCATGAGGTTGTGCATGACCAATTTTGGGTCAAGACCCAACATGTCTTTGTACGACCAAGCAAAAGCTTCTATCTTCTCTATCAAGAGAGTTGTGTAGATGGCTTGCTCTTCAAGGGATAAACTTTATCCCAATTTTATATTTTTAGGAGCCTCAAGATCATTGCCAATGTCTACATCAATTATTTCCTCTATTGACATGTGGGATCCCTCCTCAAGTTGATGAGGTGTAGGGATCAAGTGGATGTCATCAGCTAGATTCGAATATTCGATCATGTCTGGTTTGATCTCAGCTTGAAAAACATCTTCAGATGGCCCTTGGGAGAAATGAAATGGTTGTAACATTTCTTCGCAAGGGAAGAACTCTTTGGGTGATGGTGGCAATGCGGTGCGATCAAAATCAATTACCTCATGGTTGAGGTGCAAAGGTTTTGAGGGGTCATTGGGATTATGGAGTGGTGTGGTCAAATCAATGGAAACCATATTTATGGATGGTGGATAGTTTCCATTCATGGATGGAAAAATCCTATCAAATATGGGTGGCCCTAGATATATCGGAGGTGGCTGAGGTGGTAGTGGAATGAATGGATGAGGCCTAGGAGGAGCCAAGATGATCAGATCTTCTAGGGGTAGAAGCTACCTCTAGATGGGTTGGTGCATAGGAAAAACCCTAAGATAGAGCTCATCTAGGTCTATGAGAGGCTCAATGGGGGTGAAGTCTTCTCCTTCATTGCTAATCCATCGAATGTGGTGGGGACCTAGATACGCCAATTCTATCTCATCCTCATATTCTTCTGATGCCTCACTGAAGGAGTCAGAAGGCTCAATAGAAACTATTGTAATGGGAAGATGATCTCCTAGTAGATGGAAATAGCCTAGGTCAGTGTAATCATTCTCATCAATCTCATCCTCAAAGCCTATGGTTAGGCACTGGAGGGAGTCTACGAGGAGTTCATTCAGCATACGCATGGAATACCCTAAGCTAGATTTATCTATAGGGAGCTGGTATTATGGTTGGTAAGGTGTCTGAAGACCCTACTCATATCGACCAAGACCATTCCCATGCCAATGGTAGTGGTAAAAGTATCATAAGGTGAAATTTAGGTTTGATAGATAATTGACATTCCTTAAAAATGGCTCATCATCATCCTCCATCATAGGGGATGAACTTGTAGAATCATAAAAACCTCCATATATAAAGTTCATTTGGTTTAGGGTACCCCCAAGGGCACAATGGTACCAATGGGTAGTGAAGGCACATGGGGTCTACCCATATCCTAGATGGACTCGATGAGTGGTGTGAATGTGACATTCTGCATGAGGTACTCAGTGAGACTAGGGTTAGCCAAGTGAACCATGACCTATGGTGGGGTGGATGATGAGGGTATGGCTTGATCTGACTCATCCATAGCAATAAATGATTCTTCCTCATCCATAGGAGTGGGAATATCCCCTACTAAAATGGTGGAAATGGATGGGGAATCTCCTCGATTGGCTCCTTCAACTTTTTCTCGCTCGGAGGATCCAAGGATGAAGAAGGGATATCGAGAGAAACCGATGGCAATGGTGAGGATGGAGATGGTTCCATGACTGACTATGGTGTTGGATCTAGAATTTGAATGGGATCATTAGGTCTGATGTCTAGATGTATGGATGGTAGGGTAGACTCTTATGGGTGGTGCACCACATTACAATACTTGAAGGGCTCTAGATCAGCATGAACCACATGAACTTGCCCTTCATGTATATATTTAAGACACTGATGTAAAATGGATGGGACACACTTCATGTCCCTCATCCAAGGTCTTCCAAGCAATATATTATATTGCATTGCACCCTCCAAGACATGGCATAATGTAGGAATAGTCTTTAGCCCAACCTGAATAGGAAGGACTATTGTGCCGATGGTGGAGCATAAAGCATCATTAAATGCTCGAAGAGTGAATGTGGATGCTACAATATGTGAGGTTGGAAGACTAAGATGGTGTAGTGCATCAGTTGTGATAATATTTATGGAGGAGCTTGTGTCGATCAAAACTCACTTGTAGGGAATCCGATTTACACTAGCAATGATGTGCAGTGGAGGATCGAGCCTAGTAGTGGGAGTTGCTTTGATCTCATGATCATGAAATGTAATTATAGGCTCTTTACACTATTGAATGTGCCCCACAAAATTGATAAAAGAGTTGGGATCCTAGGGTTGCAATTCAATAGATTTTAGAATCTCCATCAGAGCTTCTCTATGTCATGGTGATTGTTGTATCAGCTCATAGATGGAGAGTTTGGTCGATGTCATTCGTAGACTTTGGGTAAGCCTACTTTTGATCATCACCATCGATTGGGGTGGTGGACCTTGGATAGGATTTTATTGTGGCAAGGGTTGTGATGTAGAAGGAACATTGGTTGGAGCTATAGGTGGTGTAGTTTGGTTAGGATATCTCTTATTCCTTGTCACAATATTGATCATCCCAACAAACCCCTGATTGGGTGGGGCCATGTGGACTTCATTGACCTATCTTATCTGATCTTCCTTAACCTCATGCGTAGGTAAGGGATCCTTGAATATGCCCATCTATTGGTTATTGGTAGCAAGAGGATTATCAATTTGTAGTTGATTTCTCTCGAGCATATCCTATACTATGTCCTTAAATGTATAGCATGCCTGGATATCATGACCATTTTATCGATGATAGAGATAGTACAGGTCCTCTCTATACCTCTTAGGTTTTGGGTGATTTGGATCCATGGGGTGAATTTCAGGTAAGGTGATAGCCTTCGCCTCACACAATCGATTAAAAAGTGATGCCAAAGATTCAGGCAATGGTGTATAGTTGCGAGGTGGGTGGCGTAGTTGATTCTATGCCTAATTTCATTGAGGTTGGTCATGGTTTTGTGTAGGAGGGGGTTGAGCCTGATAGTTGGGTTGTTGGGGCATTGTTTGTTTCTCAGGCTTTGGAACACTCAGGACAACTTGATTGATCGAAGGTGGTTTTTGTTGTGTATAATTACCTTTGGGGTTCTTGTTCCATTCCTTCTTGCAAATTTTGATGTCCCCCTCTTGGACCTTGATGTCCTCGATGACCTTGGCCTGTGCCAAAGCCTCCTCGAATGTTTGGTATTGTTGTAGTTGTAAGAAAAGTGAGATTTTCTTCAAACTCCTAGTGAACATTCAGGTAAGTTTTGTGATGGGTAAGGTGAAAGGTAATTTTGACATAACCTTTCTCCACCTGTTGCCATATTCTGTGATAGGCTCATCATCAAATTATCGAAGGTTGGACAAGTCAATCAAGTTTACTTTCTTCTTTGAATGATTGGCTGAAAGGACATTTTTCGTAGGACTGCCCAAACTGCCGAACTCGTTTCGGTCATATCTCACTCATCCGGACTCGGATTGAGCTAAAATTTTGAGGGTAGATGCCTGAAAAACCCTAGAACGTCTCCACCAATTTTCATATCATTTGGAGCAACACAGATCCTAGCGCATCCCTATGTGTGAACGACATATTTGGCAAGCGGCTATGCGAGGGTTTCATCTGGGTTGAGTGCAAGCAGCTCCAGAGGTTGGTTTTTAGGGCCTTCGGGCCCTAGCGGCCAATATTTTTGTGGTTTATTCTCAATATTTTAGCAAGAAATGTTGCAGGGGATACAATATGGGTTAGAAATTTGTCTTTCAATAGATCATACTATGAACTTGAGTGACAACGGCTTCCAATTTGCTACACAAAAGAAAAGTGAAAACCATACCTTTCCACGACGTCTAGGGCAAGGATTAAAGAGATCACGAAACAAGTTTCAAGCAGTTGATCAAAAAATGGCTCATATCTCAAGTGAATCTGGTGCTAAGGTGCACCCACAAAATAATTCTACTATGAAAACCCCTATCAAGGGTAAGAATTTTGAAGACTCAGTCCCAAAAATGAATTTTAGGGATGCCCTTCATGGTGGACAGCCTCAGCCCAATGCTAATATCAATATTAGGGCTTCCCATAAACCTCTAAGAATGCCTAAGATTGATCCCAGGAAAATAGAGTCAGGATGTCTTAAAGAAGCTGATGGAACTCCTATTGTTAAGCTTGATATGGATAACATTCAGACTGGCATTGAAGATTTGGAAAAAAGAGGACTAATTTGTCGGTTCGTGGGTTTTCGTCCGAGTCTATCTGCTTTCAAAGTCTGGGCTGCAAAAATCTGGAAAACTAAAGGTGAGTTACAAATCTCTATTTATCCAAATGGTTATTTTCTTGTTTTATTTGCTAATAATGAAGATAGAGAGAAAACTTTTCAAGGGGGTCCTTGGTTTTTTGGAAGGGCAGGGCTTTTCATGAAGCCCTGGCATACTAAATTTAAAGTCGAAGAAGAGATGCCTTCTATTGCTCCCGTGTGGGTTAGACTCTTTGGCCTCCCTATTGAATTTTGGAATCCTACTATTTTTTCTTCAATTGGAAACTCTTTAGGAACTTTTATGATGACTCTTGATTGTACTCAAAATTTTGAACATATTATTTATGCTCGGATTTGTGTTTTAATGGATTTTGACAAACCCCTACCTAAAAAGATCACATTACAATTTGGGGAAGACACTTGGGAGCAAGTAGTGGACTATGAGAACATTCCTTTTCGTTGTAGAATTTGCCATGAATATGGTCATTTGGCCGATGCTTGCCCAAATAAAATTCCTGATCAAAAGAAAGAAGATATAAACTTAGCAGGTTTCCAAATACCTAAGAAGAAGAACACTTAGAAAAACCAGTTATGAAGGATCAATCAAAGTCATCTGCTAATATGTTTGAAATCCTTTCCACAAATGATGTCCCAAGTGAGGAAGAGGAAATAATGGAAACTGAAATCTTAGAAACACAATTTAAATATGAAGGGAAGAACTCAGAGACAAACCAACAAATCAAAGGTTTTCAACAAAAAAAAAGGAGAAAATTTACACAAGAAAAACAATATTTCAAATGTCAAAACTTCAAATAATGCAGGTCCCAATATAGACTCTATTGAACCATCTAGTAAAATTTTGGTTGTGTACGAGCATTCTTCAAGGTTAGAAGCCATCTCAGATTCAATTGGAATAAGTCAAGAAACAGGGAAAAAAATTGAAGATGGATTCTAATCAAAAAGTAGGTCGCAAGACCAATCAATATCATATGGTAAAAGAAGGTGAAAAGCTTGTAGAGGAAGGTAAGATTAATGCCCTTCCCAACTTTTTTAGCCCTGGTATTAATGAAGATCATCACTTGGAATATTAGAGGACTCAAAGGGAGTCTTTCAAAACAAAATGAAATTAGAAGAATGATTCAGGTAAATCATCCACATCTTGTTTTCCTTCAAGAAACTAAGATGTCAATGGAGGATATGGACTTAATTGCCAGTAAAATTTGGCCAGCTGGAAAAGTGGTTTCCCTCAGTTCCCAAGGGACTTCGGGTGGCATTGCTTGTCTTTGGGATCCAAAAGAGGTAGTTATTCACCATATGGTTGGCAGTTGGGGTTTGTTGGCTATAGCTATTCAAAGTAGACATTCCAACCAGATTATGCTCTGCATTACTGTTTATGCTCCGACTTCTTTGGAGGAAAAAAGAAGACAGTGGAAGGATATTACTCATATTATCTCTCATTTTCCTAAAGCTTGGATCTTGATCGGAGGAGATTTCAATACCATCCTCTCTCTGGATGAGAAAAGGGGGGAAATAGAAATTTGGACAAAAGCACCGACCTCATGAGCGAATATATTGCAAACCTCCATATTGTGGATATCCAACCAGATAATGGCCTTATGACTTGGTCTAACGAAGGCAAGGCTTAGCTTGTATAATGGAGAGATTGGATAGGTTTTTGCTCTCTAAAAATTTCTTAATCCATGGTCACATTCCTAAAGTGAAGACTCTTAATAATGTTGGTTCGGATCATTGGCCAGTCATGGTGGAAATGTGGAAAACCAATGTGAGTTTCTCTCCTTTTCATTTTCAATTAATGTGGCTTAGAGACATTTCCTTCAGACCTCATGTGCAACAATGGTGGAAGGAAGGTAAACCTAGGCATGGGACTAAGATGTTCTGTTTTGTCAAAAGACTGCAATACATTAAATCCAAAATCAAGACTTGGAACTGGAAAGAGTTTGGGGATGTTCATAAAAAAAACATGAAGTTATTGCTCATCTTGAAAATTTGAATAAGAAAATCCATTTAGATGGCCTCACAGAGAAGAGAAGTGCAGATGAAATTAAACTCACAACTCAGTTAGAGGAATGGGAAAAAAGAGAAGAAATCTTATGGAAGCAAAAATCTAGAATTCAATGGCTCAAAGAAGGAGATCGAAACACAAATTTTTTCCACAAATCTCTTCTAGCTCGAAGATCTCACAACTTTATTTCTTCCTTAAAATCAGATTCTGGAGATGTTGTTTATACTTGGGATGGCATGAACTCTATTGTTGTTGATTACTTTTCCAATATTTTTGTTGCTACTCCCCTTGACTCAGCTTCACAATATAATGTTCTTCAAGCAATCCCTTCTCTTATCACTTTCGAGGAGAACTCTATTTTGACTGCTCCTGTTACTATCAATGAGCTTCAACAAGTAGTTTTTAAAATGCAAAAAGGGAAAACCCCAGGTCCTGATGGTTTTCCTATTGAGTTCTACCAAGAGTTCTGGGATATCCTTCATGTTGATTTATTAGAGGTGGTGGAAGAAGCCAAGAAAGCCAAAGAAATTTTGAAGGTTATCAATAAAACTTATATTACTCTTGTTCCAAAAGCTCAAGAGGTTGATCATATCTCAGCTTTTAGACCTATTGCTTTATGTAATGTTCTTCTCAAAATCATTACTAAAATCATGGCAGAAAGGTTGAAGCCTCTTTTGCATAAGATTATTTCCCAGAGCAAGGGGGTTATGTGGAAGGACGTCAAATAGTAGATGAGATAGTTCTTGCTCAGGAAGCCATCCATTCCATGGATATGCAAAATTCTCCTTCCATGTTCATTCGGTTAGACTTATCCAAAGCTTATGACAGAGTGGATTGGCACTTCCTTATCAAAGTTTTGAGGCAATTTGGTTTCTCTAAGGATTGGATGGATTGGATTATGGGATGTATCTCTTCAGTTTCCTACTTAGTTCTTATCAATGGCAGGCCTTCTCAGTCTTTCCCAGCTTCTAGAGGTATTAGGCAAGGTGACCCGCTATCCCCTTATTTATTCATCATTCTTGCTGAATGCTTGGGTAGGACTATAACCAAAAAGAGGGAAAACAAAACCCTTGAGGGAGTTACCATTGCTCATGGAGCTAGACCTATCTCTCATCTTCAATTTGTGGATGACTCTACTATTTTAGGTAAAGCTACAGTTAAGGAAGCTTCTAATATTAAGCAAATCATTAGCTATTTTTCTAAGGCTATTGGGCAGTTGATCAATGAAGACAAATCTAAAGTTATTTTCTTTCACTGCTCTGCTAGACAGGAATCCATGGTCTTGGATAAGCTAAGATATAAGAAGACCTCTCTTCCAATCACTTATTTAGGTATTCCCATAAATATTCAAAGGCAAAAAAATAAATATTGGAATTGGTTGTTGGACAAAGTCAAGAAGAAAATTGGAAAGTGGACCAACAAGTGGCTTTCTTATGGGGGTAGAATCACCTTGGTAAAATCAGTCCTTCAAGCTATTCCTATTTATGTTTCTTCCATTTTGAATATCCCAAAGGCTGTTCTTCGAGAATTGGATCAAATCAGTCATCGTTTCCTTTGGAGTGGTACTAAGGAGAAAAGAAAATGGGCCTTGGTGAAATGGGATACTTTATGTCTTCCTAAGAGTGAAGGGGGGTTAGGTTTACGGTCTTCAATTAATAACAACAAAGCTTTAGCTGCTAAATTATATTGGAGGATGTTGCATAACCCCAATGCTCTTTGGGCCAATAATCTCCGTGCTAAATATGCTGAGAACAAAAGTCCCGAAGACCTTGTTCGCTATCAACTTCCTACCAAAGGTTCTCCCATTTTAGCAGTTCTTAAGACTGGTGAGGATTTGATAAAGAAAAAATTATTTTGGATCATTCATAATGGTCAACATGCAAATTTTTGGATAGATTCTTGGGATGGTCACAAGCCTTTGATAACTCAATTTCCCGATTGGAGGCCTTGGATGGAGGAGCTTCACCGAGCTAATTGGATAAAGGTGGCTAATTATTGTCGGTACCATACTGGTAATTCAAAGGTTGGTAGATATTGGATCCCTATTGAGGACTGGCCTATTCAAATCCCAGAAAGGCAAAGACAAGATATCCAAGGCATCCTTCATATGAGATCCCTCTCTTGGTCCCATGAAAAAGATTGTTTTGGATGGAACAACACTACTAAGGGTGAGTATTCAGTTGCTCAAGGTTATTTGACCTTATGCCATAATAATCCCAACCATTCTTCTGACATATTTTCTCAATTGTGGGCTCAAAAGCTCTGGCCTAAGGTGAGGTTCTTTAATTGGCTTTTATTGCATCGTAGGGTGCTTACTCGGTGAGCAACTTATGAAGCGTGGTTTTCATGGCCCTTTTAGATGTGAAATGTGTGAAGAGAATGTAGAAAATATCAACCATATTTTTATTGAGTGTACTTTAGCCTCTCAGCTATGGAGGAGAATGGCCACTTTACTTGGCTTACAATGGTCCAATTTTTTTACTTTTGAACAGCTTTGGAGGGATTGGCCTAATCAAGAGGGTGTTGATCATTTTATTAGGCAATTAGTTTGGATGGGTTCTACCATTCTTCTTTGGAATATTTGGAATGAAAGGAACAACCAAATTTTTAATCAAGATAGGAAGGATATTCACTATATTTGGCAAAAGACCATAGCCAACTTAGTTGAATCAGTCCATCATCTCCTTAATCACCCCCAAAACTCCCACCAAATATGGGATCAAGTGATGCAAAGATTGAATATTAAACCTTCTAAGGGCAACCATCTTAAAGGGAATGTGAGTATTAGTAAATTGGATAGGAATAGAAATTGGCAACCTCCTCCTAAGGATTTTGGAAAAGTCAATACCGATGGAGCCTCTAGAGGGAACCCTGGAAAAGCCAGTGTGGGAGGAATTGGTAGACTTTCAGATGGCTCCCTGGTTTTTACTTTTGCTGAGAATTTGGGTATTCTTTCCAATAACCTTGCTGAGGGGTATGGTATCCTCAGAGGTCTTCAGGAGGCTACTAAGGTTGGATGGGAAAAGGTGTTAGTTGAGTCTGACTCTCAACTTATGATTAATCTCTTGAAGAATCCTTCTAAGAATCATAAGGTGGATTGGAGAATAAAAAGAATTATTGAGAAGATTCAGTTAATCCAGATGGGATTTTTGAAAGTTGATTACAATCATGTGGTCCGAGATCAAAACAAGAGTGTTGATGCTTTAGCTAATTGGGCTTTGGACAAAGGTGATCTTACTTGTTATGGCCACCCTCCTATATGGTGGGCTTCTCAAATTAGGGAAGCTCTTCTTTCTATCATTTCTTTGGATGGCTCCAGTTCGAAGGTACCTAGTTTCTTCTTGTTTTTTTTTTTTGCTTCTCTTTGGTTCATTCAGTTTTTTTTAGTTCCCTAGCTCTTTCTATTATTTATTTTGTTTCCTCTGTTGATTCCTGCCTTAATAGTCTTTTTGGTCTAGATAGGTCTTTGTTTTGTTCATTTTTTATTTCTTTTTTCCTTTTTGTTTTTTTTGTTTAGTTTTTTAAGGTGGGTGGGTTTTTTTATTTTGTTTTGTTTTTGTGTTCTTTGTGTTGTTTTTTGTTGTTCTTGTGTTTTTGTTGTTTTGTTTTTTTTTTATGTTTTTTGTTATTGTTCTTGTGTTTTTTTTCGTTCTTGTTCTTGGGTTTCTCTTTGTTTGTGTTATTTCATGTTTTTATGGGTGAGTGTTTTCTATATTTTTTGTTTTTTTTTATTGTCTGTTGTTGGTTGTTTTTTATTTTTATTTTTGTTTTATTTTTTAATTTTTTAGGTTTTGGTTGTGTTTATTTTTCTTGTTTTTTTTTTGGGTTATGTCTTTGTAGTGTTCTGTTGTTTTTGTCTTGTTTGTGTTTTGTTATGTGTTTCTTGTGTTTTTCTATGTGGTTTGTGTTGTGGTTTCTTTTATCTTATTGTGTGTGTTTGGTTGTGCTTTTGTTTTTGACACACTCAAGGAGCATGTTTTTTATTTTATTTTATTATTTTTGTTGTTATTTGCTTATTTTTAATTGGGTTTGTGTGTTTGTTTGCTCCTTGAGTGTGTCAAAGGTGGTAGGCCAGGTCCGAGTCCTGGGCATTTTTGGTGGAATGGATACCCCTGCCTCCTTGGGTCTTACCCGAAAGTGGCATCCCTTTTGGGATGTTTTCCACAAATAAAAAAAAAGTTTACTTTCTTATTTACACCAAATGAGAAGCGTTCAAGGAATGTGTTTGCAAGTTTTTTAAAGCTATAGATGTTGTACCTTGTTATATGGTTATACCACTCTAAGGCTAGGCCAGAGAGCATTATAAAAATGGTCCTAAGTAATAAGGCATCATCATACTAGAGTTGGAAATAGAGGTTCATGAAATTGGATATATTTTTATGTGCATCATCATATCCTTTAATTTATCCAATTTTAGCATTTCAAAATTTTTAGGATATGGAGGACATGGGATCGAAGGATGGAGTGGTTTATTACACAGTTGATGCAATGTGGGCTTTTGATAACCCATTCCTTGCTTCTCCAATAATTTGATGCACTCTATGAGCACCTTGTAAGCTTGAGATGATAATATCACATCTTCCTACATTGGTCCTTAAGGAGGAGGAGGCAATAAAATTTTATTGGGATGATATGGTTGATTATAATCATCAATAAAATCCTCGTAGAGTGATTCAAGATATCCTTGATCCTGATACTTTGACTCTAGATCCTCATAAGCCTCATATTATAGTTGATGATTTTATGGTTGATTTTTTTGAGACCTATGGTGATGGATGGGCAAACGAGGAGAGTGATTTTGATTTGGCCTAGAAGGTAGGCCATGGTGCTGTGTAATGCACCTTTTATGGCTTTACTACCTATAGGTACTAGGTGTGATGACCTCCTCATGTGTTACTTTTTGCAATCCTTCTTGGTGTAATTATTGTTGATGCAACATTTGTTGGTGCATCCTTTTTTGTTCTAATTAGCTTCATTCTAGGTATTATTAATCCATTTGCAAATTATCTAACCATAGCTAGTGTAACTTCTCTCATCTATTTGTGTGTTGCCTAGGCATTTGATTCACTTGATCAGTAATGTGAGGTTGGTGATTCCTTATATTAATATGAAGGGACTTGGCTTACTCTTTGGGTCCAATAGGTTTGGCTACCCATTTCCCATGATTAAGGGAAGCCGCATTGATATAGTGCTTAGGTTTGAAGGTGATCTCTACATACTTGGATGGCATAGAGGCACAATGTGCTTGCATGGAACACTCTCTATAGTGAAAAAAAGGATGACCTAGGTCTTTCTCTTCCTTGTCTTTAAGAAAGATATGAGCGAATGAGGTTATCCTATTAGGATGATGAGGGTCGTACCTATATAATTGAGCAAATTTTTGGCTCATCCATGGATGATTAAGCAGAGCGAATCGCTCGTCCAAGTTAGGTGATGGCACATAATATTGATCCTAGTCATATTGGTGGATAGATCGAGTTGAGATGCAAATCCATGACACTCCCCTACTAGGCCCCTCAGTGGGTGGGTTATGTCTAATAGTAGCATGGGATTGGTTTTGACCAAGAAGCTCATCTTCTTGATCATATTGAGGACCCATAGATGCATCCTAGATAGGGATATCTTGAAGATCATATTCCTTGTAGGTGATGTTAGCATTACAACAAACACTAGGATGCCATTTAGGAATGACCATGTCCTTGAGACTAAACCGAAGATGTTATGTTCCTCCTTGCAAATATTCAATAGCATTAGCTTGTGAATGAGCTTGACTGTGTGTTGTTACCATGATGTTGATTAAGCAAATAGTAAAGAAACAAAAAAGCAGATAATGTGATTATCTTGTTTAAGTTTTAATTATGAGTTCCTATACTATTTAGTGTATTTTGATGTTGAAAACCCCTATTCCTATGAAACTAATGGTAAACAAAATATAAAACTACTAAAATATAGTTCAAGCACACCCCCTTGTTGAGGGATGTGACTCAAATGGTAAAAAGTGGTTTCCTATTGGATATTATTCTCAAGGTTTATGGGAACAAATTACCCCTCTAAAGGGGCCACGTTGTCTAATGTCTTGGTATTGGCAAAGCCTTGATTTCTCTTAACCCTTGTGTTTAAGATATGGAAAGTAAAAACAACTATATCCATTGATTATTTTAAAAAGCCCCATGGTAAAAGAGCTCTACTAACCTTCCCACTCCAAGTGCACCCAAGAGTAGGGGACCTTTTGGTGATGAAGTCTAAAAAGCCACTTATTTTTGGCGACTAAGTTTCTAGGGTGCAAGCTAACGTATGGAGATGAAGCCCACCATCGCTGGTATCAATCAATAGTTGGTAATGAAATCCAAGTCGTTAATGTTAAATTGAAACATGGTGTGTGGGGCTATTTTTATTTTATGCAAAATAGTGTTGGACATTTTGAGTAGATAAGTTGTCATTGATGTCAAGAGTGAGTGGTCATTGATGTCAAGCTTTCAGCACCATTGAGTGGCAGTTTCAGTGGGCAGCAACAGTTTTAGGTTCTCCAATCAGTGCAAAAAGATAGTCCGGTTTCAGTTGATCAAATCCGTTCCAGGAGGTCAAGATAAGGTCCAAGGTGAAAAGAAAAAGCCCAAGTGAATAATATTATAATAATTCTTTATAATATTATACAAGGAATATTAAATTAATTAATATAATTTTATTAAATTAATTTATTAATTAATTTACTTAACTTTATGTTATTTAAATTAATTATTAATTAATTTTAATATTAATTATATATTAATTTATGTTAATTTTAAATAACCCTAAGGTGGGTTATTAATTCGAATTTTGAATTCGAATTCGAGCACCGACGTGGGAGCAAATTAATCAAAGTATATATAAAGGGGACTCCTCCACCTTAGCCAAAAAAATTAATGCATTCGATTTTAATCTCCATGCTATTGCGAATTGTGCGAATCGTTCGGTGAGAAAGAGAAAGGTTTAATTGGTGTTTAAAGGACCAAGTGGCAGGTAAGGATTGATTACCCACCATTCAAGGCACCTTGGTCACCAAGCGCTGGTAGCGCAGTTGGCAACTTCGGTGAAGGCAAGACGTTGTGGCAGCGTGAGGCGGAGGTTCGAATCCATGGGTGTGGCCTTTTGTTTTTAAAGGCATCGACGGTGATCGAAGGCACCAAGAGGAAGGAAGCCTTCCTTCCTTCACGTGGGTGCCTATAGCCCATGCGGTGGGCACCAAAGCGCTAAGGCGCTTGGCGCTTGGGGAGACGACGGTTCGAATCACGCCGAAACCCTTTTGGGGAGAAGACAAAGGTATGCATTAGTTGAGCACCAAAATTTTTGGAGGAATTAGTTGAGCTATTAAAAATTAATTTTTGCATAATTTATTTGGCTTGTAAGGTTTTAAGGGGAGTTATAAGGTTGATGCAAAATAAATTTTTGGTGTTATTTGCTTTAGTGTTTGAAAAGGGTAATAAGGTGTTTTAGGAAGATTGTTTGAGGTTTTGTGGTGTTGGATATTATTTTAAGTTGGAGATTATAAGGTGTATCCAAATAATTATTTTTCATGTATGATTTGATGGATGTTAATTCCAAGAAGGAGCAATAAGGTGTATTTGAGCTTTGATTATTTTTGTGTTTAAGGAATATTTGGGAAAAGGGTTAGAGTGATATTTTGTCATCTAACCATTGAAATTGGAAAGAAGAAAATTGTGATTGAGACAGGTTTTCTAAGGGCACTTCTACATCAAACAAAAAGGTATGGGCACATATTCCTAGTGAGTGATTGTTGAATGTTGTGAATGCAAAGTTGGAGTGAAAAGGATTGTTTGGTAAGCATTGTTGAGGTGGTTTGAATTAATGCTTCAAGGTTTTCTAGAATAAAGAGTTGTTGATAAAACCTTGTTTGATAAGCATTGTTGTTGAAGTGATTAGTTGAGTGAACTTGAACTAGGGTTTGCAAAAATCATGAGTTAACTTGAACTAGGGTTTGCAAAGATCATGAGTATCATTGTTATGTGAGATTGATTGATAAGCATTGTTGGAAATATTTGAGTGAGTGTTCATATGCTTGGACTAGGGTTTGTAAGCAAGGATTAATTCATTGAGTGATTGGTTGAGTAGAGTTGGTTGAGCCTAGTCAAGTGGATGTGTTGATGTGATAGTTCAAGTTCTATGAAACAAATTGTTCTATATTCTAAATTGAGTTGAGAAAGAGATTGAGTGTTGATGAATGTGAAACATATTGAGTCTCTAACAATTATCTATATGTTTCTATGATAAAAGAGATTGAAAGTGATTGAGAGTTTGTGAGTGTGAAGCATATTGAGTCTCTAACAATTCTCTATATGTTTATATGGTAAAAAGAAAGATTGAAAGTGATTGAGCATTGTGGTGAATGTGAAGCATATTGAGTCTCTAACAATTATCTTTATGTTTCTATGAGATTGGACAAGTTCTAGTGTGGACTTGTTGAGTATATTTGAGGTAAGTCTTAGAGAAGACTTGTGGATAGATTTGTGTGAGCTTTTGTGGAAGCTTACAATACAGTTTGAGAATAGATATTGAGAGAAGATTTTGACAAGTTCTAGTGAGGACTTGTTGAGCAGATTTGGACAAGTTCTAGAGAGGACTTGTAGATAGATTAGTGTGAGATTTTGTGGAAGCTTACAAGGTAGATTTGAGATAAGTCTTTGAGAAGACTTGAGAGCAGAGTTGATTGATTGATTTGTTCAAACCTTGAGTTAAGGTTTGGGGCAGATCTAGTAGAGTTGATTTGAGATTAAGTCAAGCTTTATGTTAAGGCTTGAGGATAGAGATTGAGGATATATTTGTGCTAGATCGAAGGACTATGTTTAGTGTAGATCAGAGGATAGATATTGAGGATAGATTTGTGCTAGACCAAAGGACTATGTTTAGTATAGATTTGAGGATAAGTTTGGTGTAGATTTGAGGATAGGTTTGTGCCAGACCAGAGATAGAGATTGAGCAGATTTGTGCTAGATCGAAGGACTATGTTTAGTATAGATTTGAGATAGAGCTTTGAAGGTGATAGAGTATAGAGGATGATAGTCTCTAATGGATAGAGATCCATTAGCCAGGGCAGTGAGGATAGGTGTCTTCAGTGGATAGAGATCCATTAGCCAGAGTAGTGGGGGTAGCAGTTCTTCTAGAAGATCACCAGCTAGAGCTAAGGAGAAAGAGTTCTCCTATGGATAGAGATCCATAAACTTGATTAGGGGATTGGTGTCTCCTTTGGACAGAGGTCCATAAACATTGTAATAGGGAAAGGATTCCCAAGAGATTGATTGAGAAAATTTTAGTGAAATATTTTCTCCATGGAGTAGCCCACATTGGGTGAACCACGTTAAATTGGTGTCTCTATTATGTGTGGTGATTTATGCATTGCTTTGATTACTATTATTGATATTGCTATCTATACATTGCATAATATTGATTGGGAAAGAAAAGTAAAAAGTGGTCTTATACTATTCACCCCCCTCTCAATATAAGCTTGTGTTCTTCAATTGGTATCAGAGTGGGTTCCTTCGAAAGAGTTTAACAACTTGAAGGAAAATCTTTCAAGAACACAATGGATTCTAAGAATGGGTCCTCAGATAATTCAACACCAATATTTTATGGAAGTGATTATATATTTTGGAGTATGAGAATGAAGATTCACCTAATGGCACTTGGCAATGAAATTTGGGAAGTAGTTGAAAATGGATACATACCACCAATTGATCCACCTACAGATAAGGAAGGTAAGCTTCTACAACATTACAATTCAAAAGCAATGAATGCAATTTTGAGAGGTTTGCATAGAACAGAATTCATAAAAGTTATGCATTGTAAATATGCAAAAGGAATTTGGGATAAGTTGCAAAGCATATATGAAGGAGATAAAAGTGTCAAAAAGGTAAAGATACAAAATCTCAAAGGACAATTTGAAGAATTAAGAATGAAGGATGAGGAAAACATTAGTACTTATCTACTTCGAGTAGATGAAGTTGTTAATGCCATGCAAGGTCTTGGACTTGAGATTGAAGAATCTGATATTTGTGATAAGATCTTAAGATCTCTTCCAAAAAGGTTTAGTGAAAATATTTCTGCTATAGAAGAATCAAAATATGGTGATTCTTTGACAAGAGATATGTTACTTGGTATTCTTACAGCTTTTGAGTTAAGAACAAAAGAGGAACCTAATATCTGGAAGGAAGCAACATTCAAAGCTACTAAGAAGACAAAGGGCAAGAAGTTAGATTCAAGCAATGAGTCATCCAGTGATGAAGAAGCTAATTATGGTAGAAGGAATAAGGATTCAAGAAGATTTAAAGATGCAAAATCTATTAGATGTTTCAATTGTGGAAAGTATGGTCACTATGCAACTGATTTTCAAGAAGCTAAAAATAACAATGATGAAGAAAAATAGGATCATAAGAATAGGGAATCAGAAAGATACAGGTACCAAAAGAAAGGCAAGGATGGACAAGGCAAACAAGGAAAGAAGTTCTTTCAAAGACAAAAGAGGAGCTACTATGCAGACAAGGCAAGTAAGTACTCAAGTGATAGTGATAATAGTTTCTCAGACAATGATAAATATGAAGTCCTATTTTTGATAGAAGAAAAAGAAGAAGTTAAGAAAAGGTCACCAATAATTCTCAAGTGTTTTAGATGTGGTAATTTTGGACATCTTGAAGATAGTTGTACAAGGAATGGTTTTAGTTTCAGTGATGATGAATATGAAGATACACTTGAAGGACCAGAAGAGAATATTCTAATGGCACTAGAAGAAGAAGGAGGTGATCCTATAGAAGACAAGTCAGAAAAGAATGAAGATGTTCTCAAAGGCAAACAAATAGAGGAAGAATCAGAAAAAGGAGGAGTTGATCTTGAGGGAGAGCTTATTTATGCTCTTAAAACTTTAAAGAAGGTAAGAAAGCAAAACTCCCAACTTGAGTTTCAGTTTCAAGAATGTGATGAAGAGAGAGGAAAGCTTATAGAGGATCTAAACAAGTCAATGGCTAAGACAAAGAAGTTCAAGGATAAGTTAGAAGCAAAGGTCTTAGAATGTGAAAAGTTAGAACAAGAAGTAGCCCTACTAAGGGAAGAAGTAGAGAAGTCTAAGGATAAGCTACATAAGTTTGGAAGAAGCTCAAAGAATTTGGATAAGATCATCAAGGTACAAAAGCCTACATCAAGCAAGACAAGTCTTGGTTTTGAACAAGCTCAAAAGAAACAAGAAGAGGAGTCAACCTCAAGTTCTAAAGAAGAAGAAACTTCAGAAGAAGATAATGTGAGAGAAAGTGAGACTTCTGAGGAAGATTTGGATAATAGAAAGTTCAACAAGGAAAGGAACAATGCACAAAGAAGAAACAGATGGAACAGGAACCAGTACAAAGAAAAAGAGACTAAGAGACCAATGAGGTCAAGGCAAGGAAATTTCAATGGATGATGTTTCTCATGTCACAGATTTGGGCACATGGCTTCACAATGCAGGACACATGAAAGACAGGAGTATGGGAACTTCAGGAACAGGTAACTTTTCCATGGGTATTGCTACTCATGTAATCAGTTTGGTCACAAGGCAATGAATTGTAGGGTTCATGATAGGAACAGATATGGCTTCACCAAGAGAAATCCCAAGATATTTGCACCTCCAAGGAATAATAACATTAAGTGTTATAAGTGCAATAATGATGGACATACAACAAAGTGGTGTAGAGCAGACATTCCAGAATCAAGCATGAACAGGAATAGGAACAGGAATAGGAATATGGACATGAACAGAATAGGAATATGGATAGGAATAGGAACATGGACATGAATAGGAATAGTCAAAGGAATCAGAAGGATCAGATGAGAAGGAAAGAGGACAAAGGTAAAGATCAGTGCTTGTTGGGAGTAGAAATACTCCCACCCCAGAATTAACCACCTCAAGAGGAGGTGGGGGAGGGGCTAAGCTAAGAGACTCATTCTTAGCCCCGAGCCCCAAAGGTGACCCTTTGCCATTGATGTCAAAGGGGGAGATATTTGAGTAAGGGGGAGATTTGATTTAAGGAGAGAGCATTGAGTCGGGGAGCAATTCCTAGGGGAGCAGAACAGAAAAAGGTCAAGTTTTGGTAAAAATAATTTGGGTTGCCATCAATGACAAAGGGGGAGATTGTTGGAAATTTTGAGTAGATAAGTTGTCATTGATGTCAAGAGTGAGTGGTCATTGATGTCAAGATTTCAACACCATTGAGTGGTAGTTTTAGTGGGCAACAACAGTTTTAGGTTCTCCAATCAGTGCAAAAAGATAGTCCATTTTAATTGATCAAATCCGTTCTAGGAGGTCAAGATAAGGTCCAAGGTGAAAAGAAGAAGCCCAAGTGAATAATATTATAATAATTATTTATAATATTATACAAGGAAGATTAAATTAATTATAAATTAATTAATATAATTTTATTAAATTAATTTATTAATTAATTTACTTAACTTTATGTTATTTAAATTAATTATTAATTAATTTTAATATTAATTATATATTAATTTATGTTAATTTTAAATAACCCTAAGGTGGGTTATTAATTCAAATTTCAAATTCGAATTCGAGCACCGACGTGGGAGCAAATTAATCAGTAGTATATAAAGGGGACTCCTCCACCTTAGCAAAAAAAATTAATGCATTTGATTTTAATCTCCATGCTATTGCGAATTGTGTGAATCATTCGGTGAGAAAGAGAAAGGTTAATTGGTGTTTAAAGGACCAAGAGAAGGAAGATTGATTACCCACCATTCAAGGCACCTTGGTCACCAAGCACTGGTAGCATAGTTGGCAACTTCGATGAAGGCAAGACGTTATGGCAGCATGAGGCGGAGGTTCAAATCCATAGGTGTGGCCTTTTGTTTTAAAGGCATCGATGATGATCGAAGGCACCAAGAGGAAGGAAGCCTTCCTTCCTTCACATGGGCGCCTATAGCCCATATGGTGGGCACCAAAGCGCTAAGGCGCTTGGCGCTTGGGGAGACGATGGTTCGAATCATGCCGAAACCCTTTTGGGGAGAAGACAAAGGTATGCATTAGTTGAGCACCAAAATTTTTAGAGGAATTAGTTGAGCTATTAAAAATTAATTTTTGCATATTTTATTTGGCTTGTAAGGTTTTAAGGGGAGTTATAAGGTTGATGCAAAATAAATTTTTGGTGTTATTTGCTTTAGTGTTTGAAAAGGGTAATAAGGTGTTTTAGGAAGATTGTTTGAGGTTTTGTGGTGTTGGATATTATTTTAAGTTGGAGATTATAAGGTGTATCCAAATAATTATTTTTCATGTATGATTTGATGGATGTTAATTCCAAGAAGGAGCAATAAGGTGTATTTGAGATTTGATTATTTTTGTGTCTAAGGAATATTTGGAGAAAGGGTTAGAGTGATATTTTGTCATCTAACCATTGAAATTGGAAAGAAGGAAATTGTGATTGAGATAGGTTTTCTAAGGGCACTTCTACATCAAACAAAAAGGTATGGGCACATCTTCCTAGTGAGTGATTGTTGAATGTTGTGAATGCAAAGTTGGAGTGAAAAGGATTGTTTGGTAAGCATTGTTGAGTGTGTTTTGAATTAATGCTTCAAGGTTTTCTGGAATAAAGAGTTGTTGATAAAACCTTGTTTGATAAGCATTGTTGTTGAAGTGATTAGTTGAGTGAACTTGAACTAGGGTTTACAAAGATCATGAGTATCATTGTTATGTGAAATGTTTAATATTGTTGAAGCAATTGGTTAAGTGAGGAACTTGAACTAGGGTTTGCAAAGATCATGAGTATCATTGTTATGTGAGATTGATTGATAAGCATTGTTGGAAACATTTGAGTGAGTGTTCATATGCTTGGACTAGGGTTTGTAAGCAAGGATTAATTCATTGAGTGATTGGTTGAGTAGAGTTGGTTGAGCCTAGTCAAGTGGATGTGTTGATGTGATAGTTCAAGTTCTATGAAACAAATTGTTCTATATTCTGAATTGAGTTGAGAAAGAGATTGAGTGTTGATGAATGTGAAACATATTGAGTCTCTAACAATTATCTATATGTTTCTATGATAAAGAGAGATTGAAAGTGATTGAGAGTTTGTGAGTGTGAAGCATATTGAGTCTCTAACAATTCTCTATATGTTTCTATGGTAAAAAGAAATATTGAAAGTGATTGAGCATTGTGGTGAATGTGAAGCATATTGAGTCTCTAACAATTCTCTTTATGTTTCTATGAGATTGGACAAGTTCTAGTGTGGACTTGTTGAGTAGATTTGAGGTAAGTCTTAGAGAAGACTTGTGGACAGATTTGTGTGAGATTTTGTGGAAGCTTACAATACAGTTTGAGAATAGATATTGAGAGCAGATTTGTATAAGTTCTAGTGAGGACTTATTGAGCAGATTTGGACAAGTTCTAGTGAGGACTTGTTGAGTAAATTTGGACAAGTTCTAGAGAGGACTTGTAGATAGATTAGTGTGAGCTTTTATGGAAGCTTACAAGGTATATTTGAGATAAGTCTTTGAGAAGACTTGAGAGCAGAGTTGATTGATTGATTTGTTCAAACCTTGGGTTAAGGTTTGGGGTAGATCTAGCAGAGTTGATTTGAGATTAAGTCAAGCTTTGTGTTAAGGCTTGAGGATAAATATTGAGGATAGATTTGTGCTAGACCGAAGGACTATGTTTAGTGCAGATCAGAGGATAGATATTGAGGATATATTTGTGCTAGACCGAAGGACTATGTTTAGTATAGATTTGAGGATAGATTTTGGTGTATATTTGAGGATAGGTTTGTGCCAGACCAGAGATAAATATTGAGAATATTTGTGCTAGACCAAAGGACTATGTTTAGTACAGATTTGAGATAGAGCTTTGAAGGTGATAGAGTATAGAGGATGATAGTCTCTAGTGGATAGAGATCCATTAGCTAGGGTAGTGAGGATAGGTGTCTTCAGTGGATAGAGATCCATTAGCTAGAGTAGTGGGGGCAATAGTTCTTCTAGAAGATCACCAATCAGAGCTAAGGAGAAAGAGTTCTCCTATGGATAGAGATCCATGAACTTGATTAGGGGATTGGTGTCTCCTTTGGACAGAGGTCCATAAACATTGTAATAGGGAAAGGATTCCCAAGAGATTGATTGAGAAAATTTTAGTGAAATATTTTCTCCGTGGAGTAGCCCACATTGGGTGAACCACGTTAAATTGGTGTCTCTATTGTGTGTGGTGATTTGTGCATTGCTTTGATTACTATTGTTGATATTGCTATCTATACATTGCATAATATTGATTGGGAAAGAAAAGTAAAAAGTGGTCTTATACTGTTCACCCCCCCTCTCAGTATAAGCTTGTGTTCTTAAAAGAAAGTAAAATTATACAACATTCCATGCTATTTCACTAATGCATAAAAATAACATTTAATTTTTAGAAATCCTAAAATAATTCAAACATCTAAAATGTATAACCCTACAATGAGACAAGCCTTTGAACCAGAAACAAAAAGCAAACCACAATAGTATTTGAATAGAGGTTATCTTGCCTAGGGATGGTTGCATACAAAGACCATATGACACAAAAATGGCTAGAAATAGGGGTTATCTAGGATAGAAATAGTCATAGACATAGGTCATATAACCCAGGTACGATCACAAATAGAGAATTTTAAAAACCCAAAATATTTTAAAATTCCTTCACTTACACAAATTTTTTATTTTTATTTACTAATAATAGAGAAAAAATATAGAATGGCTTACTATGATAGCCTACATCTAATGTAGATACTATTATTTTGTATTTATGCTTTCTAATCTGACGTCATATCTATAAGGGATGGTTGCAACTGTTGGCCATCTTGGTAAGAGATTGTCATACCTGCCAGCCATTTCGATGAGGGATGGTCATACCTACAACTCACAAACATAAAAAACAAATAGTAATTAGCAATGTGAATACAAGATATGGACTACATATGATCATGATCACCATTGAAAATGCTAAAAAATATCATACATCCATGAAATGGAATACAATATTGAAATGTAGCAAATCAAGATGCAACCATAAAGATAAAGAATGAAATAAAGGAAAATTATGGATGGTACCCTTTTTATTAATAATATCTTGTTCTTTTCCAAGAAGGTTAAAAATAATATCCCCTTGAGGGATTTCTACCAATCTTGATACAATTAATTACAAATAAAATAATTCTAATGTACTATGAAGGATATTTTTGCATTCAAAAACTGATTTGGGATAGGTTTTTAGGGTTATCACAATGGATGATGATGATGTGTGAATGTTTATTCTATTGCTTCCTTGTATATACTTGTGATCTGCACACAAGAAGATTAAATAACATTAAAAGCATATGCAAAGAATTTCAAGATAAGTCCCATATTAATGGCAAATAAAATAACAAATAAACTAAAATAAGACAAATGCATGCATGAAAATGAAATCTATCTATGCTAAACAGTAACTAGAAATACTACTAAAACTTAACAAAAGAAGGAAAACAAGAAATAAATATCTGCTCGAGAGGCCATATTTGTGCAATATGGTCATACCTACAAGCCATATATAAAAGAGATGGTCATACCTACAAGCCATCTCTAAGAGATACAACTACTAATCTATGAGTGATTCTCTTATGGCTAATGCAAGGGAATGCTAGGTTTGATCTGTGGATTGGTTAAAAATTTGGTGTGTTCATGGAGAATGACTTATGAGGTAGAATTTAATACTAAAACAAGGATTTTGGATTGCACAAAGAGCATGGATGTGATAGTCAACCTCCAAAAGGATCCATTGGCATGCTTTCCATGGAGAAAATGATGCAAAAAGGGTTGGAAGCTTTGTGGTTGAAATTTAGTAGCACTTTGTTGCTTGAAAATTGAAACTCCTTGATAAATGTATTTAGGTTGGGTTCTATTATATAGACTTCCAAAAGGGATTCCAAGCTTGCATTGGAAGCCAAGAAATGCTTACATCCAAGAAATGTAACTACCCATTCTTGAATATTCCCCATAACTGACTATGTATATCGTTATGCTTAGTTGGCTCATGTAAACACTTTAACTGTGGCACAAAATTCTAGGTATTATTTGAATTTATTTCAGATGCGACCATATTAGGGTGATATGGCCTTAACTGAAGGTCATCTCATGGTAAGACGGTCTCTAGAGGCCATCCTTAGGTGGGACGATCCTGGCTGTAAAGGGAAAGTCCTCCCTATTTGAGTGGTGAAAATCATTGTTGATCCCTAGGGCTTCCCAAAGTGGATTATATGGCCTTAAAGGAGTCCATATAGGTAATCTCCTCAACATGACATATTTTAGGTGTCTTCACTCCCACAACTTTTCAATGAATAGTTATTTCTATACTTGTGAATTTCATTAATGAATACATCAAGATATATATGGATGATTTCAAATTATATGGATAAACCTTTGATGAGGCTCTAAATAATCTAGATTTAGTTCTTACGCAATGCAAAGCCCATAACCTATCTTTGAACAGTAAAAAGTGTTTAATAATGATGTGTTACATACCAAAAGTAATATAGCCATTGGCTATATTATGAAATACTACATTTGATTATTATTTATATAGTATCCAAGTGTTTTATTTTGGAATAATATATTATATATATTAATATTTTATCATCTGTGTATTTGCACATTGCCCTTGCAGTGGGGATCTGCCCTCCCAAAGAGGCAAAGGATTTCATTAAGCTTATTTCTAGTTGTTGATTTGAATTATTGCATTCTGGTTTAGTGTGTTCTGCACTGTGGAGATTTGAATTAATAGCATAGTTAATACATTGACTTTTGAAAGGACACGTAGGTATTCCTTTCCATGTGGTAACCAGAGATAGGTTAAGATACAGGCTACAGTGTGGTAAAATAATTCCTTGAATTTCCCAACTTCAAACAATAGTAGGCAATCAACCAGTGCAACCAGCTACCCAACACCCTATGATGCATTGAATCACATCTTAGAACATAGCCTCGGTATCCCAAACTGAGTTGCATCTATGCTACTTTGAAGCTAGATGTATTGTAGTAGACAAACATAGTCATCAGGTAGAAGAAAATAGATGAGATTGTAAGAATTAAGTTGGTTCACTCACCATTCATGGCATGAAGAGCTTCTAAAATATTGCAAAAAACCAATGTGCACTTAAGACAAAAATTATCCAATCAGAACATGAGGTTGAAAATTAAATTAGCGATAAACTTAAGGTATTGAATTTAATATTTTTTTTTCTTTTGTTGGGATCATTATCTGGCATCCATCATAATATGGGCATCAAAGGTTTTTTCAAGCATGAGCCACACCAAAGTAAGTGTGACTTCGGTCACACAGTCTCCCCATATCCTTTATGCGAATGTATCTCGAGTCCCATTTGTCCCTGTTGGCATCATGGTCCTAGTCTAGTCCGTGTTGGCATCTTATTCATATTGGTTTGTGTTGTGGTCCCAATCTAGTCCACATGTGTCTAGTGTCACTCATCTTTGTCCATTTCATGTTTGCATGTTAGTATGTTTCGATCGGGTCTTGTATAGTTATCTCGTGCCTTGGTCCTAGCATGTCACGTGTCCATTTCTATATCGCATCAAAATAATTCAATATCACATTTCTTAGTGTAATTTGGTCAAATAAGTCATATTTTGATTAGGTCAGTGGGTCGAATACCTATAAAAAAAAATTCAAAGTCACTATCGAATACCTATAAAAATAGTGGCTAAATTGGCTATCAAATCGATGTTAAGTCAAGTGTGTGTCAAAAGTTGTCGTGTCAAGGTGATCAGGTGTCAATTCAAGGTGGTCAGATGTCAATTCTAGTTAATTTTACTATCAAAATAGTGTGTTAAATAAGCTATCAAATTGGTTTCAGGTCAAATGTGTGTCAAAATAATGTGTTAAATTAACTACCAAATTGGTAGCGTGTCAAGTAAATCAAGTGTCAAAATCAGCATCAAGTTGTGGTCTCAAATAAGAGGTCAAAATTGGTTTCAAAGGTGTGTCAAATTGGTTTCAAGAGAGTTACTAAGGTATTCAAGGGGTAGCTCCAAAATCAATTCCGCATTGCAGTTGGAGCGATAATAGAAGTGAAGAACCATTTTTTTTTTAATTAACCAAAAATTTGTAGAAATCAAGAACACAAGCTTATAAATAAGAAATTGGGAGGAGTGCATGAGTGGAAGGTGGAAAAAAGGACCAAATGAGTGATTTTAAATTTTGGATAACTCCAACCAAGGGAGACTAAAATAACCAAGAAGACCTCATAGAAGCAAAGGTACACAAAATTATTCTTCTCCTTTGGGAATTATTAGTTATAATCCTGCTCATCCATTGTTTGACAAAATTGTCAAATTTGGACCAGGAGGTAATAGGAAATATTAAATAAATCTTAATATTAAACTAATTGCAGAGCTATTACATTAACAACATGAACATAGGAAATGTCCATTAATTTATATGGAGAGGATAGGGAGGAAGTCGGCGGAGAGGAAATGAAGGGAAGTTGGAGGAATAAGGGGAAAGGGAGTTGGAGGGATAAGGAGGAAGAGGGAATAATGGAGGAAATGGAGGGATAAGGGGAAGAGGGAAATTTATTAATTAAAAAACCTGTCGACATTTTCCGACAATGCTAACCTAACCTAACCACTAAAGGTGTTCACATTTGCTACATTCTCCCCCTTAAAGTTGAGAGGTCTGACAATACAGTCTCTCAGCTTTACAAATTGAGCTTTAGCCGGTGCCTTGGTGAAGATGTCCGCAACATTCTCCAAAGTGGGGCAATAGTGAAGCTCAACAGTTTCAGTTTCCACCATATCTCTGATGAAGTGGTACTTCATATCAAAATGCTTTGATCTACTATGGTGGACAGGATTGTATGCCAACTGAATGGCACTAATGTTGTCACAAAATAACCTTGTTGGACCACTTTGCTGCTCTCCAAGTTCTTCTAATACCTTTCGTAGCCATAGAGCTTGAGTACTAGCATGAGTGACCGCTATATACTCAACTTCTGTTGAAGATAGTGCTACTACTATCTGCTTCTTGGAACTCCAAGTTATTAGTCCCGATCCCAGACTAAAACAGTTCCCTGAGGTTGATTTTCTGTCATCAATGTTACTACCCCAATCACTATCACTGAAGCCTACAAGCTTGATAGTGTTACATTTCTGGTAATGGATTCCAAAATCCCATGTACCCTTTACATATCTAAGAATTCTCTTAGCTGCCTGCAAATGCAACTCAGAAGGATTAGACATAAATCGAGAGACAAGAGAAACAACATACTGAATATCGAGTCTGGTGTTGGCGAGAAACATCAAACTCCCAACCATGCTTCTGAAAGTGGTCACGTCAACTTTTGATGCTCCATCATCTTTGCTTAATTGGATCCCATGTCCAACTGGAGTTGCAACTGGTTTGCAATGCTCCATAGCAAACTTCTTAAGCATGTCCCGAACATACTTATGTTGACAGATGAAGATCCATGTATCTGACTGATGAACCTCCATTCCAAGGAAGTAGTGCATTAAGCCAAGATCCTTCATCTCAAACTGCTCCATCATGGAGTGTTTGAACTTCATATTCAGTTTTTCATTACTACCCATGAATATGAGATCATCCACATACAAGCAAACTATGAGGATGTCATTTCCTTGTTGTAGGTAGTAAAGGGTGGGTTCATTTCTACTTCGGGTGAACCCAAATTCTTTGAAGTACCCATCAATGCGTGAGTACCAAGCTCGTGGTGCCTGCTTGAGGCCATAAAGTGCCTTCTTCAGTTTGTAAACAAGATGTTCCTTGTTTTTCTCTTCAAATCCTTGTGGTTGCTCAACATACACTTCTTCTGTCAAGTAACCATTTAGAAATGCACTTTTCACATCCATGTGTTGAACTTTCCATCCCTTATTTGCAGCTAAGGCAAGAACTGTTCTAATAGTCTCCTGTCTGGCTACAGGAGCAAAAGTCTCTTCATAATCAATTCCATATTTTTGAGTGAATCCCTTTGCAACTAGTCTCGCCTTGTGCCTTTCAATGCTACCATCAACATTAAACTTGGTCTTGTAGACCCACTTACATCCAACACATTTCTTGCCTTTAGGAAGCTTTACCAGCTCCCAAGTGTCGTTGTTTTTTATAGAGGTTATCTCCTCTTTCATGGCATCTTGCCATATTTTTTGATTACATGCCTTCTCATAACTAGAAGGTTCAAGTTGTGCACTAGTTAACAAAGCATAGTTAACTTGATCTCCCCTAGGTTCCTGCTGGGAGACATCATCACCATACAAGTGCATACTTTCTAATCTGTGTAAAATAGAATCCATTTCACTAGCTTGACTCCTAGTGTATCTTCTTGAAAAAATTTTATCCAACATCTGAGATGATGGATGATACTGTAGAGTTCTCTTACCTTTGGATGGAGAATCAATGTCCATTGGTGAGGAACGTACGGATCGCTGTGGAGAAGGACTTGGTGAAGAAGAAGAATCAGAAGATGAACTTGGATCTAGATCTGGAGGAGACTGCTTTCCTTTCTGTGGTGGCTATTGCTTTCCTTTCTGTGGTGTCTGTGGTTGCACCTGCTGAGAAATTACATCAGTGGATTCAACATCACTGAATATTTGGGGCTTACCCCATTCTCCCCCTTCATCAAAAATCACATCCCTGGAAATCACAAGCTTTCTAGTCCGGGGATTATAGATTCTGTAAGCTTTTGTATTCTCACAGTATCCTACAAAGATACATGCCTGACTCTTTGGATCGAGCTTCTTCCTAAGCTCATCAGGAATGTGAGAATAGGCCAGCGAGCCAAACACTCTGAAATGCTTAACATTTGGCTTTTTACCATACCATGCTTGGTAAGGTGTCTGTCCTTCCAAACTTGAAGTAGGACTTCTGTTCAAGATATATACGTTGGTCCTGGCTGCATCTGCCCAATATGAATTAGTCAAATGCTTCGTCTGAAGCATAGACCTTGCCATCTCCACAATGGTGCGATTCTTCCTCTCTGCGACACCATTCTGTTGTGGAGTGTAGGCAGCAGTGAACTGCCTCTTAATGCCATGTTGCTTACAGAAATTCACAAACTCATTAGAGGAATATTCTCCTCCCCTATCTGATCGAAGACATTTTACAAAATGTCCACTTTCACTTTCAACTCTTGTTTTGAAATCGAGAAAACATTCATATGCTTCATCCTTATGTTTCAAAAAATATATCCAGCACATTCTAGTATAATCATCAATAAAGAGTAGAAAGTAAGAGTTGTTACCCAGACTCTATGTCTGCATCGGACCACAGATGTCGGTATGCACTAGCTCGGAGTGGATAGCTGGCCCGCCATGCTTGTCCATGAGGAAACTTTGATCTGGCATGCTTTCCAAGAGCACACCCTTCATAGACTTCTTTACCATCCTGAACTTTAGGAAGTCCAGTGACCATGGCTTGGGAAGTTAGCATTTTCAAACTAGCAGAATTCAAATGGCCATATCTCAAGTGCCATAGAACACTTGGATTGGAAATAGCAACACTTGCTAACTTATCTCCCCCTGGTTGGCCAAACTTTAAAGGAAACAATCTATTCTTTGACATTGGCACTTGAGTAATGATTCTATTATTGTTATTTTTATCAAAAATAGTGCATTTACCCTCATCAAAAAGCAACTTGTAGTTCTTTTCTAACATTTGTCCAACACTTAAAAGATTATGTTGGAGATGGGGTGTATAATAGATATCACTTACTTGTTTGACTCCTTCTTTAGTTGGAACTGCCATAGCTCCAATGCCTTCGACTGCCAATGATTTATCATCTCCCAATTTGATGTTGGATTTGTAGGAGGAGTTTAGAGTAGCAAAGAGCTCTTCTTTGCCACTCATATGGTTTGAACACCCAGTGTCCAAGATCCATGTATCATTCATGTTCTGATCTGCTTGACCATATGAGAGAAAGAGATTTGTGGCCTCTTCCTCTTCTCCAAAGTTTCCAAACTGACTGCTCTGGCTGCTACTAGCTCCCTGTGAAGTCTTAGTCCAACAGTCACGAGCATAATGGCCAAGTTTGCCACAATTGTAGCAAGATTGTTTTGACTTATCTCCTCCTTTACCTCTACTTGATTGTTTCCCTCTATTTTGTTGTCCTCCTCTATTCTGTTGTTGTTCACTGTTGTTTGAGAATCCTCCTCTGTTCTGATTTCCTCCTCTGTTAGGAGTTCCACCTCTCTGATTATTTCTGCCTCTTCCTCTAGACTTTCCTCTGCCACGACCTCTACCTCTGCCTTCTTGAGAAGCAAAGGCTTTATCATCTCCTCCATAACTTGTGGAAGGAGATGGTTGTAATCTCTCCTCATGTGAGAGAAGTGAGCCAATGAGGGTTTCAAAAGACAGAGAAGTTAGGTCTTTAGATTCCTCTATAATGATGGCTACTGAATTCCACTTAGGAAGAAGTGTTCTCAACACTTTCTTCACTATAACTTCAGGCTTTACATCTTCTCCTAAAGTGACCATCTTATCTACTACGACTTTCACACGCACGCAGTAATCACCAACCTTTTCATTTTCTTGCATTTTAAGAGTTTCAAACTCTCTTTTCAAGGTTTGGAGTTTAACTTGTTTGATTTGGTCACTACCCCTATAACTTTCTTGTAAAGCTTTCCAAGCAGATTCAGCAGTTTTAAAAGAAGCTATTCTAGGGAAAATACTTTTATCAAGGGCGGCGTGAATGTGATAAAGGGCAAAAGAATTATTCTTCTGTGCTTCTTTTCTAGCCCTTTTATCAGCACCACTCAAAACTGCCCACTCAATAGCTGAAGGTTCAGTATATCCCTCTTCAATTACATCCCAAAGACCTTTGCCAATCAACAGAGTTTTCATTTTAATTGACCAATACTCGTAATCACTACCATTGAATTCAGGGATTGGTAAACTAGTATTGGAAGCCATTTTAGAAAGCAACTTTTATTTCAACTTCAAACAAGCTGTACAAGAAGTACAAAATAGATTACTGATTTACTGATTTAAATCAAATCTAGCTTTCTTAAAATTCTCACTGATTTGGCGTTCTTCTTCTTGAGGATTTCCCAAAACTGGAAAGGTGAAGTTGTCTGCTTCGTCGTCACTGATGATAATGACTTCTTTTGCTACTGCTGCTGGCTCAAGACGCCTTTTGAGAACAACTCATTCTTCAATTGCAGGTTTCACCTCCATTGGTTCTTTTTCCTCTGCTTCTACTTCTGCTGGTTCTGAATCAGGAGAGCGAGGTGTATAGCTCTCACTCGTTTCAACTTCAGGCACTACAGGAGTATAGTTGTCACTTGATTGTCCTTTAGGTACTGTTTCAACCGTCTCGGATTCAACTACTCTTTGCTCGAAGATATTATCTTCTGAATCTGCCTCGTATCCAGAATCTGGTTTTCTTTGATGTGCAATCACTTGGTTTTCCAACTGACAAAACACTGTATGAAGTCCACTCTACTGGACTTTCCTGTCAAAGGAATCAGGAGTCTCTCTTCTCAACAGAGAGAGCAATGCATGATAGCATCCAGATGACCGAATCATCTACCCAAAAATTTCACCGCATGCACTGGGTTACAATAATGATGCTAAAAAAAAACTTTTCACCCTTTTTATTTTTTTAAATCAATTTTCCAAAATTTATTTTAATAAAGCCTTTTAAAAATTTTAACAATTTTCTATAGATATTTTAAATTAATTTTTTTAAATAAAGGTTTATTTTAAAAAACTTAATAAAAAATATAAATAAAAATTATTAAATTTTTTAAAAACTTTAAAAACAAAAAATAAAAAAGAATTAAATAAAAAAAACCTTTTTTTTTTTTCGTCGCGAAATCCCCGACGGGATTCGACCTCAGGACCTCCGTGTCCTGCCCGCAGCCTCTAGCCGCTACACCACGCGGCGCCGGTGAGAGGTAAAGCACACTGCCACCGTATTAAACTCCCCGCCGTCCGAAGTTTTCAAAAAAAAAAATTACCCCGGTGGGAATCGACCCCGGGACCTCTCCTCCGCAAACCAGAGACTCAACCGTCTGTGCTACGCCCTTCGGCTGAAGATGAAAGGAGCGGGCTATTGTTATACTCGTCGGCGGCAGTGTTTTTTTTTTTTAAACAAAGGAATTTATCCCACATGCAGTGGGCGGAAGACAATTAAGTCTTCAAATATGCGACCGCGCGCATATACTATCGATTGCCTCGGGCAATCGATCCTCACCACTATGCTCGCTCCTCGACCAATCCGTGATCGCCACGTGTCTGTTTCGGATGAATCTCTGCTCGCCACGTGTTTCAACCAATTTTTGCCACCTCAGCGCGCCACGTCAACCGCCACCTCAGCGTGCCATGTCAATGCTCTGTCAGCACCCGCCACGTGTCAGCTGCCATCATGTCAACGTCCACCTCAGCACCTCGATCCGCATGTCCATGTCAGCTGTCACTCTGCCTGCCATGTGTCACCTCAAAAATCATGTAGCATCGAAGTTTGTGCCCAGCTCTGCCACCTCCTCGATCCGATCGCTAGCTCCTCGAGATGCGTGCCCAACACGCTCGCCAGCCAGTCATCGTGCGTCCTCGAGAATCATGCCCGTGCATCCTCGAGAATCATGCCCGTATGATCTCGGGAATCGTGCATGTTCGATCGATCTCGGCTCTGATACCAAATGTCAAATTTGGACCAGGAGGTAATAGAAAATATTAAATAAATCTTAATATTAAACTAATTGCAGAGCTATTACATTAACAACATGAACATAGGAAAATGTCCATTAATTTATACGGAGAGGATAGGGAGGAAGTCGACGGAGAGGAAATGAAGGGAAGTTGGAGGAATAAGGGGAAAGGGAGTTGGAGGGATAAGGAGGAAGAGGGAATAATGGAGGAAATGGAGGGATAAGGGGAAGAGGAAAATTATTAATTAAAAAACCTACCGACATTTGCCGACAATGCTAACCTAACCTAACCACTAAAGGTGTTCACATTTGCTACAAAAATGGCATCCAATACCTCCCCAAATTCCTCCCATGAGAACATCACTCAAGAGGAAACAAGAAGCCCCAAGGTCACTGACAAGATCTTATTAGCCTTAGTAGAGCATATTAAACACATGAATACCAACATATCCCAACTACTCGCCAGAAAATCCCAACCAAATCCTCCTAGCCCAAACCACTGGAGTATTGAGCATCAATATGAAGACTATACACACCACAAAGGTCATAATGGTCATTCCCCAAATCTCAATGGACAAAGAAATAATGAGGATTTGGGAAACAAAGAAGTTTTTGAGCAATAAAGGGGTTTTGGTAGACCTTCCCAAAATTACAACTATAGACAGGAGAATAATGAGGACCAAGATAGGCACAACGTTTACCACCAAAGAGGTCCTAATGGATTCAATTTTCCATGCATTGGCATACCCACCTTTGAGGGTCATGATCCACATGGGTGGATAGAAAAAATGGAAGGCATTTTGGAATTATACCAATTTAGAGATTCAAAAAAAATTCCTTTTGCTGCAACCAAATTGGGCACTGAATCTTATCAATGGTTTACATGGTACAAATACAAAATGGGAAAAAACACCCTCTATTGGAATGATTTCATTGATGTCTTTCTTCACAGATTTGATGAAGGTCCCACAAATTCCTACACGGTGCGGTTGATGTCACTTAAGCATACCAGATTGGTAGGGGACTATATCTCGAAATTTACTAGTATGCTTCACTATGCAAGACACTTACAACTAGATGTGGTGGTAGCTACTTTTAGAAATGGGTTGAAAGCGAATATTAAATTCGAAGTGGACTTACAAAATCCATCCAGGATAGATGAGTGTATAAGGATTTCCAAGTTGGCAGAGAAGAAGGTGCAACTGGAAACATCCACACGACGTGATTCATATGGTCAACCTCAATATCACAATAACTCTTTTCACAGATATGATCAACCATCAATATATTTTTTCTATAAATATTGCAACCACCATCCAAAATATCAGGTATGTGTTCCACGATAAAGCTTTAAAATTGAATATGCTAACAAGGAAGATGAATAAATAGAGGAGAACAACTCACCTGATAATTCCCTAGATGATAACCAAATTGAACACAAGGTGGTTGTAGTTGGGGAAGATACTATGACAATTTTAGTACATGCTCTTATGGGGTCGTCAGCTCACCATACAATCAAAGTAGAAGATTCATTCAACTAAATAAGGTAACTGTATTAATTGATTCAGGAATTCCTCACAACTTATTGACACAAGGCTTGCCAAGGTATTAAACTTACATATCAACTCCTCCAATTAAGATAAATTTCAAGTTCAAACTACAAGTTGGAGTAGCACTCAATGTATAGGTAAAACATCTTCAATTTTATTACAAATGGGAAGTTATACTTGGTAGGGTCATCTTTTTGTTATGAATTTAGGGAATTCAAAAGTTATCTTGGGAGTCACATGGTTAGAACAAATGGAAACCACGGTTGGTTTTAATTACAAGAAGTGCTTTGTTGAATGGAAAGAAAATGGGAAGACCATTCACCTCCAAGGAATTCCAACACCTCCATAAAAGATAGTAAGTTCACACAACATGGAAAAAATAGTAAGCAAAGGTAGTCATGGATTCTTTGCTCAAATTAATTGTATGGAAATGCAAGCACAAGATACACCAAAAATCCAATTAGAAGATCTACAAAATATTGTGGCCACCTATGATGAGGTCTTCCAAACACCAAAGAGACTGCCTCCCGAAATATCCCATGATAATGCCAGACAGTGTCTCAAGAATATGATCGACAAGAAATTGAAATCTCAGTCAGAATTATTAATACTAGATGCAAAAGAGTGTATATATCTCCAGGTGGAAGCCATTCTAAAAATCAGAACACACATACTGAGATCTCGTCACATCCAAGAATTTCTCATCAAATGGCAGGGTCTACCAAAAGAAGAGGCTACATGGGAACCTAAAAGTATTTTCTAGATATTTCTAGCTTTGAGAACAAAGCTTTTCGAGGAGGGGAGTCATGTTACATACCAAAAGTAATATAGTCATTGGCTAAATTATGAAATACTACATTTGATTATTATTTATATAGTATCCAAGTGTTTTGTTTTGGAATCATCTATCATCTATATTAATATTTTATCATCTATGTATTCACACATTGCCCTTGGTGGGGATCTACCCTCCCAGAGAAGCAAAGGATTTCATTAAGCTTATTTCTAGTTGTTGATTTGAATTCTTGCATTCTGGTTTAGTGTGTTCTGCACTATGTAGATTTAAATTAATAGCATAGTTAATACATAGAATTCTGAAAAGACATGTAGGTGTTCCTTTCCATGATGAATGAAGGAAACATGTTAGGGCATCATATCTCAATTGCAGGTATAAAAGTACATCCAAAGAAAATAGAATTTATAAATTAGTTTTCTTAACCCAAGACTTAAACAAACATTAGAATTTTCTTAGAACATGCATGCTATTATATATAATTCACTGAAAATTTTAGTAAACTCATTGCTCCATTATTCACTCTCCTTACCAAGAACATTTATTTTAAGTGGGCCAAAGAATGTTAAGTGGAATTTAGTAAACTCATCACTCCATTGTTCACTCTCCTTACCAAGAAAAATTATTTTAAGAGGACCAAATAATGTCAAGTGGAATTTGAGGCCATTAATGAAAAATTGACCTTTATACCAATATTAAGGGAACCTGATTGAAAGCTCCTATTTCATATTCATACTGAAATTTTCAATACTACAATAGGTGTAGTACTTGGTCAAGAAGAAGAATAAAATAGGAAAAATCATACCATTTACTATATCAATAATAATTTAACTAGTGTTGAAAATAACTACACCACGAATGAGAAATAATTTTGGTAGTAGTCTATACATCAATAAATTTTGTTATTATATCATAGGATATCATATGTATGTGCAAAATGATCACTTTGAAACTAAGTATCTAATGAATGACCCAATGGTAAGTATATAGTGGTTTGATGGTTGTTGATTTGATATGAATTTGAAATAACTATCACAGATAGACCTGACAAAGCAAATGTAGTTGCTAGCTTTTTGTCAAGACTAAATACTACTAGAGAAAAATAACTAGTGGATGACTATTTTTCCAATGAAATTTTTTTACAATATTAGTGCGCTCGGTTTGTATATATTTATAATTATTTGGTAACTAGGAAGATTCCTTCTTATATTACTACAAATTAAATATGCCAATTAGTTTAACAAAGTTCATCATTTTCATGGATAAAAGGATAATAATTTAAATGTGGACTGAATCATATGTGAGATAAAATGAAGTATATAACATACTTTGGGTATGTCATTATGAACCTTCTAGAGGACATTATTCAGAAAAACAAACTACATAAAATATTCTAGAAGTAGTATATTTTTGTCCCTCACTCCACAAGGACGTAAAGAAATATATGTCCCATTGTGATCAATATCCATGAATGGAGAAATCTATTACAAAAATGAGATGCCCCTTCAACCTCAAGTAGTTCTAAAACCATTTGAAAAATAGGGAATAGATTTTGTAGGACCCATTAATAACTCATCCAAAGAAAAACAACACATCCTAGTATCTACAAACTATGTAACCAAATGGGCCAAAGTAATTTCTCTCTAGTATGCCCATGAGGACAAAGTGGTTGATTTATTATATGATAAAATATTCTAGAAATTTGGTACCCCTCACAAAATTGTATCTAATAAAGGACCCAAATTTACAATAAGATTCACTCATGCATTTATGGAACATTATCAAGTAAAACATAAAAATTCCTCACTATATCACCCATAGGCCAATGGTCAAGTAGAAGTTACTAATAGGAAATTAGAAAATATTTTAACAAAAATAGTAGCTTTGCATAGAAAATATTAGGCCAATAGATTATTAGAAGTTATATGGGCTTATAATGTTACTTAGAAATCCACCATTGTATTCACCTTGTATGAGTTAGTTTATGGAAAGAAAGAAACCCATTTTACCTATTGAATTTGAATTGCAAATATTATGCACTACATTTGATGTTGGTATTGAGTTGTTAGAGATATAATACAATAGGATTCTATATCTTAATGCAATTTATGAGTTATGAAGGGATGCCCTTCATAAAATAGAAATCATTCAACAACAATGAAAAACATGGCATGATAGGCATATCAAGAGTAACAAGTACAAGCCAAGTGATTGGGTACTATTTTTTTGTTCATGCTATTTTGACTCAAGGATAAGCTCCAAACCTAATGGCTTTGTTTTTATGTGATTGAGAAAATATTTGATAATTGTTCCATGTGACTAGTACCTTTTGATGGATCGAGTAGAAATATGGTGGTAAATAGATATTGTTTGAATATATATCATAAACCAATGTCAAAATAAGATTTCTTTACTTATTTGCTTTCATAGTCTAATATGTATATTGTGGGAGAAACCTCTTCTCCCATGAGGAATAAAGTATGATTGTGTCTTTTATGTATTGAAAAAAATGATGGGAAAAAAAGAGAAAAAAATTTAAAATATTAAATCCAATGGTAAAAACTCCCTTAAGGGGTGCCATTAGGATAAGACTAGTATGAACACAAATTTTTGGCTTGGTAGTCTTGTAAATAAAAAAAATTGATTATGAAAATCCCTTGTAGACGTAGGTAGGGGAGAAGTATCTTGAAAACCAAAAATGGCGGTCTCTTCTAGTTTTTTTTTTTTACCTGAAAGCTTATTTTGGTATAATTATAGGTCCCTACCTTCTTTGTAGCATCATGATTGATATTAATGAGGTATGTGTTCCTCATTTTTACTATTGTTTAATATTGTAACTCTTGCAATATTTTAGTAATATCATGGTCTATGGTGCATAGAAATGGCTTATGAAATGACCCTAGTGGTTGGAGGTATTATACCTAGTGTTGGACTTTTTCAATGCTTTCCTTCTATTGTATGCTTGAGAGTCAAACTTATCCGGGTAATGCTCAAAATTCCACAAGTAGTCACCATGTTTATCAATGCCAAACAAAGTTTTTTGTACAAAATTTTGAAATGTTCCATGTGGTAGCAATCTTCTAAAAGTGTAAAGGCTATGATAGGTTGTAATTCACATGGGAATTTTGAAAAGACAAGAGGATTTGTTTAGGTATTGAAAAGGGAAAATGCATGATCTACACATGGAGAAAGACCCATGATATAAATTTTAAACTTTACATACCTCCTTTGCACACATGTTATCCTCGCACATTTCTCCAACCACATCAAAAATTAGCTATCACACAAATGGCATGTAGTGGTTTGACAAGGATTCAACATTGGATTTAATACATTCTAAGGTATAATATTGAGTTTATGTAAATAATAATAGACCATATTTCTCCCATGCATGCATGAATAATAACACACCTTTGCTCTCTTTCTAAAACCAAGTATGCCATTAATAGGCCTTGCACACTAGTTTTTCTTTTTAGCAATACAAGCACCATGGGTCAAAAGAGGAAATCATAGCCAAAAAGTACCATAGTATAGAAGTTGTATGTATTTTCAATATTGTAGGGTTGTTGCAGTTCTTCTATCACATCAAAGGCTATAACATCAATACTATAGAAGAATTTGTACAAAGCTTGTGGGGTGGGTCTACTAAATTCAAGGAAGTAAAACATTTGGTAAACCCTATTGTTCTCAATGAGGTAACCAAACTTCCACTTGCTAGTCAAGAATTCTTTTAGACCAAGAAAGATCTCTCTATGCTTTTTATGTAGTTTAGAGAAGAAAGAGATATGGACCCCGTATATGATATTTGCCACAAATATTGTAAAGGGTTAAAGTGCACCGGTTTAGCAAGATTGTGGGATATCATTTTCCTCTAGGTAATCATAAATCTGATGTATAATGAACAATTTTCCTCCTCTCTTGGGCCATACTTGAAGATGCCTCATCCACCTGAGACATTGTGAGAATAATCAACACATTTGAATTAAATTTTCATACTATTTAAATGTTGCATTATATGATATGGCTTCCAAATTTAGATAAGGAAAACACCAATTAAAACATCATGGGTTGATTCAACTACTCTATCATCATTGAATTAGGACTAGTGAGGGTAATAATGATCGATGTCTCAAGTTTTTATGGATGAAAGGATCAAAGTAGTAGGAAAATTATGAAAGAATATTATAAAATGCCAATGTTATTGTAGCAGTTGAACATTTTCATGACATTTAATCTTTATAAGAGCTTGAGGTTTTATATGTGTCAAAGCCCCTTGAGAAGGGTTATGCATAGGGGTGAAAATTCATTAATAAGTGAATATTAGCATTTTTCAAAATGCAAATTGGTGAATTTTGGGACCTTGGCCATCGGCCCATTCGCCCAAAATTTTGGAAAAATATATTTTTTGGGTCGGTTCGCCCGAAAATTATAATATTTTAACTTTTAAAATTTTAAATCGCCAACCCTCCCACCTAGATTTTGGATCGATTCACCTTAAAATTATATATAATTTTATTAACCTAGACAAATTCACCCACTATATATACCAAAACATACTATTACTTGTTATAGTTATACATTCAACAAAAAAGGAGAAGCCAAAATTTGAGCCAAAAAAAGAGTGATTGGCAACAAACGAAGGATAAAATACAAGACTACAGAGAAAAGACTACAGGTACAAAATTTCTTTTGATGCCTTGTTTTACTTTTGTCATCACTGCTTCCATGCATACAGACTCCCTGCTCATCCCAGCTTGGATGACTATATGCTCTCCCAGGTCATCCCTCACATGAGGTCTACAGACCCACCCAGGTCATCCCTTGCATGAGGTCTATAGACTCACATAGGTCATCCCTCACATGATGTCTATGGACTCATGCAGGTCATCCCTCACATGATGTCTACTAGATACCCAGGTCATCCCTTACAGGTTTTCCCTTGCATGATGTCTACGAACTCATGTAGGTCATCCCTCACATGATGTCTACAAACTCATGCAGGTCATCCCTCACATGATTGTCTATAGACTTACCCAAATCATCCTTTGTAGGTCATCCCTCACATGATGTCTATGAACTCATGAAGTTGTCCATTGCATGATGTCTATCGACTCATGTAGGTCATCCCTCACATGATGTCAATACCAATATCCTATGATGTCAAAAGTCATCCCTATTAACTCATATCATCCCTCACATGATGTCTATAGACTCATGTAGGTCATCCCTCATGATGTCTATAAACTTACCCAAGTCATCCCTTATCATCCCTAAAATGATGTCTACAAACTCATGCAGGTCATCCCTCACATGATGTCTATAGACTTACAGCTTATAGGTCATCCCTCACATGATGTCTATATCATCCCTTCATGATGTCTACAACTCATCACAGTCATCCCTTACATGATTTCTAATATCAGTCATCCCTCACATGATGTCTACTAGTCATCTTGTAGGTCATCCCTCGCATGATGTCTATGAACTCATGCATGTCATCCCTCATGTCTATACTTATCTTAGGTCATCCTTCACATGATGTCTACAAACTCATGCAGGTTATCCCTCGCATGATGTCTACAGACTTACCCAGGTCATCCCTTAGGTCATCCCTCGCATGATGTCTACAAACTCATGCAGGTCATCCTTCATGATGTCTATAGACTTACCCAGGTCATCCCTCACATGATGTCTATGGACTCATGTAGGTCATCCCTCACATGATGTCTACTGACTCATGCAGGTCATCCCTTGTATGTCATCCCTTGCATGTTGCAGGTCATTCCTTGTAGGTCATCCCAATTTCATGCCTATAGACTCTCTCTATCATCTCTTGAATGATGCCTACAGACTCTTCCAGGCCATCTCTATTTACTGCACCCTAATCATCCCAGATTTGTTGATTGCATTATCATCTTTGCTTCTTTACCTATAGACTTCCTGCTCAACTATTATTTTCCTAACATTTCCCTTCATAGGTACAATGGCTCCAACTCGCAATGGAAACAAGGGAGAAAAATATTCTAAAAAAAGAGTATCCTAAAATATTTTAGCAATATCTCGAAATCCAAGGAGGCATCAAAATCCATTGAGGCACCAGAACCTGCACAGTTACAAGGTACATACATGTTTTACCTACTTAATTAGTAATTTTAATAAATAATTTTAAAATATGATATAAAACATCTTTGAATGTAGAATACCCAATTGATCCTGATATGCCTCTACTAGAAGATATTCCCCAGGATGAAATACATCACAAAAATTTCATCAACAATGACATGCAACAACTTAAGCAGTTACAAGGTACATACCCATTTTCCCTACTTAATAGTAATTTTAATAAGTAATTTCAGAAAATGATATAGAACATACTTGAATGCAGAGTACCCAGTTGATCCTGATATGTCTCCACTAGAAGATAATCCCCAGGATGAAATACATCAAGAAAATTTAATTAACAATGACATGCAACAACTTGAACAGAATCCTGAAACTGGCATACAAAGTCAAAATGAAAATGATCTTTCCAATGAAATGTACACTACAAGGGAATCTTCGGTTAAGTCTAAGAAATGTAGACGTAGAAGCTCAACAAGTTGGATTATTGGAAGGTCATTTCAGTTTGAATGGTCATCAAAGTATCCATTTATTGAACCAGTGTTGCAAGAAGATAGTAATGCAGAACCAAAAGAAGCTAGATGCATTATTTGTAGTTGGAAATTAGGAAAAGATAAGAGAATGCAACCTAAGATAGATACAATAGAAAAACATTGTGGAAAATTTTATGTTAAAGTAAAACAAGTTGATGGAACATTTAAGAGAACCCACAGGTGGAAGAATGCATCAGAATGCGCACATGTGAGATATGCACTAGACTATGAAAAAGTGATGAAACAAAAACAAATACTATCTGAGAATGGTGGAACGATTCCAACACAGTTTCAAAAAATTCATAAAACCACGTTAGCTTCGAAAAGCTTGCAGTTTGTTGTCGTATTTACTATTCTTAAAAAAGGTAGAGCTATGTCAGACTTTATTGATTATAAGCATCTCTTTCGACTAGCTGATGTACACAACCTCCCTAATGCTCATTGGTCAGATCGAAGTGGTTGGGAAATGGTAAAATGTCTATCTTTAGTTGAGAAGGAGGACTTGAAAGAGAATGTTAAAAATTCTAAATTCATTTCACTTTCTATTGATGAGGTAACTACAGTTGACAATACATCTTGGATTTGCATGCATGTTTACACCTTTCAAAATCATGTAAGGCAACCTCATTTGCTAGCAATACATAAGATGGTGGAAAACTGTAATGCTGAAAATCTTTACAATGTTGTTGTTACTAGCTTAAAGGATATTGCTGGAATGGATGATGCAACAATAGCCAGTAAATTAATATGTGTTGGAGCTGATGGTGTTGTTGTAATGCAAGGTAACATAAATGGTCTTTGTGTTCGACTTCAAACATCTGTTACCCCATATTTGATCCCGATTCACTGCATGGCTCATAGAATAAATCTTGCATACAAAATTGTGAGCACATTTCAAAATGTTGCAAGAGTTGAAGAACTCATCCAGGAAGTACATTCATATTTTTTGTGCAGTCCAAAAAGGTTTGCAGAGTTTCAACAATTCGCACTAGGACTTACAGAAAGTAAAAAATTGTTGCAAGATGTAGATACTAGGTGGATTTCATTGTTTCAACCCACAACAAGAGTTTTCAAACAATATAAATCCATAGTAGGCTTTATGTATGAAAATCGGAGGGCAGTTGATAAAGCGAAATATTTGTTATATCGTATGAGAGACCTAGAAACACTACTCACTTTATGTGGTATTCTTCCAATGTTGCATGAAATGAATACATTGATAAAACTTGCACAACAAAGATCCATTTATATAGTTGATTTCATCAGAATTAGAAAATAAATTTGTGTGCATATCGATACGTTATACTTATCAAGTGAGAATTTTATGGATCCTTTGTTTGATGATTGGAGAACTCTAACAAATGTCAATGAACAAAATAGTTTGTTGCAGTTCAACATTCATGATCATCTCTGTATTAATGTTCATGAAAAAGAGATACCTTTATATTATTTTGATAAGCGATTGGACATAGTTAGTGAAGATTTTGAATAGATGCCAATCACATACAACAGATTTGAAGAAGTTTTATAGAATACAAGGATTAAGTTGAGAAAAATAGCAGAATCATTGACAAAAGAAATTAGAAGTCATTTTCAAAGAGATGAGTTGCTAGAAGCAATGGGTGTGGTTAACCCTGCATTTTGGGATTCAGGAACAGATAATAATAGCAAAAAAACCTTGTTTATAAAATATATGGGTACACTTATCACTCATTTTTCTAAAAGTGTGGAAGTCAACGGTACTGAGATCAATGGTATTTTGAATAAATATCTTTTGACCAAACAATCCTCATATTTTAGAAATACAATGCTTGATCAAATTCCACTTTTGACTAATTCTAGCGAACCAGGTTCTATTATACGTTTGTGGAAAAAGTTGTACCCTAGTAGTGTTTTACAGGAAACGATGAGCGAATATTTCCACTTATATGAATTGTGTCAAACAATGGTTTTGGGATCAGTGGAAGATGAAAGGGTTTTTAGTGCATTGTCTTTTGTGAAATCTAAAGTTCGTAATCGACTGGATAAAAATTTAGAAAACTGCTTGAGAATATATGTCTCATCTTATGAGGTGCACAATTTTCCTTATGATAGAGCTGTGACATATTGGCAATCTATAACAAGCAGAAGAGGTATCACGAATATTGATGATGATGAGGAAATTGAGAACAATGATCTGATTGTTGAGACACAGAGATCAACTATGTCTACAAATGATGTTGAAGAAGATGGGAATTGTTCATTTCAACTTCCTCCAATGTAATATTTGCAACATTTTTGCAACATATATCCCTAGGATAGATGGAATTTATACAGATTGCATGATATTTATATAATCCTGATGTGGGGAATCAGGATTATGAAGTTTTGTTTGGATTAATGTGTTTGCATCTTTTGGCAACATGTCACATACATAATTACATTGCATGATTTTTTTTGGATTGATGAGTTTGTAAAATAATGTCATAGATGTTAATTGTTTAAGATTATGAATTTTTCATTGAATTGATGAGTTTTTCATATAATGTCAAATATTTTCCTTGGATGGATATAATGTCAAATATTTTGTTCAAAATTATAGGCTTGCTTTGTTGTATTTGCTTTGTAACATAGGATTGCTTTGTTGTATATGAATTTTTCCTTGGAGGGATATAATGTCAAATATTTTGTTCAAAATTATATGTTTGCTTTGTTGTATGAGTATTTTACTATTGATAATGATGCCTACAAACCTACCCAGGTCATCTCTCGTATGATGTCAATCATCCTCACATGTCATCCTTCGCATGATGTCTACGGACTCACTCGGTCATCCCTCGCATGATGTCGATGGACTCACCCAGGTCATCCCTCACATGATGTCGATGGACTCACCAGGTCATCCCTATATAGGATGACCACCCAAGTGAGTCCTAGACATCATCCGAGGATAACAACTTGATGATGCCACGCATGATGTCTACGAGGGATGACCCAAGTGAGTCCATAGACTTCATTCGAGGGTCGTCCCTCGAGTGAAGTTTTTTTAATTTAGTTCTTATGTTTAGGTTTTTTGAACATATGTTAGACATCATTTTGTTATTTGTAATAGCAAATGTCAAGAAAAATGGTACCATTTTGTGCCCTGCATTTGGATAATTTTCACATGATAAACATGTCAGTTATTTGTAATAAGAACGATCTAAACAGAGATAAAGCAAAATGTAGACTTCAAATTTTCCCAAAGCACAAAATCATAAGATGCCATTGCACAAAATCAAGATTGAACCATGGTAAAACTTTGAACAAAGGCTCATAGGGAGTCAAAAATATTCATTCAAACATCAGTTACAAAAAGTCTTTATTTATTTTGAACAAAATTTCATTACAAAGCAAGTGAACTGTGCGTCCACTTTCAGACTATTGGGTTGAAGGGTCTGTTTCAAGTATTTGCACAGATGAAGGATCTGGCTACTTTTCTTCATGACCTTTCCTAGATGCCACCTCTAATGATGTTTCTCCTAACACGCCAGCTCTCCATAGGTTCTCTTCACCAGTCTTCAAACTTTCTACCAATCCCCTCTCCTCTGTAGTTGGATCATCTTTTGGAGGTATTTCATTCTCTTGTTCCACGAGCAAAATATTCAGATCCATATTATGTTTGATGATGATTCTTCTAAGGGCATTATTCTATCTGATGGTCTCATAGAATCATTCTTTGAATTCAATTACATTTTGTATACTTTGCTTTGCGGTGCCCAAAAAGACCTTCATGCTTTCCACTTGATTTTTGACATTCTCAAAATTGGACTGCACAGCAGAATATTTAAAATGTTAGTTAATAAAGATCAAAATATTATAAAAATAAATTAATTTAGAAAAATATTGTTGACTTACCTCTGCAACTACCTGGGCAGCCTTTGCCACTTTAACTTTTTTCTATCAATTGTCCACTTATTGAAATAGGCTTGAGCTTCAACATTCAGATTCTCGAGCCTATTCAAAAGGTGATCTATAATTTCATCACCATAAATATTAGTGCCAGTGGCCTTTACAATTCTTGAGGTTGCTTCATATAACAAAGCATCCACATTTTTAGGGTGTTGTTGAACCAAAGAAAATAATTCTTCTCTTTTTGTAAAATTTTTGTATCGGGCATTAATTTCCTTGACTAGAACTTTTACCTAATACTCCCAAACTTTCAGTTCAAAAATATCCGAAAGCACAATATCCTTCACTATGGCTTCCAAATTTTTTGCTAATAAATCTGATTCTAAAAAATCTAATATTTGATCCTCAGTAAGAGGAGCATCTTGACCAGTTGGACCGAGGGGAGGGGTGTTGTGAGCAGTGGTTGCTCTTCCACCAGTTTGCAATGCTTTATCAATGGTTTCTCCTCTTTGAGTTTGAAGCATATCATATGCTTTAAAACTATCAGGAAACAAACCTTGTTGAAGGCGAGTTGCATTAAACAAGCACATAAAATCTAGAAAAGATAGAGAAAATTCCAAATGAGCCAAATATTTCTTGCATTCTATTCCCCAAAGATAGATTTTACAGAGACTAATTTCTTACAAATTCAAAATTCCTCCCTTTTGACCCTATTTTCTCCTTTTCTACCTAAAACTATGAGTTTGAAATTTGAAATTTTGGGAGCAAATTGTCGAGGTTATAACTTCACGCTCGTTGACTCGATTGACTATTATAGTATGTTTTCAAAAAGGGAACGATATGAACTAAGCGTGGTAGGCCTTAGATCTTTGCATCAAGGTCTAACTAAAAATCTTCAAATTTGACCTCTAAGACCTTCAAAAGTCACCTAGAAGTTAAACTAGTTTTACTAGTTTTACAAAATTAAACAATTACATTTTTTTTTGGGTGATGAAAGATCACTCTTACACCATTGTATGCTATTGCATCACTTGTATAAGGAAGTATTGATATATTGGAGGAATAGGCAACCTGTTGAGAAGCAACACACCCCCACTGAAAAATGAGATTCCATCCTTAGAAAGCCCCTGAACTTTCATTTTTGCAGTAGGGACCCTCTTGATAATTTTCGGGTTTTAAATCCAAATTTGCTTGCCTCCTTTTTAAAGTTGTGCTTTTTCTTGCATTCAGCATGTGTTATCCAAGAATTCACTTTTTACATGCTAGAATCATTCATGCACAAATAAAATCTTGCACCGGTACCGAGAAAAATCCAGAAAACAGTTGCATAAATTCATGAAAAATCAAACTTTCCATTTTTGGTAGTGTCGCGATATCGCGACACTTCCATTTTCGAAAATGTCGCGAAATCGCGACAGGTAAATCAAAAAGCAGCTAAGTCATTTTTGTGTAGCGAAATCGCGACACTTTCCATTTTTGGAAGTGTCGCGATATCGCGACGTTTCCATTTTTGGAAAGTGTCGCAAAATCGCTGCCGGCCGGAGGAGAGAGAAGAAAGCGTACGGAAGGGCGCGATTTTGCGACATGTCGCGAAATCGTGACATGTCGCATTTTCGCGGTAGGAGAGAGAAAGTGGGCTGCAGAATGAAAATCGGCTAAGTCGCAAATGTGTCGCAAAATCACGGTCAACGCGGTCAACGCATGCAGCTACGGGAACTGTCGCGATATCGCGACGTGTTCTATTTTCGCGGGTTGTTGATGGAAAAATGCTTAAGTACAAAAGGTGCAGCGCGTCGCTAACATGTCTCAAAATCGTGACATGCTTGAAAAAGTTGTGCGACAGCTGGCAGGAGGCGCGATTTCGTGACATGTCGCGAAATCGTGACATGTCGCGTTTTCGCGGCCGACGGGGGAAGAAGCAGCGCAGCGCTGGGGACGTCGCGATTTCGTGACATGTCGCGAAATCGTGACATGTCGCAGAATCGCGATAGGAGAGAGAAAGTCCTCAAAGTTGCCCAGAAGTGCATTCCAGCGGGAAACAGAAGGCATCCTGGGGTAGCGACACGTGTCAAAGCGTGAGGCAGACAAACAGAAGCCGACATGCAAGCTTTTTAGCGGTTTTTAATCTATTTTTAATGTTTAAATGCTTTAATTTAATGTTTATTAAAGTGCTAATATAATCTTTTTGTCTTTCATGCAGGATTCCATCTGGCACTTACGGGACAACCGGGAAAGGCCATAAAGTCAAAGTTAAAGTGCGGATTTGATCGAGGACCGCCATGCTAGAGGAGAAGATGCCGGTGAAAGCATTCAATGGAGATTTATTGCAGAATTAATAGCATGAAGATCATTTCAACTCAGGGATGGCTTTGCGGAGATCAAATTGATGGAGAAGTGGTGACTCATCCGGCTCACCAGCAGAATTAATGGAGGCATTTATTTGCGGCTGCGGATGAATGCAAGTGGCTTTAGATTTTATCTTCTCCATTTATGGCAGCTGACTCCCCTGATTTGCCGAAGGGTTAAGTTCTATCCGGACTTTGATTTTAAATGGATTTTTATTGTAAAACCCGGGTCCTAGGGTTTAGAAAGATAAGATTTGCAGTTAAAGAAGAAGATATTTCTGAAAAGATCAGGGTCTGTCCTGAGTCTATAAATACTTCTTCTCAATGTAATTGCGGGAGGCGGAGACTTAGAAATAAAAGGCTTATAAGCAATTTCTTGCAAATCTTGTGAAATCCTTTGTTTCTGGACTTGGAGTTGATGTGCTTTAGCTTTTATGTGATAGCATGGCCGGGAGCCTAATCTTTTGCGAGTGTGATAAGTGTATCTTCTTTTGTTATCCGTTCCATTAAAGTTTGTTAGATATATGTTGTGAATCGATATTATCAAGTTTAAATATTTTGTTAGGCTTCAGTTGTTCTCTTGTCTGCTAGGGGAAATTATAGATTTGAGGTTAAGTTTGTTCTAATTGCTCTGTCTTCACTGTGTGAGCTAGGCTGTCGGTGAAAGATACCAGTTTTAACCAGTTGCCCTTGGATTTATAATTTTCTGCTAGATCTGTTTCACTCTGCCTTGTGCTCTTAGTTGAAAGTGATCTTAGACTGATTGGACACTTTCTTCTTTGATTTGTTCTGTTGTGAAGCTGATAGCATAGATAAGATTGATAGTTTAGGGTTTTACAGGTTGATGTTTGATAAACTTCTCTTTCTGCCCTACCCTACCCTCTCTTTGTTTTCGGTGAATGATCCATTTTTATTTTCTTTGTTTGTCTTTTATTTAAATCTGCTGACCCATGAGAGCTAGATCAAGAATTCAAGTTAAATCTGATAAACAAGTGACAACTACTGAACAAGTTCAAGAACCCCCTGTAAGGTAACAAAGCAATCCATATTGAAATCTATTCCAGAAGTGGAAAAGAGTGAATAGCCATTCGACCCAACTCTGTAACTCGCACCTTGGATAACCAGATAGATCCTAAAGTGAGTGGGATCCGTCCCGTGGGTGTCTCCGGGGCTTCCTGCCCATCCTTTCGCGGGGTGCGTATGAAAGCCGGACCAACACCTAATTGGCGCTAGAAGGAGGGCTGTTGAACTCAGTTCAAGTATTGTAAGTTTGTGAGTGCTGATTTAAAATTCTATGGTTAGAGTTTTTGCCTGAACAGCGGGACTTAACACCAACATTTAGTTGTCAGTACATTTTAAAATTGCCAGAGAAGACCTCAAGTTAAGAACAGTTTTATCTCCACTGGCAGTTATCCAATCACAACTCAGAACATCACTGTCAGCCAAGTAATAATGGCAAATTGGTTGGGCCCCACTGCTTTGAATATCTCGGGTATAGCCCATGACCTGCCTAGAAGCCCGAAAAGGTATCTCCCTAGGTATAAACATGATGGGACAAGAACTGAAGAAGAACATCTGCTAGCTTTCAAAAATGCTTTAAAATTGTTGAATATACGACATGAAGATGTTGCCTGCAGATTGTTCCCGTTCACTCTCCGGGAGGGAGCTTATGACTGGTTTTTAAACCTCACCAGAAATTCCATTACTAGCTGGGATGACCTAGAGAAAGCTTTTATATCACAATTTGGGGAAGTGATAGACCCCAGTGTGTTATACCAACAATTTTCCAGCATCAAGAGAGAGTCGGGAGAAACTGTCAGGTCTTTCAATATGAGGTTCCAAAGAGCTTACGGTAGAATGACTGGCCATTACATCCCAAATGCAAATCTGGCCTTAGAAATCTACAAGAATGCATTGGATTCGGTGACCTCTATTTTCCTCAAGAGAGACATCAATATCACAACCCTGGCAGGGGCTTATAAAGAAGCCTTAATTCTTGAAAGACAATTAGGGCCTCAAATTACGAGCAGTCCTTTGATATCCTATGTTACACAGAACATGCCTATTTTGAATCCCATTCCACATCATGAGTTAGTGCCAACATGTCATGCTCTACCCAAGGAGACTCCGTTAACTGTGACATCCACTCAGCATGTGCAAAATATAGAGAAAAGTTTTGACAAGTTCAAAGTGGAAGTGCTTGAACTGAACAGTTGTGATCTAGCATTACCCAAATCTGAAGTTTTTCCTGGTGAGTTAAATTTTCCTAGAGATCAAAGAAATATTGATATTTCTAGTTCACCCAAAAATAGTACAACCAGGGTTTCAGATTCTTTCACTTTTCCTGAAGAGACAGAAAGTCTTGTACAGACTCCTATGGATGAAATGCAAGATTTTCAACAGTTCAAAATGGACAGTTATAATTTGAGATGTCAGAGTCCAGAACCTAACAATGATCCTTCCTCATCAGAGGATGATGAAAGTGAGATTCAATGTCACTATGCGAAGTAAGCGAGGAGGATAACATCATTGAGGATATGAGGGAACTTAAAGTTGACATCACCCTCTATGAACTGCCTCAGATTGTTGAACAAAAGGTTAACTTGATTGAGGCTTACTCTGGACCACCTGTTGAATTTCAAGAAAAGGAGGAAAAGATAGTAAATATGAATGTGGTCAGCCAACTTGGAATTGATGAACTGTCTCAACATAAGCCTGCAACTTCTCAACATAATATCAAAGAAAAGGCTATAAACTGTGTTGATGCAGATATTGGATCTTATAATTTGGCAACTGAAAAGGTGGGAACGGTTACAGCTCTAATACATCATAACAGTGACAGTTGGATATTACACATTGATGAGGTTAAATCTAAGCAAGGCTCAGGTGAAAAGGAAAATTGTAAACATTCTGCTAGAGGGATAAAAATTGAAGTCCTGGATATTGAAGCAGTACAACAACCACAAAATGTTCAAGTTGTTAAGAACCAGGGCATACGGATAAAACATGATTTCTTTCGGTTGTCACATAATTTTGAAGATGTGGTGGTGCAGGTCTGTCAAGATTTTAAGGTATTTGATCCTGGGGGTTTTTACATTCGGTCCTTTTGAAAGAACTCTGCAAACCCTTCAATTAGAAGCATAAACATGTTATCATATGATTTGTTATTATATGATTTGTTTAATTTGAAGGAGTTGCAGATTTGTTTTTCAAATGGGACAGGGAAGACAGTAAACACAAGTCTTTCCCAGATAGCAAATTTTTGAAGCATAGTCTGGAGTGCATTTCGTCAACAGGACCTGAAAGGTAATTTTTCTAAATTACTTGCACATGGTCAAAAAATTTTTAAGGCACCATTTCTCTGCTTTCCCAACTGCTGCATTTTTTGAGTATGAAGGGAAGTTGTAACATATGTATACATTGTAAGTAAGCTTTGAAGTTTTTCAGTTTTATTTCTTAGTTTTAGCTTGTGCAGTTTATTTCTTTTGTCAGTGCTTTTTATTTCCTTTCTTTGTCTTTTTATGTCAGCTTGTTGTTTAAGTCTGTACAGTCTTTTGTTTCAATTTTATTTGCTTTAGTTCTTTATTGCAGTTCTTTTTCTTTGTCTGTACAGTTGCAGTTTAGTTTATTTCAGTTGCTTTAGTTTATTTCAGTGCTGTTGCAGTTTAGCTTTCTCTGCATTCAGCTTTTAGTTGCTTTGCTTAATTCTTTTAGTTTGTTTCTTTTATTGCCTGTTCAGTTTTTATTTTCTTCCGCATTCCTTTTCTTTTCTCTTTTTTTTTTTTTTTTTTTTTCTTTCTTAATTCGTGTTTTAGTCTGTACGTTTTATTTTTGTTTTGCTTTAGAGGCCTGTGTTCTTCCTTGGAAGTCTGTGCAAAGTCCTTCAGCTTTTAAAATCTATCTTTTAACCTCTGCCTGAGCAATCAATGGGAAAGTCAGCCTTCTAAAAATTGTTTTATTCCTAGCTGATAAATCCACAATCCAATGCCCATTCTGTTCATTATTCTAATTGAGATAGTCTGCTTAAACTGAATAGTAGAACTATTTTGTTATTCAGGACAAAGGTAGAGAGATGATTGGATCTTGTGTCTTACTTGCCACAGTTGTTTTAATAATAGAAAAACTGCTATGTTTGTTCAGTTGGAGGAACTCCCGGGGAATCCAAGAAAAGCTGGTTATAAGAGGGGACTATGGTTCATGCAATTATTTGGGTATCACCAGAGGCTATCAATGCCTAGGCGAAACAGTTTCAAATTGATCAAGTGTTAAAAGAAAATTGTAATTTCCCTAAAAGCATTTCAGATATTGATATATTTCAAAAAGAGAGAGATAAAAAAAAAAAAAAAAAAAGAAAAAAGAGTTAAATGAAAGAGAGGCAGCCAAACTTCCAAATATTTTCAATTAGATTCTGCCCTACAGTTGTAAATTTGGGTCGTGTAAATCTAAAGGGTAACTCTGTCTAGGCTGTAAAAGGCTAAACTAGTAAACAGAGCTCTACTCGGTTTCCCCTTTTACAATCTAGAAAAGTTGATCAGTCCAAGTTCATCATTCAATCCAGTCATCCTTGAAGAAAGTTTTATACCCTTTGTAATTGCACATCAGAAATCTTCCTTGAAGTAATTCAGCCTAGTATGTCCTTGGGAAATTTTAACAGCTAGCGATTAGCAGTCAATTTATTGTGAAGAATGTCTGTGGCAAGGCATGATGCATGGTCTTTTTGTTTTGAAACCAGAGTCTTGGGTTCTAAAATAGTGCTACTATTTTACCCGTAGATATCGCCATTTGTTGAGAAGCAACACACCCCCATTGAAAAATGAGATTCCATCCTTAGAAAGCCCTGAACTTCCATTTTTGCGATGAGGGACCCTCTTGATAATTTTCGGGTTTTAAATCCAAATTTGCTTGCCTCATTTTTAAAGTTGTGCTTTTTCTTGCATTCTAGCTGTGTTATCCAAGAATTCACTTTTTACATGCTAGAATCATTCATGCACAAATAAAATCTTGCACCGGTACCGAGGAAAATCCAGAAAACAGTTGCATAAATTCATGAAAAATCAAACTTTCCATTTTTGGTAGTGTCGCGATATCGCGACACTTCCATTTTCGAAAATGTCGCGATATCGCGACGGGTAAATCAAAAAGCAGCTAAGTCATTTTAGTGTAGCGAAATCGTGACACTTTCCATTTTTGGAAGTGTCGCGATATCGCGACATTTCCATTTTTGGAAAGTGTCGCAAAATCGCTGCCGGTCGGAGGAGAGAGAAAGAAATGTACGGAAGGGCGCGATTTTGTGACATGTCACGAAATCGTGACATGTCGCATTTTCACGATAGGAGAGAGAAAGTGGGCTGCAGAATGAAAATCGGCTAAGTCGCAAATGTGTCACAAAATCACGGTCAACGCGGTCAACGCATGCAGCTACGGGAACTGTCGCGATATCGCGACGTGTTCTATTTTCACGGGTTGTTGATGGAAAAATGCTTAAGTACAAAAGGTGCAACGCGTCGCTAACATGTCTCAAAATCGTGACATGCTTGAAAAGGTTGTGCGACAGCTAGCAGGAGGCGCGATTTCGTGACATGTCACGAAATCGTGACATGTCACGTTACGGCGACGGGGAAGAAGTTGCAGACTGGGGACGTCGCGATTTCGCGACATGTCGCGAAATCGCGACATGTCGCAGAATCGCGGTAGGAGAGAGAAAGTCCTCAAAAGGCCAGAAGTGCATTCCAGCGGGAAACAGAAGGCATCCTGGGGTAGCGACACGTGTCAAAGCGTGAGGCAGACAAACAGAGGCCGACATGCAAGCTTTTTAGCGGTTTTTAATCTATTTTTAATGTTTAAATGCTTTAATTTAATGTTTATTAAAGTGCTAATATAATCTTTTGTCTTTCATGCAGGATTCCATCTGGCACTTACGGGACAACCGGGAAAGGCCATAAAGTCAAAGTTAAAGTGCAGATTTGATCGAGGACCGCCATGCTAGAGGAGAAGATGCCGGTGAAAGCATTCAATGAGAGATTTATTGCGGAATTAATAGCATGAAGACCATTTCAACTCAGGGATGGCTTTGCGGAGATCAAATTGATGGAGAAGTGGTGACTCATCCGGCTCACCAGCAGAATTAATGGAGGCATTTATTTGCAGTTGCGGATGAATGCAAGTGGCTTTAGATTTTATCTTCTCCATTTATGGCAGCTGACTCCCCTGATTTGCCGAAGGGTTAAGTTCTATCTGGACTTTGATTTTAAATGGATTTTTATTGTAAAACCCGGGTCCTAGGGTTTAGAAAGATAAGATTTGCAGTTAAAGAAGAAGATATTTCTGAAAAGATCAGGGTCTATCCTGAGTCTATAAATACTTCTTCTCAATGTAATTGCGGGAGGCGGAGACTTAGAAATAAAAGGCTTATAAGCAATTTCTTGCAAATCTTGTGAAATCCTTTGTTTCTGGACTTGGAGTTGATGTGCTTTAGCTTTTACGTGATAGCATGGCCAGGAGCCTAATATTTTGCAGAGTGTGATAAGTGTATCTTCTTTTGTTATCCGTTCCATTAAAGTTTGTTAGATATATGTTGTGAATCTGTATTATCAAGTTTAAATATGTTGTTAGGCTTCAGTTGTTCTATTGTCTGCTAGGGGAAATTACAGATTTGAGGTTAAGTTTGTTCTAATTGCTCTGTCTTCACTGTGTGAGCTAGGCTGTCGGTGAAAGATACCAGTTTTAACCAGTTGCCCTTGGATTTATAATTTTCTGCTAGATCTGTTTCACTCTGCCTTGTGCTCTTAGTTGAAAGTGATCTTAGACTGACTGGACACTTTCTTCTTTGATTTGTTCTATTGTGAAGCTGATAGCATAGATAAGATTGATAGTTTAGGGTTTTACAGTTGATGTTTGATAAACTTCTCTTTCTGCCCTACCCTACCCTCTCTTTGTTTTCGGTGAATGATCCATTTTTATTTTCTTTGTTTGTCTTTTATTTAAATCTGTGACCCATGAGAGCTAGATCAAGAATTCAAGTTAAATCCGATAAACAACTTTTGCAACTATCGAACAAGTTCAAGAACCCCCTGTAAGGTAACGAGAGCGATCCATATTGAAATCTATTCCAGAAGTGGAAAAGAGTGAATAGCCATTCGACCCAACTCTGTAACTCGCACCTTGGATAACCAGCTAGATCCTAAAGTGAGTGGGATTCGTCCCGTGGGTGTCTCCGGGGCTTCCTGCCCATCCTTTCGCGGGGTGCGTATGAAAGCCGGACCAACACAACCCAAGACAATCATTCAAAACTTTTGAAACATTTTCCAAGTTAAAACTGGGAAAGTTTGAAAGGCCAAGGGATGGGCCTTTTGAACTCCTTTCATCATGTAATTATTTTCCATGCATATGTTGAGGTCTCATGAACTGCTATCTATGTGGAGGTGGTGGTGGTGGTATATAATTTTTTTTGGGCTATTGTGATCAACCTAAGGCCAAAAATATTGGATTACTCAAATTTTAATTATGTATATCATGCTCTGATCTAGTATGTTTTCCTGTTTCAATCATTTGTTCATACATTTGTATGCACTAATTCTTAGAGGATGTAGAGGTTATAGTGGTGGATGTGTCATCATTTGCTATCAATGATGATGACTTGAACCTACAAAAAATAAAAATAATATTTATTGTAAAAAAAATTATAATAAAATTTACTATGAAATTCTCAACTGTAATTGCCCATACCAGATGTCATGTCATTTTTGGGTCAGACTAGTTCTGAAATATGTCTAGGATGATGCCTTGAAAACATTTAAATTTTTATATTAATGGTAACTAAAATTAATTAATGAGATAATTTATGGTCATCCCTCATCGGGGGATGACCCAGGTGATTACGTCGATATCATGCAAGGGATGACCCGGTTGAGTCCATTGACATCATGTGAGGGATTAATAGGGTGAGTTCATCGATATCATGTGAGGGAGAACCCAGGTGAGTCCATCGACATCATGCAAGGGATGACCGCTAAGGATGACTGAATGTGCTAGAATTAGTCAATGATGCTTTTCTCTAAGTCTCTAAATATATCACATTATAGTTTAGCCACTTCAATGTGCATCTAACTTATGTCCTCCCATAAAATTAAATCTATTGATACAATGGTTATATCTTGTACTCTCTCAATGACAACATCATCCTTAGTTCTCTTCTTCTTAGAATACCATTAATTAAAATTTAAATTTAAATTAATGGTAACTAAAATTAATTAAAGAGAGAAATTAATTACTTCCTCACTCCCAAGTGAAAAAGAAACTTTACCTGTCAAGGCCTAGCTATCTTCCTCAACATCGATGGCATGTGGACATGAAATAGAAGAGGGAGTTGGACAAACAAAAGAAGATTTTGAAGACCTAATGCATTTTGCAGACCTTGTTAGTGGATGTTTTGGTGATAGTGTGTCAGAATCTACACTACCCTCTGGGTTGATTCCCCTATTTAGAGCATCTCTTCTATTCAAAGCAAACATCACTCTTCTCTGCATTAAAGCAAATTTAAAAATTAAAAATATAAACACTAAAAAAAATTATTGTAAATTTTTATGTAAAAAATTACCTGCATCTATTTGATGGTTAAGGTAAGTGACTTCAATTTTGTATGGAGGGAGGTGGGCACGGTGGTATTGCTTACATTAAAATATGCTTCATAATAAAAACCAATCAAGTAATTGCTAGTAGCAACAATGGTAGAAGTGGTCATAGTATTTGTGCATGCATTTTGAAGTTCATTTTTTATTTTTGTGGAAACATACGAGGACCAATCGTATTTGTTCTTTTCAAGACAACACACAATATAACAACCCAAATCCCATAAAGGTATGCCTTATGTTCTTCCCTACAAAACAATATGTGATTGGAAGAACTTGATGATGACTTTAAGGAAGTTGTTGTTAATAGACTGAAAATGGAGGCCCCTTCTGGATGGAGTTGCATCCACTGCAAAAACATTATAACAAAATGGAATGCTTAAATTGAAATGCTATGTTTAAGATATTTAATGTAGTTTGGGAAGTATTCAAGTCATGCAATGACAACATATATAGTGTAGTAATATAATAAAGCAATAAAGTAATGTGCAATGAGATACTACACTATGGATTTGAAGACAACAAAAGATCAATCATATGCACTTCTACTTGTTATAGATTGCCATACATGAGGGAATTGAGTCTGTGGCATCATCAGCATGTCCATCATCCCTCAAATGAAGTCTATTGACTCACTTGGATCATCCCTTATTGAGGGATGACCCAATGTGAGTTTGTTGACATCATGCAAGGGATGACCCAAGTGATTCTGTGGACATCATGCAAGGGACGACTCAGGTGAGTCTATCGACATCATGCAAGGGACGACCTCCAGGGATGACTGAATGTGGTAGAATTATTCAATGAAACTTTTCTCTAAGTCTCTAAATATGTCACATTATAGTTTAGCCACTTCAATGTGCATCTAACTTGTGTCCTTACATCAAATTAAATTTGTTGAGATAATGGTTATATCTTGTACTCTCTCAATGACAACATCATCCTTAGTTCTCTTCTTCTTAGAATACTTCCCCTTTAAAGATTTAGATTTTTCATGACAATGTACAATGTCCCAGATTCCCTATGATAAAATATCCCATGCAAAAAGAAATGTGTGGAAAACACATGGAGGTGGGCCAGTGAATTACCCATCATACGATAAGCTACCTCTTTGAGCAACATTTTATTGGGAACACACTTTGGTAATAAATTTGACTTTCCTTTGAATCCTAATAATTTATGTATGTACAATGGGCTTGGATAAATAGGGTATTATATGGTTACAAAGCCTTCTTGGATTCCTCAATGAAGCAAGGACATGATTAATTATTTAATAATGAATAAATATAGGAGAAAATAAGAGTGAATGTAATAAAAAATTTCTTCGACATGTTTGTTTTTTTTTTAATAATTTGATTACATAATAATGTGGGGAATCAAGATGGACAATAAGCGTATAATACAAACATCTAAAAAAATTAAAAAATAGTTTTTAATATTTTACATCACGCCAGTTGATTACAACGACTTAGCTTTTGAGTTAATCTTTTTAAATTGGCCCAATTGAGCACATAACATGTAACCCTATAAGTAGAGGTTGGTAGAACATAACCATTTTATCTTTTCAACTGCATACACATTAAAAAAACTTAAAATTACCCCTAAATTTACCTACACATAAATTCTAGTTTGTTTGGATAAAACAAAAATTAAAACTCACAATTTGGAAGACATACCTTGTAATGCAGTGGATGAGAGATTATAGTAAGTCTCTAGATAGATTTTTCTTCATCAGTCAAAGAAAATTTTTATGAGATACGTTTAGAATTTTGATAGGGAAGGCCTATTAATATATGCACATCAGATGGTTTTACCAGTAAAGTAAGGGTTTTATTGTTGACTAGCATTGTAACAACTGACCCCTAATTTTCATAGGACTAAATAATTGTAGTCAACAAATGAACGTCCATGTTGAATTGGGGTATATATTCTAGCCTTATAAACTTGGATTCCCTCACCCATGTTGAATTATTTTTGGGATTATTGATAATTTATGAGATGAGTGGGTAAACCAAGTTTTTGAATGAAATTCTACCTTGACTGGAAGAAGTTGCGGCCATTGCTGGGACTCCGAAGGCTTGGAAGGGTTTTGAACGGTTTCTAAAGGTTTTTGGAGTTTTTTGTGTTGTGCATAAAATTAAGTGAGTGGGTTTCAAATGATTTATATGGGTGTTTGCATGAGTCATACCGAGATGGATATATGTGGCAATGTGAATGAAATGTGGTATGCAACCAAGCTATTGCACCTCAAATGGTGCCTACTCTTGTTTCCTGGTCATCTCTTGTATGATTTCTACAGACCCACCTGGTCGTCTCTTGTATGATATCTATGGACCCACCTGGTCGTCTCTCGTATGATGTCAGTTGTCCCTAGCTGTCATCCCTTGCATGATGTTTATGGACTCACCTAGGTCATCCCTTGCATGATGTCAATGGACTTACCTGATTTGTCCCTTAATGAGGGACAATCCAAGTGAGTCCATAGATATCATGCAAGGGATGATGAACACGTTAATGATGCCATGCATGATGTCTATGAGGGATAACCCAAGTGAGTTCATAGACTTCATTCGAGGGTCATCCCTTGAGTGAAGTCTAAATACTCACTTGGGTCATCCCTCAAATGAAGTCTACTAACTCACTTGGATCATCCCTGTGAGTCCGTAGACATCATGTGTGGGAATCAGAGCATGTTTAGTGATTATTTATATCTTATGGTATATTTTTTGAATTGGTGAATTTGCCAAAAAAAATTCTTATGAAAAAAAAGGCAATTTTCCATGTCCTCTACATGACTTTGAACCATATTCACCTTGGTTTTGAAACTGATTTGCCTTATTTTTCTATATACATTTTTGGGCTTACCCCTTATGCATAACCTTGCCCTTGAGTGCAAGCCAGCAAAACCTAGTAGGAAGAGATATACATTGAACAAGGCTTCCAAGCCTTATTAAAAATAGTATAAAGATACCATAGCCCTTAAGCATGTGCCTAAGGGGTAGAAGTAAGAAAGACCTATAAAATAAGAATTAGTGAACATGCAGTCTAAAGTGTAGCCACAAATTCCTCTAACACCTTATGAATAAGCACAAGAATTAAATGCAGTAGAAGAAAAATAAAATCTAGAAGAAATAGAATCCCTAGGGGTTTCAAGTAAGAAGAGCTAGAAGAGGTTCAAGGTAGTCATCCCTAAATAATTAGAGACCCTCAAATAATTTATCTTTTGATGATGAGCAAATATTAAGAGGAAGGACCCATGTAGAGGTGGCTAAATGGAAATAATAGTAGTAAGTCCTATTTCAACCACAATAGACTAAATATTCTCTACCAAAAATCAAGATCATCAATAGCAACAAAGAATCATTGCCAACCACTCTAATTTAGTAGGAAAATAAATAATAAGAAGTGGGTAGAACTTAGGATGCAATAACCACCAAGGATTTGTTACAGCCTACATATTTCAAGTCTATATCACATTCATACCTAGGGAAAGCTCCCCTAAAGCCCTTAATCCACAATATCCTTTACCTAGCTCAAAAATAGGATAGCCTAAAAATCCAAATGAATATGATATAAATATTGAAAGATTGAACCTAGAACTATACAAAGTAGTTATTTGGGCCCTATGAACAAGGTTAAAGTAGTAAAAGTTTATTGTAGGATAAGAATAAGGAAATCACTCAGCTCTAGAATTAGCTAGTAGAAGTAAGAGTTAAAAGGAAAATAATTTAGGCTTCTAATCTTGAGAGTATACCTGGGTTGACTAAATATATTTTAAGGAAACTCCCCTATAGACTCTAGAACATATGGCAAGGACTACAAGAGAACAAACTAAAAAAGAGATGAGCCTCAAAAGTGTGTTTCATTTGGAAAGAATAATTTTATGCATGATGACATACCTCCTAATAGGTTGGGGGGATTGATGAGTCCTAAAATGCTACGTATATAGCCTCTTTACCTCCTTTTTACTCTATTTGACTATTTTTTGCTTCATTATTGCATTAGTTACTTGATTAAATATGGTAATTAGGATTAATACAAGACTGAAGTAGAAAGTGTAATATTATGTGCTAAAAAGGTAAAAAGGGATAATTTATTGATTTATACTAAGCCTTAGGGAATAAAAAGGATTACCAAGTATTTGCATAATAATTAGAGATCTTGGAATAGCTTGGAATTCAATTCTATATGATGGCATTCCACCTAGCACCAAAAATTGAGACTATCATAGGCATCAAATGCAACTTTATATAGTCAACACTAGACTCGATAGACCCTAAACAACATTAGATGATAGCATTTAGTTGGAACTTGATATTTTATGATAGGCTAGAATCAAATATTGGATGATAGGCTAGCACTAGATATTGTATGATAGGCTAGGTATGGATATTGGGAAACAAATTGGATCCATACGACGTAGTATAAGACAAGAGAGGACATGCTAGTAGAAGACAATAGGTATGTGGCTAAAGACTAACAACATCAACATATTTAATTTTTTTTTTGTTATTTCAATCAATAAAAATTAGTTTTACTAGCCACCTATGAGTGACATCGATAGAATTATCAATTGTTGTTGACTCAACATAACTAGTAGTCATTCCTAGGAAAGGATAAAATATGTTTCACATGCATAGGCCTAGGAAATTATTTTAAAATTACCTTCTCCTATTTCCAACATTTCCACCATGGTAGTTAGGATTCCATGTAGGCAAATATTACCAATTTGCACTATTGTTACACCTAATTTTTATTTTTACCTACTGATAGAATTTATTGCATACTTATTATTGTAACAATTTAGAAATGAAGGCAAAGGAGGGTCTTATCCTTATAACTTATAAATAATAATTTTAACTCTTTGTACTAGGTTATAGGTTGAAATTAGAGAAGTTGTTAATGAAATATTGTTATTATTTACTACATTTTGTAAGAAACTCTATCATTTTTAGACTTGCAATAATATGATGATTTGAGTTGTTGGTATATTTCATTGGTGTGAGTTGAATTGTTCTTAGTGTGAGTGGAATTGAAATTCCCTTTCCACCACTACTCCAAAGCAAGGGACCACTCTAGGCACGGTGGAAGGTACCATTTTATTGCATTTGATATTTTTTGTAGAAAATATTAACTCGCTAATTATTTCCTACATCTTATGACATGTAAGTAGTTGTTTGATTTCATCTCTCAGGAGGACTAAATAGCTAACTAGTTTTATATTATTACTATTGTAGCATAGTGTTGAAAGAAGCAATGTTTTATGTTCATTTTCATTTTGTTCCTTCATTTATTTTTTGTTGTCATAATTTTTGTTTTCATCATGTTATGTTTCTTATCTTAGTTCTTTCTATTTCCTATTGTAGTGAGTTTTATTGCTACTTTCTTAATGCTCTAGAGTAGAAGACCTAGACCTGACCTTACTTAAGCCATTCCTAGTGCATATAGCCTACATAAACCATCCCAAATTAGATAATAAATTAAATAGAGATTTAACAACACTCATAAAGTGCCATTTTATCCATTAAACCTTCATCTATACATCCAAAAATTTATCTTCTCCACATAACCCTTGTTGAAATTGTGTTTGTTTGACACACTCATCCAAAATAGGAGGTGGGAATTCAAACTTGTACCTCATAAAAATTAATGAATCATAACTCAAGTGTTATACCATTATGCTATATGTTCCTCCAAGCATAAAAAGGAGGAATATTACAAAGAACTCATCTAAATAGAAAAAAATAATGTGTACATTTGAAGAATGTGATGCACCCCCTTCAACACCTACCACAAATAGTATGTTAGTTATCCAAAGTATCCTTAATATGATTCAAATACATGAATTTCCACATAAATACTTCCAATATATGCAAATGTTGTTATACCAATGCCTTGGTTGAGGTTTGAGTATCCTCATCAAAAATATGTTGACAGTGTAATCTAGCTTATGGCCAAGGTAGACATTGTATGATATAGTCTTATATAAGCATATAGTCAATCATTGTACAAATGTACTTAATTATTTATTTATGCAATCCTATGGGTCACTATTAACATTATTATGGTTAAATCCATATTATTATCTATAATTAACCCAAAACCCACCTATTATGTTAGCTTAGGTTAATTTGATTATCTAATTAGGGGTTTTTTATATTGGCCTAAATACCCCTAGCCACTCCATATATTGTGTCAAAGTTTTGTGATCCTTATTCATGAATAACATAGTGAATTTTATGGTGCTCAATGGTATCCATTAATTTTAACTTTCTTTCTTTTTATGATTTTTATATAATATTTGAGCAGATGGATTGCTTTTATTCACTTCTAAAAGTAGATGTAAAATTTGTTATTGTATTAGAGCAGGTATACAGCGTCATCACTTGGTTTCATACATAGTTTATTTAGAGCCTCTAATATTTCTTCCAAATTATAGGATAAATTACTTATCAAATTTTCCTAAGCACATTCATTGAAAGAGGCAAAGAGAAGATCCAATGTTTTCCTTCTCCTATTATTCTATTTTTTTAGAATTTACACCTACTCCAAGTTATGTTCTATTATTATTGGAATATTTTTGACCTATTTTGTGTAGATCCTAACCAATTATAATAGAGTAAGTATTATTACTTTGGATTTATAAGGATGTATTAACTTTTTCCAAGAGATTCAAGCATTGTTTCCTTATAAATAGGACTTGGTGTTGTCAGAGAATTGTGATGTTTTCATACATGGGAGATTTGGTGCCTTGGATAGAATAAGAAAAAGAAGGCATATTCAATTACCTTGGTGTAAATCCCATGAACCATGTTCATTTTAATGGTTGAATACCTTTACTATTATGGAGCATGATGTCCTTCTTCATAGAGAGGGCACACCTTTGGATCCAAGCAATTACGGTAGTATTTGGGCTATATGGGAATGACATAAGGGTTTTTACCTTTTGATCTAATAAAAAAAATAGATAATTTATTTCTTCTTATTATTCCTTGTAGAAAAATCAAAAGGAACTTTTAAAAATTAATGTTTTTATAAAATGTCACTCTAGGACTATTTTTGAGGGAAAACTTATAAAGGCCATAACTTATGTGTATAGAAATATTTTAAGCTTTGTTTTTTCAAATTGCATGATTTTTTGAACTCTTTGAAATGGTAGTATTTTTTAAAGGATATACTACAATTGAAGGGATATCTCATTGTTTGATTGTCTTCAAGACCTATCAACCCCATTCAAAGAGGAAAATTTATAGTATATTATGCCATAAAAATATTTGGTCTAATTCATAGGAGAGATAGTTGTATTTATGATATTAGAAGCAATTATAGGGTCTTTTGGAGGCATGTAGAAAAATTATTTAGAATATGTTGCAGTCAATCCTTCCTCTTCCTATCAAATTCTTGGGCTATTGGTTAATTTTATACAAGAATACCTAAACCTTCATAATATATTCTCTTATATTTTTGTCTAGGTACTCTTAGAATTTTATAATGGCTCTTCCCATAAACAATTTCAAGCAAATAATTTTTTGGTAATAGAGATCAAGTGCCACAAAGGTAAGTCAAAGTTTTGAAATAATGTGAAGTGTATTGTAAAAGAAAAATTTGTGTTTCTAAGTCTTGACTTATGTGACTATAGAAGATTGGAGAAAATTTGAAGAGAGGATAGTATTGGATTGTCTTTCTTATATGGATTTACAAAATAGGTGTTATTTTTGTAAACATGTGGAGCATCTAATATTGGTTGTGTTGACTATGGTCTAGACTAAGGAGATTTTTTTGTAAAGGTATATTTGCATAAATAGATTTCAAAATGATGAGGGGGTTTAGTTGATACTTCCTTAAGTGCAAATACCCATTAGAGAATCTATTATGGGGTAAATATTTTACTGTCACTAATATATTCTCTCATTGGACCTTAAGTTTAGATTATGAGGAGGTGTTGAAAGTGCAATCTAACTTATGGCCAAAAGTGGTATTGTATGATAGTCTTATACAATCCTATGTGTAATCATTGTAAAACTCTATAATTTAAGTAAGAACCTTAGATTTTTGTTAACCTTATTATAGTTAAATCCATGTTATCATTTGTAATTAACCTAAATCTCGCTTGTTATGTTAGCTTAGGTTAACTTGAAATGGGATTTTTTGGTATCGATATAAATACCCTAGTCACTCTATCTATTGTACTAGAGTGTTGTGATTATTATCTATGGAAAATACAATGGTTTTTATGGTGCTTAAGAGCAACTACCAATTTTATCTATTTTTTTATTTTTGTGCTTTTTGTATAAGATTTTAGTGGATAATGTTTTTTTTATTTTTTTGGAAATAGATGTAAAATCCAATACAATAAATCCCATACATGCATTCCATATGTAACATAACAAAGAACATCCCACACTTTACCCCCAAAATGTGGAATATTCACTAAAATATTTTTAATTCAAATTTTAAAAATTTAAAAAAATGGAGGCAAAGGACTTTTATTTGCAACACAAGAAACATAATACTTGGTGGAAAAATGGTAAAATATTCAAACTATGACCCCTTAAAATTTTGCAAAGGACCTAAAAATGTTTAGGGATCATCCATAACTATCATGGTTTTCTCTACATAACTTTTTTCTTAAACACAACCAACTAGGCCATCCTCTCTTGCCAAAGTAGCATGAAGGTTGTTGGACCATTCTACAACCTTATCAAGTGGATTAGATCTCTTTTATTTGAATGGAAATTTTCCCATAAATTCTTTAAAATTTTAGGTAACCATAAGGTATCTAGAATTTTCTCCTTTACTTTGGTAATCATGTATACTTCCCTCTCATTTGTGCTACATTGATGCCAAAAAAATTAACATAGAGAAGGAAATGGATTTTTTTGAAAAAAATTGTAAAATACAAAGAAGGGTTTTAAACAATAATAATATAGTAGCTAGGGAACCTATCTGGCCACTAGAAAAATAATCATACTAAATGTCAAGATATGGAAAAAAAATGAACCTATTGATAAATATGTCTCATAAAGCAACAAATTTGTTGTGGTATAGTAAGATCCTCATAATCCAAGTCCAATGATGGATTTGAAACAACCCTAAATAATAATGTTGACAACACATAAATTTACAAATTGCTTTCAAAAAAATATTGCTTCTAGAATTACCCTAGAAGTGATTTTATCATTATATTCAAGTAATAAAGATTCACACCCACTTTGATATCTTGTTAGATTCAATTGTACTTTTTATAAATTAGTAAAATTAACACAATACCCATAAATAAGTAAAATCTCATAGATAAATATAACACAATATGAAGGGTAGTTGGATATGCTTGTGTAGTGCATTTGGTGAAAGTCTTGGGTGCTAGTAGAGGCTGATCCAGGTTCCATTTTGACTCTTGAGGTTTCTTTCTAACCTAAAAGTTTTACATAGCTTATTAAAAAAAATATGAAGGGTATTTTTAGACACTAACATAATATCATTAATTCAACACTACCTTTTTAGGGTCTCAAGGGGTATAAATACCACTTGGTAAGTCTTAGGAATTAGAATTAAGAAAAAATATTAGAAAAATGGAATATTTACATTCATATTTTGAATTCTTAGAAATCCTTAGACTCTTAAGAATTTTTTATGAAGCTCTAATTCAAATAATTCATTAATATCATCACTAGAAGTATCTTCCTCATTCGATTGGAAATTATTTTAATATTTTTTGTCTTTTTCTTTGGCAACACTAGCTTATGACTCAAGAACTTTTTTTTGTCATAAATATAGTTTTTAGGTGTTGATATACAAATTTTCTCATTATCTTCTCTTTTACATTCATAAAAAATATTTTTTATTTATGTAGGTTTGATCATTAATAGTCCTAGGGTAAGTATTGAAGAAATTTAAAAGAACACCCTTGTTCTTTCTAGCCGAGAAGAAGTAAAATATAGCCAGTACAATTCAGAATTATAAATACTTTATTAAGCACTAATTCATTGATAAAATTGGATATGAAGTATATATAAAATCACAACAATACATACAACCAAAAAAATATCATATATTCTTCAAATTTAGCTATGAAATGACATTCTAGTCCCCTATTTTAATGGCTATAGTAGCAGTAAAAATAAATACTAAAAAACCAAATCCAATATTAATATACCAACATGAAGATGTCTATTTTTTAATTATTACAACAATATTTTTTTAGCAGCTCTCATAACTCAAAACTTCTATGAATGCTTCACTTGTTTATGGTCTAGAATTGCAGTAATACATCTAGTTTATGTTATTCAAACAATGGGGAATGACGGTGGAACAAAGAAGGATAAATTAATGCCTCTTATTCTCCAACAATATTTTAGTTTTTCATTTCTCTTCAAGTCTAAAATTTACCTCTTTTTTATATGTTTATTGTTTTTTATCCTCAACATAGTCTGACAACTAAATTGGCAAAAAGAAATATTGGTCAAAAAAATATTTGGTAGCTAGAGAGATCAACATCAAATACCAACATTATTACCCTTGATGTTGAGAGAATGAACAATATTTTCTATTAATTTTAGGAACTAAAATTACTATTGGTTGGAATTTCTTCTCCCTAATTGCTTCTACAACTTTCTTGAGCCATAGTGCTTGTGCACTAACTGAAGTGGTGATAACATATTTACTTCTGTAGAAGATAGTGCAACTAATCCTTGCTTATTTTAACTCCAAGTGATAAGCCTCGAACCAAGTTTAAAACAATTTATAAATGTTAACTTTTGGTCATCCAAACTATCTCTTAAATCAACATCACTATAACCACCCAACTCAATCTTGTTAGATTTATGATAATGTTTACCAAAATCAATTGTACCCTTCCATACCTTAATATACTCTTGGATACCTTCAAATGTATATTTGATGGCTCACTCATATACCTAGAAATAAAGTACACAACATATGTAATGCTCATTCTAATATGAGTAAGAAACATCTAACTTCCAACTATGTTTCTAGAGGTTGACATGTTCACTTTATCAGCTCAATCATATTTTCTTAAAACTACTCCATGAGAAATTGCAATCAAGGTTGGTTTACATTCTTCCATGTTAAAAAATTTCAACATATCCTTGGCATACTTGGATTGAAAAACAAAATTTTAATTTACACTTTGATGTAATTCCATTCCTAATAAATATTTCATTAGCTCTAAGTCCTTCATATCATAGCACTCCTAAACTCATATTTCATCTTAAAACAACTACCCATATATATCAAATCATCAACATATAAAGAAACAACGAGAATTTCATTACCTTTCCTTTTGTAGTAGAGAGTGGGTTCACTCTTACTTCTCATGAAACCTATTTCCTAAAAATAGCCATAAATTTGGGTATGTCATGCCCTTGGAGCTTTCTTGAGATCATACAAAGCCTTCTTCAACTTGTAGACTTGGTCTTCTTTACTTTTGACTTTAAATTATTTTTGCTATTGTACATAAACTTTCTCCTATAAGTACCCATTTAAGAAAGCACTCTTCGCATCCAAATGTTGTATACTCCATATCCTTTGGGATTCTAATAAAATCACCATTCTAATGGTCTCTTTTCTTTGCACTACTATGAATGTCTCTTCATAATATATGTCATATCTTTGAGTAAATCCTTTTGCAAATAGCCTTGTCATGTGTCTCCCAATACTACCATAACTCTTAGTCCAAGGTTCAAATCTCGAGCCTCACTGGACTGAATGCTTTTCCCTTTCCTAGTACATTCAGTGGTATAAAAGGTTTAAAATTATTATGGCATGGTGGTTATAGGGGCGAATTGCACAAATAATTGTGTAGTGTCTTTCAGGGCAGATAGCATAGAATATTATGGTGGCCATAAAAGTCAAAAATCCTACTCGGATTCATGGCAGCTACCAATTCCACCATGTAAATTAAAAAAAAAAACACTACCATCACTCTTGTACTTATTCTTGTAGAACCATTTAGTACCAATACATTTCTTATCATTTGGAAGTTGTACAAGTTCCCAAATGTCATTCTTATTGTAGATGCCAAATTTTAGTCATTTGTACTAAAATTTCTAAAAATTTACCAAAGCCCCAAAATTATCACAAAAACATCAATAATCACCCAAATTTGTTCAAATCCTTCCAAAATTCCAATTTCCTATCTAATTCATCCAAGTTTCCCTAATTTCTAGCAATTTCTTCTTAATTTCTCTCTAATTCCTCCTAATTTCCCTAAATTATTCTAAATTCCCTCCAAGATTCTCTCAATTTCACCTCTTTAATTCTTCTAAGGTTTCCCTAGAGTTCTTATTTTCCTCTAATTTCCCTTTTCCCTCTAATTTCTTAAATTCTTCTAAATTCCTCCTAATCTCTTTTAATTCTCCTAATTTCTCCCTACTTTGTTTAATTCTTCTAATCCATTTTTAGCCTCCCTAATTCTTCTAATCCACATTGAAGTTTCCCCAACCTCCATTTTCCTAGACTAACCCTCTATTAAGACCTAATCACCCTTATAATCCATGATCCAATCCCAAGGGGAATGCACAAATAATTTTAAATACCAATCAAATCCCCAAAACCCAAGGTAACCCTCACCCAAATCCCTAGGATATTTGCACTCTAATTTAAAAATCCCAAGCAAATCCCTAGGAAGTCAAATCCCTTCCAAAATCCCCACCTAAATCCCTTCCATTTAATCCACTTTGTCCCCCATCCCCTTTTCCCTCCATTTGGATGAATTTAAAATTACCCTTTAATTCCAAAGTCAACCTCCCTCATTAAGCCACTTGTACACTCCATCCTCCACCTTGGCATTTTAGTAATTTTAAATTGTGCCCACATCACCCAATGCACATGCTCCCATGCACATATCACATCCCATAGGCCAATTTATGGCACTTGGGTGGGTGAGGATTCACCCCATCCAAGCCCATTAAATGAGTAAGCTGCACATTCCTCCATGTTTCCTCAAGATTTGCCTTAGATTTTACACCCTCTACTTGGTTCCAAGTCACATCCATCTCACATCCATGGCATCCACCTGGCCTCCCTTCACAAAGCCTATAAATACCCCTCCATTTCACTCATTTATAACAACACATGAAGATACATATCAAAATGCTACCCAAATGTTTCTAACTCTAGTATGCAATATTACATATGTTCAATTTATATTTGCTATTTCTATTGTACTCATTTTGATAGGTGCTACTAACAAAGTTTCATGTTTGCATGTGTGTAGGTACCCAAGACTCAAAGGCACAAATCAACTCGATCGGTGGTCACTACAAAAACCCACCATGCACTTGCTTGTAGCACATGGAGAATGAAAGCACCATAGTCATTTTGTAAAGGGGATTATTCCCCTTTGTTTGGTCACATTTATTTTTGTAAAACACCCTACAAAGGGTTTATTTGTATGCAAAAATGACTCTTTAATTTAATACAATATTTCAATTTTAGTGCAATGGTGTATTTTCCATATATACACTTATGGATTGAATTTATTTCTAATTTTATTACATGCACCCAAACATCATTAGTACAAGCATCCTCAAAACATAATGGTTCAAATTTAGCTTCTAATAAAAAGCATAGTTTTCCTCACCCTTTTAGCCTTCTTCATCATCATATGTTTGCAGCATTTGCAATCTTGAGGTCTCATGATCAACTTCATGTGCTTGGCTTCTTGTAAGACTTATTTAAAAATTTATATCCAACATTTTGCTTAGATTATGATATGTAAGAATCCTCTTACCCTTATTTCTTGTAGAACTTGATGAGAGATTTTTTGACTTGTTTGCATGAGGAATTGACTCACAAGTGGGCTAGTCACTAGCTATACCATCATTAAAAACCTTTTTAGACTTATCAACATGGTCATTTTGTTGATCAAAAACTCTCCCTTCATCAAAAATGACATCTCTTGAAATAATAACTTTGTTAGTGATGGGATTGTAAAGTCTATAGCCTTTGCTTTCTTCACTATAACCAAAAAATATGCATACCTCACTCTTTGCATCTAATTTATTTCTATGTTGATCAACAATATGTACATAAGCTAAACAACCAAAAACTTTGAAATTATTGACATTGGGCTTTTTATCATACCTCTTTTTGTATGGGTTTATCTTCTTAAGTGCACTAGTGGGACTCTGATTGAGAATATACACAGTTTTAGCAACCACATCAACTCAAAAAATGTTACTAATCCCTTTGTTTGTAACATGCTTCTTTCCATATAAAAAATGGTGTGATTCTTCATTTCTACTACCCAATTTAGTCGAGGTGTATAAGTCATAGTAAAATGTCTGTTAATGCCAAATTTGTCACAAAAACTCTTAAACTTATTTCAGAAAAATTCTCCTCTGTACTTAGTCCTTAAAAATTTTATTCTATATCCACTCTCATTCTCAATGAGGGATTTAAACCTCTTAAATACATAAAATTAATTATTTTTATGTTTCAAAAAATAAACTCAATATTTCCTTGAGAAAACATCATTAAAATATGAAATATGATTACTTACCTAAGATCTTTGTTTGCATAAAACCATATATATCATAGTGAATTAGCTAAAGTGTAAAATGGGCCCTCCATTCTCTACATTTCAAAAAATTCTCTCTTGAATGTTTTCATTTACCACAACCTTCACAAACCTCCTTGTGCTCTTCAATTTTTGGCAAACCATAAACTAATTCTTGTGAAGTTCATAACTATCACCACAACCTTCAAGTGGCCAGATATTAGATGTCATAACCATCTCATATTCAAATGTTATATTTTTTAGGCTTTATAAATTCAAGTGACCAAATATTAGATGCCATAATCAGCTCATCTTCAAATGCTATATTTGTGATCCTACTATCATTGCCTCCAAAATTCAATGGGAACACCCTATTCTTTGATATTGTAAAACTTATAACAACCATATTTTTATCATTAATAATGCATTGTTTGTTATCAAATACAACATCATAATTCTTCTCACATAATTATCCAACACTTAACAAAATATATTTTAAATATATAGTATAATAGGTATTATTGGTATGTTTCTTACCTTCTTTTGTGTTCACCTCCATAAAATTTTTGGCAAAATCCAAAGATTTATTATCACAAAGCTTGATCTTGGTCTTGAAGCTTTCATCCATTGTATATAATAAGTCATTGTTCTAAACATATGGTTAAAGTAGCCAAAATTAAGTACCAAATTTCTTGAAGATTTTTTTTAGATTTATCACATGATACAAATAAGTGGATTTGTGGAGCATCCTCATTCTAATTACCATAATTATCTCTTCTAACTTCACTTCCAGCTTTAATTCTATATTATTTTTCAAAATGTCCATACCTCTTGCAATGATAACATTGGAAATTTATTTTATCAAACCTACCTCTTCCTATTGTAGCTCAAATTCCTCTTCTACCTCCTCTTCCTCTTAAGGAATTCTAATTTTCACTTCCTCTTAAGGAATTCTAATTTTTGCCTCTTCCTTGGCCTTGCCAATCACCTTCACTTTTGAAAATTATCAACTTTGATGAAAATATTTTCTCTTCACTCTCCAAATGTATCTCTTAGTCTCTCTTCATAATACATAAGAGACCCAACCAAATGATCAAATTCAAGTGTAGCCAAATTTTTTCTTTATTCAATTATAATTGCTACATGATTCCACCTTGGTGTTAGTGTTCTTAACACCTTCACCACAATCTCTTCTTCAATAGTTTCACCAAGTGTGCCCATTTTATTTACCATATATTTCACTCTAACATAATAATCAATTACTCATTCTACTTCATGCATTCTTATATTTTCAAATTATCTTTTAAGTGTCTATTATTTTACAACTTTAATCTAATAACTTCCTTTGTAAGCCTCTTATAGTGCCTTCCAAGCACCTCTTATTAACTTTGCATCTACTATTATAGGGAATAAACTCTTATCTAGAGTAAACTAGATATGGTGCAAAGCTAGTGAGTTCTTCTTCACTCCTTTATTATCCTACCTATCATTATGTGGAATAATGGACTAATTTTTTGGTTCTTTATAACTAGCTTCAACTATTTCCCATAAATCCCTTTTTTCAATAAAGTTCTCATTTTTAAACTCTAGCAATCATAATATTTTCCATTGAATTCTAGAAATAGAAGTGAACTTTTGTTGGCCATGATCAATTGTAAGAGAGATCTTGTAGGTCAAAATGACTACACAAAGAAGAGAGACTTCTCAAAATTTTACTAAGTTTAGAAATGAGTCATGATTTCATGGTCGGTCCTATTTTCGTTGGCCAAGGACTCAAAAAACACGAGAGACAAAAAAGAGTCACAATTTCACGAATGGTCCTATTTTCACTAGTTGATGACCTGAAAATTGTAGGAGGTACAAAAGAGTCACAATTTCATGATCGATCCTATTTTTTCTAGCCAAGGACCCAAAAAGTGCAGAGGGCATAAAATAATCGCAATTTCATGATTGATCCTATTTTCACTGGACGAGGACTCAAAAGTACAGAAGGCAAAAAAGAGTCACAATTTTGTGACCGATCCTATTTTTTCTAGTCAAGGACTTGAAAAGTGTAGAAGGTAGAAAAGAGTCATGATTTTGTGATCGGTCCTATTTTTTTGGTCAAGGACCCCAAAAAGTGTAGAAGGTAGAAAAGAGTCATGATTTTGTGATCGGTCTTATTTTCTCTAGCCAAGGACCAAGACCCAAAAATGAAGAAGTGGAGGATATTTGGGCCATAATGTCTTCAAAAGGATCGATGCAGATGTACAATAACAATAATATCTCAACCATTTACTGTTGAAGACCCCACTACTCTATTTTTCCTTTAACCACCAATTTACCAGAATGAGCCAACCGATATATTATTGTAACAAGTTTTAGTTTTTTTGTTATTAGAAGATATATATATATATATATATAGGATGAGCGACTCTAACTAAGGGTCAACTCTTGGATGTTTACAAGGCTATGTATACAAATTCTTGAAAGCAATAATATACTCTTCATTCTGGCTTTTGGCTCATTGGTGTTTTGTCATGTATGTATGAATGTTCAAATTCTATATAAACTGTGTTGAATGTTAATCACTCTAATTCTATTTTTGGATTTCTACATTACAAGTTCTACAGATTTTGAATTTGATAATTCTAGTTGATTAATGGTTGTTTTAAGTCTGCACCAGAGAATTAGTTGTTTTTATTTAAGGGTTTTAAGAATGCTTATCTACAAAAACTATGTATTTCCTTGTTGTTGTCTAACTTGTACCCTTTGACATTTCTAGCAATAGCTATATTTTCCTTTATTTATGCACTCTAATCTTTCCCATTTTACTATAACAAAGTAAGGAGCCATCCTTCTCTAGAGATTGAATTAGGTAATCTCTATTTTAAACCTAGTCATTCAATGTTGGCAAATTCTTGGGTGCAAGCGTAACCAAAGGTAGATTTTGCACCAATAGTCTTTAGCACACCCAATATCTATATAGACAAAATTTCCAATGGTTATATTTATCCTGTACATTTTTAATAAATCACCTAGCAACTCCATTCAAAAATTAAAACCCAAGAAAATCCTTATCTATTTTTTGGTTGAATACCAAGATATATGAAAACTAGATCTAAAACAAAACATTATGAAGAACTCATTGAGTTTTTTGAATTATGCATTGGTAGCCTCAGAGCCAACCATGTACTCATTGCTCGATCAACTTCTTCTATCATCACTACAGGATCTACAAATCCTTCTATAGTTCTCCCTAGTACTGCTACTAGTGGATTGTTAAACACCACTGCTCACACTATTGTGATATCAAAAAATACTATAATGGCCATAAATCAACAAAATATTCCCTATCCTACATGGAAGCATTTAGGTTCTCTAAATCTAACAACTTAGCATCAGACCCCTGCTATAGCTATAAAATCACTACCCTAGTATGATGGCATAGGAAAAATGGCTTATGAACACTACCAATATGTAGCCGCATTGGCACCAATACACAACATCACAGAGGAAGATGTGATGATAAGGTTGTTAGTCATCTCCTTAAAAGGAAAAATGCTCTATTGGTATAGAGCTCTTCCTAATCAGACCATAGCCACCTAGGCTCAACTTACCGATAAATTGGTAGAAGAGTTCAATGAACATGCTGATCTATTTTCTTTGCTAAATTAGTTCACCATAATTCAAAAGCATCCTCAGGAAGATATAGTCGATTTCAATATTTGATTCAATTGTACTTGGAAGAGAGTGCTGGATGGATTAAGACCAATAGATGAGATATCAATGTATTATTATCTAAGATCTTTTAACTCACATATAAACATGGCTATCAGATAATCTCAAGTATTTACTTTCCTAAATATTTTCCAAGAAGCTCAAAAATTAGAGAAATATATCATTGCTATCTGAAGGTTCCCTCTTGTAGACACCTAAAACACGTCATGCCGAGGTGACTACTCATATGGGACATGCTAGAAGACCATATGGAAGACCTTTGGACAGATCCAAGGTATAGCAGTGGTTTTTACCACTCAATTGGGCACTTTTGCCTAGTCAGTGCTAACCGCTATTGACACCCGTGGTTAGCAGTGCTCACCGGCACCTGTCAGCCATGGTTAGCACTCAGAATCAGTTGGCCTTCATCCGACCCAAAAGTTGGTTGCAACGGCCAATTGGTTGCAGATTGGAGTGGTTTGAGTGAGGAAGGTTCTGGATCCTTCCATCCAACAAGCTCAACTACCCAATCTTGATCTTGGCTTCATGAGGAAGCCACCCCTAGCCCTGGGCAAATGCTATAAGATCCCCCTCTAAATTGGGGATAAGTCTGGAGAACATTTTATCAATTGAGCAGCGAAGCCCTATCGAATTGCATAAGCAACTACATGCATTGAGAGGGATACTTTTGCTACCCAATTGGAGATCAAATTGCCATGGAAGCCCTAGGAGCCTAGGAGAGCCAAGAAATGCAAATCCATGCAATTGGTGCACAATATGAACAATTCAACCACCAAACCTATCAGAGGACACAGAGGTGACCCTTGACCATCAATTTGGCAAGGTGGATCGGAGAGAAAGCCCTAATTCTGAGGGCAAGTTTACTCAGAGCTCCGTCGTGGCTGTCAACCATGGTGAATAGTGCCACCGCACATCAGACCCATGGTGAGCAAATGGCTATAGATCCCCTTGTGCTCTTTTCTATAGATTAATTTATTAGATCATATTATGCTTAGTATAGGTTCAATTAACATTTTAGAGACATATGACCGATGGAATTAAGCATTTAAAGTAGATTTACCTTCATTTTATCAATTTGGTAATTAGTGCAATTATGGGTTATTTCATGCGTTCATGCTTTCTATTTGATAAACTAACCCAATAGATAGATAGTATTTGCTTTCTTACACATGTTTGATGGCAACATTTCATGATTAATATAGTTTTACCATGTTTTATCCATTTTCTTGATTACATGCTTGTTATGACATCTTTTTGTGAAATATCCTTTTAAAGCCTCATCAAGAGAGGCCTCCTTTGTTTTTAATGTTTCTTGTTGTTTATTGAATGTAGGACTAATAGGGTTTTGGGATGCAAGGTAGAAAATGCCTCTAAGCATGGAGAAGAGGGTCATCGACACCCTAGAGCAGTTCATGTCACCCTAGAAGGCATTTGATTCACATCTACCCTTGAGAGGGATTAGATCTATTGTAATTGAAGTATCAAAATGGGTATCCCTAAGAGGGATGAATATGTAACTTGACTCAATTTGGAATTAATAAATATTCTTGCATTCTGTTTCCTTTTTGTTGTCAATTGGTGCATGTTCATTTGTTATCTTTTATCAATTACAATAGATCGCATTAGGTGTGGAGCCATTTTTGGTGGTTATAGTAGGCGATCACGATGGAACTCCGCATATCTAGCCATGATTAACTAACTATGTTTGTGTTTTTTATGGTAGGTGCTCCCCACGGTTGACATCCATGGTCAAAAATTTAGCCCATGGTTGAAAGGCATGGGAAACAGTCGCAACCATGCATCAGAGCCATGGTCAACAATAGACCAATCAGAGAATAGGGGGATAAAGCTTGATCAAATGTGGACCTGAGGTAGGTTTCACTATCATTTTCCTTTCCTATCTTCTCTGTCTATATTTTTCCAGCAAGCATGAAATGGTAACCTAAGTAGGACAACACTGAAAAAGGGTGAAATGAATTAGGTCCATTAGGTTTTTCATTCTAGGGTTTCATTAGGTGCTGCTAGGAACAACGGACCTCTGATTGTAGTCCGCCCTAGAATACAATGTGCTAAAGTGTCCTTGTATGTTGGATTGCTTGCTTAAGGCCCGGTTAGAGGCCACTTCATCATTAATATGCATTGTCTAAATATCATGTAGATTAATCATGCATGTTTCTGAAATACCAAATATTATTTTTATGCATATCATGTAGGAAATGATCATGTGAGTGTTGTATTATGCATCTTTCCTTTTATGCAAGTTAAAAAGAACCACACACACCACGTTTCATAGTAAACGCTAGTGAGTTGGGAGTCACATCCAACCACTAGTAGGGTTTCAATGATGGTGGAGGTGATTTCCATCCGTTGGCCCAACTCCCACGTACCCTATGTTCTAGACCAATACCGGATCCAAGAACCTTTCGTAGCCTAGAAAATTTGCATATACTCCTCTTCGGAGGGTATGACGCTGACTGGGTGAAAATGGGTGAGGATCTGGGAGGACCTGTGCTCCCTGACCATGTGTGGGCTTCATTACCACACATTATAGGTTGGATTACATGGCCTGGAGTTCATTGCTAGGTTGTCGAGCTATGAGTATACAGGTGAAAGCCATTAAACAATTGAGAAAATCATCAACGCTTTGCAAAACATGACAAGAGTTACTTTACTGATACAACAAATTGAAAACACATCAAATAGTTTAGGGCTCATTTTAAATTGTAAAAAGAGATAATCATCATTGTATTCTTTGCATGCTAATAAAAGTTAAATCTAGACATAGGATACATAATGGTGCAAACACGGAGAGGCCGATCCGGGCATAGACCCGAGATCGAAGCCCAAGCTCCACCTAGTGCACAACACGATGTAGAACACCCTCAATCACAGAATCCTCCTGGACATCATTCAACGAGCATTAGAGGAGATAATTCTACATGAGGGGATTCCATCGAGAATACCCCGATTAGAGGAAGTGCTAGACATCCCTCTATACATAGATCAGAGCATGGGACTTCCCAGCATGGGGGTTCCATGTACGGTAGCATTTACCATGACCGCATTCCACATGGATCCATAGGTTCCACCGAAGAATATGTCATCGAGGGATCCAGATTGGTACCCCTTCGATAGGTATCTAAGGGAGGCTCATGACCTCCACCTTTAGAGCATAGACATGTCCAAGATCTACCCATTCAAGGGTGAACAGAGAGGGCTGCTTTCGAGCACAGGCCCGCACAGACTCCCTATAGGGGTGAACATACAAATTTTACCATAGATATATCCAAAGTGGGAGCAAATGGTATGCCACCTCATGAGCCATGGCATAGCAAACAATTGGATGGTCTAGACAAGGTCCTAGGGCATCTAGGATATAAGCCTACGCCTGCACCCTCTCGACCGATGAGCATGTGTAGTGGAGGCACCATTAGGACCGCCCGAGAACCTGGAGAGTGCTCCAAGAATTCTCGAGACATGCGTGCTCCTACATCGCATGCAGACACTGAGTATAGGAGACAACCTGACATGAATGTCATATTTATAGACCGAGGCAAGAGTGTGGTGAATCAGTCCATTGGAGGACATACTCATAAAGTCGCTCGAACAGAGTGCACCCCTCCGAGACCTCAGATGGTCGATCATCTTGATAGGGCTCATAGACTGATGTCAGAGCAGAGATGGTAGATTCTCCAAGATCAATTGGAGGATGTTCATGCAGAGAAAGAGTACCTCAAAAATGAGAATACTCAGAGGTAGAGGTTCATAAGACAGAAATTATATGAACAGCGCATGCATGAACAATGTATCCTTGATCAGAAGGAGCATGTAGAGAGAGAGGATCGATTGGCTAGCATTAGTTTACATCCTCATAGTGAGATCAGGGAGTGTGTCGATAGACGAGTGGCTTCACAGCTCGAGTTACACCCTGAGAACATAGACACACATACTCGCCATATGACTCAACATAGATATCGACATCCAACATCTGAACAACATGAGCATAGGTAGTATGAGAATGAAGTGGGAGAGGAATTAGAACAAGAATATCCTAAAATATCCCAATTCGAGGAGGAGGGTGAGCCTAGTCCCCCACCTCGATCGAGGAAGAATCTACCTCCGAAGGCGCCTCCAAGGCAATCTCGAGAGGAGGAGTTTCTTTCCTCGCAAGCCTACAAGACCTTAGCAGAGAAGGTCCAAGCCATAGAGAAGCAAGGGATGGCTTATCAGAAGCCTACCTTGAACAAAATTCATAATGAACCTCTATGCACATCAGTGCCTATTCTAGCATATCCTGAGCATTTCAAGATGCCTAGACTAGAAAAGTTTCAAGGAGAGGAAGATGCACAGGAGCACGTGACTAGTTTCCTAGATATGTGCTTTCAGATTGAGAGCAATGATGCTTTGCTCCTATGCACCTTCATCATGACCCTCTCAGGCCCAGCTCGAGAGTGGTTCAACCAACTAAAGAGGCACAACATCACTAGTTTCAAACAACTAGCTGATGCATTTCTTGAATGCTTCTCCTTCGACATCAAGAAGAAGGTAAACTTATCCGACCTGGCCGCTCTAACGCAACATGATGATGAGCCAGTGATGGATTATGGAAAGTGATGGAGGAAAATGATGGCAAAGCTACCATTCTCCATCCCATCCTCTGAATTAACATGAATGTTCATGAAGAATTATGCCAAACACATTTTGCTATTGCTACAGTTGCAGCAATACCAGACATTCGAAGAGGCTTTGGCGCAAGCCAAGGTGGTTGAGGACATCAAGTTACAAGAGGGTAACTTGAAGCTGAGGAATAAGAAGGAGGGACATAAGAAAAGCACTGAGAGACATCAAGCCAAGCTGACCCATGTTAATCAGGTAGTGTTGAACCTTCAGAAAGGAGAAAAAGGGCAACAAAAGCAAAATTATCAGGCCCAACCTCCGCCTACGTAGTATGAGCAGTGCAATAACAATTATAAGGGTAAAAATAAAGAGCAATACCCACCTCATGTATTCACTCAATTATCGGAGTCCTTGAATTTGATTTTTCATCAGTTATGCGAGGTGAAGGCTATACACTTACCCGAGGTCAAGATGATAGACCCTAATCAGCCTAAGCCTAAGGGCTATAAAGATGATCATTATTGCATATTTCATAGATCGAAGGGTCATGACATTGAGGTATGTTGGTCCTTCAAACATCTTGTGCAAAATATGATCGAGAGAGGTACGCTTCTTGTCGACAACCTACAAGTGCCTGACAATAAAAATATGGGGATTTATAAGAATCCTCTACCTAATCATGAGGTACCAAAGAATAATGTTGGCCAAGTCAACCAAGTTTGCATCGAACCACCAACCTAGGGGTTCATCGGAATGGTCAATATTGTCATGAGGAACATGAGGTATGAATGATTGAATCAACCTCCAATGCCTATCAGAGTCCAAGTTGTGCCTCCTCCAAGGCCAGCCCAATATGTGCCCGACCCACCAACTAGACCGGTGGTGACCATCAAGAGTAGGTTGGTCCAAAACCTACAGACAACTCCAATGAAGTTGTCAATTTATGAGCTTATTCAATAGTCTCCTAAGCATAGGGAGATGCTCATGGACATCTTAAGGTCCATCGAAGTGTAGCCTCAGGATCCCAAAGCATTTACACACTTTGTGGGGCATGTGCAATAGTGTCAGAAGCTGGTCATTCAATTTCATGACCACGAAGTCAAGATGGTTTCCACTATTATAGCAGACCCATCGCTGCATATCATCACTTGCGTGAATCATAAACCATTCAAGCGGGTTTTGATTGACACAGGGTCATCAATCAATATCATAACTACCAAGGTGTTAACTCACTTGAAGTTACCCAAGATGCATATCATTCCTTCTACCTTCACGTTGAGAGCATTCAATGATGCATTATGCTCGATGATCGGTACTATAGTTTTACCTATCCAGGTGGGACTGAAGACCATCCTGATGATGTGTCATATAATCGAAGGTGCTATGTAGTATAATATACTTCTAGGGAGGCCTTGGATCAGAGAAATGTATTGTGTCCCTTCTATTTTACATTAGTGTATCAAATACATTCATGAGGGACAAGTTCACGTGGTGCCTTCGGATGAAGAACCCTTTAAATACGTGAATCTAGAAGATTTATCGAGGGAATTTGTGCTCCCCTCAATGCACCTAGATGTGCGACCAGCATCGCCAATCAAATATCCAGGAGGTAAAATCAAAGAAGTGTGTGCTAGACCCACAACGTCCGTATCTCAAATATCGGAGCACACAACAACTACTTCCATTAGACCGACTGCATCTACGATACAATGGGATGATAGGAAGTTGAAAGAAAAAGTGGGTGAAAAGAAGATAAAGCAAAAGCCCAAGTCAGTTATCATTGAAACCCCTACTCCCATGGAAGTAGAGGAAGTTCAAGGAGGAGTCGAAGAGGCACCTCAGCCTACTTTACTTGCATCTTCAGTAGGGTCATCTGCACCGTAGGTGACCATCCATTTGGTTAATCCTAGGTTAGGGGAATACATTGTGCAGAATGTGATGTTCACACCAATTATCGAAACTACACATGACATGGGCCGACCATGAGCCCATCACCTTCCCATAGGGATGGTGGAACCATTGGGGGTACCACCCAACCAAACCAACTTCATCTATGGAGGGCTAGACCAGATTACATCTCCCATGCCCATGGATGAGGATGATAATGAACCATTCACTATAAATGTTCATTATCTTTCTAACCTAGACTATGCCATGTGATACTTTGAGCATTACCATTGGCATGGTTATGGTCTCAGACTATTCGAGCAGGGGCGTAAGAAGCCTATAGAACCATAGTATCAGTTACCTACTGATAGGTTCAAGTTGGGATTCTATAATGGAGGACAGGCTGAACTCCTCATGGTATCTTTAGACCACCTATACCTCAATCTGGGGGGTGAGGTTGACTTCAACCCATATCACCCTAATCCTTCTACATTCTAGAGGGATAACTAGATGGTGTCTTACATCACCATAGGACCACCCAAGACATATCACGAGGATATCTTGGTGGACATCGGTCCAGATGATTTACCAAGAGAAAAATTTGGTCAACAAATCCATGGAGCAACCGATGACATGGGCATGCAGGGTCAAGATATTATCATAGTGATAGATCCCAAGTTGGAAGGGCATTCCGATGAGGATATAGTAGAGTCCATATTTGAGATAGGTGGACCTAGCTACAGTGAAGGAGAGGATAGTGAGTCCTCACCCAATGATCAATCGGAGGATGAGGCTGAGCTGATCTATTCGGTAATATCGTATTTATGATGCTTATACCCAATTTTACCAGATAGTGATGATAGTGATCAGGAGATAACCTATATGGGGCCACATTTTCTAGAGCATCCCATTCTAGTGGATAGCGATGAAGGCCTATATTATGATAGTGATGAAGAAGATGAGACAGAGAGAGCCTACTTAGGACCTCCCTACTTACGCTATCACAATGCACCTTATACGATTGAGGATATGTGCAGAGAGATCAATCTCCATCCTCACCTTAGAGGGAGACCACCAAATCTTAATATGATTTATCATATGGTGTTTCTTGATCCATCGATGTACATGGAGCTCCTTGAGCCCAATGATCCCATCCGATAGTCTATTCATAGATCAGATCCAGAGATCCCCATACCCCTAGAACCACATCTCGAGGATGGTAGTTTTGCTAATGATGAGTCACTTGCACGTGGTCCTGGAGACATGATCCATTTCATCAACATGATCTCCATTGATTTGACCACTCCACTCCATAATCTAGCTGATCCATCCAAACCATTGCATCTAAATGTAGATGCTATTGATTGGGATCATGTTGATTCACCTCTAGAGCCTGAATATTTCTTCCCTAATGAAGAAATGTTGCAACCTTTCCATTTTGCACTAGGCTGTGCACATGATGTCTATCATGCTGAGGATGCTTCCAATGAGGAACCTATAAACCCAATAGATGACATCCACTTGATCCCTATGCCTCATCATCTTGAGGAGGGATCTCATATGTCAGTAGAGGAAACCTTCGAAGTGGATATCAGTAATGATCCCACCAATCCAAGGAAGGTTAAATTTGGAGAAATTTTGACTCTTGATGAGCATGCCAACCTCATCCCTCTACTAAGAGAGAGACCTAATCTCTTTGCTTGGACTTACAAAGATATGTCGGGTCTAGATCCAAAATTGGTTACTCATAACCTTTCGCTAGATCTATCAAAGAAGCCAGTCAAGAAAAAACTTAGGAAGATGCATCCAATAGTAGCCTTAATGGTTAAGGATGAGTTGCAAAAGTTGTTGGATGTAGAGTTTGTTATCTCCATCGACTATCCAGAATGGGTATCCAATATGGTGCCTATAGGAAAACTTGATGGAAGGATCCATATTTGTATGGATTTTAGAGACCTGAATAAGGCAACACCAAAGGATTCATTTCTATTGTTGAATATCGATGCTCTTGTAGATGCAACTATAGGTCATGAGATGCTCTCCTTAATGGATGGTTTTTTTAGTTACAATAAAATTTGGATTAAGCTCGAAGACCAGCATAAAACCATATTTATAATGCCATGGGGAACATTTTGCTATAAAGTTATGCCATTCGGCCTTAAAAATGTTGGTGCCACATATCAGTAGGCTATGACATATATCTTTCATGACTATATGCATAAAATCTTAGAATATTATATGGATGACTTGTTGGCCAAGTCATTATTGCATTATGAGCATGCGGAGGTCTTGAGGAAGGTCTTCGATCACCTGATAGAGCATAATGTTAGGTTGAATCCTAAGAAGTGCATATTTGGTATAACTTTAGGAAAGCTCTTAGGATTCATCATTTCAAAATGAGGCATCGAAGTTGACCTGACAAAGGTCAAGGCTATTCTAGAAATGCATCCCCCCACAAACATCAAAGAACTAAGAAGCCTTCAGGGCAAAGTAGCATCCATAAAGTGATTTATCACTCAATTATCGGATAAATGTTGACCCATGAATCGACTACTACACAAGGGGGTCCCATTCAATTGGGATGAGGACTGTCGAGCAGCCTTTGCTAAGATAAAGCAATACCTGGTGATGCCACCAGTGCTAGCTCCACCAAGGCCAGATGTGCCATTTTTATTATATATATCAACAACCGACTTTGCATTGGGAACCATGCTAGCCCAAAAGAATATGCAAAGCAAAGAACAGGCCATATATTACATTAGTAGAACCTTGGTGAGCTATGAGATTGGATATGCATATGTGGAGAAGCTATGTTTAGTAGTAGTGTTCGCTACCAAGAAATTGTGACACTATATGTTGAGTCATACGACATATGTTATATCCAAACAAAATCCTTTGTAGTATATGATGAGCAAGACATATCATAATACACGTACTACAAAGTGGATCATGCTACTGATAGAATTTGATCTAGAATTCATAAGCCAAAATTCCATTAAGGGACAAGTCATAGCAGATCAACTGGCTGAGGTGCCTCTCAAAAATAGTAGGCCCCTCACCATAGAGCTTCTTGATGATGCAGTCTTTGCCTTATCAGAAGCACCCGAACCCGAAGAACCAGACAACAAAGCCGATATGACCTTGTTCTTCGATGGTTCGAAGTGTGAGAAAAGGGGTGGTGTAGGAATAGTGTTGTTCATGCCACAAGGAGCTCCAATGCCCTTGTCATTCAAGTTGGACTTTCCTTGCACTAACAACAATGTTGAATATGAAGCCCTAATTTTGGGTCTCCAAATAGCTATCGCCATGAAGATAAAAAGGCTAAATATCTTTGGTGATTCCCTTCTCATTGTGAACCAAGTTAAGGGACTATTTCAATGTCGATGCCCGATATTGAAAGCTTACAAGGATCTTGTTGACACATATCTAGCTCGACTGGAATGGTATGACATCGAGGCAATACCTCATTCATCCAATAGATTTGTAGACACAATGGCATCTTTGGGATCTCTAATCCCTCAGAATCTATCTACCAACTTCACTACCATCCATGTAAAAATATTGTCACATTCTATTGTGCAACGTGAAGCATTGGATAACAAAGAGTCAATCAACATGATTCATGTAGAACCAAATCATGAATGGTTCTATAGAGCCAGAGACTTTCTGAAGAGAGCATCCTGGGGGTCTATGATCTCGTAGGATCCGATGAGGAGTGGTACTACCATTCACCATAGGGTTGTTTTCCAGTCTGCATTTGCAAATGTAGAACCGTAGGGGGAGCATGTTGTCTTGTCAGTCGAGGCCGAAGCTTATCATAACTGGACATCACAAATATGTGACTTCCTTAGACTTGGTGTAATCCCTCAAGGATTATTGCATGTCGCGAAGTACACATTCAAGCAGAAAGTGACAAAGTATGTCTTGTTAGTAGACATCCTATACCGTAGAAGCTACGATGGAGTTCTCCTTCATTGTCTTGAGCCCCAAGAGTCATCTTGGGCAATTTTAGAAGCTCACGATGGTACATGTGGTGGCCATTTTAGTGGCATGGCTATCATCAAGTGCATCCTTCGAATGGGTTATTATTGGCCCACTATGGAGAAGGATTGCAATGTGTATGTCAAGAAATGCATTAAATGTTAGCATCATGCTAATCTTATGCACCTGCCATCATAAGCCTTACAACCCATTCAAGTGGCTTGGCCATTTGCTCAGTGGGGATTTGATCTCATCGGTAAGATCTCTCCTCCATCATCGGGCTGACATACTTTTATTATCATGACTACTGAGTATTTCACTAAATGGGTGGAAGCCATCCCCTTAACAATGACAACTGGAGCACGTATTGCTGAGTTTATACTCACCAATATCATTAGTCATTTTGGGATACCATCCAAGATAGTGTCGGATAATGGAACATCATTTAAGAACAAAACTGTGAGAGCTTTGATATCTAAGTATAGAATCAAACATAGTTTTGTGACTCCATATTATCCATAAGCAAATGGGTAGGCTGAAGCTTCAAATAAGACAGTGGTCTCCATCTTGAAAAATATGGTACAAGAGCACCACAAATATTGGCATATCCAGCTACCCCTTGCTTTATGGGCTTACAGGACTAGCATTCGGACACCCATTGGGGCAACTCCATTTTCACTAGTATATGGTGCTGAGGCCATTATGCCCCTAGAGTTGGAAATTCCAATACTGCACGTCGCATTGAAAGAGTTCATTGATGATGACACCACATGATAAGCTCACCTAGATCAATTGATGCTACTTGATGAACATCGCATGAATACCCTTGAGCACCTCCATATTTATCAAGAGTGCTTAAAATGAGCTTACAATAGCAAAGTCCATCTGAGAGACTTTGAGGTTGGTGATCTTGTGCTGAAAGAGAACCAACATAACTCAAATTTACCACCAAAAATGTGAGACAAATTCATGGCTAACTGGTTAGGTCCTTATATGATCTCAGAGAATATTGGACCTGGGACATATCGCTTGACATCGCTTGGAGGAGTTGAAGAGCCTGAACCTCTCAATATCCTTCATATTAAAGCATTCTATGCCTAAGAACCAAAAAAGGCTCCAAAGGCATCTATAAGCCCTTTGGTCAATCCTAAAAGGCTCCAAGGGTTTCTTAAAACCACTTGGTCAATCCCAAAAGGCTCCAAGGGTTTCTCAAAACCGCTTGGTCAATCCCAAAAGGCTCCAAAGATGTCTGTAAGCTCTTTGGTCAAACCAAATGTCAAAATCCATAAAAATGGAAAAATATAAAAAATAAAAAACATTTGCATTTCATTTGCATTGCATTAGGCATAATCATCCATCGTGCTTGCATTAGAATAAATTGTGTTTACAATCTTACAAATGACACCACGTTTGTGTTTCAATCATGCATCTATGCACTATCATTATCATGTATCACCCTTGTGAGTAATTGTGTTTTTCAACACAACCCAAAATGTTGCTATGAAGAATATACTAGGGTTTTTCGGTCATTCAACCATACCTAGAGGTCTTCTCAAGAGTTGATAGAAATCTTGCTTTGCTTTTGTAGTTGAGGTCTAGTTAGTATAGCCCTTAGCATATCAAAATTCTATCACTAATCAACAAATTAAACAATCCTAATAAGGACTAGGGGAAGATGAAAGCCACGAAGTAGGACCAGGTATCCTGAGGTGAAAAGATTTATTCTTGCTTATCCCCCTATGTGGATGGTATGGGAAATGTTGGTAATTGGAAAAAGGACAAGTTCATTCCCTACCCAGAATCCCTTGCTTACATTAAAATGAGCAATATCCTAGAGTGATATCCCAGATCAATCCTCCAGATTGATACCCTAGATCGATATCATAGATCGACATCCCAGATTGATATCCCATATTGATATCATAAGATCAATATCCCAAAAATAGTTCCCCAAAGTAAAATCCCCAAAGGAAGTTTCTGAAGCAAATTATCAAATGTAAAATTCCAAAAAGTCAAGTCAAATGAAGACAAATTGTACAAGGAAGTAAAATCAGTATCAAATCCCTTGCTCAAGAAAGAAAGAAAGAAAAAGAAAGGAAAGTACAAAATAAACAGTGATTATTGTCACTAAAGTACAAAAATAAATAGTGATTTTTATCACTTTATATGAGCAAGTATCCCAAAAAATTGAAGAAAAGAAGGGAGTGAACTTGAATCCATGGAATTTCTAGCACTACTATACCTTACGCATGATGATATGTCTGATGCATTAGCATTTCACTCATATATAGACCAATGTTTGAATGTGGAAGAGCTAGCTTCAAGTGTCCTGTATCGCCTAGTGGTCTAGTCCAACTAAAATCTAAACCTAGGATTGGATAAACATTTGTGGACCCCCAATCTTAGCAATGGGTTGAAAGAATCCCACCTGACATCGGGGTATGCTTGTGCCTTATCTTAATATATTCATTTGCACACACAAGGATAATGAATAGTTAGGGCCTATCCTAGTGAAAGCCTTATGTTTCAGAAGTCTAGTATGGTTAGTATACAACTTTTGATCAGTCAACTAGGGTGTTTGAGTCTCATGGTAAACCTCAAAAATTCCCAAATAGCAACAATCAAATTTTCAAATGCAATCATCAAATATAAAATCTCGTTTATGAGAGTTTGTTTATTAGAACTATTTGTGATATATGTTAGATACTAGATGGATGTCAGAAATGATATTTAAATGGCCACTGACTATGTTATGCATATCTTTTAATTTACAAAAACTTATAAATAGAAACAGTGCATTGCAACTCACATATGAGTGTCAAATCAATAAAGATTCATAATCAAATATAGCAATTATCATCCATGATTGTTATACATTCTATGGTGTCATCCATTAGATTGTTAAAAACATCATATCATATTGCATACATTGTGTTTTAAGTGATTAAAACATACATGTCCATTTACAATAAATCAATATCATCAAAAATACATGCAGTACATACATGGCATAAAAATATGTCATAGCAGTATAAAGTAAATGCATACAAGTGAAGCAGATCAAAACTGCATTAAAACATCAAATATTGCATTCATATACATAGCATCATAAAGTAGTCCATCTACACATGTATATCATTGCATCCACATCATATAGCTAGTGCATGTCATCCATACATCACATCATATAGCAATAAATCAAATATCTGCATTACATCCATGTGCATAACATAAACATAAAATACCAAAAATAAAATACACATATAATGAGATGAACTGTCATATCATATAAATATATGTGTCAAAAAAATACATAGTATCAAGGTATATCAAAATGCCCATAGGCTACAACTATGTAGGTCCTCGACCTTACACTCAAAAATGGTACAAAAAGCATCTCTAAAGATCTATACTAAATAGGGCCTACGCCCCCAGTATGTGAGGCACCTCCATCACCTCCACCATCCCTGTGAGTCCTCTACGAGCTAGCACCATGAGTACTCGAGGACCTATGAGTCCTCTCAGTCCTATGCATCCTATGGCTCGAGCTGGCAGAAGACTGCCCTGTCTCCCTGGTCCTGGACCTAGTCCGCTGAGTCCCTATAGTGTGGGTATCCTCTAGTACCTCCCCACCTATCAGCCTGATGTGGCCCTCTAGCTGGGAGATGTGAGCTGCACATGTTGTATCTCACTCATTACCCTCCTCCACAAGGGAATGAAGCCTCTTGATCTCTACCATGGGGTCATGACCTACTGGTAGTAAAGAATATGGTGCTACCAGAGGTGGCATGATAGCCTATGTAGATGAGGGGCCCCCCATCACTACCCTCAATAGGTCCCTCTCAGTAGTCATGGCACTCAACTATGTCTATGCCACATCCCACTAGCCAGTGAGCTATGTGATCTGAGTGTCTACAATGGTAGCCTGTGCATGGAGAGTTATCCTCTCCTACTTATATCCCTACCACTACCTCTCCCCATATGCTAGCTTCACCTCTAGAGTGGTGATAGAAGTATCCCTATGTAGTAGCTACATCTATAGTCTCCCAACCTAGCTCTAGAGGTCGGCAATATGGGCTCTCAACTACCCAATATTTCTATTTAAAGGTACCTCATCCTCTACCTCAACCTATGGGCCCTCCTCTATAGTGGCCCTTACACCCCATGTACCCTCTATCCATTGGTAGGTCCTATACCCCTGAGGATCCACATCTATGCCCTCTACACCCTCAGCTATGAATCCTCCAGCTGGTCGGCCTAGAGGACCCTCTCCATGCCACTAGAAGTCGGCCCACCAGCCATCATAGTCAGGAGTAGTGCTTGCATCTATCTGGACTGACTCCTGAAAGTCATCATCCTCATCCCCTAGTGGAGCCACCTAGGGCCAAGTCAGGTCCCTCTCAAGGACCAAGCATCTATAGATGAGTGGCAGCTCTAGGACATCCTACTTGATCCCAAACTACCTCAACATGCGAGAGTAGAAGTGATACTCATGTATATCGACCTTTCGATCGATGACCCATCTATCTCTACATGCCCGACATAGGTACCTATCTACCTCTATCCATGCTGGATAGTCCATATACGATCACCACCATATATGTTGAGGGTGGAGCTATGCAAATCTGCCAATGTAATACTCTAGGTCTCCTACATGAGACCTACTCCTAAAGCCCTCTCGCTCCTAGGGCAGCAAATGGTGTAGCACTAATTCTCATCATCAATATCAATAATAGTCACAGGTAAATAACAAGGTGCTCAATCAGGATGTGTTACCAACCCCAAACCTAGAGGAGGATGTTGTAGCTAATGTCGACTCTACTCCGATATGTGATCTGATATAGCTCATGGTAGAGCTATGCTAGCAGGGCACTCCCCCATGATAGAATGAGAGGATCTCGAGTCGAACTGACCATCACCTCTCTAGTCTGAGCTAGGAGGTTCCAAGGGAACCTCACACCTAAAGAATCTAGGAGTACTATCTAAATAATCAGGAGCATGAACATAGCCTCCCACTATGAGAAGAATTGGGCCTCAAACCACTCTCCGACATGGATGCCCCCATGGGCATTACGGTCCTGCACCTCAGTACTCTGATCACCAAAGATGGAGTCAAATACGACCCTCCTGGCCATAGTAGGAGAAGACGTGATAGGCGCACCATCAATCGATAGATGGAAGATGTGGTACACATCCTCCAAGGTAATAGTCATTTCACCCATCGATAGGTGAAATGTGTTGGTCCATGCATCCCAATGATGGGCCAAGGTAGTCAAATATCCCTGATCAATACGGATGGTGGGGAGGTCCAAGATGTAGCCAAACCCCATAGCAACGAACCACTCTCGCTCCCCAACAGTGAGATCACCATGGAGGTCACGAAGGAGATCGGTCTCCCTCACTCTATTGGTCAAAGTCTGAGTGGCAACAAAAATAATAAACAATAAAAATAAATAAAAAAATGCATAAAAATATAAAAACATGATCACAAATTTCAAAAACATCAGAAAAGCATTCCAAAAATGCAATAAATGGCATTAAGTGCCCAAAAAATTCAAGAAAAATCAAAAAATTAAAAAAAATTGATAAAAATTGAAAAATTCTGCAAAATTTGGGCACCGTAGGTCAGAACCGCAGCTGGCCCAATGGTCAAAAATTTGACCATTGGGATTTGAATCCCACCATGGTTGATAGCCATGGCCCCAAATCTACCAATTGGGGCCCATGACTACCACCCATAGCTAGGGAGCAAAACCCTAGATGGGTCCGCCCTTCCTGAAAAACCCCATAAAAAATTAAAATAACCCCCCATCTAACTAACCTACGCTAAACCCTAACTACAGTTAAGTTCATTACCAACAGTTTAGTGTAGTTCATTTACCGATTAATTAATGAGGTTAATTTTACATCCGATAAATGACATGCGAGGTCTCAATTTTTGAGTTACCTTAGAAGCACCAACTCCTCCATTGGTCGACGATTCAGGCTGATCGGCCATCGATGTGGCTAAATGGGGAGTGTGTCAGGTTTTCGATAGTATTCCATGTCAAATTTAAGTTTTTACCTCTCAAAGCTCTCAGTTTTACTGGAAGATGCAAGTGAATAATGAAAATTTTACAAAGTGAAAAATATTATATAATTTTCAAATTTGATGTGGCCCGTAGTTGACATTTGCGGTCCCTAGATTAGGGTTTGCCACCCATTGTTGACATTCGCGATCAAGAAATTGGCCCACATTTGATAGGCATGATTAGCAAACCACATTAATTGCTCCAAATTCCCATCATGGAGAGCCTTAAAAGGTCAAAATAAAATTATGCATCAGACCAAAATTACACCAAAAAATAAAATAAGCTAAATAAGCCAAACAAAGCACAAAGACATTGGAAAATGTCATCATAAGGAAAAACAAAATAACTAGCTAAGATTACAAAGTACATTCAACCGAGGTCATCGCTATGACAATCCTTTCATAGAGCGCCGCACCTCCCAACCAAATAAACAAATTCAATTCAAAAATAACAAAAAAATCAAATAAATCAAAAGCCAAATGCACCTCGTATTCAGTTATTTACCCTATACACTTGGCGGTTGCAGCGACTTGCGATCCATGCAATCCGGAAAGATGAGTAAATTACCATAAGGACATTTGGGGTAAATTCATCATTTTAGAATTGCTATGCTTCATTTCAATCCCTAAGAAGGCCTACACAGTCGGACTGCTCCACGGGAATGAGATATTCATCACAATTCTCCTATGATACTTTTTAGCATATCATCGACATTATGATTCACTACAAGCCTAATGGACATTGCTATCATTTTGATTCCCTAAGAAGGCCTTCGTGGCTGGACCGCTCCATGGGATAGAAATAGGCAATTACTCTAAATGGTGTAATCATAGCTGATTAGGCCTTGCCAAGTATTCAAATGCTAAATCTTAATTTGTGCAAAGATCATTCATAGTGGTCAAGTGACCTCGTCGCTTCATTTAATTGTCATTACCCTCATCGACTCATCGCTTGAGGGGGTAGTCATAATATCAAATCATAATCAAAGTCAATAGTAGATCCCTTGATCTTGTCAAAATTGCATTCATCCTTGCGAATCATTGCTAAAGACTATCATAAGCTTACCCCTTTGCTTGGGGAAAATAGCAAATATGACAGTTAGTTTGTAACTCCCATCCTTTCGGATTGACAGGTGCGAAAGCCTACTTGGCATTGATGCTATCCGAACGTCTGATGATGAGTGCAAAATTTTTCAAATTTAAGCCTTCTATCGAGTTAGAAGTAATGATTCGAGGATGTGCATCCTTTTGCTAGACTCGGGGCATCTAATGTTGATCAGATCAATGATCATCATTCAACCTACGACATCATTTTAGGAGGTCTAGTTTTGCTCAGCGTTGTTCAAAATCACAATGCATCTCAAAAGGGGCATCTGTAGACACCTAAAACGCGTCATGTCGAGGTGACTACTCATATGGGACATGCTAGAAGACCATATGGAAGACCTTTGGATAGATCCAAGGTATAGCAGTGGTTTTTACCACTCAATTGGGCACTTTTGCCTAGTCAATGCTAACCATTGCTGACACCCGTGGTTAGCAGTGCTCACCACGCATGTCAGCCATGGTCAACACTCAAAATTAGTTAGCCTTCATCCAACCCAAAAGTTGGTTGCAATGGCCAATTGGTTGTAGATTGGAGTGGTTTGAGTGAGGAAGGTTCTGGATCCTTCCATCCAACAAGCTCAACCACCCAATCTTGATCTTGGCTTCATGAGGAAGCCACCCCTAGCCCTGGGCCAATGCTATAAGATCCCCCTCCAAATTGGGGATAAGTATGGAGAACATTTTATCAATTGAGCAGTGAAGCCCTATCGAATTGCATAAGCAACTACATGCATTGAGAGGGATACTTTTGCTACCCAATTGGAGATCAATTTGCCATGGAAGCCCTAGGAGCCTAGGAGAGCCAAGAAATGCAAATCCATGCAATTGGTGCACAATCTGAACAATTCAACCACCAAACCTATCAGAGGACACAGAGGTGACCCTTGACCATCAATTTGGCAAGGTGGATCGGAGAGAAAGCCCTAATTCTGAGGGCAAGTTTACTCAGAGCTCCATCGTGGCTGTCAGTCACGGTGAACAGTGCCACTCACGCATCAGACCCACGGTGAGCAAATGGCTATAGATCCCCTTGTGCTCTTTTCTGTAGATTAATTGATTAGATCATATTATGCTTAGTATAGGTTCAATTAACATTTTAGAGACATATGACCGATGGAATTAAGCATTTAAAGTAGATTTACCTTCATTTTGTCAATTTGGTAATTAGTGCAATTGTGGGTTATTTCATGCGTTCATGCTTTCTATTTGATAAACTAACCCAATAGATAGATAGTATTTGCTTTCTTACACATGTTTGATGGCAACATTTCATGACTAATATAGGTTTACCATGTTTTATCTATTTTCTTGATTACATGCTTGTTATGACATATTTTTGTGAAATATCCTTTTAAAGCCTCATCAAGAGAGGCCTCCTTTGTTTTTAATGTTTCTTGTTGTTTATTGCACGTAGGACTAACAGGGTTTTGGGATGCAAGGCAAAAAATACCTCTAAGCATGGAGAAGAGGGTCATCGACACCCTAGAGCAGTTCGTGTCACCCTAGAAGGCATTTGATTCACATCTACCCTTGAGAGGGATTAGATCTATTGTAATTGAAGTATCAAAATGGGTATCCCTAAGAGGGACGAATATGTAACTTGACTCAATTTGGAATTAATAAATATTCTTGCATTCTGTTTCCTTTTTGTTGTCAATTGGTGCATGTTCATTTGTTATATTTTATCAATTACAATAGATCGCATTAGGTGTGAGCCTTTTTGGTGGTTACACCTCCAAATATGGTTATGCCTATCTTTCTAGACCTTCCACAAGTATCGAATACTAGTTTTCCAAGTCCTGCTTCTACATCCTAAGTAGATCTAGTAATACAAGAACCTCTCACTCCTCTAGTATTACCCATTGTTCCTACAATTCCCATATTAGTAGTTTCACCAACTCCTGATCTTCAACTTGTAGCTTTACTAGACCTAAAATCAGCCATAAAAACTTTGACCAATAAAATGATCTTTATGGAAAGAAGATAAGTAGAGGTAAGTTTCCAACCAAGGATATTTCCATAGGTAATAAGAGACCAAGCTTCCACAAGTGGTAAAAATCATTAGAGATAAAATGTGGTTTATGCTAATTAAGATGGTGAACCTACCAAATCATCAATAGAATCAAACTTCTAGTGTTCTACATGTAATTATCCATACGATGAAAAATTATGTATGATCCATCAACACCATGTCCAGAAGTTGAAAGATCATAAAAGACTCTTAAGGGTCAATTAAACATGATTAAGGAGGAAAATTATAATCTCATGATGTCTTTGGTAGAGCAAGCGGTTGTTCTAACCAAATTAGGAAAGAAGCCCCCGTAGGTATACCATCAAGAGCTTAATCCCTTAAAAATGCCTTCACCTATGAGAAACCAAGTTGAGAGAAGATTCCCCTATGAGAAGGTTCCCCAAAGCTTAGGTTAGAAAGTGTAGACACCTAAATCATGTAAATCAGATAAAACTATCAGTGCATCACATATGCCCCTCTTATCGACAACATATGGCCCCATTGGGCACCCCTATAGGCTTGCATAAGGCTCCAAAACTTAGTTTTGAGGTTTCTTAGTAGTTTAGGGAAATTTTGGGGCACCTCCTAGTGACCGTCCCACCAAGGGACAGTCACAGTTGGTGACCATACCACCCAGAGATGACCATCCATAACCATCCTTGGGTGGGACGGTTCCTAAACAAACCTTTGAAAAAGTTAAGGGACACTTTAAATGGCAATCATAGACTACCATTAATGTGTCCAATCACCCAAAATTGATTGGGGCCTACAATTAGATTTTGGAATAGTATATTGGAAGCTCCAAATGGGCAACCTTCCCTCACCAATGCATGTCAAGTATTAGGACACATGGCGGCACCTACCTTGCATGGAAAAACATGCCCCTTTGCCCTAGATGCATTTTTTTTTAAAGCAAAAAACCCCTTGTGGGGCTGCCTTGGTCTAAGAGACCATGAATAGGGGGTTCTACACCATCAAAGTCACCTGAGGGTTGCACCCAGCCCTGCTCGCACCAACATTATCAATTGGATTTTGGATACCCAATTCAGCTTTTTGGTAGGGTAGAGATTCGAACTTGGGACCTCCCTTGGAGGATTTCCCTCTCCTCTCCAACTCACCTACAACACGTGGGTGCCCTAGATTCATTTTTGGGATATAAAAGAAGGAGAACAAAAGCATTCAAGCCATGAAGTGCTGCCAAATTTCATCCTCACTTTAGCAAACCAAATTCCACCCCTCCTTTGGCCTTGAAACCCTCTTCACTCGAAGGCTCTTTCAGGGGCAATAGGACTCGATCCAACAATTCCAAACTAGCCAAATTGAAGGTATATTTGATCCCATATGTCGAAAACACCCCTAAACCAATTTTGGACCAAATACCTTGAGCATAGGTGACAAAAATAAGCTAGATTTGTGATCATCCCACCTGGGAACAGTTAGCAGTCAGTGGTCATAACACCTAGGTATGGTCATAAAAAAAAAGAATTTGAGAGAAATTCCTCCATAAACCCCTTAGGAATGCCTAGATGAACCTCTAGTCCAAATTTGGTGAAGTTTGGAGCATATTCAATGGTAGATTTGAGGTCTCCAATGTTGCAGGTTTAGTTGTTCCTGTTAGGGATGGTTACTATTTTTGCGCACTTTTACTTTGAATCTTGCCTCCAAATCTATTCGAAAACATTTATATTAGATTATATTATTTTTATGCTGCATCTAGATCAATTTCCATGTGTTTAGATCAGTTTTGATGTTGTAGATTAATCTCCTTTTCTATGGTTTCATTGTTTTTATTTTATAACACAAGTGCTACTAACCCCTTTTCAATCCCTTGTGTGTAGATACAAGAATTCTAGACAGGAGGGAGGAGCTAAATAGGCATAAGCATGTCAGCCCAAAAATAGCTCACGATTATGGGAAGTATATTTTCACACCATAGAACTTTACCTTAAAGGCCCCTTTCAAGGGACTAGGTCCCTTGAACATTGTAATGGAGAAATTGTATCAAATTTGTAAAGCCCTCAAGGGGATGCCTTGTAATCCTATTTTGAAGCAATAGATGAATGAATAAAAGGAGAAATCCATTATCTTTATCACACATTTGTTTCATTTCATTTAGATTACATATTTATGCTATTTCCCTTTGAATGCTTTTATACTTGTTTCTACATTGCAATAGAGTTCCCTTAAGGCGATGTCATGAAAGAGTCCTAACTCTTCATGGTTCAAAAATTCCCAAAAAATCCCAAAAGTGGGCATTTCCCCACGGGTCCTGGTTGGCCAAATATTCCAAAAATACAAAATTTTGACCCAAAAGTTGATTTTTGGAGCCCTAGCCCATTGTGATCAGCTCGTCGCACTGATCATTTTGATATATAACACTTATAACCTTTTTTGGAAAAGTCAAAATTTTCTAAAAATGGTTGGGGGACCCTCCTTTTATGGATTTAGTCCAAATGTGGTTGAAAACAAGACCTCCAATTCAGAGAGAGATTCAAGCTCTATAACTAGTGAATATCTCCAAATGAGTCTAGAGGACATGCCCATCCCTGAATGGCATCCCAAGTTTTATCATAACAACAATATCATCCCTAGGGAGGCAAACCTTCAAGATACCCCTACTAGGGAAGCACCCATAGGTCCTCTAGGAAAACTTCCTGATTTGGATACCCTGATGGAATTTTATATAGCAAATAATCCACCCATTGAGGGGCCTAGTAGGTCAATATCATGGATTCACACCCCAACTTGCTCTATACATCAATCAGAATATGAACATGAGAGTACACCATGGCCTAGCCTAGATGAGCAAACCACCCCATCTGATAGAGCAAGTCACCCCCATACTCCTCACAGAGAGCACTCAATGTGCATACATCATGCTTCTATGCAACCTGAGTATATAGAGCATACATCTAACCCTGAATATGAGTCTTTCCTCATAGATGAGGAAGAAGACCCAAATCATCCTCCTACTTCTCATGAAGAGTACTTGGTGCGACCACATTGTGGCTCTACAACATCGGATTATACAAAGATGATTCATAAACTAGAGTCTCAAGTCAATGCAACCTTTAAGGAGAGTGGAAAACAAACAATAGATCCTATTAGGGGGAAAAGACATGATCAATCCATTTGTATTTCCAATACGAGGGAACATAGCCCCCATACAACTGAACAACAAAGTTACACTCATCAGGCATTAAGGCCACAACTTAACCAACAACAACATATGGATCAACTCCAGTTGGATCAACAATAATTAAATCAACAATGTGTGGACTCACAATGAGCACACCTACAAAGGTTGTATCAACGAAAGATACAAGAACAACAAAAGATACAACAAGAGCAATTGCAAAATGCATTACATGAAGTGGTGCTTACACCTAGCACCTATAGGATGCAACAACATGCAAGGCACCCAATACAATCTCAAAATATTCCCCTTCAACCATGCCAAAATCATGTTCGACATCAAAGGCCATTATCTGGTTATAATCAAAAGCCTCATAATCCTCAACAATACCAAGATCAATATGAGGAAGAATCATATGAAGAGTCCCAATGGGAACATCAGGATCAAGTAGATGCTTACCCTGAATCCAATTATGATGAGGTACCTAATGAGTATACTTATCATCCACCTCAACATCAAAAGTGACCTCCATTGTCTAAACAAGGGCGACAACAGGTTGATCATATCATTTCATCAGGGCCATACAAAGCGCTAGTTGATCGGATAAATTCATTTGAAAAACAACATCAAAGTTTGGTTTATCAAAAACCTACACTAAAGTAGCTTAGCAATCAACCTTTGCATCCATCAGTGTCATCATTGACATACCCATCGAATTTCAAGATGCCTAAACTTGAAAATTTCAAATATGATGAAGATGCACAAGACCACATGACAAGCTTCATCCATATGTGCTCTCACCTTCAAGATAATGACCCCTTGATGTTGAGAATATTCATTACAACATTAGTAGGGGATGCTTTGGAATGGTATAATAATCTACCACATCATAGCATAAACACCTTTGAGCAATTGGTTGATGCATTTTTGGGATGTTTCACCTCTAGTGCTAAGAAGACAACAAACTTGACTGACTTGTCTAGCCTTCGTCAACTTGATGATGAGCCAGTCATAGAGTATGGCAATAGATGGAGGAAGGTGATGTTAAAACTACCTTTCACCCTACCCACAATGGAACTCATCCGAATGTTTACTAGAAGTTGTTCAAAGCAGATCTCACTTCTCTTACAATTACAATGATATCAAACATTCGAGGAGGCCTTAGAACATGCCAAGATCATTGAGGACATCAAGGTCCAGGAGGGTGATGTTCAACTCCACAAGGGGGAATGGCCAAACAAGAATATTAAAGGTGGTAACACGCAACAAAATGTAGCCCCAATCAATCAAGTGGTTTTGAGTATCCCTGAATCCTCAAACCGGGCTCCACCACCATAATTACCAGTGCAGCCTAATTACCAAGCTCAGCCTCCATTGGCCAAAATTCATACGCATCGGCCACCACGACAATATACTCATTTTTTAGAGCCCTTAGCATCGATCTTCAATCGATTGTATGAAGCACAAAAGATCAAGCTTCCTGAGATCCATCCTTTGAAACCTAATAAGCATAGATCAAAGGCACACAGGGTAAATCTATATTGTGTGTACCATCAACAAAGAGGCCATGACATCCATACATGTCATCCCTTTAGATATTTAATACAGGATATGATCGAGAGGCAAGAACTTCAGATAAGAGTCCTCCAAGACCCCTTGCCTACACACGAAGTAAACATAGCACCTATCAATCAAGTTGAACAACCTAATCAAGTGCACATCAACCTACCTCCCCAAGATTTTTTGGGAATGATCAGTGTTGTAATAGAGAAATAGGAATATCAAAATCTATAGATAGGGGGTCTATAGGTAGGGGGTCCATCCAAAGGTGTCTATAAACCCTTTGGTCACCCTAAAATGCTCCTAGGCAGTCTATGACCATCTAGGTCAAATAAAAATATTCCTAGACTATCTACGATCATCTAGGTCAAACCTAAAATCTCCAAAGGCATCTATAAGCCCTTTGGTCACAACCAAATACCCCTAGGTAGTCTATGACACTTCCTTAGTGTCTATGACCATCTAGGTCACCTAAAATCCCCTAGGCGGTCTATGACCATCTAGGTCAAATAAAAATACTCCTAGACTATCTACGATCATCTAGGTCAATCCTAAAAGCTCCAAAGGCATCTATAAGCCCTTTGGTCACAACCAAATACCCCTAGGCAGTCTATGACACTTTCTAAGTGTCGATGACCATCTAGGTCACCCAAAATGCTCCTAGGTGGTCAATGACCATCTAGGTCAAATAAAATATCTCCTAGACTATCTACGATCATCTAGGTCAACCTTAAAATCTCCAAAGGCATCTATAAGCCCTTTGGTCACAACCAAATACCCCTAGGTAGTCTATGACACTTCCTTAGTGTCAATGACCATCTAGGTCACCTAAAATACTCCTAGGTGGTCTATGACCATCTAGGTCAAATAAAAATATCCCTAGACTATCTACGATCATCTAGGTCAACCCTAAAATCTCCAAAGGCATCTATAAGCCCTTTGGTCACAATCAAATACCCCTAGGTAGTCTATGACATTTCCTTAGTGTCGATGACCATCTAGGTCACCCAAAATGCTCCTAGGTGATCTATGACCATCTAGGTCAAATAAAAATACTCCTAGACTATCTACGATCATCTAGGTCAACCCTAAAAGCTCCAAAGGCATCTATAAGCCCTTTGGTCACAACCAAATACCCCTAGGTAGTCTATGACATTTCCTTAGTGCCTATGACCGTCTAGGTCACCTAAAATGCTCCTAGGTAGTCAATGACCATCTAGGTCAAAATAAAACATTCCTAGACTATCTACGATCATCTAGGTCAAATAAAAATCCCCAAAGGCATCTATAAGCCCTTTGGTCCTCCTAAAATATCCCTAGGTGGTCTATGACCATCTAGGTCAAACTAAAATATTCCTAGGTAGTCTATGATTGTCTAGGTCATCTCAAAATGCTCCAAAGGTGTCTATAAGCCCTTTGGTCATCCAAAAGCCCCAATGGCATTCATTAAGCCCATTGGTCAACCTGTATATACATATATATCAAAAATTCAAAAATATTATTAAAATCATCAAAATACAAAAATATTGCTTCATTGCACTTCATCTAAATTGCATTAGGCATACTCATCATTGCATTATGCATCATTCAAAATTGATCATACATGTCTAGCACCAGGTCTGTACACTAGGCATATGTTAAAATCATTGTTATTATATGTCAATATTACCACCTATTTATATTACATATACCATTTACATTTACATTCCATATTATATGTCTGTTTCCCGTCACTTAGCCATTGTTAGTAAAACATAGTTAAAGTTTTCGGTCACTCAGCCATATCTAGTTGTCTTCTCAGATTTTGTAGAAAGCTATCATGATTTTTAGAAGGTAGAATCCTGCTTAGATAATGCTTGATATACATCAAAATCCCAACACATTTTCACATTAATAAATCCAAGTCTAGCACAAGGAAATATGAAAACTATAAAGTGGTCTAGGTTACTTTAAGGAAAAAGGTTATCTTTCTCATCCCCCTATGTGAATGGTTCAAATATGCTGAGAATTGAAAAAAGGACAAGTTCCTCCTTACCCAAAAATCCCTTGCCCTACACTGGGGCAAGTATCCCAAAGAGAAAAATCAAAATAGTGATTATTATCACTTCAAAATATGCAAAAAGAAACAGTGATTATTATCACTAGAAAAAGCAAAAATAAACAGTGGTTCTCACCACTACTAAAATCCCTTGCTCAAACAAATAAAAATGAGCAACTCCCTTGAGAAATTCAAAATTAAAAGAAAATAAGGGAGTCTTGAACTTGAATCCTTGGAATTCTCAGCATTAGAGAACCATAAGGTGATCCTCATTACAAGTTTGGTGGATAGCCTACTTGTCAATGGTGGTATCCTCCCGCATGATGATATGTCTATCACTTAAGCAACTTGCTTAGGTATAGACCAATGTTTGAATGTGGATGAGCTAGCTTGTTGTAACCTAGATTACCTAGTAGTCTAATCCAACTAAGTACAAAACTCAGGATAATGAGACTCACAGAGTGATCTCTAGTACAGATGGGCTGAGTGAATCCCATTTGCACTAGGGCAACCTTATGCGTTATCATGGTAATGAACTCACATGCACACACAGGGATGTTGATTATCTTGGTTATCTTAGTAGGTGCATACTTTGTCAAAAAATCTTGCATAGTTATTATATAACTTTTGATTAGGTAACTAGAGTGTTTGAGTCTCTTAAAAAACTACCAAACATATCATATCACATTACATTATCCATTCTATTTTACATCATGTTGTCACATGTTTGTCAAAATTACAAAATCCATTACATAAGTGTCATAATAACATGAAAATAATAAAGATACATTTTGTACAGTCTATGGTGCTAGCATATAATGTGTCAAATAGTCATCATAAATCCATCATACAAAATTAAATCAAATCATCCATTTCATTATGCATCCACATTGCATCTCATATCATTACACTATCACATCATAAGATCAATACATTGCATACATATAGCATATTCACATCATCAATAAGCATTACATTCATTAATGCATCCATAAAATCATAACACATAATGCATCTAAAGGTCCAAAATCGCACAATTGCAAATCACAAAAACATTTTTAAACATCAACTAGGGCATTATTGGTATCATACCTCCCCTAATAAGCAATCAAACAATTAAGCAATCAACCTCCAAAAAGACCCAAAGGTATCCATAAACCCCTTTGGTCACCCAACATGCCCCAACAACATCCACTAAGCCCATTGGTCATAATAACAACATGTATAATTCAAATCAACAATTGATAACTCAATCATTGCTAAGTGTGTTCATGCATGAATCATTGCTAAAGACAATCATGCACCCTCCTTGCTTGGGGAAAATAAGCAAAATATCAAAAGTAGATTCAAGAAAATAGAGTAGCTTGTCTCCTAATTGCCATCTAGGCTAGGATTTGACTTAAGCTTATCTCCTAATTGTCATCTAGGCTAGGATTTGACTTAAGCTTATCTCCTAATTGTCGTCTAGGCTAGGATTTGACTTAATCTTATCTCCTAATTGCCATCAAGGCTAGGATTTGACTTAAGATTATCTCCTAATTACCATATAGGCTAGGATTTGACTTAAGCTTATCTCCTAATTGCCGTCAAGGCTAGGATTTGACTTAAGCCTATCTTCTTAAGCTTATCTCCTAATTGCCGCCAAGGCTAGGATTAGACTTAAGCTTGTTTGACAGTATCCCAAAGACTACCAAAATCAAGTTCCTTAACTTGTCAAAGGTAATTATTCTAAGATGTGTACCCTTTCCATGATTGGGGCATCTAGAATTGACTAGATCAATGAAGAAATAAAATAAAAAAAAATCTTACAAAAACAACTTAAAAACATCAAAAAAAGGGTCAAAAACCCACCAAAAATAAGGTAGAAATGGTCACCAAATTAGGAGGGATCAAGATTGAACCTATAATATTTTTGGATGCATCAAAAGTATTTATTTTACTCCCCAAGAAGGCCTCCATGGCTGGACCACTCCATGGGAATGAAAATTTTAGCCTTTTGCTTCCAAAAATATTCATCAAAATAGTCAAAAATCCCCTTCAAACAGGTATATAGTACCATGGGAAAAATAGAGAGTTACCCCAATTAAGTCATATGTGTCAAGTGACTCATCACTTTATCATTTGTCATGCCCTCATCGACTCATCACTTGAGGGGGTAGTCATAATAATGAATTCAAAAATTGAATCAACATTAAAACACTCAGAAGTGTAAATTCCATGCATTCAAAAGAATCTTGGCTAAAGATAAATTTTCAAGCCCATGTTGGGGAAAAGAATCAGCATAAGAAATAAACAAATAGGCTTGACCTCCTTGAAACCTCGGGAATTGACCCATGTAAAGGTTTACAAGAATACAAGGCACCAAGACCTAGTATACCCTAAGCCCCATAAGACTGTTACTACAACACGACTGAAAGGTATACCCAAAATCGATCCTTCGACTATGTCAATAGCAAGGATTCCAAGAATGTATGCTCTTTCCACAATGGAGGCATCCAAAGTTGATTAGGTTAATGAAAAACCTTAATCATTTGATGATTTAGTGATCTATTTTTGCTCAGTGCTTTGTTGCACATAGCGCATCCCAAAAAGGGGCATCTATAGACACCTAAATCATGTAAATCGGATAAGACTATCAATGCATCACATATGCCACTCTTATCGACATCATATGGCCCTATTGGGCACCCCTATAGGCTTGCATAAGGCTTGCATAAGGCTCCAAAACTTATTTTGGAGGTTTCCTAGCAGTTTAGGGTAGTTTTGGGGCACCTCCTTGTGACCGTCCCACCAAGGGACGGTCATAGTTGGTGACCGTCCCACCCAGGGATGACCATCCATAACCATCCCTGGGTGGGATGGCCCCTAAATAGACCCTTGAAAAATTCAATAGACGCATGAAATGGCAATCAAGGACTACCATTACCATGTCCAATCACCCCAAATTGATTGGGGACCTGCCATTAGAGTCAGGGACTGCAAATTGGGAGCCCCAAATGGGCAACCTTCCCTCACCAATGCATGCCAAGTAATTGGACAAGTGGCGGCACCTGCCTCGCATGGAAAGACTTGCCCTTTTGCCCTAGATGCCCTTTTGGGCTATAAAAAGAGGTGCATTCACCCATTTTAGAGGAGGATAGTTGAAGCATTTGAGCAACGAAGTGCTGCCCAATTCCATCCTCACCTTTTGCAAACCAAATTTCCACCCCTCATTTGACCTTGAAACCCTCTTCATTCGAAGGTGCTTTTAGGGGCAATAGGAATCGATCCAAACAATTCCAAACTAGCCAAATTGAAGGTATATTTGGCCCCATCTATCGACAACACCCCTAAACCAATTTTGGACCAAATCCCTTGAGCATTGGTGACAAAAATAAGCTAGATTTGTAACCGCCCCACCTGGGGACGGTTAGCAGTCAATAGGTGTCACACCTAGGGATGGTCATAAAATAGCAAGTAATTTGAGATAAATTCCTCCATAGACCCCTTAGGAATGCTTATATGAACCTCTGGTCCAAATTTGGTGAAGTTTGGAGCAGATTTGATGGTAGATTTGAGGTCTCCAATGTTGCAGGTTTAGGTGTCCCTGTCAGGGACGGTCACTATTTTTGCATACTTTTACCTTTAATATTGTATTCAAATCTCTCCAAAAGCATTTATATTAGATTATATTGCATTTAGAACAATTTTCATGTGTTATAGATTAGTTTTTATGTTGCTATATTAATCTCCTTTTCTATGTTTTCAAGGCTTTTATTCTATAACGCATGTGCTACTAACCCCTTTTCAATCCCTTGTGTGTAGGTGCAGGTATTCTAGACAGGAGGGAGGAGCTAAAGAGGCATAAGAATGTAAGCCCAAGACTAGCTCTCGATTGTGGGAATGCGAGATTCACACCATAGAACATCGCTTTAAGTCCCTTTCAAGGAATTAGATCCCTTGTACATTGTAATGTTGAGATGTATCAAATTTGTAAAGCCCTCAAGGGGATATCTTGTAATCCTATTTTGAAGCTATGAATGAATGAATAGAAGGAGAAATCCACCCTCTTTATTACATACTTTGCTTCATTTCAATAGATTACATGTTTATGCTATTTCCCTTTGAATGCTTTTATACTGCTTCTACATTGCAATAAAGTGCCCTTAAGGCGATGTTGTAAATTTGCTTCTTCAAAAAGAAGTGGAGCTACGCAAAGAATTCCCCCTACCAAAATAATTCAAGACATAGAAACAAGCAAGAGATAAGTTGAGATATCCCTCATTGACTAGGCATCAAAGGATAGATACCACTTAGAGGTATAGAAACAAGTATGACACTTTCACAAAATAAAAAGAAAAAAATGTCAATCCTATCCCTTTCAACATAGTACAAGAGATAAAAAAGACTCCTTATAAAGCAACTATGTTGATGCCTTACAGTTTCTAGGAAAAATCAAATTATTACAAGAATCCCTAAGGTCCATAAAAAACAAGAGTAAAACTCCTACTTAGTTGAGTTCTACACAAGCCAATTTGATGTCTTCTACTAGAAAAAATAGACCTGCTCCCTTCGAATTATCTCTTCAGATGGAAGGATAGGTGGTACATAACTATATGATAGACTCAAGGGCTTCAACTATTGTAATACCTAAATCTGTGTGTGACATCATGGGGATGGAATACACCATAAGTAGCCCGGGTATTTTGCAGTTAGATGGAACTCCGATCAAAACCGTGGGAGTGATAAAAGATATTCCTATAGTTTTACATAGAATGCCTCAACTTACGATTATACAAGAGGTCATTGTAGTGGATTTGGAACCTTATTTTGGTATGTGTCTATCTAGATAATTCATATACAAGATAGGGGAATACTTGTCTATGGATTACTCACACTTAGAAATCCCATTCAAGGGGAAAAGAGTGAATATATTCAATGAAAAACCATCTACCTTCCACATCAAAAAATTGAAGAAGAAGGAAAATAGGCAACTACAGTAAACATAATGATTGAAGATATGGAAGACTTAAACTTAATGGAAGAATCCTTGAATGTACTACAAGAATAAGATCAGTTCTTTCTGCAAGACTTCAATGCTATAATTGAAACAAACCTTGGGAGCTATTCAATCATGAAACCTAAGAAAATTAATCCCACCCCTTCACATGAAGTAGACCCATATGCCAACCAAACGTGAAAATGTTTCTTTGATGGTGCTAGATGCAAGATTGGAACTGGAGCAAGCATAGTATTAATATATCCAATAGGTGAGGAAAAGGTTTTCTCCTATTGAATAACTTGGAGCTACACTAATAATGTAGTCAAATATGAGGCTCTTTGCCTAGGCCTTAAGAAAGTTGGAAGACTTAGAATCAGGCAACTATAAATTTATAGAGAGTTAGAACTGATTGTCAACCAAGTCATAGAAAAATGTGTTAGTAAGAAACACTATCTCAAAGCTTACATGAATAAAGTATGAGATCTACTTAAAGCTTTTTAATATCTAAACATAAAAGAAATCCCTAGAGAAAAGAATACTCATGCTGACCTACTAGCATAAATAGGTGCAAATTTATGACCCATAAGCAATGCCATTCAAAAATCTAAGATGGTAAGACTTATATATAAACCTTTTGTACTGAACAAAGACACCTTTTGGTAGTTATTCGAGAGTGATAAATAGATAGTAGATTTCCTAATCCATGAAATGAATTTTTCAAGTGATAGAGTGTAGAAATATGAAGAGGATGAAGGTATGATCCAATTGAAAAATAATCACATCCCAAAAGGACTGATTACTCTTGAAATTCTATTCAAAAACAATGATAGGTCAATCGGTCACAAGATGAAGGCTGATAAACATAGGTATAAAGAGGTTCAATTGGAACTATAAATGATTATCAAAGTAGGAGTAAACTATTTTTTTTGGTAGATAAGATACTATAGCATTAATACCGGGTTTTACAGGTTGATCCAAAATTTTTTACAAAAATCAGCCCAAGGTTGTTGATGAACATATCCTTACTAAGGATCCTATATATGTAAAATCTACATGCCGCTAAAGCCATTACATCCGGTAAGGCACATAGCCTGTTATCAAAAAGAAACTTCCAATTCAACATTTTGGGTATACCTCAAGAAAACACACATGCATCATAATTACAAAAAAGAAATAGACACGGATCCCTTCCTTGAGACAATGGAGAAACAAAAAGTTGTAGACACACATAGAAGAGTACTGAAAAAAACTCCCACAAGCTCTGTATTGATAGTTACTCTTAATAATTCTTTGGTAATTACTTTATTCTGTATATGACATGCTTTGGTACCACATACTATCTTGGCCAATCAGCTTTGGAGAAGTGAACCTGCTGGCTAGATTTATGGCGATGGCTATCTGGTGGTCCACGCGGATTTGGTTCAAAGTCTTATATTGTCGTTTCTTTCCTTCCCTGTGATTATCAACAAACCTCAAATTACTAAGATGAATAGGAGCCATGTTATCTGACATGTGATTGTCCCCATTAGTCTTTGTGGTATTTCCAAGCAGAATCCATGAATACTAATAGCTAAGATAATTTTTATTGTGAGTCTAATTCAAAAAGGAGACGGGAATACTCCTAGCCTTCAATCTTATAGTGCCTTCCCTATTGGTAAATTCGACTATAATTTTGGGAATTCTTGTTGAATAATCTCCTCCACTTCACTCGAGACATCGTGTTCCCATTTGAAAAGTTCATCACCATCGACACCCAAATTGGCCATCTTATCAGCAATTTTGTTAGCTTCCTAAAAGACATGTTGGGATTTTATGTCCTGTCTTCCCTGGAAAAGGATCCTAGCCTCTTAAACAATTGTTTTAATCCTCCAAGGAGGTGTTTTCCAATTATTGAGGAGATTTATAACATGCATAGAGTCTCCTTCTATGATCCAATTTCCTTCTAAGTCTTGAGTCATTTGAAGGCCTCTCCACATAGCTCTAGATTCAGCTTCATTGTTCATCCTTGTTACCAAATATTAAAAAAATGAAAGCATCATATTCCCATTATGATCTTGCATAATGCCACTAGTGCCTGCTTTTTCATAATTGTCCTTAGCTACTCCATAAAAATTAAGCTTAAACCAACCCGTAGGAGGTGGATACCACTTAACATTGGCTCTGGGGTTGACTACCCTAGGCACAGACTCATCTAAAATGGTTAAGCTTAAATATTGTGCAATCATGGTTTCTTGTAGATGAGGTTTACAACTATCAAAAGGGATAAGCTTCACATTCTCGTTGGCAAAGGATAGGATCCTGGAAATGATAGTTTGATGATCATGGATAGACTCATTAAAGACTCTATGGTTCCTTTCTAACCACACCTACCAAAGATAGTGATTGAGACAAATATTCCACATGTAAGGCCACTGGATGAACAAATCAAGTACGGTGGCTGGTTTAACCCATGAAATATTGAAGGCCTAAAAAACCCCACTTAGGACAGTCAAGGAAAAAGGGCACTCAAGGAAAATGTGATAAATTTTCTCCTAAGTAGCCCTGCATAGATAACAATTATTATTGATACAAATACATTTACACATCATATTATCAATGGTTAGAATTCTTCCTTGGATAACCAGCCATGAAAAGACTACAATTTTTGGAATTAAATTTTTTATCCAAACTAAGTCCTTTTGGAGGACAAAATCCTCATCATCAAGCAGAATCTTGTAAGCTTATTTAACAGTGAACTACTTGTTTTCTATAGGAGCCCAGGTCACTTGATCTTCCTTGGGTCTCATGGGGATAAAATGTTGCTTGAGAATGTTACAAAGATCATTTGATTCTGCTTGAAATCCCTAAATTCTTATTTGTTTCTGTTGTAATCACAATGACACTGAGATGGGGGGTGAATCAGTGTGTTCTTTAAAAACTTCTAAAACAATTAGATTATAAAACCAGCAGCAGTTTAAAGCAGATAAAAGAGATATTAAATGCATCAAGAAAGCATCACACATAACACAACATTTTAACGAGGTTCACCAATGTGGCTACTCCTCAAAAAGACTGCTTGGACTACCATCCAAATCCAATCAATGCAAAGCTACAACTTTACATAATCCTTTACCAACACCAACTGGAAGGAGCACCAACCCCTTAACTTTATCTCGCTTCAACAGAATGGAGCACCAACTCCTATTTTACCAGCACCTACTGGAAAGAGGCACCAACCCCTTAATTTTCCAGCACCAACTGGACAAATTGTTTACCAGCACCAACTGGAAAGAGGCACCAACCCCTTAATTTGCCAACACCAACTGGACTTCAATATTGAATAAAAAAATGTTTGACATATACCTTTGTTATTGCAAGACTCTAACTGGTCTACATCACCTTTGCAATCTCTGTGCACTCTGCTCTCTCTTGCACAATCACTTCACACGGTTTGTTGCACTTGCTACGACGGACTTTGCAATCAACTTTGCCCTTCGTGCTTCTCTGCACACTTTGCTTTCTCTGCGCACACGCTTCGCACACTCTGTGTCGTTTCACATTCTGCTCTCTGCTCAACACGAACTTCACTTTCACAAACACTATGCTCGCATTCGCACTTTATCTTTACACCCCACTTTTCAAACTCGAAGTACCCTTGCTTTTATAGAAGAAGTTTTAGGAACAAACCCTAAAAGAACGTCGGTTGAGAAACCCTAGAATTTGTCAGCTGCCAAACCCTAAAATCCATCGGCCCAAATTTAACTTTGTCGGCCTCAAACACTTCTTCCACCTTCATCACTTTCCTGTAGCTTATTGCCGCGAAATAGTAACATGTCGGCCCTTTTAATTTAATTTAATATTTTAATTTAAATTTTAAATAAAATAAAATTTAAACTAAATATTTAAAATTAAATATCTTCATCACCGGGGCATCTTTTTCAACGAAACGAAGAGCCAACTTGGGTTTTAAGAAAAACCCATTTCAAATCTGTTATCCATGGTTTTAAATAAAACTTTTTATTTTGACTGCCTTGGTTTTCACAAAAAACCTTTAAAATTTAAACTAAATATTTAAAATTAAATATCTTTATCACCGGGGCATCTTTTTCAACGAAACGAAGAGCCAACTTGGGTTTTAAGAAAAACCCATTTCAAATATGTTATCCATGGTTTTAAATAAAACTTTTTATTTTGACCGCCTTGGTTTTCACAAAAAACCTTTCCGCTTCTTGACATCTCAGGTTCTGAAGACTTCTTCTTCTCATTCCGAATTATGTTTTCTGTTTCGTGCATCTATCATTTAAGGACTCATGATCCGACTAACTTTTGAACTTTATCCTCTCGCATCCGAGTGACTTCTGAACTGCCTGTCCATTGCATCATTAGATCTAACCGATCGTATTGACAACAATGACAATCCTCCTGCAACACCTTGCTCAACACTCGAACTCCTATCCATTGTACTTTGGCTGCACCTTGTTGTTCAATAAAATCTTGTCCATTGCATCAATAAATCTATCCGACTGTGTTGACAACAATGACAATACTGTTTGCTGCACTTTGCTCAACAATCTCCCCCTTTGGAATTGTTGGCAACACATGTGCAATTTTCCTGTAAATCTTCTCCCCCTTTGACAATAATACCAAAGGGTTGCTGCAGACTCCCCCTGAGTCTATGCACAATATTCTTAGACACAAATTATTACAATTAGCAAATATTCCAAGCATGAACAAGAAGAAAAACAAATACACAAATGCTCCCCCTGAGTCCAAGACCACTTCATTGACAACATCATGATAAGCATAATAGGCATCAATAAAATCAACAATGTGAATAGCAGCAATAACCAGTGAATGACACCATCACCGTCAACTTCACCAATATAACATGTGTAAGAACATGACTGAACCACTGTCTTCTGTGCAACTACCCTCTGTTGCTTTGCAAACTCAAACTTGTCCACTGTTAGTGAAGGCATACAATAATCTTATATAGCCAGCTTTTTGTTCTGCAATGCCAGCAACATCTGCATACAACTTCACCATGCATCTTGGATATATTCTCAACAAGCTTGAACCTAATGACAGCTGTTTGTCTCTCTCTACAGTGAGAATCCAGCAGGCTACCTCAATCCACTTTCAACTTTGTGCAAGTACCAAACATATTCATCACCAGGCTGGAAATCATCTGGCTGCTCATTAAAAAACTTTTTCTTCAATCTTCCCATTCAACATGCTGATTTCACTTTTGTCAACAGAATTGACAAGTGACTCACATCTGTACCAATTTTTGTCCAGCATTGCAATTTTATTGCCAACTCTTACTTTCAACTATGCATGTCGAAAGAAGACATTTTGTCAAACACTTTATGGCCAACCGTAGTGCACCTTACTCAGCCTCAAGCTTCTTATCCTTGGACTGGCATTAAATCAATAGTTAAAACAAAACTGTCTGTGAATTAAATATATTCACCAAGGTGTCATGAAAGATCTGGCAATCTTCACATCAAAGAGTAAAAACAAATACATGCTGCTCAAAACACAAATACACAGCTAGGGCAAGCATTCTTTCATTGAGAAAATTACCTGGACTATTATGATTCATAATTTTGAACAGTGGTATTAAGAATCATCAACAGTACAACAGTGACATATCTCAAAACTACCAATGGTGACAGCTCTCAAATTAAACACCACACTTCACGGCATTTCCACAAACCACTATATAAACTGAAAAACACACTTTAACAACTATACAACATTAACCCGAATGCTTACCTTTCATCCTCAGATACCTAGACAAATACATAGGAGCATTAAAATAAAACTTTAATATTGCTCCTCCTGAGGATGTGCCACCTGGAGTTGCTTAGAGCAATGGCAGAGTAGCCTCCTTCAATCCAAGGAGACACAATTTCCTTTCTTCTGTCTTTCTCCATACTTTCCTGAACTTGGGCTTGGGTTTTTCAACAACATCCCTATTTTGCTCCTGTTCGTGAACTTGAACATTTCTCTTGTGGGGTTGTCTCTTGTGCATTCTTGATGGATGATTATTTTCTTTTCTTTTATGCACATGATATGTTCCTTGTCGGTGTTGTCCTCTTTGTGTCTGATGAAATCTAGGGTTTTGCCTTAGATTAGATATAGAAGTGCTTGGACGGAACCTTGCTATGTGCCCTTGACCGTTGCATTTAAAACATTGCACATGTTTTATTCCCTGTCTGTATTGCATTCTATGTGTATGATGAAATCTATGGTATTGCCTTAGATTGGATACAGAAGTGCTTGAACAAAACCTTGCTATGTGCCCATGGCCATTACATTTAAAACATTGCACGGGGTGTTCACTCAAAAAAATAGAAGTATTTTTATCAAGCATAACTCTTTGATCTATTGTTCAGTCCACAATAAATTGCCTTGTGACCAAAGTGGTTGCATTTAGAACAATAGCCATAAAAAGCATTATTATTAAAAGAGTGAGAGTGAGAGAACCTCTTTTGTTGTGGTTGCTTTGCTGTAGATCTTCTTTGATATTTTCTTCCTTTTGAGGATTCAACTTCAGACTTTTCTTGTTTCAATCCTTCAACCGAGGACTTCTTCTTCTCTGCATATTTGGAGGATGAAGGTTGTTCGGCTTCATATCCAAGACCAAACTTAGCTGTGGAGCTTCTTTGTTGATTTATCATTGTATCTAGCAACTCTGTGCTCTTCTCAAATTTGAGATTTATATTGGCCTCTTTTAGTTGTTTCTTCAATGAAACAATCTCTTCTTCTTGTTGGTAGCATACAGTCTCTTTCTCATTGATTTGATACCTGAGAGTTTCTTCACTCTTTTTGAACTCTTCTATTTTCAGCTCCAGATTGTTAACAACTTTGTTAGATTCCTCTTCATGTTTGCTGTATATACCAACTTTATTACTCATTTCTTCTGTCTGCATTCTTAAACCGTCAATTTCTTTTTCTAGCTTGCTGCAATACTCTGTTTTCCTAGAAGATTGCATTTCAAGATCTTCAAAAATTTTCTTGTAATCTTCTACTTGAATTTTCAAGTTGGTGATTATATCTTCTGCATCCTCAACCTTTTTACTCAAGTCTGAAATCAGTTTCTGTTCCCAATTTGCTTCGCATCACTTCCTTCTTCATCACACTCTTGTTCCGAATCTATTTCTTTATCAATTTTGAACGGATCATCTTCATCTTCACTGCTACTAAACCCATGGCACTGGCGTCCATTATGCCCGAGTTGACCACAAACAAAACATTCTCTACCTTGTGAGCAATCAGCTACAAAGTGACCGGTCTTCCCACATCTGGTGCAAAACTTTATTAATCTGGCTTGTTCTCCACTGTTTGATTCATCTCTTGAATCTATTTTCATTCCCAAAGCAGCAACATTGAGATCATCTTCATTTTCTTTTGTGCCCTTGTGAGATTTCTTCTTCTTGTGTCTTATGGTTTTGCTTTTGCCTTTCCTTGCCATTTGTGTTCTTGTAAGATCTTCCTTCAAGCTGTTAAACTTTTCGAAGGAACTTGGCTCTGATACCAATTGTTGTAATCACAATGACACTGAGAGGGGGGGTGAATCAGTGTGTTCTTTAAAAACTTCTAAAACAATTAGATTTTAAAACCAGCAGCAGTTTAAAGTAGATAAAAGAGATACTAAATGCATCAAGAAAGCATCACACATAACACAACATTTTAACGAGGTTCACCAATGTGGCTACTCCTCAAAAAGACTGCTTGGACTACCATCCAAATCCAGTCAATGCAAAGCTACAACTTTACATAATCCTTTACCAGCACCAACTGGAAGGAGCACCAACCCCTTAACTTTATCTGCTTCAACAGAATGGAGCACCAACTCCTATTTTACCAGCACCTACTGGAAAGAGGCACCAACCCCTTAATTTGCCAGCACCAATTGGACAAATTGTTTACCAGCACCAACTGGAAAGAGGCACCAACCCCTTAATTTGCCAGCACCAACTGGACTTCAATATTGAATAAAAAAATGTTTGACATATACCTTTGTTATTGCAAGACTCTAACTGGTCTACATCACCTTTGCAATCTCTGTGCACTCTGCTCTCTCTTGCACAATCACTTCACATAGTTTGCTGCACTGCTACAGCCAGACTTTGCAATCAACTTTGCCCTTCGCGCTTCTCTGCACACTCTGCTTTCTCTGCGCACACGCTTCGCACACTCTGTGTCATTTCACATTCTGCTCTCTGCTCAACACGAACTTCACTTTCACAAACACTATGCTCGCATTCGCACTTTATCTTTACACCCCACTTTTCAAACTCGAAGTACCCTTGCTTTTATAGAAGAAGTTTTAGGAACAAACCCTAAAAGAACGTCGGTTGAGAAACCCTAGAATTTGTCAGTTGCCAAACCCTAAAATCCGTCGGCCCAGATTTAACTTTGTCGGCCTCAAACACTTCTTCCACCTTCGTCACTTTCCTGTAGCTTATTGCCGTGAAATAGTAACATGTCGGCCCTTTTAATTTAATTTAATATTTTAATTTAAATTTTAAATAAAATAAAATTTAAACTAAATATTTAAAATTAAATATCTTCATCACCGGGGCATCTTTTTCAACGAAACGAAGAGCCAACTTGGGTTTTAAGAAAAACCCATTTCAAATCTGTTATCCATGGTTTTAAATAAAACTTTTTATTTTGACTGCCTTGGTTTTCACAAAAAACCTTTAAAATTTAAACTAAATATTTAAAATTAAATATCTTTATCACCGGGGCATCTTTTTCAACGAAACGAAGAGCCAACTTGGGTTTTAAGAAAAACCCATTTCAAATATGTTATCCATGGTTTTAAATAAAACTTTTTATTCTGACTGCCTTGGTTTTCACAAAAAACCTTTTCGCTTCTTGACATCTCAGGTTCTGAAGACTTCTTCTTCTCATTCTGAATTATGTTTTCTGTTTCTGTGCATCTATCATTTAAGGACTCATGATCTGACTAAATTTTGAACTTTATCCTCTGCATCTGAGTGACTTCTGAACTACCTGTCCATTGCATCATTAGATCTAACTGACTGTATTGACAACAATGACAATCCTCCTGCAACACCTTGCTCAACACTGAACTCCTATCCATTGTACTTTGGCTGCACCTTGCTGTTCAATAAACTCTTGTCCATTGCATCAATAAATCTGTCTGACTATGTTGACTGTCCATTGCTGCACTTTGCTCAATAGTTTCCACTTTATTCTATCTTTGTCCTCAACTATATAATCGAAGACTTTTCTACCAATGAGTTCTTCTGTGATATATCTGATTCAGGTTAAGTTAGGATATTGCATTAGTGGTTAATCCTTAGCCAACCTATCATTCCAACAATTTATCCTCTCACCATTGCCTAAAACCCATATTAAACATTTTTTGATGATTTCCTTACAATTAAGAATTGCTTTCCAAAAAGTAGAACCTCTGATTGGAACAGAGTCACTTAGAAATTCCATATTTTGAAGATACTTTCATTTGATGATAGTTGTCCATTCATTTTCTTCACCAAAAATGAGATGCCATGCATTTTTAGCTAGTAAAACAAAATTTATATGAGCAAATATCCTTAGACCTAAGCCCCCATTTTCCCTAGGCCTGCACACTTTGGTCCATCCTACAAGGTGTATCCTTTTTTTCTCCTCTAATCCAGTCCATAAAAATTCTTTTTGGAGTTTCTCAATTTTCTGGACAACCTTCACAGGGGCTTTGGAAATAGAGAGGAAATAGACTAGAATGCTCTGAAGAGAGGCCTTAGTGAGGGTCAGCTTTCCTACTTGAGATAGAATATGACCTTTGCATCCAACAAGTTTTTTTTGAATTCTTTCAATAACCCTGTCCCACATTGACTCTCTCGGAGAACCAATGAAAAGAGGGAGACTAAGATACAAAGTGGGGAGGTTTTCTATATCACACCCTAAAATTTCTACAATCCTTACTTGCCTCTGAATGGGGGTGTTCAAGAAATATAACTTGCTTTTAGTGAAATTAACTTTCTGACTAGCAACGTCCTTGTAGAGTTGCAGGATGTATTTAATTATTTTGGCCTCAACCACTAATGCCTTAGTCAATATAAGGGTATAATCAATGAATTGTTGGTGAGAAATAGCCCTAGTGAGAGATGTTTCCTTGATTCCCGATATTAGCCTTGAAATGCAAGCATTTTTTATGGTTATACCTAAAGCTTTTGCCATAATGATGAATAACATGGGGCTGATAGGGTCCCCCTACCGAATTCCTCTATAACTTTGAAATTAACCAGTAGTTGTTCCATTAACTAGAATAGAGAACCATACTTTAGAAATAATTCTTTGATCAAATTAACCCATTGGTGGTGAAAACCAAACTTAAGGAGGACAACAATCTTATGAGCAGAGTGCAGAGGTTCATGAACTATGATAAATCCATCCAAGATTGACCTACCCTAGATAGAGCTTCCCTGGCATGGATCTATGATGCGGGTTAGAATATCTCTCATTCTATTTGCAATGGCTTTAGTTAGGATCTTGTAAGAAACATTGCACAGACTGATTGACCTAAAGTCAACCATAGATTCAGGGGTTTGCTTCTTAGGAATTAGAGAAATAAAAGTAGATTTGATACCTTTTGGGATATTATTTCTTTCTTGGAATTCTTTGATAGCAAAAATTACATCCTCACTTACGATGTCCCAAAAATCTTGATAGAAACAAGGGGGAAAGTCGTCGGGTCCCAAGGCTTTGTCTGGATCCATGCTAAACAAAGCTTCATTAATTTCCTCATAAAAAAAAGGGGCTAGAAGCTTAAGGTTTATATCCTCATTTATTATGCTAGGAATGGATTGCAAGAGAATATCTTTGGCCTCCTCATTGCATTGTGATTCCTGACCAAGGATAGAATTGAAATAAGTTATTGCCTCCTTTCTGATTTCTGTTAATTCTTGAGTAATAGAACCATCTGCTTCTTTTAAAATTTTTATCTTATTATTGCTTCTGTTTATAAGCATGTTGATGTGAAAAAACTTGTAATTTGAATCTCCATATTTTAACCAAAGAGCCCTTGATTTTTTCCTCCAATATATTTCCTCACAGGCCAAAATATTATGAAACTCTGCTAGTTTTGTTCGTTCCTCCTGCCTAGTAGTTTCATCAGCATCACCATGTTGGATCCTCTGATCAATTATCTTCAAACTTTCAACAACCTATTTTTTATTTTCAAAGAGGTTCCCAAAGACCTCTTTGTTCCATGTTCGAAGCTTTTCCTTAACAAACTTTAATTTTCTAGCAAGTTTAAAAGATGCACTACCCCTAACAGGCTACTGCCACCACTGACTTAAGTTATCTCTAAAAATGGAATGTTTGATCCACATAGATTGAAATCTAAAAGGTTTCTTAAAGGATAGAGAGTTAGGGATCTCCAAAAAAATGGTATTATGATCAGAGGCAATTTTAGGAAGGGATTGTAGGGTATAATCACCGAACAAAGTTATAGCCTCCTTTGATAGAAAAAACCTATCAAGCCTTTCTTGAATGAGATGACACCCTATCCGCTGATTTCTCCAAGTATAATTTTCTCCTCTAATTTTTACATCCATCAACATTTTGGAGTTCACAAAGTCATTGAACTCTTCCATGCTCCTGATAGGTGGTCCATTTCCAACCATTTTTTTTGAATGGTAAAGAGTTGTGTTAAAATCCCCATCCAAAATCCAGGGGAAATTATGGAAGATTTCACTAGGATTGCCTAAGTAATCCCATAGTAGAGTTGTCCCTTGAATTGAATTTAGGGCATAAATATTTGAAAGGATCCATGACCTATTGTTGTTTATTTCCTTAAATAAAACACTAAGAACCCTATCATCTTTTTGAATAATGGTGCCTTCTACTATCCAGGGATCCCATAAAGTCATAAGGCCTCCAGATGCTCCTATGGATGATTTGCAAACCATATCCCCTTGATTCCATATTTTTTTTGCTATTTTTTTGACTGAATCTCATCAGTTTTTGTTTCTTTCAACATGATAATAGTTGGATTCACTTGATTTCTTATTGCACTGACTTCCCTGTGTTTGGGCAGGCCATTGAGGCCTCTCACATTCCATGAGAAGAACTTCATTTAGATTTTTTGGGATTTATTCCTATCTCCCTCACTTGAAGGGTTTTTCCTAATTTGTTTTCTTCAAAACCTGAAATAACATATTGAAAAAAGTTTCTTTGTTTTCCATTGGCAATGTCATTATTAGTTTTAATTTTTTGATGCTCAACATTTGATATTCTCCCTCTTATTTTTTCACTACAAAAATCTATAGGAGACTTCACAGTGCTCCTAATTTGTTTAGGACTAAACTAAGGGGAGGTAATTTATTGTAGAACCGGACTGCCATATTCCTCATTCTGAAGAGTTTCACATATCTCCACCCCTACATCCAAATATTCTCCTTTTTTCCTGTATTCCCTTGGTCTACGGGATGGCCCCTCAGTAGGATTCACTTGGATCCTAGTGATGATGTTAGGGAGATGAGATTTTTTATTTTCCAATGCCTCAACTTTCTTCCTAAGTTCTTCAACATTAGGGTTTAGCTTTGGGATGCCCACTGGGCTTGAAGTATTTCCAACATTGGGGTTTAAGGATCCTGACTTGGATGTGGATTCTAGAGAGTGTGCATTAGGGTTTGGATTTGTGATGCCCACGGGGCTTACAGTAATTTAAGAATTAGGGTTTGAGGATCCTAACTTGTATGGGGATTCGAGAGATTCAAAAATGTTAGCCTAAAGGTGTTAGGCTTCCATGTATTCTGATAATCCTCCTACTCCCATATTGGATAGAATTGAAAATTTATTTGAAACTAGAGGATTGGAACTTACCTGAGTATTTTGGTTGCCAACAACCTATTGTTTTCCTTTGTCTTGTTGGGACCTTGCACCCTCTCTTTTCTTTTTTGGTAGACATAGTTTTCCTAATTGAAATCGCCTCTACTAGGGAAACTCCTCAAATTTCCTTTGTCTAGCATTCCCTACTTCTGCTTTTCTCTATTCATTTCTAGGTTAGGGCACTTATTGCATAGATGTCCTTGATTTTTACATTCTACACAAAATTTTGGTTTGTTCTCGTATTCTACTGGTTATTTTCTATAGTATTCTCCATACTCTAGCTCCACAAACCTTGGCAATTCATTATTCAAATTAGCATTTACACAGATTCATGCATGAGTCATCCTTATCCTGGCCAAGGTCGCATGGTCAATGGATATCAGGTCCCCTATAGTTCTAGCTATGCCCTACAGCCAATATTCATTGAATAACTATGCAGGTAGACTCGGGAGATGAACCCAAATAGGTAAAAGTGTTAATATTTTGATTTTTAGGGTCAAAATATTCACCCCATCATCTAAGAAAAAGGCTCCTTTTGCCTAGAAACCAAGGACCTCCTATTAAAATATGGTTAGCATCCTCCATATTGTTAAAATAGATAATGAATAACCCTTGAGTTAGAGCTACCAACTCCAAGCTGCCTACCAGTCACTATTTACCCATCGCCCAAGCCCTGATAGTCTCCATGTCCGGCCTACCTCCCAAAAAATTGCCTACTAGGGAGAATTCTTCCATTAAAAGAAAAAGGCTCATGGAACTTGTTCGGGCTGAAATTTTATTATTTACTGGAACTAGAGGCGAAAAATAGAGAACCACCTTTCTTTTTCCTCTAAGAGTCTCAACAAAATACAACCACTTCTTGGGCCCCACATTGTCCTTCGTATCTTTTTTGTCGGGGTCTTTCTGAGGAGGTTCTGGCCCCCGTGTGATGCTCACCTCCAAATATCTACAACCTTACCATATTCCTCTGGATCCTCGCTTGATCCATGCTTGAGGTTCCCACCCTCCCCTTCAATACCTGCTCTATCTCTACCGCCTTGGCTGAGATTCCTACCCAAAAAATTCAAACCCTCACTCCCGCCGCACCCGCTAAACCTCAGCTCACTCATTGTTCAAGTAGGAGTAAACTATACATAAGAAGATTTGAATCAAATTAAAATACTGTGCAAAGAATTCCTTGACATCATAGCTTGGAATTATGGTGGTCTTAAAGTATACTCAAAAGAAACCATACATCATACCCTTGAACTCGAAGAGGATACCCTATCAAATATTCTAATTGGGTAGCTAACCTGGTTCTCATTAGGAAAAATAATGGAGATATTAGTCTATGTGTAGACTTCTAAAATCTCAATAAATCTTCATTGAAGGATCATTACCCTCTTCCACAAATTAACCAAACTCTACATACTGTAGTAGGAGTGGAGATATTCTCATTATTGGATGGGTTTTCTAGATACAACCAGGTGGGGGTCAAATATGAAGACCAATACAAAATTACATTCACTACTAAGTAGTGAACATTTACTTACCAAATAATACCTTTTGGATTATCAAATGTTGGAGCAACTTTCCATGATGGATGTGGATTTTGGAAAACTCATCAATAATATCATAGTAATATACTTAGATGATATGACAATGTTCTCTCATCACAAAGAATATCACGTTGAACACATCAGAAGATTTTTTGAGAAATGTAGAGAGTTTGGTATCTCTTTGAATCTGAAGAAGTCCATATTTGTTGTTGAAGAAGGAATTTTTCTTGGTCATGTAATTTCTAAATTCGAATTGGCTATAGACCCTAATAGAGTAAAAGCATTGTTGGAACTTCCTATACCTCTGAACAAGAACCTACAATCCTTATTTGGGAAAATCAACTTTGTATGCAAGTTCACAATATACTTTACACAAATTGTCAAGCCCATGATTGAGCTATTGAAGAAAGATGTCAAATTCAAATGGACAGGCTTGCAAAAGAGAGCTTTCAAAAGTATAAAATAATAGATAGCCCAAGCACCTATTCTAGTGAATCCAAACTACTCCAGAGGTTTCATCTTGTATATCATAGGTGAATAAGAGAGTTGCACTACAATCCTTACTCATAAAGAGATAGATAATGAATAAATACCCATAGCATTACTAAGTTAGACCATGCAAGAACACGAATACAAATACAATTTCATAAAAAAATAATTTTATGCAATCATGAAATCATTAAAAAAATTTATGTATTTTCTTTCACAGAGTAGGACCATTGTGTAGGTAGTTCGCCCTGATATCAAGAACTTTATCATACAGGGAGAGCTTGGTGAGAAAATATTTGGTTGGGTATCAAATATATAAGAATACGATGTTAAGATTCACTCGACCAAGCTAGTGAGAGGTAGAGCATTATATCAAGAACTTACCAAAAAAGCCCTAGCAGAGCATGTAACTTGCCAAGTACAAGAACCAATTCTAGAATATGATCAACCTCAAAATACAAACTAGGTTGATGATTTGATCAAATATTTTTAGATGGGAAAATATTTAATAGGTTTAAATGCTTCACAAAAAAGAAGATACAAGATACAAGCTTTAAAATAAACAAAACCAATTGCTATTGACATTATATTTTCTTAGATACATTAAAAATAACTAGAAACTGTGAAGAATGCCAAAGATATGTTGGGAGGAATAGAAATACTTCAATTCCTTTAAAACCTATTCAAGTTGAAGAACCCTTCCAGTAATGGGGCCTGGATTTCATTGGGGTAATAGAACCTAACTCATTTATTGGGAATAATATATTCTAACTGCCACTAATTACTTCACTAAGTGGGTTGAAGCAGTGCCTACTAAGAAAGCTTATCAAGAAGTTGTGATAGAATTCATTGAAATATTAATAACGATATTTGGTATCCCTGATGCATTGGTCACAAACAATGGCACGTGTTTCATAGGTACTAAAATGATTGATTTATCTAGTAAATATGAGATCTATTTGAATACTTATTAGAATTACTATCCCCAAGGAAATGGCTTAGTGGAATCAACAAATAAGAACCTACTCAAAATTCTAAAGTGAACTCTAAAATATAATAAGAGGAACTGGCACTCTTTGATAAATTAGGCATTATGGGCTAACATGATTACAATTAAAAAACCTATCAACACATCATCTTGCTCATTGGTCTATGGTAAATAAGTTGTCCTTCCTATACACATAAATATACCCACTCTAAAATTTCTTAATAAAAATAGTGTAGAAGAAGTAGAACCAATGGATAATAGGTTGATACAATTTCTACATTTGGAATAATAGAAAGAACAAGCTTACAATCACTACCAAAAACACATGGGAGACACAAAGAAATGGTTTGACAAAAAGACTATCTATAGAAACTTTAAGGTGGAAGACCTGGTCCTAAGGTGGAATGAGAAAAAAGCAAATCCCGAGAACTACCAAAAATATAATACTTTTTGGGAAGGAACTTTTGAGATAATCATAAAAAAACAACAAAACTCCTTCCAACTTAAATATGAACAAGGGCAGGTGCAACCTATCCTTATTAATGGCTTTCACCTAAAGATATATTTTAGGTAAGCTACAGGATTCCCCCCTTGTATAATCTGTATATATAATGTTCTTTTTCTAATTTCACACCTTGAAAAGAAGAAACGATTTAGTTATTGGCCCAATTTTATATTGGTCAAAAAAGAAGATTGCTGAAGAAGGAAAATGGTCATGATTTCATGATGCTTTGGTGCTCTCAGGCCACTTCAAGCAAAATGGTCATGATTTTGCAACACATTTGCACTCTCATACTACTTAAATAAAAATGGTTGTGATTTCATGACACTATGGTGCTCTCAGGACACTTCAAGAAAAATGGTTACGATTTCATGACACTTTGGTGTTCTCAAGCCACTTCAAGCAAAGTGGTCATGATTTCATGACACTTTGGTGCTCTCAGGTCACTCCAAGAAAAATGGTCATGATTTCACAACACTTTGGCACTCTTAGGCCACTTCAAGAAAAATGGTCATGATTTCATGACACTTTGGCACTCAAAGGTCACTTCAAGCAAAATGGTCACAATTTCACAACACTTAAGCACTCTCATGCCACTTCAAGAAAATGGTCATGATTTCACAACACTTTGGCACTCTTAGGCCACTTCAAGCAAAATGGTTATTATTTCATGATACATTGGTGCTCTCAAGCCACTTCAAGTAAAAAGGTCATGATTTCAAGATACTTTGGTGCTCTCAGATCACTTCAAGCAAATGGTCATGAATTTGTGACACTTTGGTGCTCTCAGGCCACTTCAAGAAAAAATGACACAATTTCACAACACCATTGATGCTCCCAGGCCACTTCATGCAAAATGGTCATGATTTTGTGACATTTTGGTGCTCTTAGTCCACTTCAAGCAAAATGATCATGATTTCATGACACTTTGGTGCTCTCAAGCCACTTCAAGCAAAATGATCATGATTTCATGACACTTTGGTACTCTCAGTCCGCTTCAAGCAAAATGGTCATGATTTTGTGATACTTTGACACTCTCACACCACTTCAAGCAAAATGGTCAGGATTTCATAATACTTTGGTGCTCTTAGGTCAAAATCAAATAAATGACACTTTTTGCTTTTGGTGGGAAATCCAATTTTTGAAATTTTAACCATGATCCATTCAAAGTACCACCATGCAAAGTTATTGGTCCAACCAAAAGTGACGCGAAGTTATTGTCCCTATGAATATGGTGATACATAGCAGTTGGTTTCAAGTAGGTGGCACATGAAACAAAATACCCAACAATGTTCAAAATAATTTGCAGAACATGCACCACCTATCATAATTACTGCATGGCACATTAATACATGCATGCACATCTATTTACATCATGAAAGTCCTTTTCTCACATCCCTACTTTCTCAAAGTTTTTCCCCACAAAATGTATTCTTTTAATTCACTCAAAGCTTCTGGTTTTGTTGAAAACACTTCCAAAGAATTCATGCAGTGGAACCACAACGAGCAACCAATGCAGGATCTTCTTTAGCTACTATAAAATGTGTAAGACAAAAGATAGGGAAGGCAGTTTTATGGAATCGAACACCTACATAACAGATACAATCATCACCTAGAAAAATATAGAGAAGATTCAAAGGAAAGTGTTGGCCAGAGTAGCAAAAAAGGTGACCCCATCATGCTCAAAAACATTCTCATATCATTTTTTACTTTCTTTCTATATCTGCACTCTTGTCCACTCTTGCCCTGATTTGATTAGGGCTATGGAAAAATTTTATGATGCCAAATAAATAATTACCAAGAATTATAAGGGATATATTATCTTCACTCTAGATCCCGATGCAGTCAGGTGTACCTTCAGCACCAACAAAAAGCCCATCGTGCAATCCATACCACTTCACCTAGTTGGGTAAGCCAAATATTATACTCCCACTCATAATATTAATTTTTTTTGCAATCACACTTGTCGAAACCCTTTACCAGAGAAAATATACAAGAAAGACCTATTCCTCTATCAAAATTGAAAAGCAAAGATTTTTTCTCCATGTTAGCTATGGTTATGATATTATAATCAAATGCACAAGTATATGGGTGGTATATTGTAGTAGCGCAATGCATTTAAAACCCTAAGTTCTATGACGTTGTCATCATAGATGAGCGCACTATGCCAATTTTCTTTGGTTAGCCATATTTCCTATCTCAACAATTACATGAAGTCTTGTTGAGAATACAGAAGGGTTATCAGGTACCTTTTAGGTTTTCATTGTATCTAGTATGGATTTTCTTCTTCTTTTAGTCAAAACAACTCCATTTTGAAGAGCAGAAAAATGATGCACCTAGCAAATGAAATTAAAATGCATCTAATGTTCTAATCAAGTATTCAAAAGAGACGATAAAGTAATCAAGTTAATGATCAATAATTTAAGAAATATGGGGGTTCTATTTGTATTTAAGGGCTTTCAATATGATACAATTCAAGTTACAAAGTTAAAGGATCCAATCCTTCCATGAACTTATGGTGCACTTTCAATGTTCCTTTCACACTCACAATGAAGAGCAGGCTTGCACTACCACTACTTTGAGCTATCTTTATTCAAATCCTTAGCTCCTCCTTCATGCACTAAAATATTTGTACCTACATACAAGGAATTGAAATATGTTAATATCATATGTGTATGATGATAAAATCTATGAAATGCATGTAGTATTGAATATAAAAAGTGCAATCAATAGGTCTAAACTACTCCAAATGACATGAAAACTTAGAATGATGTATATTATATGATTTTGTAATGATCTAAGTAGAAATTTAAGTGAGATTATGAGTAGAACCTATGGCCATACCTGAGATGTCCAATTAGGACTGTAATCACAAAAACCCTAATTAATAATTCAAAACCACTCCAAACTTCACCAAAATTAAGTATGATGCTAATATAATGCTATAAAATTGATCTACACTAAAATTGGTTCAAAATTATGGGCCAATTCATGGTCATCCTTGAGAGTTCCAATTGGGACTATTAACCATCCCAAGTGGGGATGACCACAAAATAGGGTTGTTTTTGCCACCAATTTCACTTGGATTTGGTCTATAATCCTCCTAGGGGTGTTGTCATCTAATTCGGTAAATTAAATAACTAAAATTATTGGGTTTTTTAAATGATGAGTGTATTTTGGGATGCCTTGAAAATGCCTTCAATTGACAAGGTTTCCAGGGATAAATACGAGGGCAAAAGGTGAGAATAAATCTCGACAGCACTTCATGGTCAATGCTTGCAAAGGTCTCTCCTCGAAACTGAGTGGAAACACTCCAATTTATATCCCAAGAGGGAAAAGGGACAATTTTTGGAATGCAAAGCAGGTGCCTCCACTTGGCAATGCCTTTGCCATGCATAGGGTGGAAGGGGCTTCCCATTTTGGCCTCCACTTTGTAGTCCCTAATGGCCATGATAGCCTCCCAATATGTCATGAGTGATTGGGTAGGATAAATGGAAGACATTGATTACTATTTATCCTACTTCACATTTTTGGGGGCCTAGACCATGGTCATCCCACCCATGGATGATTGCTTGTGGTCATCCCTGGGTGGGACGACCATGAACTATGGTCATTCTAGGGTGGGACGACCATGCTTACATGGACCAAAACCTCTCAAAAGTGAGGTAAACCTTCCCAAAAGTGATTGGGACCCCTAATTAACCCATAAGGGTTGACCAATGGGGCCATATGGTGTCAATAAGAGTGGTACCTTGGCATTCTTATCCGATTTACAATATTTTTGTGTCTACAGATGCCCCTTTTTGAGATGCACTGTGTCCAACAAAGTACTGAGCAATAATATAAGACTAAATCATCAAATGATTAAGGTTATTTAGTGACCTAACCAAATTTATATGCCTCCATTATGGAAAGAGCATACATTCTTGGAATCCTTGCTTTTGACATAATTAAAGGATTGATTTTGGTATACCTTTCAGCCACTCTACAATGGCATTAATAGGGGCTTAGGGTATACTTGTTCTTGGTTACTTATATTTTATATATTGGGATACATGTACCAAAGCTTCAAGTATACCAAGACTTTATTTTTTTTTTATTTTCTTAATTATTTACCCTAGTGTAGGCTTGAAAATTTATCTTTGGCAATGATTCTTTTGAATGTATGCAAGTTGCACTTTTGAGTGTTTAAGTGTTTATTTTGATTATGAAATTATTATTATGACTACCCCCTGAAGTGATGATTTAATGAGGACATGACCAATGATGAAAGTGATGGGTCACTTGAACCATATGACTTAATTGGGATAACCATTAGTTTTACCAAATATAAGATTTATCAATTTTGTGAAGATTTTGATCATTTTGTTGATATTTCATGGAAGAAAATAACTTAAAAAATCATTCTCGTGGAGTGGTCTAGCTAAAATGGCCTTCTTGGGGATTTAAGTAGAGACTCTTCAATTCATCCATAAAAAATTTGAATGCAATCTCGATCCTTTGTGAAATTCATCAATTTTGACCTATTTTTGGTGGTTTTTGGGCCCTTTTTTATCTTGTTTAGCTATTTTTGTGACGTTTTTTGGTGGCCATCCTAGGGTGGGATGGCTAAATAGTTAATGGCCATACCAAGGTGGGACATCTGGCCAATTTTTTGGTCATCCCACCCTAGGATGGCCAAGCTCATTCTAGTGCTTTTAAGCCCAAAATTGGGCAAATGCACTCATTTTCATATTTCTAACTTGGAAAATTTAGAGGTGTAGAGTACGAGGTTGATTTTTCAAAGATAAGTGCTATCGATAACATTCCATTATCACCATAAGCCATCCATAAGACTCGATGAGCGGTAGAGCTAGTGCGAGACGGGTAAGGGTTGCATTTTCTCTTATTATTTATTGAACTTGAAATTATAATTAAATATACATTTTCCAACAAAAACACACTAATTATTGGTTAATTAACCATAATAGTGATAAAATGTAGGAATGTAGGCTTTATTTATGGTTTAGATGCATTGTTTTTCCATTTTTTGTGTTTTCTTGCTATTTTATGGCTATTTTTGGGGGTCATCCCTAGGTGGGATGGATGCCAAATTGTGGGCCATCCCTGGGTGGGACGACCATAAAATTAGGGCAAAAATATCCCTTTTGAGTCTTTTTTTGATATTTTTGGGCAATTTTGATGCATTTTGGGTGCAATTTTGTTAACTTTCTTACCTCTGCCAAGTGGTTAAGAGTCAATATCAATTTCCAAATCTCTTTTAGACCACTAGGGATTTACTGATAGAGGAGGACTAGAAATGGCTTTATGCCATTGGTATTAAGCAAGTGACATGACTAGAGCCCATAGTAGGTGACCAAGATTATTTGACTACTTTGATAGACTTACGGGATCCTCGCACCAACACCTTCCATATACATACAGGGGAGATGAAAGTGACTCTAGATGACATCTATCAAATTTTACGCATTCTGATAAAGGGGTGACCATTTGTATCTACTCACCAAGATCTGAGAGATACAATTTTGGAGAGATACATTGATCGAGATTGGTGTGAGGTAGTGCAAGACTTACCTAGCGAAGTATACTAGTGGAGTTATGGTATGAGGTGGAGGTACTGACTATGAGACATGCCTTACTAATGATGTTGATATCCAACATGTTGCTACCATATTTTTTAGGAGACAGGTTCCCTTGGAACCTTCTGGAGTTGGTATTTACACTTGTGGAGTGCACCATAGAGCAGCCACTAGTGATGGCTTGGTGCACTACATTATTGGCACAGTTGTATGATGAGATATATGAGATCCACTCCCATGGGTGGAAGGGCTTAGGATGCAAATTTCTACTATAGGCATTGGTATGGTAGCATATTACTTTGTATTGACCATGGGGATTACCTTGGATGACATGAGCATAGCTGGTGGATAAGAAGATATGCTATGGGATTCTATGGTAGTGAGACCAAGAGATAGGTAGAATTCATCCCTTTGTAGATAGGATTAACCATTATGCATGATCATTTGCATGGTTTAGGAGACCCTACAAGGATTGTCTAGAATGGTCAAATATTGAGGCATAGCTTCACCAAGTGAGGCGAGGGAGATGGTTAGTTGGGTGACATGGGACTGAGTGAGAATACTTCTCGTATTCTTGAGTCTTATGATATTTTAGGTTATGCTAGGGGTTGCCTAGTGAGCTAGTGATCTATTGATGTTTATGGGATGAGAGGACAATTGGTTGGCATAAATTTAAGGTAATGGTATATGAGGCACATCCTACAGTATACATTTTTTATCTAGATGATGTTGGCACTATAGTAGAGTATGAATCTTGGTGGGTGATATACCAGTGGTGAGGGGAAGGGTCACAAGGAGGTGTTACAATTATGGTGATAGAAGAGGTTCATAGGGATGCTCCAAATAAGGATCATGATGAGGCTCTAGATGAGGAGGAGCCAGATGTAGGTGAGAAACATGTGCATCACCAAGTAGCATATGATTGGATAGATCTCATTGATGTAGGGGATCCACAATATGAATTTGGTGAGGATTACTTTGATGAGTAGGGAGTGTAGGTATAGTTGGCAGCATGAGATGCTACTAAAATTGAGTTATGAGGTGAGTTGATCAGAGAAAGATAAGAGTGCATAAAGGAGATAGCTCTCCTATAGGCATAAGCATAGAGTGCATAGGTTGATATTGATAGATAGGTAGCATAGATAGCTACTCTTTAGGTACAAGTTACTTCAAGGAGCTCAGGCCAAGAAACATCTAGTGGTGATTAGATAGATAGGCTATAGGAGTATGTGACACAACTTCAAGTATTATTGGAGGACATCAAGGCTCATTGTCAAGAGGAGCTATCGTACACCCAAGCTTTGGAGGATGAGATAGTGCATCAGAGGGGCACTTACCAACCCATCCTTTTGCTACTGGATCCCAACAGAGTAGGTGGAGTGGTATAGGGTAGTTGTCTATAAGGATGGGGGTGCTTCAATCTGCATGAAGGTTAGACAAGGTAGGGAGTAGTAGATCTAGGATTTCTTGATGTATGATGGTCAAGCATGGGGGTGAGATTCATAGTGTTGATCCTGCATGACCATGGATTTTGAGACTCTATAGTTATTTTTGGACTTTGGTATCATGAGGTCTGAGGACCCTCATGATTGTAGACTACGGGTAGTTTTGGATGATGATGTATCTTTTGATCCCATACATACATACATACATACATATATATATATATATATATATATATATTCTATAGACACCAAATTGCAGCCACTAATCCTCCATCCTAACCATCCCACCACCCACTTGTCCACCATACACCTTTCCCGCCTTCAAAAGGCCCACTTTAGCCCTTTCCCGCCATTTCCTAACCCAATTGGGCTTATTTTAATATTATTTTATATTTAATATAATATTTTATATTATATTATAATATATTTATTATAAAATATATATTTATAAACTCAATTAACCACAGTTGTCCAATCCAATCTAATCCCCACCGTCCATCTTCATTAATCCATGCCACATCTAAAAAGTACAATCTCAGCCCTAGGATATAATTTAATCTTAGCCACATGATCTAAAGTGTTGAGCTAAAACCCTAAGGAAACCCTAGGTTGGATTATAAATAAGGGCATTTGCAAATGCCCAAACCCTAGAACCTAGAACCTTTAAAAATGTTACACCCTGGAGGAAGTCATTGGTGAAGCCCTAGCGAAGAGATATAGAGTTTGAAGATCTAAAGCCCTAGCTAAGCCAATAAGACTTCTATTATTCCAGCCATCCCCCATTCATCCTCCATCACTGTCACATCCCCCATCCATCCACCGCATTCATCGCCACCCCCAGATCTACTTTTGTAGATTCTACCCTAACCCATAGGTGCCCTCCAAAGCTTGTGAGGCTCACTACAAAGCTCCAGCGCTCACCAGAGCCTCCATTCGTATGCACACCCCTCCCTTCATGCACTCTCCAAAGCCTATTGTATCTCGTAAGTGCACACCAGAGCCTATGAAGCTCATGCTAAAGCCTACCAAGTGCACGTCCGAGCCTACTATAGAACATGAATCAGAGCCTACTGCATCACGCCATCTACTATCAAACTGCAACAACGAAGCAAAGAAACATCACAAGCAAGGTATATCTTTATTGGTTTTATTTTGTTACATAATTTGTAGATTTCGCATGCCATTTGATCCATTTTTAGTTAGGGTTTACTAATTTCTGAGGGTCTCACACTGTGGAGCCCTCACAGGTGTTATTAATCCCTTTCTTTGTTTTTGTGTATGCAGATCTGCAGATTTCACATATTGTTGAATGATTGTTGAAGTTGGAGTGGCCCGCCATAGGATATCCAAAGCCCACTCACCCCATTGGAAGCAAGGACACATCAATATGAAGACACTTCATTATTATAGCTAGGGTTTTGGAGAACCCTAGCATTTTTGTAAATCATTGTATCAAATACTCTCATTGAGGACAGATTGTATCAAAAGGAGTTTATTGGCTCCCCCTATTTTATTGAATATATCTATTTTGTGCAATCTTGTGTTTCATTGTGTTATTTGATTTCCTTATTTTATTTAAGTGTCATGTTCTTGTCTTCAAAAATGGTGATCACGGTGGGACCCCACAAGGGTTTCATTATTTAATAGATCTACCTTACTAACTTAATTTTATTTCTATTTGTTACAAGAATTTTTAGAAGCGTAGAAGTCATCGATTTCATCGCTAGGGTTTCTGAAGCATTCTACAACACTTTTAGATATTACATAGGTATTCCATAGCATATTTAGGCACTCGTAGGCACTCTACTATGCCTACATAGGTGCTCTACTGCACCTACACAGGTGCTCGACTACACTTGGCAATGGTTTGGAGTAGATCTAAGGCTTCCAAGTAAGTCCCATAACCCTAGTTTGGCGTTTTGCGATTTATGTATTTTGTATTTTTCTGCTATTTTTTGCTATTTTTGGGTTATAAAAAGAGCTTAACACTAAGTAAACTGGGAAATAATCCTTAGCAAGTCACATTTAGGGTTTGTGTGTATTTCATTATACCAAATTCATTTCTTGTTCTGAAGTTGTAGATCTAGGTGATTTGTCTGCATTTTTGAGTGCATGTGAAACAGAAAAGCATCCTAGATTTCACATTTTAGAGTTAAAGATTACTTTAATTTTGCATATCTAAATAGGAACAACATCTTGATGCATAAAGTAATCCTGCCCTAGGCTGGCCCCTTTGGCAGAGAGGTGGACGAACCCTCCGGTTGCTCTTGTGATTTTAATCACTTGTAGGCAGGGGATTTTAAGGGTGTACTCTGCGCTCTTTAGGTGAAATTTACATCTTTGTGTTGGCTTCTAATTTAGATTAGTAAAGTTAGTGATCTTTAATATTGTTTGCACACCATAGAGAATAAGAGATCTAATACAATTAATCACACACACTTGCACGATTCACATTTTTAACAGTAGTGGTTGGATTTCATCACCAACCATTGCTTGAGATTTGGTGATGGTGGCCGTGATTTCCATCCACCAATATCTGCCCTAGAAACCATAGGACTACCCTCGAGAAAACTTGTTGGAGGTCATTACCAACAAGAATCTCGTTGCCCTGGCCAACCATAGTTTTTACCTTTGTTTTCTTTAAACAAGATTAAGTTACATCAAAACACACAAGCCAACAATTCTAAAAATAATCTCACATTAACGAAAGAAAATAATTAATGAATGAGGTAAGCCACACACGGTGAAACCTAGGATTGATTGTTTTCTTTAATTTAAATTTTGAAAAGTTTTTAGTTTGTGTGATTTAGATTAAACTTTGAATCTTTGGTTTAATTACTTTATGGTACTAATGAGACATCAAAAGAAAATAATAAATCAAAGTAGTTTAATGGAAAACATTTCCCATGCCTCCGCTACTTCGGTAGCCCCATCCAATATGGTTCAGACTACTTCGTCTAGATCATCATATCCATCCCTACCTCAAGTAGGAACCCTTCCACACAATGTGGAGACACCCACCACCTACATAGACATGGATAAAGTGAAGGCCATCTACAAGTCTTCTAACTATGTCTTAGAGCCCCTTAGCCAAGAGGGTTTTGAAGAACCCGAACTGGCTACCTCCTACCTTACCCAAGGATATCATAATTCGAGTTACGAATATGGTATGCCTTCTTCCACGAGCCAACCACAACAAAGCCCAAGTGTTCCAAACACTTACTCCACATCCACCTATTCCAACCCATTGTATGAGGAGCATGTCAATGCTGCCTCACAAGTTCCTAACCCCCAAGTTGTCACATCAAATGCAACTTGCACCATACCTCCATCAACCCATTCCATTCCTATGAGTCCACCCATCCATAGTCCTCATACATCATATCCTTTTCTTCATTCACAATCATTTCCTCACCAACCCCATCATCATCAAATTCATTCCATGACCCCCAATTCATCACACCTCCAACAACACATTCAATCTCATCCATTCATTAATCCATTCATCAAATCTCAAATCACTCAACAAGCCAACCAAGGCTTACATTCAAATTGTCAACACACTAAAATTCTACAACAAATTTTAACTCGACTAACTAACATTGAGTTACAATTGAGCCATCTTCAGTGTCAGCAATCACAACAGTTGAAACATCCAAGTTCACAACCCACATCTCAGGTTTTTACACCTGTACCACAAATTCAAAGTCCAACACACTTGGACACAAGCACCAAGCGCCCCAAAAAGCCTCATCGCAACTACACAAGACTTTTAGAATCTTATGCAACCATTTTTCAAAGGCTTTATGAAGCACAAGAGATTCTACTTCCAAAAATAAAATCAAGTGATCCTAACAAGCAATATGCAAAGAATTACAAGAAGCACTTGTATTGTCCTTATCATCAACAAGTGGGCCATGACATCAACAACTATAAAGTATTCAAAAATGTGGTCCAAGACCTTATTGATCTGAAAGTCTTCACCCCAAACAATGGTATCAACTCAATCACCAAGGAAAGTAGGGACTCTAAGGATATCACATCCTCCTAGTCATCCACATCATTTCAATTTCAAAAATCTCCAAAGGCACTTAAGCCCTTTGGTCACATTCAATTTCAAAAAGCCCCAAAGGTCTTAACCCCTTTGGTCACATTCAATTTCAAAAAGCCCCAAAGGTCTTAACCCCTTTGGTCACATTCAATTTTCAAAAAGCCCCAAAGGTCTTAACCCCTTTGGTCACATTCAATTTTCAAAAATCCCCAAAGGTCTTAACCCCTTTGGTCACATTCAATTTCAAAAATCCCCAAAGGTCTTAACCCCTTTGGTCACATTCAATTTTCAAAAATCCCCAAAGGTCTTAACCCCTTTGGTCACATTCAATTTTAAAAATCCCCAAAGGTCTTAACCCCTTTGGTCACATTCAATTTTCAAAAAGCCCCAAAGGTCTTAACCCCTTTGGTCACATTCAATTTCAAAAAGCCCCAAAGGTCTTAAACCCTTTGGTCACATTCAATTTTCAAAAAGCCCCAAAGGTCTTAACCCCTTTGGTCACATTCAATTTTCAAAAAGCCCCAAAGGTCTTAACCCCTTTGGTCACATTTCAATTTTCAAAAAGCCCCAAAGGTCTTAACCCCTTTGGTCACATTCAATTTTCAAAAAGCCCCAAAGGTCTTAACCCCTTTGGTCACATTCAATTTTCAAAAATCCCCAAAGGTCTTAACCCCTTTGGTCACATTCAATTTTAAAAAGCCCCAAAGGTCTTAACCCTTTGTGTACATTCAATTTTCAAAAAGCCCCAAAGGTCTTAACCCCTTTGGTCACATTCAATTTCAAAAAGCCCCAAAGGTCTTAACCCCTTTGGTCACATTCAATTTTCAAAAAGCTCCAAAGGTCTTAACCCCTTTGGTCACATTCAAATTTCAAAAGCCCCAAACCCCTTTCACATTCAATTTTCAAAACCCAAAAGGCACCCAACCCATTAACAAACACACAAGGGTATAAAAAACCAAAAAAAAAAAAAACAAAACCCAAACATCTATACATCCTATACCATATACAATAAAAAAAAATACAATATTATATTTATAAAAAAACAAACATAAAAATACAAATTCGCATACATTAAATCATACATATTCCATGGCATTGTACACTTTCCATTTGCATATAAATACTCCATTGCATTAGGCATATACATGTGCATTCATCCCATCCCATGTTCAATGATCTAGCATAGTAATGATGATATGGTCATAAACAAAAAGTCAAGTTATAACAATTGGGGGTACCTAGTTTGAAGAAATCATGCAACCCTCGCAAAAGCCATATGTCAAACCACATCCCATGTCAAAAATCATAAGGCCTAGATTTTCAATCACTCAGCCATTACTAGTGTAGCAAGCAACATCCAAATGAATGTCTAATTTTCTTTAGGACCAAAAACACAATTTATACACTAAGAAAGTCTTGAGCATGGCCAATCGATCACGAAACAGTCTTGAACCATTCACATTACATCACATCTTAAAAACATTATGAGATAGGGGGGCTAGTACCATCCTTGGGTAGTACCTCGAGGCAAAAAGGAGATATCCCTCGCTTGTCCCATTACGCAACATAGTCCAAAAATAGTGGTTTTCACCACTACCAACATTGCTCCAAACATAAACGTAAAAACATAGAGTAGTAAGGATAGGGTCAAAATTCTCATCACACCTCGGTTGAGAATCCGATTCCCCAAAGCTCTATACAAAATTAACAAATAAAATCCCAAACACCCTTGATCCCTAAAGTCATAAGGATTCATACTACACGCCCCTGACAAGGATGGGTAGTCATCCCCAAGGCCTAAAATATCAATCCCATAGGACTATGGAGTGAATCTCCACCGGGGCTATAGATGCTTGACTGGCAGTGGAGTAAGCTCATGCGAGGTGACATGTCTCTCCTCCAAAAAGGGAGACCTCTGAACGCACATAAGGACAGGCTAGCCTTAGGTCATCTCCATAACAGGTCATGTCTAAATCCACTCATAATAGGTTAATGAACTTCACATGCACACACATTGGTACTTGATTGGATAGGGTCATTGTCATGCTCAAAACTTGGTAATTGAACCTCACTCGCACACACATTTGGTCCTAAAGAAAGTTAGACAACCTAGTGAGTTTGGTTGGTGACACTAGTATGTTTGAGTCTTTGAAAACCTTTTAGTCTTCCATATCAACATCCATGTCTTCTTCCATATCAACATCCATGTATTCATCCATATCTTCTTCCATGTCAACATCCATGCCTTCATTACAAGTTAAAGTTGCATAAAGCCACTGCAATGGGTACCCCCAACTGATAAACAATGGACACCAAAAAAAAATGGCCATTAAAATTTTTGAACTATAAAAGATCATTCGAACACCATGCATTCCTCTCATATAGTTTAGATTCATTATACATTTACTTGCATTAATCATCCATAGCACATCATATAGCTTGCATGAATCATCCATATAAACATTATGCATATACATCATTATTAGCTTGCATTAATTACCCATTAAGCATTCCGTCAAAACATTTTCATAAAACATGCATAAAACATTCATAAGATAGGCATTGCATTCACACAAAAATACAATGCAAAAGTAAAATCCATGTATGTATATATATTAAACTCGCATATGCAAAGAACACTAGAAAGTTCAAACATCATCACAACTAGGGGGTGCTCAAGGTTTCACACCTTTCCCCCAATCAAACAAACATCAACACAACTTGGGGGTGTTCAAGGTTTCACACCTTTCCCCTAATAAAACATCATCACAACTAGGGGGTGCTCAAGGTTTCACACCTTTCCCCCAATCAAACAAACATCAACACAACTTGGGGGTGTTCAAGGTTTCACACCTTTCCCATAATCAAACATCAACACAAATTGGGGGTTTTCAAGGTTTCACACCTTTCCCCTAATCAAGCATCAACACAACTTAGGGGTGTTCAAGGTTTCACACCTTTCCCCTAATCAAACATCATCACAACTTGGGGGTGCTCAAGGTTTCACACCTTTCCTCCAATCAAACAAACATCAACACAACTTGGGGGTGCTCAAGGTTTCACACCTTTCCCCCAATCAAACAAACATGATCACAAATGGAGGGTTCTCAAGGTTCCACACTTGCTCCACCAATTCAATAAACAATTCAATCATTCAATCACATCACATCATCAACAAGTCAATTACATCTTCACATTTACCTAGCCTTACCCATCGGCTAAAAACATAGAGCTTTCTCGCCTTACCCGTCGGCCAAAAACATGAAGATTCATTCAACATTTTTTATCAATATTTTCATTCCAAAATCATAATGTCCTTGTTCATGGGGCTAGAAACATGGATAAAATCATAACTCATCATTCATTCATTTATCATTATGCAACATTCACAAATGAACCTTGTATCTAGTGATTTATCCTACTTAACCTGGCGGATGTAGTGACTGGTTATCCATGCAATCTGGTAGGATGGGTAGATTACCATAAGGACACTTACATCATCACAAACCCCTTCATCTATTAGGGCAAAAATAGATACATCCATCAAAAACTCCTTCATCTGTTGGGACAAAAATAGATCACACTTACATTTAACATCATCCATTCATTTATCATTATGCAACATTCATAAGTGAACCTTGTATTTAGTGATTTATCCTAGAAACCTAATGACTGGTTATCCATGCAATCTGATAGGATGGATATATTACCATAAGAACAAATACACTCATCAAAACCATTTATCTTAAGAAAAAAAAAACAAATCATTTTTTTTCCCCAACCCCCCGGAAAAAAAAATTGCAAAAATCTCCTTCATCCTTTGGGACAAAAATAGATAACATTCACATTTAACATCATCCATTCATTTATCATTATGCAACATTCATAAGTGAACCTTGTATTTAGTGGTTTATCCTAGAAACCTGATGGTTGCAGTGACCGATTATCCATGCAATCCGGTAGGATGGATAGATCACCATAAGGACACTTACATCATCAAAAACCCTTTATTTGTTAAGGGCAATGAACAGACACAAATCATTTCATTTCAAAAACCCCTTCATCTGTTAGGGCAAAAATAGATACATTCATCACATGCTCACATTTCAAAATCCCCTTCATCTATTAGGGCAAAAATAGATTCATTTCATCACATTTCCAAATAGCAAAAATCCCTTCATCTATTGGGGCAAAAACAGAATCAATCATTGAATCCACATACATTGCATCCATCAACACATTTTTTTCATCACCATGTCTTCATGTCACCATATTTCAATCCATCAATCATTTCATCCAATATTGGTTCAGTCCATTCAAGCAAGCCTCGTATCTAGTAGGTTATTCTATAAACTTGGCGATTGCAGCGATGGTAATCCATGCAATTCGATAAGATGAATAATCTACCATAAGGACACTTGACCATGATCATCATAATTATCACTTCATCACGAATCACAATCACATTTGGCACCTCACATTTTGAGTGCAACTTTGCCAAGAATATTTTGCTCAAAAGTAGTCATTGATGTCCTTTTCTGTGGGGCAAGAAAACACGGATAATTCTAATCACAATCACTCATTCATTTGACCATAGTCATCGGACAAGGCAAGCCCGATAGGTTGATTGGTTCCATGTGGGAATTATCGAGACAATCACTACCCGACCCCTTATGCTGCCTATGGCATCATGCATCTTTCATACCTTGCATACTCAATGATGCCTATAGGGCATTTTATTCAACAACATCGAATCACCCCAAATATGGGGCAACCACATTAGATTATGATTCTCCCATGACGGGATCCATCTCACATGATCATGACATCTACACTAGACAAATACCCCTCTCAACCGTTGGGGCATAAATGGTATCACATTTTGCATCATTCATATCATCCACAATCACATGGTATTATGCACCAACCCCTTTTCCACCGTTGGGGCATAAACGATATCACATTTTACATCATTCATATCGTCCACAATCACATGGTATTATACACCAAACCCTTTTCCATCGTTGAGGTAAAAATAGTATCACATTTGCATTTCATGTCATTCATTCATCAATTGCACAAATCCACTACATCATTCATTATTTGCACAAAATTTTCAATTAGCTTGTGAGACACATTCGTAACTCATTCACCAATTGAGGGGGTAAGCTACGCAAAATTCCAAAAATTCTTTATTCTTTCATCTTCAACATCAGTGCTCAAATCCAACAACAGAGAGAAGTTATTTTTGTGCCCATAGCCCAAGAAGGTGTCTCGTATTTTTGCACCATATTATGTTTCACGCAACATGGTACAAAAAGGGGCATCTATAGACACCAAATTGCAGCCACTAATCCTCCATCCTAACCATCCCACCACCCACTTGTCCACCATACACCTTTCTCACCTTCAAAAGACCCACTTTAGCCCTTTCCCACCATTTCCTAACCCAATTGGGCTTATTTTAATATTATTTTATATTATTTTATATTTAATATAATATTTTATATTATATTATAATATATTTATTATAAAATATATATTTATAAACTCAATTAACCACAATCGTCCGATCCAATCTAATCTCCACCGTCCATCTTCATTAATCCATGCCACATCTAAAAAAGCAATCTCAACCTTAGGATCTGATTTAATCTTAGCCACATGATCTAAAGTGTTGAGCTAAAACCCTAAGGTTGAATTATAAGTAGGGGCATTTTCAAATGCCCAAACCCTGGAATTGGAACCTTGAGATTAGAAATTACACCCTAGAGGAGTCACTGTTGAAGCTCTAGTGAAGCAGAGAGATAGAGTTTGAAGATATAAAGCCCTAGCTAAGCCAACAAGACTTCCATCATTCCAGCCATCCCCCATATCCATCCTCCACCTCACCATCCACCATCCATCCACTCCCATCTATCGCATTCATTGCCATCCCCTCGATCTACTTCTGCAGATTTACCCTTACCCGTAGGCGCCCTCTCGAGCTTGCAAAGCTACCAACCCTCACAGACCTATGAATCCCGTGCTCTCCAAAGCCTATTGTATCCCATAGGTGCACTCCAGAGCCTACGAAGCTCGCGTCAGAGCCTACCAAGTGCACGCCCGAGCCTACTGAAACTACATAACGTGAATCAGAGCCTACTGCATCATGTCATCTACTGTCAAAACTACAACAACAAAGCAAAGAAACATCACAAGCAAGGTATATATTTATTGGTTTTATTCTGTTACATGATTTGTAGATTTTGCATGCCATTTGATCCATTTTTAGTTAGGGTTTACTGATGTTTGAGGGCCTCACATTATGGAGCCCTCACAAGTTGTTATTAACCCCTTTCTCTATTTTTGTGTATGTAGATCTGTAGATTCCACATATTTTTGAATGGTTGTTGAAGCTGGAGTGGTCTGCCATAGGATACCTGAAGCCCACTCACCCTGTTGGAAGCAAGGACACATCAATTTGAAGACACTTCATTGTTATAGCTAGGGTTTCGGAGAACCCTAGTGTTTTTGTAAATCATTGTATCAAATACTCTCATTGAGGACAGATTGTATCAAAAGGAGTTTATTGGCTCCCCCCACTTATTGAATAAATATATTTATTTTGTGCAATATTGTGTTTTATTATGTTATTTGATTTCCTTATTTTATTTAAGTGTCATGTTCTTGTCTTCACAAGATCTATATATATATATATATATATATATATATATATATATATATATATATATATATATATATATATATATATATATATATATATGAGTTTTTATGTTGTCATCATGTGTTTCCTTACTATTTTATGAGATGTATGCAATGCTTATGTTTGCTTTACTTATGATTTTATGGATGCTTATCATGGATGCATGTATTGTAATATGATGTGATTTGATGATATGTACATGAGTGTATGCATAATGAAATGGATGATTTATTAATATGTATGATGGATTATGAATACTATTTGACATACTAGATGCTAGCACCATAGACTGTACAAAATTTATCTCATCATTTTAACGTTATCATGACACTATGTAATGGCTTGTGTAATGTAACGTAACAAACATGTGATAGCATGATATGAAATGAAATGAATAATATAATGTTATATGATGTGTTTGGGATTTTTAGGAGACTCAAACACTCTAGTTACCTAATCAAAAGTTGTATATTAACCATGCAAGACTTTTTGGCAAAGGTATAAATCTGCTAGGATGACCAAGATATTCAATATCCCTATGTGTGCATGTGAGTTCATTGCTATGATAGTGCATAAAGTTACCCCAATGCCAAATAGGATTGATGTAACCCATATGTACTGAATATCACCCTACGAGTATCATTATCCTAAGTTTTGTACGTAGTTGGATTAGACCACTAGGCAATACAGGCTACCAAAATCTAGCTCATCCACATGCAAACATTGGTCTGTATAAAAGTAGGTTGCTAATGTGATAGACATATCATCATGCGTAAGGATACCACCATTTCTAGGTAGGCTTGATGCCACCTAACATATAATGAGGATCACCTTATGGTTGTCAAATGTTGAGAATTCTAGGGATTCAAGTTCAGTACTCCCTTCTTTTATTTTATCTTTGAATTGCTCTAGGGATTTGCTCATTTTTGTTTTGGTGAGAAAGGGATTTTGGTAGTGGTGAGAACCACTATTTATTTTAATTTTGCTTTTGCTAATGGTGAAAACCACTTTTTCTTTTGAATATTATTAAGTGGTAACAACCACTATTTATTTTCTCTTTGGATACTTGCCCCAATTTGGCATGAAGTAAGGGATTTTGATTATTTTGGGTAGGGAGGAGCTTGTCCTTTTGTCAATTCTTAGCATATTTTGAACCATTCGCATAGGGGGATGAGCGAGATAAAACCTTTCACTTAAGGTAACATGGACCACTTTGTAGGTTTCATCTTTCCTTGTGCAATACTTGGATTTATTAATGTGAAAATGTGTTGGGATTTTGACATATACAAGGTACAATCAAAGCAGGATTCTACCTTCTAAAAAATTAGGATAGCTTTCTACAAAATCTGAAAAGAAAACTAGAGATGGCTGAGTGACCAAAAACCCTAAATATGCCTTATGAACAATGGCTAAGTGAAGGGAAACAGACACACAATATGGAATGTGGATGGAAATGATAAATATAATGTAAACAGGTGGTAAAACTGACCTTTGACAACATTGATTTTGACAGATGCCTAGTGTACATACCTGGTGCTAGACATGTATGATCAACTCTAAAATGCAAAATGCAATGATGGGTATGCCTAATGCAAGTGATGTTATAATGCAATGATATGAAATGTAATGCAATGCAATATTTTTGTGTTTTTGATATTTTTATGATGTTTTTGGATTTTGATATATGTATATACATTTGACCAATGGGCTTAATGGATGCCATTGGGGATTTTTGGGTGACCAAAGGGTTTATAGATACCTTTGGGGCATTTTGGGGTGACCAAAGGGTTTATAGATACCTTTGGAGCATTTTAGGATGACCAAAGGGTTTATAGATACCTTTGGAGCATTTTAGGATGACCAAAGGGTTCATAGATACCTTTGGAGCATTTTAGGGTGACCAAAGGGGTCATAGACACCTTTGGAGTATTTTAGGGTGACCAAAGGATTCATAGACACCTTTGGAGCATTTTAGGGTGACCAAAGGGTTCATAGACATATTTGGAGCATTTTAGGGTGACCAAAGGGTTCATAGACACCTTTGGAACATTTTAGGGTGACCAAAGGGTTCGTAGACACCTTTGGAGCATTTTAGGGTGACCAAAGGGGTCGTAGACACCTTTGGAGTATTTTAGGGTGACCAAAGGGATCATAGACACCTTTGGAGCATTTTAGGGTGACCAAAGGGTTTGTAGACACCTTTAGAGCATTTTAGGGTGACCAAAGGGTTCGTAGACACCTTTGGAGCATTTTAGGGTGACCAAAGGGATCGTAGACACCTTTGGAGCATTTTAGGTTGACCAAAGGGTTCGTAGACACCTTTGGAGAATTTTAGGTAGGGCATGGTGCTCTAAGCATGGAAAGGCCATAGGTGAAGGATATTCAAGGGTTCAAGCTCCTCACATCCTTCAATGGAAGCTAAGAGATAAGTTCTAGGTCCAATATGACTAGTAATAATGTATGGACCTAACCAGTTTACCATAAATTTATCCCGTAGATGGGGTGGCAAATTAGAATTTTTTTAGTTCTCTTTTAGAACTAGATCACCAACCTAAAAGTCTCTAGGGTGGACTTTCATGTTATAATCTCTCTTAAGGCACTCTTGATAAACATGTAGATGCTCAAGAGCATTAACGTATCACTCATCAAGAAAAGTTAATTGGTCTAGATGAGCTTACCATGTGGTATCATCATCGATGAACTCTTGCATGGATATGCATAGTGATGGGATTTCCAACTCTAAAGGCATGATAGCCTCAGCACCATACACTAGTGAAAATGGAGTTGCCCTAGTGGGAGTCCGAATACTAGTGTGATAGGCCCAAAGGGCAAGAGGTAATTGATTATGCCAATATTTATGATTATCCTTAACAATTTTCTTTAAGATTGAAATTATTATTTTATTTGATGCCTCAACTTACCCATTAGCTTGTGGATAATAGGGTGTAGAAAAGTTATGTTGTATGTTATATTTAGTTATTAAAGCATGCACATCCTTATTCTTAAAAGGTGGCCCATTATCTAAAATTATCTTGGATGGAATACCAAAATGACAAATGATATTATGTAATATGAACTCCATGATGCGAGGTCCAGTCGTAGTGGTAAGGGGAATTGCTTCCACCCATTTTGTAAAATACTCAGTAGTCATAATGATGAATGTGTGATGGCTTGAGGAAGTGGGTGAGATTTTTTGATTAAATCAAACCCCCATTGCAAAAATGGCCAAACCGATTGAATCGGTTGTAAGTCCTGAGAAGGTACATGTGTCAAATTAGCATGGTGTTGACACTTTACACACTTCTTAACATAAGCACAACAATCTTACTCTAAATTTGGCCAATAATAGCCCATGCGAAGAATGCACTTTGCGATGGCCATGCCACTGAAATGGCCACCACATGTACCATCATGTGCTTGGGCGATTTCCCAAACTGACTCTTGAGGGTCTAAGAAATGAAGGAGGATACCCTCATAGATTTGATGATACATTATGTCTCCAAGTAAGACATACTTTACCACTTTTTTCTTGAATGCTCATTTTATGGCATGTGACAATCTAGAAGGAATACTTCCAAGTTTTAAGTAATATTTTATTTGGATGGACCAATCTTGCTTTGTAGAAGCCTCAATTGCATGAATTGCTTGATCCTTTTGAAGTTCATCTCTCATGAATGCTGATTGGGAGAGAACTTGTAGATATAGTATTGTGCTAGTATCAAAAGGAGTTTGAGGGAACAAAGTCCCCCAAGTGGCATTACTTAAGCAATTGTGAATTTGAGAGAACCATTCATGAGAAGGTTCAATTTGAATCATGTGGACTTATAGCATGGAGTTAAGCTCCTCACACTTAGTCATAGAGTGTGATAGTATTTTGACTTGAATGGTTGTGATATCATCAGAAGGGTTCTACGGGATTAAAGACCCTAAGGAGGCCATTGTATCTACAAAATGGTTAGATGAATGAGGGAGTGCCTCAATATCATACCATTCAAATTTTTCTAAAATTTTATCCACTAGGGCTTTATAGGCTTGCAATATTGGGCATCTACATTGGAATATACCCTTGACCTGATTCACTATGAGCAAGGAATCACCAAAAATGTTGAGCTTGGTTATTTTCATGGTGATTGTCATTTGAAGGCCTATGAGAAGAGCTTCATACTCGACATTATTATTGGTGCATGAGAAATCAAGTTTAAATGATAGGGGTATGGGAGCCCCTTGTGGTGTGAAAAATACAATTCCCATACCACCCCCTTGCTCGCACTTAGAGCCATCAAAAAATAGAGTTATGTCAGCCTTTGCTTCAGGCTCTTCAAGATCAGGTGATTTTGACACCTAAAATACTCCATCATCGGGAAGCTCTATGCTAAGAGGTTGGTCATCCTGGAGGGGAGCCTCTACGAGTTGATCGACTATGACCTAACCTTTAATTGATTTTTTCCTATGAATTCTAGGTCAAATTCCATCAACAACATAATCCATTTCATCGTGTGACTATTATGGTAAGTTTGACTCATCATGTATCACAATGGATTCTCTTTTGATACTACATACATGGTATGATTGAGCATGTAATGGCATAGATTTTTAGTGGTGAAAACCACTGCTAAGCATAGCTTCTCAACGTATGCATAATTTATTTCATAACTGACCAAGGTGTGACTAATATAATATGTAGCTTGTTCTTTATGCAATTCATTCTTTTGGGCCAACATGGTGCCCAATGCAAGCTCAGTAGCTGAGATGTAAAGATAGAATGACACTCCTGGTTGGGGAGGAGCCAATACTAGTGATGAAGCTAGATATTGTTTAATCTCATCAAAGGTAGCTTGACACTCATCATCCCAATGAAATGTGACCCCCTTGTGTAACAACTTATTCATAGGTCGACACTTATCCGATAATTGCGCTATGAAGCACTTTATGGATGTGAACTTTCCTTGTAGACTACATAGCTGCTTGATAGTAGTGGGGGAGGCATTTCTAGGATTACCTTGAATTTATTTGGGTCTACTTCTATGCCTCATTTAGAGACTATGAATCCCAAGAGTTTTCTAGATGTGACACCGAATACGCACTTCTTGGGATTTAGCCTAACATTATGTTCAATGAGGTGATCTAAAACCTTGTGCAATACATCAATATGCTCATGGCATAGTAGATATTTGGCCAATAAGTCATCTATGTAATCTTCCAAAATTTTATGCATGTAGTCATGGAAGATATAGGTCATAGCTCATTGGTAGGTGGTGCCAATATTTTTGAGGCCAAAAGGCATGACCTTGTAACAAAATGTCCCCCAAGGCATTGTGAATGCCATTTTGAGTTGGTCTTCTGGATTAATGTGAATTTTATTATATCCAGAGAAACCATCCATGAGGGATAACATTTCATGGCCTATTATGGCATCTACCAATGCATCAATGTTTGGCAAAGGAAACTCATCCTTAGGACTCACTTTATTGAGATCTCTAAAATAAATGCAAATGTGAATCCTCCCATCGGGTTTCTTGATAGGTACCATGTTGGAAACCCATGGTGGATAATCAAATGATATAATAAATTTGGCATCCAATAGTTTTTGCAATTCATATTTTACCATTAAGGCTACTATTGGATGCATACTACGTAGCTTTTGCTTAATTGGTTTGGCATTTGGGTCAATTGTAAGATTATGTGTGACTAAATTGGGATCTAGTCCTAGCATATCTTTATAAGACCAAGAAAAATATTTCTTCTTCTCTTTTAACAACTTTATGTAATCAGCTTGTTCAGTAGGGGATAAACCTTCCCCTAGCTTGATGTTTTAGGGATTATCAGGATCTGTGCTGATATCCCTATCAATTATTGGCTCAATTGACATATGAGATCCCTCTTCCAACTGATGTGGAGTAGGGATCAAATGAATGTCATCAGTTGGGTTTACATCATCAATTGGAAACTCATGCTCAACCTCAGCGTGAAAGACATTTTGAGTAGATCTTGGAGAAAAATGAAATGGTTGTAACATTTCATCACAAGGCCAATACTCAGATGGAGATGGGGGAGAATCTCCTCGATCAAATTCAATTACCTCAAGGTCGAGGTGCAATGGATTTGATGGGTTATTCAGATCATGCAATGGTGTAGTAAGATCTATGGAAATCATGTTGATGGATGGATGATTTCCAGTGGATGGGCCATTGGGTCTAGAGACAATAGGTTGTCTCATGACTCATGGGGGTGGTTGTGGTGGTGGTGGAATGATTAGTGGTGGTCGATGTGGAAGGTGATGAGCTTGCTCTTCAAGTGGTAAAAGTTATCACCAGATGGGATGTTGCACTAGGAACATACATAGATAAAACTCTTCTTCATCATCCAATGGGATGACCTACTCATATTCCTCATATGAACTAGGGTAATTGATGGGTGCTATACCATAATCTGATTCATCATCTATTATCCATTCATGAGGAGGACCTTGATCCTCTTCCTCACTATCATATGGAAGGGTATGCGAACCTTCACCCACTTCATGAGATTGGGTGAAATCATGAGATAACCCTTGATCTATCATATTTATGGGAAAGTAATCTCCCAATGAGTGGACATGATTTGGATTAGCATAGGGATCATGTGCAAGCTCATCCCTGTAGTTCAGACCTAGGTATTCTAAACTCTCTATGAGGACATCTAAAGGTACCAACTTGTTGTGTCCCAAACCAGATTTATCATATGGTAATTGATATTGTGGTTGGAAAGGAACATGAGTACCTTGTTCATATAACCCTAGACCATAGCCATGCCAATGGCAATGATGTAGATATCACAAGGCGTAGTCGGGATTTGACATGTAATTTATATCCTCAGAGAAAGGTTCCTCATCTTCTTCTTGTTGAGGAGATGGCAATGTTCCATATTCAATACCCCCATATATAAAATTTATTTTATTGGGTGGTATACCTAGAGGTACGATGCTACCTATGGGGAGATGAGGTCATCCCATATCTTGCACCATCTCAATGGTTGGAACTATTGTGATGTTCCTCACTAGGTACTCTCCTAAACCTGTATTAGCTAAATGGATTGTAACCTGGGATGATGAAGGTGGAGGAGATGGAAGTGAGGCTTGAGATGACTCAATGTGTACCTCATGATATGGTTCCTCATCTGCTAGACTAGGAATCTCTTTCATAGATATGGTGGAAATGATGGGAGGGATCTCATCAATTGGCCTCTTCGACATGTTCCTCTATGGAGGATTGGATGATGATGAAGGTTTTTTTGAAGGTGCCAATGATGATGATGGTATGGAGGAAGATGGTAATGGGGTAATGGAAGGTGATGGTGATGGAAGTGGACCCTGAATAGATGTGTTCAGTTGGAAGTCCACATGAGTCGATGGTAAGGTCGACTCGGGGATTTGTTGCACCAAGTTGCAGTACTTAAAGGGCTCAAGGTCTACAGAGATGACGTGTACCTACCCTTCATAAGTATACTTTAGACATTGGTGAGCGATGGAGGGGACACACTTCATGTCCTAGATCCAAGGTCTACCTAACAATATGTTGTAGGCCATTGCACCCTCCAAAACATGACACAATATCGGTATAGTTTTGCATCCCACCTGAATGGGTAGGACTATAGTGCCGATTGTGGAGCATATCATATCATTGAATGCTCGGAGGGTGTAGGTGGATGCAACAACATGGGATGTTGGAAGTCCTAGATGTTTGAGAGCACTAGTGGTTATTATGTTACTTGATGAACCAGTGTCAATTAAAACTCTCTTATATGGTGTTCCATTCACACATGCAATGATGTGTAGAGGAGGATCAACTACATCACTTGCTATCGATTTGAGTTCATGCTCATGGAATGTGATCACTAGTTCCTTACACTACTGAACATGCCCCACAAAATTGATAAAGGAGTTAGACTCTTAGGGTTGTAGCTCAATCAACTTAAGAATATCCATAAGAGCTTCTCTATGAGGTGGAGATTGTTGAATAAGCTCGTATATGGAAAGTCTAGCCGATGTTGTTCATAAGCTTTGAGCAAGCTTACTTTTTATTGTAACCATTGGATGAGGTGGAAGGCTTTGCACTGGAGGTGGTGGAGGTTATGATGTTGATGGAATATCGCTTGAAGTTGTAGGTGGTGCAACTTGACTTGGGTAGCGTCTATTCCTGGTCACAATGCTAACCATCCTGATGAACCCTTGTTGAGGGGGTGTCACCTTGACCTCATTCATTTGTTTGGTAGGAGCTACCTATACCTCATGAGTGGGTAATGGGTCTTTAAAAACACCCATTTTTTGATTGCTTGTGGTGAGAGGATTATCCACTTGAAGGTCATTCCTCTCGATCATATCCTGCACTAGGTTTTTGAAACCATAGCATGTAGGCAAGTCATGCCCAATATACCTATGATATCTACAAAATAGTTCTTCTCGACATCCCATAGGATTTTGTTTTCCTATACTCAGGTCTATAGGCTATATTTCTAGTAAAGTAATCACTTTGGCAGCCCATAGATGATCGAATAGGGAGTCCATTGATTCAATGAAGGGCGTATACTATCGCCTAGGGTGACATTGCTGAATTTACCCTTGATTCACTTGGGTGTTATTGTTGTAACTCGTAGGAGGAGGTTGGGCCTGATAATTTACCTTTTGAGGTGGCATTGTTTGTGCAGGCCCTAGGATATTGATGGCAACTTGATTGACTACCATCGAATTTGATTGTGTCAGATTACCCTTTGGATTCTTAGTCCACTCCTTGCGAGGTTTTGAGATTTCTCCCTCTTGAATTTTAATTTCTTCTATGGTTCTAGCCTGTGCTAGAGCATATTCAAGAGTGGAATACTACTGGAGTTGTAGCAATAATGATATTGGTTTTAGACAACTCTTTGAAAACATTCGAGTCAACTCAGACACTAGCAATAAGTAGGGTAGCTTAGCTAGAAGTGTTCACCACCTATTACCATAGTCTATGATAGACTCATCTTCATATTGCTTTAACCCCATGAGGTCGGTTAAGGTCACCTTTCTCTTGGTATTAAAGGTGAAACATTCCAAGAATGCATCTACAAATTGTTCAAAGGTATAGACGCTATGCCTTGGAAGTTGATTATACCACTCAATGGTTGGGCTAGAGAGGGTGATTAAAAATGTTCTTAAGAGTAAAGCATCATTCTCCTGGATATTGAAACACTAGTTCATGAACCTAGTGACGTGCTCCTATGCATCTTCCTCTCCCTTAAATATATCCAATTTGGGCATTTTAAAATGCTCTAGATATGGAGGGGAAGGTATAGATGGATGCAATGGTTGATTACGCAACTAGTACAAGGTGGGCTTTTGTTGCCTAGACCTAGTTGTCTTACTCTCTATGGTTTCCATGCGCTCAAGCAATGCTCGATACGCATCAGAGGATTTAATCTCCTCTTCTTTACTTTGGCCCCATGGTGGGGGTAAGGAATATTAAGCGTATGGTATGGTAGTTGATTATCATCAACCATACCTCCATAAGGTGCTTCTAAGTATTCCTCATCGGGTTCTAAATCATCATAGGCCTCGTAAGGTGTTTCTTGAATGGGCCTACAAGGAGGAACCAATACCTGCTGAAGGTGATCTATGTTTGGCCTAGGAGGTAAGTCCTTATTAGGCCTAGGAGGTCTAGGAGGCACCATTTTATTAGGCCTAGGAGGCCTATTTTTGTTATAAGTGGGTTGCCTCTGATGCACCCCCTACCTATGCGTACTTGGGGTAGGAACCCCATTGTGCAAGGTTTCTTGAATCTGTTGTTCAATCCTTTGTTTTTCTAATTGATGTTGATGATCTAAGAGATCCAAGCATTGTTTATCTAGCCAAAGCTGATTAAATTATGCTTGATGATCAACATACCTTTTGACCACTTGGTTTATCTGCTCAATTGTGTGAGGCCTATGAGCCCTAGCACCTTGGCCATGATACCTATCCTATTCAAGAGGATCTGATAAATCTACTATGAGCTTCCCTCGATTGAGAGAAGTCATATTTACTTGAGGCTCACTCCTAAACATATGTTCCTTATACTCTATTAGTGCAGAAGCACATCATGCTTGTATAGAATGATGCGATCGAGGATAATCAAGATTTTCCTTAGGTCTTCCTTCATAAATGAGGAAGGGTAGGGCAGAATTGGCTCACCCAATGTGATGAGTATCATACTCATATTGGTATTTATACTATGGAGACCTATCAGGGTGATCTAAGGGTGTATTATGATCATTTAGCCCCACCCATGGTACATAGTCTTGCTCCTACACATAAGTGTGTGAGGTAGACTGAGAAGGCATGTGAATGCATGGTATTTCTCTATGTGTAGGTGCCTCAATGTATGGTTGCCATTCTTGAAAGAAGGTATGTGAAGTGTCTATACTTGGAAAATAATTTCCCAAATTAGGACCACAACCTATAGGGGTGTCCCTCATGGGGGTCCCTTGAGGGCTAGGTTCCTTACTTGACATTCTAGGACTTGGGAGAGTAGGAGGCCACCAAGGAGGTATAACCAAATCCTTGGGGTTAAATCAGAGATGATCTACATCTCCTTGCCTACTCCCCATAACTTCAACCCTTAAGTGGGCTTGGCTATGGGTATATACCATGACTACTTCTTTCTAAACCCCTACATGATTATCTCCTTTACAAATTTTAATGATTCAAACACACAAAAATAGAAACACACAAGAATACAAATGTTTATCTCTTTTAAATATTGATATGTGTTCCTAAACTATTTAGTGTGTTTTTGATTTATTGTTTTGTAAAGAAATCTATTTTCACGTGTTTGAATGTTGTTGATGTAATTCTCAATTGTTCAATGGATTTCACCTATATACTCATAGCTCGACAACCGACAATGAAATTTTGATCATGTAAACCAACCAAAGTATGGAGATGAAGCCCATACCTGATCAGGGAGCACAGGTCCTACCAGTCCTCACCCAGTTCACCATGGTCAATGATATACCTCTCCAAAGAGAGATATGTGCTCTATTCCACAAGCTATGATGGTTCTTGGAGCTAGTTTTGGCAAAAATAGGGTTCATAGGATTTGAGACAATGGGTGGAGATGAAACCCACCATCGTTGAACTCTATTAGTGGTTGGGGATGAATTCCAACTCACTAACATTTAAAAGTGATGTGGTGTGTGTGGTTCCTTTTATAATTAATGAAAGTAAACAAAGTAGCATTCAATGAATTTTCACTAAATGCATAAGAAGCATTTTACTTTCAGAATTAGATGCATGAATAAGGAACCTACAAAATATTTAGCCTATATGAAAACCTAACCATTAGGTAGGTCACACGCAGGAAAACCATTCAAATGCATGATCTAAGACTGTTCTTTTTCCTATTTTTCTTCAATTTGCTACTTAGATTTTTAGGAAAGGGAAAATTAACCTTTCAATCAACAAAGAGAAGACATAAACAACTGAATTTACCCTTTTCTGAACAACCTTAATGCAAATTGAAGGTTTAGGCACTTACCTTGTCTATCTATGAAGTTGTTGTTTCTAGAAATTTGGGCTGAAAACCCCCTATTTTGTGGCCATCCTTGGGTGGGACGGCTACAAATTTGGGGGTTATCCCTAGGTGGGATGGTTGCTGTGGCCATCCCTGAGAGTTCCAATTAGGAATTCAAGGGTCATTTCAGCTCAGAACGACTAGAACCTACAACATACAAAGTGCAAAAACAAGGTTAAAAATAGTAAAATTGAAAAGGGACAAGGGTCCCACCATGATCACCACTGAAGAGCATGAAAAATGGTGCACCTAGAAAATGAAATTGAAATGCATCTAATGTTCTAATCAAGCATTCAAAAGAGACGATAAAGTAAGCAAGTAAATGACAAATAAGTTAAGAAAAAGGGGGGTTCTCTTTGTATTTATTAATTTTTCAAATAGGAGGTTACAATACATCCCCTTGAGGGCTTTCAATTTGATACAATTCAAGTTACAAAGTTGAAGGATCCAATCCCTCCATGAACTTATGGCACGCTTTCAATGTTCCTCTCGCACTCACGATTGAAGAGCGGGCTTGTGCTACCACTGCTTTGAGCTATCTTTCTTCAAATCCTTAGCTCCTTCCTCATGCACTAGAATATTTGTACCTACACACAAGGAATTGAAATATGTTAATAGCATATGCGTATTATGATAAAATCCATGAAATGCATGCAATATTGAATGTAAAAAGTGTAATCGATAGGTCTAAACTACTCCAAATGACATGAAAACTTAGCATGATGTATATTATATGATTTTGTAATGATCTAAGTAGAAATTGAAGTGATATTATGAGAAGAACCTATGGTCATCCCTGAGAGGGCCAATTAGGACTGTAATCACAAAAACCCTAATTAACAATTCAAAACCACTCCAAACTTCACCAAAATTAAGTATGATGCTAATATAATGCTATAAAATTGATCTACACTAAAATTGGATCAAAATTGTGGGCCAATTCATGGCCATCCCTGAGAGTTCCAATTGGGACTATTAACCATCCCAGGTGGGGATGACCACAAAATAGGGTGGTTTTTGCCACCAATTCCACTTGGATCTGGTCTAGAATCCTCCTAGGGGTGTTGTCATCAAATTTGGTAAATTAACTCACTAGGAATTGATAGGTTTTGAAAAGGATGAGCGTATTTGGGGATGCCTTGAAAATACCTTCGATTGATGAGGTTTCCAAGGGCAAATACGAGGGCAAAAGGTGAGAGAAAATATCGATAGCACTTCGTGGTCAATGCTTGCAAAGGTCTCTCTCTGAAATTGAGTGGAAACACTCCAATTTATAGCCCAAGAGGGCAAAGGGGGCAAAGGGGCAAGTTTGGGCATGCAAGGTAGGTGCCACCACTTGTCAATACCTTTGCCATGCATAGGGTGGAAGAGGCTTCCCATTTGGGCCTCCAATTTGTAGTCCCTAATGGCCATGATAGTCTCCCAATCTATCATGAGTGATTGGGTGGGATAAATGGTAGAAATTGATTGCCATTTGTCCCACCCTTGAATTTTTGGGGGTCTGGACCATGGTCATCCCACCCAGGGATGGTTTCTTGTGGCCATCCCTGGGTGGGATGACCATGAACTGTGGTCATCCTGGGGTGGGACGACCATGGCTACATGGCCCAAAACCTCCCAAAAGTGGGGTAAACCTTCCAAAAAGTGGTTAGGACCCCTAATTAACCCCTGAGGGTTGCCCAATGGGGCCATATGGTGTCGATAAGAGTGGCACCTTGGTAGTCTTATCCGATTTACATGATTTTAGTGTCTACACATTTTATATCCACAATTGATAAATATAAAGAGGAAAAACTTTTACCTATATATGAATGGACAACAATGCTTTCAAAAGTCAAATCATACTACTATTTCAACATGGAATTTCTAGGCCCTACTTTGTAAATTATGTATGGTGAATTACATAGAATTCTCTACAGAGTGCAAGATATTTTACAACACCCTCTGAAAGCACGAGATTCCGGGCAAAGGAAACACCAAGTGCGATTGCATTCAAAATTAAGTACGCTTAAGTCCTAGAAATGTAAATTGCATGAAATGGAAAAGAAACACATTGGAAGAGACACAATCAAATAGAGAAAACATAGCCCTTTCATTAATATCCCTTGATCTATGTTACAATGACGTCTCCTCCCTTTTCAGGGGCTAGGAGCGCAAATAGAGTTTGATTACAATCACTGAATGATTCCTCTTTCCGCGTGCCCACGATTGCAATGGGCGGGCCAAGATGATGCCGCCGCTGATGTCGATGAGTTCTTCACCTCTGCTGCTTCTCCTGCGAACAAAGAAATGACCAAGATGTCAGTAGCACCTGCTGCAAATGAAAAGCGTTTGCTCTCTAAAACTAACGAAATATGCATGTAAATATTTGCATGAAACAGTGAATACAGTGAATCCAAATTGCTTCAAAACTTGACAGAAGGTAAGAAAAGTTACCAGAAGGCCACTTCCACTGAGGCAGCTGGCCAATCCACCTTCAACTGGAATTCGTCCCTGGGCAGGACGAATTCTGACTATAATTCGTCCCTGGGTGGGACGAATTCTTCGTGTTGAAGAAACTGACCTGCTCTTTGCTCCAATGTCGGATCCCGAGACACTGCAAAACGCACGCAAACAGGGGGGTTATGTAATTGGGGCCATTTTGGGACGACCCGGATGGTCGGATTTTCCCAATTTGGCCTCCACCCTCGGGAATTTGACCTTGACACCTGCAAGTTAGCGAAACGACAAAGCAATACAAAACATCCTAAAAATCGACCAAAAGTTACAAAATTGCAGCTATGGATTAATCAGACCTAATAACACAAAATGCAATCTAAAAAATAATCTAAAATGCTCAAAAACTAAAAATAGGACTTGGGAGGTGCGGGGGTGCCCAAGTGGGCCTCCCACCGTTGGCCCTCGATTTTGGAGCCAATCCACCGGGGATGGGCCCAAAACCTTTTAGGATTGGGGGGTCGGCGAATTGGTTGGTTCAGGTGTCCATGCGTTGGATTTGGGTAAGGTTCGAGCTTCCAAAGGCCACCCAACAACCTCCCTTGCAAAAGAGATTGGTGGATGTGGGAAGGTGAACCAAGAGGGATGCAAGTGGGTCTTCAATTCGGCAGCACTTCGTTGCTTGAAAACTCCTTCAACTTGTCTATTTTGGGTGAGAAAAGTCCCACCTTTTATAGACCCATGGGGTCTCTTTTGGGAGGGAAGCACAAATGCCATGTGTTGGCCATAGGCGCCATGTGGCAGTCTTGTCTTCCCATGAGGGAGGGGAGTCCTCCATTGACTTGAGCTTTGATAAATGCTTTTTGTAACAGTCTTCTAACGGCCCCTCTGTCCACCTACACATGCGTGCAAGGCAGGAGTCCTTAGCCGGCGTTACGGGCTGCCACTTGGCACCATTTGCCTTTTTGCCCGTTAAGCTTAGAATTCGTCCCACCCAGGGACGGATTCAGAATTCGTCCTGGGGTGGGACGGATTCTATTTTGAATTCGTCCCGGGGTGAGACGAATATTGGGCAAAGTGTCCAAGTGTGCCAAATTGCTTCTTGACCTTACAAAATTGCTATGAAAGTGGTTAAGACCACTTGTTTAACCTCTGAGGGCTGCCATGGGGGCTGTGTTTGTCAAAGCGATCAGTGTTTGCAGTCACATAATCGGATTGGTGCTGTTTTGGTGTCTACGAGATGCCCCTTTTTGGGAAGCGCTGCGGGTGACGCAGTCTTGAGCAAAAATAGATAACCAAAGCACTAATGATTAGGGTTTCTTGGTAACCTAACCAACTTTTGATGCCCCAAGTATGGAAAGGGCATGCATTCTTGAATCCTTGCTTTTGACGAGCTAAGGAATTTGATTTCAAGTATTAACCTGTTTTGGTGAGGTGTGACTTGAACTTAGACATTGATCAATCATGAACAAGTGAAGGGCGTTTTTATCCTCAGGGGGAACCTTGTGTTCATGATTCACGAAATGCCAAGTGTTTGATTGATTTGATTGTTGCTTGTTTACTGCCCCAAGCGGGAGCGTGATTGTCTTTGTCAATGATTCTTTGAATGCATGTCGTTTTCCTTAATTGGGTGTGTGATTGTTGGTTGGTGACTAAGTGTGACTACCCCCTCAAGCGACGAATCGATGAGGGAATGACCTTCGTGAGAGAAGCGACGAGTCGCTTGACCCAAGATGACTTGTGCAAGGGTGCCTTTAGAGGGTTTACCGTTAAGCGTGTGCAATTTTTCCAACATTTGGACCTATTTTTGGTGGGTGTTAACCCTTTTGGTGATGTCATAATGAGGTGAAATCATCGAAAACCTAACTTCCCGTGGAGCGGTCCGGCTATGGTAGCCTTCTTGGGGAAGTAGGAGAGCGATAATTTGGACCTCGACATCGATTTTCTTTGCCTAGAGGTTAAGTGCGAGAGCACTTGTGTCCGGCAATGTTTTTTTTGTGTTTTTGTTGAATTTTGTACTGTTTTTGTTGTTTTTGTGACACCATTTGGGTGATTAAATTGTCGGCAATTCCGTCCTCCGCGTGGAGCGGTCCGGCTATGGTAGCCTTCTTTAGGGAGTAGGATAGTGACAATGTAAACCCACATCAATTTTCTATGCCAAGAGGTTAAGTGCAAGACATCAATTTTATTGTTTTTTTTTTTTTTTTTTTTTTGACACCATTTGTAAATTGTCAAAATTCCGGGAGAACCGGAAAACACAATTAACCCCACATCAATTTTCTATGCCAAGAGGTTAAGTGCAAGAGCACTTGTGTCGGCAATGTTTATTGCTATGTTTTTGTGTTGCATTTTTGTATTTTTTTGTTGTTTTTTGTTGTTTTTGTTCTTTTGTGATATCATTTGGGGATGAAATTGTCAAAAATCCATCTTCCCGTGGAGCGGTCCGGCTATGGTAGCCTTCTTAGGGAGTAGGATAGTGACAATGTAGACCTCGACATCAGTTTTTCTATGCCAAGAGGTTAAGTGCAAGAGCACTTGTGTCTGGCAATGTTTATTGCTTTTTGTTTTTGTGTTGCATTTATTTGTTGTTTTTGTTGTTTTGATTTTCTTTGATCTTGTGCATGATGGTTGATGAATATGGATGTATGCATGTTGATTTATTTTGATGGATGCATATGCTATGATGAATGCAAATGGTTTTGATTTATATGTGATATGCAGATATGAAATGGATGAATGGGGTTTGTGATGTTTGGCTATGGCACCAAGGACTGTTTAGAACTCTGTTATTTTGTTTTTAGGCGATTGTTGTGATGCATGACTTTGTATGTATACATGTGGTTTTTCTTTTTTGTATTTTTTTTGATGGTATTGTAAGGATGAAAAGTAGCGCAGTTGGTTTAGAAATGTAGCTAAGGTTTTACGAGACTCAGACGGTTTTAACTCACTAGCCATGACTGTACTTTATCTTACAAGACTTTTGACCAAGGTATGAATCGGACTTGTTTTTGACCGAGTTATTTCACATCCCTGTGTGTGCAATTGAGTTCATTTAGTGGTATTTGTTAGGATACCGCCAGTGCCAGATGGGCTTTCAACCGAACCCGTCTTGAGGATCACCTAATTAGCTCCACGAATTCCTTTGTTGTATGTACTAAGATTAATCTGCGGTGTAATCCAGGATGCCATAAGCTAGCTCATCCACATGCAAACATTGATATGTACGCAAGTTAATGTGACAGATATATCGTCATGCGGGAGGTTTACTTACCGATAGGCTATCAACCAAATTGGTACTAAAGCTTGCCTTATGACCTATAGAATGCTTTGAGAGTTCCAGGGATTCAAGGTCAACTCCCTTCTTTTCTTCAATTGTATTGGGATACTTGCTCATTGTAGTGATGAGATCACTATTTATTTTGATTTGTTTTTCTTTTGAGCAAGGGATTGGGGATATGGAGTGATGAAAATCACTATTGTTTGTGCCTTTTGATGTGTGCACTGTAGTTTGTCAAATTTTGGAGTTTTGACATTTTGCAAATTTTTGTGTTTTGCAACTATTGAGAACTTTAGGGATTCTTAGGGAATTGGGTAGGGAGGATGCTTGTCCTTTTGCCAACTCTCAGCATTCTAGGGGTCATTCGCACGGGGGGATGAGCAAGATAACCGTTTCGCTTGTGGTGACCTAGATTATTTTGCGAGGTTTCATCTTTCGTTCACACAACTTTGGGAATTTTTAATGTGTTTTGATTTGTGTTGGGATGTTACGTAACAAGGTGTATTTCAAGTATGACTCTACCTTCGTAAAATCTGTTCGACTTGATACACTACATGGCTAAAGAGGAAAATGATGACTGAATTATTGAAACTCTTGGTACATTCCCAGACCACTGACTGTAGTGTGGTAAAAGTTATGCATGGTGTTTTTGTTGTTTTTGTAAAATGAAACAATGCGGAACAAGATGGACTATCGAGCTATTGCAACCTATGGTGCCTTTGACCTGTATGACCACAAATATGCAATGTATGGATGCAATGTTTAATGCGGCTACATATTTTTGTAATTTTGATGGATTATTTTTGGTGAAGGTGAAGATGAGGTGCGAGAATATGAATTTTTTTGATGAATTTGAGTATGCCTAGAATTGAGATGCAAATCTTTGTTGTTTTTGATGATTTTTGTTGTTTTGTTTTTTGAATTTCTTGATTTTTTTGACCAAGCGATTGCGATAATCGTTGGAGCTTTTTGGGTTGACCAAGAGATTGCGATAATCCTTGGAGCTTTTTGTATTGACCAAGAGATTGCGATAATCCTTGGAGCTTTTTGGTTGACCAAGAGATTGATAATCCTTGGAGTTTTTGTTGACCAAGATTGCGATAATCCTTGGAGCTTTTTGGGTGACCAAGAGATTGCGATAATCCTTGGAGCTTTTTGGTTGACCAAGAGATTGCGATAATCCTTGGAGCTTTTTGGTTTGACCAAGAGATTGCGATAATCCTTGGAGCTTTTTGGGTGACCAAGAGATTGCGATAATCCTTGGAGCTTTTTGGTTGACCAAGAGATTGCGATAATCCTTGGAGCTTTTGGAGTGACCAAGAGATTGCGATAATCCTTGGAGCTTTTTGGGTGACCAAGAGATTGCGATAATCCTTGGAGCTTTTTGGGTGACCAAGAGATTGCGATAATCCTTGGAGCTTTTTGGGTGACCAAGAGATTGCGATAATCCTTGGAGCATTTTGGTTTGGATTATGGTTCTTCAGGGGATAGAGGTACCCCCAACTTGATGGTCTTTGCACTTCGGATCTGGCTCTAGAGGTATGGGCATGAATGGATCGGCCCTATGCACGGAGATGAGGACAGGGTCCGCCCGCGGCAGTGATGTTGCTATGATGTCTCTTGGTGGAAGTTGCTCTTTGTGTGCCCAAAGTGGTGGATGTAATGCTTGGTCCCACTGTGGTGGGTTAACGCGCCACTCATGCCCTAGTATTATGTTTATCTGTTGACATGCTTCTTCAATTTTTATGGGATGTCGATGTTGTCGCATGTGATTGTTGTGGGCTATGTCTGTTTCATCCTCACCTTCGGACAATGTGTATAGCTCATCAGAATCTATAGATTCTGAGACATGGAGGACTGCATCATCAGGTAGCCCTACGGTTAAAGGTTGATCCTCTTCGAAAGGAGCCTTATGTAAGTTGGGCCTTGGGAGCTCCAAAATCTTGGTCTCTACCAACTCTAAGTGCTCTAGTGCTTTGCATGTATCGGGAGATTTGAACTCCTCCTCTTTGGTTGGTTCTTGTTGAGGAACTTGGGGCTTATGGAGGGGTGGCCAGATGGCACCCCCATGCCTTGGTAGGGCAGTTCATCCCGCTCTTCTTCGTGCTCTGATTCCTTAGAGGCTTCTTGATGAATTTCTAAGGGTGGCTCATAAGCCTGGGTGGATGTCTGAGGAAGGCACCCATCATTGGTTATAGGAGCGGCCTCCCATTCATGTCTAGGAGGCGTTGGGGGTGGTGCTTCAGGAATCGGGAGAGTAGCTTCCCGCTCTGTCTATGAGGTGTTGGGGGTAGCTTTTGATGAGGTCGCAATGACCTATCTTCCCCCATGGGTTGTGCCACTCAAAATATTTTGTCTTATGCATGTGAGGGGTTGGAGTCTTCTCTTGTGGTGCTTCAGGAATCGGGGGAGTAGCCTCCGCTCCTGTCTAGGAGGTGTTGGGGTAGCATTTGATGAGGTCGCGATGACTGTCTTCCCCCATGGGTTGTGCCACTCAAAATACTTTGTCTTATGCATGTGAGGGGTTGGAGTCCTTTCTTGCATAGTGTGTTGGAACAGCTCATCCTTATGGCGCTGAAGGTGCTCTTCGTTAATATGGTACGATTCCTCTAACGGTAGTCGTTCGAGCTCAAGTTGCGTGAGTTGCTTGAGATGTGTGATATATTCGACAGATTCTACGATAGTTGGTCCCACCGCCTCATGTCTAGAAGGCCTAGATGCCTCTCTTAGATAAAAATCTTGGTCGTAGTGATCCAAGATCTCTATAGGACACATCCCTCTGTTAGGGGTAGCAGCATTCTCTCGGGGCTTTGGCCTCGGTGAGTGGTCCTGATAGATAGCAGGTGCGAAGGCGTATTGCTCCCGCACGGTATATTGCTCTCGAGGAAGGTAGATGTCTTCCTCGTGCTCTCTTTCATAAGTGAAAAAGGGGTGGACGGAGCTATCTCGCCCACTCCGAAGAGCCTTGTGCTCTGGATTTGTCTTTGTAGTCCTGACAACTAGAGGGGGTGGAGGAAGGATAATGTAATCATGTGGTTCCTCCCATCGAACCCTATGTTGACCTAGCGCTTCATCGTGCAGTGACCGCTCATAGCGAGCATCTAAGGGATCTCTCCTATGACTGTACCCCTCATGGAAGGGTGTGTGCTGAGTGCTTTGCTGAATAGGAGTGCCCTTAGAAGAGGTGCCCCTATAGTCCCTTTCCTTTAAGGTGTGGAGGGGACTGCCTTGTGTGTTAGGTCGCCAAGGTGGTATGACCAAATCCTTGGGATTGTAATGGAGGTGACTCGTGCCTCCTTGGATATTCCCCATAGCCTTCGCCCGTGATTGGGCTTGGCTATGGGTGAGCACCATGACGATGTCTCTCTAAAAAGCCCTAAAAATTGAAATGAGTCAGATGGGGCCCAAAATTGGTGTGTGCATCCCTCTTATAGTAGATAAGACAAAAATGAAGTTTCAAGTCCTAGCTCTAAATACATTAGGAGATATTGACATCCGAACAGACTCAAAAAGTGCATAGAATTGCGTGCCCAATTTTAAAACCTAATTTCGGGGCACTAGATGATGGAATTTGGCCCCGAAAACTGGATTTCTGGGCAAATAGAATTCTAGGGAATTTTATTTTTTTAAAATAACCCAAAAAAACCCCTAAAAAAATTCAAGTCAATCGGAGCTACGGTTGAGAAGTTATGGCCCGGCAAGATGCACTAAAATTTAGGGAAAAATGTAAGATTTCCCATATTTTGTTGGATGGTCCTGCATCACTTATGGGCACATTTGGGGTGATTTTGGGTTGACCAAAGGGTTCATGGACACCTTTGGGGCATTTTGGAGTGACCAAGCGATTACGGGAATCCTTGGAGCTTTTTGGAGAAAATGACAAAATGCGTAGATTTTTATCTTTTTGTTTATGATTTTTTTTTTTTGTCTACACTAAGCAGAATTAAACACACACATTCACAAAACCGTGATTATCTCTTTTAAGGATTCTTGGTGTGCCCTAAACTGGTTTAGTGCATTTTGGTGTTTTGTTTTTGTTTTTGTAGGTTTTGTAAGAACGTTTAAATGCATTATGTAGGCTCTTATAACTCCCAAAAGGTCGCCCCTTCAATATACCAACCAAGTCGATATACCAACCTCTCTATATACCCGCCCTTACGAGAGGGAGACTATAGGTACGTGAGAGCAGAAGGTACGTGGTACGTAGGCGGTATGGAAGGGGGATTGTCCTGTTAATGGCACCTACCATAGAAAACTTATCCTCGCGCGCATGGGAATCACCCCGGCTACGCTCGGTCTGTCTTCGTCGGGATTTACGCCTAACAACAGTTGACAATCGGGAAATGGATGCAAATCAAGCCAAGGTGGTGATGAAATCCACCAATGGTCTTGATCAAGGGCTGGGGTCTTACGACCAGCTCCTTGGTTTAAAATTGTTTCGTGATGTGTGTGGGATTCGTTTTATCCAACAAAAATGAAACAAGCATACATGAATTTTCCTAATGCAATGCGAGGATTAAATGAAAACAATTAAAGAAACAGAAACAGAAAAGAAAAAATTTAACGAGAGATCATGAAAATCCCTACCTCTTCTCTGCCTGCTCCTGTTGTCTCCGAATTTCTGCTCTGAAAATCCGCAGAGAGGAATTCGTCCCTACGGGAGACGAATTGCAGAACAAATTCGTCCCTCCGAGAGACGAATTTGAATTCGTCTCAGGGTCAGACGAATTGCGAAAAAGAATTCGTCCCTGTCAGAGACGAATAGCAGTCTGCAACAAAAAAAATGTACCTGTCAAGCACAAACACAAAACTTTGATCAGTTTTTGTGATTTTAAAAACCAGGGAACAGGTCCCACCGTGATCGCCACTGAAAGCACGAGATTCCGGGCAAAGGAAACACCAAGTGCGATTGCATTCAAAATTAAGTACGCTTAAGTCCTAGAAATGTAAATTGCATGAAATGGAAAAGAAACACATTGGAAGAGACACAATCAAATAGAGAAAACACAACCCTTTCATTAATATCCCTTGATCTCTGTTACAATGACGTCTCCTCCCTTTTCAGGGGCTAGGAGCGCAAATAGAGTTTGATTACAATCATTGAATGATTCCTCTTTCCGCGTGCCCACGATTGCAATGGGCGGGCCAAGATGATGCCGCCGTTGATGTCGATGAGTTCTTCACCTCTGTTGCTTCTCCTGCGAACAAAGAAATGACCAAGACGTCAGTAGCACCTGCTGCAAATGAAAAGCGTTTGCTCTCTAAAACTAACGAAATATGCATGTAAATATTTGCCTGAAACAGTGAATACGGTGAATCCAAATTGCTTCAAAACTTGACGAGAAGGTAAGAAAAGTTACCAAAAGGCCACTTCCATCGAGGCAGCTGGCCAATCCACCTTCAACTGGAATTCGTCCCTGGGCAGGACGAATTCTGACGTAATTCGTCCCTGGGTGGGACGAATTCTTCTGTGTTGAAGAAACCGACCTACTGCTGCTCCAATGTCGGATCCCGAGACCTGCAAAATGCCTGCAAATAGGGGGGTTATGTAATTGGGGCCATTTTGGGACGACCCAGATGGTCGGATTTTCCCAATTTGGCCTCCACCCTCGGGAATTTGACCTTGACACCTGCAAGTTAGCGAAACGACAAAGCAATACAAAACATCCTAGAATCTGACCAAAAGTTACAAAATTGCAGCTATGGATTAATCAGACCTAATAACACAAAATGCAATCTAAAAAATAATCTAAAATGCTCAAAAACTAAAAATAGGACTTGGGAGGTGCGGGGGTGCCCAAGTGGGCCTCCCACCGTTGGCCCTCGATTTTGGAGCCAATCCACCAGGGATGGGCCCAAAACCTTTTAGGATTGGGGGGTCGGCGAATTGGTTGGTTCAGGTGTCCATGCGTTGGATTTGGGTAAGGTTCGAGCTTCCAAAGGCCACCCAACAACCTCCCTTGCAAAAGAGATTGGTGGATGTGGGAAGGTGAACCAAGAGGGATGCAAGTGGGTCTTCAATTCGGCAGCACTTCGTTGCTTGAAAACTCCTTCAACTTGTATGTTTTGGGTGAGAAAAGTCCCACCTTTTATAGACCCATGGGGTCTCTTTTGGGAGGGAAGCACAAATGCCATGTGTTGGCCATAGGCGCCATGTGGCAGTCTTGTCTTCCCATGAGGGAGGGGAGTCCTCCATTGACTTGAGCTTTGATAAATGCTTTTTGTAACAGTCTTCTAACGGCCCCTCTGTCCACCTACACACGCGTGCAAGGCAGGAGTCCTTAACTGACATTCGGGCTGCCAAGGGCGCCACTTGGCACCATTTGCCTTTTTGCCCGTTAAGCTTAGAATTCGTCCCACCCAGGGACGGATTCAGAATTCATCCTGGGGTGGGACGGATTCTATTTTGAATTCGTCCCGGGGTGAGGCGAGTACTGGGCAAAGTGTCCAAGTGTGCCAAATTGCTTCTTGACCTTACAAAATTGCTATGAAAGTGGTTAAGACCATTGTTTAACCTCTGAGGGCTGCCCTGGGGGCTGTGTTTGCCAAAGCGATCAGTGTTTGCAGTCACATAATCGGATTGGTGCTGTTTTGGTGTCTACACCCTCATGCAAAATAAGATGATTGGTTCATATTAACATAGGGGGTGGTCATTAGATTGTATGGTTTCATGGGGAAACCTTTCTTACTCCTGTACTATGTCATTGAATGATTGTTTGCCTTGGAGTATGTAAGGTAGACTGAATACATCAATAGCAAGTTTAGAATGGTGATTGGTAAAACTTGTACATGTCTCATGCCTTCCTAGTTTCAAGAGGTAGTTGTATCTAAGAAAGGAAATCATGAGCGAATTGCTCAAGCCCTGAAGAGCCTGAGGTTAGTAGAATTTCCATAAAGGTGGAAATATGATCCCCTTGATAGGTTTGCAGAAATGTAGGCTTCTCTAAATAAAAATCCCTTCAAAAAATTTCATCTATCTAAAAGAGAAATCGACAAGCAGGGTAGGAATAATAAATAAAGTGAAGCACTAGAATGGCATGTGGATAAGATGCAGCCATTGCCCCCATGGCATGATTTCTATGAACATGTAATGGATTGGAATCCTAAAAATAACACAAAACACATGTTAGAAGAAAAATTTATAAATAGAATGTTCAAGAAGGGATCAGAGTGGACATCAATAAAATTTTGGTTTAGTGGATGATAAAGAAGTAGATTGATATAAGCTCTAAGTGAGAAATAAAGCTTGATCATGAATTGTCTGCTAGATATGACCAATTCTAAGCTACGTGGCCTAAAATTATTGCAGACAAGGTTCCACCAAGTAGTAATAGCCCTTGAAAGGAGGATCCCCCTACTACTAAAATGGAGAATACAAGTCAATATAAAGGGAAGGGAATTATCATAGAGAAACAAGAAGTTCCTAAGAAAGTAATTCATAGATACATCCCCCCTCAAATTTAGATACAGAGTCTGATGACTATCATCTTATCATCTCCAAAAAAAGGAGATCAAAATTGGTAGTAGCAGGAAAATAGAAGAAGAGAATGAAGGAAGAGACACATGCAAAATCTAAAATAGAAGATGTACAAAAGGATGCATAGGAAGATGCACAAGAAATCATAAAAGAAAATTTAGACAAATTAGTCAAAGGGGCAACTCTTGATGAGGGGGTAATTCCTACTAAAGGGGTAAATCCCATCGAAGGGGTAGCTCCTACAAAGGAGCCACCAAGTACTGAAGGTATATCTTCACAAAATATCTCAATGCTATCAGGTATTATTCCTATCAATATTTCTACATCCTCTTCTCAATCCCAAAGAAACTTCCCTTCCTATTCTACTCCTAAAAATTAGATTTCTTCTCCTTCAAACTAGCAGCCCACACCTTCTATGTCATCACCCCCATAAACCCAATCCAATCCAAAAGCATCCTTAATTTCTCCCACAGACCCACTCATAGGGCCATAAAATGTGGATGCCACAATAGTCACCATTCCTTTTCCTCATGTTGTTAATTTCCCTAACTTCCAATCCATCCTTGCTTCCTCTTCTAAAAGTCACCCCACCATCTCCAAGATCAAGAAGATGAAGAAAGTCACCTCATATTGGTGGAAGTCCTGGTGTGCCCAATTTTCCAATAATATAGTCCAAACCAAAGAGGGAATAGCTTTGGATCCCATCAGCATGCAGTGATCAACAATGAAGATGATGCCCTTGGTACATAAGCTAGAAGAAAAAATAACTCTAGAAGATTACCAAGCTGAGATAATCACTGAAGAGATCACTCAGTACCTATGGAATATGAATGGTAAATGGCTCAAGATCACATGGGGACCATATACTTAAATTATTAATACTACATCAAAAATACCTCAGAGCTGAAGAGGTAAAAATATTTGGAAGTAGCCTTGAGTGAGCAAAGAACTATCAAAAAGGCTTTGAATAATGAGGCTAAGAAGTGGGAAGAAATATTCAATAAAGAAACATCATATAAGGAAGAAGTGAAGAAGGTTGCTGAAAAAATTTAGGTCTTGAATAAACAGGTTGAAGACCTTCAAAAACAAATCCAAGAAGGCATGGGCAAAATATGCACCCTATCAAAAGAGAAGGCCATAGTAGTAATAAAAGAGATGTTCCATGATATTCAGATAATAGGTGTGAAGGCATAGCCCATGATATTATACTTGGATAGGATCAAGGAGATACTAAGTAAAGTGGAAAATGATTTCACTACATCTACCACTTTCTTATAGGAGAGGCTATCTACAGCTACAAAGATTCAAGTTTTAGCTAAAAGCACACAAGAAAGGGTTTCAAGTAGATCCCAATATGAGAAATGATCACAAGATAAAATAGTCGCTAAAGCCTTCTTTAGAAGATACAAAATTGTGACACAAAGTGCTAGGATAATCCAGGAAATTAGGACAAAAGCTAAGGGAATCCTAAAATACTTGAGTATTACAGAGAATTATGGTCTCCCGAGTTTCTAGGATGATAATTTCAACATTCTAGGTGAAGATGGGCTCAAAGCTTCCTAGAAATCTTTTATGGAATATGAATATGAAATATACAGCTTGAAGGAGCTTGTTTAAGAAGATTAGATATTCATAATGGCTCAAGATCTAACTCAGATCAACTCTTTCCTGCATGAATTATTTTTGAGATCAAATATTTTATCCTATGATAAGACTGAGGAATTGGAGTACTTATACTAGACATTCATGGAGACCTCTGATCCAGATGAAGAAACTTGGAAGCAGGCCTGTATTACATATAATGAATTTGTTTAGAAGTTGGAGAAGCAAAAACCATTCCAAAAGGCCTCAATGAGTAGTCAAGTAGCAACAAAAGTGAGAAAATCAACTGAATAACACACCCCGAAAGAATAGTTGCATTGAAGAAGAAACAAATTTTTGCTCTACATCCCTCCCCTTTATTTCTTTTTTTTCTTTTTTACTCCATTACCCAATGGATAAAGGCTTTGGATTCTAACATTATACCAGTAGGATGACTGCCAGGAGGCACCAATAATGTAGGTCAAAATGACTACACCAAGGGGAGAGACTTCTCAAAATTTTACTAAGTGTAGAAAAGAGTCACAATTTCATGACCGATCCTATTTTTGTTGGCCAAGGTCCCAAAAAGTGCAAGAGGTAAAAAAGAGTTACAATTTTGTGATCGGTCCTCTTTTTGTTGGTCGAGGACTCGAAAAGTGTAGGAGGTAGAAAAGAGTCATGATTTTGTGACATGTCCTATTTTCACTGGTCAAGGAACTAAAAATCATAGAGGTTAGAAATTACAATTTCGTGATCAGTCCTATTTTTGTTGTTCGAGGACCCAAAAAGTGTAGAAGGTAGAAAAGAGTCACTATTTCATGATCAATCCTATTTTCATTGGCCAAGGACCCAAAAAGCGCAAAAGGCAAAAAAGAGTCATGATTTTGTGATTGGTCCTATTTTCAATGGCCAAGGATCGAGATCCAAAAATGAATAAGTGGAGGATAGTTGGACCACAACATCTTCAAAAGGATCGATGTAGATGTGTGGTAACAAGAAGATCTCAATTGTTTGTTGTTGAGACCCCACTACTCCATTTTTCCTTTAACCACCAATTTACCAGAATGAGCCAACCGATATATTGTTGTAACAAGTTTTAGTTTTTTTTTATTAGAATATGTATATGTATAGAATGAGCGACTCTAACTAAAGGTCAGCTCTTGGATGTTTACAAGGTTATGTATACATATTATTTAAAGTAATAATATACTCTTCATTTTGGATTCTGTAACATTGGTGTTTTGTCACGTATGTATGAGTGTTCAAATTCTATATAAATTATGTTGAATGTTAATCACTCTAATTCTATTTCTGAATTTTTGCATTACAAGTTCTACAGATTTTGAATTTGATAATTCTAGTTGATTAATGGTTGTTTTAAGTCTGCACTAGAGAATTAGTTGTTATTTGAGGGTTTTAAGAATGCTTATCTACAAAAATGTGTATTTCCTTGCTATTGTCTAACCTGTACCCTTTGATGTTTCTAGCAATAGCTATATTTCCCTTTCTTTATGCACTCTACTCTTTCCCCTTTTCCTATAACAAAGAAATGAACCAGCCTTCTTTGGAGATTGAGCCGGTAATATTTGTTTTAAACCCGATCATTCAATGTTGGCAAAGTATGGCACAAACGTAACCAAAGGTATATTTTGCACCAACAGATCTACAAAAAAAGCTTATTTCAACCCAACTATTGATCAACCTTATGCTTTAATACCAAATGAATAATTTTAAAAGAACTTCCTTGTTCTTTCCATCCAAGAAGTAAAATATAGCCAATACAATTCAAAATAATAAATGCTTTCATAAAGAACTAGTTCATTTATAAAATTGTAGCTAAATTATACATAAAATTGTAGCAATACATACAACAACAAAAAATATCATAGACTATTTAAATTTAGTTTTAAAACAACTTTGCAATCCCCTATTTTAAATTCTACAATAGTAGCAAAAATAAATATTAAAAAAAACTAAAATTAGCAGCAATATGCCAACATGAAGGCATCTATTTTTTCTAATCATTATAGCAATATTTTTTTAGCAAGTCTCAAAACTTCTATAAGTTCTTCCATTTCTAATGGTTTGAAATTGTACCAATACATCCAGTTTATGTTTTTTCAATAATAGGGAATGAAGGTGGGACATGGAAGGCTAAAATTCATGCTCATCTCTATGCGTGGTAGAAACTTCATTGTGGATGTCCACCTTTTAGCATCCATTACTGGCTAAAAACTTGAGGTTCATTCCATCCACCACCACAAACATTACTGGTAGGTTGAATTAGTAGAGTTTCAAGGGAATGATAAAATCTTTAAAAAATCCAAGAGCCCCGACATCTTCAGAAGTGACTTCAATTCTCTGTGGGACTCTTTGATGAAACTGATCATGGAGTTCATTATAGTTGACAATCCTGAAAAAGCATTCAAAACTTATCACTTGGCCTTTTTAAATAATTTCAAAGACATTAACCCCCTCAAAATTCCCTTGTTATTCCTCAATTCCATGAATCATGCCATTTCATCCTGTAGTGACAAGAAAAACCATGACCTCCCTTGGCATCAGGGTATGTACAAAGTTATCTATATTTATATTCTGGCCAACAGACCTAAGCCAAACCTTGTCATGGCTAGCTCTACTAAATATCCCATGGTCAAACCTCCCCTTGCTCAGAGGAAAAAAAAGGCTATGCAAAATGTTGCTAGTGAGCAGAAATTCATGTCCCGAAAATATTCATTTCTCTTCCATAAATTATCAATCCGGTAAGTTCGTAAACTTATGAGTGTCATGCATAGTATATGCCTACAGTGTTGGGGAATGAATTCCTTATGTACCTTATTCAGTTTTGTGGGGGATGTGTATGCATTTTGATTTCAGCCAAACTAAATAACTAAGTGCAGAAAATTAAACAACTAAATTAAAGTGCTGAAAATAAATGTACAAAAATAAAATGTGATAAAATAAACACACACCTAAAAAGTAGGAAAGAAAGTAGTAAACTAATCTATAGAAAGAAAATATAGAAATTAAATAGGGGAGGACTTCTGTAGGGAGTGGGCCCAAGCTCCTGCAGATAGTCCGCCCGACTAGCTGCATAGAGCTTGCTCAAATAAGAGGAATTGCACTCTTAATAAATTTGACAAGAAGTAAAATAAATCAGCTCCTCTATAAAATTGATCGTCCCTTCCATCAGGGAAGACCTATGCATTTATACAATGCACAACCTTCCTCTGTTACAAATTTAGGCAAGTCTATTTCAGACTTGCAGTTACAATAGATATGTTGTAAACATTCCAGCCAAACAATCCTAACAATCATGCACTAATAATAACAGTCACACACTAATTTTACCCGTAGGATAAATTAGGCGTATTCTGTTTTTATTAGAACATGTATGATATCAATAATAAATCCATTCACATGTTTGTCCATCTTAGTTGCCAATGCAAAATAGATTATTTTCCTGATTTGTCACATTGTCTGTTCATGCACATTGATTTTCCAGATAATTACATTGTCTTGTTCACGCACATCGATTCACCGGATAATTGTCGCTCTATTTTGCTCGTGAGAAAATAATCCTCACCTTGCAAAGTTGAATCGACCAATCACTTAATAATAGAGGTGCTTTATTTAGTTTAATAACAATGCATAAAATATCTCTCCCTTCTTCATGTGATTTGGTAGCTATCCCAACTTGGTGCATATGACGTGAAGTCAACGGTCAACATGGTCCCACTTGCTTGCTTGGTCAAATATTTGCAAAGTATGGAGGTGTGGAGGCACCTTCCGTATGAGGAAGGTGCCTACTTTTGTTGGGTGCCTTCCTTATAAGGAAGGTGCCTACTCCTGTTGGGGGTGCATTCCTTGAAGAGGAAGGTACCTGCTTCTGCTTGGTGCCTTCCTTGAAGAGGAAGGCACCTACTTTTTTTGGGCACCTTCCTTGAAGATGAAGGCACCTGCTCTCATGCCTTAGTCTCCGAAATTAGAAGTATACCAGGTCCAAGTGGATGTAGATTGGAAAATACCATATTAGTAATAAAACCTACATTTATACACATTTCCCACTAAAAACACCAATCAAGCATAATACCAGATTTTCTATCAATTATATGCATAAGTTATATAAAAATGCATCTCACATGCTAATTAAACCAGTAATGATGCTCCTTAATAGTGTATAAAAATGTACATTTTTGGGACTCATCAGTTGCCAAATTGAGGGCAAGAAAAAGCATCACCTTTGACAGTGTTGAAAAACCAGTGAGGAAGACTGCTAGGCTTTAAAACCTAGCCACTAGGTGCAACATCATAGATATTTCAAATGATGAAGAAGAAATGTAGGATGAAAATAAATAGTTGAAGGACTTCATCATTTCCTCCACCACGGCAATGATGAACTCAATGGTAAATTACATTATGGACATCAGAGAAGGACTACAGAAACTCTTCTATAGTGGCTAGCCTATTCAAGAAGTGGATGGAGGCTCTGAAACGAATAAGATCACAATGAAGACTAAACCCAAGGAATATGAGTCTGAGGACACCGAGAAGAATGATACCAAGGAAGAGGAGAAAACCTCAACTGAGGACTAATTTCCTCATTCCTTATTTTGTTGTTCCTACGACTATCTGGTTTGGTTTACTTATTATAAATATTTTTGTTTTCTCATATTTCCTACATGGTAGTATGCACATAATTAGTCATAGCTTTTTGTTTAAATATTGTATCTATTCTGGTAGAATCCTCAAGTTTGAGGCAGCATCCTCATTTTCTAGTTACTGCTATAATTTTTGGAATTTCAAGTCTGAGGCTACGTCCTCATATCTTGCTCATATCAGTATATACCCTACTAAAGTCTTTCATCTTATATTTTATTATGACATTGCCATCATGGATGTTTTTTTAAATAGGTTAAGGGATCCTTAAAAACCTTACCAGTAATATAAAGTCTCTTATTTATCAAAAAAAAAAATCATGCTCATCCTTCTTCAACTTATTCTCCAATAACCTTTTAGTTTTTAATTTCTCTTCAAATCTAAAATTTACCACTTTTTATATATGTTTGTTATTTTTATGCTCAACCTAGTTTGGCAGCTGAATTGGAAACAAGAAATCTTGATAAACAAAAGTCTATTTTGTGGCTTGAGATATTAGCATCAATTGCCAATGATTATTAGTTTCATTTTATTCTTTCAAAGGATCTTGTTTTAAAACTTTAGGATTTATTTTTTTCTATATTGGATGAGTAACGCACATCTATGAAATTGGTGATATAGTCCATCAAACTCAAATTAAAGTAGCTTTGGTATTGTTATTAATAGAGACATCATTGATTTCAAATTGATTTGTATGGGCATCTTGATAATCAGGGGATGGGTCCTTATATATGTCAAGTTTTTTTATTGGCTAGATGTTAGGGAATATCATAGGAATAAAATTTCAAAAAAAATCATTTTTTATTCCTTTTGAAGGGAATTCAATTCAAATTTATTTCTAAACATATATGAACTCAAGTTATCTAGAATTATCAAAATCGTGTTGAATATTTTCTTATCAAAATCAAAATATACCTTATCTATACCATTTGGACATTAGTCTATTTTTGTTAAATATGAAATGATAGACACTTGTTCTAGGCAGTGATTTATTTAGTTGTTTCATGCATAATACATCATCAAAAAATATTGAACTACTCATGGTTGTTATCTTTCTTCTTATTTATCTTTCTTTATGAAGTAGATAGAATGTTTCTCTCTTTGGACATCAGTAGTCACATTTTGAAGAAGCTTGATTTTCATAACTCTATCTCTAGTAGCACATCTATTATTTTTATTAATATATAGTTTCAGTTATCCTCTTCAATGTTCCTTAGGCCCTAGCATTTGTTATGCGATCTTGTCTAATAGCAATATTACAATGGGGGGTTAATGTGCTTTCATATATGTTGTTAATATTTTCTTTCCAATATTATCCTTAGAATGATATCAATATCCTTTAATTGTTTCATCACCACTCTCTCATTACATTACTTTTATGATCACAAATTGTCTTAGCACCACATTATCAATAGTTCCCAATCTAAAACTTTTAATTAACTAGAATCATAAATTTAATAGAACCTAAGATATATCCGTCAAGTAGATTTACATACCAATCCAATATGGCCTCTTGAAGGACCTAGATAACATTGTGATGGTAGCATAAAAGTTTGTGACTATATTGATCATTACAAAATCCCTTCATAAATGTTTCAAAATATTACTTGTTATGAGGTCTTGAGGCAATGTATTCCATGAAAATTAAAACCAAAATTTCATTGCTCTACTTTATTAATTATGGTGTTATTCACTTAATTAACCATGTGTGGAATTGATCTTATTTATTGTGGAGGTGACATAATCAATGATTTTTACCTTATTAAAAAATATTTGTCTTTGGTGCTATGCTTATGCTTGACTTTATACTATTTTGATTTTATTGTTACTAACTCAACATTTAACTTTTATATCATCTTTTCAATCTTACCACCATTAGGGGGTGCTAAAGGAGGACTTGTATATTATGATAATTTAATTACTACTTTAATTATAGCCTTAAGAATACTTGTTCCTCTCCTATGAGACATCCAAATGTAAGAATCAATAGTAATATTTCTTCTATAATGCTAGTACCTTGTTTTATAGGATTTTGAACTTTACATATTTTGGAGTGTTCTCTCTTGCTCTTATCTTGTAAGGTGAATGCAATATTTGGTTATAGTAACTCTTCAATGGTTGTAAAGACTACTTGATTTAAGGCTTTTCCTTTTAATTATAACAATTCTTATTGCTTTTTTCATGTAATTATTTCTAGCCATGGTTGACCCTATATCAGTTTGTTTATTTTTTTACATATCTCTTGATCTTGATGAGTACTTCTTTACTCAATTTTAGTTATATTTTCCACTTGACTATCTAGAAAAAAATTAATTATTATATATTTTGAAAGTCTTAGAACTACATATTATGTTTCAATAATCTACATGTATTTTTAAGTATTATTTTTGCATATGATATGTAACATAGCTAGAGATCGGTCTCTTTTACTATTAACTCAAAAACATCCTTAGGAGGAGTTTTAAATTTTCCACCTCCAAGAGGAATAAATACTATGTTAGCTATGTAGGCTTCATCATCTTGTTTAATACTATTATATTTTCCTCTTCTTTATTAACTATGTTCTTAAGATTATTATTATTCTTTTCATTTCACTTTACATGAAAATTCATAGTTCTATCCCTTCTTTGTTTGTCCATGTTAATCTCAAATACATGTTTAGACAAGTCAACTGGTTTCTCTTGGTTATCTTGGTTGCTAGAAAATTGATTGGAAAATTTGTTGGGATTCATTAGTATTAGGTATAAATATAAAGGAATTATCAAATTTAGGATAGATCCACTTATGAAGAGCAGTTTATGTCATGTTTGCCAAGATATTTACCTAAATTTAGACAATCCTAGGGATATATTACACCCATGAGTGTAAGCAATGCTAGGTCAAATCCAAATTAAGGGCACTTAATAAAGGTAAAAATGGTAATTTTGTGTTATATAAAGGTATATAATAAACTTAGATGTATGATCCAAGGTAGGTATATGGATAAAGTGAGAGATTGGAAGATAGGAAACACCCAACCTAATTACTAGATTTGAATCTTCTTGGAATTTAAAATACATAGGATATAAATGAAGTATAACAAAGTAAATAAAGTGAAATAGATTTTCTAGATAAAAAGAGATTATACTAATATCTTAGAGGTTATTCCCTTAATTATTGGAATTGACCTTCAATCCTTTAGTTCTCCTTGATGATTAATGATTATTCTTTATAATTCTATTTTTAGATTCTTGGTTATTGAGCTCCACCTTAAATGAGGTAAGAGCAAATCTTGGTGCAAGAAAAAATATTATGAAAAATAGTGCCAAACATGATAGTGTGATAGTACTATCACAAACTCTTAGCATCCTTAGGTAAATTTATCAAGTGGACTTATAGAAGATTTCAAGTGGCATGTAGTAGTAAAATACATGTAGAAAATGGATTGGAGGATGGTAGAAGTCATCTATATGTTATCCAACTATTTCATCAAAAGATACAAACTTACTTGTGTTTGTATTATGCCTAAATGACCTACTTTAAAATCATATTTATACATATTTAATACTTAAAATCATCTTGAGTTGAGCATTGACCAATGTGAACAGCTCTAATATGACTTGATAAGTTAATAAAAATGTTAGAATAGCTTTCCTAAATATAGACAAGCCCAAATATAAATTTTCGCTAACTTTTGCCTTCATTTTAATGATATAAATCACATATATGTAATAAAATATAAAAAATGACACTATGATTACAACCAAAGGTGTTGTAAATGTAGTATGCAAACAAGCCTAACTTTGGTAGGTATTCCAATTATTTATGTAAATAATCTAGCAAATAATGAAAGAAAAAAGAAGATAATGGATGTATAGGTATGGTGTGGGACATGGGAATGATATATAAAGGAATTATAATGCTTTAATTACCTCCAGGTTGGAACACCCCCATCCCAAGGGGTATTTTCAAAGAAAATTTTAAAAAGAAATAAACCATACCTAGATTGACCAAATTTTATGGTATAAAAACAAAATCAAAATACCACCTAGATGCAAATAGGTAAAAATAATTAAAACATGAAAATTAAAGAAATAAGGTTTGACATATCACATGGCATTAGCTCAACTGGTTATATTCCTCAACTTTCGAGGAGAAGACCTAGGTTTGTATGTTGCCAAGCAATACATGCATAATTATCAAATTGTTGTAATATCAAAATGTGGTCATGATGTAATATAGGTGGGGCCCATTTCAATCACATATAACCATTTTTTTTTTTAAATAATATAGGTTTGCCATGTTTCCTTTGGCCATCAAAATACTTCATTAACAACAAAATGACCTTTAACCATTATAAAAATATATGAGTGGAACTATAAATACTGCCATAATATTATGGCATGGATCTCAATTACAATCAAACCAATATTATTGGATGATGCTATAATACAATGATCACACATAAAGGTGATAAAAATACCATGGGTCAAGTAATATAACATGGATACAAAGTTGCTCATGACCAAGAGTTAAAAATTAACACTTTCCAATGATGGTTAACTCCAAAGAGAGGACATAAGAAACAAATCCATCTCAAAAGAGAGTGATCTTACATTGGGAGGATAAAAGGATGAAACATGTTCAATCTCCATGAAAGAGTATATGGGGCTTAGCAACTTTGCATTTCATCAAAACCATACAAGCAAAAGCAACCATGAACCACACAAAATTGTCTTCTCTTTTCTTCCACAATGTTTTTACTCAAATGAGTAAGATTTCCTTTGGTGCATTTTGGTGGAAGCACCAATAGTTGTTTTAATTACATTAATTATTAACTATTATGTATCCATACAAAAAAATATATGTGTAAATATTTATGATGCAATCCCTAAACATTATCATGTATCTTGATCATTTATACACATTAGAAGTTTTCTAAAGTAAAATTATAGCCAAGGACACTGTCATGAACCAAAAAAAAGTTGATGTAAGAGGCATATGCATTTCATTCAATAAATTTGGGAAATATTCTAGCCAAATAATCAATGGAAGGGTTTCAAACATCACCAAGTTGTGGACCAAATTCCTATGAAGTCAAACAAATACAAAAAATAACTCCAAATAGAGGATAGAGTTTTAACCATGAGTAAGAAGCAAGGAAAGCATTTCCATTATTTATCTTCATTATCAAGAGAAAATAAAATATAGCACACAATTGTTGAGACCTTCATCTATGTATTTTTTGTTTGAAGAGTGACCATGGTATGTCTATGTTGGAAGAAATAAATTTTTGTAAAGGATTTTCAATGGTTCAAAAGCAAGGAAGCAATCACCATTTTTCAACCTCAAAATAAGACCTAGATAAAAGGAAGAATATGAATTATAAATTAACCCTATAGTATATATATATATATATATATATATATATATATATATATATATATATATATATTCTCCAAAGGTAAAATCAAAGGATTTCGTACATATAGTCATACTAGTGGACAATAGGATGAAATGATCGGATTATACATACATAATCACATACCAAGAATAGGGAAAAGTAAGCAATAAAATCTTATGTCAAGATGGCCATAAAGAAAAATTTAAAATAAAATAGTTATCTTGCATATCAATAGCTTCATTGGCACATTTTAAAAAAATACCAACAAAACAAGTTAGTGTTTAGAGGTCTTTTATAGATTAAAAACATGTTAAACAAGAAATTAAGATAGAATAATAATTCATAAAATTGCATTTGTTGTTTCAACTATAAGAATATAAATATTCCTCTCTTACATATGTAAACATTAATATACTTCCACTTGTATAGGATCCTTCAAAACCAAAAAACAATTATGAATAAGTGGAATAAAAAAAAAATGTAAAGGAAATCACCTAATAATGTAAAACATTTGCATGAACATTACAAGGAAAAAATATAAATGACTTCAAACAAGCTTGTAGCCAATTGTGATTCTTAATACATGACGTAAAAGAAGATAAAATTAGCACTATATTACTTGTACTCCATGTGGGACATGAGTATTGGATGCACCCAATTACCACAATGAGTGACTGTAGCATTCAAAGACAACAATTCTTTTGGCATGGCTGATGGGATGAATCTAATGTGATTTTCCTCATAATTTTAATTGAGTTTTATTTACAAAAAATACAAGTAGAGAGTTCAAAAGTAACACCCACCATGAACTACAATAGTTTTCCTAGCATACTCGATGGGATGAAGTACATCAATTCATCTGGTAAACTAGAGGTACTAAACTGAGACTCTGATGAAGGTTTTGGCTCATTTTCTTATTGAAGCACCACAAAATTCACTTGGTTACTCCCCTAGTTGAATAATCAATGTTTTTATGATCCATTGGAGACACATACCCTGAAGCAGTCATTTGAAGAAATTTTGAATTGAGATTTTTATGGTCTTAATCCATCTGCTTGCTAAAGCATATTCAAAATTCACCTAACTACTATGCTCAAAATAGAAGGTCCCAAAAACTTATGAGTGCAAGACCCACTACTATATCATTTATCACTATAAATTCTTAGGTGCTAGTACAACCCCTCAATCAAGTCTCAAGAAGAGGAAGAGCTCAAAATTGAAATATGATCACACATCAAAACCATCCCATGAGGATATTTTTGGCTTAGAATGATAGAGGTCCCATAACACCCCCTCTTCCACCTACTACTTGGTACTTAATATAAACATCAACCCTAAATTCATTGTCCCACTACAATGAGGAAGATGCAATTACACCAATGAAAAACCTACATCACATGGTAATTCTATCCATGGTACACAACATCAATGAATAAAATGTGGTGCAAATACTATTATCGATATCTTTTAGAGAAAAATCAAGGGAATGGTATATAAATCTCACCTCACATTTAGTCAAAAGTTAGGATCAACTATCTGATGAACTGGTGAATAGATTCATGGAGAATTTCAATACATATCTCTTAGAGTAGTTGATAACTATCAAAAGGGCACCCATGGAGACAATGGATGACTTCATTACCAGGTTTCATAAAAATTATACAAAATTTTGGATGAAATCTGACCTCCCCTAGGTATGGCATTCATATACTATCTAAATCTTTCAATTCATAGATTTCCATGATTATTAAGGCTAAGGGAGAAAATTCCTTATCAACGGCCTATGAGATAGTCATTAAATACAAGAATGACCTCATTCAAATAAGAAGGCTGGATCCTAGGCCCCCCATGCCCCTATTTCCAAATATCCAACCCACCTATCAACCTCCTCTAGTTGTGCAACCCATAAATTTTTAGCCCAATATAATTGTAAATCTAGTTTTGTTCTTGAGTCCTCTTATCATACCCAATCGTTTAGCTTTAAATTCCTAATCCTTGATTGAGCTAGATAAAATAAAAAACTTGTTCAATGTATCGCTCCAAATTTTTCGCATCCTTACCTTCAGGCTATTGGAATCGCGCCCGGAAGGAGGATGGGAAAAGGATGTCGCGGCACCATGGACTGAGAGGACTTTACGAAGGTCCCACCTCTCAAGGGAGGTGTTTTTTGATGATTTTTCGATGGATGGTGGGTTCACCAGGAAACACTTAACGGCAATTTCCACGCCTAGGTTTTGGAATGAGTTTAAATGTGTTCATTTTAACATTAAGCATTCATATCCTAGGTTTGGCCGAATGAATCTAAATTAATCTATATGAAAATGCAAGTTCAATGAATATAGAAAATAGATTTAAAGACAGAAAAAGAGAGAGTACAAAATGCAGAATGAGGAATACCTGATCCGGATGTCTGAAGAAGATTCTAATGTTGAAGCAGTCTGGATCGTCTGAGATTCGACAGAATCGTCTGCAATCAGACAAGATCGTCTGAGATCTGACGAATTCGTCAGACGAATTCATCAGAGACCTGCAAAACCGAAAACAGATGCAAAATACAAAAAGTACTATAGTGCTAATAGAGGGAAATGATATAAAATGGCAACAATGTTATCAAACTGAAACTTAAACACATATACAAAAATGAATCGTGCTAATTAGATGATAATTAGGATTTAATTATGCGCTTAATCTAAATGGGTGAACTCCAAATGCAAGATGACATAAAACACTGAATAGATTATCTAATTTACAGAATAAAATGACAGAGAAAAGGTTAAGAAACGCAAACTTTAGGCATTGATTGCCTTAATACGGACTGCAGTCGAGATAATCTCGCATCAGTACGAAATCGTCTCCAATTCGATAGGTTCAACTCCGATCTGAATAGGTTTGTTGGCGATGATAGGTGCTAGCTCCGACTAAAAAACAATGATGTACCTACAATAAAATTGGTATGGGACCAGTGCAAATGCAAACAGGGATGATTTAACATAGATGGAGTTAACTTGCAAAACATTTCGGCCAGGGGTTGGGAAGGGAAAATCCTAGAGATTAAATAGGCTTAGGGGAGTAGTTAGGAGGTTGGAGATCATCCCAATTTGGGAGATCTCCAATGGGGGGGAGGGTCCCAACGGCGTAGATACGCTTCTGCCCAGATTGGAGACCCGTTGGAACAGATTCCAACTTTGCAAAATCAATTTTGCGACAAGATCGTCTAGACGTCCTAGTCCAGACGAAATCGTCAAATCTGGGGCGATATCGTCTGATCGGCAACGATATCATCAAACGGTCAAAACAACCTCTAAAAATTGTGCGGAAAAGGGGGAAACAGATTTCCAAGCAGTTAACGGGCGGTTTGGGAGGTTAAATTTGATTTTTAAATTATTTACTAAGGTGAATGTAATTATTGTAATTTTACTGCGCCAATTTTAGGGTGCTACATTTTGCCCCCTCTTTAGCGAATTTTCCAAAGAAAATGCGTTAAAGATGAGTTCTTCTCGATCTACGAGAAAGCAAAAATTATTCCCATTTTTAGGTGATGATTCTTGGTCGAATCGTACGACAGCTTACTATGTTGCCCCCTCCGTGTTTTTACCCAAATCGAACGTTTGAGGTAAAAACGCGAAAAAACAAAAAAAAAAACAAAAATTGAATACAATTAAGAAAAATAGGGTAAAACCCTAATTCATTTTTACTGTTCATTTTCTGGTTTTAGAGCTCTGGAAGCAAAAAAATGGTGGAGACGACGCACAGATCAACAGAGGTCCGGTGCGGTCTACGGGTAAGAGTCCAGACTGATCTAGAATGCTTTAATTTAACTTTTACATGCTTTGTAGGTAGATTTTAGGTGAATTTTTGAGCATTGCGGCCGTTTTTGGGCCGTCGACGTCGTCGGGACGAAATCATCCCGATTTCGATGAAATCGTCTCAATTTCGGCAATTTCGCCCGAGGGTGAAATCGTCGAAAGGGGGACGATTTTGTCAAATTAGGGACGATTTCGGACTACGAAATCGAAGATGATTATGCTCAAATTTGGGACGATATCGTCCAATAGTGGGTGATATCATCAATGGCACAAAGTTGAATTTTTAACTTGCATTATTGTTTACTTGAATTATTGATTAATGATTGATTGTTGTTTTGTTGTTTATGTTTGCAGAGAGGATTACTAAAGAGCAGGGAGTGGAAATACGGTGGGTTGAGAGACGACTTGGCCGCTCTCACATAGGCAGAGCGGGATCAGCTGGCACATGTCGGCTTACTACATGTGGCAAAAATGCCACAAGTATCTACAGACATGGGGCTACTGACGACCCTAGCAGAGAGGTGGTACCCGGGCTCTTCATGTTTCCGACTACCGACAGGGGAGATGACTCCCACACTAGAGGACATATGGAGGATTCTGATAATCCCCATACAAGGACAGCTGATTACACCTGCGGCCAACCAGGGCCGCGCTATGGGATGATTGTGCAGTGACCCGAGCTTCGCCCTGGAGAAGGGCAAAGTTAACATCGAGGCACTATGCCAGATGCCTGGGGCATCTACACTTACATAGGTTTTGGCTGGAGTAGTTGGTGGACTTCTACTATGCCACCAGAGCGGGTGTAGGGTGCCATGGATGCTGGCAGATGTGGTCTGTGACATGAGAGACCACGGATATAGGTTTTCTTGGGGCAGTTTTGTTCTATTCCGATTGTACAGAATCCTATATGGGGTCATGTACAAGGGCAGCCGATGTCTGGTTATGACATCACTACTACAGGTTTGGTGCTGGGAGCACATTGCTGTGCGGAGGCCGGTAGGGCTTCCTTTGACAGGGGTTGATGGGGAGAGGCCCCGAGTCTTCTACTAGTGGCTTCGAAGAGGGGCACAGTGATGGATCGACTTGTCAATGTCCCGAAGGCTATTGGATGACCTAGTCCCGGACCAGATCACCTGGAGGCCATGGAGGGAGCATCCAGGGTGCCCAGAGGATGGACAGGAGTTGTCTTACATCAAGCGAGTTTGCTGGCTGAGGATGGAGAGGGGAGAGGTGGAGATCCACAGGTACGATCAAGTTTTGAAGCAGTTCGGTCTACATAAGGGGATCCCATCCCTTAGATATTACGAGTTTTTAGGGCTCTCGACATGCAACGGTTCTGGAGCCAGGACATAGATGATGCCCCCATCCAGCCAGTGGATGGGGACGACACAGGAGTAGCCGATGGCTACGATGCCTAGTATGCAGGCATCTGCCCTCCTCGGATGACGAGGGCACAGGGTCCAATCCACATAGTTGTGCATCAGATAGGGAGGCAACGCCAAGCAGCGATGGAGGCAGCCCAGGGTCACGGCGAGAGAGAGGCGAGGAGGCCACAGGCATAGGAGAGGTCACAGCAAAGAGAGAGGGAGAGGAGGGAGGCAAGACCCCCATCTCCACAGAGGCCACCATCGCCCGATAAGGGCAAGGGTGTGGACATAGGAGAGAGTAGTGATATGGCTACTCTCCAGGTGGAGATATATCGTCTGCAGGCTCAGGTGCAAACGCTATAGGATGCGGCTACACGACATCGGGCTGAGGTGTCACAGCTGCGGGATGAGATTGCACGCCTCAGGGCATGGGGCAGAGGGGCGAGCTCTGGGGAGCTGACACGGGCTATTGCCCAGCTAACTTTCTATCAAACTTTATACTTCCAGCTGGTGCCAAAAGCAGATAGACTACCTCTGCCAGCCAACATCGCAGATCCGATCAGGATCGGGTCATCGAGGACCTCATCCCGATCGAGGACTAGGACTACACAGACTGCGATGGGGCCACCTCGTCCACCTCAGGGCGGGGGAGGAGATGAGGCAGAGAGCTCTAGGGGCTCTCAAGGCTAGAGGGTGGGATGGACATTGTATTTATATTTGTTTTTTGTTTGATAGAGGATTGAGTATGCCGAGGTACAGATTGTGGCATACCAATCCAATTTTGATGATGTACATATGTTATTGATATATATAGATGAGATATTTTGGATCATATGACTTGTGTCTTGTGTAATTCTTATGATGCTTTTATGTTTGATTGATTGATTTGATAATTGGATGTAATTATGTCATTGGAGATATTGTAATGTGAATGTCATGCTTGTAATATTTTAAATGAAATAATCTGATGTAACAAATTGATTTGTTGTAATGAAATGTAAAAATAAAAAGAGACTTCTAAAAATAATTTCAAAGGACATTGTCGCTATTATAGACCATTTCATGGAGTCGCTTCTCACTTAGTTGTCAAGCTAGTCCCATTTATAGAAATATTGTTAAAAATTAAAAGAGTGCTTAAGAAACTGTCTTAAGACTTTGGTGCAATAGTGCAAATGATGATGATGATGATGATGGTTTGTTTTCAGATTTTTATGAAAAATGTTTGTGCATGAAATGATGTTCAAATGATTTTTGCTAGGCATAATATCCTAAGGGTGATAAAATTTTTGGATAATTCTTTAGGAATTATACCATCATTGCAAAAGGTTGACATAATGACATAAAATAATGAAAATGGGTTTGTTTTTTTAAAAGCATAATTTGTGTAAAATAATGATTTAAGTCATATGGTTTTCATGATTTTTAATAAATGGGGAATAAAATTGTTACAATGGTTTGTGCTAGGCATAGAATATGTAGGTATAGACTTATACCATCATCGCGGAAATCCAAAAAAATATAGTTTTATTGTATGGTTGATTTTTGATGAATATAAAATATGAAAATGAGGACTTGCGCTAGGCATAAAATTTCAATTTTGGTTTTGAAACTATACCATCGTCGCGAAAGTCAACCAGATATATATGTTTTGATTTGTATATTTTGAAAGAAATTTTTGATTTTTCTATTATATAGTTGTCTTTATGGTAAACAACTGTACTTGATTTATTCCAAACAAGTTGCAAAAATAATATTTCAAACTATTTTGAAGACAAAAGTTAGATTTATAAGGAATCCCATGTGCATATGTGAATTCATTTCCGATCTTGATTTATCATAATGATACACAAAATCTCTCAAATACAAATGTGTGTGCAATTGCATTGTTCATTTACCATTTTTGAGCAAGATACTATGATACAAGTGATTTGAAGAAACCAAATAAGTGTTCATTAACCATGATGTAGATGCATATAACCATACTAGGCTACTATGTAGGTCGGATTATCAAGAGCTAGCTAATCCATAAGCAGACATAGGTCTGTACAAAATAAGGTCGCTAATGTGATAGACATATCACCACGCTAGGAGTTACCCAAGGCCAATCAGGTTGGGCACAAACCACCTGTTATGGGGCTTACCTCACAGTTTTCGAATAATTGAGAATTCCAGGGATTCAAGCTCATCAACCCTTCTTTTCTTTTCAAATGGTAGGGAAAGGGATTTTATTGCTTTCTTGCTTTCTTTTGAACTTTGCTTATTTTTCTTTTTGTATTTCTTTTGCTTGATAATGCTTGTAACATTGTTGTAATGATATAAAAGAACATTTTTCTTTTCTTTTTCTTTTTCTTTGCTAGGGATACTTGCTCGGATTAGCTGTAGAGCAAGGGATTTTTATTCTGGGTAGGGGTGAGCTTGTCCTTTTGCCAATTCTCAAATATTCTAGACCATGTGCATGATAGGATAGCAGGGGAAACTTTTCGCTCAAGAAATTAGTTCTACTATGTAGCAAAACATGGAAATTACAAATATAATCATTTTATTGTGAAAAGATGTGCTTGGTTTAAGTAAATAACAAGATCAATTCTCTATGCTCAAACTTTATTTAATTGAATTTTGTGGACTTTGATATAAGAGAGATTAGTAATCATGCCAGATAAAATCAAGATATTTATTGTTGTGAGTGTGCAAGTGAGGGATTCAAAATAAATGCTAATTTATCCCAAAATGATTTGAAACATACAACTGCAATGATTGTAAGAAAATATATATATATATAAATGATTTTTGAGAAAGTTTTTGAGGATGTTGACTCTCTTTCTTCTTTATTTTATTTTGGTTTCGAAAGAGTCAAGCATATAGCTATTATTAGATTTTTATTTTGATTTTTTTTTTTGAGCAAAAAGAACTTAACAAGTGCTTTAAATAAATGCAATAGATAGGTTTGAAGATTTTGGATGATTATGAATATTTTTTATGTTTTTGGATTTTTATAAATTTGAAGGAAATATATAAAAAAATTTGAAAACAAATATATACAAGAATGAAGAATGACCAAATTTATGCATAGTAACGTTTAAGATGCAAAATATTCATGGGTTCTTTAAGTTCTTTACCATCTAAGGTAGATAATTTGTATGCTCCTGATTCAAATTTAGCAGTAATAATGTATGGTCCAAGCCAATTGGGCTCGAATTTACCTTTAAGTTCCTTAGTTGCATTTGTATTTTTTTTATTTTCTTTTAAAACAAGGTCACCGATCTCAAAGGATCTGTGACAAACTTTCTTAGCATATGACCTTTTAAGCTTGTTTTGGTAAGCACGGAGATGCTCCAAAGCATTGATGAATTTTTCATCTAAGAGTTCCAGCTGACTGAGTCTGCCAGCAAGATATTCATCTCCTACTTCGGTATCTTGAAGTAGCAGAGCCAAAGAAGGAACTTCCAATTCAAATGGAAAAAGCTGCTTCAGCACCATACACCAAAACAAATGGTGAAGTTCCAGTGGGGGTTCGAACACTAGTTCGATAGGCCCACAAGGTTGGATATAATTGAATGTGCCAATCACGGCCAGTTTTATTGACCAATATTTTGATAATTTTGATTAGGGTTTTGTTAGATGCTTCTACTTAACCATTACCCTAAGGATAATAGGGGGTGGACCAGCGATGTTGAATCTTATATTTTTGACATAATTTTTTTAACATCTTTATTTTTGAAACAAGTTCCATTGTCAGAGATGAGATTGGCAGGAATGCCGAACCTGCAAATGATTTGATTAAAAAAAAATTTAGAAACTTGTGTGCTAGTGTAGGAATCTAAAGGCATAGCTTCGACCCACTTCGTGAAATACTCAGTGGCAGTTATGATGAACTTGTGTCCATCCGATGACACAGGATTGATTTTTCCAATAATATCCAAGCCCCATTTAGAAAAGGGCCAAGGAGATGAAATAGCCTGTAGCTCTTATGCAGGCGCATGGACAAGGTCAGCATGTTTTTGACACTTGTCGCAATGGCACACATACTCATGTGCATCTGTTTCCATGGTAGGCCAAAAGTATCCTATCCGAAGGAGCTTTTTAGAAATAACATTACCACTAAAGTGTCCTCCACAAGAACCATCGTGGGCTTCACTCGAGGCTGATTTAGACTCTTCTAAGGTTAAAAATCTTAATAGGATACCTTCAAAAGATCTCCTATATAAATTATTGCCAATTATTACGAATCGACTTGCTCATCGACGTAATAACCGACGCTGGTTTCTATTAGAATTGGTAGGGAAAGTCCCATTTTGAAGAAAATCAAATATGTCTGTATACCAAGGTTTAGGAGTAGTTTCATTGATTAGAAACACATCCAAAGGCTCTAAGCATGATTTATTTGAAGTGAGTTCCTGGAGTCGATGAATAATGATAGTGGCATATTCATCATCTAACTCCAAGGGCAGGAGAGATGCAACGGCGGCCATAGCGTCAGCTACACGGTTGCTAGTTCGAGGAATGGCTTCCAAGGTGACTTGATCAAATAAAGACATTAATTGTAAAACATAGGCATTATATGGGTGCATTTTATCATCTCTGGTTTGATAAACTTCATTAATTTGGTTTATAAGCAGTTGGGAATCACCAAAAACTAAAAGGTGTTTAATTTTTAGTGCTAGGGCAGCTCATAATCCAAGGATTAGAGCTTCATACTCAGCAGTATTGTTGGTGCAAGCAAATGTCAATTTGAAGGACAGAGGAATAAGATGTTTTTGTGGAGATATTAAAATAATACCCACACTAGCCCCACTCATGCATCAAGCTCCATCAAAGTATAAGGACCATTGTTCATTATGGTCTGCCTTTAATTGAAGGCATTCATCTGGAAACTCGATGATGAGGGGATGGGTAGATTCTAAGGGTGCAACAACTAATTGATCTGCTATGATTTGACCCTTAACAGACTTTGTCCTATGAATGTGAGATCAAACTCACTTAGAGCAAGAACCCACTTGGCTGTGTGACCCGATAAATAAGGTCGACTCATGAGATACCTTAAGGGATCATATTTAGCAATGACAAGTTTTTTTACTGAGCATATAATGTCGTAATTTTTGCGTAGCAAACACGACTGCTAGACATAGTTTTTCCAATGCTGTGTAGCGGGTTTCATAACTGATGAAGGTTTGGCTAATATAATAATTAGCACGTTCTCGCTTTTCATCATCAAGTTGAGCTAACATAGCCCCTAAGGCAGAATCTGAAGCTGAAATATATAGGAGAAATGGGCGATCGAATTTAGGTGGTGAGAGCACAGGTGGATTAAGGAGGCATTGTTTGAGAAGTTCAAAAGCTTCTCTACATTTTTTATCCCAATTAAAAGGGACATCCTTCTTAAGGAGTTTAAGAAAGGGACCGGTTTTATCCGCCAGCTTATTGATGAAGCGACGAATGGCTTGAAGCTTACCTTGTAAACTTCGTAACTCAGAGATATTAGTCGGTGTGGGCATATCAATGATGGCCACAATCTTGAGAGGGTCGATTTCAATACCACGTAAAGAAACTAAAACCCCTAATAGTTTGTCGGATTTAACTCCGAATATGCATTTTGTTGGATTTAATCGAATAAGATATTCTCGTAATCAATTAAAAACTTTTCTTAAATCATCTAAATGATTATTTTCAATAATAGAGTGAGCTATAATATCATCCACATAATCATGTAGGATATCATGCATCATATCATGAAAAATGTAGTTCATAGCTCGTTGATAAGTTGCATCGACGTTCTTTAAGCCAAATGGCATCACTTTCTAGCAAAAGGTACCCCAGGGGGTAATAAAGGCTATTTTAGCTTGGTCTTCAGGAGCTATCCTGATCTGATTATAACCGGAGAATCTGTCCATTAAGGACATCATCCCACTTCTGGCAGTGAAGTCAATAATTTGGTCCATGTTTGGAAGAGGAAAGTCATATTTAGGGCATGCAGCGTTAATATCTCTAAAATCTATGCAAACCCTAACTTTGGTAGCTTCTTTCTTGGTGACTGGAACTACATTTGAGATCCACTCAGCATAATCAATAGCTTGTATAAAGATAACATTCAGGAGTTTTTCTAACTCCCCTTTGACTAGCAGAGACACTTTGGGATGCATTTTTCTAAGTTTTTGTTTAACGGGTTTAGCATCCGGATGGACCACTAAATGATGCATGACTACGAAAGGGTCTAGACCTAGCATATCTTCGTATGTCCAAGCGAAGACATCTTCATACTCTTTAAGGAATGCGATGTATTGTTCTTGTTTTTCTTGGCTTAATTCTGATCCAATATTGATTATGTGAGGATTATCCTCAGTTCCAATATTAATATTAATGACGTTTTCTACCTCCATGTGTAGATCTCTTTCAAATTTAGGCAGGGCGGGTGAAATGCCCAATTCTTGTAATTCTTATAAGGTTAATTTAGATAATTCATCTTGAGGATTAGTGGCCTCAAGTTGGGCTATAGTTGGTATAGAACCATAAAAATAAAATCCATTGTGTAACATCTCTTCAACAAAGACATCATGGAATATATCTCCTTCCAATTCTTCATCGGGGTCAGCAATCATTTCAGGGTATGCTATGGACAGCATGTTGCATGAAAACGACTGATTTTTAAGAGGCAAATCAACATGCCTATCCAAATAATCTTGATAGCATATGAGATGATCATCATCCTCAAAAGGAAAGGGTTGACCCTTACTAGGAAATAGGCCCACACCACAGCGGGCAGGCCACGGTTCTACCTCGAAAGGTTCTTTCATGCCATTTTGGAAAGGTCCCAAGCCTTTCCCTTCATATCCCATTTTAAGCATCATGGGTTTAGCTTTAATATAATCATTGGTAAAATAACACCGAGTGTATCCTTCATGGTGAGTTTTGATATTCCGAGGGATTCTTCCCCAGTCATATCCTTTATAAATGAAGGCACAACTCTCGACTTGGTAAGTACTTCCCATAGGTTGTGGGAGGCCCAAAGTACGAGGAGATGGCGACAAGTTATTTAAAAGGTTTGAATCTTGCATGAAAGCATTCATTTTTTCTGATATTAAGGTTGTAGATAAGTCTGGTAAAAAATCATCAGAAAGGGCATAAGATGTAGAAGGCTTATTACCTATGTCTTGAGATGTGGAAGGTATGATAGGTGTGTCTATAGGTCTTGAATTTATAAGGATAGAACTTGAAGGATTGGTTGTAGACTTAAGATCTGTTTGAGGTTCTAAAATAATTTTTTTAGAGGGTTGTTGATCTATATAGGAGGATGAAGTTAATGGAGGGGAAATAGGTGAAGTTATGGGTTTATGTTTCATAGTTTTGGATGAAAAAGAAGAACTAGGATGTGTGGATGACAAGGCAGGGCAAAATTGCACTCCAACGGGTTCTTCCAAAGCACACATATCAAAAGGTCTAGGGTCACCATGGATAGTGACCAACTGATTTTTAAACTCAAATTTAACACATTGGTGTAAATTTGATGGGACTGCTCACATGGCGTTGATCCAAGGGCGACCCAAAAGTATATTGTACGATGTTGGACAATGTACAATAAACACGGTTGTTTCTAGGGTTATAGGGCCAACTTGCAATGGGAGGGTAATAACTCCACACGTTTCTTGTGTTTTGTCATTAAAAGCTTTGATAATCATATCAGTTTTCTTCATTTCATCACTTCTAAAACCAAATCGTTAGTAGAAGTCAAAGGTGCAAATGTTTAGAGATGAGCCATTATCAATCAAAACTCTTTTGACAGCTACATCTCCAATTAAAGCAGTAATGTATAAGGGATTGTCCTTATGTAAACTATGTTGTGGGATATATTTATCCTTGAAGTCAATACAATCAATCTCTCGAGTGATGATAGTATTGGCCATAGCTTCAGATTGAATTTTTTGAGGTAACATCATTTGGCTCAATGTAAGCATCAACTCATCCCTATGGGTGGGAGAGGATCTTAATAAATCTAAGAGGGAAATTATGGCCGTAGTATTGGACAATTGCTCATTAATGTTGTAAGGGGGTTTAGATTGAATAGTAGGAACATGATTCCCTTTATTGGGATTTTTCAAAATGAATGGAGTTGATCCATCGTTCTGATTTGGTTCTTGTTGAGAGTTTTGAGCTTGTTGTCGAGTAACGACTCCAATGGTACCTACAATGTTATAGTGGAGACGTTGAACAGGTCTCGGTTGAGCATTAATGGCTTCTTCATTAGAAAGGAATATATTGGAAGAAGGTTGAGTAGTGACTCTTCTAGGGAATGGTTCTTCTAGAACCATAGCATCTGTGATGGGTTGAATAGGATCTGATTCGTTTTTAGAACTATTCGATTGGTTTGAAGTAATGTCTAGTTCACTTTCACTATCTGATTCTATATCACTAGAATCGGAAGTTTGAAAATTATGTAAGGGCCTGGTCGTAACTAGGGATAAGGTTGTGTCAAATATTTGAGGATCCTGAACAGGTAATTATCCGCTAATGGTTCCTACATATCGGGTATGAGGGGGAACATTATGATGTTCGATTTGATTGGCTACCTCTTTACCATGTCTTGGTAAAGGGTGTTGAAATATGTCTAGAGTTTGATTGGCATTTTGATTTTGATTTTGGGGAACAGTCTTTTGAGTATTATTAGGAGGGTTTTGTTTAGGTTGGAAGTGTTGTACTTCCATCTCATTATTGTCAATCAAATCTTGTATTTTATGTTTCAATCTTTTACAAGCATTGGTAGAATGTCCAGGTCCTCTATGGAAATCACAGTGCAAGTCAGCTCTGTATCCAGGTATAGTTGGGTCAGGTTCCTGGATGGCTGGTAATTGGATCAAACCTCTTTCAAGTAATTGAGGTAAAATAGTTGATAAGGGTTGGTTTAATCTAGTGAATTCTTGAGGAGGCTTGTCAGGAGGTTTCAATATGATTTTTTTTGTTGTCTTCGTTGCATTGATATTAGCAACGTTTCTGCTGTCAGTGACTCCGTCATCGACAACTTGTTTGTTTTTATATTTATTTTTGGATTTTTTATCATCATCCTTCTTCCTAAGTTGGCCTCTCCTAATGAGGGCGTCTTCTACTCTTCGAGCTAAATCTATAGCTTGATCGAAGGTAGTTAAAGTTGCAGTCGATAGCTCATAAGATATCTGTTCTTGTAAATTGTTGATGAAAATGTCCAACATTTCCCTATAAGGCAGCACAAAGTGTAGTTTTCCTGTCAATTGCCTCCATCTAGCTAAGAAATCGGAAAAACATTCATCATTGTCTTGTTTTAAATTGTATATGTCTTTAATAGTTACATGCCTCTCGATGTAGGCACTAAATTGATGGACAAATGATTCAGCTGTTTCTTCGAAGTTTCTCAAAGAATGAGTGGGCAATTGATAGTACCACTCTAATGCCATTCCACCTAAACTTTTGGGGAACATTTTTAGTAATAGCAAGTCGTCATGCGATATGTCGTGACATACTATCCTAAACATGCGAAGATGCTCTATGGGATCTTCGATTCCTTTATATATAGGCAGAACATGCATGGGAAAATGCTTAGGGTATGGTTGAGCTACAACTATGGGATCCAAAGGTTGACTACAGATCTCTCGATAATTATACGAGGGACGGTAGGGATCTATCTGGTCCATACGTGAAACTAATTATTTCACCATGGCTTCTAGATTACTAGTTTGCCCCTCATATTGGTTTGGTAGGGCATTGACATGGGTTTTATGAGCGTAGGATGGAGGAACATGCAGATTAGATGCCATGTTACTGTTGTGTAAAGTATTGGTAGGAAAAGTATTATGGAGGAATTTTGAAGTTGGATTATGTTGTATTCCGGATTGTTGAAAGTTTGTATTTGGCTTTGTTTTAGGTTTTTGTTTATTTGAAGCATATTGCTCAATAGTTTGACGGAATAAAGTAGTGAAGGAAGGTTTATTTTGTGTGGGAGTGATTTTAGGTTGAATAACAGGTTCCTTAGGAGGTTGGGTAACCTATTTTTTTGACATGTTTTGAGCCATAGTGACCATATCCGTATTGGATGGCCCAGCCTTGTCACTTTCTTGATCAATGAAAGACAAGGGATTAATGCGCATATTAAACGCCTGTTCTATAGCTGCTTGAGCATCACTGATTTGCCCTTTATCAAGGCGAATTGCCACATTAAGGTCATCAATGTTATCTATGAGAAATTTCTTGAAATGCTCTGCATTGTCAAAAGCAATAGTTCCATTTGGAGCTACTCTAGGGGATGAGGATCCATCCTCTTTAACACTTCCTTCTTGTTCCTTATCTTCACCTAATTCTTCATCTGATTGACCTAGAGTTTCTCCTTCCGGATTTGTATCTCCAAGAAGGACATTTGGGTCTTTAGTTGTGTCTTGTAACCAATCTTCTCCTTCTCCTAAAGTTTCTTTACCATTCCTAAGTTTAGGCATGGTGCTAAGTTTTGATTTCAGCAAATATATATATATATATATATATATATGCAACAAATTAAGAGGTATATATTTACTATATACCTACTACAATATTTGAAAATTAAATGTTTAAATTTTTGCTAAGTTTTTGATTTTTTAGTTTTTCTTTGAAACAATATAATAAAGACAGCAAATAACACAATAAATGCAAGAAATAATACTGAAATAATAATCTAGTTTTCTATAAACAATTTATGAATATCATTAATAGGTTCAAGATTTTCAGGAGTCATGAAGTGTTCTTCTTCAAATTGAAAGTTTTCTTTTAAAAATTTGATGAAAAGAGCTATAGCGATATTATCTGTCTCAGATGCTGGTTTATAATAATAATTCTCACAACAATATTCACGATACAACATAGCTCTAGGAGTTTTGTTCCATCTTCTTCTAATCATAAGATCAGTTTCTAGGGAGTCTATATGAACTAGAAATGAACGTACTATAACTGTGTCTTCGAGATTTTCCTTGAAAGTTAAAATTTTTGAAGATACAAGAGCTCTCCTATAAACTAACCATCTATGGCAGGCTCTCTGAAGTTCATGATAAAAAACTAATTGGTGAGGATCCAGGATTCTATCTAGGACTGGCCTCTTGATTTGCTTAAGTTGTGTGGACCTAGATGAGATGAGACTAAGTCTTCTATAAAGTTCGTTCCATAGGAATTGACTTCTACTTGTTTCAGGCACACTAAGGACAGAATTAACTTCTATAGCTGCCAATTGATTTTCTACGTTTATAGTAACTGCTAACCTTTTCTTAGGAGCTACCATCTAAACATGTTTTCAGTCTTGAATGTTTTAAAATGCATCTATGTTTTAGTTGTTCTATATATTTTTTATTTTTTATTTTTTATTTTTTTTTTCAAAAGGTTATGATGCATTCACGTCGGGTTCACCAAAATGTATCGCTCTAAATTTTTTGCATCCTTACCTTCAGGCTATTGGATCCGTGCCCGAAAGGAGGATGGGAAAAGGATGTCGCGGTACCTCAGACTGAGAGGACTTTACGAAGGTCCCGCCTCTCAAAGGAGGTGTATTTTGATGATTTTTCGATGGATGGTGGGTTCACCAGGAAACATTTAACGGCAGTTTCCACGCCTAGGTTTTGGAATGAGTTTAAATGTGTTCATTTTAACCTTAAGCATTCATATCCTAGGTTTTGCCGAATGAATCTAAATTAATCTATATGAAAATGCAAGTTCAATGAATACAGAAAACATATTTTAAGACAGAAACAAAGAGTACAAAATGCAGAATGAGGAATACCTGATCCGGATGTCTAAAGAAGATTCTAATGTTGAAGCAGTCTGGATCGTCTGAGATTTGACAGAATCGTCTGCAATCAGACAAGATCGTCTGAGATCTGATGAATTCGTCAGAGACCTGCAAAACCAAAAATAGATGCAAAATACAAAAAGTACTACAATGCTAACAGAGGGAAATGATATAAAATGGCAACAATGTTATCAAACTTAAACTTAAACACAGATACAAAAATGAATCGTTCTAATTAGATGATAATTAGGATTTAATTATGTGCTTAATCTAAATGGGTGAACTCCAAATGCAAGATGACATAAAACACTGAATAGATTATCTAATTTACAGAATAAAATTATAGAGAAAATGTTGAGAAATGCAAACTTCAAGCACTGATTGCCTTAATACGGACTGCAGTCGAGATCATCTCGCATCAGTACGAAATCGTATCGAATTCGACAGGTTCGCCTCTGATCTGAACAGGTTCATCGATGATGATAGGTGCTGGCTTCGACTAAAAAATAGTGATGTACCTACAATAAAATTGGTATGGGACCAGTGCAAATGCAAACAGGGATGATTTAACATAGATGGAGTTAACTTGCAAAAAATTTTGGCCAGGGGTTGGGAAGGGAAAATCCTAGAGATTAAATAGGCTTAGGGGAGTAGTTAGGAGGTTGGAGATCATCCCAATTTGGGAGATCTCCAACGGTGGGGAGGGTCCCAACGGTGCAGACACGCTTCTGCCCAAATTGGAGACCCATTGGAACAGATTCCAACTTTGCAAAATCATTTTTGCGACAAGATCGTTTGGATGTCCTAGTCCAGAAGAAATCATCAAATCTAGGGCGATATCGTCTGATCGACAACGATATCGTCAAACGGTCAAAACAACCTCTAAAAATGGCATGGAAAAGGGGGAAACGGATTTCTCGACGGTTAACGAGCTGTTTGGGAGGTTAAATTTGATTTTTAAATTATTTACTAAGGTGAATGTAATTATTGTAATTTTATTGCACCAATTTTAGGGTGCTACACTCAAAATAATATTCCTAGAGGTTTCAATGCCAGAATAATTTGATACCTCTATTATAATAGAATAATGAGGCCAATAGACCTAACATGTACCAATAACCTTAGTTTGAGGCCAAAAAGTATGTGAGCTAGGCCCAAAGCCATAATTAGTAGATAATTTATGTCCTAACCCCATTGCAATAGATTCCTCCTAACCCCATTAGGGACATATACCACATGCAAAACAATTGTGTGGAGGTATATACAACATGGTACTACCAATACCCAGATGCTTAACCTCTAAATATTTATTCTCTAGGAAACTCTTGGCTATCCACAATGATACCCAATGATATAATGTCTGTAAAAGCATCTATTTCTCATTAAGGAGTGAAAACACAAGCACATAGTCATCCTTTCCTTGTGTTGGTCCTCCAAAATTCAAATTTTTCTCTTTTAGAGAAAATTCTAGTTACATTGGATGAGGAGGAAGAATAAGTTACATTTAAAATATTAAGTACTTAAATGCCTCGTAATCCATAAGTCCAACTAGACTATATTATGTGGGCCAAAAGGAGGGCAATCAAATGGGATGAGGAGAATAATCAAGCTGCCCTAGATATCTAAAGCAGGCCAACCAATCTAAGAGGAAATATTCCCACAATAGCCTCACCAAACTAGAATGCACCAAAAATTTTGGTAGCCACTAAACAAAACATCTCAAAACTCCCAAAGTAGTATGTGCTCCTATTAGAGTCAATAAAAATTCTCCAATAATTCATGAACAATCCAAGAACTTTGTTTCTTCTAAGTTCTCCTCAAAATACCAATCCCCTTAGGCCATTTAGTGTGTTTGATCATTTGAAAAAATTCACAATGGTTGTGTTTGTATGGGACATATTATCCATTCCTTAATAGAAGATCCTAGAGGAAGACCTGGAGGAAGGAAAAGAGCTAAAACAAAAATAAGGCACAACCAATCTTGTAATTTTTTGGTTTGATAGCAAGCCAATTTAGGGCCATGTCCTTCTACTTGACCTTAGTCTGTAGTGACAAGCTAATACATAATTTCATGATCAACTCTAGAGAAAGTGTTTTAGCTATTCCAAGAAGAGTAGTGAATATATTAGAATTGGCTTATTAGTTGGTCAACAAAATGGTGGTGCAACTAGATGAGATCTTAGTCTAGACCCTTGAGATAGTAAAAGGTATTTCTATCACACTATACACATCTCTTAACCTCACGGTGCTACAAAATGTAGTTGTGATTTACCTTTCAGCTTCATTTAGCATTTATCTATCTAGAGATTTCATTTCTAAACTAGGGGTCTCTCTATACGGAGATTGGACACTCATGATCCTAAGGACCAAAGATGGAATAAGGATCCAAATTCTATTTGAAATACTTTATAGACATCATGTTGAACACCTACCTTCAACTAATTTGACCAGTGATTAGATTTTCACATTTGAGGAGGATAGGTCTAAATTAGAAATTTCCATGGTTTGGATGCACTTTTTCATTCTTAATGACTATAGAAATCAATGTGCTACTAAAATTTGGAATCCTAGTCCTAAAATAACTTTTAAACCCAAAAGCATGGATTAGGATCCAATAAAGGGCTAAATATTGATCTTATCTAGGTTTGTATAATTAAAAGAGATAGATAGAGAGAGAGAGAGAGAGAGAGACCGAGAGAGAGAGAGAGAGAGAGAGAGAGAGAGAGAGACTCTATGTGTAGCAAGTAGGAGACTTTGTGTGTTGGATTTTTTTTGAGGTTCCCTCAAATACATGAGCACATAACTCATTTAGGTATAGATGAATGAGGTGTAGCAAATAGATGAATGAGGTGTAGTAATCATGCAGGTAAGATAAGCCATAGAAAAAGCTTGACCTACAAAGTCATCCTCTGATACTATGCAGGTAGCATTCAGAGCCCACAAGTTTGTGAATGGACTTCATTGCTACCATCCTCTAGATGACTATCTATAGCTACCCCACACACCCCCAAGGTGTGGAACCCCAAGTAAAGAGAGGCTTAGCGATGAAGCTCTTCAAACCAGGACACCTCTTTATAGAAGGCCTAGGAAGTTTTCACATGCTCTAGAGAGTTTCCAAAGTGAGTTAGGATCCAGAAAGGCTAAATTTCAACCTTCAAATACATGAACATATACCTCATTAAGGTATATATGAATGAGGTGTAGCAATCATGTAGGTAAGATAAACCACAAATAAAGCTCAACCTGCAAAGTCATCCTTTGACACTATGTAGGTATCTTTTAGATCCTACAAGTTTGTGAATGGACTTCATTGTTACCAACCTCTATATGACTATTTGTAGCTACCCCACACACCCCTAAGGTGTGGAACCCCAATCAAAGAGAGGTTTAGTGATGAAGCTCTTCAAACCAAGATATCTCTTTTATAGAAGGTCTAGGAAGTTTTCACATGATCTAGGAAGTTTCCAAAGTGGAATAAGCTTAGCAAGACAAGTACGAAGTATCTCTCACAATAGTTGAATGTCACAATAAAAATCCATGACAAAAATACATTATTTCAACTTTAAAACCTAAGCTTCATTGATCGAAGCCATGAGACCAATATGCTAGTTGATGTTATATGCTCATTGATTATGAGAAGGCAAATAGGGAAAAATCTAAAATAACCAGAAGCTCCTCCCAAATGGAACATTAACATAGGAAGTAAGCATACATTCCACCAGATTATTTGTCTCTTCTAACCTCACCAGAACCTCTAAAGTGGACTCCTTAAGGTAAAACAGATGATACTTGGTACCTAGTTCACTTTTTCAAAGTAGGTAAAACTTAGGTCATCCAATCGAACTCAAATGAATAAGATAAAAATCTTTAGTAATGTGGAAATAAAATCAAGCAATGTTTAGGTGATAAATTTAAAATTAGATATTCACAATAAGTGGCACAAAAACCAATAAAACCTTCTAGCCAAGGAAGGATCTCAATCACTCCTTTTAACAAAATAAAGAATGAAGCTCTACATTCACACTAATAATAGGAGTGATAAGTCTATTAATACCTATCCCCTCCTAAGTCCTCCCCATTGCATTTGGAAAATCTATAATATCTGATGCATAAATGCAGAAGCAAAGGATAGCAAGGCTTTTGTGTCTTGAATAGCCTACAACAATCCTGAAGTCCAAGAGAAAGAATAAAACCATTGCCCCACCCCCAAAAACCACCTCAACTTCTCACTCAACTTCAAAAAGGGATACTTGCACTCAAGACACATGGATGGAGCCTCTAATATGTGTTAAATATGAAGTAGGATTAATGGACCTAAAGTTTTCAAAAGATGCAAGAATTTTAAGGGAATATGATTATCAAAGACACCTCAATAATAAAAATGAATCCTTCACCACAAGGATTTGGAACAGTTGTTTAGCTCAGTACCTAGTTCCTAAGAACATTGTTGTCACAAACTAGTGGAAGCATATGCCTTACACTATGATCTTTAGAACAAGATAAATAGGGCCTATGATGACCGCTTCAAGCTAGAAGTTTTAGGAAAGGCCATGCAACAAATGCTCTTGGTGCCAAAATAACTTATATTGAACCTAGAGGTTGCAAGAGGGTATTATGTCAAAATAAAAGATAAGCTTAAATACTTTAACCTAGAAATTTGGAAGTCAAAGAAATCCATGTCATAATTTCCCTTAAACCGATATATATTCCATGAAGATACCAAGGATGCTTTGAGTATAGTAGCGTTAATTTTTAGAATCAATGGTAATGAATTTTGGTAGGAATAATGGTGAATTGTCGTAGGAAGAATGGTGATGAAGTGTCATAAGAAAATTTGGGCACCATCCACATGTTGAGGGATACCTCAAAGAATAGAACTCTAATCCTATACTGTAGATATTTTATGGCCCATTAGATTCATAAAGGGGTATATAACTTTAGGAACACTAACACCTTTAGGTATGGCTCACTCTTAGCTCATTTAGCACTATGTCAAAATATTTATTTGTTTAGGAATTTGAACCTAAATATGGAAGATGAATATGGTCAAGGGTAGCTTGTCCCCTTCTAGAAGAAAATCCTCTTCCAAAATAATTATTACTAATTTATATCAAAGGAGACTAGTATTTCTTGGAAGATGCCACCATTATACACCTTTTTGGGTTAGATAAACTTGTATACTTGTTACCAAGATACACAATAGAAATGGTGGTATCTCTAAAAATATTTATAGAAAGACTCAATCAATGCCACCTACGAGAGTGGGTAGAGAAAAAAAGCATTCTACAAAGCCTTGGTGCATCTAGGAAGTATATATCTACTAAAAAGGAAAGCATCCCCTAAGCTAGAATATTTGGGGTTATAAACTTTGGATAATTCGTAGAATTATGATCTAGATTAGAAGTTTTCTGCATGGCTAACAAGTGTAAAGGTCTCTAGGAAATCCATCCATGAACCCAAACTTGAAATTGATATGTGTTGGAGTACACAAGGAGTTTACCCTCCACTCTAGAAGGAATAATTTGTACCATTAGATCCCCAAATTAAGTTGTATGAAATCATCTATATGAATGTGAATGATGCTAATCCTAATTCTCAAATTGAACCAATCAAGAATCTTCCACAAAAACTAGGATGAAGCAATAACAAGATCATAGCCTGGTGGAAATTTTGGCAAGAAATGAATGATATCAAGATGCCTTTTGGAGGTTTGAACCTATATGAGGATGAAATTTTTAGCTAATTTTGTAAAATGGAACACCAAGAAGAAGTTCCCCATAATATGAAGATAAATTATGAAGAAACCATGAGTATGTAATCACACCAGTTAGTTCAAATAGAAGATATTTTGGTTGCAATATTAGTTTTGATACCTCTAGATATAGCCATATTAGCACAGTCAAGGCCTTCAAATGATAAAGCAAAGCAAAAGGGATAAAAGAGAGGTGAAACCCCTCCAAAGAAACAAAGGTTAATCCTCAAACCAAAATTATCGAATGTGGGATAGAAGAATGAGGCTCCAACTTAGGGTATCCCTCCATCATATCTGATATCATTTGCTAAAGATATCATCCCAATGCAAGAGGAAGTAGTTTCATTAGAAAAAATTATTACCACAACACCATCATCCACTTTTTTCCAACTATATCATTCTTAGATATCGTCCCCATCATCATCCCCATATTTTTCACTTTCTCCACTCTACCACCACTCATCACCACCAAATGAATACCATCTCTCTCCCTTGCTACATAAAAAACCTCTATTGAACTCTCTTTTGCCACCCTCACCAACATGTATCAAACAATTATCTTACCCTTTTTAAGACCTTTGACCATCACCTCATATGAATGATGATAACTTCTTGACACTCATATTATCATACCCATAGAAGAATTGTTACCTTAGTTCCAAAAAATCTAAGATTAGGTACAATAGTATGAGTAGAAAGAGACCACTAAGTGGGTGAAGTAGCCTATGATAACCTGGTTTAGGACTCTCCATGATCCCCAAAACTATGTTCTATGTTTAGACCAGTTGACACCCTCTATCTCTAAGATAAAGGGAGAGATGCAAATTCAATACTACCAAGTGGTTGTCATAGAGCTAATCCTAAATTTATCCCACTTGATATCCTTCATCTCTAATATGGACGGAGAGGTAGATATTAAAGACTACCAGGTGGCTACTACAAAGCTAAGCCTAAAAGATGCCTAGTCAGAGGATTAAATTTTGCAAAGCAAGCTGGTAAAATGGTAAACCATGAATACCTAAGTCATGTGAGGAGGCTAGTAAGAAAGGAGGAGATAGATAATCTTAGACATTCTCAGGATAAGTTTCAGGCATTGAAATACTAAAGGGGTAATATGATTTTAAAAGGAATATTTAAATGCTTTAAGGTAATATTTGAAAGAACAAATAAGAGATATTGGTAGGATAAATAAAAAGGTAGGCAACATAGAGTAAATATTTGAAATAAGATAGAATTTTGGGATAAGGTTACGAAAGAAATAAACAATTTGATTCCAATACTAGAGTTCATTTGGGCTACTACCTCATGAAACACCAAAATCAACAAGACCATAAAGCAATTTTGGTGGAAATTAACCCTAATCTCACAAAGGCATAGGAGTATAAGGTCCAAATAACCAACCTGACTTATTAGCAAGGGGCATCTGCAAGAATTATTCATTGGCAAGAAGTAATCATTCCAATTATGGAAATCCTTTAAGCATATCAGATCGCATGTCAATGTAGGGGAAATGAAAGGGGTGTGTTGCTTCTTTAATTAAAAATTTCCTCCCCTCCCTCTTGACTCTAGAAGGTGATCTCCTCCCAAAAAAATATTTTTGGCAATCATCAAAGCAAAGGAGAAATAATGATGTGTCATCAAACTCCTCCACCATGGATAAAGTGGCTCACAAAATCAAGTCAATGGTCAAGCTCAAAATGCACCTATGACAGTAGGATACCCACATCTTGTAGGATGACTAATTGAAAGAAAATTTCTTTTAATCAAGAAATTAAGACTATATTTAGAAGGTGAGTGGGAGGAAATATAAGAAATGATGAGAAAATTCAAGTAGCTCATTCACCATTTTTGGATTGAACATTTTTGACTCCACACCCAATGAATAAGGTAAACATTTTTTTGGTTATCAATCTCCAAAAAGCTAGATATGTCTATGAATCGCCAAATTTGTAGTGAATTCTCACTACATGCGGAAGCAAGTACCCTCAAGCTTGAAAGAAACTTTATTTTACTCAAGAAATTAATACTACCCTTAGAAGGTGAATGGGAGGAAATTTGAGAAATGATGATCAAACTCAAGTATCCCATTCACCATTTTTGGATTCAATATTTTTGACTCCACACCCAATGAATAAGGTAGACATTTTTTGAGTTCTCAATCTCTAGTAAGCTATATATGCCTATGAGTCACCAAAGTTGTAGTTAATTCTCACTGCATGTAGAAGCAAGTACCCTCCCTTAAAAAAAATCAAAAAATATGCAAGGAATCTTAAGGGGCAAATAGCTAATACCAAAAGGAAAGGAAGCTAAGTATGCCCATGATTTTGAAGTGTTTGGTAATTGTGACCTAGTAACATTTATTCAAAACTTTGATAAGGGGCCAAAGTGACATTTATTACAAAGAAGCACTAACCAGGCCATGAAATATATAAAAGGGAAGAAATTGGGACTCTGATTAAAATTTAAATAAGGATTACACATAAAAGAGCGATAATCAAAATCCCATGCAAAATACCTTCATCACTCAAGCATGGTCTCCCAAGCTGATGGTTGGCATATTGAAGACATCAACACAGAGGCTACCAAGAAGTGACCTTGATGTGGATAGCATTAATTACAAGAGATCCCTACCTCTAATCTCCAAATATTTCTAGCATGGGAAGATAGTGTGAATCATAGAAAACTTCACTTCTAGAAGAAATAGTACCCTAAAGTATTAATGGATCCAAATCCAAAGGCCTCAAGATTGCCTATAATTAATGTGATAAAACCCTAGAAAATTTTTGAAAAGGGTATTTTGAATCTTGGGAGGGAAAATTTTCTTGAGTTTTTCAATAAGTTGTATCTTTTTCTTCATTATAAAGGATCTAAAGTTGTTTATTAATGCTGAGTATCTAGCTTTGTATGTTATCTTTATTTCATCTCTCTTCTTTGTAGCAATCTAGCTTGAGCTTTGAGTCATTTTGTTAATTAGTTTTCAAGCCTTTTCTATGGCATGATTGTAAGTGGACCATGATATATATGAGAAGTTATGGCTATTCAATGTTCTACCTTGATTCCTATGTGTATACTTTGTGTGTGAATCTTAATGCTATACTTTGTGTGTGAATCTTAATGCTAGATGAGATCAAGTTCACTTAGCATTATTGATGAACGATGCATGTGTTCATTAATCCCACTGTTGTACATAAGAGCCTTAGTATCTTGGCACATCACATCCTGTAGCATAGGTTTATAGATTTCAATTATTTTCTTTCCACATGTCTCTCTTTTTCCCCTTTTTCCTTGAGAAATGGGATTAGATAAGGCTACTTTTAGGAAGGAGATTCAAAATCACATATTAAGGAGTTATCCTTGTTTAAAACCTTAGAGGTTGTCCTTTGAGTCGCACCTTGATCTCTCTAGAATTTTGGATCATTGTACTCTAAGCGAGGTATAAGTATCCAATGCACCTAGCTACCACAATGGATGATCGTGGCATTTGGATATGGCAACAGAAAGTATTTGTGTAACCCTAATAATATTATATACCAGATATAGATTTGTATTTACATCACTCTAAGTATATTATATACAAGAGGTATACTTGTATTTGCATGACCCTCAAACAATAGTACTTCAATTTTCCTTGCAATACAAATAATTCATCTATACAGAAATCCAAATATTGGTTCTACTTAAGAAACTCATATAGAAGTATTTTACTTTTCCTTGTGATAGATATTCACAAGATATCTGAATAGAAACCAATAACTAAAAAATAATAGCAAAAATATCCTTCCTATTATAATTCCATAAGAAGAATAATGTAAATACAAGTCTACCTCTTTGGATCCATACTTTCTATAGCTTGAAAAAGTGAAATATTTTATAAAGTGTAATTATATGTATCCACAACATCCTTTTTATGTTTCTTATTTCCTACAAAGTGTTCTAAAATCTGTAATGTTTTCTTTTTATCAGATTTCAGTTTTCTCTTTATATAGGAAGGCCTCCTTTTAGTTGATTATTTTATTAAATGGAGCTTCGCACCTTACTCCAAAGCTCAAGGGTTGACATAAATCTAGGAAGATGCTATAAAAGGGTAATTAGTATTATTTTACATATTCCAACATTTTTTTAAAAGAAAACTCCTAGGCTTACTAACCAGACACATTTTGTGCATTTCCTATTATCATCACATTACTTGAACCCAAAAATTGTTAAGGTATTTCATTTTAAAATTCATGTGCCTTTTAAAAGCCTCCTAATTTTGTATACATCTTCAAAAAATCCTTGGAAATTAGGCTTGTTTAATAGCATTTGATGAAGTAGAGGTAATTCCTCTTGAAGAAACCTATTGACTTTATTAAACTGTAATTGTTACATCTCATATAAGGATTTACAAATTTTTTGAAAATCCACCTGTCACCTGCAAAAAAACCAGCATTCACCTCAATATTCATAACAACATACTCTAGAATAATTCCAATGCATTCATAATATTATTTCAAATTATATTTATATTACTTTGGGTGCTTATAACTTCTATGAATATATCTTAAAATATTCGTGCAATACACACCTAGTGTAATAAAACAACTTCCAAAAAGAGAAACAACAATAGCAAGCTCAGAAATGCACAACAAAAAACATTCATCAGAATAGTAAATCCAATTCTATATAAAGAAACCTGATATCACAAGTAATAGATTCCAGATTCCAAACCAATGCAAATCTTGGCCACTCAGAGTGGGCAAAGTCTCATAGTGACTTCGAGAGGACAAAGTCTTGTATTTGCACTAAAGTTTACTTATGATAACAAGTATGAATTATGATCTCAACTACAACATACCTCCTCCAACTAATAAATCTAACCTTAATGTTCAAGGGATGACTAACCTAATCCTAGGGCTTGAGCTAATCAATAACAAAGATAGTCGATGTGGTTATATTGGATTTATTACATGGTTATCCCCTCAAGAAAACTCTATTCTCAAAGATATGAAGGATTGGAGAATGATCATTGTCTCCCACATCACATATTCATCTAGTATATCTTACCACTTGATGAGGAACTCTTACACCTGGCAAGACCGCAATTTATGAACACGAGATAAAACTACTTTCAGTTAGAGGTTTATTTACCCTTATTCATTGAGTATTAGAAGATTTTTTTGGTACTAAACCTATTTAATTCAAGAAACATGAAAAAAAATATGGATGATGGAAGTCAAAGGAAGCTCCAATTGATACCCCACTTCCCCAATGCAACAAACCACCTTATATGGGCTATAGAACTAAGTGCCAAATTTTGACTAGACTTGGTCTTCAAGGATAACTACTTCTAAGGTTAGAGTCGCAAAACCATATCTCCCACTATGAATTATCACTTTGAAAGGTACATGTCGTATTGTTTCTTCACTCAATTTTGGCTTGGTACAGATTATCTTTAAGGAGTTGGAGCACAAGCTAACACTGATACAACAATTTATCTACGTAAGCCACCTTGGAGTATCCTAAAACACAGTCTACCACAATAGAGGTTTTTAGCCATACAATGCTTCAAATGGGGATATCGTGAAGGGAGAAATGATCAAAAGTGTTATACCACCATTTCGCAAAAGAAAGCCAAAGAACTAAATTATACTATTTATATTGGGTAAAACAATGAAGGTAAGTAACTAAATGTTTATTCACAATATCCTTTTGGCCATATGACTGAGGGTGATAATAATAGAACATATTCAATATAGTACCACTAAGAGTGAACAATTTCTTCCAAAATTTTCTAGTGAAAACAAGATCACAATCAATAAATATTAACTTAGACATACCATATCATTTGAAAACAGGGTCAAGGAAAACCTTGGTAACCTTGTCGGTGGTGAAAGGGTGTTCAAGGCATAATAATAAATATATTTTGAAAGGCAATCCACCACCACAAAAATTATTTTTTACCTCTAATTTGGAAAGACCTTTGATGACATCCATTTTGATATGCTCCTAGTGACAATCGAGAATAACCAAGGGTTGCAACAAGCCATGATATTTAAATTTTCTCCCTTGTTTCTCTGACATACCTCATATTTGGCCATAAATTTCTTGACACTTTCTTTTAAGCCTTTCCAAGAAAAGGACTACATCACCTATTGATAATTATTTAAGAACCTAAAATGTCCAGCTAGTGGGGAAGCATGCAATTCATGTAGAATGCTACTCTTAACAATGGAATACAAAGAGAGATAAGCAATCCTTATTTTGGAGGACCCCATCAATATAGGAGAACAAGGGTGTGGATTAGCAGCCTTCAAATCATGAATAATACAAGGATCTTAATTTTAGTCATTTTGTAATAGGGACAACTATTATGGAAGGGGATTGGAGATAGAATTGACAACAACAATGTCCTCATATTTGAGAGAAATAGCATAAACCACTACATTCTCCTTTTATTTCTTGTATTCAATGGAAAAATCATAACCCAATAGCTTGGTCAACCATTTACTCTCTTCGAGACATGAGAGACATTGTTCTATGAAATTCTTGAGGCTACTATGGTCTATTTGATAATGAAACAATGACCCAACAAATAAGGATTCCATTTATCTAGGATAGCAAAATGGCTAACATTTCATATGTGGATTGGACCAAATTCTTGCCTAAAAATTGCATACATTCAAAGTCCAAGGGGTGTCCATCCTACATGAAAATATTTCATCACACTTAATAACAAAAGGTTTATTGAAGTCAAGAATAGCCAAAATAGGGGTTGTACGGATAGCCTCCTTAAAGACATTGAAGGCTAGGTAAGATGATTTTTACTAGACAAAAGTATCCTTTCTAGTGAGATCATTAAGGGGAGTTGCAATTTTTCATAATTGCAAATAAATTTCTTGTAATATCCAACAAAACCTAAAAATCCCTAAAGCTAATTTAGGGATTTAGGTAGAGGTCAATATTGCATGGCTTTGATCTTCTTGGGATCCACCTTGACTCCACCCTAACACATAATATGGCCCAATAATTCTACTTCAAGAACCCTAAAAAAATATTTGGACCTCTTGAAAAAAAAAATTTCTATAATAGGTGTGCAACTTGTTCAACATGAGTTAAATGAGCTTCACAAAACTTACTGTAAACTAAGATATCATAAAAGAATACTAACACAAACTTGCAAAGAAAAGGATGAAAGTCAACATTCATAGACTATGAAAAGTGGAAGGAGCATTAGTGAGACCAAAAGGCATGACTAAGAACTCATAATGGCCCTCCTGTATAAAAAGCATTCTTGGTAATATCTTCTTCTCTAACACTAATTTGATGGAACCAATAATGCAAGTCAAGCTTGGTGAGGTATTTAGCACCATGCCATTAACCCAAAAATTAGTCAATAACAAGGATAGAAAACTTATCTTTGATGGTAATTTTATTGAGAGGTAGAAAGTCCAAACAAATGCACCAATAATAGTCCTTATGTTGGATGATAACCATCGAATATAAATAAGTACTAGTGCTCAAATAGATAATTCCTTGCTCCAACATCTCTTGGACCAACTTCTCTAATTGCTAAGGCTAGGGATAGCAATAATGATGAATATTTGGAGGCTAACTTCCTGGGATAAGGTAGATGGCATGATCATGCATATGCCTAGGAGGAATACCCATGGGTTTGCCAATATTATCAGATACTTATTAACAAGAGACTACATATTAGAAGGGAGATCTAGAGGGAGTTGCTCAGAGGATTGGACTTCCATGTAATTGAATTAGGAAAGCCTTTATTCATGATATTTTCCATTTGGTGGGAGATGAAAATCCTAGGAAGATATTTGATACATTTTTTTTGGTAGATAAGATACTATAGCATTAATACCAGGTTTTATAGGTTGACCCAAAACCTTTTACAAAAATCAGCCTAGGGCTGTTGATGAACATATCCTTTCTAAGGATCCTATATATGTAAAATCTACATGTCGCCAAAGCCATTACATCCGGTAAGGCACATATCCTGTTATCAAAAAGAAACTTCCCATACAACATTTTGGGTATACCCCAAGAAAACACACATGCATCATAATTACAAAAAAGAAATAGACACGGATCCCTTCCTTGAGACAATGGAGAAATAAAAACCTCCAGACACACATAGCAAAGTACTAAAAAAAACTCCCAAAAGCATATACGAAAGAATTATTAAAAGAGGTTTGATACCTTGGAGAAGAATAACTTTTCTTAATTCCACCCACTGGACATACACTCATTACAAATTAAGAGTAACGTCTCCTAGCTAAGATAGCCATTAGGCTTCCAAGATGAAATTTTCACTACCAAGTATAATCTCCCATATAAATTTTAATATTAAAAATATGACCCACACATTGATTCATGCCCACATTTGTAATTAACATCTAGAATTTATCTTGGGTAATATTATTGATATGTAACCCCAAGGTTTTGGTTGTTCTGTTATCAATAAAATTATGTGTGCCACCTGAATCAATCAATACATTAATGCATTGGTGTTTGATGAAGCTTTGTACCTTGATGGTATGATGGGCATGGAGTCCTATTAGGGAAAAATTTGTAAGAGCCATGATATTCTCATTATGCTTTGAATACTCTACTTTGGTTGGTGCCTCTTGCTACAAAGGATCTTGATCTTCTTTCTTTGAAATAGTCTCATCCTCATATTCAACATGAAACTTATGAAGTTTCTCACATGCATAATCCTATGAATGGAGTGATCAACATTTGAAATAGAAGAATCATAGTGGACACTCCTCATTGTGATTATTGAAATACTATCATCTAGAATCGAAATCACATTATGGTTGGGAATGATACAGTTGTAGCTTCTTTTCAACTATGTGAGCCAAATGTTCAGCCTCATGGAGGATATAGGGATTAAGCATATCAACATCCCATTTGATTTCATCCCTAATTCCATGGAAAAATATTGATGTCACCACCATCAAATCTAGATGATAGGTGTATGTGAATAGGCCCATGAACTCATTGCAATAGTCGATTGATCCTGTCTGTATGATCTACATCAAACAAGCCACATAAGAGAAATATGATCCTTTACCAAATTTGAGCAAGAGCATATTGAAATATGGCCAAAAAATTAGCGATCACGATGTTGGAGTTCCCATGAAGCCATTTATAGGACTGGATACCAAGTTTATAAGAGGCCAAGGTGACACTACCCTCCTCAAGAATTTGAATCAAGTACATGAAGCCTTCCATTTTTGGTATCCAATTGTGTGTATCTATTTTTTGAAAATTTGAAATATCAATGTGGAGAATAGAAACATCATTAGACCAATCAAGTAATGTAGCAACATTGCTTGCAGAGGAATCAAGGTCAAAATGTATTCCAAGTGAAGCTCACCCATACTTAGATAGTTACCCATGATAATGTGGGAAGGAATTTATCTTGCACACCAATTGGCTAAATGGTAATTAAAAGGAGGATGTTGGGTGAATCTAAGGTCTAGATGTTGGAAGGACCTTTCTTCAATCTTGTAATGATATCATTGAAGGTGTTAGGAATCATCAAATTGAAGATTCCTATAAAGAGTAGGATCAACTAGCTAATATATTTAGGCCCCTTATACTTATCTCACTATTTCCTAGAAATATTTTAGAATTCATCCAGTGAACGCTTGATGGAGAATATCGCATATGTATCTAATTCAATGAATCTAGATTGTATTAAGTTTTTCCAACCTATCCATGATGGAATATAGTTGGTGTTGCATCCTAGACTATGAATAAGCAATGGTGGATATTCTTTGATCCAACCTAGTATGCTCATGAGACAAAAAATCATGAAGATCGAATGAAATTCTAGAGGAGAAAGGATGAGAACCTTCAAGGAAAGCATGGCGTCTAAAACAGTAAAATCTCACGAGTCAAAGTTGATGTGAGATGGGATTATATGATGCTTACCTATATTCCTTGGTTGGAATTTCTATCTACTCATGTACATATTTTTGGGTTGATCTATGTGTTTCAAACATCCATTTACTTGCACCTAACCCAATGATTTGCTCTTACACTTGGAACCAAAGATGAAACCCTTAAGATACGTTTGAGCACTTCAAAAAATGCATTTTCATAGATACACCTTATTTTTATTATCTCAATGAGATGATCAAGATTAGATAGGTCTCCCATAAGGGTCCTAGTATACATGATACTTTCTTTAATCAGGTTCAGGAAAAGTAAACAATAATAGCTAGATCACAATATTACAAAGGAAAAATGCACCAGAATATCGAACCAAAAATAATTAATAGAATATACCCAAATAATAGGAAGCATATATAGTCAATGAGGTTTTGGAGTAGTTCACACACCTTTCTACAATTTTTTGCACCACCACAATGATTCAATATTAAATATATGATACCACTCATAACGAAACAACTTTTAGAAATAGAAACGACAATAGCAAATTCAAAAATGTGCAATTAGATTCTATAACAAGAAATCAAATATCACAAGAAACAAATTCTAGGTTCCAAATTAATACAAATCCTAGCCACTCAACGAGGAGAAATTCTCACAACCACTTGGAGAGGGCAAAGACTCATATGCATAGCAGATGTGACTTATGATAACAAGTAATCTCAACTACAACATAACTCCTATTTATAGAGTAAAATAACTAATCATCCTAACCCTAATGCTTAAGGGTTGACTAACCTAATTCTAGGGATTGAGCTAATCAATAACAAAGATAGTTGATGTGTCCTGGTAATCATATTGTTCAACTATGTCATCGTTTGCATGAAATAGAAACTTAATTATGCTTCCAATATGATCCTCTATGGATACTTTGACTATACTTCCACATATGACAAATTTTGATTCAAAATATTATCACATGGTTTGAATTTTTATAATTTTATAATAACAAAGTAGGAAAAAGAAGCCAATAATTGAATAGATCCATTACTTTTGATAATAGAATATGTAATGCAACTATGTATTTGAAAAATTTTCAATCATATGGTTACCTATTGAGAATTTGATTGTACTTCACATGTGGTAAAATTTCATTCAAAATGTTACCACATGGTTTCAATCTTCACAATATTTTGATAATAAAGTAGGTGCATGAAGCAAATGGTTGAGTGGGATTTAATAGTTCTAATCATAATTATGAAAATCTTGAATTAATCCCTAATCTGATCCGATTTTTTTCTGATTCAACATGGTTTTCAATTCAAATCGCATCAAAATCTTGTTTTTTTAAAAAATTGGTGATTTTTGCCAAATTTTTCCAAAAATTATGATATGCATGAAAAAAAAAATTTCAATAAAAATTTGCATTTTCTTTGTTTTTTTTACCATTTTTTTGTTGATTCCTAGTTTTTCCCAATTCTTTTTTCATGTTGATTCCAATTTTCTCAAATATAGTTGTAATAGTATAATATAGAGTTAAATTTTCTCAAAACTATTCAATGGTCACTTGAAAATCAATACACTAAAACAAAAATGTATATTAGTTATATACATTATAGAATGAACTTATATGAAAATCCCATCATACAATATAGATAATCTTCAAAAGAACTGTGACATGGTTACGTCTCAATATATTGATGTTCAAAAGACACATGTGATATGGCCACATCTCAATCTAATTATAAGTTTTGGGGTGCCAACATAATACCTTCTTGGAGGTGTACAAATTTCAACATAAAGTGCACAACTACAAGGGAACATACATGAAAAGAAATGGTTCATCTATATTTTATATGTCATATCAACACCCTTTAAAAAAATCAATTTGTAAAGACATCTAAAATGGTTGAAGAATGATGAAATAAAATATTCAACATGATAATAATATATACAATATGGACCCATATAATGTATACAATGATAACATGTGAGTATTCCAGTCTATATATATATATATATATGAGCGAGAGGAGAGAAGGATTGGTGACAAAAGAGAAAAAAATAGCTGCTAGCTTGGTAGGTTTAGGGGTGAGAAAGTCTTGCCCGTTGTATTAATTTTGCCTTGAGGTGGTGTTAGTTCATCATTTTTAATGGATGTCACTCATACAGTTGATTCAGTTTATTCTAAGTTTGCTGGAGAGCTCAATGGCATCATGGAAGCATCCACACAAGTTCACTTTAAAAGTGTATCATGAGGTAAATGCCCTATCCCTGAAGTTGTTATTCCTTTGCATGAATATCATACATCTTGTGAATGGTTTGAAATTCATACCTTGGTGGGTTATTTTTGGGTCGTATCCCATCTGATACCCTTATTCATTCTTGGGTCCAACAAGTCTAGGGTCCATATGGAGTCAAAGTGCAAAATGTACAAAACCGTATCAAAGGGTATTTCCTTTTTTTCTTTTCAAGCCCAGCTCAAGCACAGAAGGTTTTGTATAGGGGACCATGTACTGTCTGTAATTCTTTGTTGATTCAAAAACCCTACTCTAGGGATTTTCAAGTTAGTGACCAAGCTACACTAGAAGTATCGGTGTGGGTTGAATTCCCCGGTCTTCCTATTCCCCTTTGGGATTTTTTGTAGACTTTAGCTGCCACATTAGGTAGGTTTTTTTGTCTTGAGCTAGAAAATTTCTTCTCCATTTGACCCACTAGAAGTATTTGTATCAAAGTTTATCTTACCAAGTATTTGCATGAGTTTATTGATATCAAGACCAGGGACCAATCCTTTAGGCAAAGAGTTACCTATATTAATTTTCCCAATACCTATTATCGATGTTAATCTACAACTCACAAAATTTGGGAGTGTCCTCTAATGGAGTGGAAATATAAGGTAAATCCCTCACCCACTCCCATGTCTCACAGGAAAACACTAAATAATGGACTACTATTTCTAGTAGGAAAACCCATGGAGCTAAGTAGCAGGAAGCTTCAGTTTCTGCTATGCAACCTGCCTCTACTCCTTCTCAGGACATGCAAGCTTCTACTAAATATTTTTAGACTCTTTTTGATATGACCCCTCTAATTTTTGGCATGCAACTCCCAGTTCTATCATTGTCTCAATATCTTTGGTTGGGCCCTTCTTTTGCCTCAATGGTGGTAGTTCCAGATAATTCTTTTATGAAGGAGGGTTGGGTCTTTAAGGTTCGTTGCTCTCATAGCCCTGTTTGGAATGATAAACATCAGTATCTAATCAATGATGCTTTCTCCATGGTCTCCAACTCTTATGGCTCACTTGAAGGTTTGGGTGATGTAGAGGATATCATGGAGATCATTCATCTTAACAAATCCCAATGATTTTCTTCTCATGGAACATTCAAGGACTGATGGACCCGGTCAGAAACCATTTTGTCCAAAATGAGATGTCAAATTTTTCTCGAGTGCATGGAAGCCTTGATTTTTTATGTCTGTAAGAAGTTAAGAATTTTGATTTCAATCTACGGTGTGCATGTGACTTTTTGTGTCCACAAAGTTCCTCTTTTGCCACAAAGCATTCCTCGATAAAAGGGGGATCCATCACTATCCTTGCACCTCGATTACAGAAGAATGTTGTGACTTGGGGTGTTGACCCATCCAATAAAGTTATCTGGATTTTTCTTGAGATCTGTGGAAAACCATTTGGGGTGGTTAATGTGTATGCCTTGAACATCACTTCTGATCAATGTGAGCTATGGAGATGGCTTGCCATGAATCTACCATTTACCACTTGGGTGCTCTATGGAGATTTTAATATGGTGGAGAAAGCTTTTGACAAGGTCAGTCATGCTCCGATGTGATGGTGCTTAGGTGAAAGGGAAGCTTGGTTTTTTATGAAAAACAAGATTCACCTTTATGACCCTAATTCTTTCTTCTCACCTTCTAACTTCCCTCAGGATCTTTGGTACACCTGGTCCAATTTCTAGGCTACTTCTACCAAGGTTTTGGAAATATTGGACAGAGCCATGATTTCTAAGTGTGACAACTTTTAGTTCTCCCATATTTTGCCTTCTTCACTGTATGTTTTGAATTTACCTGGTACTACACTATTTGATCATTCACCTATTTTATTCTCGATGGCAAAGTTAAACTTTCACCCTAGAGTGCATTCTTCATAGTTTTACCTGAATGTTTCTTTTTTGCATAGCTTTAGCATGAAATCTCATATATGTCACATTTGTAATTTAATTCCTAGAACTAATGGTCTTTCTAGAATTATTGAGTGGTGGAATGATTCCATTCAATGAACCACTAAGGTGCTATGGACTCTAGGTTTTGAAGTTGTAAAGTAGCAGAAACATGCTAAGTTTACCTTGCAGAGTGAGCTATCCAAAGCTTATCTCAAGCTTGAAGCCTCTTCTTTCAGCTCTCTTGCTCAATACCAAGTTTCTTCTATTTGGAATGAGCTAAAAAAATCTGATTTAAGTGAAGTCAAGGGTGCTCAATTACGTGCTCGAATGCATTGGCTCAAAGTGGGGGACAGAGTGATCAAATATTTTTTCAACACCTCAGAGCTCCTGCCCAGTATTCTTAATTTCAAGCCTTTCAAGTTGATGGGTAGAGATTCACATACCTTCTAGACACTTTCAAAATATTTGTTTCATATTATCAAGGTGTTTTTTCTTCTCAACCCCTTGATGATGCTATAAGGCAAGATCTTACTGATTGTACTACTATTGTCCCCAACAAGCTTTCTCTTGAGCAAATGATATTCTGTGACACTCCTATTTCTATGGAATATCTAAAAAATTCCTTGTCACTCATGGCCAATGATAAGGCACCTAGTATTGATGGCTTACCATTTGAATTATACAAATAATTCTAGGATATGCTTGATTTTGATCTCCACAAAGTGTATCTTGAATCCCTGTAATGTGGTTCACTGGGTTCCATTATTAACAAAGGCAATGTTAAATTTATTCCTAATTCTGGGGACCCTGAGCTCATCAGTAATTGGAGGGCAATAACCCTACTTAATGTAATATATAATATTATTGACAAATCCCTTGCACTTAAGCTTAAGTCTCTCCTACCTTTGATTGTCATACCTGAACAAACTAGCTTTGTTCAGGTAAGATACATTCTTGATAATGTTATTGTTGTTTGGGAAGGTATGGAGTGGGCAATAAATTATGAACAAGATGCCTTATTCATTAATATTGAATTTGATAAATCCTATGATAATATGGAGTGGTACTTCATCACTACCATGCTTCAGGCTTTGGGCTTTGGTCCAATGTTTGTGAGCACCGTTCTTATGTTATTTCAAGATGCTTCAATTGTTCTTACTTTGAATAATAGTCAATATCAATTAATTTCTCTTGGTCATTCTATAACACAAGGGTGCCCTCTTGGTCCATCTCTTTTCATTCTTTTTTTAGAGGATTTTGGCTATTTTTTGACCCATAAGGTGGATCAAGTATTAATCAGGGATATTGCTCTCCCCAATTTTGATCGTCAGTTGGTCAATGGTCATTTTACTGATGATTCCTTTTTAATGCTTTGAGAAGATGAAAAATCCCTTTCCTCATATATTATTTGCTTATAGGTGTTTTTTTTAGCCTTTGGTTCTTTTATTCAATGGAAAAAAGTCTCTTGTTTTTGGCAATCTCAATCTCAGCTGCCATGTTGGCTGCATCATTTTCAATGGACTTGGATTCAATCATGTGAGGTGTTTAAATTTCTTGGAATTACTTTTGCATTTCATGGTTCCTCTACTCAATTATGGTATTATGTTATTAATAAAGTGGACAAGAAGCTTTCTTACTATACTAGTAAGAAACTTTCTTTGGCAGGACAATTTTATATTTGTTATAAGGTTTTAGCCACTACCCATGTCTATTTTTCATCTTGTTGGGTTCTATCCAAATCTTGTTATAAAAAGATGTATAAGCTTCTAAGAGATTTCTTTTGGGCCAAAGACTCTGTCAAATAAGGTTTTCATCAGGTAGCCTAGGAAATTTGTTGTTTGCCCAAATACTGTAGAGGCATGGGTTTATTTGATTTTAACCGATAAGGTTTTACCCTTTGTGCTAAATGGATCACCTGATATTTAATTGGGGATGAATCTTGGAAAGTGTTGGTCAGGCATTACAATTCTTCTGGTTTGCTTCAGGGGAAGAAAATTTGGAAATGGGTGGGATTGCAATCCATTCTTACTGTCCCTATCCCTATTAAATTTAAAGGTTATTTTGTCATTCAGAGTATTTGGAAATCCTAGGAGACCTTCAAACCCTGGATCAGTTACAAAGGAAGTTTCTATAAAGCACCTGCCTCTTTACCTTCCATGAATATTTGGTGGTCTCCTATTATCACTTGGCAGAGCTCTCCCTTGGCTCTGCTGCATTGGGTCAGAGCGTAGAGGTTCTATAAGCATGGTATTGCTTCTATTTTTTATTTCTTCTCCTAACATACCAGGAGTTGGATACCCTAGGAATTCTTTTGTCAAATTCACAATTTAAATCTTGGTCATAGAGATACTTATGAGGTGGTTATTTATAGTATTCCATTTTCTATTTGGTGCAAACTACATAAGCATTTTCAAAAACCATGGTGGTCATATTGGTGTTGGCCTACGAAGCTTCCTGTTTTATGATATAAATCTCATCTAGGTTACAAATGGCTCACCCCGCAAGTTTCATGGTTGATAGGCTCACTATGAGATGGGACTTAGTCTCTCTTCCTTTCCAATGGAATAAGAGGTTTCAGATTGCTTGGGCTACTTATATTTAACCTAAACAAAGTTTTTTTCTTAGATCCTCTTGCACCAAGGGTTGCCTATTGGTAATAGGCTCAAGCATATGGGTGTTCATAATCCTATTTTCCCAATTTGCAGATAGGCAGAAGATTTACTACATGTTTTTTGGTTTTGTGATCGGGCTCAGTTGGCCTAGGAGTGGCTTCTTCAAATTTTTAGATCTTTTATGCAAGAGAATTTTACCTAGGTGTATGATATTTTGGGTGATCCTATTGCTTTTTCCTTCAACTTGGATGTTTTTTGGAATATTTTTAGAATTGATACCTCTCATAATAGAGTTATTTTTTCTTAGAAATATGTTAGGCGTGTCTTCTCTAGTTGTTGATAAATATTCTATATTCTTTTATTGTTGGTTATAGATTCAAGTACAGGTTTAAAAGTACATGTGGAACTACAGTACTTACGTACCCTCATGGAGAATTGGTGGAATGCACCCTACGTTATGAGTCAGCATATTTGACACTATTTTGGTGGTTGTTATCTGGATTTTTGTGGACTATTTCTGACACTATTGTGTACTCCTAACCATGGTGGTTAGTGTGTTGGTTTATGAGGTGTGCTAATCCCACCCACAATTTATTTTTATTATTAGACATTATTTTATTAATATAATGGATTTTTCATCCAAAAAAAACATATATATAATGCAAGACATTGAAATATAAATCCTTTTTAGATAACTAAAGACACACTACAAAAAGAACTTAGAGATACATGTAAATACATAGCATGTATTCTTCACATTTCAATCACTTACAATGCATGATGGTTTTTTTGAACATACAATACAAAAAACAAGCATACCTAAACATCATCTAACAACTAACTACAATATCCTCATGCTCATGCTCCCTAGTACCACACACCTCAACCAAGGTAGATGAGCACACAAATCCATTTGCTAGTTGGCAACTACCATACCCACTCAATTAACACTTAAGCTACCTAAAAATCATATAAATAAAAATATTAAAAAAACCTAAAACATCATATAATATTTATTACATTTCTTATTCCAATACAATGCAACATAACACCACATCAAAACATTGTGTAAAACTCATGAATCACTCATTACTAGCGTTGTTCACACCCTCCAACACACATCGAACTCAACCATACTAAGTTTAGGACCAAAACCCTCAAAACTTTAGGAAGTCCAAGAGTTCAGCAATATCATAAATTGACTCTACCATTGGATCATTTGGCATACAGAACAAAAACCTAAATATGCCAACTAGAATAATGTCACGTAACTACATCAAAGGAAGGGGTAGCCTTTCAATAGGCTTATGATATTTTTAATAAAAATGATAACCTCTCAAACCCTATATGTTTATAAAGGTCCATTCAACAAGCATAATATAACATCTCCATAAACATACTTAAAAAATTTATTTAGAGAAAACAAGGGGTGAAATGGATCCTTTTTATTGCACTTACTATAATATAATCAACAGTTCCAAAGCATTTAAAATTGATGGATGAAGTTCCTTAGGAAAATTTGGTTAGCATGGTGGACACTTTATTCGTATGCATTTGAAAGGTCCAAATAGTGCATAGGGCCTAGTGTTGTGGCTTGTATGGACTGTCAATATTCCTCTGGACAATTTGAGATTGTTTTGTTGGAAACACCTTTGAAAAGGTTTATTACATTAGAGGTATATCCGGAAGTATTTAAATCAAATTCAAATCTCAAGCATAAAAATTAATTCTCAAAACTTTATAAAATAATCCCTTGGAGCTATTGTTATAAATTGCATGTTCAAGATCAGGTTCTTTCTAGGAAGGCTAAAAGTGGAGCAATGAAAAAAAATTCTACGATTATGTCACAAAGAGTTTGTCTGATCCAGTAATATATACCCTAACCATTGCTTATCATTTGAATAAGTAGAGGGAATAACCAATCAAAATGTTAGGTAGCAACAATGTTGCCCATATGGAAAGCAAGATCTTCTTTTAAACACAGGATTGATGTGCCTAGTACTTCATAAAAAGCTAGCTATTAAATCACAACCCTATAAAGCTAGTATCTAATGAGAAAAATTGCTACCACAAAAATTGTTAATCCAACAAATATTACTAGTTAAACCTGGGCATAATAGTTTGCATCCAATGATAAATTGGCTGAACTATTTCTATATCTACAAAGATCAGATCAAATTTTAGGAAGAAAATTTAAATTCAAACTAAATTCAAAATGTAAAATAAATCTATGTTAATATCATATCCTATCTATTTAAAAAGTAAATAATGATACTATCTAACAAGCTCATTGACCTCTCACTGTGTTGGTTCCATCTGGTTGCATAACATTTATCCATGGCAGTACCTCCCAATGAAAGTGACAATTAAATGACTAAAGAAATGCTAAATAGTATTCTTTTTTATTGCTTTGCCTAGGTTTTTCCTTACATTCTAAAATAAAAAGTGTCAAATATATATTATTGATTTTATATGAGCTAAAAAAAAATCATTCAAATATATGCAAATGATGGCATGTTATAGTTGATCCTTTACAATATAAGGTTATTCCTAGTTAGCCTAACAAATAGATAGTATTCACATAATGAACCTATTAATTGTTATACATTTGTGAAGCACACAAGATACTTATTATACGCTAAACACTTACCAAATCACTCATAAGTTATCCAATAAACTTATGCTAATTAATTGGTTTTACCATGGTATGCATGATTGGACTCTATTGGATGAGATTACAGGCCAAAGAATATTTACTGCCTCTATCAAGGATTACTCACCAAATCACTCACAAGTTCTCCAACCAAATTATGTCTGTAATTTGGTTTTACTATGACATGCATGATTCAACTTTTAGGTTCCAAAGAATATTTTCTACCCCTGCCAAGGAATCCCATTAACTTGTCTAGAATCAAGAGTCATACATTCCTTGGTTGGATTTCTTAATGAAGGAACCACTATTCCATAGTTTTTGGTATAAAATCTTCCTTGCACATATTATTTTTATTTAGCCTACCATGTGGGTAATATTGGTCCTCATATGGCTACTAGTAGGATTTTTATCCATGTGGTCAATACATTTGCTTATTATCAGAGAACAAAAATAGAAAAATAAACATTCATCTGAGAGATACTTTTTTAGATTTGCACAATTTGTTAATTATAGACTGTTATGAACCTCTCTTCTCATTAACAATAAATCATTAATCAATATGAAAAAATATCAAACATGCATCCACAATAGTGATCCACACAATAAAATAGATATAGATAATACCCTTAAGGTAGGGCAACACCAAGAATACTCCTTAAATAAAAAATCACTCCACAATATCTCCAAGCTCCATGAAACCGAACTATTTACAAATATTACTTCATGTGACTTATTTTTACAATTAGGGGTACAACTTTATTTATACAAGGGTGTGATGGTTCACCTTCCATAATAAATTTATAAGGTCACCCATATGTGATGATTCACCTTCCATGAGTTACAAAGTGCATAATATTTTAATATGGAACTATGATATATATTATTATAATTTTATGTGTGACCCATGCCATAATATAATATTATATTATATCCCCATATTTATATACTTAGGTACCTAAATATTCTTTACAAAAATATTTTATCCTCAAAACATAGGAAAACACTAAATAATATGATCTTTTAAGCAATGTTGAAAATTGATACCAATCTTGATTATCCCCCCATCCAAGTGAAATCCTAATTGGTGGTATTTTGTGATGATGCCAATTTTCCCTTGTACCACTTAAATATCCATAATTGATCCTTAGATTCCATGTATGCCCATCATAGCTCCTCTAATGCTCTTTGCCTTGTTTCCATGATTGTTGCCTCCATGGTGGTGTGGATGGTGATACACTCCAACCTTAGCTCATTTTTCTACCTTATTTGAATATTTAATATTATATCTCTATTTTATGCTCTTCTCTTTGTCTCCCTTCTTTTTCTTTGACTCCCAACAACATCAAAAACCCAACTTCAAATAGTTGTAACTCCCTCAATACTTATCAGAATTTAACAAGTGACCAACCATTTTTGTAGTATTCAAGAAGATCTACACAATGATACAAAAATATTCTAAAAATAACTACTAAAAAAATTGATATGATTTTTTTCTTTTGAAAAACTATTGTGCAACCAAAAAACAACATAAATATCTTAACTTCAAATAGCCATAACTTTCTCAATACTTATTAGAATTTAAAAAATGAGTAGTCATTTTTGTAGTACTTGAAATGATCTATATTTTGGAATAAAAATATTCTTAAAATAACTCTTAAACAAATATATGGCCCTCACAATATATGGCCCTCCTAATAAAAATATGCCCTAGATCTACAAAAAAAACCTCACTTTGCTAGAATTTTTGCTCTTATAGCAATTGTTATGAAACTCTATTCTCGTTAAAAATAGATCATTCACCAATATACAGAAATATCAAACATGCATCTATAAAAAAATCCACAATAACAATCCACACAATAAAATAGAGATAGAAAATACCCTTGAGACGGGGCAAAACCAAGAATACTCCTGAAGGAAGGAATCACTCCATAAGATCTCCAACTCCACGAGCCAAGACTCTTATAAAGAATACTTGAAAAGACTTTATTTTACAATTGGGGGTACATCCTTCTTTATACAAGAATGTGATGGTTCACCTTCCATGAGTTATAAGATCATCCATGTGGTGATTCACCATCCATAAGTTACCAAGTGTATAATATTATAATATTATAATATGTCATATATTGTTATGATTTTTTGTGTGACCCATTCCATAATACAATATTATATTATATCCCCACAAGCATATACTTAGGTACCTAACATAGATCCAAAAAATAATTTTTTTTTCTATGGAAATATAGGCCCAACCTTGAAAGGAAGATATGGTAGTTGTAGTCAACCTCAAGTTCGCACTTAATGAATTAGAGTTTCTTTTATAAGTCTCTTCCTTTTCTCTCTTACATGACACTGTCATATAAATTTATTTTTATAGGTTTGAATCCTAATGATGAAGATCAAATCCAAAGCAACTTGAAAATTATTGGGATTATTGCTTCATCTTGAAGGTAATTTGCAAAGGAAGAGCATAAGATCAAAATTTGATTAAATTAAATAAGTTTAACCATACCTAGTTAAACCACCTAGGGCTAGAGAGACATGTAAATCTCACATTGCCAGAAATTGTTAAGAAAAACCATTAAGTAATTGACATGAAATTTAGTTTCATTCAAGCCCTTATTTCTTGCTTTTCATCAATATGTAAAGATATTTTTCAAAGAGCAATTGAACCCTCTAATATTCCATTAAATTAAATCCATGAGTGATCACCTTTTAGAATATTCTTTACATGTACCATAGACTTGTTTAATATCAATACCTATATTTGGCATTCAAAGGGATTACTCCACTCCCTTTTTAATGCTATAATCCCATACTAAACTCTCCTTACATGAGGCATGCAAAGTTTCTCATTTATATCCCTATGGTTTTTGATGCTTTCTAATAAACTTCTTCATCAATTATCCCTATTATACCATGAAAACCATAAAAATATTGATGTATTAATTATAGAAAGATCCTTATAAATAATGCATTCTACTAAGATGAACTTGAAGAAGAACCACGTTGTTCTATAGTGTCCATAATATATTGATTTCAAGTATATTTTTTCCATATGCTTACCTTTGTACAAATGTTAAATCTTTCATTCAACTAAAAGATCCCCACCATATTATTCATCTTTGTGCTTATCAACAATCAAGATTTGAAACTAGTTAATCCAAATAAAATTATTTTATTATGTCTAATAAATTCTTCAAGAATCTATAGTGGCCTTCATATAGCCATGTCTACTATCTTTATTTGTTGGCTTGGGCCTCTAGATTAGGATAGTCATCCCTTGAGCATTAGGGTTAGATTTTGTTACTTTTTTAGACTATAATAGGATATTTGTGATTTAGTTGGATCATTATCATTTTCATCTAACTTCTTTCACCTATGGTGTGTATAAAATACTTCACCCTCTTTAAATGTCTAAGAGACTTTGACTTCTCTGAGTGGCTTGGATTGTTCTGAGATTTGAATCTATATTTTTTATACTCATTTGGGATTTTTTCTGGAATCCAATTGTATTGTAAATATTCTAGTGTATGTTGTATTTGTTTATATATTTTGGAAATTTTCAAAGCCCTAATATTTACTTGTTTTTGTGGTAAAAATGGGTAGTATTGTGGTGGAGTTGTTTAGAACCTCCTTTAGTCAAATTTGCATTTCCAAATGAATAACTTGTAACAAATTATGTTTTTGCTACTAATTTTTTGATGCAATTATCTTTTGTAATATTGTAATTTAGGTAAAACCATTCATACTCCTCAAGGTAAAGGAAAAAAATAAAGCATCAAGTGTGACAGTACCCTCATAAGAGACCTATCTTATTTGATTGTCTCATCAAGTTAATAAAGACAAGACAAACCTTTGGTAAGACTTTTTCCTAGCATTTTGAGGTCTACTTGGGATTTTTTTGGTTAGTGGTATATGTTCAATAATTTGAGTAGGATCCAAGGCACTTCTAATAGTCAACTTTTGGGTAGGATCTTAGTTGCTCCTCTTTTTCCTATATGTATACCCAACCCTTAAAGAGAACTCAGACAAGTATGGATTATAATGACTAGGGTTTTACTTCTAATTTATATTCCATAGTCAGTGATGCTACCTATGTTTTTGACTAACCTCATGATGTTTTTGTTCCTCAAATTATCCCAACATTCAATGGTGATGATCCTTGTGGATGGATTTCCAAAATGGATTACCTCATATTCTTGTGCTGAGTTCCTAAATAGGATAAGGTTACCCTTGTTGCCTTTAAGCTAGGTACCCATGCTCATCAATGACTTCTTTATAAATTATGATGACATGGTTGTCATATTTCTTAGCTAGGATTTAAGTAGATATTTCTATTAAATTTTAATTAGAATCCTACCTCTTATGTGGTCCAATTAATGTAGACGAAACAAACAAAAATTGTGGATGAGTACTGCATAGAGTTCATAAGTGTTCTCACATAAACATATCATCTAGATCTTGTAATGGTGGTTTCCACATGAAATCACAAGATAAAGGACAAAAATCCATGGGAAGTAGATATGCATGACTCGCACACCCTCCATGATGCTTAGCAAGTGGCTCGAGCAATGGAAAAAGAAGCTCTGGTTACCTAGATTTCAACAATGACACTATTTCAATCTCTGTAGGTCTTATTTCAATGATGAAAATGAGGAACACCCACAAAGGTACTTCTATTATAAATGTCTAGCATTACATCCATGGGATAGGGTATGTGAGTGGCACAAGTTCCACATGGAATTAGAGGATGAATATGTAAAATATGAGGCCCTTGCCTCACCTCAATAAGAGGAACCATCAAATGCCTATGAGCCTGAATAAGATACGATTACTATGGCCCTATAAACATTTGAACTAATGGGAATGTAGTCCTATCACACTATCAAGGTACAAATCTTCATAAAATAACAACGAATCAATATTTTTATTATATTGAGTAGCACTCACAATTTTATCAACCATAATATGTCCAAAGCCTTGGTGTTGTATATAAACAATTTTGATAAGGATACATTTCATATTTTGATTGCCAATGGGGGTAAAGCTCAATGTGTGGGTCACATTGCTAATATCAACATGCAAAACATAAACCTTAAAATTAAATTAGTAGCCTATACATGATGGATTTGTGTAATGCAAATGTTATCCTCAGAGCTCAGTGGTTGTCTCAATTGGGAGACCTTACCTTAAACCTATAGTAATTGTAAGTATAGTGGAATAAAAATAGCAAGGGCTAAATGGTTGCCTCAATTGAGGGATGTTACCTTGAACCTATAGCCATTTTAAGTACAATGGACTAAAAATGGTAAAGTTATTTGTCTTCAAGGTTTAAAACCTCCACTCTCCAATATTGTCAGCTTATGTTAGATGGAAAAACTACTGAATAAAGGAAGAAAAGGTATATTCACATAGTCCTAATCCATGGAAGTCATGACACCCAAGAATTAACCTCCTACTCTTCCTTTCAAAATGCAGTCTCTTCTCAACAAATATGCTCTAGTATTTAAATAACCGAAGGATCTTTCCACCCAAGCAGCCACATGATCATGTTATTCACCTTATTCCACAAAGTCAATCACCCAATACTAATCCCTATTTTTTTCCCTAATCCCAAAAGATAAAAATTAATAAGGTGGTTCAAGAGATGTTGGAACAAAGTACTATCTTCCCTAGTACCAGTCCCTATTCATCTCCCTAGTCATGATCAAGCATAAGGACAATTTTGGGTGGACATGTCTTAATTTCCATCCACTCAACAAGATCATTACCAAAGTTCCCTATTTTTGTTATTTATTATTTGTTTGATGAATTATATGGTGTGAAGTGTTTTACCAAGATTGACTTGCATTTTGGGTCTGATCAAATTAGGGTTAGGGAGGGGGATATTCCTAAAATTGTTTTTTGTATACATGAGAATGATTATGAGCTTTTAGTCTTACAAATACCCATTCCACTTTCTAGATTTTAGTGAATTATGTATTTTGTCCTCTCCTTTGAAAATTTGTATTTGTCTTTTTTGATGACATCCTAGTCTATATTATCTTGGGAATCCCATTTATATCATGTCAAACAGGTGCTCCAACTTTTGAAGTGAGAATATTTATATGTCAAACACTCCAAATTATCCTTTGGTGTGCCTAAAGTAGACTACTTGGAACATATAGTGTCTCATGAAGGTGTCAAGGTGTACCCTAACAAGATCAATGCCATGTAATATTGGACCATGTCTAAAATCTCTAAAGAGTTGTGAAGAATGTTTAAGTCTCACAAGGTATCATAGGAAATTTGTCAAAAATTATGGAAATATTGTAGCTCCCCTGATGGTTATCACCAAGAAGGATGCCTTTGTCTAGTCCAATTAAGCTACACAAGTCTTCCATTATTTGAAGGAGACTCTATGCACCATCCCTATTCTAGTTGCTTTGGATTTCAACAAGCCTTTTGTCACTGAATGTAATGCTTCTAAAATAGGTATTGATGTTTTGATGCGAGAATATTATCCCCCAACATTTGGAAATAAATAATTTTCTTGCAATAATTTGGGTTGTTCCACTTATAAGGAGATGTTAGCCATATTGCATACAGTTAATAAATTTAAGCCTCACTTTTTGGGACAACATTTTATTATCAAAATTAATCATAGCAATCTCATGCACTTCTTGGAATAACACCTTTTATTTGGAACAAAACAAATGGATTCCCAAGCTTTAGGGCTATGAATTTTTTTTTGAATAATAAAGGGAAGGAGAATGTGTTGGTGAATACCATTTATTATAAGTATGAATATTTTATCATTGTCCATGCTATCTCCAATTCCCTTCCCATATGGATCATCAAGATTCTAGATGAATGGCACTCAGATCCTAAGATTTTTCAATACTTCAATTTATTCATGATGTTTAGGATGTTAACCTGACCAATCCCTTGTCCTCTTGATCTAACGAGATTCCTAGGAAGGACCAAATTTATCTCATTTGGTCTTGCTAGGTTAAGAATAGTATCCTTTTAAAATTACATGTATCTCCCTTGGAAAGACACTTTGGATTTGTTAAAACCAATCATCAGGTTAAGAAGTCTTATAGTTAAAACCTATCATGTATCTCCCTTGGAAATAATAGTTGATGTCAAGCAATTTATGGTTGAATATGAGGTGCGCCATAGGAATAAAGGTGAAATAGTTAAGTCTTTGGGATTGGTGCAACCCCTTACTATTCCAAATCACCAATGGGAATACATCTTGATGAACTTCATTGAAGTTATTACCAAGTTAGAGGACAAAAGAATAAATTTTGTGGTGGTGGATTGTCTTTTCAATTATTCCCATTTCTATGCCTTGCAGTATGTTTTCACTACTAGCAAGGTGGCCAAGGTATTTCTTTTATTTTCAAACTACATGTTATGCCAAAGCCTATTTTTTGTGGTCATGATCCTATTTTCACTAGTAACTTTTGAAAGGAGTTGTTCACTCTCAATATTACTCAACTTAATATGAGCTCTTCTCACCATCCTCAATCAGATGGTCAAATAGATATAATGAACAAGTGCCTAAGTATATACTTGATATGCTTTACCCAAAATAAGAAGTATCTATAGGTTAAATGGATTTCCTTAACAAAATGGTGGTACAATGCTTCTTATCATCTTTCAATTATGATATCCCCATATGAGGTATTGTATGGTCAAAAATCCTCATCCTCAAAAAACTATCTTTTAGGCTTCTATGTGGGTCAGGTGGATGAAACCTCCAACAACATAAAACTATCTTCCAAGACCTCAAGGATAATCTTTGTCAAGCTCAAATTTGTATTAAATAGCAACAAGACTTACACCACTATGAATGACACCTTGAGGTGGGTAATATGATATTTTTTCCCACTTTAACCATATAAACAATTCACTTTGAAGATCAAATCCATCCAAAATATGACACCCAATATCTATGTATAAAGCAAAAAAAATGACTAACACCAATAAAACAATAGATCAAAGAAAATAATAACACATGCACAAAATGATAGATCTTATTTATTATAACTCAAGGAGTCTAGATCTCCAATTTGTACAATATATTTACCCCAAATATGGGGTTACAATGCTATGTATCTTTATTACAATTTATTACAATGGAAGGGTCGAAAACCCTCGTTCAAAATAGTTTTGGTGTATCCTGGTTGTATTCACTCCAAACAATTTGTGAGTGGGCTTGCATATACCTACGGGACCATTCAAGCTGCAACAACTATTAACAAAAATGTCTCTTGTACCTATAAAAAAATCACCACACAAAATATTAGTAGTATATACAATGGATCCATTGTGTGAGACCCTCTAAGTAACATATTTACAAACCCTAGGTGTAGCAATGATAAAGTGTAATTCAAATATAGAAAATATAAGTTGAAAATCAGTAATACTTGTTATATTATTAGAATAATACCTATGATCCTGATCTGTCTTTGCTTTCATGATCTAGTGACACGTAAATACCCTCAAGAATTCAAGGGATTTTTGACTGTAAACTAGTTGATGGGAAATGCCTTGAAGCATTCAGGGGAGGCTATAAATATCCTATAGTATTCTTGGAATTATCTAGGGCATTCAAAGAATGCCCTAGAGCATTTTTGGGTGAGGGGGAACACTCTGCAGAATCTGGGTAGGGTTTCGTAGAAGTTCGATGATAGAAATGGAGGATGCAACAATGAAAAGGATGGAAAGTGTTAGAAAAAAGCTAGGGTTTGGATGATGATGTATGCAAGGGCTCTAATTCTTTCTAACCTCAGGAATCACCAATCAACTTTTGAATCTATTAATCGCTTAACCTCATTTACAAAAGTGAATGATATTTTATAACTTACCTTCAACATGTTAGGGTTTCGATGATACCAATGGGTGGTCGAGATTAAAACATGATGAATGGCTAATATTATAACTTTGATATGTAACATAGATCATATTAAATGGATGATTGAGATTAAGACATGCTGGGTGATTAGTATTTATTCACATATATACATATATATTTATTAAATATATATAAATATAAATATAAAATATTTATATTTATATATATAAATAAATACATATATAAATAATGAATGGTTGTAATTTGAGGATGTGGATGGATGACAAGTGGCTAGGATCCTGGTTTGGTGAAGTAGCTTATTTTTCTTGGAGTGCATGAAGATCCTAAAGACAAATTGTTGGCATAGCTTATCCCTTCAATTGGCTAATGAGTGAAGAATGAATCTCATGAGCCAATTGACAAAAATGAGGATGATATGAATTATGTAAAGGCATGATGCCATGATTATGAATGATGTAGTGCATGTGAATAGTGCAATGATTGATTCTATTTTTCCTCAATAAAAAAAGGGTTTTTGAAATGGTAATATGCAATGAAAAGGTGCAATTATTGATTCTACTTTTTCCTCAATAGAAAAGGGTTTTTGAAAGTGTGAATGATATGAATGATATAAATGCTTCAACGAATTATTTTATTTTTGCCCCAACAGAAAAAAAGGGTTTTTGAAAATGTTGTAAATAAATGTGAATCGTGAATCTCGATGTGGGAAAAGAAAAATCAATTTTGGTTGCCCCAACTATGGGGTGATTTTGTGCTATTGAAGAATATGCATTTTTGGCTTCATTGCAATGCAAAATTTAGAACATGAAGTAACGGGAACCAATCATCCTAAAATCTAGTGATTTCTAGGAAGCAAAGTTCCTAGTAACTATGTGCAATTCTTGAATGTAAAATGAAATGATGTAGTAAAATTGATCTATTTTTGGTACCCTATAGACAAGGGCATTAATGATATATTTTGAGCATATTGGTCTAAGCACAATCTCACTCTAAAATATGAGGGATCAAACAATTTTTTATTTCAAACAAGAGGATGTTGTATGATGTTGAGTTAAACGATCTTATGGTGATCTATCCATCGTACCAAATTGCATGGATAGACAATCACTGCAATCGCAAGGTGAGTAGGTTAAAAAACTAGATACGAGGTTCACTTAGATGATATAAATGATGTAAAAGAATGCAATATAAATAATTGTGAATAGTGTAATGATTGATTTCTACTTTAATCCCAATAGAAAATGGGAGTTTGATTGGATGATATGAATGATGTAAATGAATATGAATGAACAAGCATACTTGTGGTGATCTACCCATCCTACCGAATCACTACAACCATCATGGGAATAGAGTAAACTACTAGATGTGAGGTTCACTTGATAATGTGAGTGAATTTGACAATGTTGGGTAAAGATGCATTGAATTGTGGATGATATGAATGATGTAAATAAATATGAATATGAAAGGTATCATGAATGCAAATGATGCAATGATTGATGGGTGAATTTGATGATCTTTGTAAATTTTGGAATTTCTTTTGGAACATTTTGAAGTAATTTAGGGTATTTCTATAACTATTGGTCGTAATCAAGAATTAAACATCCAAATCAATCCAAATTTACAAAATATTATGGAATGATGTGATGAATGTTTAGAATAGTGAATGTGACAATATTATGGAATTTTGGACCATTTTGAGGTGTTTTTACATGATTTTGACATTTTTATGACTTTTGGTCGTAATAAAAAATTATGCATCCAAATCAATCCATGTTATCATCATAAGCAAAAATTATGCATCCAAATCAATCAATGTTATCACAAAATGGAATGAAGTGATGCAATGCATACATGGATGGATTTTAATGCGATTTTGTGGGATTTTGCTATAGTTTGAGGCCCTTTGAGTCCTTTTGTAGCATTCTAGATCCAAATGCCATCCAACATCCACATCATGCATAAATGTGGGAGAGTTTTTACCATTTGGTAGATGTAGGGAAGTGTTTGGGTGCACTAGGTAGACTCCCTAGGGCATGTAAATGCACCAAAAATAGCTATAAAAGTGCTACAAAGGTGAAATATTGAGTAAATTGAGATGAAAACCTGTCATGGAGGAGACCAAAAAGCTATCTCATCCTTATGTGTGGTCAGAGGTCTATTCAAGAGATATGTGTCACCACGCATGAGCATACTCCACTACCAATCAAGCATATATAGCCTCAATGGAAGTTAGCTCCATAGTCCAATGGTCTGATCTCTAAACTTTGGGGATTCAAACTACCTAACCATCTGGATGGAAATATAAATCTATCCTTACTACTTGAGTATCTATGGTGTGTGAATTGTAAAAGGATTAGAGCTTTGGGAAATTAGATTCTCAACCTAAGTGTGATGAGAATTTTACCCTATCCTTACTACTCATTATATTATTTGGAAGTGTTGGTAGTAGTGAAGACCACTATTTTTTATTTTGGACTATGTGCATAATGATCCAAGCAAATATGACTTATTTGCTTTGAGATTCAAACCAATCATGGTATTATTGCTCTTTAAAACAAGATGTTTTTATATGTGTGATGTTTTTGGTTCAAGATTGTTAGAATCAACTACCAAAAATTAATATTTTCTTTAGTAAAAATGTGCCTTGGTTCTAGAGAAAATTCTACATATATTGGAGGTTGCTTGAAACACTAGGAGTGGCTAAGTGACCGAAAACACCTAGGGGTGATGAATTTTTTTTTTTGTGAATGATGACTTGACTTATGAAGTGGTGCAATGGAAAAAGTGTGAACTTGAGGGTGCCCCTGATTAAGGCAACAAGATTTTTTGGATCAATTATTATCTAAAATTAACAAATGACCCCTAATATGGTGGATTAAATACATTGAAATAACTACGAAATGTAATTTTACAAGATGATTGTGTGAAATGCAATGTGTATGAATGATGTTTTCATGTATTAACCATGTATATATATACATATATAATATATTAAGCATAGAACGCTCTCAATTGGATGATTTTTAGTGGTTCAGGCTCTTCTACTACCTCTAGATTAGCAATCCTATAAGTTCCTTGACCTACCTTTTGTTTGATAATGTATGGACCTAACCAATTAGCCTTGAATTTATCACAAAGATGTGATAATGCATTGGTGTTTTGTTGATTCTCTTTAAGGAAAATATCTTCTACTTGGAATTCTCATAGATGGAATTTGGTATTGTAAGCATGCTTTAAATGATCCTAATATACTCATAAATGCTCCAAGGCATTGATTCAATTTTTGTCGATGACGGTGATTTGGTTAATATGTGCTTGTTTAGCACTATCATCATCTATGAATTCATTCAATTAAATGTGTAGTGAGGGGATCTTGAGCTCAAGAGATATGATGGATTCGGAACCATAGACCAATGAGAATGGTGTTTCCCCAATAGGCATGTAGATGCTTTTTCAATAAGCCCATAATGCCAAGGGGATCTGAGTGTGCCAATATTGATGATTTTCTTTGACTAATTTCTTGAGAATAGTGATAGAGGTCTTATTGGTTGTCTTAGATTGTTGATTTTTCTATGGGTAATAAGAAGTTGATAAACTATATTGGATATTATTTTTCTCACAAAGTGCTTGAACATCCTTTTTTAAAATACTTGTCATTGTTAGAGATTATTTTTTAGGTGATACGAAAGTGATAAATGATATGCTGAGGTATAAACTCCATAATTCGAGGTCTTATCATATTGAGGTATAAATGCAATGATGATGAATGTATGTTATCCCAAGGAAGGATGTGAGATTTTACCAATTAGTTCTAGAACCCATTGTGAAAAGGATAAAATACTCTGAATAGGTTGTAAGGCTTATGATGGCACATGAGTTAAATTAGCATGTTGTTGATATTGTTGATATTTCTTGACATAAGTGTAACAATCGCATTCCATGGTGGACCAATAATAACCCATGCATAAAATATTATTTGCAATGGCCATTCCACTAAAGTGGCCATCACAAGTACCATCATGAGTTTTAGATATTGCTCTTCGAGCCTTTGCAGGATCGAGACAATGAAGGACTCCATCATAGTCATGTCTATACAACATGTCCCCCAAGAGAGTGAAACGAGCTACCTTTTACTTGAAAGTTAATTTGGTAGTTCATGATATATTTTATGAGAGTGTTCCAAACTTGAGGAAGGATTTTACTTTACTAGACCAAGGCTCATATGACTTTGCATGGATAAAGAAAATATACTTCTCATATTTAGACAACATAGAAAATTATATATTTAGAGATTGTTGTGACAATTAATGGTTGTACCTCTCCTTAGAATTTCTTTAAAATCAGTGATCCTAGAGATGCCATCACATCTGCAAATCTATTAGTCAATCTAGGTAAGCTATCAATATCATACCAATCAAATTTTACAAGAAATTTCATTGCTACTTCATGATAAAGTTTTAGGATTGGTTCTTTGCATTGGTATTCTTCGTTTACTTGATAAATGACAAGTTGGGAATCACAAAATATCCTAATATGATTTATGCTCATAGCTATGGCTACTTGAAGTCCTAATATTAAGGCTTCATATTATGCATTATTGTTTATGCATGGGAAATCAATTTTGAATGATAAAGGAATAGGTATCCCTTGTGGTGTATGAAATACGACTCCTACATCATATCCTTTTTTGCACTTAGAACCATTGAAGAAGAGTGTAATATCCACATCCTCTTTAGGAATGACGTACTCCTATTTAGTGATGAAAAATACCAAATCATCTAGGAGATCAATAATCAAGGGTTGATCACTAGGAAGTGGAGCTTCCACAAGTTGGTCGGTTATTACCTGACCTTTAACGAGTTTTTTATTGACGAACTCAAGATCAAATTTTGTTATAAGTATTATCCATTTTGCGGTGCGGGTGTTGTTTTAAGTGCAAGATATCATGTAACACAAAGGATTTTATTTATCTATGACATAGATATTATGACTTAGCATGTAATATATGAGTTTCTTAGTGGTAAAAACCACTGCTAGACACAGTTTTTCCACATAAGTGTATCTATTTTCATAGCTTACCAATGTTCAACTAATGTAATAGATTGTTTGCTCTTGGTTGTTTTTTGTTTTTCTGTGCAAGCATTTTTCCTAATGCAAATTTTATTTCTAAAACATAAATATGGAAGGGTACCCATGAGTGAGGTGGATTTAAGATTTGTGGAGAAGCCAAGTATTTTTTGATATCATCAAAAGCTTTTTGACATTCATTTATCCATGAAAATATCACCCCCTTTTGTAATAGGTGGTTGAATGGTCTACATTTGTCTAAGATTTGTGAAATAAAAAAATGGATCGATTGAATCTATCCTTGTAAACTATGCAACTCTTTCAAGTTTGTTGGAGAAGGCATATCCATAATGATCTTGACCTTGTTTGGGTCCACTTCAATGCCTTGCTTAGAGATAATGAATCCTAGTAGTTTTCCTGAGGTGACACCAAAGACACACTATTTAGGGTTCAACCTTACATTTTTCTTTAGAAGTTGATCAAAACCTTTTTCTAGGACACCAATATGCTCTTGTCAAGTTTTATATTTTGCCAATAAATCATCCACATAGTCTTCAATGATCTTATGCATGTAATAATGGAAGATGTATGTCATGGCACGTTGATAAGTGGAACCTGCATTTTTATGGATGAATGACATTACCTTGTAACAAAAAATCCCCCAAGGTGTTGTGAATGTTGTTTTGTGTTGGTCATTAGGATTTATTTGAATCTAGTTGTATCCTGAAAAACCATCCATTAAATATAGCATTTCATGGCCAATGCAAATTTTGATAATATTATTGATATTTGGTAGAGTAAATTCATCCTTAGGACATGCTTTGTTAAGATATCGAAAGTTAGTGCAAATGTGTATCATCCCATTAGGCTAACAAATGGAAACCATATTTGAAATTCACTCAAGATAGTCAATGGGTTGAATGAAACACGCATCTAATAGCTTTCGAAGCTCTTATTTAACCATGAGAGCAATGGTAGGATGTAAATTTCTCAATTTTTGTTTAACTAACTTAGCATTAGGATGCAAGGTTAAATTGTGGAAAACCAAGTTAGGGTCAAGACCAGGCATGTCTTTATAGGACCATGCAAATATGCCCTTCTTCTTCTTGAGGAGAAATATCAATTGCTCTTATTCATCAGTGGATAAAAAAAATTCAAGTTTAAAAATTTGTGGATTATTCGCATCTTTACTAAGGTCCACATCTATGGTATCTTTAATGGCCATGTGGGAACCTTCCTCAAGCTTATGGGGAGTTGGTATCAGATGAATATCATCAATAACATTATCAAACTTCTCTGGCACAATCTCTTCTATCTCTACCTAGAAAATAGTCAAAACTACAGTTGAAGGTGAAGGTGAAGGTGAAGGCTATGGAGGAATGTATATGGTGGAAGCTCTTAAAAATTCCTTAGAAATGATGAATTCAAAAAAGTATGGTGGTGATGAAATTTTTTCCATATCAATGAGGCTTATATCAATTAGAACTGGTTTTGCCAAATTGTACAAGTTACGAAGTGGGGTAAATAAGTCAACCGGATTCATGATGACTTAGTAGGAAATGTTGGTTGGCAATGTGGAGGGTGTTTTGTCCTACCTTTTAAAATTGATGAAGGAACCTTGAGGACCTAGATAGTAGCAAGTGACATGTGTAAACACAAATGACAAGACCATGCAAGTGCAATGCAAAGATTTTTTTGTGTGTGTTTTTGATGATTTTTTTATGTACATATGTTACAAGATTTAGTGAAGTGTATGAGGTGGAGGTGGTGGTTCATAGGTTGGCTCAGCTCATTCCCTAGGAGAAGCAAACAAAAAATGGGTTGGTTGATGGGGAATATTCTAAGGTAATACTCATCCAATTTAGTAAATGGAGTGATTAGGATCGATTCCTCTATAGATTCAGCTAAAACTATCAACATGACATTGTATTCTTCATAGAATTCCTTCTCAAAATCATCATTGTGATTGTTATCCTCTTTGTTATCTATATTGAGTCATTGAAAGGCTCACTCAAAAGAGGAATTGATAGATTGTAAGCGGTATCCTAGTCCTAAACGATCATTTATTTCTCAATATTGAGGCTTGATGATTTCATGCATACCTTATTCATGTCATCTTAGACCATATCCTTACCAATTGACTTGATGATAGTATCATGATGGAAAACCATACATAATCATGCTTTCATGATTATCAAAGGATGGTTTCTTGGGTTCATCTAGGGGAGGTGAATAAGATAAATAATCAACCCCCCCATACATAAAATGGATTCGATTAGGTTTTGAACTGATATTGTACACCACTCCTATAGATAGGGGTGGATCACATGGGTGACCATAATCCCTAATAGTTTGTATGCTTAGTGGTGTAATTTTGACATCTTGGACCACGTATTCACTAATGCTAGGATTGGAGAGGTGGAATGCAACTTGTGTGGACATGGATGGAGTGGATGGAGTGGGTGTGGAGATGTGGGGGTCATGGATGGCTTGTGGCTTCAATGAGGGAGGAGATGAATGGTGAAATGGCATCTCATAGTCTATCAAATCAACTTGTGAGACATAATTTGGTTAAGATGAAGATGAATTTGGTTGAGAAGTTTGATAGGTGAATGATAATGGTGATGTGGATGAAATTATGGTAGGTATTTATGGAGTAGGTTGGATGGAGGATGATGAATGAGTGGTGATAATGGGTGATGTTTATGTTGATGATGTGGATGGTGTGGATTGGGTTTGACCACATGTACATGTAACCGACTATGATGAAGGTGTGGGTGTGGAAGTGGAAGCTTGATGTGGGGTAGTGATGGGGAGATCCTAAAGAATAGGATATTTTGATGAAGAAGTGGTGTGATGTGAGGTGTATGGTGTGGTTGATGGAGTTAATAATAGGTGAGTGGATAGAAATGTGGATTTGTATGGATTGGTAATGAAGTTGTAGTACTTAAATGGTTTGATATTCACTGGTATGCAATGAATCTATCCCTCATGTATATATTTTAAGCATTGATGTAGTATTTAAGGGACACATTTCATTTCCCTTATCCAAGGGTGCCCAAGGAGTACATTATAAGCCATGGACCCCTCTAGGATATGGAACATGGTATGCAACATCTTAACCCCCACTTCTATAGGTAAGACAACAATGCCAAATGTGGAACAAAGATCATCATTGAATGCTTTCAAGATGAATGTGGATTTGGTTATGTGTGAGAGTGGAATATTGAGATGTTGAAGGGTGGAGGTGGTGATGATTTTTATGGAGTCAATATAAATTAGAACTTTTTTGAAGGGCTTCCTATTAACTTGAGCCATAATGTGTAATGGAGGGTCTGATGATTCTGATGAAATTGATTTAATTTCAAAATCATAGAATGTGATGGAAGGCTCCATACATATTTGAATACTCCCCATGAAATTGTTAAATAAATTAGTATCTTGGGATTGAAGTTCAATGGAATTTAAAATTTCCATTAATTTTTCATAGTGTGGGAGAGATTATTGTATGAGTTCATAGATGGATATTTTTTTTGAAGCTAATTGTTAGTCATCTACTCAAGGAGATGATCGGTCTTTATGGATGGCTTGGAATATGAAAGAGATGGGAAGAATTGGTAGAAAAATAAATGGATGATGATGAATTGGCAGGTTGTGGAGACACATTTGCTTGTGATGGCATAGGAGGTTGAACTGTCTACTATTGTTCATTTTTTTATTGTTGCTTCTTTGAACTTGGGTGACTACATGGATAGCCCCCATAAAATCTTGGTACAATTGTACATGATTAACTTGGTTAGGGATCATGGTATATGATCCTCCTATATTTTTGTTGTTCCTCATGATGAGGAAGTGGCATTTGGTATATACCAAGGTTTTGATTTTGTTGTGCCAAGGTACTATCTAACTTAATGACCCCTAGGTCTATTAGGTCTTGCACAATATCTTTGAATATGAAGAAATTGTTAATATCATGCCCATTCTATCAATGGTAAGGGCAAAATAAATGTTCCCTATAGTCCTTGCCATGTTTGGTTGGATCATCTATTTAACTTTGGGTAAGGTAAGTGCATTTGTGTCATACAACCTATAGAATATGGATGCATATGATTTGGATAAGGGTATGTAGGTGCAATTTTATCAAATAGATTATCAATGATAATGATTTTCCATAGTTGGCATTGTGTTATGAAGTTGTTATGGTGCGAGAACCGCTTGATAATTTACCTATTGCAGTTGTTGCAATGATTGGTGTTGCTGACTATGGGATTTTTGGATCATTTGGATTTGACTCAAAACCACTTGATTCACTTGTCCTTGTTTGGATTGGCCAAAATAATTTCCTTTATATTGGCCATTGTTTTTCCATTATTTTTTCTTTGGCTTGATCTCCCCCTCTTGAATTTTTATTTCTTCAATGACACATGCCTGGGCGAGAGCTTCGTCAAATGTTCTATATCGTTGTTGTTACAATAAAAATGTGTAGACACCAAAACCTAGCCACTTGTCATCTACACATCCTCAAATCCTATATTCCATTTATATATATATATATATATATATATATATATATATATATATATATATATATATATATATATGTATTTATTTATTTATTTATATTTATGTATAAATATGAATATTTTATATATTTAAATAATATATGGATAAATATCAACCACTCATCACTGTCAAATCATAACCATTCATTATATATATATATATATATATATATATATATATATATATTCATATAAATATAAATATTTTATATATTTATATTTATATATTTATATATATATGTATATGAATAAATCTCAGCTACCCATCATGTTTTAATCTCAACCATTCATTTAACATGATTTGTGTCACTTAGCCAATCTCAATCTCAACCCTTCATTATGTTTTAATCTTGGCCACCCATTGATGTCTTCAAAACCCTAACATGATCAAGAAAATATTATAAAAGATGATTCATTTTTGTGAATCAGGGTCAAAATATTATTTTTACCAAGGTTCAGAAGTTAGCATCATGAGTAGTCATCGTTGTTGTTGTCATCATTTATTCACTATAGCACTTGTGAACCAACCCCCGAATGCTACTGAGTGTTCACACACTCAGAGTTTGAGATCATCAACCACAGAAGCATAGATCCAAATGTAGACACCCAAATTTTGCACATTGTCCCTCTCCTCATCTTCATGATCAATCAATGTGCAAAACCCTCAAAAATTGCATAAAATGGCTTAAAATACTATTCATTTATTAAAATAACTATTCATCATCCTTATCCCACTTGGGATAGCTAATCCCCTTCCTAAAATTAACTATAGGTCCTCATGTGACCTCCTCCATAACTCAACTAAGGTTGAATTCTCCACCATGGTCAAAAAATACTTTATGGGAAAAAAGTCAACAACTTTAGTCAAAACTTGCTTTATGGCTAATTCTATGGTTAATTAAGCTAATCAAGCTTAATTATAACCCTCCACCATACCTAGTCTACTTTGAATAGCTTATCCTTGCCACATATCATCCAAATATTTCCTCCACCTCACACTCTCCTGGGCAATAAATGAGAAATGAAGACTTTTGCACATAAAAGGCAACTCTAAATTAGAAGATATTTCCAAAAAGGTTTCAATAAATGTCATTTGGATAATTTCCTCTAGGTCATCATGACTTTTAGATGGGTGAAGTATTCTCTCACCCAATATTATTTATGAACCTAAACACCTCAAGGGACACCTCTTAGGTGGACACCTCACCACACACTGGTGAGCAAAAATCATGTCTCAAAAAACAATCATTTCTCTTCCATAAATTATCAATCCGATAAGTCCATAAACTTACGAGTGTCACGCATAGTATATGCCTGTAGTGTTGGGGAATGAATTTATTTGTACCTTATTTATTTTGGTGGGGGATGTTCGTGCATTTTAAAGTCAACCAAACCAAATAAACTAAGTGCGAAAAAATAAAATAATTAAATAACAAGATAAAATTAAAGTGTTGAAAATAAAATGGAAGGAAACAAACACACAACTAAATTAATTAAAGAAGGAAATAGAATAATAAATCTAACCTACAAAAAATAAATACAAAAATGAAATAGGGGAGGACTACTACAAGGAGTGGGCCCAAGCTCCTGCAGATAGTCCGTCCGGCTAGCTATGTAGAGCTTGCTCAAATAAGAGGAGTTGCACTCTTAATTAAATTAAACAAAGAATGAAATAAAATAATCTTTGTGTAAAATTAATCATTGATCTCTCATTCATCTGGACTATGTCTTTATATAAAGCACAGCCAGATATTGTTACAATAAAAAATCAATCTAATTTAATCACATGATGTGATTAGTTACAATTGGTTCTATACAAATTTTATTTTCCTATTTTAAAGCATGTCCATTCACACAAGGATAAATATAAAAATCCTTAGGTGTACGTAACAAACAAATCCTAAACTAATGCATCCTAAAAATAATTCCTTGAGAGCTTTACAAGGTCAACCATCCAATTGGTGATAATAATAAATACTTTATTCTATTAATAATTGCATGATTTAAAATATTTCTCCTTTGTCTTCACGTGCAACCTCCTCCTTAGACCCTTTGTCAACCTGGTCAATGTTGAATTGGTCATATGGCATCTCCAATGCGGGTGTCTCCAATGTATTGGGAGTAAGGCAGCAATAAGGCACATACTCGAGTAAGACATCACCTTAGCACCTACTTGAGTAAGGTGCCTCCCCATGTATGGGAGTAAGGTGCCAAAGTAAGGTGCCTACTCCATATACCTTAGATGCATTAAAATAGAAACATGCCAGGTCCATTTGGGATGTAGATTGGGAAACACCATATCAGTAGCAAAACCTGCATTTATACACAATTTCCACTAAAAACACCCGTTAAGCATAATACCGAATTTTCTATCAATTATATGCATAAGTTAAATAAAAATATATTTCTAATGCTAATTAAATCAATGATGATTCCCCTTAACATTGTATATAAAATGAGCATTTATGGTGCTCATCATCCCCCCATACCTAAAGATTGTCATGTCCTCATGACAATAGTCCCTAGAAAATAGCCCCTGGAAAACAGCCCTTGGAATAATAATAATTAATTTTTTTTTCATTGAGCATTGCTCTATTTTTTTTCTCTTTGAGTGCGGCTATATTTTTTTTATTGAGCACTGCTATATATATATATAAATATATAAATATATATATATATATATATATATATATATATATATATATTTTTTTTTTTTTTTTTTTTTTTTTTCAAAACTACTATTTTTTCTTCCCTTGAGCACTATTGCACTAGTAGAAACACTACGGCAACAACAGAAGTCATAAACACATCAGGATTAATCACTGCGGGAAAATGGATAAATCATGACTATACTATTCATACTGAATTACCACTGCACTATTATTTTTTTATTAAACACTATGGCACCAGGGAAAGCACACTGCACTAATTTTGCTAAATGCTACTATGTAATTGCCCATTCGAGCCTTCATGTAGCTATCATAGGGCCACATTTTCCAATTTTGCATATTGGTCAAATTTGGTGAGACCAAATTTAAAAATAAGTGTGGGTGTTTGTTCCTATTTTTGCCCCTATCTGTCGTTGCGCTATGTTTGTCATGATTCAGCAATGCCAATTTATTCATGTGAATGTTGTAATCCCTTTATTCTTTTTCAATTTCTCTGAGGTAATAAATTTTTCATATCCGAGGCATATCACGTGCTTGAATTCTGATGGGAGAGTTTGACGGAGAGAATTTAAAGGGCATCTACTGATTTTAGCATAGAAATTATTTTTAAAATAACTCTGCACATAATTAATGAAAAAAATAGTACATACCTTGGTGAATTTTGCAGAACCTAAGGTGTACCATGCTGGTAGTGTAAAAACGTTTCCATGTTGCCCGTAACCAAGGTGTTCTAGAAAAGTGACGTTGGTGTTCTTGGAGAATTTATTATTTTTTTCTCTAGCTGCCTTCATCATCCACACTGCTAAACATCTTCGTTCTTCCTCTGAGCGTTGATTGAAAACTGTGATGGTAGTGTTGTGCAATGGTGTTTGTGATCCATTTGAATTCATGTTGCAACCACGGGGTCTCCACCACCACTACCAATTTGCTCTTCATCACTTCCCTAATCAGAATAGATTATGTAGATTGAGCTAATTTCCATTCAACGACCTTCAACAATTAATGAATATGTCATTTCTCATGTTTGTGAAAATCTGGAAAATAATGCAGTCTTTGAATTTCTAGGGGTGGGTATTTTCTATGTGGCTTCCAAAGGGTAAAATAGAAAATATAAAAATTTTATGCCTCTTTGTCCAGTTATTCTATGTGGGTCATGCACTACCTTTCCTGGATAATAGGAGATACATTCTTTCTATAGGTGTGGACTTTAACAAGTCCTGCATTGCAACCATGCTCTTTTTTTTTCATTTTTTTCTTTGTTTTTGTCAGAGGTTCAGGTTCACCCATACTCTCCCCCATTTTAAATTGGTGATGTCCTCGTCACCAGGAATAGGTTCACCCAAATCCTCCCCCACTTAAATTGGTGATGCCCTCGTCACTAGTAACAGGTCCCTCTATGCAATAGGTCTGCAGCCCTCTAAACATCAGGTCCCACACTGAGCAACAAGAACCCCCAATCTAGGGAGAAGAAGTTGAGCAATGCTGGGATAAAGTGGATCTATAGTTCTCTTCTCCAGGAAGAGCTACAAATAATTTTTTTGTACTATTCTCTTTTCCAACCATCCGATTCTCTTTTTTTTGTTTTTTTTAATGTATTCTCACAAAATTTATGTGTTTCTAATAATGAGCATCAAGGCGCCTTCTTATTGTTGAGAAGTGCATAGTTGCTAATGCGTCTACTATTGAAGAGTTGATCAGACCCTCGAATATTTTTTTTTCATACTGCATCAGCATCTACTTTTTTCGAGCATAGAGGTGGGTACCTCATATTTTTGTAGGAAATTAGCACCCACATCCATACCCATATGGGTACTATCTCCTCCAGATGGAAACAGTCAAATTTTTATCTCAAAAAAATGTATAGGTTCATGAATACTGAGTCGGTATAGGCCTTGTATCCTAAGATACCTATTTTTGTACAATAAGGTCATTTCCCCTATAAAAGAAAAACTAAGAAAACTAAAATGCAGTTCAGTTAGGCCCTGGCTCTTAGGATACCTACAACTTGCATGCAGGAACTTTCCCTACAACACATGAAAGCAACAAAAGAAATTTTATGTTGAGCAAGATAGATGATGTGCATTTTTTTTTCTTTTTTCCTTTTTTTTTAATAATAATCAAGGCACCCTTGACACATGACATCAAGGTGCTTGTCCTCTTTTTTTCATGATCAGGTGCCTCCACTGATGGACATTGAGGTGCCACTTGAGGAGCTTGGTGCCTGCTTGAGGAAGGTTCCTGCTTGAGTAAGGTGCCTACTTGGTGCCTACCTTAGTAATGCGCCTACCTCAGTAAGGTGCCTACTTTAGTAAGGTACCTACTTTAGTAAGGTGCTTGCTTCAATAAGGTGCCTACTTCAGTAAGACACCTACTTTAGTAAGGCGTCTACCTGAGTAAGGCGCCTACCTGAGTAAGGTGCCTACTTTAGTAAGGTGCCAACTTAAGTAAGGTGCCTACTTCAGTAATGCACCTACTTGAGTAAGACACCTACTTGAGTAAAACACATACTTGAGTAAGACTCCTACCTTAGTAAGGCACTTGCTTTAGTAAGGCACCTGCTTCAGTGAGGCACCTACCTGAGTAAGGTGCCTACTTCAGTAAGACGTCTACCTGAGTAAGGCACCTGCTTCAATAAGGCACCTACCTCAGTAAAGTGCCTAACTTAGTAAGGTGTTTTCTTGGTGCTTTTTTGAGTAAGGCACTCCTAAAAATTGTTGGTATGACACTTCACACTTCATGTTGTCCTGCAAAACATAAAAAACTAAACTAAAGGCATTAATAAAATTCTAACTATTTTTTTTTTCTTCTTTTTTTTTCTTTTTTTTTTCGTCTGTTCTGCCATGACCAAAATAGCTCTTGGTTCATCATTTTTTTCTCATCATCTGCACCGAAGAACAGAATGTCAACTACAACCATGTGAGCTAGGGATTTTAAAATTCGATGGCCAAGCTAGAGAACTGTCATCGATCCAACCTAGGAATTTGTTTTTATGTTGTGTGCTGGAACATCTTCTCCACCCGACTATTTGTGGGAAATAATTAACTCTTTGCATTGTGATAATAGATTTCTCCATGATTTCAAATCCTCACCATTTCCTTATAGAGTTGGCGTTCTCCTCATCATAGTGAAATTTTGCCTCTTCCCTGTATTTTCTTTTCCCACATATTTTAATAGAAATAAAATGTTGATAGGGAAAACAATAATATTGGCACTATTGATTAAAAAGTGGAGGCTGCATAGGAAAAAAAAAATTGCATCTCATATACCCTTATTAGAGGATTAATGGTAGCCAATTTCCAAAAGCTCCAACTATAAAACACCCAACTCATCATTAATAGCACATATAAAAAAATATCTTAATCCGTCTTTGATGTATCTCAAGAGCGCTAACTCTTTGGATGCATTGCAAGGATTGTCATGATTAACAACTTTGTGCATCACTACTTCTCACTATGTGCTCCTAAGATGTCACCCTTGTTCTCATTTTTTTTCAACTGATTTAGAATTTATATGGCCCTGATACTCATGCATTCGAATCAAGATGATCTCCCACTCTAAATTTTTCACACAGACAGAATTAAAGCAGCACTACGACCCTCTATTTCATTTCCAGGAGTGAGGTAGAATTTTTTTTTCACCATCATTCGCAAAAATTTTTTGGTATTCAGGTATGACATTTTCATGAGACGCATCGTTGAGATTTGTGTGTTGTTATTTTCGGCCACTACGAGCTCCATTCATGTTTTTTTTTATCATTTCGAGCACCATGTGGCCTTCTTGCAGATATTTGACATTTGATTTCTTCTAGGCTCCTCACCTATTTTTTTAGATACCGGTTGGATATTTCTCATTTCCCTTCTGGATCAAGCTGATCCTTAGGAAAGAGGATACTCTCTTCCAACGAGTAGCAAAAAAAACTCTATTTTAGCTTTGCATTTTAATTTGGAGCCTTTTCAGCAGATGATAATTTTTTTCCCATGAACATTGTGAATAGCATTCATTGTGTTGTTGGTGGTAATGATGAAGGTGGGGTCCCCCCCATGCCTATATCTGAGCTAGTCTTCTAAAAATCATCTTCTTCTTTGTCAACTAGTCTGATATGTTGTAGCATGAGGAGAGTATTTTCCTTCATGGCCTCACAACCAAACTCTTTCAACATTATGGTAAAATGTGCAAGCCAAAAAATGACTACCTGTGGCTAGCACCTTGAAGAAAATAGGGCATAACAACATTTTAAAAATATGTGCTTGTTTTTTATTCACCAGGTCGCCTTAAGCGCAAGTGAAGAGCATACTCCATAACAACATATCATTTTAAATTTAGATCTATCATTTTCCCTACATCATCAAAAGAAGTTTCCAATGTATTGCAAAGCGTTAAGTCTGTAAAAAAAAAAATTAATTAATAAAACCAAACTTCTAGAGGCATAATTTTCCAATAGTTTCTACATAAAAACACATCCCTAAAAATTTTCAATCAAACCTGGGTTGTGCTATTTCTTTTGATTTCTTGAAACCATTAGAGCATGATGGAAATCCTTCATCATTTGATTTTCTAATTTTTTTTCAACAACACAATTTATTCCTACTTCTACACTTAATTATGGTACATCAGGTTCATTCTTGTATTTACCTAAGAAGCTGGTAAATTTAAACTGTTGCCTATGGGATTTGGCTGTGACTATTCCGGAAACTGTTTTGGCCTTGTGAAAAGGCCCTTGGTGGACTCACACTTCTCAGGTAAAATATCTATAGGTAATTTTAAATGGGTATTTTATCTAACCTGTAAATCATAACACTACATTTTTGACACTCCCCAAAAATGATGCCAAAATGGTGAGCAAAAATCATGTCTCGAAAAACAATCATTTATCTTCCATAAATTATCAATCCGATAAGTCCATAAACTTACCAGTGTCATGCACAGTATATGCATATAATTTTGGGGAATGAATCTAGTTGTACCTTATTTAGTTTGGTGGGGGATGTTTGTGCATTTTAAAGTCAGCCAAACCAAATAAACTAAGTGCAAAAAATAAAAAATAAATAAATAAAAAGGTAAAATTAAAGTGTTGATAATAAAGTACAGGAAAATAAAATGGAAGGAAACAAACACACAACTAAATTAATTAAAGTAGGAAATAGAATAATAAATCTAACCTACAAAAAATAAATACAAAAATGAAATAGGGGAGGACTACTACAGGGAGTGGGCCCAAGCTCCCGCAGATAGTCCGCCCGGCTAGCTACGTAGAGCTTGCTCGAATAAGAGGAGTTGCACTCTTAATTAAATTAAACAAATAATTAAAGAGAATAATAGCTATGTAAAATTAATCATTGATCTCTTGTTCATATGGACTACGTATATATAAAGAGTAGTCAGATATTGTTACAATATCAAATAAATCTAATTAATCACATGACGTGATTAGTTACAATTGGTTCTACACAGGTTTTATTTCCTTATTTTAAAGCATGTTCATTCACACAAGGATAAATATAAAAATCCTTAGGTGTATGTAACAAACAAATCCTAAACTAATGCATCCTAAAAATAATGCCTTGAGAGCTTTACAAGGTCAACCGACCAATCGGTTGATAATAATAAATACTTTATTCTATTAATAATAATGCATGATTTAAAATATTTCTCCTTTGTCTTCACGTGCAACCTCCTCCTTAGCCCCTTGGTCAACCTGGTCAATGTTGACTTGGTCATATGGCATCTCCAATGTGGGTGTCTCCAACGTATGGGGAGTAAGGCACCAATAAGGTGCCTACTTGAGTAAGGTGTCGGCTTGGCGCCTACTTGAGTAAGGTGCTTCCCCATGTATGGGAGTAAGGCACCAGAGTAAGGCACCTACTCCATATACCTCAGATGCATTAAAATAGAAACATGTTAGGTCCATTTGGGATGTAGATTGGAAAACACCATATCAGTAGCAAAACCTGCATTTATACACAGTTTCCACTAAAAACACCCGTTAAGCATAATACTAGATTTTCTATCAATTATATGCATAAGTTAAATAAAAATACATTTCTAATGCTAATTAAACCAATGATGATACCCCTTAACAATGTATAAATGAGTATTTTTGGTTCTCATCACACACACCTCACAAGGGATACCTCATGGAGCACCTCATCTCATCCCCTAGCCTTGGCTAAGTCTGTACGTAGAAGGTCATTTTTCACAATTTTAGGGATTCCAACTTTAGCTTACAGAAACTCTGTAGAAATCGTTCCAAACTAATAACATCCATAATACATCCATTACATCCACATAGAAAAAGGACTTTTGTCATATTCATAACATTCCTTATGATCTAGATAGGTTATTGATAGCAAAAGGTGACCCATTGAAAAATCAAAGGAATAGCAGCACCAGCATCACTCAAAAAACCTATTATGTGAACTCCATTAGATATAGTCAAGCTCTCATGAACTCGTGCAAACTTCTAAGTGCAACCAAGCTTGCACCTACCTGTGCAAACCTTTGATACAACAAAACAAAGGTTTCAAGATATGTAAGTATGGCTTAGTTTAGGGTTTTACACCATTTTATCCAATTTTCTTCATGTTTTAAGCTTATTTAAAGAGTCTTTTTATCTTTATAAACATAGGGTTTGATTGAGGCAGACCCATAAACATTCTAACTAGATTTTATAGGTCCAATATGTATAAATAACACATCAAACCAATGATGGCCCATGAGCAAGAATCCCATATATACTTAGGAACATCAAGAAGATAGATCTTATTGCCTTTGAACACATCTAAAAGGGTTTTCTTTAGGAAGACCCAATTGTAGCCTACAGGTAAATATTTGTAAAATGGGATTTCACTCTATAACCTCTTTTTATTTCAATAAAAAAAGTATTAAGATTCTATAATTTTAAATAAATGTTGTAGTATCTTTTTGAATGGTTTCATTCTGGCATGCCTGGTGGGATCCCCACAAAACACTAGCTTAATCGCTATCTAACACATCTTGTAGACTATTTATGTATGGAAGGTAGTTGCAAAATTTGAATAATCCCACACCTAATGACCTGAGACATAATTTAAACCACATCACAAAATATTTTTGGTGCACCAGCGAGCTTTCGAGGTTCAAAGAGTACACATTTGGGTGTGTGAACTTTGTAATATACCTCAAAATTCGTCCTTGAAGTACAAGTATCAATTTTAGACACCCCAACAACTAGTAAGGTAAGTCAGTGGAGGTTAAAAGCCTCGTGTTCCTAAGTATTACGTGCCCCCATACCTAGACCCCAACCTGCCTTCCACCACGGTGTATGCAATGTGAAATCATTCCTTGTATTTTTGTGCAACACCTAGTTAGTTGTTCAAATTCCTAGTATTTTTTATTTTAGGTGCATGCTTTCTATCTACAATTTTGTGATATTATGGTTATAAAGTTGACTTTTGGCCATTTTCTATGTAGGAAACTATGTCGAAACCACCCATAAACTAAAATTCATTCACCATAATCACAAACCAATTCGACCTAGCTCACAATTCCAGATTCGCACACCCCCATGCGAACTTCCAGTAGAAGACAAGTTCACACCTCAGGGTATGAACTTATAAAACTAGCACAACTTTGCTCCACATAGGTAAATAGGGGATTCTAGAACTACCTGAACATAGGTATCTTGCTCATAATTTGTTAATTTTAAGGTTTTGAGATATCACATCATTGCTTGGATTCAAATTTTCTTGTTGGATGCACTTTTATCATTTTAGTTAGCTTTCAAAAGGTTTTCTAGTCTAGATTTTCCTTTCACAAGCATTTCATTTTTTATTTTTTCCAAAAGCATTAGATTAACTTGATTTCGTAAGGATGCATGTTCGTCTATATTTATTTTCAAAATAATTTCCATTCTATCTTGTTTTCAAATCCCAATATTAATTTGATTTTTTGAGGAAGTCCATAGGCTATATTTATTTCAAAATGCATTTCCTTTCCTGTCTGTATTTCCAAAAGTGTTAGATTCACTTGATTTCATGAGGAAGCATTTAATCTAGGTTATTTTCTAGTCATTTGTTTTTAAAAAGTATCCTAGGTTAGATTTCAATTCAAAAAGGCACATTAATCTATATTTCAATTTTTAAAAGGTATTTAGGGTAGCTTTGCTTCTAAATTTTTTTTCTTAAAACACACACTCACTTGATATTCATAGTGTAAGGATTGTATTTCATCACCAATCACCACTTGAGACTAGTGATGTTGGATTTCCTCTCCTCCACTAGCTCACCCCATGTTTAGTCACCATAGTAGCCCCCCATGAGTGGTCGACTGACCTTAATCCCCAAGAGATCCTCTACTCTCGCATGTTGTTTATCTAGATTTAATCACTAGAAGGTACCTTTAGAGTGGGTCGTTTTAGTAATCCCCTTTACCATAGGGCTTTTAAAAATAATTAGTGCACACAGTTGATCATTACTGTGTATGCCTTATACATGATGGTTTAAGAGAAAGTATGGGTATGTCGATAGCAACACATTGATAGTGTGACCTCTCTTCGGGAGAGTATATTGCCTCATTTGAGCATATTGGGTCTCCCCCCTTTGGATACCATTTTACTATACCAGATTCCATTTAGGTTGCCATTCACCCATTGGAAACATAGTTCTATTTTGTGTGCCTTTGGGTGTTGTAGGAGGTTCTATGCTATGACATGTTTCAAGTAGAATTCACCCATTCCTATGGTTTGTTCTTAGGTCAGATACAGTACTCTCATCAAAACACATAAAAATATAAAAACATTTTCTTATTGTTCGAGTCATGAAATTGATTACAACAACACATTAAAATTGCTCACAGCTCACTTGCTTGGTTGTTCCATAGTTTGCACTTCTGTGTAGCACTGCACAGACTATTTTTAGGTGGTTCACACTCCTACGTGTGAACTTCTTGAGTATAGATAAATTTGCACCCCACTATGCAAACCTAGCTTCCAGGCTACAAAACTACATAGAATTTGACACACACCACACAGAGGCTCTCCATAGCAGAAATCCACCCTATGTCTTTACTTTCTTGATGTTTGTACTCCCCTATGCAAACTTTTAGGTACAAAAAATATTCGCATCCCATCATGCAAACCTATATTTTAGGTCACATAATGGCAAACTTCCACACAACATAAAGCAGCCCCACAACACAAATTCATCCTCTATCTCTATTTTCTTGAGGTTTTCACTCCCCATGTAAACTTTCAATTATAGAAATATTTGCACCCTGCCATGCAAATCTATTTTTTTAGAATAGCAAGTGTTAGAACCAGTCATAGAGCTTTCCAAAGCCCATATTTCACATATTTTTACTATTTCTTCACTAGCACACACATCGTCATGTAAGTTATGTGTAGTCAAACATGTGAGGCTCTCTATCGTATCATTAAGGGTGCTCATCGAATTATCTTGGCTATAGGTGCCTCCTCCTCTCAGACCACTGATCCACCTTTCAAGTTTGAGAGTGAAGAACACAAGCTTATAATGAGAGGGGTGGGTGAACAGTATAATACCATTTTTTACTTTTCTTTCCCAAACAATATTATGCAATATATCAATGGAAATATCAACAGTAGTAATTAAAGTAATGCACAAATCACCACACACAATAGAGATGCCAATTTTATGTGGTTCATCCAATGTGGGCTACTCCACGAAGAAACTATTTCACTAATATTTTCTCAATAAATATCTTGGGAATCCTTCCCTATTACAATGTTTATTGACCTATATACAAAGGAGACACCAATTCCCTAATAAAGTTCATGGATCCCTATCCATAGGAGACACTAATACCCTTAGCTGGTTCATGGATCTCTATCCATAGGAGAACTCCTTCTCCTTTGCTCTAGTTGGTGATCCTCTAGAAGAATACTACCTCCATTGTACTAGCTTGTGGATCTCTATCCATAGAAGAATTTGTCCTCACTCAAAAGATCTCTATCCTCACTACCTTGGCTAATGGATCTCTATCCACTAGATACTACTATCCTATACTCTATCACCTCCAAAGCTTTCTCTCAGAACTGTCTTAAATCTGCACTAAACATAGTCCTTCGATCTAGCACAAATCTACTCAATCTCTATCTTTGATCTGCACTAAACATAGTCCTTCTATCTAGCACAAATCTGCTCAATCTCTATCTATGATCTACACTAAACACAGTCCTTCGATATAGCACAAATATGATCAATCTCTATCTCTGATCTGGCATAAACTTATTCTCAAATTTGTACCAAACTTTATCCTCAAATTTGTCGTCAAATTTGTCCTCAAGTCTTAACACAAAGCTTGATCCAATCACTAATAAACTTTGCTAGATCTACCCCAAACCTTAACTCAAGGTTTGAACAAATCAATCAACTCTGCTCACAAGTCTTCTCAAAAACTTACCTCAAATTTTCTCAACAAGTACTTACTAGAACTTTTCCAATCTGCTCAACAAGTCTTCACCAATACTTACCTCAAATTTACTCAACAAGTCCTCACTAGAACTTATCCAATCTGCTTGTAAGCTTCCACAAAATCTCACACAAATATATCCTTAAGTCCACTCTAGGACTTACTCAAATCTACTCACAAGCTTTCACCAAAGCTTATTCAACTCAACTCAATCTATTACAGAAAACCTCTTCAATCACACAAACAAGCTTCACATAAAATCTTGTTTAATCTCATAAAACATATAGAGAATTGTTAGAGACTCAATATGCTTCACACTCACAACAATGCTCAATAACTTTCAATATATTTCTTGTTTTACCATAGAAACATATATATAATGGTTAGAGACTAAATATGTTTCACTCACAACAATGCTTAATCACTTTCAATTTTTCCTTTAACTCAATCCAGAAATAAAGAACAATTTATTTCACAGAACTTGAACTATCACTCCAACACTTCCAATCAACTAAGCTCAATTAAATCCACTCAACCCATCACTCAATGAAATATTTTTCAACAATTATTATCAAAAAAAACTTACATAACAATGATACTCATGATCTTTCACAAACCCTAATAATACATATGAAAGCTCACTCAATATTTCCAACAATGCTTATCAAACAAGGTTTCTAGCATCAACCTTTACTCCAAAAAAAACTTCATCAACCAATATTGAATATCTCAAAACCAAACTCAACAATGCTTATCAAAAAATCATTTTTACTCCAAATTAGCATTCACAATATCCAATCCAACAATATTTTACTCACAAGGAAGATGTACCCATACCTTTTATTTTGATGGAGATATGTCTTCAAAACCTGTCTAAGTCACACTCAAATTTTCTTTGCAAACACTTGGGTTAGGTAGCCACAACCTATCTCAAGATCTCCACAAGAATAATTTTCTCAAAAATTATTTTCCATACAAAATATCAAATCCTTTTGTACACCTTATAATCTCCAAACTCACAATATCTAACTCAAAAATTTCATTAAAAAAACATGCACAGTAATCTCCGTTATACACCTTATAATCTCCACACCTTATAAAATAAATTTCAATCACCAAAAATAAAAATAACATATTTAATTTTTCCTTTATCTTATAACTCCCCCAAGCACTTAGAACTCACGTCAGTCTCTAGGCAACTTTAATTTCCAACACTTTAGAGAATAAAAATGAATAGGATACCTTTAATTCAATTTACCCACAAAAATACTTTTAGAAACTTTGACCACGTGACCTTACACTTCCCAACACCCTAGATCAAGCTAGGCCACCAAGTGGGCTACGTTCCCACATGAGACAAACGGTGCACGCTCCCCTAAAATACTATCATATGAAAATCATCGAGCAAATCAAACAAAACCTTTCTTCCTCACATAAAATGTTGATTGCATGGATAGAACCGCGATCTCTTGCTACATTTATTACATTTTTTCCCTCCAAGCTCTTTCAAATGCAAATCGTCTTCCTCCTAGGGTGGAATGCTTTGTTTTTCTCTTATATCTTGCATTTGAGGGTGTATAATCGACTTTAGGAAATGGAATTTATTTCCTATATAAATGCACATTATATTTTGACTTCTCACATAGGCCCATTTCAAATTTAAAAATTCGAATTTAGTTTTTAAATATTAAATTTAAAAACCTTTGCCTCCATTATTAATTTAAATAAAAAATTTAATCAAATATTAAAATATTTTAATTTAAATTAAACCTTTTGAAAATTGCTCATGGGTCTTTTCAATTTGAACTTCATTTTTCTTCACCTTGTTATTTGGCCTAAAATATTATAATAATAGAATATTATTATTTAATTTAAACTTGCTTCTCCTTCCTCGGGTCTTCATCCTTTGGGCCCTTTTTAGGCATATAATATTAAAAATAAATATTATATCCTATTCCTTTCCAATACCTTCTTGCTTTTGGAAAAACCACTTAATGTCCTTAATGATGACGAATTTAAACCAATATCCTTTTGACATCAATGAAAAAAAAACTAGTCAAAATTTCCAATAAAGAGAGTTACTTTCGTAGCTCTACCTAATTTTCTAACCGAGATGCTTGCACCTAAGGCAAGTCCCATATTCCATGTCACATATGTTTCTCCACCCTAGGAGTAAGATGAGACCTATGAGGATACATCTCCTCTAGATGATCTCTCCTCCAATCCACCATAGACTTATTTCTAGCATGGCATCTACATAACACTAGGTAGGCCTCTCTCCACCATCATTTTTGGTGAGCCCACTCCACCTCCATACCCATTTTCCAATCACCTCTTCCTAGATCATTCCTCTCATCCACTCTTGGGGGATGACTATAACATTTTCATCTCTCAAATCATCTCTGATGTCATCACTACTATATAAATAGTAGGTATGATTTCCACTCCATCTTCTTCTATACCATCCCTTTCCTCTTCTTTATCCCAAATACCATACCCACACTATTATCCATAGTATTCACAACCCCCATCTTATCCATCATTATCACTTCCACCACAATATTCCTAATTTCTACCTTAATACTATCAGGTACCACCATAATATAAAAAATCTCCATCTCAACAATTCCAATAACATCAAGTCATTCCATCATAGTAGCCATCCTCATTAATTCCACAATTCACTACTACCTTTCCAGTTACCTTCCCACCACCATCATCATACAATCCTTTGTTGGAATCATCTTCCTCTTTCTACCTACCTCCACCCCCTCATTTTTTACCTCCACTATCCACTCCTCTTTCTTCATATAATCCAAATTATCCATCATATCTTGCCAATCCACCACACTATTCTCCCTATCTTGAATCTTCCCTTTTCACTCCTTCCATGCCACCTCAGCTCTCATCAGTTACCTCTCCATCCTCTATCCAATTTTCTTTCACTACACCCTCATCTCTCCCACCATTATCTTCAACACCACCTTCTTTCTTCACTTTACCATCTAATTGGTCCTCCACTACTACATCCCAATCATAGCTCACTTTCTAGCATGCATAGCAACAACAAGCACCCATGCTCGATCAACATAATCTTGTGTACTATGATAAACAACAACAACCTGTACTGTAGTACTCATGTACTTCATTGCATTCATCTTGTGTCCCTCTCCCACAATATCAAGATATGTTCACACCTAATCCGCAACATGTTTCTTACTGTAATCAATAGGAAGAGCAAAAACTACAATACCCACTTCATTTGGGTTATTCATAGCCATCATCGCAACCACTTCCTCCATATTCTTATTCACATACATTCCCATACCTACCAAATACTACAATGGTGCTCTCTAGTGAAATTCAAGCCATGAAATAACAAATAAAAAATTTGGATTTGCGCATGATTGGTTATGGGCCCAAAAATCCCAAGTATGATGAATTGTGTAATGAACCCATTCATCTATCTATTCCTATGTATCCTTATCCTTACCATTTTGAGATTCCTAAATTTGATAAATTTAAAAGTAATAAAGATCCTATAGAGCACCTTAAAAATTATCGCTTCACTTATTATCATCTTCATGGTAGCAATCCCCTCATGCTTTGCATATTTCCACTTTATCTTGGGGAACAAGTATTAGATTGGTACAATTATTTGCCTTGTCATAGCCTCTTCAAGTTTGAATAGTTGGTCAATATTTTTCTTGAACATTTTTCCATTAATATCAAAACCAATACAACATTGTTAGATGTATATGCTTTACACCAGTTTGACAATAATCCCATTACTAATTTTATATCTTGATGGAGGGTGGTAATTCATGATCTTTCTTTTACCCTTCCACCTATAGAACTCATAAAACTATTTTCTAAAAGTTTTAACAAACAAATATCTCAAACTTTGTAAATCCATCAGATTCATACATTCAAGGAGGCTATTAATCAAGCCAAGGTTATCGATGTAATCAAGGTTTATACAGGTAAGATCACGCTTCATCCAAAACAACTTTATCCCTTCAACTTCCACTACAATAAAAATCCATATGTTTCACCCACTTCCAAATCACCTCAAACCAATCAGGTGCTACTCACTTCTTCATCTTCATCACCACAATAGGAACAATACCAACCACCACAACCTACACACAAAACCAACCTACCTCCACCTTCTAATCCATTCTAGGGACATAACCCTCACCCTCCTCATCCACTGCATAATTAGAAACCTTTTTTCAAACCCATGCCAGCTTTATTCCATCATTTATTCGATGGGGGCCTTATCTCTTTACCTGATATCAGACCTGATGATCATAATCATCCCCTCTTATGGGACCACAATCCACAAGTATTATATGATTTTCATCACCAACGTGGCCAACCACTTGATTCTTACCACATTTTTCATCACATCATTCAAGATCTCATTGACCATGGCACCATTCAGGTATCTAATCCCCTTGCATTGCAAAATCAAAATTTGGGGATCTATCAAAATCTATTGCTTGAACATGGGGGTAAAAATGCTCAAGCCAATCCATGACAATTAATTCATGTCAACCATGGTCCTTACTAACAGGTTTTTGTGGGTATGATCAACATCGCTACCCATAAACAATGTTACCCACCTCTTGCTGAAGCCCAATGCCCTTCTACTTCTCTTCCATCACCTTATTCTAATCCCCTAATTCCTCCACCAGATCCTATTGCCATACCATGTAATATCATCACTATTCATGGTAGCATCTTGCATCAACTTTGCACTACCCCTACAAGGTTATCCATTTATAACCTTGTGCAGCAATCCCAACCTCATCGCGAGAACCTCAATTCCATTCTATGTTCTCTTGATCTTGAGAGCCATAATACTAATGCCTTTTCCAAATTTGTTGGCAATGTTTAGAGATTATTGAAACCTTCTATAAACTTCCATGACCATAAAATAACCTAAGTTATAGGCAATAGGGTGCATCCATCTTTGCATATCCAATATATCATAAATTTTATCACTCATAAGTGTGTTCTCATTGATACAGGCTCATCCATCAGCATTATTTCTACCACCACCCTTGGCCATCTTCACCTTCCTCCTACTCATATCTATACTCCTTATATGGACCTTTGAGCCTTTGATGGCTCTATGTGCCCTACCGTAGGCACCATTATCCTCCCAATTCAGGATAAAACCAAAACTATTTCCACTCTCTTCTACATCATTGAAGGAGAGATGTAGTACAATATTATTTTGGGATACCCATGGATTTGGAAAATGTAATGTGTCCCTTCCATGATACATCATTGTATCAAATATGTTTACAATGGATTGGTCCACTACATCCCTACCGACGGTTATCCATTCAAATTCTATAATATTATCATTCTTCCACCAGGTCCACCTCTATCATCTACACAATTCGATTGATACCACCTTTTCATCACCCTCATATTCACATCCCAGACCCGATTTGAGTGACATACCCTCATCTTCATCACATTTAGCTCCAATTACCAATGCTTCCATTACCCCCACATTTTCACACCTTCATCTTCTTCTATGACATATTCTTCCCATGTGATATTCCGTCCATTCACATTTTTAGCTACACCATCACTGGCTTCATATTCTACCACACATACTATTCTTCCTACCCCATCTATATCTTCCCATCGCTTTGTATCCCATTATTCATATTCATGAATCATCCCTACCACACCAACCACATATTCTATTTCAATATCTCAATATATACATGAAAATCATCCCATCATGGGAACACCTACTGAATGTTATGATTTGACAGTGTGTCGCTTGGATTGATGACCAATTTGATCAATCAGATCCCCTTGATTCATCCACTTCACCTTCTCCTCTACTCACATCAATACCATTGTTATCTTCACCATATAAGGAGTATCCCAACCTGAGAATTAGGCCCCTCCTCATGTCTTTATACTCATTACCACACCTGGTCCTGGTGAGTATGACATATGCAATGCTCAGTTTATCTCACCCACCATCTAGTCCACCCGTAACTTCGGTCAACCCCACAATGTTTCCATGACTATTGGGGTAATTGTTCCTCTTGGTTCACCCAAAAATTGCACAAATTTTATATATAAGGGACTTGACTCATTTGTGGTACCTTTGGCACCTCCCCCACCTTAAACCATAATTTATGGTAATATTTATCACATGTCAAATTCTAATTTTGCTTGGCTCTATCTTTGTTGTTACAACTAGTATGGTTATAGACTAGGGATATATGAACAAGGGTATCACACACTTATCCATCCCCCTTTATGTAATCCTAATGACCAATATAGAATTGGTTACCATCCCACAACAATAAACACCCTCAAGGATGATTTTCATCATCTCAATCTTGACCCCCTTGAGGTCCTTTATAATGATAATTTTGAGTTCAATTTTCCTATTAACAGTTTATCCCCTCAATATACAATTGATATTCCATCTATTTCTTTCATTCCTCTCCATTGCATGAGGATACTTATCCTTGCATGGTCAAAGCCCTCACCAACCAATTTATCAAGTTATCACTAGATCCATCTTTGCCAACTATCATCCCTTCTTCACCACCACCACATACTCCCTTCATGCCTTTTCATGCACAATCACACATCCATCGCTCATGCTCTCATTCTTCTTCCCTTCCTATGGTTTTTCTTCTTGGCCTCAATTAATCATTCCTAGATTCATCCTCATCCTCCTATTCTTGTCCACCATCATATTTGGCATCTACTACATCTAGTGTATCTGTTAACATGAGTTATGGTGACTTATATACCCCACTTGGCTACCCAAATCTCCTGATTACATCCCACTACCTATTATCAATTTTATCAATTTTGATAGTATTTCTTCCACACCATCGCTCGTTGATTTCCTACCATTGTCTCAATTACTACGGTCTTCTAATGCACCTTTGCCTTCTATTCCATAAAATATTACCTCACATCTCCACTAGTTCTATCATCACCCCATCCCAACCAACCTTTTTAGATGTACATATCCACTACTGATTTTGCATTGGGCACACTTCTTGCCCAAAAGAATGAAACAAACCATGAACAAATCATATACTATATCAATCACACATTGGTAAGTTATGAAACATGGTATGCTTACATGGAAAACTTTGCCTTACCATCATCTTTACCACATAAAAGCTTTGACATTACATGATCAATCACCCTACTTACATAGTCACTCATGATAATCCACTTTGTTATATGATGGGTAAGAGCTACCATAATAGTCTCATAGAAAAATAAATTATGCTTCTCATGGAATTTGACCTCAAGTTCATTAGTCAAAAATTTATCAAAGGCCAAGTCATTGTTGATCAGCTAGTTGAAGCACCTTTACCGAGTGATACACCACTACTCATTCAACTTCCTAATGATTAAGTGTATCATACTACTAAATATGAGGAACCTGTAGAACCTGATTTAACTATTGACTTAAACCTCTTCTTTTATGTCTCTCACTGCAAGCATGAATGGGGTGCAGGCATAGTCTTCTTTACATTGCAAGGGGAGCCCCTCCCCTTTTCTTTCAATTCAAGATTTCCTTGCACCAACAATAATGCAGAATATGAGGCTCTTATCCTTGGCCTTCATCAAGCAATATCAATGCACATTCAGCGTCTAGACATATTTGGTGACTCCCTTCTCATTGTGAATCAAATCAAGGGAGAATGGCAATGTTGTTACCCCATCCTCCAGCAATATAAGCAAGTCACCGAACACTTGCTCAATTTGAGTGGTATGACATCACTACTAATCCACATTCCACCAATTATTTCATCAATACTATGGCTTCTCTAGGTTCAATCATCTTAAAAATCCACATTCTGACACAACTCACGTGTCCATTCACACCCCCTTCCATTCTACCATTTCCACCACCCCACCTTCTCGTGATGAGGGCATCAATATCGTACAAGCTAAACCACATGACCCATGGTTCTACCAGGTCAAAGATTACATCAAGCTCAGTATCCTCCCATTGTATCTGAATCACACTCACTAAATTAGAGGAAAAATGGTGCACCTAAGAGTGATAAACAATATGCATCTATCGCTAATGATTGATGTGCATCAAAATGGAAGCATGCAAGTAAAAGTGGAAAAGACACCAAATTGCAAGAAATGAAATAAAAGGAAGTTTATTTCTATTAATTTGTTGGTTCAAAACCATAGTTACATAAATATCCCCTTGAGGGCTCCATATTGATACAATTTTTTACAAAATTATGGGGTGCCCAAAGGATCAAGTCCTTTCAAAGAAGCTCGTGTGCACTTCCAATGTCTTTCCTCATACCCACAATTGAGGTGGGTGAACCTATGATGCCACCACTTTGTTATATGATATTGTGCTCCTTCCTTGTACACTATAAAAACCTGCACCTACACACAAGGAAATCAGAATCATTAAATAGCAAGTGTGTATGGTGAAAACATGCAATCCCCATAGGCACTAAAAGACTAGAAAACATGAATATGAAATACACCTATCTAAATAAACTCCAAATGACTTGAAATTATAGAGGTATGTAAAATAGATGGTTTTGGAAATATATTACTAAAAATAGAACCGAAATTGCATCCGATGGCATGGCGTAATCGTAGTAGACCTTTGAAGCCTGCAAAACCCAAAGCAAGCAATTTATGCCCCTAAACATATCCAAAATGCATGAAACTTGGAAAGAATACATAAAATGACATTTCAAGACAACCCATGTGGTCATATTTGAAAAATCAAGCACATATCCCTATGCATATCCAGATGAGCTCCGTAGACCTGCATAAGACCCTACAAAACACTAAAAATGTGATATCTCGCTCAATATAGCTCCAAAATACATGAAATTTGGATAGTAGCATCATATGATAATCTAGAATCTAACTAAAAAATAATAGTAAATAAATCATGTACATATCAGCCACCATCCTGGGGTGGGACGGTTGGGACTATCACAGACTAGGGACCATCCTGGGGTGGGACGACCACTAGTTTTGCACTTATTTTATCACCAATTCCTCTGTGAATTGGTTAGGGACCTCCTAAATAGTGTTTTCATAAAATTTAGTGGTAAAAATCACTCATATGGTTCAGTTTTGGAATCAAATTACGCCTCCTAGATCACTCGTAAACCTCCTTCACTAGGTAGATATTCTAAGGGAAAAAGGCACAAAATGGTGAGGGGAAATCTTGGTAGCACTCCATTGCTATGTCTCAAAACTCCTCTCTCCTAATTTATGTGGAAAATAGATCCACTTTATAGCCAAAGGAAGCCTTTGGGCAAGAAGGCATGTGAGGGCATGCAGGGCAAGAGGCACCATTTGGCCAACAGGGTGGCATGCATTGGAGGGAGAAGAGAATCTCCCTATTTGGCCTCTTACATGCAACATGTCATAAGGATGTTGCATCCTTTGACTTGCATGATTGAATAGGAAGGGAAAATGGCAATTTTTGGGTGCCATTTTTCCAAATTTGACTTTTTAGGAGTCAAACCTTGTGGTCGTCCCACCCTAGGATGCCCAGTTAGCCACCGTCCTCGGGTGGGACGACCACAAACTATGGCCATCCCGAGGTGGGATGGTCATGCCTATATGGCCCAAAAGCTCCCAAAAGTGGGGTAGAGCCTTCCAAGAGTGGTTAGGACCACTAGTAAACCTCTGAGGGTTGCCCAAGGGGGCCATATGGTGTCAATTAACCAGTGCTTTTGATTGCCTAATCGGATTGACCAGATTTTAGTGTCTACAGATGTCCTTTTTTGAGATGCGTTGTGTGAAGCACAATGTTGATAAAAAATAGATGACTAAAATGCTAAATTATTAGGGTTATTCAATAACCTAACCAACTTTAGATGCCCTAATCATGGAAAGAGCATGTGTTCTTGAATCCTTGCTTTTGACAAGCTAAGGAACTTGCTTCAAGTACAACCTTGTATTTCAAGTTTACTTGATCTTGGACATTGTTCAGTCATGAAATAATTGGGCCGTATCCTTCATGATTCTATAATGCCAAGAATTTGTTTAATTTGTGCTTTTTTTCTACCCCAAGCAGGGGCGTGATTGTCTTTGTCAATGATTCGTTGAACGAACGCAATTTGCATGATTGAGTGTGTGATTGTTGATTGTGATTATGAATGTGCTAAGTATGACTACCCCCTCAAGTGATGAGTTGATGAGGGAATGAAAAGTGATAAAATTGATGAGTCTCTTGACACATATGACTTTGTTAGGGTTTCCTTCAATTTTACTCATTGAAAAATGGAGCATTTTGAGAGGATTTTGATGATTTTGTTGATGCTATATGGAAGAAAGGAGATGAAAACTTTATTCCTATGGGGTGGTCCAGCCACAATTGCCTTATTAGGGTGTGAATTAAATATTTTTCCACTTATCCGTGACAAATTTATATTCCCTATGATCCTATGTGAAATTTGACCAAATTTGAGTTGTTTTTGGTGGGTTTTGGACCCTTTTTGGTGCATTTTAAGCTAGTTTTGTGGAATTTTTTTGTGGCCGTCCTAGGGTGGGATAGTGGTATGTTTTATGGATATCCTGGGGTGGGAAAGTCAGCCAAATAGCCACTCATCCCACCCCAGGATGGTCAGGGCCCTAGGAGGGTTATTTAAGCCAAAAATGGGTCATTTGGGCTCATTTGTGCATTTGCAACTTTGTAGCTTGAGAGGTGAGGAGGAGGAGAAATATTATAAGTAGTGGAGTGCTACCAAAATCATCCTATAGTCACCATGAGCTAGCGTGCAGACTCATCCAGCGATGGAGCCAATGCGAGATGGGTAAGAATTTGAATTTCTTACTGCACTATGCTTAAAATTGAAATTGGAATTATTGCTTATTTTTGCTTTTTGATAGAGCACACTAAATTCTTAGTAATTAAACCTAATTAGGGATGCCCTATAATTTTTTATGCTTGTTTTTATGTTTTTATGTGATTTTCTTGCTTTTTAGGGCTTTATTTTGCCATTATTTGCCTATTTTTGATGGCCTGGAAGGCCCAATTTTTCCCAGTTTGGGGGCCGTCCTGGGGTGGGATGGCCAGCCTAAGCTATTTAGGGGCCATCCTTGGGTGGGAAGGTCACAAATTTGGGGGCCATACCTGGGTGGGATGGCCAAAAACTGGCCTGAAAAGGGGCTCTTTTTTATCTTTTTTGAGTGTTTTGGAGGCATTTTGAAGCCTATTTGGAGTTTGTTATTGACCGACTTGTCTATGCCAAGTGGTGAAGATTCAATGTCGAGTTTTGACCCTCTTTGATACCAAGAGAGACTTATTGACTAACATAGACTGGGAGTGTCTTGATGCCATTGGCCTCAAGTAGGTGATGCTATTAGAGCCTATTTTGGGTGACTGTGCTTACTTGATAGCGCTTATTGACCTATGGGACCCATGCACCAACACCTTACACATATCGAAATTGGATATGATAGTAATTGTGGAGGATGTCTACTATATATTATGCATTCTAATAGAGGGATGGTCAATTGAGTCTACTCATTGTGTCTATAGAAACATAGTTATGGAGAGGTACTTTGGTAGGGCCACGGAGGAGGTGATAAGGGGCTCTTCCACTAGAGGTATACTGGTGGTGCATTGGTATGAGGCCATGGTACTGGGTGTAAGGCACATTATGTTGATGACATTGATCTCTAATATTCTTCTACCAAACTCATCGGGTGCTTTGTTTCCTTGGAACCTTCTAGAGTTAGTATTTACTTAGGTAGGGTACATTGTGGAGTAGCCACTAGTGATGGTGTGGGGGATAACACTATTGGCACGACTGTATGATGAGTTGTACAAGATCTGCTCCTGAGGGTGGAAGGGCTTGGGGTGTAGCTTTCTACTACAATTTTAGGGATGGCAACATATAGTAGTGGATAGGCCGTAGGGACTACCATGTATAACATAGGCCAAACTGGAGGACCGAGATATTGGATATGGTATCCTATGGTAGGGGGCCTAGGAGCTAGGATAGATTTGACACTGGGTAGGCAACATGGGTCATTATGCCTAGGATTTTGTAGGACTCATATTAGTAGATATTTTATAGAGACCCTACAGGGATTGCCTATCATGGGCTGAGGCGAACACATAGCTTCATTGGGTTAGGAAAGGGAGATGGCTAGTTGGCTAACATGGGATAGAGTGGGGTTTTTTTCCATATGCTCAGGTTATTCGGTAGTTCAGGTTATAGCAAGGGTTAACCAGTGAGCCAATGGTTTATTAGTACTAGGGGATGAATGAAAACTAAGGTGGTTGGTGGTGGAGGCAGTTAGCAGGGATGCGGATCCTATAGTAGACATTCCAAATTTGGATTATGCCAAGACTATAGAGGATTATGACTCTTTGTGGGTGATGCACCAGTGGCAAGGATAGGGGCCACTATGGGGGGATGCAATAGGGGTAGTAGGGGAGGCTCATCAGGAGGCTCTTGATGAGGACCATGTCAAGGCAGGTAAGTGGCATGGGCATGGGCACATGGCAGATGAGTAGGTAGACCTCTTGGACTTAGGAGATTAGGGTGACTTTGGGGATGATGATACTAGGGATCAAGGGGTGCAAGCACAGTAGGTGGTATAGGGTGACATAGATATTGAGCTACAAGATGATATAATCAGGGTTAGGTAGGAGAGAGATCTCCTTCGAGTATAGGTATAAGATGCTCAGGTAGATGTAGCATCTTAGCGAGCATAGGTACAGGGTATGTAGGTAGAGATAGCAGCTCTATGGGTGCAATTGTGATCTTGGAGCCCTAGGTGGGAGGGATCCAATAGTGAGGATGTGGCTAGGTTGTAGGTAGAGGTGACATAACTCCATTCCATAGTGGAGACCTACCAGGTGTGGTACCAACGGGGGTGGACCTACATGGATGAGCTGGAGAATGAGGTGGTGCACCTTGGAGGGCACCTACCAGATGATTCAGCTATGAGTGGATCACACTAGAGTTAGTGGAGTAGGACAGGACAGTATTCATCTAGAATAGAGGAACCAATATTAGGATAGTGGGCTGATAGGGTAGGTGGTATCCAGAATGGGAGTTCACATTAGACTCTAACTATGGGTGGGAGTGAGTCGTAGCACCGGTTTTGCATGACCAAGGTGATTGAGGCTCTTGTGACTCTTTTTGGATTTTTGGATGTGTAGCAGTGTGAATTCTGAGGACTCACTTTATTGTAGCCTATGGGAAGTATGATGTATCTTTTTACCCCATACATATACACACAAAAAACACACACACACACACACACACACACACACACACAAATATATATGAGCTTTTCTATGGTTTATCATCATGTGTTTATTGCTTTATGATATGGATGCAATGTGTTTATTTGCTTTATGATATGATTATGGATGTCTATCATGTATGCATATGTGGTAATTTGATTTGATTTGATAATGTGTATTTGTGTGGATGCATATTGAGATGGATGATGTATTGATCTAGATGATGAAATGTATATTATATGACACACTATGTTAGCACCATAGACTATATAGAATTCATCAATTCATGTGTAATGTTGTCATGAGACTATGTAATGTATTTGTAAATAATGTAAAATGATGTGAATGTGATAAAATGGAATGAATGATAGGATGTTATAGGATGTCTTTGAGGTTTTCATGAGACTCAAACACTCTAGTCAACTAGTCAAAAATTATATACTAACCATGCAAGACTTTTTGACGAGGTATGAATCTATTAGGATGACAAAGATACTCAATATCCCTGTGTGTGCAAGTGAGTTCATTTTGTGATAAGCATAAGATTACCCTAGTGCCAAATGGGATTAACATATCCCATCTGTACTGAAGATCACCCTATGAGTAGCATGATCCTAGGTTTTGTACTTAGTTGGATTAGACCACTAGGTAGTATAGGTTACCAAAAGCTAGCTCATCCATATGCAAACATTGGTCTGCACACATGTAAAAAGCTAATGTGACAGACATATCATCATGTGTAAGGATATCGCCATTGCCAAGCCGACTTGATGCCACTGAACCTGTAATGAGGATCACCTAATGGTTTATCGAATGTTGAGAATTCTAGGGATTCAAGTTCAATACTCCCTTCTTTTATTTTATTTGAATTCAGGGATATTTTCTCATATGTAGTGATGAAAATCATTGTTTATTTTTGTATTTTGTTTTCTTTGAGCAAGGGATTTGGGAAGTGGTGATAACCACTATTTATTTTGCTTTTACTTTTTTTTTTGGGATTTTAATTTTGATAGTGGTGAAAACCACTATTTATTTTTGGGAATTGGGTAAGGAGGAGCTTGTCCTTTTTCCAATTCTTAGCATTCTTGAACCATCCGCATAGGGGGATGAGCAGGATAACCTTTTCACTTAAGGTAACCTAGACCACTTTGTAGGTTTCATATTTCCTTGTGCAAAACTTGGATTTTATGTGAAAAATATTTTGGGATTTTGATGTATACAAGGTACAATCTAAGAAAGACTCTACCTCCTAAAAATCAGGATAGCTTTCTACAAAATCTGAAAAGAAAACTAGAGATGGCTAGAGTGATCAAAAACCCTAATGACATTCTAGAAAAATTGGCTAGGTGAAGGGAATGGACACAAATATGAAATGTGGATCATATAGGTGGAAATGATAGGTGAGATATAGAATGATGTGAATGATGACTTGAACAACATAGATTTTGAATGATGACTAGTGTACAGTCATAGTTTTGGACATGTATGAGCAACTCTAGAATGCAAAATGCAATGATGAGTATACCTAATACAGGTGATGATAAAATGCAATGGGATGCAATATAATATTTTTAATTTTTTTGATTTTTTGATAATATTTTTGGAATTTTGATATGTATATATATATATGCACATGTGACCAATGGTCTTATGGGGGGTATTGGGGCATTTGGGGTGACCAAAGGGCTTATGGATGCCTTTGGGGATTTTGGGTTGACCAAGAGGGTTGTAGACACCCTTGGAGGTTTTGGGGTGACCTAGATGGTCATAGACTACCTAGAAGTATTTTGGGTTGACCAAGCAGGTTGTAGACACCCTGGGAGCATTTTGGAGTGACCTAGATGGTCATAGAGCACCTAGGAGCATTTTGGGATGACAAAGTAGGTTGTAGACACCCTTGGAGCCTTTTGGGGTGACCTAGATGGTCATAGACCACCTAGGAGCATTTTGGGTTGACCAAGCTGTTTGTAGACACCCTTGGAGACTTTTGGGGTGGCCTAGATAGTAATAGACCACATAGGAGCATTTTGGGTTTGACCAAGTGGGTTGTAGATACCCTTGGAGCTTTTTGGGGTCACCTAGATGACCATAGATTATCTAGGATAATTTTGGGTTGACCAAGTAGGTTGTAGACATCCTTGGAGAATTTTGGGGTGACCTAGATGGTCATAGACCACCTAGGAGTGTTTTGGGTTGACCAAGCATGTTGTAGATACCCTTGGAGCATTTTAGGGTGACCTAGATGGTCATAGACCACCTAGGAGAATTTTGGATTTACCAAGCAGGTTGTAGACACCATTGGAGAATTTTGGGGTGACCTAGATGGTCATAGACCACCTAGGAGTATTTTGGGCTGACCAAGTGAATTGTAGACGCCCTTGGAGCATTTTGGGTTGGCCTAGATGGTCATAGACTACCTAGGAGTATTTTGGGTTGACCAAGCAGGTTGTAGATACCCTTGGAGCATTTTGGGGTGACCTAGATGGTCATAGACCACCTAGGAGGGTTTTGGGTTGACCAAGTGGTATGTAGATACCCTTGGAGCCTTTTAGGGTGACCTAGATGGTCATAGACCACCTAGGAGCATTTTGGGTTGACCAAGTGGGTTGTAGACACCCTTGGAGCCTTTTGGGGTGACCTAGATAGTCGTAGACCACCTAGGAGCATTTTGGGTTGACCAAGCAGGTTGTAGACACCCTTGGAGCCTTTTGGGGTGACCTAGATGGTCATAGACCACCTAGGAGCATTTTGGGTTTGACCAAGCGGGTTGTAGGTACCCTTGGAGTTTTTTGGGTGACCTAAATGGTCATAGACCACCTAGGAGCATTTTGGGTTGACCAAGTAGGTTGTAGACACCCTTGGAGCATTTTGGGTGACGTAGATGGTCATAGACCACCTAGGAGCATTTTGGGTTGACCAAGTAGGTTGTAGACACCCTTGGAGCCTTTTGGGGTGACCTAGATGGTCATAGACCGCCTAGGAGAATTTTGGGTTGACCAAGCAGGTTGTAGACACCCTTGGAGACTTTTGGGGTGACCTAGACAGTAATAGACCACCGAAGATAATTTTGGGTTTGACCAAGTGGTTTGTAGACACCCTTGGAGCCTTTTGGGGTGACCTATATGGTCATAGACTATCTAGGAGCATTTTGGGTTGTCCAAGTGGGATATAGACACCCTTGGAGTCTTTTGGGGTGACCTAGATGGTCATAGATTTCCTAAGAGAGTTTTAGGTTTGACCAATCATATTGTAGACACCCTTGGATCATTTTGGAGTGACCTAGATGGCCATAGACTACATATGAGTGTTTTGGTATGACCAAGTAGGTTGTAGACACCCTTGGAGCATTTTAGGATGACCTAGATGATCATAGACTACCTAGGAGGGTTTTGGGTTGACCAAGTGGTATGTAGATACTCTTGGAACCTTTTGGGATGACCTATATGGTCATAGACTACCTAGGAGCATTTTGAGTTAACCAAGTGGTATGTAGATACCCTTGGAACATTTTGGGATGACTTAGACAGTCATAGACACCCTAGGAGAATTTTGGGTTGACCAAGTGATTTGTAGATACCCTTGGAGCCTTTTGGGGTGGTCTAGATGATCGTAGGCAACCTAGGGGACAATTAAAATTGATCCCCCCTACTATGAGGTATAAGCTTGTGCGGTGCCAACATCCCTCTGGGATGAGTCAACCAAAGGTGAAATATTGGAGGATATCACGGGTTGCGTATATCGACAGTAGTGTTCCTGTCGCTCCACTACAACATCAACCATATTCACAAACCTATGGGAAGGTGGAGTAATGCACACTTAATTAGGTTCAATTGGATGACCAGGTGTTGTGTTCACTTCGTATGAAGGTAAGGAATCTTGGAAGACTCATGTTTGAAGTCCTTGTCGATCGATCATATCCTGGACTAAATCTCAAAAGACATAGCAGGTCTAGATATCATGGCCTATTTTTCAATGGTAAACACAATATGTATTTCACATATATGGCTTTTATCTATGCTTATTAGGATTTAGTGGATGGATTGGGGGAAGCGTGATTGCTTGCATCTCATATAGTCGATTAAAGATCGATGCTAAGGGCTTTAACAAATAGGTATAATGTCACCATGGATGATGGCCTTAGTACCACCCCCATGCTCTATTGAGGGTTGGCCATGGATTGTAAAGGAGGGTTTTGGTCCAACCATAACTCGATGTTGGTGAGTTGATCCAAGATATGTTGTAAAGCATTTTTTGTTGACTCACTTGTGACTCCATATCGTCTAGCCTATCCAAGATATAGTGCATGGGTAGGGTAGATTATGATGGGATGGTTATCAAGGAATTTGGATGACAAATGATAGGTGGTGTACCTATGCCTAGCATGCAACCATAGGACCATGCAAAGGCTTCCTTATTCTATGTGAGAAAGGCTATATAATCAGCCTACTCAACGAGGGATAAGCTTTTCCCTAACTTGATGTACTAAGGATTATCAAGATCTGAGTTGATATCTACATAATTCATTTGCTCAAATGACATATGCAGCTCCTCCTCCAACTGGTGAGGAGTGGGGATCAGGTGAAGATCATCAACTAGATTTAGATCATAAATAGGAACCTCAGGTTCCTCCTTAGTGTGGAAGACATCACGAGTAGGCCTTAGAGAGAACCGAAATGGTTGTGGCATCTCATCGCAAGACCAATACTTAGAATGCAATGGGATATAATCTCCCCAATCAAATTCAATGGCCCCTAAGTTGAGGTGCAATGGATTTGATGGGTTGTTCAGTTCTCGTAAGGGCTCAAACAAGTCTATGGAAATCATGTTTATGGATGTATGTTTTCGCCTATGTGGCAAAGGTAGAATGATAAGAGGTTGTCAGTGTGGATGTGGGTGATCTTGCTCCTCTAAAGGAAGTAGTTGTTTCTATATGGGATCGTGTAATGGTAACATGCACAAATAGAACTCATCATCATCATTTAGAGGGACGATCCTTGTGTATTCTCCATCAAAGCTAGCAGAGTCAATCAACACGACTCCATAGTCTGACTCATCGTTAGATGTCCACTCATAAGGAGACCCTGGGTCCTCTTTCTCACTGTCATGTGGAAGAGTGTGTGAACTTTCACCTCTCTCATAATATCGGATGACATTACGAGGTGGGTTGTCATATCCCAAGGGCATAGGGAAGTAGTCTGCTAGTAAGTAGACATGATTAGGATTGGCATAAGGGTCTCACATAAGCTCATCCTTAAATTTTAGAGTCATGCACTCTAAGATATCTATGAGGACATCTAGGGGCACAAGATTTTTGTGTCCCAAACCATATTTTTTATAAGGCATTTGATACTACAACGGATAAGGAACTCGAGTGCCTTGTTCATACAGACCTAACCCAAAACCATACCAATTATAGATATGAAAATACTTCATGGTAAAGTTGAAGTTTGACATGTAGTTGATGTCCTCATAAAAGGTCTCCTCATCCTCCTCTTTTTTTTGGTAAGACTCAATGCCATAGTCAAGACCCCCATAGATTAAATTCATTTTATTGGGGGGAAGACCGAGAGGCATGATAGTACCTATGGTAAGATGAGGTCAACCCATTTCTTGCATTGACTCCATGGCAAGAGTGGTTGTGACATTCCTAACCATGTATTATCCCAAACTAATGGAATATAGGTGCACAGTGACCTATGGATATGAAGGAGAAGATAGGAGTGAGGCTTAAATTGACTCAATATTTTCCTCATGTAGTAGCTCCTTGTCTACTGGACTAGTAGTCTCACTGGTGGATATGGTGGATATAGTCGGAGGGCTCTCATAAACAAGCCTCTTCCCAATGTCTCTTGGTGGAGGATTCACCAATTATGAAGGTGTGTCTTGAGGTGCTAAATATGAGGATGTTGTGGTATGAGATGATGATGGATTGACTTAAGGTGATGGTGATGGAGTCAGATATTAGCTGGCTTCATTTATTTTAACATCTAGGTGGGTGGATGACAAGATAGACTCAAGGATATTTTGCACCATGTTGTAGTACTTGAAGGGTTCTAGGTTCATGGGGATGACATGAACTTGCCCTTCATAGGTGTATTTCAGGCACTGGTGAGGAATGGAAGGGACACACTTCATGTCCCTGATCTAAGTTCTGCCAAGCAAGATATTGTATGCCATATCACCCTCCAAGATGTGGCACAGTGTTGGTATGGTCTTTTGTCCTACCTAAATGGGTAGGACTATTATGCCAAATATTGAGCATATGGAATCATCAAATGCTTGAAGGGTGTAGGTTGATGCGACAATATGGGATGTTGGGAGCTTTAGATGCTTGAGAGTTGTTGTCATGATGATGTTGTTAGAATACCCAGTATCTATCAACACTCTCTTGTAAGGTGTTCCATTTACACATGTGATGATGTGTAAGGAAGGATCCACCATATCATTTGCAACCAATTTAATTTCATATTCTTGAAATATAATCACTGGTTTTGTGCATTACTGCACATGCCCCACAAAATTGTTGAAGGAGTTAGACTCCTGGGGTTGAAAATATATAACCTTAAGGATCTCCATTAAAGCTTCTCTATGAGGTGGTGATTACTGAATGAGCTCATAGATGGAGAGTTGGGTAGATGTCATTCTCAATCTTTGAGTGAGCTTACTCTTAATTGTGACCATAGGTCTAGGTAGGAGGCTCGACATAGGATGTGGTAAGGGTTACGATGTCAAAGGAACATCACTCTGAGCCATTGGTGGTGCAACTAGACTTGGGTACCACCTTTTCCTCATTAAAATACTGATCATTCTGACATACCCTTGCTAAGGGGGTGCATGATGAACCTCATTTACCTAGGGCATTGGCTTGGCTTGCTCCACATGGGCAGGTAAGAGGTCTTTAAACACCTCCATTTGTTGTTTGTTCGATGTGATAGGGTTGTCTACTTGAAGGGTGTTCCTATCAATCATGTCTTACACCAAATTCTTGAACTTATAGAACATTTGTATGTCATACCCACTTTGCCTATGAATTTTGCAATATAGGTATTCTTTGTACCCTTTATTCTTCGATGCATTTGGGTTGACAGTTCAACTCTTAGGTAGATGGATAAAATTAGCTGCTAAGAGGCACTCAAACAATGAGTCCATAGATTGCAATGGATGTACACTATCACATGGGGTTACGCTGTTGATTTTACCCTTGACTATTTTGGTTGTCCTTAGCATAGTTCCTAGGTGTGGCCTGATAATTAGGCTTTTGATGTGGTGCTGCTTGCATTGGCCCTAGGATGCTAATGGCAATCTAATTCACTGGTACTAGCTTAGGCTACACTAGGTATTCTTAGAATTTGTGTTCCACTCCTTGCAAGGCTTCGCAATCTCTCCATATTAAATTTTGATGTCTTCAATGGTCCTATCCTATGCTAGGGCATCTTCAAGAGTCGGATATTGTTGCAGCTACAACAATAAGGATATTAGCTTTAGGCAGCTCTTGGCAAACATCTAAGTCAACTCTAACATGGGTAGTAGATAAGGTAGCTTGGTGAGCAATGCTCACCACCTATTACCATAATTCACTATTAACTCATTGTCATATTGTTTCAACCCATTGAGATCGACCAACATCACCTTCCTCTTGGTATTTAAGGTGAACCATTCAAGGGATACATATTCAAGTTGATATAAATTATGGATTCTATGCTTTGGGAGTTGGATAAACCATTCTATGGCTGGGCCAGATATGGTAGTCACAAATTTCCACAAAATCAAAGCATCGTTATCCTGAATGCCAAAGTATTGGCTCAAGAATTTGGTGACATGTTCATGTGTATCTTCATCTCCCTTAAAAGTATCCAATTGAGGCATCTTAAAATGTTTTGTATAGGAAGGGGCATGTACGGAAGGATGAAGGGGTTGACTACGTAGCTGGAACAAAGTGGGCTTTTGAGATCCATACCCAGAGGTCTTGTTCTCTACTAACTCTAGACACTCTAGTAATGTTCGATATGCATCTGAGGATTTGATCTCCTCATCCTTTCTCCCATCCTACAGTGGAGGTCGAGGATCCTCAAGTTTATTTTAGGGTGGTGGCATGTCACCCCCTTGCCTTGGTAAGGAATTTCCCAATATTCTACCTCTGGCTCATTCTTAGTTTAAGCCCCATAGGGCATCTCTCAAGTCGATCTATAAATAGGGGTATCTACCCACAGTGGGCACCTTATGTTTGTCCTGGGAGGTAAGTCTTGATATGGCATTAGATATCATGGAGGAAACATTGGATAAGGCCTAGGATACCTATCTTGAATGAGCATTGGCTACCTCAAGTGGAATTCCTACCTATGTGTCTTAGGGGTAGGAACCCTCTCACATAAATTTCTCTGGAACAGCTCGTTGGTTTGTTGTTTGATTCTTTCTTTCTCAAGCTAATGCAAGTGATATAGTTTCTCTTTGTCTCACTGAAGCTGCTTGAACTGTACATGGAATTCCATGTATCTTGCAACCACTTGATTTATATGTTCTACTGTGCAAGGCCTAGGAGGCCTAGGAGTCTCTCCCTATGGCTGACCTCATTCAAGATAATTTGTGATATCTATCACATGCTTTCCTTGATCGAGGGTCATCACATTGGCTTGAGATTCAGACCTGACTCCTGAGCATATGTTCATTGTACTCAATGGTTATAGAGGTACATCATGCATGTGCAATATACTGCTCTTGAGGATAATTAGGGATCTCCTCATGCCTTCCTTCATGAATGAGAAAGGTAAGGGTGGTGTTTGCTCACCCTAAGTGACAAGTATCATACCCATAAAGTTACCTAGGTATATAGAATCTATCAGGGTGATGTAGAGGTAAGATATAGTCAACGTGCACTACTCAGTGTGTGAAGGCATTCTCTAGCTTATGAACAAGTGTGTCAGGCCTATCAGGTACGCAAATTTGTGGAACCACTCTATCAACTTGCACCTCAGTACATTATTGTATTTCATCAAATAAGGCATGTGACATATTTAAATATTAGGAACACTCTCCTATGTAAGCTCCCTCACCCATAGGGGTGTCCCACAAAGGGCTCCCTTGTAGGTGTGGTTCATGCCCCACTATTTTGGTACTCGGGTGAGTAGAGGCTCATCAGGGAGGTATGACCAAGTCCCTAAGGCTAAAGTGGAGATGACTTATATCTCCTAGTCAGCCCTCTGTAGATTTTTCTCGTGATTGGGCTTAGTGTAGCACCCTAAAATTGGTGCAGTGAAATCTTAATAATTACATCTACTTTAGTAAATAATTTAAAATCAAATTTTAACCTCCCAAGCTACCCGTTAACTGTCGGTTAATCCATTTCCCCCTTTCCTATGCCATTTTTAGAGTTTGTTTTGATCGTTTGACGATATCGTCGTCGATCAGACGATATCGCCCCAGATCTGACGATTTCGTCTGGTCTAGGATTTCTAGACGATCTTGTCCCAAAATTGATTTTGCATAATTATATTATGTTCCAACGGGTCTCTAATCTAGGTAAAAGTGTGTCTGCACTGTTAGAGACCCTCCCCCATTGGAGATCTCCCAAATAGGGATGATCTCCAACCTCCTAACTTCCCTCCTAAGCCTATTTAATCCTAATCCATCCCCTTAGCACCCTCCTGGCTGAAATCCTCTGTAAACTGACTTCACACACATTAAGATATCTCAAATTATTGTTTGCGTTAGTTCTATACCAATTTTGTTGTAGGTACCTTAGTGTTTTTCAACCAGAGCAAGCTTACATCGTTGTCGACGATCCTGTTCAGATCGGAGGCGATCCTGTCGAATTAGAGACGATTTCATACCAATGCGAGACGATTTTGACTGCAGTCAACATTGAGGCAATCAGTGCCTAAAGTTTGCATTTCTCCATCTTTTCTCTACTATTTTATTCTACAATTAGCTAGATTATTCATTATTTTATGCTATTCTGCATTTTGGAATTCACCCATCTAGATCAAATGCATAATTAAGTCATAATTATTATGAAATCAGTATAATGCATGCATGTTTCTACTTATAAGTTTTAGTTTGATATTGCTACTATCAATTTACACTGTTTCTCTCTGCTAGAATTGTTGTATTTTCTATGTTTTGCACCTATTTCTTTAATTGCAGGTCTCTAACGAATTCATCTAATGAATTCGTCAGATCTCAGATGATTTTGTCTGATCTCAGACGATCCTGTCAAATCAGAGGCGATCCTGACTGCTTCAAGAATCAAAATCTTCATCAGACATCCGGATCAGGTATTTTCTTTTAATATTCCTTAATTTCTCTATTTTTTGTCTTAATTATGTTTTCTGTATTCATTTAATCTGCATCTTCATATAGAATATCTTAGACGCATTTTGGCCAAACCTAGGATTTGAATGCTTAAGGCTAAAAGGAACACATAAAACACATTCCCAACCTAGGCGTGGAAACTGCCATTGAATTTTTCCTGGTGAACCCACCATCCATCGAAAAATCACCATAATACACCTCCCTCAAGAGGCGGGACCTTCGCAAGGCCTCTCAGTCTGAGGTACCGCGCCATCCTTTTCACATCCCCCTTCCGGGCATGGATCCTATAGCCTAAAGGTAAGGGTGTGAAAAATTTGGAGCGATACATTTTGGTGAACCCGACGTGAATGCATTGTAAACCTTTTGAAAACAAAACAAAAAATAAAACAACAAAAACATAGATGCATTTCAGATCATTTAAATTTTATATCATGTTTAGATGGTAGCTCCTAAGAAAAGATTAGCAGTTACTATAAATGTTGAAAACCAATTGGCAGCCATAGAAATCAATTATGTGCTTAGTGTGCCTGAAATAGATAGAAATCAACTTTTATGGGACGAACTTGATAGAAGACTTAGTGTCATCTCATCTAGGTCAACAAAATTTAAACAAATTAAGAGGCTTGTCCTAGATAGAATCTTGGATCCTCATCAACTTGTCTTTTGTCATGAACTTCAAAGAGCCTACCATAGATGGTTAGCTTATAGGAGAGCTCTTGTATCTTCAAAATTTTTAACTTTCGAGGAATATCTCAAAGACACAGTTGTGGTACGCCAATTTCTAGTTCATATAGAATCCCAAGAAACTGATCTTATGATTAGAAGAAGATGGAACAAAATTCCTAGAGCTATGTTGTATCGTGAATATTGTCGTGAGAATTATTATTATCAACCAGAATCTGAAATACATGGTATTTCTATAGCCCTTTTCATTAAATTTTTGAAAGAAAATTTCCAATTTGAAGAAGAACACTTCATGACTCCTGAAGAACTTGAGCCCATTAATGACATTTATAAATTGTTTATAGAAAACTAGATCATTACTTTCAGTATTATTTCTAGCATTTATTGTGTTGTTTGTTATCTTTACAATATTATTACAAAAACAAGAAAAACTAAAAAACATAACAAAAACTAAAACATTTCATTTTAAATATTGTAGTAGGTATATAATTAATATATACATCTTAAGCTTGTTGCATATATATATATATATATATATATATATATATATATATATATATATATATATATATATATTTGTTGAAATCAAAATTAAGCACCATGCCTAAACTTAGGAATGGTAAAGAAACTGTAGGAGAAGAAGAAGATTGGTTACAAGATAAAACTAGAGACCCAAATGTCCTTCCTGAAGATCAAATTCTGGAAGGAAAAACTCTAGATCAACTAGAAGATGACCTAGGTGAAGATAATGAACAAGAAGAAAGTGTTAAAGGGGATGGACCCTCATCCCCTAGAGTAGCTCCAGATGGAACTATTGCTTTTGACAACGTAGATCATTTTCAAAAATTTCTCAATGATAACATTGACGCCCTTAATGTGGCAGTTCGTATTGATAAAGGGCAAATTAGTGACACTCAAGTAGCCATGGAACATACGTTTGATGTGCACACTAATCCCTTGTCTTTCATTGATCAAGAAAGTGATAAGGTTGGGCCATCCAATATAGATATGGTCACTATAATTCAAAAAATGTCAAAACAATAGGTTACCCAACCTCCTAAGGAACCTGTTATTCAACCTAAAATCATTCCCACACAAAATAAAACTTCCTTCACTACTTTATTTCGCCAAACTATTGAGCAATATGCTTCAAGTAAACAAAAACCTAAAACGAAGCCAAACACCAATTTTCAACAATCTGGAATACATCATAATACCACTTCAAAATTCCTTCATAAAACCTTTCCTACCAATAATTTACACAATAGCATCATAGCATCTAATCTTCATGTCCCTCCATCATATGCTTACAAATCCCACATCAATGCCCTACCGAACCAATATGGTGGGCAAACTAGTAATCTGGAAGCCATGGTGAAACAGTTAGCTTTGTGTATGGACCAGATAGATCCCTACCGTCCCTCGTACAATTATCGAGAGATATGTAGTCAACCTTTGGATCCCATAGTTGTAGCTCAACCGTACCCTAAGCATTTTCCCATGCCCATCCTGCCTATATATAAAGGAACCGAAGATCCTATAGAGCATCTTCGCATGTTTAGGATAGCATGTCATGATATATCACATGATGACTTGCTATTACTAAAAATTTTTCCAAAAAATTTAAGTGGAATGGCATGAGAGTGGTATTATCAATTGCCCACTCATTCTTTGAAAAACTTTGAAGAAACAGCTGAATCTTTTGTCCATCAATTTAGTGCCTACATCGAGAGGCATGTAACCATTAAAGATTTATACAACTTAAAACAAGACAAAGATGAATGTTTTGCTTATTTCTTAGCTAGATGGAGGTAGTTGACAGGAAAACTGCACTTTGTGCTACCTTATAGGGAAATGTTGGACATTTTTATCAATAATTTACAAGAACAAATATCTTTTGAGCTATCAACTGTTACTTTAACTACCTTCGATCAGGATATAGATTTAGCTCGAAGATTAGAAGATGCCCTCATTAGGAGAGGCCAACTTAGGAAGAAGGATGATGAGAAAACCTCTAGAAATCAATATAAAAACAAACAAGTTGTTGGTGACAGAGTCACTGACAACAAAAATGTTGCTAATATCAATGCAATGAAGACAATAGAAAAATTTATATTGAAACCTCCTGATAAACCTCCTCGAGAATTTACTAGATTAAATCAACCCTTATCAACTATTTTACCTCAATTACTCGAAAGAGGTTTGATCCAATTACCAGCTATCCGGGAACCTGATCCAACTATACCCGAATACAGAGCTGACTTACACTGTGATTTCCATAGAGGACCTAGACACTCTACCAATGCTTGTAAAAGGTTGAAACATAAAATACAAGATTTGATTGATAATAATGAAATGGAAGTGCAAGCCTTCCAACCTAAACAAAATGCTCCTAATAATCCTCAAAAGAACATTACCCAAAATCAAAATCAAAATGCTAATCAATCATTAGACATATTTCAACACCCTTTACCAAGACATGGTAAAGAGGTGGCCAATCAAATCAAACATCATAATGTTCCTCCTCCTACCCGATATGTAGGAACTATTAGTGGACATTTACTTAATCCTGATCCTCAAATATTTGACACAACCTTGTCCCTGGTTACGACCAGGCCCTTACATAATATTCCAACTCCTGATTCTAGTGATATAGAATCAGATACTAAAAGTAAAGTGGACATCACTTCAAACCAATCGAATATTTCTGAAAATGAATCAGATCCTATTCAACCCATCACAGATGCTATGGTTCCAGAAGAACCATTTCCTAGAAGAGTTACTACTCGACATTATTCTAATCAATTCCTCCCTAATGAACAAGCCATAAACGCTTGATCGAGACCAGTTTAGCGTACTCACTATAACATTGTAGGTACCATTGGAGTCGTTACCCGACAACAGGCTCAAAATTCTCAACAAGAACCAAATTAGAATGATGGATCAGTTCCATTTGCTTTGAAAAATCCCAATAAATGGAATCATGCTCCTAATGTTCAACCTAAACCCCCTTCAATATTAATGAGCAATTATCTAATACTACAGGCAGAATTTCCCTTTTGGATTTATTAAGATCTTCTCCTACCCATAGGGATGAGTTGATGCTTACATTAAGCCAAATAATGGTACCTCAAAACATTCAACCTGAAGCCATGGCCAATACTATCATCACTCAAGAGGTTGATTGTATTGACTTTCGGGATAAAGATATCCCACAACACAGTTTACATAAGGATAATCCCTTATATATTACTACTATAATTGGAGATGTAGCTGTCAAACGAGTCCTGATTGATAATGGCTCATCTCTAAACATTTGCACTTTTGACTTCTACCAAAGATTTGGCTTTAGAAGTGATGAAATGAAGAAAACTGACATGATTATCAAAGATTTTAATGACGAAACACAAGAAACATGTGGAGTTATTACCATCCCATTGCAAGTTGGTCCTAGAACCCTAGATACAACCATGTTTATTGTACATTGCCTAGCATCGTACAATATACTTTTGGGTCGCCCTTGGATCAATGTGATGCGAGCGATCCCATCAACTTTACACCAATGTGTTAAATTTGAATTTAAAAATCAGTTGGTCACTATCCATGGTGACCCTAGACCCTTTGATATGTGTGCTTTGGTAGAACCTGTTGGAGTGCAATTTTTCCCCGCTCTTTCATCCACACATCCTAATTCTTATTTTTCATCTAAAACTGTGAAACACACACCCATAGCTTCACCTATTTCCCCTCCCTTAATTTCATCCTCATATATCGATCAACAATATTCTAAACAAACCACTCCAGAAACTCAAAAAGATCATCCTTTAGGTTCTATCCCTATAATTTCAAAACCTATAGACACACCTATCATACCTTCCACATTATCAACATCTATCATACCTTCCATATCTAAAGATATAGGGAATGATCCTTCTACATCTTATGCCCTTTCTGATGAAATTTTACCAGATTTATCCACAATATTAATATCAGAAAAAACAAATGCTTTCATGCAAGATTCAATTCTTTTAAATAACTTGCCGCCATATCCTCATACTTTGGGCCTCCCACAACCTATGGGAAGTACTAACCAAGTTGGGAGTTGTGCCTTCATTTATAAAGGATATGACCGGGGAAGAATCCCTCGAAATATCAAACCTCATCATGAGGGATACGCTCGGTGTTATTTTACCAATGAATATATTAAAGCTAAACCCATAATGCTTAAAATGGGATATAAAGGGAAATGCTTGGGACCTTTCCAAAATGGCATGAAAGAACCTTTCAAGGTAGAACCGTGGCCTGCTCACTGTGGTGTGGGCCTATTTCCTAGTAAGGGTCAACCCTTTCTATTTGAAGATGATGATCAACTCATATGTTATCAAGATTATTTGGATAGGCATGATGATTTGCCTCTAAAAAATCAGCCATTTACATGTAACATGCTATCCATATCTTACCCTAAAATTATTGTTGACTTCGATGAAGAGTTGGAAGGAGATATCTTCCATGATGTCTCCGTTGAAGAGATGTTACACAATGGATTTTATTTTTATGGTTCTATACCAACTATAGCCCAACTTGAGACTACTAATCCTCAAGATGAATTATCCAAATTAACCTTACAAGAATTACAAGAATTGGGCATTTCACCCGCCCCACCTAATTTTGAAAGAGATCTACACATGGAGGTAGAAAACGTCACTAAAATTAACATTGGAACTGAGGATAATCCTCACATAATCAATATTGGATCATAATTAACTCAATAAAAACAAGAACAATACATTTCATTCCTTAAAGAGTATGAAGATGTCTTCGCTTGGACATATGAAGAGATGCCAGGTCTAGACCCTTCTGTAGTCATGCATCACCTAGTGGTCCATCTGGATGCTAAACCTGTTAAACAAAAACTTAGAAAAATGCATCCCAAAGTGGCTCTGCTAGTCAAAGGGGAGTTAGAAAAACTCCTGAATGTTATTTTTGTATCTATTGATTATGCTGAATGGATCTCAAATGTAGTTCCAGTTACCAAAAAAGGAGCCACCAAAGTTAGGGTTTGCACAAATTTTAGAGATATTAATGCTGCATGCCCTAAATATGATTTTCCTCTTCCAAGAATGGATCAAATCATTGACTTTACTGTCGGGAGTGGGATGAGGTCCTTAATGGATGGATTCTCTAGTTATAATCAGATCAGGATAGCTCCTGAAGATCAGGCTAAAACAGCCTTTATTATCCCCTAGGGTACTTTTTGTTGGAAAGTGATGCCATTTGGCTTAAAGAACGCAGGTGCAACCTATCAACGAGCTATGACTTATATTTTTCATGATATGATGCATGATATCCTACATGATTATGTAGATGATATTATAGCTCGCTCTATTATTGAATATAATCATTTAGATGATTTGAGAAAAGTTTTTAATCGATTACAAGAATATCTTATTCGATTAAATCTAGCCAAATGCATATTTGGAGTTAAGTCCGGTAAACTATTAGGGGTTTTAGTTTCTTTACATGGTATCGAAATTGACCCTCTCAAGATTGCGGCTATCACTGATATGCCCACACCTACTAATATATCTAAATTATGAAGTTTACAAGGTAAGCTTCAAGCCATCCGTCGCTTCATCGATAAGCTAGCGAACAAAACCGGTCCCTTTCTTAAGCTCCTTAAGAAGGATGTCCCTTTTAATTGGGACGACGAATGTAGAGAAGCTTTTGAATTTCTCAAAAAATACCTCCTTAATCCACCTGTGCTTTCACCACCTTAACCTGATCGCCCATTTCTCCTGTATATTTTAGCTTCAGATTCTGCCTTAGGATCTATGTTAGCTCAGCTTGATGATGCGAAGAGAGAACGTGCTAATTATTATATTAGCTGAACCTTCATCAGTTATGAAACCTGCTACACAGCGTTGGAAAAATTATGTCTAGAAGTCGTGTTTGCTACGCAAAAATTATGACATTATATGCTTAGTCAGAAAACTTATGTCATCGCTAAATATGATCCCTTAAGGTATCTCATGAGTCGACCTTATTTATCAGGTCGCACAGCCAAGCGAGTTTGATCTCACATTCATAGGACAGAAGTCTGTTAATGGTCAAATCATAGCAGATCAATTAGCTACTGCACCCTTAGAGTCTACCCATCCCCTCATCATTGAGTTTCCTGATGAATGCCTTCAATTAGAGGCAGACCATACTGAACAATGGTCCTTATACTTTGATGGAGCCCGATGCATGAGTGGGGCTAGTGCGGCTATTATTTTAATATCCTCACAAAAACATCTTATTCCTCTGTCCTTCAAATTAACATTTGCTTGCACCAACAATACTGCTGAATATGAAGCTCTAATCCTTGGATTATGAGCTGCCTTGGCGCTAAAAATTAAACACCTGTTAGTTTTTGGTGATTCTCAACTCGGTTATAAACCAAATTAATGAAGTTTATTAGACCAGAGATGATAAACTGTGCCCATATAAGGCCTATGTTTTACAACTAATGTCTTTATTTGATCAAGTTACCTTGGAAGCTATCCCTCGAACTTGCAACCGTGCAGCTGATGCTATGGCCGCAGCTGCATCTCTCTTGCCCTTGGAGTTAGATGACGAATATGAAACTATAATTATTCGTCGACTCCAGGAACCTGCTTCAAATAAGTCATGCTTAGAACCTTTGGATATGTTTCTAATCAACGAAACTACTCCTGAACCTTGGTATACGAACATATTTGATTTTCTCCAAAATGGGACTTTTCCTACCAATTCTAATAAAAACCAGCGTCGATTATTACGCAGATGAGCAAGTAAATTTGTAATAATTGGCAATACTTTATATAGGTTATCTTTTGAAGGTATCCTATTAAGATGTTTGAATCTATACGAATCCAAATCAACCTTGAGTGAAGCCCACGATGGATCTTGTGGAGGACACTTTAGTGGTAGTTTCATTGCTAAAAAGCTCCTTAGGATAGGATACTTTTGGCCTACCATGGAGAATGACACACATGAGTATGTGCGCCACTGCGACAAGTGTCAAAAACATGCTGACCTTGTCCATGCGCCTGCATAAGAACTGTAGGCTATTTCATCTCCTTGGCCCTTTTCAAAATGGGGCTTAGATATTATTGGCCAAATCAATCCTGTGTCATCCGATGGACACAAATTCATCATAACTGCCACTGAGTATTTCACGAAGTGGGTTGAAGCTATGCCTATAGCTTCCTGCACTGGCACACAAGTCTCTAAATTTATTTTTAATCAAATCATTTACAGGTTCGGAATTCCTGCAAATCTCATCTCTGACAATGGAACTTGTTTCAAAAATAAAGATGTTAAAAAATTATGTCAAAAATATAAGATTCAACATCGCTGGTCCACTCCCTATTATCCTTAGGGTAATGGTCAAGCAGAAGCATCTAACAAAACATTAATCAAAATTCTCAAAATATTGGTCAATAAAACTGGTCGTGATTGGCACATTCAGTTATATCCAGCCTTGTGGGCCTATCGAACTAGTGTTTGAACCCCCACTGGAACTTCACCTTTTATTTCGATGTATGGCGCTAAAGCCGTTTTTCCCTTAGAATTAGAAGTTCCTTCTTTGGCTCTACTACTTCAAGATACCAAAGTAGGAGATGAATATCGTGTTGGCAGACTCAGTCAGCTGGAACTCCTAGATGAAAAATGCATCAATGCTTTGGAGCATCTCCGTGCCTACCAAAACAAGCTTAAAAGATCATATGCTAAAAAAGTTCATCATCGATCCTTTGAGATTGGCGACCTTGTTTTAAAGGAAAATCAAAAAAATACTAATGCAACTAAGGACCTTAAAGGTAAATTTGAGCCCAACTGGATTGGACCATACATTATCACTACTAAATTTGAATCAGGAGCATACAAATTATCTACCTTAGATGGTAAAGAACTTAAAGAACCCATGAATATTTTGCATCTTAAACGTTACTATGTATAAATTTGGTCATTTCATCCATGTATATATTTGTTCAAAATCACTATCTTGTATTTCTTTCAATTTATTCAAAAACACCAAAAACATTCATAATCATCAAAATCTTCAAAACTATTTGTTGTATTTATTTATGGCACTTGTTAATTCTTTCAAAAATTTAAAAAAAAAAATTAAAAAAAAATAGCAATATTCTTGACTCTTTCGAAACCAAAACAATATAAAGAAGAAAGAGAGAGTCAACATTCTCAAAACTTCTCAAAAATCATTTATATATATTTTCTTACAATTATTGTAGTTATATGTTTCAAATTATTTTGGATAAATTAGCATTTATTTGGAATCTCTCACTTTCACAAACACAAAAATAAATATCTTGATTTTATCTGGCATGATTACTAATCTCTCTTATATCAAAGTCCATAAAATTCAATTAAATAAAGTTTGAGCACGGAGAATTGATCTTGTTATTTACTTAAACCAAGCACATCTTTTCACAATAAAATGATTATATTTGTAATTTCCATGCTTTGCTACATAGTAGAAGTGGTTTCTTGAGCAAAAAGTTTCCCCTGCTATCCTATCATGCACATGGTCTAGAATCTTTGAGAATTGGCAAAATGACAAGCTCACCCCTACCCAGAATAAAAATCCCTTGCTCTACAGCTAATCCGAGCAAGTATCCCTAGTATAGAACAAAAAGCAAAGTTCAAAAAAAAGAGAAAAAAAAATGTTATTTTATATCATTACAGCAATATTTCAAGCATTATCTCAATTATCAAGCAAAAATAAAAAAAGAAAAAGCAAAAGAAAGCAAAAAGCAAAGGCAATAAAATCTCTTTCCCTACCCTTTGAAAAGAAAAGAAGGGTTGATGAGCTTGAATCCCTGGAATTCTCAATTATTCGAAAACTGTGAGGTAAGCCCCATAACAAGTGGTTTGTGCCCAACCTCGCTTGGCCTTGGGTAACTCCTAGCGTGGCGATATGTCCGTCACATTAGCGACCTTCTTTTTTATAGACCTATGTCTGCTTATGGATTAGCTAGCTCTTGATAATCCGACCTACATAGTAGTCTAGTATGATTATATGCATCTACATCATGGTTAATGAACACTTATTTGGTTTCTTCAAATCACTTGTATCATATTATCTTGCTCAAAACTGGTAAATGAACATAGCAATTGCACACACATTTTATATTTGAGAGATTTTGTGTATCATTATGATAAATCAAGATTGGAAATTAACTCACATATGCACATGGGATTCCTTATAAATCTAACTTTTGTCTTTAAAATACTTTGAAATATTTTTTGCAACTTGTTTGGAATAATTCATTTTCTTCTTTCAAGTACAGTTGTTTAGCATAAAGACAACTACATAATAGAAACATCAAAATTTCTTTCAAAACCATCCAATAAAAACATATATATATATATATATATATATATATATATATATATATATATATATATATATATATATATATATATATTGCCGACTTTCGCGACGATGGTATAGTCCCAAAACCAAAATTGAAATTTTATGCCTAGCGCAAGTCCTCATCTTCATATTTTCTATTTATTAAAAATCAACCATGCAATAAAACAATCTATTTTTCCTTGATTTTCGCGATGATGGTATAAGTCTATACCTACATATTCTATGCTTAGCGCAAATCATTGTAACAATTTTTATTCCCCATTTATTTAAAATCATGAAAACCATATGACTTAAATCATTCTGTTATACAAATTATGCTTTCAAACAAGCATGCACATTTTCATTATTTCATGCCATTATGTCAACCTTCAATTTTGCAATGATGGTATAATTCCTAAGGAATTATTCAAAAAATTTATCACACTTAGGAATTTATGCCTAGCAAAGATCATTTTAACATTATTTCATGCATACTATTTTTATGAAAATCTGAAAACAAACCATCATCATCATCAGTTGCACCATTACACCAAAGTCTTAAGACAGTCTCTTAAGCACTCTTTTACCTTTTAACAATATTTCTATACTGAGATTAGCTTGATGACCGAGTGAGTGGTGACTCCATGAAATGGTCTATAATAGCGACAATGTCCTTTGAAATTATTGTTAGAAGTCTCTTTTTATTTTTTATCACATCACATCACAAACAACCAATTTGTTACATCAGATTATTTCATTTAAATTTTACAAGCATGACACTCAAACCATAATATTTCCAATGACGTAATTACATGAATCATCAAATCAATCAATCAAACATAAAAGCATCATAAAAATACACAAGTCATATGATCAAAAACATATCTCATCTCATATATATATCAACAATATATACATCATCAAAACTAGATTGGTATGCCACAATCTGTACCTCGACATACTCAATCCTCTATCAAAAATAATAAATGCTATCATATCAATCTATACAATGTAATGCAGTAGTCTAGCCTCGAGAACCCCTCGAGCTCTCAACCTCATCTCCTCCCCCACCCTGAGGTGGACGAGGTGGCCCCATCATAGTATGAGTGGTACTGCAAGTCCCAGTTGTCGATCGGGACGAAGTCCTAGATGACCTGATCTTGATCAAATCTACAATGTTAGCTGGCAGTGGTAGTCTATCCTCCTCTGGCACCATCTGATAGTATAATGTATGATAGAAAGTAATTTGAGCAATATCCTATGCCAGCTCCCTAGTGCTCGCCCCTTTGCCCCATTCTCTAAGGCGTGCAATCTCATCTCGAAGTTGTGTCACCTCAGCTCAGTGTCGTGCAGCCTCCTCCTGTAGGGTCTACACATGTGCTTGGAGATAGATTGTCTTTGCTCAGAGAGTCACTGTCTCGCTACTCTCCCTAGTGTTGACACCCTTGCCCTTATCGGGTGACGGTGGCCTCTCTCTCTATGGAGAAGGGGGTCTCTCCTCCCTCCTCTCCCTCTGTCGCGGCATCTCCTACACCTGTGGCCTCCTTAGCTCTCTCCCATCATGACCCTAGATCACCTCCATAGCCGCCTTGTGCTACCTCCCTATCTGACACACAACTATGTGTATCGAACCCTGAGCCCTCATCATCCGAGGAGGGCGGATGCTTGCGTACCAGGCATCGTAGCCATCGGCTACCCCTACATAATCCCCATCCACTGGCTGAATGGGGCCATCATCCGAGTCCTGACTCTAGAAGTGCTGCATGTCTAGAGCCCCGCTCACTATGGTGTTATCCCAGACAGTCCAATAAAACTCGTAATCCCTGAGAGATGGGATCCCCTGTTGTAGATCAAACTATCGCAAAATTCGGTCATAGATATGGAGCTCCACCTCTCCCCTCTCCATCTGCAACCAGCAAACTCGCCTAACGTGATCCAGCTCCTGTCCATCCTCGACCCACCCTAGGTGATCTCGCCATGGCCTCCAAGTGATCTGGTATGGGACAAGGTCATCCAGTAGTCTCCGGGACATCGGTAGGTCAATCTTCCGCTGTGACCCTCTCTGAAGCCACCAGCAAAAAACTCGAGGCCTCCCCCCATCAATCCCTATCAAAGGAAGCCCTATCGGCCTTCGCACTGCAATGTGCTCCCAGCACCAAACTTGTAGGAGCAATGTCATAACCAGACATCTGCCACCCTTGTACACGACCCCATGCAGGATCCTATACAACCGGCATAGAACAAAATTGCCCCAAGCAAATCTGTAACCATGGTCTCGCATGTCACAGATCACATCTTCTAGCATCCATGGTACCCTACACCCGCTCTGGTGGCATAGCAGAAGTCCACCAACCACTCCGACCAAAACTTGTGAGAGTCTAGATGCCCCAGGTATCTGACACAGCACCTCGATGTTTACTCCGCCCTTATCCAAGGCGAAGCTTAGGTCACCACACAACCGCCCCATAGCATGGCCCTGATTGGCCATAGGAGTGATCAACCATCCTTATATGGATATTCTCAGAATCCTCCATACATCCTCTAGTGTGGGAGTCATCTCCCCTGTCCGTAGCCAAAAACAAGAAGAACCCAGATACCACCTCTCTTCTAGGGCTGTCAGTAGCCCCATGTCTGTCGAAACTTGTGGCATTTTTTCCACATGCTGTAAGCTGGCCTGTGCCAGCTGATCCCGCTTTGCCTGTGTTAGAGCGGCCAAGTCATCTCTCAAACCTCCATATTTCCATTCTCTGCTCTTTAGCATACCTCTCTGCAACATAAAACAACAACAAACAATCATTAATAAAAAATCATTAATTAAAAATACAAGTTACAATAAGTTCAATTTCCTCAAATGATGATATCGTCCACTATTGGACGATATCATCCCAAATTTGAGCACAATCGTCTCTGATTTTGCAAGCCGAAATCGTCCCCCTTTCGTCGATTTCGCTCTTAGACGAAATTGGCGAACTTGAGACGATTTCGTCGAAATCGGGACGATTTCATCCCGACGACGTTGACAGCCCAAAAATGGCCATGATGCTCAAAAATTAATCAAAATTCGCCTAAAAAGCATGTAAATTCAACTTAAACCATTCTAAGTTAAGTCTAGACTCTTACCCGTAGCCTGCGCCGGACCTCTGTTGATCTGTGCGCCGTCTCCACCATTTTTTTTTGTAGAGCTCTAAAACCAAAAAAAATGAACAGTAAAATGAATTAGGGTTTTACCCTATTTTTCTTAATTTTATTCACAACATAATTAAAAACATTTTTTTCAAATTTTGCTTTTTCGCGTTTTTACCTCAAACGTTCGATTTGGGTAAAAACACGGAGGGGGCACCATAGTAAGTTGTTGTACGATTTGACCAAGAATCATCGCCTAAAAATGGAAATAATTTTTGCTTTCTCGTAGATCGAGAAGAACTCATCTTTAATGCATTTTCTTTAGAAAATTTGCTAAAGAGAGGGCAAAATGTAGCACCTTAAAATTGGCGCAGTGAAATCTTAATAATTACATCTACTTTAGTAAATAATTTAAAATCAAATTTTAACCTCCCAAACTGCCCATTAACCATCGGTTAATCCATTTCCCCCTTTCCCACACCATTTTTAGAGTTTGTTTTGACCTTTTGACGATATCGTCGTCAATTCCATGATATCACCCTAGATCTGATGATTTTGTTTGGTCTAGGACGTCCAGACGATCTTGTCCCAAAACTAATTTTGCATAATTAGCTTCTATTCCAACGGGTCTCTAATCCAGGTAGAAGCATGTCTGCACTGTTAGAGACCCTCCCCCATTGGATATCTCCCAAATAGGGATGATCTCCAACCTCCTAACTTCCCTCCTAAGCCTATTTAATCCTAAGCCCTCCCCTTAGCACCTCCTTGGCTGAAATCCTCTGTAAACTGACTTCACACGCATTAAGATATCTCAAATTATTGTTTGTATTAGTTCTATACCAATTTTGTTGCAGGTACCTTAGTGTTTTTCATCCAAAGCAAGCTTACATCGTCGCTGACGATCCTTTTCAGATCAGAGGTGATCCTGTCGAATCAGAGATGATTTCATACCAATGCAAGACAATTTCGACTATAGTCAACATTGAGGCAATCAGTGCCTAAAGTTTGCATTTCTCCATCTTTTCTCTACTGTTTTATTCTACAATTAGCTAGCTTATTCATTATTTTATGCTATTCTGCATTTTGGAATTCACCCATCTAGATCAAATGCATAATTAAGTCATAATTATTATAAAATCAGTATAATGCACACATGTTTCTCCTTATAAGTTTCAGTTTGATATTGCTACTATCAATTTACACAGTTTCCCTCTGCTAGAATTGTTGTATTTTTTGTGTTTTGCACCTATTTATCTGATTGTAGGTCTCTAACGAATTCGTCAGATCTCAAACGATTTTTTCTGATCTCAGACAATCCTGTCAAATCAGAGGCGATCCTAACTGCTTCAAGAATCAGAATCTTCATCAGACATCCAGATCAGGTATTTTCTCTTAATATTCCTTAATTTCTCTATTTTTTGTCTTAATTCTATTTTCTGTATTCATTTAATCTGCATCTTCATATAGAATAGCTTAGATGCATTTTGGCCAAACCTAGGATTTGAATTCTTAAGGCTAAAAGGAACACATAAAACACATTCCCAACCTAGGCGTGGAAACTGCCATTGAATTTTTCCTGGTGAACCCACCATCCGTCAAAAAATCACCATAATACACCTCCCTCGAGAGGCGGGACCTTCGCAAGGCCTCTCAGTCCGAGGTACCGCGCCATACTTTTCACATCCCCCTTCCGGGCACGGATCCTATAGCCTGAAGGTAAGGGTGTGAAAATTTTGGAGCGATACACTTAGATATGGGTGCACACCATTGTAACTCTCTACCAAACCCTATATGATTATCTCCTTTACAAATTCTTAATGAAACAACACACAAGAAAGGAAACACTCAATAAATACAAGTGATTATCTCTTTTAAGTTTTATATGTGAATCCCTAAACTTTTTTATGTGTTTTAGATGTGTTGTTTACAAAGAACAACCTTGTGTCACATGTTTGAAATCTTGTTGAATGATAATATTGTGTTTAATTGTATTTTACCTGTATACTCGTAGCTTGACAATTGATAATTAAAATCACGGTCACGTAATCCAACCTATAATTTGTGGTGATGAAGTCCACACACGATCAAGGAGCATAGGTCCTACCAGTTCCTCACCCATTTCATCCATAGTCTATGATATACCTCTCCTAAGAGAGATACATGCTATAACCTATAGGCTATGATGGATCTTGGAAGCAGACTTGGCAAATACAAAGGTTCATGGGATTTGAGACAATGGGTGGAGATGAAATCCACCTCGTTGAACTCTACTAGTGGATGGTGATGAAATCCACCTCACTAGAATTTAAGTGAATCATGGTGTGTGTGGTTATTTTTAATCCAAAGAAAGTAAACAATGAAGCATTCAATGATCATTTACTAAATGCATACAAATGTGCATTTTACTTTCATAAATATAGATAAAAAGAGACCTACAATATGTAAACCCTAAATGATGGACTACCCATTAGGTAGCCTACATGCAAGAAAACCAGACAAGATCACCATAACTTAAATTATTTTTTTTATTTTTCTTATTTTTTGTTATTTTTACATTTATAATAAAATTAAACTATCTTTCTACCTTCCTAGCAAACAAAGCATGCAAGAAAAATCAAACTTCAGCTAATTCTGACTGTGTAGCAGAAAACAGAAAGTTCAGGTACCTACCTTATCACCCAAGGAACCTATTGTTTCTAGCATCTTAGTAGAAAAGGCTCTATTTTGTGGCCATCCTGGGGTGGTATGGCTGCTAGTTTGATAGTTTTCCAAGGGTGGTATGGTTGTGTGGCCATCCTAGGGTGAACTAAGTAGCAGTCCAGAGGTAGTTTCAGGCCAAGACGACTAGTACCTACAACAAAAACCAAGCAAAAATCAAGGTTAAACCTTCAAAAAATCAATAGGGACAAGGTCCCACCATGATATCCACTGAATTAGGGGAAAAATGGTGCACCTAAGAGTGATAAACAATATGCATCTATCGCTAATGATTGATGTGCATCAAAACAGAAGCATGCAAGTAAAAGTGGAAAAGACACCAAATTGCAAGAAATGGAATAAAAGGGAGTTTCTTTATATTAATATGATGGTTAAAAACCATAGTTACATATATTTCCCCTTGAGAACTCTGGATTGATACATTTTTTTTTAAATTATGGTGTGCCCAAAGGATCAAGTCCTTTCAAATAAGCTCATGTGCACTTCCAATGTATTTCCTTGTACCCACAATTGAGGTGGACGAACCTACGCTACCACTGATTTATTATATGATATTGTGCTCCTTCCTTGTACACTATAGAAACCTACACCTACACACAAGTAAATAATAATCATTAAATATCAAGTGTGTATAGTGAAAACATGCAATCCCCACAGGAACTAAAATACTAGAAAACATGAATGTGAAATACGCCTATCTAAATCAACTCCAAATGACTTTACATTTTATGGTGTGGTGTAATTGCAGTAGACCTTCAAAGCCTGCAAAACCTAAAGCAAGCAATTTCTACCTCTAAACATATCCAAAATGCATGAAAATTGGATAAAATACATAAAATGACATTTCAAGACAACCCATGTGGTAATATTTACAAAATCATGCACATATCCCTATACATATCCATATGAGCTATGTAGAACTACATAAGACCCTACAAAACACTAAAAATTTGATATATCGCTCAATATAGATCCAAAATACATGAAATTTTGACAGTAGCATCATATGATAATCTAGAAACTAAATAAAAAATAAAATTAAATAAATCATGTATAAATCAGCCACCATACTAGGGTGATACGGTTGGGACTATCATAGACTAGGGACCATCCTAGGGTGGGACGGCCACAAAATATACACTTATTTTATCACCAATTCCTTTATGAATTGGTTAGAGACCTCATAAATAGTTTTTTCAAATTTGGTGGTAAAAATAACTCAAATGGTTTGGTTTTAGAATAAAATTGTGCCTCCTAGATCACTCGCAAACCTCCTTCGCTAGGTAGATATTATGAGGGGAAAAGGTACAAAATGGTGAGGGGAAATCTTAGTAGTACTCCATTTCTATGTCTCAAAACTCATCTCTCCTAATTTGTATGGAAAATGAATCCACTTTATAGCCAAAGGAAGCCTTTGGGCAAGAAGGCATGCGAGGGCATGTAGGTCAAGAGGCACCATTTTGCCAACAGGGTGGCATGCATTGGAGTGAGAAAAGAATCTCCCTATTTGACCTCTTAAATGCAACATGTCATAAGGATGTTGTATCTTTTGACTTGCATGATTGAATAGGTAGAGAAATAGCAATTTTTGGGTGTCATTTGTCCAAATTTAACTTTTTGGAAGTTAAACTTTGTGGCCATCCCACTCCAGGATGGCCAGTTTGCCACCATCCTAGGGTGGGACGACCACAAATTGTGGCCATCCCAGGGTGGGATGGTCATGTCTATATGGCCAAAAAGCTCCAAAAAGTGGAGTAAAGCCTTCCAAGAGTGAGTAGGACCATTATAAAACCTCTGAGGGTTGCCCAAGGGTGCCATATGGTGTCAATTAACCAGTGCTTTTGACTGCCTAATCTGATTGACCATATTTTAGTATCTACACTCACAAACAAGATTTCAAACAATAAGCAATTTGCTATACCTTGTTGGAAGATATCCTTTACAAGTGCAATCATGATGACATTCTACTACGTTGTCTTGAACCACATGAGGCCAAATGCATTATCCAAGAAGCTCACGATAGTACTTGTGGTGGCTATTTTAGTGGTATGGCTATTGATGAGCACCAAAAATACTCATTTTATATACATTGTTAAGGGGCATCATCACTGGTTTAATAAGCATTAGAGATATATTTTTATTTAACTTATGCATATAATTGATATAAAAATTGATATTATGCTTAACGGGTTATTTTAGTGGAAATTATGTATGAATGCAAGTTTTGGTACTAATCTAGTATTTTTCTAGTCTACATCTTGGTTGATCCTGGCATACCTCCGCTTCATTGATTCTAAGGTATATGAAGTAGGTGCCTTACTCTGGCACCTTACTCCATACATAGGAAGGTGCCTTACTGGAACCTTACTCCCATACATGGGGAGGTGCCTTACTCTGGCACCTTACTCCCATGTATGGGAGGCACCTTATTGGTGCCTTACTCCCATACATTGGAGACACCCGCATTGGAGATGCCATATGACCAAGTCAACATTGACCAGGTTGACCAAGGGGCTAAGGAGAAGGTTGCACGTGAAGACAAAGGAGAATTATTTTAATCATGCAATTATTAAATAGAATAAAGTATTTATTATTATTATCAACCAATTGGCCGGTTGACCTTGTAAAGCTCTTAAAGCATTTTTAGGATGCATTAGTTTAGGATTTTTTTGTTATGTACACCTAAGGATTTTATATATTTATCCTTCTAGTGAACGGACATACTTTAAAATAGGGAAATAAAATATGTGTAGAACCAATTGTAACTAATCACGTCATGTGATTAAATTAGATTAATTTGTTATTATAATAATATCTAGTTGTGATTTATATAAATACATAGACCAGATGAACAAGGGAATAAACAATTAATTTACACAAAATTTATTCTCCATTTCATTCTTTTTTTAATTTATTAAGAGAACAACTCCTCTTATTTGAGCAAGCTCTACGTAGCTAGTCGGGCAGACTATATACAGGAGATTGGGCCCACTCCCTGTAGTAGTCCTCCCCTATTTTAATTCTATTCTTTATTTTTAGTAGATTAAATTTATTATTTTATTTCTTGCTTTAATTAATTTAGTTGTGTGTTTTATTTCTTGTATTTTATTTTTGTACTTTATTTTTTGCACTTTAATTTAGTTGTAATTTATTTATTTAATTTTATGCACTTAGTTTATTTAGTTTAGCTGAAATCAAAATGCAAAATCATCCCCCACCAAACTATATAAGGTACAAACAAATTAATTACCCAACACTGCAGGCATATAATGTGCGTGACACTCATAAGTTTATAGACTTATCGGATTGATAATTTATGGAAGAGAAATGATTATTTTTCAAGACATGATTTATGCTCACCATTTTGGTGTCGTTGCCGGGGAGTGTCAAAACTGTAGTGTTATGATTTACAGGTTAGATAAAATGCCCATTTAAAATTACCTATAGATCTTTTACCTAAGAAGTGTGAGTCCACCAAGGGCCTTTTTATAAGGCCAAAAATAGTTGCTAGCATAGTCAGAGCCAAATTTCATAGGCAACCATTAAATTTATCAACTTCTTAGGTAAATACGAGAATGAACCTGATGTACCATATTAAGTGTAGACATAGAAATAAAATGTGTTGTTGAAAAAAATTTAGAAAATCAGGTGATGAAGGATTTCCATAAGGTTCTAAATGGTTTCAAAAAATCAAAGAAATAACACAACCCAGATATAATTAAAAAATTTTAGGGATGTGTTTTTATATAGAAACTATTGGAAAATTATGCCTCTAAAAGCTTGGTTTTAGTAATGAAATTTTTTTATAGACTTAATGCTTTGCAACATATTGGAAATTTATTTTAATGATGCAGGGAAAATGATAGAGCTAAATTTAAAAGAACATCTTGCTATGGAGTATGCTCTTCACTTGCGCTTAAGGTGACCTGGTGAATCAGAAACTAGCATGTGTTTTTAAAAGGTTGCTACGCCCTATTTTCTTCAAGGTGCTAGCCGCAGGTAGTCATTTTTTGACCTACACATTTTGTTGTAATGTTGAAAGAGTTTGGTTGTGAGGCCATGAAGTAAAATACTCTCCTCATGCTACAACATATCAGACTAGTTGATAAAGAAGAAGATGATTTTCAAAAGACTAGCTCAGATATAGGCATGCGGGGGAACCCCACCTTCATCAATACCACCAATAGCATAATGAATGTTGGTTGTAGTGTTCATGAAAAAAAATAAATCTTCTGTTGAAAAGGCTCCAAATTAAAATGCAGAGCTGAAATAGAGTTTTTTTGCTACCCGTTGGAAGAGAGTATCCTCTTTCTCGAGGACCAGCTTGGTCTAGAAGGGAAATGAGAAATCTCCAACTAATAGCTAAAAAAATAGGGGAGGAGCCTAGAAGAAATCAGATGTTTGCATGAGGTCCACATGGTGCTTGAGCACGATAAGAAAAAAATATGAATGGAGCTCATAGTGGCCTAAAAAAAAATAGCACATAAAATCTCAACGTTACATCTCTTAAAAATGTCACATATGAACACCTGACACACGTTGTAGATGATGGTGAATGGATTTATCCCCGAATATTCAAAGCATATAATCGCAGGGATGCTCTAATTCTGCTTGCAAGGGGAAAAAAATCAAAGAGGAAGATCATTCTAATTCAGACGCACGTGTGTTGGGGTTGTATAAAGTTTAATCAATGGAAAAAAGGGGGTGACATACTCAAGAGCATACAGTGAGAAAATTATAAATGCACAAATATTAATCCTTGCAATGCATTCGGAGAGAAACATCAAAACAGGATTAAAATATGTGTCATTTATGATGAGTTGGGTATTTCAAAGTTTGGATTTGTTGGCTATTGGCTGCTATCAATCCTCTAATATGTGTAGATGGGATGCAAAGTTTTCTACACAACCTCCACTTCCTAATGCACAGTGCCAATATTACAGTTTTTTTTTACGATAGCATTGCATTTTGTTAAAAAAATATGGGAAAAAAATATAGAGTAGACAGAGTCTCACTACGATGGAAGAGAATGCCAACTTTGCAAATGGTGAGGATCTGGAATCATGGAGAAATTTTTTGTCGCAGTGCATAAATTTCATTATTTCTCACAAACATATTGGTGGAGAAGACATTCCAGTACACAGCACATTCAATAAAATTCCCACGATAGATTGATGACAGTTCTCCAGCTTAGCCACCAAATCTTAAAATCCTCATCTCACATTTGTGCAATTGACATTTTGTTCTTTGATGCAGATGATGAAAAAAATGATAAGACAATATCTGTTCTGGTCATGGCAGAATAAACAAAAAAAAGAAAAAAAAATTAGTTATAATTTTATTAATGCCTTTAGTTTAGTTTTTTATGTTTTTTAGGATAGCATGAAGTGCGGAGTGTCATACCAATAGTTTTCAAGAGTGCCTTACTCAAACAAGCTCTAAGCAGGTGCCTTACTGAGGTAGGCACCTTACTGAGGTAGGTGCCTTACTAAAGTAGGGGCCTTACTCAAGTAGGTGCCTTACTAAAGCAAGCACCTTACTTAGGGGGTGCCTTACTGAAGTAGGCACCTTACTCAGGTAGGCGCCTTACTCAGGTAGGCACCTTACTAAGGTAGGCACCTTACTAAGGTAGGTGCCTTACTCAGGTAGGCACCTTACTGAGGTAGGTGCCTTAATGAAGTAGGCACCTTACTGAGGTAGGCACCTTACTGAAGTAGGCAAGTTACTCAGGTAAGCACCTTACTTAAGTAGGTGCCTTGCTAAAGCATGCACCTTACTAAAGTAGGCACCTTACTCAGGTATGTGCCAAGTAGGTGCCTTACTCAGGAAGGTGCCAATAAGATGCCTTATTCAAGCAGGCATCAAGCTCCTCAAGCGGTGCCTCAATGTCCATTAACGGAGGCACCTGATCACGAAAAAAAAAATGACAAGCACCTTGATGTCATGCATCAAGGGTGCCTTGATTATTATTAAAAAAAATGGGGGGAAAGAAAAAAATTGCACATCATCTATCCTACTCAGCATAAAATTTCCTTTTCTACTTTCGTGTGTTGCAGGTAAAGTGCCCACATACAAGCTACAAACTTCTTGAGAGCCAGGGCCTAATAGGCACAGATTGCACTAAACTGCATTTTAGTTTTCTTAGTTTTTCTTTTGCAGGGGAAATGACCTGATTGTATGAAAAATAGGCATCTTGGGAGACAAGGCCTATACCGGCTCAGCATTCATGAACCTGCACATTTTTTAGGAGGTATAAACTTGACTGTTTCCATCCGGAGGAGATAGTCCCCATTTAGACATGGACGTGGGTGTTAATTTTTGCAAAGGGAAGAGGTACCCACCTCTATGCTTGGACAAAGCAGACGCTGATGTGGCACAAGAAGATTTTTGGAGAGCTTGATCAAATTTACAATAGTAGACACATCAACGACTATTAACTTCTCAATAGTAAGGAGATGCCTTGATGCTTATTGGTAAAAATGTGTAACTTCTGTGAGAAGCTATTTAAAAAAAAATGGATGGTTAGGAAATAAAAGCATTCTAAAAAGAATTTGCAACTCTTCCTAGAGAAGAGAACTACAGATCCACTTTATCCCAGTGGTGCTCAACTTCTTCTCCATATATTGGGGGTTCCAATTGCTCAGTGTGGGACCTAATGTTTAGAGGGTTGTAGACATATTGTGTAGAGAGATCTGCTCCTGATGATGAGGATGTCACCAATTTGAGTGGGGGAGGATTTGGGTGAACCTATTACTAGTGATGAGGGCATCACCAATTTAAGTGGGGGAGGATTTGGATGAACTAGAATCTCCCACAAATAAAAATATTTTGTTGATAAACTCCCAATTGAAATGCAAATCAGTACGAGAACACCATCAGAAGAAGGCTCATGTAGAAGATTTTAAAAAAATAATGGTAAACTATGGCTGCAATGCTGGAATTTTTAAAAATTCCACACTTACAGAGGAATGCCTCAACGAGTAAAATTAAATACAACGCAGATGTATGTGCAACAAATTTCCCCTGCCATCGCATTTTTCAGCATACACCCTATTGGCCATGTTTTGGGTATTATGATTTTGACTCCCAAAGGAGAAAGAGACCTTGTGATTTTTAGTGGTGGTTGTGATTTGGTTATTTACCCGTAATTTAATGGTTGATCATGACAGACTTCACTACTGGAGTAGAAACACTCAAATGAAGAACAGTAGATATGATTAACGGTGTGGAAGATGAAGGTAGATAGGGAAAATAAAAATAAAAATACAAATTCTCCAAGAGCACCAACTTCACAACAATATTTTCTGGAAAACCTTGGTTATGGGTAGCATGGAAACATTTTTACACCACCAGCATGCTATAGATTGGAATCTACAAAAATCACCCAAGTATGTACTGAGTTTTCTATTAATTATGTGTACGGTTATTTTAAAAATAATTTCTATGCTAAACTTAGTAGATGCCCTTTAAAATTATCTTCATCAAACTCTCTCAGTAGAGTTCAGTAACATGACATGCCTCGGATAAAAAATTCATTACTCCGAAATAATTTAAAAACAAAGAAAAAGAAAAAATTATGGTATTCAGGTGAATAAATTTGGCACTACCGCATTGTGACAAGGGCGGCCAGCTTGTACAAAGACAAATTTTTAGAGATGAATCAAATGCGTTCCAGATATGGTCAAATGCAACAGAAGGTGACCACACTTAATTTTAAATTTGGTCTCACCAAATTTGACCAATATAAAAATATTGGAAAATGCGGCCCTATGATAGCTACATGAAGGCTCAGATGGTCAATTACACAGTAGCATTTATAAAAATTAGTGCAGTGTGCTTTCCTTGGTGTCGTAGTGTTTAATAAAAAATAATAGTGCAATGGTAATTTGGTCTGCTGGTGCAATAGCGCTCAAATGAAAAAAAAACAACAGTGCTCAATAAATATATATATATAGCCGCGCTCAAAGGAAGAGAAAACAAATAGTGCAGTGCTCAATGTAAACAAAAATATTATTATTATTTCGAGGGTTGTTTTCTAGGGACTGTTGTCATGAGGACGTGATAATATTTAGGCATGGGGGGATGATGAGCACCAGAAATGCTCATTTTATATACACTGTTAAGGGGAATCATCACTGGTTTAATTAGAATTAGAGATATGTTTTTATTTAACTTATGCATATAATTGATAGAAAATCAAGTATTATGCTTAACGGGTGTTTTTAGTGGAAATTGTGTATGAATGCAGATTTTGGTACTAATCCAATGTTTTTCCAGTCTACATCCTGGTTGAACCTGTCATACCTTCGCTTCATTGATTCTAAGGTATATGGAGTAGGCACATTATTCTGATGCCTTACTCCATACATGGGAAGGTGCCTTACTCCCATACATGGGGAGGTGCCTTACTCTAGTGCCTTACTCCCATACATGGGGAGGTGCCTTACTCGTGCCTTACTCCCATGTATGGGAGGCACCTTATTGGCACCTTACTCCCATACATTGGAGACACCTGCATTGGAGATGCCATATGACCAAGTCAACATTGACCAAGTTGACCAAGGGGCTAAGGAGGAGGTTGCACGTGAAGACAAAGGAGAACTATTTTAATCATGCATTTATTTATTTATTTTTAATCAAAAAAACCCTTGTGGGGCTGCCTTGGTCTGAGAGACCATGAACAAGGGGTTCTACACCATCAAAGTCACCCGGGAGTTGCACCCGACCCTGCCCTCCCCAACATTATCAATTGGATTTTGGATACCCAATTCAGCTTTTTGGTAGGGTGGAGATTTGAACCTGGGACCTCCCTTGGAGGATTTCCCTCTCCTCTCCAACTCACCTACAACACCTGGGTAATCATGCATTTATTAAATAGAATAAAGTATTTTTTATTATTATCAACCGATTGGTCGGTTGACCTTGTAAAGCTCTTAAAGCATTTTTAGAATGCATTAGTTTAGGATTTTTTTGTTACGTACACCTAAGGATTTTATATATTTATCCTTCTAGTGAATGAACATGCTTTAAAATAGGGAAATAAAATCTGTGTAGAACCAATTGTAACTAATCACGTCATGTGATTAAATTATATTAATTTGTTATTGTAACAATATCTGGTTGTGCTTTATATAAATATGCAGGCCAGATGAACAAGGGAATCAATGATTAATTTACACAAAAATTATTCTCCATTTCATTCTTTGTTTAATTTATTAAGAGTGCAACTCCTCTTATTCGAGCAAGCTCTATGTAGATAGTCGGGTGGACTATCTGCGGGATCTTGGGCCCACTCCCTGCAGTAGTCCTCCCCTGTTTTAATTTTGTTCTTTATTTTTAGTAGATTAAATTTATTGTTTTATTTCCCACTTTAATTAATTTAGTTGTGTATTTTATTTCTTGTGTTTTATTTTTGTACTTTATTTTCCGCACTTTAATTTAGTTGTAATTTATTTATTTAATTTTATGCACTTAGTTTATTTAGTTTGGCTAAAATCAAAAATGCATAAACATCCCCCACAAAACTAAATAAGGTATAGATAGATTCATTCCCCAACACTGCAGGCATATACTGTGTGTGACACTCATAAGTTTATGGACTTACCAGATTGATAATTTATGGAAGAGAAATGATTGTTTTTTGAGACATGATTTTTGCTCATCATCTATAACCAAATGCATTATGTGGATGGGTTATTATTGGCCCACAATGAAACATGACTATTGTGAATACATTAAAACGTGTTTCAAATGCCAACACCATGCTAATCTTACACATTTGCCTTCATAGGCTCTTCAACCCATCCAATCAATGTGGCCCTTTTCTCAATGGGGCCTAGATCTTATTGGAAAAATTACACCCACCTCATGTAGAAATAAAAAATTCATCATCACAGCAAAAAAATACTTCACAAAATGGGTTGAAGCCATCCCTGTAGTCCAAAAAATAGGTTCCAAAATCATTGACTTTATCACTCAACATATTATTTGTCGCTTTGGAATTCCATCCAAGATCATCTCTAACAATGGTACGCCATTCAAGAACAAGAATATTCACACATTATATGAGAAATTATGTATTCAACATAGCTTCTCTACCCCATACTACACCCAGGGTAATGGTCAAGCTAAAGCTACAAACAAGACTATTTACACCATTCTTCAAAATACCGTTGTAGAATCACATCATGATTGGCACAATCAAATTCCATTGGCCTTATGGGCCTATCGCACAAGCATTCGTACTCCAACTGGGACAACCTCATTTTCTCTTGTATATGGTATTGGAGTCATCATGCCTTTGGATCTTGAAATTCCATCATTACGGATCTCTATGAAAGAATTCATTTATGATGATACTGCTCATCAAGCCAGATTAGACCAGTTGACCCTTTTGGATGAACGTTGTATTCATGTCATTGAACATACACACATTTATCAAGAACACCTTCGACATGCCTATAACTCTAAGGTACATCAACATGAATTTCAAATCTAGGATTTGGTCCTTAAGGAGAACCAAAATATTACTAGCCAACCGCACCATCTTCGTGATAAATTTACACCTAATTGGTTGGGTCCTTACATCATTATCCACAAATTTGGTTCTAGGGCGTATCATCTTGCCAATATTGAAGGTCTTGCTAATCTTGAGCCCATTAACATCATTCATATTTAATCATTTTAAGCCTAAGCATTGGTGCTAAGGCTCATCATTCTTTGTATCGAATTAAGGCGGTTACAAAAAAATAATAACAAACACACAATCGACACTCTACGATGTTTTATCAAATTGCATTACTCAAAATATGCTTTATATAATTTTTTCTTCTTCTCTTCTTTCCTCTTTGATTAATTTTGTATGGTCACACTTTGAGCGGTTACATACCTTTCATATTCCCTCTCCACTTCTTGTTACTTGTCAATGTTGTATGGTCACGCTTCGAGTGGCTACGTACCTTTGATTGGTTTCATATCCTCCCCTTCTCTTTATTTATTTCTCTTATTTTTATTTGTCTTCTCTTCTATTCTCATATCATATCCTCTTCACTAATTTCATCATCCCATTCCATTGGATTTTATCCTAGGGTAACCTTGTATAAAATCTTACATCCTTCATCCATTGCAACATCATATCATTCACTGCATCATTCACTGCATCATTCACTACATAATTCACTGCATATTCACGTATTTTTGCATGCATGTAGATTATATTCATTTCTATATCTATACATATCCATTTTGAATACCGTACTTAGAGAATTAAAAATGCACTTGCTAGAACAATAGTTTTAGTTCCCAATCCCATTTTCATGAGACTGAATTGTTGAACACTTTGTGAGATTCGCCCATCTATAGTTATTTCAATCAACTACCATCTAAAGTTGGTATTTTCTAAAGAATTTTTAAAGCTTATATTGGTTGACTTGTACTCTTTCATGGATCAACTTGCATATCTCACACATTAAGAAAATTTTGAGACTAGGATTGGCAACACTGTACATATACTAGCCGACTAGCAAAAGTCACCTTGCTCATCATATCATTTGTGTGATATAAATCAAACCTTGAGGATTGAAAAAAGAACAAGCCATAAAAAGAGAAATAGAGGGGAAGAAAACAAACACCAATGCCCAAAAAATAACACTACAAATTGAATACAATTCAAAAGAATACTATCATTCAAAATGCTCAAATCCCTGAGGTCCTTAGATCCATATTAAAAATCAAGGGTAGATCTCCATCGAAGCTATAGATGCTTGAAATGAAATAGAGTATGCCTTACAAGTGGTGACATTTCTATTACATTAGCGAACTTTTTTACTGACCACTGCGCACTTGTCGATGAGCTAGCATACAGGCTAAGTTAACAATCAGTTGAAACCATCCTCTTTCAAAATAATTAAATGAACTTTTTTTCACACACACTGATCCATGCTTGGGTTCTTATTAGCAAAGACGGTTAAGATTTTTACAAAAAAAAATTTCATTTATTCAATAGTTTTGATTGCTCAAACTATCATGTTTGAACCTTTTCAAAGAACCTTTCATATCCGACATCTTTGAAATAATGGAATGGATTACACTATCACTGGTTTTGCAAACATACAAGTGCTTTCTTCACCAATGTTCGCATCCATATGCATTCTCATACATCGCATGCTCATTCCTGATTCATAGATTTTTATTTAGAATTTAATTATATTTCATTCATTATGCACACATTTATTTCTATCATATATACAAATATATCAATTCACACATCTATGCTATATCAACACAATTACATCATTCAAGTACATACACAACAAAGCAAAAATAAACACATAAATAAATGTAATATGCTATAACACCATAGAATGTCATGTATATATATATATATATCTCAAAAATGCCATCAGGCTACAAACAAATGTGTGTACCCTTTTGGGTACCTCACCACATGTACATATCATGTCTATACTCATACAAAAATTATGGATAGCCACTCGACTACCACCCCACAACTACATCATATGCATTGCTCCATGAGATTCTCTCCACTCTAATCCTCCATCGCCACCTACTCTATGACACCTCACTTTGGCAACACATCACCCATATCCTATACCACTGGTGCCTCCCTCCTCACCTCTAAAACCACTCCCACTACCTATGAGGTTTCTAGCACTACCATCTGTTGGCTCCTACCCACTACTAAAGGTCTACTACACTAGCTCTATCAATACTAACTCTAAGATCTTGAGCATGACACTGAATACGTGGGTACCGCTAATCCATGCACAATCAACTTCCCCTTGCACTAGGATCTCCTCACAACCTATTTCACATTGGCTTCTATAAATCTTGCATTTTCCTACCCTAAATGCTCCACATCTACTCATATACTATCTACCTCTATATGTGCCTACTCCATTAGTTGCACCATCACTCCCAAGCCCTTAATCTCTATGGTCACCTACCTCTCTACAACCTACATATCGAGCACCTGCTACTGCAGCTCCTCTACACTTACCTGTTGACTGGCCTTCTCGACCTCTACCTCTACCCTCACTCCATATAATAGCTACTGTAGTTGCTCAACTATCTCAATCATCCCATATCCCTTTACCCTAGCCACATCCCACTCACCAATGAGCACCTCCCTCTCAATGGCAAACTGATCTACCCTCGCCCTCGCCTCATCCGACTCTCTCAAGGTTATCATGAGTCTCCTATTTTCTCTTCTATGCTTCTCCTCCTCCACCTTTGAGTGATATGTCACCCAATCTAACTTCATATCTATCATCTTCTCCTCCAACTCCTTAATCTTACCTCATCATTGTGTTGCCTTCTCCTATGCTGTTATTGTATCCTATAGCCCTATCATAAAATCAAACATAGGAGGCACTCACTTGGTGCCTCCACTAGCTCCACATTACTCCATTATGGGTGCATCATCCATAATCACTTTGCCCATAGTCTCCTCCATCCCTCCATCCACCTCTATCATGATAATATCATCCATCTCCACTGTGTCCTCAGATGACAACACCTCACTCTCCTTTGACTATCCTAAGCCACTATCATTCACCAATTTATCTTGCTCATCTCATCGTGGCTTCATACATCGGATCAACTAATCCAACTCCACATCCTCCTCCTCACCAGGCTTAGATGATACATCATCTTGGAATGAATCCGCTACCTCAGGCACTCCTCCACATCATGGCGATGCTACTCTCACCCCTCTTTGCAATGCTCCTACTGCCTCACCCCATCCATCGATCACTCCAACCATATTCTCCTATTATTTCCTTGACCACCACACATCATACTCTATAGTGGCCTCAATATTATCCACTTCAATGATAATAATTGGCTCATCAAAATTCAAGTCTAATGGTGGCATTATTGGTTATGGTCCTGTATCGCATGACACCTTGTAAATCACAACTAGTAGATCTAGCTACCCCTACCATAACTTGAACTATAAAATCACCTGTGAGAATGTAAAATACTCTAACTACCACTCATACTTCCCCACCATCCATCACCCATTCCTAATACGGATGAGATGCACTGCATCCTCCTCCCAACTAGGCACCCCTCGCCATGGATACCATCTAATTTCCATCATATTTAGGCCTCCTATATGCACATGGTAGTCCATCAAATAAACCTCTCACTTCCTCTTGATATTCTTCTCCATATCAATCCTCCATATCATTACAAATGGAACATCATAGCCATCTAGTGTATGTGCATAATGCATCAACAAATATGGTCGCAAGATTGTAATATGCTCCCATGCCCACACCTATAGTAGAGGATTAAAATTGATACATGTTCATTCGGTCATCACTACTCCATGTAGCTCTTTGTAGACCTACGCTAGTAATACTAGAACCCATGCATACACTATCTTCTGCTCCACCATATCACATATCATCCCCATCATATTCCAGGGGAATATCACCCCTGTTGTATCTAGAAAGGTGTGACTCACAATCATAAGCATTGACATGGAATTATGGTTGGACAACATCTTGTCCACCCAACACTTTTTATAATCCACCCCACCCTTCACCCCCACACTAGCCCATCTCTCTCCAAGAGTTCTCTATAGTATACCATTTCGTGCATCTTTCTCTATTGTCATCATCGTAATTCCCTCTACCAACATCTGATAGATGCGGTATTGTATCGCTCTAAATTTTTTGCATCCTTACCTTTAGGCTATAGGATCCATGCCCAAAAGGAGGATGGGAAAAGGATGTTGTGGTACCTCGGACTGAGAGGACTTATGAAGGTCTCGCCTCTTAAGGGAGGTGTATATTGGTGATTTTTCGATGGATGGTGGGTTCACCAGGAAACATTTAATGGCAGTTTCCACGCCTAGGTTTGGAATGTGTTTTAATGTGTTCGTTTTTAGTCTTAAGCATTCATATCCTAGGTTTGGCCAAATGAATCTAAATTAATCTATATGAAAGTGCAGATTTAATGAGTACAAAAAATAGATTTAAAGACAAAAAATAGAGAAATTACAGAATATAAATGAAGAATACCTGATCCGGATGTCTGATGGAGATTTTGATGTTTGAAACAGTCAGGATCGCCTCTGATTTGACATGATCATCTAAGATCAGAAAAGATCATCTGAGATCTGACGAATTCGTCAAAGACCTGCAAACAGAAAAACAGATGCAAAATACAGAGAATGCAACTATGATAACAGAGGGAAACAACACAAAATAACAGTATGAATACTGAACAATAGTTATGAATAGAAATTCGAATAAATTATGATAATCTAATGAAAAATTATGATCTTATCATGCAACTTAAGCTATATGGGTGAACTCCAAATGCAAAATAACATAAAATACTGAATAAAATTGCTAATTACAACATAAAACAGCAAAAAAATGGGAGAAGAAATGCAAACTTCAGGCACGGATTACCTCAATGTTGACTGCAGTCGAAATCGTCCCACATTGGTACAAAATCGTCTCTGATTCGACAGGATCGCCTCCGATCTGAACAGGTTCATCGACGACAATGTAAGCTTGCTCCGACTGAAAAACAGTAATGTACCTACAACAAATTTGGTATAGGACTACTACAAGTGTGAATTTGGGATGATTTAAAGTGTATGAAGTTAAGTTACAGAGAATTTCAGCCAGGGGTTGGGAAGGGAAGGTCCTAAGGATTAAATAGGCTTAGGGGAGTAGTTAGGAGGTTGGAGATCATCCCTATTTGGGAGATCTCCAACGAGGGATGGTCCCTAACGATGTAGACACGTTTTTGCCCAGATTAGAGGCCCGTTGGAATAGAATCTAATTATGCAAAATTAGTTTTGCAACAAGATCGTCTAGACGTCCTAGCCCAGACGAAATCGTTAGATCTGGGGCGATATCATCTGATCGACGACGATATCATCAAACGATCAAAACAACCTCTAAAAATGGCATGAAAAAGGGGGAAATGGATTACCCGACGGTTAATGGGCAGTTTGGGAGGTTAAAATTTGAATTTAAATTATTTACTAAGGTGAATGTAATTATTATAATTTCACTACGCCAATTTTAGGGTGCTTGCGGTATACATCCTCCAATGTAATTATCATCTCCCCTATCAAGATATGGAAGGTGTTCCTATCATAATCCCACCTCTCACATAATTCAGATCCATACGCATTATTTTATTGCACCTCACACATCTCCTACACTCCATACAACCCCACTACCCACATACAAGTCCCATCATCTGCACACCACACATCCTGCAACCTCTTCCTCAGCTTTCACAACCAATGTCATGCAAATATCTTCTTCACTTGCATCGCATTTCAAAATTACATGTCAAATAACATCATACATTTTATTTCAACATGTCAAATAATTTCAAAATTTTCATATCAAAATCACATGTCAAATACTTTCATTCAGTTCATTCCACCATCACATGTACAATTTTCCATACATTAAATAAATAAAAAATGCAGGACCCCATGTGAACCTTTTCTTTTGTATGACCCCATGTGAACATTCCTGTTCACACACCCCCATGTGAACTTCCACTATGGGGATTTTGGCATACCCATTTGCTCACATATGCGATCCCACTCATTTTGCCTCCACACATGCATATGATGTTAAAAAAGGTAAAACACAAGCAAAAATAAGTAAACCTTACACGCATAGTAAGGCCATAAACAAGAGGTCAAATGGGTCAACCGAACACATACTGTTGGTTCGTCTTTCATACACACCCCATGAAGAATGAGCATAAAATACCAATAACACTTATACGGGATAAATCCCACTCACTTTAGGATCTTGTTGGTTATCCAAGGTGTGAGTTACAGAGTTGGGTCGAATGGCTATTCACTCTTTTCCGCTTCTGGAATAGTTTCAAGTAGACTATCTGTTACCTTACAATGGGTTCGACCTTCGTTCAATAATGTTTAGCGGTTGTTATCTTTGTTGACAATCGGATTTACAATGAGTTCTTTGATATAGCTCTTTATGCTTTAGCAGATTAAATAAAAGACAAATTTGAAAGAAAATAAAAATGGATCATTTAACGGTGGAACAGAGAGAGTAGGGTAGGGCAGAAAAGAGAAGCTTATCTAACTTAGTTGCAAAATCAAAACTACCAATTTTAGTTACACTATTTAGCTTCACAATAAAACCAATCAAAGAGGAAGGTGTCCAGACTTTCTAAGATCACCTTCTACTAAGAGCATAAGACGGAGATGACACTAGATCTAAAAGAAAACCATAAATAGAAGGGAAGTCAGTGTCAACTGGTATCTCTCACCAACAGCCTAGCTCGCGTAGTGAGGATAGAGCAATTAGAACAGACCCGAACCTTAAATCTTTAATTTTCCCTAGCATACAACAAATGGAATGAAGCCTAGTAGCATATTCAATCTTGATAACACAGATTTACAACTAAAATAAATAAACCTTAGCGAGACGAAAACAAAAGAAGATGCACTTATCGCAATCCGAAAGAGATTAGGCTCCTGGCCACGCTATCACAGAAAAATGATGTCACACCAACCCTAGGTCCAGAACAAAGCATTCAAACAAGATTTGCAAGAAATTGCTAAAATGTCTTTTATTCTAAGTTTTCGCCTCCGGACTTTACATTCAAGAGAAGTATATATAGACTCAGGATAGACCCTGATCTTTTCAAAATATCTTCTTCCAAATATCTAAATCTTATCATAAAAATCCCACCATCGAGGCTTTACAATATAAGGCATTTTTATATATAGTTTTGATAAGCCCTAATCACTCTAAAAATCTTCGCGTGGATCTTGCCATAAATGGAGAAGATAAGACTTGGTTTCATCCTCATCAAATGGACACCGCGTGTAAATGTATGTTCATATTTTGATAAGCCGTCAGAGCATCTCATTAATTCTTCTACAAAATTTGGATGAGTCACTGACTTCCTAGGCCTTCCATCCTCGCACAACCACCTTTGTTTGGTTCGAGTTGAGATTCTCTACCCACCATTACTTTTGCCATAAATTTTCTTAAAATGCATCCACCACAAATTCCTTAAAGTCTGTATTTAGCCAGATCTACAAAATCTGGATGAGTCACTGACTTTGCCATAAATTTTCCTGACAAATGCATCCATCCAAAAATTCCTTAAAGTCTATATTTGCGGCCAGATCTGCAAAATCTGGATGGATCAAACTTCTCGACATCTCTTATTTCCATCCGATGGTCCTTGCTTGATTTGTGCCAAAATTTAGGTTTGTCTATCTTTCTCGCCATTACTTCTGCCATTATGCAACTGTCGGATCACCTTCTGCAAAAGAAAAGCAAAGGTTAGATTTTTAATGTTTTTCATTTTAATTAATTAATTAATTTTTTCATTTAAATATTTCTAGGGTTTGGACTGTGTTGAAAAGCTTCCACTTCCTTTGGATGGGTGATGTCATGAAACTAAAGCAAGTCACGATTTCGGGACATTTCCCTCAAGCTACTTTTTCCTTGCTTTTGCCCTCACGAAAATGAGACAAGTCCGAAAATGGAACATGTCGCGATATCGCGACATTTCCCTCACTTCATTTCCCAAAAACACACACCCCCTCACAAAAATGGAACATGTCACAAAATCATGACATTTCCCTCACTTCATTTCTTCCAAGCTTTCGCCCTCATGAAAATGGAACATGTCACGAAATCGTGACATTTCCCTCACTTCATTTCTTCCAAGCTTTCGCCCTCATGAAAATGGAACATGTCACAACCCCCCCCCCAAAATGGAACATGTCATGAAATCACGACATTTCCCTCACTTCATTTCTTCCAAGCTTGCCCTCACGAAAATGGAACATGTCACGAAATCGTGACATTTCCCTCACTTCATTTCTTCCAAGCTTTCGCCCTCACGAAAATGGAACATGTCACGAAATCGTGACATTTCCCTCACTTCATTTCTTCCAAGCTTTCACCCTCGTGAAAATGGAACATGTCACGAAATCATGACATTTCCCTCACTTCATTTCTTCCAAGCTTTTGCCCTCACGAAAATGGAACATGTCACGAAATCGTGACATTTCCCTCACTTCATTTCTTCCAAGCTTTTGCCCTCAACAAAAAAAAAAAAACCTAAAGAAATGAACATTCAACCTCACAAGAAATAACAAATGGAACATTCCAATGACATTTCCCTCACTTCATTTCTTCCAAGTTTTCAAATTCCTCTAAGTCTAAAATGGAACATGTCGCGATATCCATGACATTTCCCTCACTTCATTTCTTCCAAGCTTTTGCCCTCGCAAAAATGGAACATGTCGCGATATCGCGACATTTCCCTCAAGCTTTTCTTCCACTTTGTAAATTCTCCAAAAATTGTAGGTTAACTCCAATGACTTTGTCCATATTTTTATAAATTTCCATATTTTTTTTTTCTATAAAATTAAAAAAAAATTCAAAGTGCCCAGAATTTGATGAAACTTTACAAGCATCTAAATAAGCCCAAAGGGTATCCAAATATGCAAATGGAACTTAAAAATTCATCATGGATTAAGAGAAAATGCATTTAGAAGTCTGCTGGCCAGAAATAGAAAAACTATTGAAAATTAAAATTTCTGAAATGATTAATATGAATTAATACATTTAACATGCAAAATTTCAGAAATTTTAAATTGAAATCAATGCCATATGCAAGCCTACTTGGACACTTTGATGTAGGCAAAATTTGAAAAAGGATGCAAGCAAAATTTGGAATTAAAACCCGAAAAACTCAAGAGGGTCCCTATGGAACAAATGAATATTAAATATTTTCAAAGGATGGAATTTCATTTTTTTAGTGGGGGTGTGTTGCTTCTCAACAAATGGTGATATCTACGGGGAAAATAGTAGCACTATTTAGAATCCAGAACTCTAGTTTTAAAACAATTTAGACTATGTACCATGCTTTGCCACAAATATTTTCTAAAATGATTTAACTACTATCTGATAGTTGTTAAAGTTTCCCAAGGACATACTAGGTTGAACCACTTAAGGAAGATTCTGATGTGCGATTATAAGCGTATAAACCTTCCTTCAAGGATGACCAGGGCTTCGAATGCTTACTATGGATTGATCAGCTATTTAGATTGTGTAGGGGAAACCGAGTAGAGCTCTGTTTACTAGTTTAGCCTTTTACAACCCCGACAGAGTTACTCTTTAGATTTTCAAGACCCTGATTCACAACTATGAGGTGGCATCTATAGCTTGGTGAACACGTTTGAGATGTATCCTTCGGGAGCCTTGGCTATGTGCAAAAAAGAGTGCCAATTTTATGTTGGCTTGCCCAAATTTCACCTTCTCTCTCTTTTTTCTTTTGAAAGATACCGATAGCTGGAATGCCTTGCTAATTTTTTTTTATTATATTGATCGACTAACTATTTTAGCCCAGGTACCAATAGCTTCCTTGGACACTTAAAATAATTTTATGAATCGGAGTCCCCTCTCATGACCAACTTTTCTTGGATTCCCTGGGAGTTCTTCAACCAAACAATATAGTAGTTTCTTTATAATCAAAATAATTGTGGCAAGCAAGATACAAAATCCAATTATCTTTCTACTGTTGTTCTAAATAACAAGTAGTCCCACTTTTTAGTTCTAGCAGACTATCTCTTAACAAAAATAAAACAAAATGAAAACACACTACTTCAACCTTAAAATAAAAAAAATAAAAACACACTAGCGCCAATTTTAAATGTTGATTTGTGTTTTGTTGTTTAATTTAAAAGCTAAAGAGGAGGGAAAAAGGCCACTAGTTAAAGATAAATTTGCACAGACCTCAAAAGATAAAACACAGAACTTCAAACTTTTAAATAAAACAAAAATAAAAACATACTACTTCAAACTTTATTTACAATATATACATATGCACAAAGTCTTTGTGATTACTCAAATGATGTAGTGGATGGAACAACTGAGAAATAATGCTTCAGATATTGACCATTGATAGGAAGGTTCAAAAAATTACCTTCCAGGTCCTGTAGACGAAATGCATTATTACCTAGGATTTCGGCAATCTGGTATGGCCCTATCCATAGAGGTTGCAACTTGGTGTGTTTACCTTTCTTTTCATGGGCTTTGTCCCATAGAAGCACCAGGTCTGCAAGTCTGAAGGCCTTTACTCTGGCTCTTTTGTCAAACCAGCGCTTGACTGTCTCTTGGTGTCGACTAAAATGCTCCAAGGCTTGAAGTCGTTCATCCTGCAAATTAATTAAGTCCAATACACGAGCTTCTGCATCTGCATGATCATCAAAGTAATCTAAAGCAAATTGATAAGTGGGCAATTTTAAAGAGATAGGAATGATGGGTTGGGTACCATACAACAAAGCAAATGGGGAAGTCTTAAGAGCTTCTTTATGTCTTATCCTGTCAGCCCAAAGTGCATACTTCAATAGTGTGTGCCATTGTTCTGGGTTTGTCTACAATAGACTTCTTGATGGCATTCATCAAATTCTTATTTGTGGACTCAACTAGTCCATTACCTTGGGGATAATAGTTGGATGAAAATTTGATGACTATCCCCCTCTGGTATGCCCACTCTACAAATTCGAATGACTGAAAGGTTGGTCCGTTGTCGCACACCAAATTCAAAGGAACTCCAAACCTGGTTATGATATTTGATTCTAAAAATCTGATCACCTCATGGGTTGTACTCCTCATGGTGGTTGCTGCTTCAACCCATCTTGTACAATAATCAGTGGCTGTTAAAACATACTTGTGCCCTACTGATGAATTCGGGTTTATCACACCTACAAAGTCAAGTCCCCATTGCATAAAAGGTTTTTCTATTATAACAGGTTGTAATGGTAGAGCTCGATTAACCTGCTTGGATGCAAAAATCTGACACTGGTGGCAAGTTCTCACATGTTGATGTGCATCTTTAAACAATGTAGGCCAGTAATAGCCTACTCTCAATATCTTGTGTGCAGTAGTAGAACTTGAGGAATGCCCTGCTCCTAACTTCTCATGAAAACTAGACATCACCTCATTCACTTCATTCTGAGAAATGCATCTTAAGAATATGCCAGCATAGTTTTCTCTGTACAAGTTGCCTCCTTTGAGTAGAAAATGAGCAGATTTCAGCTTCAGTGCTCTTCTTTGAGTTCTATTCAGGTGAGGTGGACAAATTCCAAACCTCAGCAGATGAATGACATCTCCATACCAATCATCCAATCCAGAATCCAGCTGATTAATTTCTCCCTCTATAGGTATTTCAGCAATATGTCGAGACAAACCAAGTCCTCTGATTAATTTTGTAGGCCAGATTTCTAAGTCGTACTCCTGCAGTCTCGTGGCCCAATTACCTCTTAGCTCACCCAATTCATCCTGGCTTAATAAATATTTGATAGCTGGATCAAGAACTATAGCATGGACTTTGCTCCTCAATATGTAATGTCTGAATTGCTTGACTGCTCTCACCAAGGCATAGGCTTGCTTATCCAAGCGAGAGTATTTTAGCTCAGCACCCTTTAAGTTGGTACTTTTGAAGGCAATTGGGTGCTCCCCTATTTCTCTTCATTGGGTTAAAACTGCTGCAAGTGTGTGTTCAGAAGCAAAAGAGTACAGGTAAAAATCTGCACTAAAATCTGGGCTCACCAGCACTGGAGCTTGTTTGATGGCAGATTTGATCTCTTGGAATGTTGCTTTGGCTTCCATTGTCCAGGAAATCTTAGCAGTTTCCTTCAGCATGTTATTTAGTGGCTTGACTATTTTCGCAAAGCCAGAGATGAATTTTTTGACAAAATTAATTTTCCCAAAAAATGATCTTAACTCTTTCTTAGAGTTGGGAAAGGGTATCCCCGATATGGCTTCAACTCTCTCAGGATCCATGGAAATGCCATCTTTGGTGATTAAGTGTCCAAGGAGTTTTCCTTCGGTTACACCAAAAACACACTTCTTTGGGTTTAAAGAAATGCCAAATTCTCTTGCATTTGTCGAAGACAGATTCCAAGTGCTTCACATGGTCAAACCGAGATTTAGAAAAAACTGTCAAGTCATCCATGTAGACAACGATGCACTTACCCATGAGACCTTTGAAGGCATGATCCATTGCACGCTGAAAGGTAGCTCCAGCATTTATCAATCCAAATGGCATTCTCTTGTAGGCGAAGGTTCCCCACTTGGTCGTGAAGGCAGTTTTCATCCTGTCTTCCTTTTCAACTAGTATCTGGTTGTACCCCAAAAATCCATCTAAGAAAGACATCATTTTTGAACCATTCACAATTTGTAGCACATCATCCATGGAAGGCAAAGGATAATTATCCTTTTTAGAAGCCTTGTTCAAGTTCCTAAAATCCATGCACAAGCGGATTTCCCCATTCTTCTTTCTAACCGGCACTAAATTGGCTACCCAAGTAGAATGTCTAATGGGAAAAATAATGGCAGCACTCAATAATCTCTCCACCTCCTTCTTGATGAGGGGTTCCAACAAAGCATTGACATGCCTCTGTTTCTATCGAAAGGGTTTGCAGAACTCCTTTAAGGGTATTATATGGGTGTAAACTTTTGGATCAAAAACCTTTAGGTCTTTATAAGACCAGGCCATAACATCCTTGGACCTGTGAAGGAATTCAATCATATTTTTTTTAATTTTAGGGTCACAAGCTTTAGCTAACTTAAGGTGTCTGGGATCCTCTTCAGTCCCGACATTCAGTTTCTCAGTCTCACTGCCTGCTACACCAATAGAATTTCCAAAACTCACTCTTTGTTTAATTTGGTCAACATCAAACAGTCGCTCAAGTTCTACCATTCCTTTCGGAATTCTATTATCTTTCAACCTCATTATCCCCTTTTCATCATCAAACTTTTCCAACATAGTATCCCTTTGACCATCATCAATTATAGTATTTTCAAATGCATTGGTATTCTGTAAAAAGTTTATAATTTGTTGGTCATCAAAAAAGACTTGAAAATTATCTACGTTATCTGGAACCGAAGGACAAGGGATTAATTCGATTGAAAATTTCTTCCATTTGAACTCCTCCAATGGCTTCAGATTTGTGGTTGATGAAGCTAAAACATCTGCAAGTGAATTCTCTTCTCTAGGAATGTGCATCAAATTAAAAGCATCAAAATCCTCCATGAGATCCCACGCTCGGTATTTATATCTTTTCAAGTAAGATGCCTTGCACTGAAATTTACCTCTAACCTGATTGGCCACCAACTCTGAGTCTGTAAAAACCTGGATATTTTTTACACCTTTATCTAAAGCAAATTTCAATCCCAGCACTAGTGCTTCATACTCTGCCAAATTATTCGTGCAAGGAAACTGCAAGCGATAAGACATAAAATACGTCTGATTTTTAGGTCCTTTAAGAACTGCCCCTGTACCAGAACCTTGCTTAGACTTAGCTCCATCAACATGAAGCATCCAAACTTCATTATCATGATCAAGATGAGCTTTAATAGGTTTCTCCTTTTGTGCAGTTGTCAAATTATAAACCCCGATATCTACATCAACAAGATTAACAGTCTCATTCTTGGCATTATACTCAGTGATCATGTGTTTATATCTAGGTTCTCTTTCGATTCTTAACTAATTTGCAACACCTTTCCAGGGCAACCACATATGTGAAAAATCAGTCACCAAGTACCCATTCAAAGACTTTGACCAATCTCTGCTCAGAAGCATTTCGTATCCCACAGGAATATCTACCACCTGAATGTCAATTTTGTGTTGTGCTCTCGGCTCAGATGCTAGCTGGATGTGTATACTTTGAAGTTCACCTACCACCTTAACCTCAATTTTATCCAATTGGATGACTCTTCTCTCGGACTTCATAGGGGTTAAACCCAACTGTTGACAGATGGCTAGAGGCATGACATTGGCTGAAGCACCAGAATCCACCAGACAGTTGTGTAAATTTTTTCCAAATATACGGAAAGTTAGCAGGAAAGGTGGAACTTTAGTCCTTTCTTTATACATGGCCATATTTGCATTTGCTATCTTCTTCCCCTTTTCTAGAGGTTTGGCAGTAGGCTTAGAGTATGTCTTAATCAAATTATCCCTTTGTTCAATAATTTGAGCCAACTCATGAAGAGTGATGTTAGCCTTGATCTTCTTCATATCCTCCACTATATTGTATCCCTTATTGAGTGGAGCAACAAATCCATATGGTACTCTTGGATCTCCTCCCTTGGGTGGAGGTGGGTTATTATTTGGAGATGGATCTGGAGGAACATTATGGGAGTTGTCTGGAGGTGTAGATGTAGTATTAGGCTCCAGATTTTTGTTCCTGAGATTGTAGTTGTCCCTTCTATACTATTGAAAAGCTTGCACTTCATCCATAGGCATCTCCACAACATTCTCTGACTCATCTGGAAAAGTGAATGAATCTAACACCATAGCTGCACTATGTTTGGATGAACTTGGACCATCAACATTTCTTTGATTTTTAGGAAAAACCAACTCACCAGATAGAGCTTCAAAGGCATTGCAGAACTCCAAACAATCCAATTCCCCATGCTGAGATGTTCCATGTATCCTGCACCAGTTGGGCAAAGCCAAGTCACAAATATTCACTTCATGCCCCTTACCTTTATAATCCTTGTTGGGTTCATATGGTGGTCTAGTGAATCTATTCTGTTGATAAGAAAATCTATTTGAGTTTTCCCCGATGGACACTTGCCTTTTGAAACTCAAAAAGTCATTTGCCAACTTTTGGACCATCTTTGAGACTTCCTCAACTCTTGTTTTATCAGATTCTTTCTCTGTATTCTGTACATGTTCAACATGTGTTACAACCAATGGATTTCCTATCGGTGGAGTTTGGCATGCTGGCAACATCATTTGATGTGGGATGGGATTCAAAATAGGGGTATTTTGTGTAACAAAGGGAATTTGAGGAGCATTCAAAGGTTGAGGTCCCAATTGTCTTTCAAGAACCAAAGCTTCTTTATAAGCCTCTGTTAGATTAGTAATATTGGCATCTCTCTTCAGGAAAATAGAGGTCACTGGATCTAGGGAATTCCTAAAAATTTCCAATGCTAGATCTGCAGTTGGCACATAATGACCCATCAATCTACCATAAGCTTTTTGAAACCTGACATTGAAAGATCTGACAGTCTCATTGATTTCTCTCTTAATGCTGGAAAACTGTTGATATAACACACTGGGGTCAATCACTTCACCAAATTGTGATACAAAAACTTTCTCTAGGTCATTCCAACTAGTAATAGAGTCATTAGTAAGATTCAAAAACTAGTCGTATGCTCCCTCCCGGAGAGTGAATGGGAATAACCTACAAGCCACATCTTCATGCTGCACATTCAACAACTTTAGAGCATTTTTAAATGCCACTAGGTGTTCTTCTATTGTTCTGATTCCATCATGCTTGTAGGTAGGAAGATACTTCTCAAGATTTTTGGGTAAATCATGCGTTGCACCAGGGATATTCAAAGCGGTGGAACCCAACCAGTTTGCCATCACTACCTGATTAACGATGATATTTTGAGTTGCAGTTGGAGGAACTACAAGTGGTGATAAAACTATGCTGGACAAAGACTTGGCCCTTCTGAGGCTACTTCTCCTTGGGGTTTCCAACTCAGGCACAAGGAGCTCTCCAGCTCTGGAGTGGGACCTGGTTACTCTGTAGGTAGAATCCAGATTTACACAAGCAACTTACAATCCTTAACAAATACTGAATGGAGTTCGGTCGGCCCTCCTTCTAGCACCAATTTTAAATGTTGGTTCATCTTTCATACACACCCCATGAAGAATGAGCATAAAATACCAATAACACTTATACGGGATAAATCCCACTCACTTTAGGATCTTGTTGGTTATCCAAGGTGTGAGTTACAGAGTTGGGTCGAATGGCTATTCACTCTTTTTCGCTTCTGGAATAGTTTCAAGTAGACTATCTGTTACCTTACAATGGGTTTGACCTTCGTTCAATAATGTTTAGCGGTTGTTATCTTTGTTGACAATCGGATTTACAATGAGTTCTTTGATATAGCTCTTTATGCTTTAGCAGATTAAATAAAAGATAAATTTGAAAGAAAATAAAAATGGATCATTTAACGGTGGAACAGAGAGAGTAGGGTAGGGCAGAAAAGAGAAGCTTATCTAACTTAGTTGCAAAATCAAAACTACCAATTTTAGTTACACTATTTAGCTTCACAATAAAACCAATCAAAGAGGAAGGTGTCCAACTTTCTAAGATCACCTTCTACTAAGAGCATAAGACGGAGATGACACAGATCTAAAAGAAAACCATAAATAGAAGGGAAGTCGGTGTCAACTGGTATCTCTCACCAAATAGCCTAGCTTGCACAGTGAGGATAGAGCAATTAGAACAGACCAGAACCTTAAATCTTTAATTTTCCCTAGCATACAACAAACGGAATGAAGCCTAGTAGCATATTCAATCTTGATAACACAGATTTACAACTAAAATAAATAAACCTTAGCGAGACGAAAACAAAAGAAGATGCACTTATCGCAATCCGAAAGAGATTAGGCTCCTGGCCACGCTATCATAGAAAAATGATGTCACACCAACCCCAGGTCCAGAACAAAGCATTCAAACAAGATTTGCAGGAAATTGCTAAAATGTCTTTTATTCTAAGTTTTCGCATCTGGACTTTACATTCAAAAGAAGTATATATAGACTCAGGACAGACCATGATCTTTTCAAAATATCTTCTTCCAAATATCTAAATCTTATCATAAAAATCCCACCATCGAGGCTTTACAATATAAGGCATTTTTATATAGAGTTTTGATAAGCCCTAATTACTCTAAAAATCTTCGTGTGGATCTTGCCATAAATGGAGAAGATAAGACTTGGTTTCATCCTCATCAAATGGACACCGCGTGTAAATGTATCTTCATATTTCGATAAGCCGTCAGAGCATCTCATTAATTCCTCTACAAAATTTGGATGAGTCACTGACTTCCTAGGCCTTCCATCCTCGCACAACCGCCTTTGTTTGGTTCGAGTTGAGATTCTCTACCCGCCATTACTTTTGCCATAAATTTTCTTGACAAATGCATCCACCGAAAAATTCCTTAAAGTCTGTATTTGTGGCCAGATCTACAAAATCTGGATGAGTCACACTTACTTGCCATAAATTTTCTCGAAAATGGATCCATCGACAAATTCCTTAAAGTCTGTATTTGCGGCCAGATCTGCAAAATCTGGATGGATCAGAACTTCCCAGCATCTCTTATTTCCATCCGATGGTCCTTGCTTGATTTGTGCCAAAATTTAGGTTTGTCTGTCTTTCTCGCCATTACTTCTGCCATTATGCAACTGTCGGATCACCTTCTGCAAAAGAAAAGCAAAGGTTAGATTTTTAATGTTTTTCATTTTAATTAATTAATTAATTTTTTTCATTTAAATATTTCTAGGGTTTGGACTATGTTGAAAAGCTTCCACTTCCTTTGGATGGGTGATGCCATGAAACTAAAGCAAGTCACGATTTCGAGACATTTTCCTCAAGCTATTTTTCCTTGCTTTTGCCCTCACGAAAATGAGACAAGTCCAAAAATGGAACATGTCACGATATCATGACATTTCCTCACTTCATTTCCTTCCTAAAATAAAAAATTTCCTCTTCTTTCTCAGCTTCCCTCAAAATGGAACATGTCCGAAATCGTGACATTTCCCTCACTTCATTTCTTCCAAGTTTTCCCTCGCAAAAATGGAACATGTCGCGATATCGCGACATTTCCCTCAATTCATTTCTTCCAAGCTTTTGCCCTCTGAAAATGGAACATGTCATCAAATCGCGACATTTCCCTCACTTCATTTCTTCCAAGCTTTGCCTCACGAAAATGGAACATGTCACGAAATCGTGACATTTCCCTCACTTCATTTCTTCCAAGCTTTGCCCTCAGAAAATGGAACATGTCACTGAAATCATGACATTTCCCTCACTTCATTTCTTCCAAGCTTTTGCCCTCGCGAAAATGGAACATGTCACGAAATCGTGACATTTCCCTCACTTCATTTCTTCCAAGCTTTTGCCCTCACAAAAATGGAACATGTCTGATATCGTGACATTTCCCTCACTTCATTTCTTCCAAGCTTTTCCTCACAAAATGGAACATGTCACAATTCGACATTTCCTTCACTTCATTTCTTCCAAGCTTTTTCCCTCGAAAAATGAAACATGTCTCTTTTTTAAAATGACATTACATTCCCTCACTTCATTTCTTCCAAGTTTTCCCTCAAAATGGAACATGTCGCGAAATCGTGACATTTCCCTCACTTCATTTCTTCCAAGCTTTGCCTCGTAAAATGGAACATGTCATGAAATCATGACATTTCCCTCACTTCATTTCTTCCAAGCTTCCCCTCTGAAAATGGAACATGTCATGAAATCGTGACATTTCCCTCACTTCATTTCTTCCAAGCTTTTGCCCTCACGAAAATGGAACATGTCACGAAATCGTGACATTTCCCTCACTTCATTTCTTCCAAGCTTTTGCCCTCGTGAAAATGGAACATGTCACGATATCGTGACATTTCCCTCACTTCATTTCTTCCAAGCTTTTGCCCTCGCGAAAATGGAACATGTCGCGAAATCGTGACATTTCCCTCACTTCATTTCTTCCAAGCTTTGCCCTCGCAAAAATGGAACATGTCACGATATCGTGACATTTCCCTCACTTCATTTCTTCCAAGCTTTTGCCCTCGCGAAAATGGAACATGTCGCGATATCGCGACATTTCCCTCACTTCATTTCTTCCAAGCTTTTGCCCTCGCAAAAATGGAACATGTCGCGATATCGCGACATTTCCCTCACTTCATTTCTTCCAAGCTTTTGCCCTCATGAAAATGGAACATGTCCATGGAACATGTCGATATCGTGACATTTCCCTCACTTCATTTCTTTCAAGCTTTTGCCCTCGCGAAAATGGAACATGTCACGATATCGCGACATTTCCCTCACTTCATTTCTTCCAAGCTTTTGCCCTCGTGAAAATGAGACAAGTCCGAAAATGGAACATGTCGCGATATCGCGACATTTCCCTCACTTCATTTCTTCCAAGCTTTTGCCCTCGCAAAAATGAGACAAGTCCAAAAATGGAACATGTCGCGATATCGCGACATTTCCCTCAAGCTTTTCTTCCACTTTGCAAATTCTCCAAAAATTGTAGGTTGACTCCAAGTGACTGTTGAAAATTATTGAAATTCCAACTAACTTCATATTATTTACAAACTCATTATATAGGCACTAATGGCCCAAAATACATAACCAAACCCATCAAATCATGGATTTGATCCAATATGCTTAACCATAAGCTACAAAAGTGCAAAGGAGAATGCACGTAACTTCTAAGTTAAGAAGAAAGGAATAATGCTAACTATAAGATCCATTTTAGCTATCTTAAAGTACACACTTCCTACTTTGAGTTCACACTTACTAACTAACACTCTAAATAACAACTAGAAGATAACTAGTGCCCACAAGTGCATGTGATAAGGAGACTCACTTAAAATTATTAATTTGCAAGAAATAAACTATGCAAACCTAGCTAGGAACTACTAGAGGGGTCATATGAGTGATCAAACATCAATCCTCATCATGCCTCCCCATAATAGAAGCATTGGCCTCCAATGCTTTCAAAAGAGTAGGAAATTCACGAGACATCTGATGAGAAGAAATCCAATGAGCCTTATGCGGCAGATGTCCTCATCGAGCCACAATATATGAGGTGGTAGACCCCTGGCGAGTCTATCGAGTCCTTGTGTCATAGACCTGATCAAAATCTAATGGTAACTGAGAATCAGGAACCACGTCCACAGGATGATTGATAGCTGGTGTTGTCTCCAATGTAGAGTCAAAGTACAACTTCAAAAGATCTACATTGATGACATCATGAATTCCCAAGTGTGTAGGAATATCAAGGCGAAAAGCATTCTCGAACACCTGTTGAAGAATAGTATAAGGCCCATAGCAAATTGGTTTGATTTTACTATGAGTCTTATCAGTAAAACATCGCTTGTCAAGATGCAACAAAACTTTGTCACCAACCTGAAATGGATGAGGAATTCGATGTCGATCCATGGCCTTTTTCTACTACTACTGTGTCTTTTGCAAAATCTCAACCACCTTTGATTGAATATTGTGCAAATGCTAAATAAATGAGTGTGCCTTGTCTTGCTCCTTCTGAAGATGTGAAGTGACAGGAGAAGGCAAAGACAAAGGTAACTCATAAGGTGCCAAGGACTGAAATCCCATACAAACCTCAAAATGTGAGTGACCTGTAGAAGAATGTAGGGCCCTATTGTAGGCATGTTCAATATGAGTGAGAGTCAAGTCCCACTTTGCTAGTGAAGCGTGATGATAAATTCATAAACTTTGCACAAGGGTACGGTTTACCACTTCAGTTTGCCTATCGGACTGCGGATGATAGGCAATGGAAAAGTTAAGGGAAACTTCCAAAATTTTCCACAAAGAATGCCAAAAGTGACCCACAAAGTGTGAATCACGATCTGATATAATGCTAGTAGGTAGACCAAAGGAATGCCAAATGCTATCAAAGAAAATTTGGGCTAAATCTGCTGCGGAACTTGTCTTGCGATATGGAATAAACTTAGCCATCTTACTGAATCTGTCAACCACCACGAACACACAATCATGTTGTCACACTATCATAGGAAAACCACTAACCAAATCCATGGAAATGCTTTCCCAAGGATGGGAAGGAATGGGTAAAGGCATGCCTAAGCCAAACTTCCTGTTAGCTGGTTTTGAGCGACAACAAACTACACACTGTTTGAGAAATCTCAACACATCCCTCTGCATTTTAGGCCAGTAGAAAAATCTTTGCAAGTGATGAAGTGTTTTGTGCTTCCCAAAGTGACCACCATAAAGTGTAGAATGAGCTTCCTTAAGAAGTGACACTCTAGGCTCACAAGGAACACAAACTTTGTCCAATTTGTAAAGAAGTCCTTCTTTGATGTAGAAATCTTGGAAAGGACGCAAATTGGAAGAAGAAGGCTTACTCACTTGCTCAAATATTTTTCCAAAATTAGGATCCTGTGAATACTGATTAGGCCAAGTCTGAAATCCCAAGTGTGAAGTGGACATAACTGTTAAGGCAAGAGCGGCAGGAGGCCTACTTAAAAAATCAGCAATAGTATTACTCTTCCCCTTTTTGTACTTGACTACCAAGTGAAATTGTTGGAGGTAAGAGGCCCACTTCATATGTCTTGATTCTTCAATTTTACTTTGAGATTGTAAAAACTTGAGAGGCATATGATCAATGTGTACTACTGTATATTTTCCCAAAATATAATGTCTCTAGTACTTTATAGCTTGAACTAATGCATACAACTCCTTGTCATATGTAAAATAGTTCAACTTAGCAGCAGAAAAAATTTCTGAATGATAAGCAACTGGATGACCATTCTGTTTGAGCACAACTCCTAAGGCAACTTTAGAGGCATCTGTTTCAATCTCAAAAGGTTGAGAGAGGTCGGGTAAAGTTAACATAGGTGTTGTACAAAGTTTCTTTTTGAGTTTCTCAAAGGCAATCTCTTGGCTTTTCTCCCAATGAAATGGAACTTTAGACTTAGTGAGATAATGCAATTGAGCTGCAAGGGTGGAATATTGAGGAATGAACTTGCGATAAAAAATCGCAAGTCCTAGGAAACTCCTTAACTCGGTGAGAGTTGAAGGAGGGGACCACTTAAGTAAAACATCAACTTTGGTGGGTTCTACCTGAATTCCACTTTCACTAATCACATAACCAAGGTAAGAAACTGAAGTATTGCCAAAAGAACACTTAGAAGAATTGGCATATAATGGATTCTTCGCAAGAAGGTCAAGGGTATAATGGATATGCCTAAGGTGTTCCTCCCAAGTTTTTGAGAATATCAATATATCACCAAGATATATTATTACAAATTTGCCAAGTACATCATTCATCAACCTCATGAAGGTTGCAGGAGCATTAGTAAGACCGAAGGGCATGACCAACCATTCAAAGAGGCCCATATTCGTCTTAAAAGTTGTCTTCCATGTATCCTCAGCTTGGATACGCACTTGATGATATCTACTTTTGAGATCTATTTTTGAAAAGAACTTAGCTCCTTAGAGCTGATCTAATAAATCATCAATGTGTGGTAGTGGATATCTATTCTTTATAGAAATTTTGTTCAAAGCACGAAAATCAATGCACAATCTCCAAGTGCCATCTTTTTTAGAACCAACAAAATAGGTGAGGCACAAGCAGAAGTAATTTCCTTAATGAAACCCTTAGACAACAAATCTTCTATTTGCCTTTTTATTTCTTCATTTTGCAAAATAGATTGTCTATACATGGGAGAATTAGGTAGTGAAGAACCGGGAATGATTTCAATGTTGTGATTAATTGTGCAAATTGGAGGAAGAGACTTTGGCTCCTGAAAAATGTGTGAGTAATTTTGCAATATTTTATCTATTGAAGAGTGTTGCTTTGGAATAGATGTGGATGTAGGAGTGTTTTGAGAGCGAATGAAAATTAGAGCAACATCACCACCTTTTTTAATTACTCTTTTTGTTTGCTTGGAACTTAAAATGATGTTAGGAGTGTTGGTGCTTTTAATGAGAAAGACCTAACCATATTTTTGAAGTGTTTAGGTTCTTTTGAAAGCATCATAAATAGCTCTCCTATCATACTGAAAATGTTGTCCAAGAAAAATCCCACAACAATCCATAGGAGTCACATCACAAGTGACTTGATCTATGAAATGTGGGCCAAGTGCAAATTTTAAGGTGCAAGTGTGAGTGATTTCGGAGCCCCTTCCACTATCCTTCCAACCCAAAGAATAAGGTTGAGGATGAGGCTCCATAGGTAACTTCAAACGCTCGACAATGGACCTCGCAATTAGATTTTTCTGCGAGCCATTATCCACTATACAATCTGTTGCAAAATTATGGAGCAAATGAGCTCGAGTGATGAACAAAGCATCACGAGCACCCTCAGATGAACTTACATTCACTAAGGTAACCTCATTGAGCTTACCTCATAATTTCGTATATACTCTACTTTCTCCTACTGACTCAAGGGGACCTTTGGAAGCATCCTCCTCTTGAGTAGTAATGACTAAACTCTTCTTTTTAAGCTTAAAAGAATCAGCTTTTTCATGACCTTTCTTCTTACAATAGTTACAAAACTTTTTAGAAGAAGAAGAAGAAGGTTTGGAAGAAGAAGAAGAGGGAGTAGAAGCGGAAGGGGAAGGAGAAGAAGGAGATGGAGAAGAAACATTCTTCTTTTGAGCAAAATTCTTCTTTTGTGAGAAATAATTATTCCCTTTTGATGAGTTTGCAACCACTTGAGTAGCAGGTGCGCGGAATGCCTGCGAATGCGCCTTAAACTTGTCCTTCGTAAGTTGCGCTTGGTTGAAAACTAAATCCAATGTGTCCATAGAAATAAACATAATTTCCCTGTACAAATGTTCCAACAAACCACTTTGAAATTTGAGAATCAAAGCTTTAATATCTTCCTCCACATTCAAAAGTATCCTTTACCTGTTGAATTGACAGATATATTCCTGCACAGTCATATTAGTACCTTGCCGAAATCAAAACCACTTAATGACCAATTCCTTAGAATAATTGGAAGGATAAAAATTGGTCTTAATATAATCTATAAGCTCATCCCGTGAGGTGAGTTCATCATGACCTCTTTTTCTTTCAACAAGTACTTTAGCTAAACCAAAAAGTTTGAGTTTAGCATATGGAACCAGATCCTCATTTGAAAGCTGAGTGTAAGAAAACCAAGAACTCATGTCAAGAATCCAACTATTCAAGACTTCAGGGTTTTGGGATCCATCATAAAGTGGCACTTCACAATGAACTCGCAGGCGAGAATCATTAGCAGAAATTGAAGCATTGTTGACAGAAATGTCATTTACCTTCATTGAAAGGTTACCAAGAACTTCTGCCATGGTAGTATCATTAGCTTTATCTGCTAAAGCATTTACAACATGTGCAAGTTCTGCCACTTGGGCAGCCAAGTCAGAAGCCATGTGAAACCGGGTATAAGCCAAGAGTAAAAGGGAAAAGCACTGAAAAATCAAGGAAAAATTGAAAAGTCCTTGTTACAATGTTGTGCCCTGAAAAATACTCCTAAGGCTAAAAATTGAAAAATTTAAACTAACCTAAGGTTTACAATTTATATTTTATTAATTTAAAAATAACTTAATTAAAAATTAAATTATAATTAATCAAATATTAATTAATTTAATTAAGCTATTAAAAATTAAATTAATAAAAATAAAAATTACATGCAACCTTAGAATAGTAAAATTTTTAAAAAATTTACAATTTACCCGTGGTAAACTAAACTCCACTGGCTGTGCATGGATTTCTGAACTGCACTGGCACGTTTCTCGAGGTGGCCAATCATGCGTCTCAATGCAAAAAAATGAAAAAAATACTTGCAGAGGGGGCTACTCCTATCGCGCGCTAAGCAACGACAGGTCCTACCAAGCCTACAGATTGTAAGCTATGATATGCCTGTCAAGCGTGCAGGCAGGTCGCAGAGCCGACAGTGCCTGCAGCACATGCAAGGCTGCTAGGTCTGCAAGCTGGCAGCACCTGCAGCTTGTGCAGGCTGCAGTGCAGGCTATAGGGCGTGCAGCTTCCGTTGCACATGTAACCTATAGCTCATGTCGGCTGTAAATTGTGTAGTGTTCGCTGCACAAGTAGCCTGCAACACCTACAGGCTGCAGATCATGCATCTGTCACTGCACGTGTAGTCTATAGCCCTATCGCCTACAGATCGTGCAGCATCCACTACACGAGTAGCTTGCAGCACCTGTAGGCTACAGATCGTGTAGCTATCGTTGCACGTGTAGTCTACAGCACCTGTAGGCTGTAAATCGGGCAGCGTCCGCTGCACCGTAGCTGGCACATTGCAACGGTCAACACCAGAGGCTGTCGAGCTACAGCCGAACGCTGGCTCAATGAGCCCTTTCGACAAATTTTTTTTTTTTAACAATCTATATTTAATTAATATATAAATAAATATATATATATATATATATATATCAATTAAAATATAAGTTTTCTGAGAAAAACTATGAAATTTTTAAAAATTAACCAGGAGGGTTAATTTAAAAACATAGAAAACATAGAAAATTGCTAATATTTGAAGGCAAATTACCTTCAAAATAAAAAAAAAAATTGCTAATTTTTCTTGATTATCCCAAGACTCCTTCAGTAGCTCTCCTTTCAAGATCCAGTCGACACACGACCAGTGTTTGAAAGGCAACCAGATCTAAGTCGACACACGACCTAGTTTTGATGATGCTCGATCTTCAAGACTCTGAAATGGCAAGAACTTTGGGAACAACAGGCTCCCTAATTCTCATTTCATCGTAGGAGAAATCCAACCCTGCCAAGGGATCTTTGTAAGAAAGAAATCGGGGTAAACTTCTCCTATACTTCTTGAGCATACGGAGAAAGTTGGAATGAGGATTTTGACACCTAAGGAACTTCCTTCTGTGAATGGTTTTCAAGCTCCCCTTGAGCTTGAATCGAGTCCTCAATGAAAACAAGTTTCTCATAAGAAAACTAATCTATCTCCTATCCTCTCACCTCACAAGCCCTAGTGTAAACTTGAACTAGGCCCTGATACCAATGAAAAGGATTGAAATTCCAACTAACTTCATATTATTTACAAACTCATTATATAGGCACTAATGGCCCAAAATACATAACCAAACCCATCAAATCATGGATTTGATCCAATATGCTTAACCATAAGCTACAAAAGTGCAAAGGAGAATGCATGTAACTTCTAAGTTAAGAGGAAAGGAATAATGCTAACTATAAGATCCATTTTAGCTATCTTGAAGTACACACTTCCTAATTTGAGTTCACACTTACTAACTAACACTCTAAATGACAACTAGAATATAACTAGTGCCCACAAGTGCATGTGAGAAGGAGACTCACTTACAATTATTAATTTGCAAGAAATAAACTATGCAAACCTAGCTAGGAACTACTAGAGGGGTCATATGAGTGATCAAACATCAATCCTCATCATTTTTCCATCTGTATTTTGTATTTTTACATATTTGTGAAGGATATTACTTACTCAAAAATGATTTTAACACTTGAAAAATGAATTTTAAATTGCTCGAGAATGGTTAGCTTCACATGGCGTAGAAAAATGACAAAAATTCAAAGTACCCATAATTTGATGAAACTTTACAAGAATCTAAATAAGCCCAATGGGTATCCCGATCGGCAAATGGAACTTAAAAATTCATCATGGATTAATAGAAAATGCATTTAGAAGTTTGTTGGCCAGAAATAGAAAAACTATTGAAAATTAAAATTTCTGAAATGATTAATATGAATTAATACATTTAAATGCAAAATTTCAGAAATTTTAAATTGAAATCAATTCCATATGCAAGCCTACTTTGACACTTTGATGTAGGCGAAATTTGAAAAAGGATGCAAGCAAAATTTGGAATTAAAACCCGAAAAACTCAAGAGGGTCCCTGCGGAACAAATGAATATTAAATATTTTCAAATGATGGAATTTCATTTTTTTAATGGGGATGTGTTGCTTCTCAACAATACCTAGGTATCCATTTACCCCAATAGCGTCACTGTCAAAAAAAAATTATCATACATGCAATCCAATAGCAAAAACACTTGCATTATTTCATGCATGTTTTTCAAGGTCCAAAAAAATCACATGGTAAAACAAATGGTATATCTAGATAGCTTTTTGGGTCATTTTTACACATAGTGTATACATTTCAATCACATCGTCCATGCATGCACTCCAAACACCATCATCCATGCATTTCAACTCACATACAAATGCATTACATGTTCTTTAAAAATTTAAATAGTTGCACATATTCTAATATCAACACGATCTACTTACCTGTAGAATGCCACCACCCACACTCGTGCCCATCTACTCACTTGCCATCCTGCGCCTGTCATTTGACAAACCAACAATGCTCTACTTCACAACTTCTTCCTCACCACTCTCTCCCTCCTTTGCATGATGAAAAATGAAGTTGCACACACAAATTATTCCTCTTATACCTGCTTTTGCATAGGTCCGCACCCCCATGTGTGAACTAAAAATTTTGCATGCACTTGTGCAAACTTTTTTGTTTGCACCCCAACATGCGAACTTCTATTCGTAGGTTAGTTTCCTCATTTTCACAATCAATTCCTCCATGTTACCTAAATCCTTCATTTTTCCATATTTTGCATCAAATTTTTCCATCATTTTTATCATCACAATCGTTTCATAGTTAATCTTTGTTTCCTCTATCGCCAATTCATTGCTTGAGGGGGTAGTCATCCAAAATATCAAAAGTTTTTTTTTTTAAGCGAAAAACCCCTTGCGGGGCCGCCTTGGTCTGAGATACCACAAACAGGGGGTTCTACGCAGTCAAAGTCACCCGAGAGTCACACCCAACCCTGCCCGCACCAACATTATCAATTGGATTTTAGATACCCAATTCAGCTTTTTTGTAGGGTGGAGATTTGAACTTGGGACCTCCCTTGGAGGATTGCCCTCTTCTCTCCAACTCACCTACAACACCTGGGTTCCAACATATCAAAATTTACCTTACACATGATCAAACAATAAAAAACGTCCAATCATGGATAAAACAAATGCCTAAGAAAATTTTTGCTAATGATTATCTCAAGTCCAAAATTCTAACCCAAAGAAAAATAATATTTAATAGACCTCAAAATACCTCTAACTGTATACAACTCATGGATTCCCTTCTTCATAATGGTAGTCGTAAGACCACTCTCAAATGAAGCTCCTAAAATTTCTACCCTATGACTCTAGCGATTTGTCAAATATCGTCAACATAACTCATCAATCAATCAGAGGCAAAAATTAGCAAAGGTATTTGTTCCTTCCACAATTGGAACATCTCACATTGGTCACAAAACAAGGTAATTCTTAGGCCTTCTCTAAAACAAAAGCAATCATTATGACATTTCAAAATGTTGTACTCTATCACAAATCATATTTCTTCCTTTTTTATCAATGTGTCTCTCTTGTTGTAACATCCCCTCTATTTGGTTAAACATTTGCCTATAGAATGTGATATTGCTGAAGATATTTGTGAGTGCAGGTGTAGGTATTCGTCCTCAACAAGCAGATCGAACGAGTAAAACACCCACCTCTGGCGAAGACAATGGTTGTATGCATTAGATAAGGTGGATATGATGTTGTGCTTTATGCACCATGGTCTATGCGTACATGGAATCCCACTGAAATAAATTCATGTAGGTCATAATGCCTGCTAAATGCATTAGTTACAATTTTGCATATGTACAAGTTAAAATGCATTATGCTTGCTAAGTGAAATCTATGTTTTTAAAATTCAAATATTTTTTATTAAAATAAATAACATAATAAAAACATTAATGAAATATATATATAATAAAATATGTATATTTAAAATAAATTAATGAAATATTTTTTTAAATATACTCTACATAAGTGGAATGGATTTAAAAAGAACATATTGTGATAAAATTTCTTTATCGGTAAAGTAAAACCCTCACCACTTGGCAGTCAATTCAGAAAATTCTTGCATGACCTTAGCTTATGTGTCACCATGAAAGTGTTCTAGAGATCTATAAAAATTGAAGACAAGCCTAACTTCGGGTATTCGAAAATAGAAGAAAAGGGTTTTGTTGTAAGTTTCGCTTGTGAGCATTTGTGATTCTGCGGAAAGCAAGGCGACAGGACTTTAACAACACCTGTATTTTTTAGGTTGGCTTCTTTGTTCCTTTGATTATTGGATAACATAATAAATGTTTTGTGTAAAACGTTTTGTTGTTAATCAAACATCTTGTTGGAAGCTTATACTTTCCATTAAGGAAATGATAAACTAACATCATTCGTTGTAGGTAATTTAACCTTTGGGGTTTCATAAGGAAGGATTACTTTTTCGTGTTCATAATTTTCTTAGAAAGAGATAGCTCACGATAACATATCTGAGTGTTTTTGGTTGTTTTGTTGAGTGTTTTTGGTTGTTTTGTTGTTTGAAATTATATGTTAATGTATTTTTTTCCTTGTTGCATTATTGTTTTCACATAGAATGCATTCGTATAGGTCACGCTGACCCATAACGCTATAATCCACTCTCTTTCCAATTGAAGTTCCGAAGAAGATTGCAGTAATCCATCCAAGATTTTATACATCGTTTTGATTTGTGAATGAATTTTATACTCTCAAAAGGATGTCGAATGTTGTTACCATGGTTCTTGTCATTACTGCCTAAAAGTAGTTACCATACTTGTTCTCTGGTCCAATTGTGTAATGGTAAAGAAAATTATATTAAAATTACTTCTTGTAGCTCATGATTTAATTTCAAACTATTATTGGATGATTTCCATTTTGTAACAATGAATTTGGGCTTAAGTACTTTGTTTCAATCCCGTATAAGAAATACCATAATATTTTTCTCTTGCCATGGTGTATCGATTTTGATCCTCTGAAGCTATATTATTAAATAAACAAAGAGCTTAGGTGTATCTATGCAGAGAAAGAGGAACTTTCATTTTTGAAAGTAAAAAAATGGATTTATGGATTATGTATATATATATGACAAAAAATTTAATTGAAAGGAAAACATATATATATATAACATAAAGCATATGAAATATATTTCAATAATACTTGTATATAGTATATTTTAACACCAAGCTAAAAGGCTGTCTTCCTTTAGTAGCAACCCTAATGTCTATTACAAGGTTGGATAGTTTCTATGCCTGGTCGCATCACTGTTGGCAATGAATGTGGTAACCATTGATATAGTTATAATGATTTATTCGACGAAGATCGAGGCTTGTTTAATTATGGAAGAGTCATGCTCTTTTTAAACAACATAGTAGGATGGGTATTCAAAAACATAATTGAAACCAAACAAACAAATTTACCTACGGTGGAGTAAATTCTTCAACACGGATTAGAAGGGAGAGCACCAAACAAACAAATTTACCTACGGTGGAGTAAATTCTTCAACACGGATTAGAAGGGAAAGCACTATGTAAAGTATTTTTATGTTTTAAATTAGCTTGACGAGGTTTTTAAAGGGTGAAACTTAATTCTATAATTTTCAAAAAAAAATGTGTAGATATAGAGAGGTTGCCTGATCATGATTTATATTTAGTCTTTAGAGTGCAAAGAAAGTAAGTCATTTTTTAAAAGGAATGTGAACTTGAACGAAATCAAATCTTCGACCAAGAATGTATATATATACAATTGAATTGTTAAGACAATTTCAGTAATTACTTTTTCATGTGCCTTGCCAAACGACTTTTAAAAATAAATAAATAAACTTTTGATCAGTTCTACTTTCAAATGAGGGTGTCGGAGTTATATGTTTTTTATTCTGCATGATTCTGTCCATTTTAATATACTTAAGTTAGTATGTCATTATACATCTTTCTTGTTTATTGATACCATGTTGTAAGTCATCTTTTCCATGTTGAAAATTTAAGCCGAACAAATGAAGATATAAGTTTTACTATCGTGAATATAAGATTTAATGGACTTCTATTAGAATCATCTCCGAGAGAAAAATCATTACTAGCATAACCATAATTTTGGTAATCACGCAGTGGCATGGGAATTCACACTCGAAGCACCACCCAGAGTAACCAGCATCAGTCTTTGGAACGCGGGTTTGGGATTTTCAAGAATGTTAGATTTAACTTAGTTTATTATCAAGATAAACCTCACGCATAAATATATTGGCCATTTAGATGAGTTATTCTAAATGGTATTAATATATTTTTAGTTCAAATCACCATTGGTTTGTAGAAAATTTTTAAAATAAGTCTTTTATTATCATCAATTTTTCTCATAAGCATATGTTAAATGACTTTTTTTTGTGGAAAATCATCCTAGGTGTTAGTGGATAGCCTAAATCATTGTTTAATAGTTTTTCTTTAAATATTCTAAACATTATGGTTGAGAATTAAAATACTTTTTAATTTTGTTTTGAATTAAATACATTGTCCATACTACATTAGTGAAACCTTGTAGCATAGTATCATCTTTAAAAAGTCAATTTTATTATTGAATGTAATTATTATAATATAAGTTTGATCTTTAAAAAGTCAATTTTATTATTGAATGTAATTATTATAATATAAGCTTGATCTTTAAAAAGTCAATTTTATTATTGAATGTAATTATTATAATATAAGCTTGACTATTAAAATAAATTTAAAGTTTATTATGAAGAATTACCTAGCAGATGATTTATAGAAATAAAAAGGTACTCGTCTCGACTTCTAATTGACTTTAATTGTGAGTATATTTTTCTATGTTTCTAAGTAAATAATTTGCACCTCAAACCTTTGACTTTAATTGTGAGTATATTTTCCTACTTGTTTCTAAGTAAATAATTTGCACCTCAAACCTTACATAAAATGCCAAACCTTACATAAAATGCCAAACCTCACAGAAAATGCTTAATCACCATGAAGGGTGTAGATGATAAAATTATGAGAATAATTTCAGCCATAGAGAGGATGGTAAAACATGATCCTTATCGAGAAGGACGAAGCATCCACTCAAACCTTTGACTTTAATTGTGAGTATATTTTCCTACTTGTTTCTAAGTAAATAATTTGCACCTCAAACCTTACATAAAATGCCAAACCTTACATAAAATGCCAAACCTCACAGAAAATGCTTAATCACCATGAAGGGTGTAGATGATAAAATTATGAGAATAATTTCAGCCATAGAGAGGATGGTAAAACATGATCCTTATCGAGAAGGACGAAGCATCCACGTAATTATGATAGTTCATAGATGTGGTTGTTGTAATTCAAAGATAGTTGTATCCTAGTAGTCTATATAGTGTAGGAGGCATCTCTATTAGTTAAGTAACAAACGGTGGAATGATACGTTGTTCCAGGCTATCTTACGAAGTAGTACCATGAGGATGCTCAAGTATACGATTTAGTTGGAGAATGGCCAACAATAACCCGAGACTAGAGAAGTTAATCTTTGAGGGTTGGAAGGTGCAGCGATGGATGAAATGGGACGTTTCATCATCAACTATAATATGACCTGATATATTAGCACCTAGAATCCTAAGAATTGGTGGGCTTTAGTTGTGATCGTGAGTGGAGATCTACAATCAGACACTTGCCATATTAACGCTAATTCTAGCATGATTATAATAACTAAATCCAAGACTAAAATATTGTACGGATAAACCTATAAACATGCTATGGGATGGGTAATTAATGCATCCACCCTTCTAGGTATTATGGGCCTTAGAAGGATTAACCCATTACCGTAAACCTAGAATTTAAGAATGAGAAGATAGGATTCACTAAATGGCACACTTATTACGATATTTGGCCAATCTCGAACACTCAAGTTACCGTCTGCAATGGTCTAAGTTACACTCAAGTTATCGTCTGCAGCGGTCATCTAACTTAGAGTGTGTAATATATGCCTACATACTAATAACAAGTTGGGTGAACATTAGTCTATTTATGATTTTAATTATTTTGATGTCAAAATTTTGACTTTGTGATTTTGAACAATCAGAAGAGTAGACCTGGATTGTTACACTTGTAATCATCCACATTCACTAATCGTAAATTCTTTGCCTTACAAATCATTCCATCAATTCACATCATTAGTTTTTGTACTAAATCATGTTAGTTTTTGTACTAAATCATGTTTCCACATAATCCAGTACAAAAATGGGTAAAATGTAAAAACCCAAAAGTCACACATTGTCCCTCTCCTTATCTTCATGGTTAATCAATATGCAAAACCCTCAAAAATTACATAAATTGGTTTAAAATACTATTCATTTATTAAAACCACTAACCACTATTCATCATCCTTAGCCCCCTTGGGATAGCTAAGCCCCTTCCTATGTGTCCTCATGTGACCTCATCCACAATTCAACTAAGGTTGAATTCTCCACCATGGTCAAAAAGCACTTTATGGGCAAAAATTCAACTTTAGTCAAAAAATGATTTACGACTAATTCTATGGTTAAAATAAGCTAATCAGGATTAATTCTAACCCTCCACCTCACCTAGTCTACTTTGACTAGCCTAGCCTTGCCATATCTCACCCAGATATTTCCTCACCTCACACTCTCTAGGGAAATAAATGAGAAATGAAGACTTTTGCAGACTTTTGCAGATAAAATGCAATTCTAAATTAGAAAATATTTCCAAAAATGTTTCAATAAATGTCATTTCGATACTTTCCTTTGGGTCATCATGACTGTATATGGGTGAGGAATTCTCTCACCCAATCTCATTTATGAACCAGGATACTTCTTATATGGACACATCACCACACACACCTCACAAGGGATACCTCATGGGACACCTCATCCCCTCCCTTAGCCTTGGCCAATTCTATAAGTAGAAGGTCATTTTCGCCATTTTAGGGATTCCAAATTTAGTGCAGAAATCATTTCATACTGATAACATCCATCATACATCCATTACATCCACATAGCAATAGGACTTTTATCATATTCATAACATTCATTGTGATCTAGACAGGTTATTGACAATAAAATATGACTTCACAAGGTGACCCATCAAAAAAGCAAAGGAATAGAAACACTAACATCACTCAGAAAACCTATTCTCTGAACTTCACCAGAGACATTCAAGTTTGCATGACCCCATGCAAACTTCCAGGCATAACCAAATTTGTACCTACCCGTGCAAACCTCTACTACAGCAAAATAAAGGTTACAAGACAGGTAAGTATGGCTTAATTTAGGGTTTTCTAGTTTTCTTCATATTTTAAGCTTATTTAAAGATTATTTTTGCCTTCATAAACATGGCATTTGATTAAGGCATACCCCTAAATATTATAACTAGATTTTATAGGCCCAACAGGTACAAAGACCACATCAAAACAGTAGCTTTATAAACATGGGGTTTGATTGAGGCAGGCCCCTAAACGTTCTAACTAGATTTTGCAGGCCCAACAGATATAAATAACACATCAAACCAATTGTGGCCCACGAGCAAGAAGCCCATATACACTGAGGAACATCAAGAAGATAAATCATGTTGCCTTTAAACATATCTTAAATGGTTTTTTTTTGTGAATACTCAATTGTAGCCTATAATGCAAAGGGGATTTCACTCTGTAACCTCTTTTTATTTCAAATAACAAAAGCAGCAAGATTCTATAATTTTGAATGAAGATTGTAGTGTCTTATTTTTTGACAAGACATTGTGATTTTATTTGTTTATGTTTTTCTGTATTTTTATTTTACTGTATGTAAATGTTGTTTTTACTTAAGGTTTGTAGTTTATTTTAATATATTTATCAGCATATGCTACTAACCCTCATTTTCTTACGGTGTGTAGGTTACAGATCATTGAAGGTTGTTGCAATTATGAGTGGTCCCTACAAGGATACACAAGCCCACTCACACACTTGTTTGGAATGAAGACGACCCAAAGACACCACTATCATTTGATTGAGGGTTTTGACCCGTATCAACACAAGTTATATTGTGTGATCCCTGATCTTGGGATACACCAATGTTGTAATAGATAAGATCAAAAAAATATCATTATTTCATTGGGAATTGTGTTTGATTTGATTTGTTATTATCTTGGTGTTCATTTTTGCTTTACAAAATGGCAATCATGGTGGGACCCCAAAGGGTTTTATCATTTATGTTTTAATTGCCTTGTCAATATTGAGTTTCTAATCTATGTTTTATGTTTTTTATAGCAGGTTTTTAGAAACTTGATTGTGCAAAAATCATAAAAATTACAACTAGAGTTTTTTAAAATCTACAAGGGTTTGATATGTGTGTGGACGTCGGACTGCATCTGGAGAAAAATATGGTACCGTGTTTGTAAAATTGGGGAGAAAAACAAGTAAACTTTCGGGTAAGTTATTTTTTTAAACCCTAGCTATATTTATTTTTGCTTCTTTTTTAATAAAAATAAAAATAAATCAATAAATATTCATTTTTTTGTTTATTTTTTTACGAAAAATATAATATAGACTTAAACATTTTATTTTAAAAAAAATATAAGGAAATGCATTTCAAAATCACATAGATTGCACATATGGGTAGATCTGCATTTATAAATTCATTTTTTAGTTGCATTAGGGCTTTCAAATTTATTTTATGTTGTTTATGAATTTGTATCTTAGAAACAGTCTAAGATTTATCTGAAATACACTCACAACATTTGGTTCAAGTTTTTGTTGTCTTTCATGGTGTTTTTGCTTTTTGCTTTGTGTGTTGTGTGCAATAAAATTGAAAAGCATAGTAGTTGCACTTTAGGCTAAAGTTTCCCAATCCTCACTCTTCTAGGTTGGAACAAAGTCACTTGTGCTCAAGCTTCCTCCCACTATTGGAAATACTTGTTGATTCAAAGTGGAAGAGCTAGGTGAACCCTCCATTGTTGGAAACACTTGCTGATTCAGAGTGGATCTTAAGAGGTGTACCCTAGACTCTTTTTAAAGGCTTGGTATTAGTGTTCCTAATCATCAGCTTGGTTGAGTTAAAGAGGGTTTCTTTGCACTTTGTGAACAATATCATAGACAACAAATATTTAAAAAAATTCACACACTTTTCACGTTTCCACTGCATAGTTGTCTAGGCTTATGATCATAAAATCAACCACAAAAAAAATAAAATAAAAATACATTGTTACAAAAATATAGGATACAATTTTTTGTTCGATCCTATGTTTTTTCACTGCCATCTCACGTTCCACACACATCCCTCACACTCGCTACCCTTGCTTACTCATAACTTATGGTATTGACCAAAAATCAAGCTAATGAATCAAGCACCAACCTCATCCATGGAGTGCTCCACTCCTTTCCCAACCACTTTTGTGGCTAACCCAACTAACATAACATAGATAAGCTATTTTGGTTTTTCTATATCACCCTCTCACATAGTATTCACTTTAAATGTTGATGTGATGCAAAGAGCCATTCATACCTCCATTTCAAAAACTAAATCATCACCCACTGATACCCGCATCACATACATAGATATGTACAAGGTTGAAGCTTATCTAATATCAAAAAATCCTATTCTAGAACCACTTGACATATCACCCAAACATGTTTCTTCTTCTCAGCAGGAACTTTCTTACTCATATTCCCACAACTTTAATCAAGTCTACACCAACCCCCTTTTTGAGGCATCATTCGCACCTTCACACCAATTTCCTTCACAATCATGTATCCAAATCACCTCCATCCCATCTACCTACACTACTACTTATTCTAAACCACTCTATGAAGTACAATTCAATGTTGCTTCATAGATTCCATCCATCATTTCTCATTCAATTGTGATTTCTTTCGCAACTGACCCTTATTTAACCTCTGCCAACATTGCCAACACCCATACCATACCCACATATACTTCCACCACAAACACACAATTTGCATCAAATATTGTCATACAACAAGCATGGTAGCACGTCAATCAACTACTCATGGATCAGTAAGACGCTCGTTCTTGCCCTCAATAACAATCACAAGTAGAAAATTTTAAACCCTGTTCTATTCCAAGCCAACACACCTTCTTCAGTCCTTATCCAACTTGGGTATCATAATCTTCTTAGGTTGCTATATTCACACTTCCATTCACCCATATCAATACCACTTCCACAACCCAACACTTTCACATTCTATAAACTTCATCTCCACTCCATCAACAATAGTTACTCCATCACCAAGCCCAATAACATACCCAACATCATCAAATACCCCTCAATCCATCAAGCCATCAGAATCACATTCCATATCAATAATTCACCAATTCACACACCCCACCTACACACAGTCATCAAACAATTCAGGGCTTCTACACACGTGAAAGACCCTAAAATCCAAGCCATGCAACAATGGATTCATAGTTTAATCATGCATACTCTTGGTATGATGGACCAGAATTCTACATTGAGATAACTGATCAATCAACCTATTAATTTTTTGGTACCATAACTACCTTATCTAGTAGACTTTACAATACCAAAATTTGACAAATTCAAATGGACTAAAGACCCTAGAGAGCACATCAGCACATTCATTTACTCATACTTTCAAATTCAATATCAATATGCTTTGATGCTCAGAATTTTTCCTCATACATTGGGGGGAGATACCTTAGATTGGTATAATCATCTACCACACTATAGCATTTACACAATTTAAATAATTAGAAGATAAATTTTTGGAAAGGTTCTCCCTTAATGTCTGTAATAAAACCACATTGACCGACTTGTACAACCTTAAAAAATTCAATGAAGAGTTAGTCTATGATTTTGGAAATCGTTGGAGGGTAGTTATCACTAAGTTACCATTATCCCTATCAATGGAATAATTGACTTGAATGTTTGAAAGGAGTTGCTTAAAACTCATTTCCTTGTTATTGCAACTACAACAATATAGAACATTTGACGAAGCTCTCACCTAGGATCGTATAATTAAATATATAAAAATCCAAGATGGCGTGATCCAACCAAAGAAAAAAGAATGGCACAATAAAGGATAATCAAAAGGAAATAATTTTGGCCAATCAAAATTAGGACAAGTAAATCAAATGGTTTTGAGTCAACCTAAAATGACTCAACAACCCCACAATCAACACCAAAAATATCAATCACTGCAACAATTAAATTATCAAGTGGTGATCCCACCATAATAACTCCATAACATAGTTCCAACTATGGAAAACTGTCAACATCGATAATATGTTCAACAATACTGCACTTACACACCCATTTGAATCATATGCCTCCTTATTTTGTAGGTTGTATGACACTAACACTATCACCTTGCCTAAATTTAAATTAGATGATCTAACCAACCATGGCAAGAAATATAAGGAGAACTTTTTTTGTCCTTTCCATCAACAGAAGGGTTGTGACATTAATAATTGCTTTTAATTTAAGAACATGGTGCATGACTTGAAAGATCTAGGGGTCATTAAGTTGGATAACCCCTTATACCAACAAATCAAAACCTTGGTATCTACCAAACACCACTTCCTCATCATGAGGAAACACAACAAATGATATGGGATCAAATACCATGAATCCCCCTAACCAAGTTAATCATGTGCAATAATACCAATGATTTATGGGGGCTATCCACGTAGTCACCCGAGATCAAAGAAGTACCAATCAAAAAAATGAACAACCTTAGGTAGTTCAACCTCCTATAGTATCTCAAGTAAATGTGTCTCCACAACCTGCTTCACCCTTTCATTTTTCCACCAATTCATCTCAACCCATTCATCTTCCAAGTCATCCATTGCAACCCATTCATCTTCCAAATCATCCACAACAAATAGGAGTCTTCAAATACCCCTCACCAACACATGAGACTAACACAACACTTTCCAATCAAGTAGAGCAATCTAAGCAGATGAATCAAGTGCATGATAGTCCACCTCACGAAGAGTTTGTGGGAATGATCAATGTTGTGACAAAGGATCAAGAATACCCAAACCAATCTAAAAAACCTGTAGCTCCTCCCAATATTCCCTCCATACCACAAGTGTTGCTACCACTGAATCATGTCACACCTACTCCATATCACCTAACATATCCATAGAATCAATAATAGGTGTACACACTACACCAGGGTGGGGATAATCTAGCTACCATAGCTGAACATTCCAAGCTAAATCATGAACATAAGCATGTGGATATATCCACTAGCCAAAATCATCACGAACCATCCACATCGGCTCATATGTTGCAGACTTTTGATCCACATCCATTGAATTGTTTTTCATCACTTGCATCCAATCCATCTGCACCACTCACTAGTTGCCAAAACATTTTATCAGCATCCATATAACAACCCCCTCAACAATACCAATAGCCACCATCATTGGACTTATAAAAAAGCTTGGAGTATTTAGCTAGCATTGAGCTACAATCAAGTTACCAACACACTCCAATTCTTCAAAAAAAATTAACTCGACTTACAAACATTGATTTACAGTTGAGTCATCATCAATCTCACCAAAATCCATCTTAGCAACCTCAGTAGTTGCAACATCCACTTCCATAATCCACACCTCAAGTCACACTACCTGTGCCACAAACTCAAAATCAACCACAATCGGACAAACGCACCAAGAATCCTACAAAGCCCCTTCGCGACTACATGTTGCTTTCAGAGTCTTACTCATCCATCTTTCGAAGATTGCATGAAGAAAATAAAATCATCTTACCACCAATAAAACTTTAAGACCCAAACAAACATGGAAAGAGCTATAAGGAGCACTTGTTCTATCCCTATCATCAACAAGTGGGCCATAACATCAACAATTATTTCACATTTAAAAATATGGTCCAAGATCTTATTGATAGGGGGAGCATCACCATCCCTAGTTCACCTTGTTCACCTCATTCAAAATTTCAACTCTGTACCTATACCCCTCTGTTCAAGCCTATGTCGACCATATTTCAAAATTTGTAGGAAACAAAAATAATTATTTTACCTAATGTGCACCCTCTTGATCTAAATAAACTTAAATCCAATTCATATCGAGAATATCATTATTGTATCTATCGCAAGCAAGTGGGTAACGATATCAATAATTGTTACACATTTAAGGACATTGTCCAAGATCTTATTGATAGGAAGACCTTTTCCATAGATGGTCTACTCATCTCATATTATCAGGACCTTAGTATCAACTCAAAAAACATTGGATATTCTCAAGGTATCACATATTCCCAATAATACACATTATCAACCATCAAACAAATTAGGGATTCTCAAGGTATCGCACCTTCCCAGCCATCCACATCATCATTTATCAAATAAATTGAGAATGCTTAATATATCACACCTTCCCCCCACACACACAAAAAAACATTATGTATTCATACTTCATTCCTTACATTCATCTTTACATCCATGTCATTTCAGTACATTTCATCCACCATACTAGTGGTAATATGCTTAGTCTAGATAATTGTTAATCCAATAAGCCTTGTCACCTTAATTAAGGGCACCCTCAAGTACAAACTCATATCATTACACCACTTCATAAGTCAAGTCCTCATTTGCAAACCAAATTTTCATCAACCCTAGGTGTTTTCAGTCACTCGGCCACTCCTAGTGTTTCAACAAACCTCCAATACATGTCGAGTTCTCTCTAGGACCAAATCCAATTTCATTAAGAAAATCTTGAGTTTTAGGAGTTGACTCCAACATTCTTGAACCAAACACATACAACACTTATTAATAACATCTTGTGTCAAAGAGGGATACCACCATGATTGGGTTGAACCTTAAAGTAAAAAAGTCATCTTTGCTTGTCCCATTATGCACATAGTCCAAAATCAAAATAGTGGTTTTCACCACTATCAACACTTACAAATAAAAGAATGAGCAGTAAGGATAGGGTAAAATTCTCGTCACACTTCGGTTGAGAATATGATTTCCCAAAGCTCTAATTATTTTACAAATCACACACCATAGATCTTCAAGTAGTAAGGATAGAACTACATTAACATCCAAATGGTTAGGTAGTTTGATTCCCCAAAGCTTAAGATTATTTCATTGGACTATGGAGCTATTGGAACAAAATCTGCCTATGGTTTTTATTTGTGCCTTGATTTTATCAACATTGAATAGACGAAACTGATCTTGAGATCTTTCATCTAATCTCTAGAGGAGGTTAGTTCCTTAATGTTGTTTATAGGAAAAAGGAAAAGAGCATTACTAAAAGAGAGGGAAATATAGTCAAGGATAGAGCTTGTTTGTGGTACAATTTAAACAACAACTAATATGAACACATATACTTTACTTGTTAAAGCATTTAATATATCTCCATGCATAAATCATGGATTTCTCAATGTGATTTAGATGTCTATCTAACACATGTATATATCATATTTCAACTCCAGCAATATGATTTGTGTTTTGCATAAGTCCATATCTTAGAACAAACACAATCTATATTTTAATAATGTGAATAGAAGTAAGAAATGTTAATACATACACTTGCACACTGTGAACCAGAAGCCAATAGAAGCATAATTTTATTGCTTGCATTCAAAGTACATACATCCAGTCTTGTAAAAATCCAATATCCGACCTCTTTTCAAAGTACATTTACCCTTATATATACCCTATGGTGAGTATATTTTTAAAATTAGTACATTTTGATATAGAATAAATTTACAAGCAATCAGACTACAATCATGCTTCCATATCTTTTGCATGGCTTCCAACAAACAAAATCTAATAGCAGGAATCTAGGAATTGATATTTTCTACTATCTACTTCTAGTTACTAACACGGGATTTTGGAGGCATATTATTTATTACTAAATATATCCATGTCGGCAAAAACTCATTAGATCATGAAATCACAACACTCATTCCTCTTTGGTTCTTTCATGTTGCATTACGAGTGAAAACTTGCCATGTCGTGAAATCATGACATCTTGTGGACTTTAACTTTGGTGAGCAACATGTTGGCAAAAATTTGTTATGTCAAAAAATCGTGACACTTTTTCTCCTTTTGTTTCTTTGAGCTGCTTCATGGGCGAAAACCTGAAATGTTGCAAAATCATGACATTTCCTGCTTTTTGGCCTCTTCGAGCTACATACCGGTGAAAAGTTGACATGTCGTGAAATCACGACCTTCTTCGTGCCTTAGTCAATTATTTGCCTCATGTCTCAAAAATGAAAATACTGGTCTCTCTCTTCAAACAACTGCTATTTATCAAGGTAGTATTTTTAGACTAACATTCTTGACGCCTTCCGGGGAAATTTTGTTGGCAAAATATTAGAATCCAGGACCATCCAATGGGAAATGGAGTTAAAAAACAAAACAATACAGGAGAGGAGATTTTTTGGAAAATAATATTAAGAAATACATTTGGACAAATAAATCATTACCTTTACAGGATATCCTTCACAGCTTATGGATTTTTTACTAAAAATACATAAACAACTTAGGAAACAATTTCAAACAGGTTTCATGGTTGGTGGCTCGTTCCTCCTTCTGTTAGCTGCATTTGATTATCTTGTTTGGACTTATTCATTTTTTCTATCATAGCAACTACTTCATTGTAATTCAGACAAAGTTTCTTCCAGTATTCATCTTCAAGGTTCGAAGAATCCATGAACAACTGATATATATACTGTAATTCCTCTACTTTATCATGTAATATAATTTTATTCCTCAGGATAAATTCTTGCAGGCAAGAGTTAATTTGTGTGAGGTTCTGCACCATAGCGAATATCAACGCTTCTTCTACAGGCTCATCCCAATTCTCTATCTCTAACTCATCTCCTATGAAAGCTTTAAGGGATAGTGTTTGCGCATCTTCACTTAATACTTTTGAATTATCATCCCAAAAATATAGAAGTCCACATTTGTTTGCTAAATTTAAATGCTTCACTAATACTTTGGCTTCACCTTCTAACTCTTGAAGGAGCTTATCACCCTGAGTCACCAGTTAAAGTCTCCTAAAGAAAATTTTAGTTGTAATCTTAGCTTGAGACCATGATTCGCTACGGATTTTAGCAGCAACACTCTCAGGCATCTTCTCTGATAAAACTTGAATTTTTGTGGCCGCATCTGATCTTTCTTGAAGAAATTTTACTAAAGCTCTTAATTCTTCACTAACTACTTCAATCACCTCCTTCACTTTGGCTAGATATAATAACATGGGCCTTGATTTAAGGCTCAATTTCAATACGTATTTGAGCATTTCCCTCCTTACTGCCTTGGCCTTTTCTTTTGAAAAACCAGATGGAGTGTTCTGCTTTTCCATCAGTTGTTGCTGGATTTGTTGAACCTGTAGATTCAAAGAGTGAATTTGTGCATCATATTCTTTCAATTTTTCTTTTAATGTGGTTGCTTCATTAGCAGCTTCACCAAACCTATCTTCCCATTTCTTTGCTTCTAGCTTTAGGGCCTTCTCTATCAGTTTATGTTCTTGCAGGATAGACTCTAACTCTTTCTTGGCTTCTTGATCTTTGACAAACTTTTTTTTGAAAAATTCTCCATGTAAATAAGTAGTCTCAAAATGGGCCTGAGCCTTTCCCCACTCATCTGACATATGTAGCTGAGTAATGTCTTCACCTGTGTCTTCTGCTTGATAATATTCAATGGTCATATCCTTTTTTGATTTTTAGGAAACCAGTGTCAATTTCGCCTTCTTCCTCTACATCGTGGTAGGATCTAGAGAAATTATCTCTTGAATACAGGCAAGGGCTTTGGAATCTTTAGCATGTCCACCATTCTAAAGCATTTTTGTTTGCTTTCCTCAAATATTTTTATTTCGAAAGAGTTGGGTGACTCTCATAATTTGGAGTGGATATTCATTTAATAGTTGGAATGCTAGCGCTAGAGAGAAATGGATTTGGTACCAACTCAGCATTAACTTCAAATTGAAGTTGGGATAATAATGCTAGTTCTGGGGAAGAAAACATGAATCAAAAGGGAACATTAAATCTTTCTTTCATGAAGGAAAATCGATGTAGGAATAAGTAGAGAGAAAATATTGAAGGAAAAGAGAAATCATACCTTTGTTTTTTTGAAGCACGTGTTGATGTTCATCTCTTTCTCCATGGTTTTGATATCTTTCACTTATCATCATATTTAGATCTTCGTCTTGTTTAGGTACTTCTGCATTTCTGCTATTATCAACCCTATTTTCACCATCTATAATTTCTTCAAGATTTATAATTTCAACATTTGGGAGAATTTCCCTAGGTTATCTTCTTCTATGTTCCACATTTTCCTGTTTTACAATAATTTCTTTAGAAATATATACATTTCGATCCTCCTGAGCAAAGTTATTTGGATCATCCATAGTCCCAATATGGACATTTTCCTGTTCAGTAAGCTTTGGATTTAGAACATTATTCTCACTATCCTGAATAATTTGCTCACTGTCTGGAGCCATTCCTAATTTTTCAGTATCATCATTTTGAGCGACTTTCTCATGAACTAGGTTTTCTTCAATATTTTTATTATTTTTTGTTTTAACTTTTGGTACAAAATGTAGCCTCTTCCTCTTAATACAAAGAGGTTCTTCATCAGTTTCTGTAGCTGAGCTCAACGGAGGAACAAACTTAATAGTTTTGGAAGTTGCAGCTTTACTTCTAGACGAATCGACTCCTAAGTTCAGGAGTTTTCCTCTTCTTTCAGTTTGTAAAGTTTCAGTGATCCCTTGTCCTTCTTTTCCTAGGCCCTTGCCTTCATATCCCATTTTTAGAATCATTTGAGAAGCTTTACCATATGTTTTCCCTTGATCTTTTGTGAGAACTTATGTAGTGGCCTTTTTCTTTGAACTTCTCAACTTGGTCTATGCTTGAGCCAATGGTTTTTCAACTACAACTTTCTTACCTTACCCTATTCAAATTTTTTTTTAGTAGCTTTAGGAATTGTCTCTTTGTTTCCACAAACACTACGAGGTATTTTTACAGGGAAAATTCCTAACCAAGATTTTTGATAATGGTCATATCATACCAAGAACTCAAGATCATTTTTTATAGGGTACCTTGATTCAATCATGTCTGTTTGCACCCTCATGGTCCACCATTCATGAATTTTCCCTATCGTCCAATCTGCACTTTTTTCTACATTCTAGAAATGGTGTTTTCATTCAACACATGCCTCTCATTATTCCTTGGGTCAAAATGCAATACATGTTCGTAAAAGTCATGCCAAGGAGGCAATGGCTACATTTGTTGCACATGCCATTATAATGGATCATTTTCATCATTATTTCTATAGGCTTCAATATCTGGCCTAACAGAAGCATGATACACTTTCAATGGAACTTTGTTCAGAATAGCCTATCTTTCTGCAAATCGGTTTATAGGATCATATTTCCATATTTGAGGTATCTCTACCAACCCCAAATCCCTCAGAGCCTAAGTAATTTTCTTGTTTTGACCTCTTTTAAAAACTAGAATACCTTCAAACTGGAAAGGCATGGTACAGGTACCATTTTTACCTATACCCATGCTATATTTCACATTAATTTGTTCAATTTGCATTACATACTCCAATGCAAACAATCTATTAGTAACATAATGTGGAAGTAAGAAAGGTTTTCCAGTAAAACCATACAACCTAATAACAACCCCTTGGGTGAGAATAAACCAATCACCCTCTTCAACATGTTTATTCTATAAAACCTTTTCAGCTTTGGGGGTTAACCTTCTGATTTCTCTATACATTATTTTCAAAGTGGGACCTAGTGATTTCCTATTGAAATCATAATATGACTCGATTTTGTATAACACATTGGTCCACTCACATACTGGTAAAGTCCTTCCTTTATCATATTTATCATTAACTAAAATGAATGCTAGTTCCTTGGCCATAAATAAAAATAACAACCATACTAAATAGGAAGAAAAACAAAAAGAAAACTGAGATCCCCTCTTAATGGCAGATAACCCTTCATGTATTTCTCTAAACAAATACCCTGGCCAGTCAAAAAACAAAGGTCGAACACTCTTATCCATAACTGTAGAGTCATAATTTTTTAGGTTAGATAGGCAATTGACTAAAGTAGTTTGCCACCCATGAACCTTTTCATCAGTCTTTAATCTTGCCACCATAGCCAATGTGGAAAATAATTTTGGGTTTTCAAATTCAGCTATGGGAATAGGAGTTTCAGGTATCCTTCCTACATTAGGTTGATTTCTTAACTATGTATAGAGGAAATTCTTGATTTTTTTAGAAGGAACAAAATATTTTGCCTGGTCTTCTGGTTCAAAAGCCTTAGGCTCAAGGGTGAGTACATATCTAGCAGCAAAAGCAAAAATAAAATCATTAGTGCTTAAAGCGAAAAGCAATCTCCCACTTTGATTTGTTACAACCCTTTTCTTTTCATCGTAAAAAATTGCGATTGCTTTTACTAATTTAGGGTAAGGGTGCACAGGAATATAAATATATTAGTATAGCAATGAATGAAAAGCAAAATTGGTAGTAGAAGATGTAGTAATCCTAGTAGCCATTCTATCTTCAATATCCTTTTGAATATTTGTTGGGTCCTTCCATGTCACCACTGTATCGCCAATTCTAGCATCTCGATTGATGAATTTGTCGCTCATGTCTTCCCCATGTCTTGTTTCTGAAGGTGTAGTAGACGGACCCGCCATTGTTATTTTTTGGGTATTTCTTTTTGGAGCCATGAGAATTTTGTCACACTGAACCCTTTTTTTTCTGAACTAAACTTGAACTAGGAAAAGCAGGAATAGAAAGTGATGCAGCAAATTTCACTCAAGAGTAAAATTAGGATTTTACGTCAATTAGAAACATATGCATGATGTGCATTAATTAAGGTTGGTGGGCTGGATTTGCTCAGATCCCCCTATGCCTTATTTCTGCCACCCTTTTGAATGTTTCAAAACCTTGACCAATGATAATCCATTGTGCAAATTAAAATTACTCTTACCAAAGCTCTCCTCATTTACAAAGGTGGTTCCTTTATGCAATTATTGAAAGGCCACGTGGAAAATTTCAAATTCCTATCGACAACTGGGCATTCACCCTTAATAAAAAGAACACTTATCAAAGCTATTTGAAAATGATTTTCTCCCACCAACCATCAAAAAACCATGTGGCAATTTTGAATTTGAACTGCTATATCTGACAATATAGCACTTTCCAATTTCATCTCTTTCTTACGAGTAACTTTTTATTGATTGTAGGATGACGACAAAAATTTTACAAATTAGAGATAACTTTGGAAATATTTACAAACTTATCATAATATACATTATATTCAAAATACCTATTCACTTTTCTATTTGAAATAGAGCTTTAAGTGAAAAGTATTCACTTTTATGGGTAGAACCATACCCTGCTAATCCTTTAGTTGAAAAGAGTTAAATTGCCTTTCAGAAACTATCTCAAAAGGGACTTCCCAAAAAGCATCAAATTTGTCATGATTACCTAGCTTAGATTTTCTCACATTCCACTTCAAAACTAGATCTTCCACTTTAAATTTTCTACAGGTTGTCTTTTTATTAAACTATTATTTTGTGTCTGCCATATATTTCTGGTGATGATTATAAGTATGTTCTATATGTTCTTCTAATTGTAGAAGTTGCATTAATCGGGCATCCACAGGTTGACCTCCTTCTTCATTTATTTGATTTAGCAACTTTAGTGCTGGTATCTCCATATGTATAGGCAAAATAGCTTATTTACCATAGACTAAAGAAGAAGGTGATGTATTGATGAACTTTTTGATTGAAATCTTGTCAGCCCATAATGCTTGATTGATCAAGGAATTCCAATTCCTCTTATCATATTATAGTGTTCTTTTTAGGATTTTGAGGAAATTTTTATTTTTGGACTTAGCTAAACCATTACCCTATGGGTAATAATTGAAAGAATTTTTCAAATATATGCCATATTTGCTAGTAAACTCAATCATTTTTACTCCTATGAAAGCTTATATGTTATCTATAATTAGTGAATTTGGTATACCAAACCTCATAATCGAGATTTCCACACATTCAATCACCACCTCTTGATCAGCTTTCTTAGTAGGGATAGATTTAGCCCACTTAGTAAAATAATTTGTGCCAGTAAGTATATACTTATGGCCAACTGATGAATTGGGTTCTATTATCCCAACAAATTCTAACCCCCACTGCTATAAAGGTTCTTCAACTTGGATAGGTTTTAAGGGCATAGGAGTGTTTTTGTTTCTCCCTACATATCTTTGACATTGCTCACAACTTTTGGTGACCTTGTAAATATCTAAAAAAATGGAAGGCCAGTAACAACTTGCTCGAAGTATTTGCAAAGCAGTGGATCTTCCTAAATAATTTCCTCCAAAGAGACCCCCATGGAATACTTTTAAAACTTTTTGTTTCTCATCTCCTCCTATACATTTCAAAAGTACATCATCTATATTTTTTTTGTACAACCCTTTTGATTTAAGGGTGTACTTCAAAGCTTGTGCTCTAAATATTCTTCTTTGTGAAGCATTCAAATTTTTAGAACATATTCTAGTATGAAATTACTCCACAAGATCATCAATCCAATCAATATTTCTTGGATTTGGATCTGATTCTATATTAGCCATTACACCTTGGGGTTCCACCTGCTCATCTGTAGCTTGTTTGGCCAATTCTTGACATAGGGCTCTACCTCTTACTATCTTTGTTGGATGTATTTCTACATCATATTCCTGTATCTTAGTCACCCAACCGGATATTTTTTTGTCAAGTTCTCCTTGTATTATAAAATTTTTGACATCAGGATGGATCATATAAACAATGATTTTTCTCTATGACAGAAAGTGCTTAAAATGTTTCAAGGATTTCATGACAACATAAACTTGCTTTTCAATAAATTTGTATCCCTTTTCATGATCATGCATGGTGGAACTCAGAAAAGCTATAGGTCTTTCTTCATTGTCTACCCCATTCTGTGTAAGGACTGTAGCGTAAATTTTTGGTTCACCAACAGCATATAGAATTAAATCTCGTGAGTAATTAGAATTAACCAGTACATGTGCTTGGGCTATTTCCTATAGGATTTTTTTGAAAGCATTCTTCCTTGTATCGGTCCATTTTAAAGGTGCATCATTTTTCAATAATTTAGTCATTGGCTTAACAATCTACGCAAAATCTACAATAAATTTTTGCACAAAATTTATTTTTCCAAAGAAATATTGCAAACATTTCTTATTAACTGGTAGGGACAGTTCCAAATATGCTTTCACTCTATCAGGTTCAATAGCTAATCCAAATTTAGATATTACATGACCAAGTAGGATACCTTCTATAGCGAATTTGGATTTTGTGGGTTCAAAGATATTCCAAATTCTCTAAATTTTTCAAATACTTGCTCAAGGTGTGTTATATGATCTTGCTCATGATGAGAAAATACAATCATATCATCTAAATAGATAACTATAATCTTGCTAGCAAGTTCACCAAAAGCTACATCCATTGCCCTTTGGAAATTTGCTCCAGCATTAGACAAGATGAAAGACATTCTCTAATAGGTAAATGTTCCCCATTTTGTGGTAAAAGCAGTCTTGAATTGATCTTCAGCTCTAACCCATACCTGATTATACCTTGAAAAACCATCTAGTAAAGAAAACCTTTTGGCCCCTGCAACTATGTGTAAAATTTCATCAATCTGAGGAAGGGGATAATGCTCTTTGAGTGATGCTCTGTTCAGATTCCTGAAGTCTACACACAATCTAATATCTCCATTTTTCTTCCTGACTGGTACCAAGTTTGCCACCCAGGTAGAATGTTTAATAGGACACATTATTTTAGCTTGAAGAAGTTTTAGCAACTCCTGCTTCATAAAATATTCTATCTTTGGATTTACCGGTCTTTGCTTTTGCCTAAAGGTTTGGGTCTTTCTTATAATTCTATGGTGTGTTGGATGATCTCTTTTCTATACATCTTTAGATCATTGTACATCCAAGCTATGATATCAAAAAAATTCTTGCATAATTCCCTAATTTGGTTCGATTCTTCTTCTGTACAACTAACCCCAACTTTAATCATCTTCCCAGTTCTAACTCCACCTCTTTATACCAGCGCTTATCAACTTTTATTTTATGGCCTATATCCCTATCATTGTTATCAAACAGACTTTCAAGGGTAATAAGTCCCATAGGGATATGATTATTTTTCAATTGAATCATATTTTCTTCTTCTTTGTCTTGTAATTTTCTATCACTTGACCAATTTATTTCATAGATTAAAAAATCTAATATTTTCTCATTATTATATAGAACTAAGGGTCTATATATGAGTCTAACCGTATTGGATTTCTGAATAACATTACTGACAGGACATAAATTAGCTCCCAGTGATGCCAATAAATCTGCGTGGGTATTCTGTTCTCTAGGAATAGACTTCATATTTAGCACCCCAAAGGCTTCTAAAAGATCCCATACTTTATTTCTATAATACTTTAAGTAGTGTTGTTTACTGATGCATTTCTTTGTGACTTTATTCATGATAAGTTCTGAATCTCCACAAATGAGTAGCTATTTCACTCCTAATTTTTTAGCTTTCCTCAATCCTAAACAAAATGCTTCATACTTTGTCGTGTTATTGGTGCAACTCCATGTAAACCTGTAAGAGAAAACCCTTTCCTTCCCTATGGGGTAAATCAAAACTATCCCAGCACCATCTCCATTCTTGCACCTAGCTCCATCAAAGAAAAGCTTCCACAATTGACTAGTAGAGTTATTTTCTTCGAGAACATGTGTCAATTCTCTTCTATTTTTCAATGGAATAACTTCCTATTTTTGTTTCTATCATGGAATTGAAATCCTTTAGAGAAAACTGACCTTTTTCTTGAATATATTCTAAGGTATCTTCCATTAAGTCTACTTCTCCAATTTCTTTAGTTATCATATTCACTGTGTCAGCTTCCCCTATCTTTTCTACATGAAAAGTAGATGGTTTCTCATTAAATATCTTAATCCTCCTACCTTTGAAAGGTATTTCTAAATGTGATTAATCAAGGGTTAGGTATCCTCCTATTTTTTTCGTGAATTATCTATATAATCACATACCAAAATATGGTGCCAAATCTACCACTACTACTTGTATAACCGCCATTTGGGACATTCTATGGAGTTGTATAAGAATGTCTTTAATAACTCCTATAGTTTTAACTGGAGTACCATCTAACTTTAGGATATTTGTATTGCTCCTAGTGTATTCCATCCCCATAATATCACATACTTATTTGGGTATTATTGTGGTGGCAACACCTGAATCTATCATGTAGTTGTGAATAACCCACCCTTTCATTTGAAGAGATAAATAAAAAGGAGGCGGTCTATTTTTTCCAGTAGCAGATGTTAGATTTATCTGGACTATATTTGAAGTGGATATATTTTTACTTTTATATTTCATTGTCTTTAGATATTCTTGCAAGAGATCAATCTAACTCAAAAACTGAAGAGCATCATACATACTCGCCTTTGAGGGAGTCTTTTTCATTTCTTCAACTATGTTGAATGTAGGAGATTCAAAAATTTGTTCTCTTTCCTTGGTGAAAGTATCATACCTATTTTTGTATCCCTAGGTAGCTTCAGTCCTTTTCCTTTTTGTTAATGAATGGAATCTCAACCTTTCCTTAGTTTATTCTTAAGTCCCAATTTCCTTTCGTGGAGTAAATTCTTTATGTATTTCTTGCCCTTGGCTTTGGGGTGGAACCTGAGATTTTTTCTCATAAGGTAAATTTCCTTTTGGAGCTACTTTGGGAGATGGGGGAAACCTTAAAGGTTGAAGCTCTTTAGGATCTACTTGCAGAGGTTTTTTACCTGATCTTGTTGGAACTGCAAATTGATCTACTATAGGCATCATGAAATTGTGGTATGTTTCTCTAATCATATTTACATGACCTTTCATGCTTTTCTCTACTTTCTCAATAGCTACACTCTATACTAATGTTGATGGATCATACATGAATTCTCTTCATGTGGATCATTACACGTGGTGCACCAATAATCATAATTTACAAAAGGTTATGCGGCATCTTCTGTTTCATTTGCATAAACGACATTTGATCGTTCCTGTCCCCTGTTACTTGACTACGCTACATCTCTTGTTATGTAAGGGAACATTTTTGGTTGAAAATTCCTCTCATATTCTCTTTTCTTCATTGAATTCATATCATTTGCTAGATTTTTCATTGTATCTAGTATAAGAGTGAGCTGATTATCGGGGACTGATTGAGGTTGTGGTGCAGGTAATGCAAGGATTGTAAAAATAGGAGGTAATTTCGAAGAGTTATGAGGCATATGTATGGTAGGAATTGAAGGTGGCCCATTCTATTTTTGGAGATCTGCATTTGTAAAATGAGAAGAGCTGGAAGAAGTAGCATTGGGAGCTTAGGGAATATCAAGAAAAATAGGCATTATTGTTTTAGGCAGATATCTCCCTATGGCAATGAGATTTCTTTCTGCTATAGAAGCTTCTTGATAAATGGCAGGGAAAGTGAATATTCATGATTTTCGTATTATCATATTTATATCTGTATGAAAATATCTTAAATAATAATATATTTCTTGCTCCGTGGTTGGTTTTAATCCAGTGGGTACCCTTTCCCAGGTGTGACTGAGTCGAATATTAAAATCAAAAATTTCCTCTTGAGGATGTTTTATTATAATGGTGAACTGGCTGAGTAGGGAGAATGAATCTGCATGTTGATTGAACTCATCTACAAGTTTACTAGTGAGTTCTACCCAGGTCACGATCGATTGAGGAGGAAGCGCTCTGTACCAATAGAGCATTTTTCCTTTTAAGGAAATAATTAGCAATCTGATCATCACGTCTTCTTGAGTGATGTTATAATTTGCAGCCAAGGCTACAACATCGAAGCAATGTTCATATGCTATTTTACCTGTTTCTTCATATGAAGGCAATGCCTTCAACACTACTGCAGGTATCAAATTTTGGGCCACCAAGTTTAGTGGACCTGTGTGGTTCCATGTAAGATAAGCTGGTGGAGGAGCAACCATCGTAGCAATTGTACTTACCTATACTATAGAACTACTGGTAGTCGCTGAAGATGTATTGCTAATAGAACTAGGAAAAACAGAGGGTACAATGGTGGTAATACTAGTAGCAAGTGGATTTGATCTAGCAGATAAAACTGGATGCACTCTTAGGCTACCAAGATGTAACTCAAAGAACTCAATGGGTTGTTCTAATTTTCTTGCTTTAGATCTAGTTATCATATAAGTAAATAATCATGAGTCTTTAACCAGATAAATATATAAGGTATCTATTGGGTCTATACCTTTGGATGGAGTCGCCAAGTGATTTGATTTATATTTTAAAAGATCAAAGGCAAACACCAAACCTTATAGAATACTGTGGGATTTAGGGTCCCATCGGGAATGCCAAAAACTGTTGGAACAAAATCTGCCTATGGTTGTTATTTGCGCCTTGATTTTGTCAACATTGAATAGATGAGACTGATCTTGAGATATTTCATCTAATCTCTAGAGGAGGCTAGTTCCTTAATGTTTTTTATAAGAAAATAGAAAAGAGAATTACTAAAAGAGAGGGAAATATAGTCGAAGCTAGAGCTTGTTTATGGTACAAATTAAACAACTAAGATGAACACATATGCTTTACTTTTTAAAGCATTTAATATATCTCCACGTGTAAATCATGGATTTATCAATGTGATTTAGATGTCTATCTAACACATGTATATATCAGATTTCAACTCCAACAATATGATTTATGTTTTGCATAAGTCCAGATCTTAGAAAAAACATAATCTATATTTCAATAATGTGAATAGAAGTGAGAAATGTTAATACATACACTTGCACACTGTGAACCAGAGTCCAATAGAAGCGTAATTTTATTGCTTGCATTCAAAGTACATACATCCAGTCTTGTAAAAGTCTAAGAGATGACCTCTTTTCAAAGTACGTTTACCCTTATATATACCCTATGGTGAGTATCTTTTTAAAATTAGTACATTCTGATATAGAATCAATTTACAAGAAATCAGACTACAATAATTCTTCCATATCTTTTCCATGGCTTCCAACAAACAAAATCTAATAGTAGGAATCTAGGAATTGATACGTCTACTTCTAGTCTACTTCTAGTTACTAACACAGGATTTTGGAGGCATCTTATTCATTACTAAATATATCCATGTTGGCAAAAACTCATCAAGTCGTGAAATCGCAACACTCATTCCTTTCTGGCTCTTTCAGGCTGCATCGCAGGTGGAAACCCGACATGTCACGAAATAGTGATGTTTTTCCTTTTTGGCTCCTTCGGGCTACATTACGGGTGAAAACTCGCCATGTCAAAAAATCGTGACATCTTGTGTACTTTAGCTTTGGTGAGAAGCATGCTAGAAAAAATTTGTTATGTCACAAAATCATGACACTCTTTCTCCTTTTGTTTCTTTGGGATGCTTCATGGGCGAAAACCCGACATGTCATGAAATCATGGCATTCTCCTGCTTTTTGTCCTCTCCGAGCTACATACTTATGAAAAGTTGACATGTCATGAAATCGCGACCTTCTTCATGCCTTAGTCAATTCTTTGCCTCATGTCTCAAAAATGAAAATACTAGTCTCTCTCTACAAACAATTGTTATTTATCAAGGTAATACTTTTAGACTAACAGGAGCTAATCTCCACTAGGGCTATAGACGCTTGACTGGCAGTGAAGTATGCTCATGCGTGATGACACGTCTCTCTTGAAGAGACCTTTGACCATACATAATGATAATCTAGCTTCTTGCTCTTCTCCATGATATGTTTTATCTCACTTTACTCAATATGGGTAAATGAACTCACTTGCACACACATTGGTTCTTGATTAACTTGAGTCATCACCATGCTCATGATTAGTAAATAAACATTCACTACAAACACATTTGGTCTTGAAGAAATTAGATTCAACTTAATGAGTTTGTTCTAAATCACTAGGATGTTTGAGTCTTTGAAAAATAATTCTATATCAATCACCCATAAGTCAAAACATTACATCCATACCATAGCCACATCACTACATGAGTCTCCCACTTAATATACCACCATTAGATGTTGGTGTCCCTGATTAAGAAACAAAGATAAAATCGGTCAAGCAATATTATAAATACGTTTACAAATGATCATTAGAATATGATTTCATTCATTTTGCATACACCAAACCATCATCATGCAAATTGGGTATGCTTAAGGTATCGCACCTTCCCCATCAATTACATCAAAAAAATAAAATAAAAAATAAAAAAATCCACTTGGTAATGTTCAAGGTATCACACCTTTCTCAATCAAAACAATCAATCCACTTGGGGATTTTCAAGGTATCACACCTTCCCCAATCAAAATAATCAATCAACTAGGGGTGCTTAAGGTATCGCACCTTACTCATAAATCCAACAAACTACTTCATCAAATCAGTTGTTGGGTTCAAAAGTTGTATCATTTTGTCAAAGGTTACGTCCTTTTCCTTGCATTCACAATCCATCAATCCATCAAAATACCCTATTTTGTTGGGGTAAAAGTAGAACCATTCAATTCATCATCAACCCCATCCTGCCAAGGCAAAGGTAAAATCATCCTATTTCACTTTATAAGAATGAAATGCACTTACTCCATCTCATTCCACATAACTGTCAAATTTGCTCATCAATGCATTTACCCCATCCCCTCACATCATCAAATCTATTTACATTCAAGTGAACCTCGTATGTAGTGGTTTACTCTATTCCCCCTAGCGAATGTAGCAATTGGTCATTCATGCAATTCGGTAGGATGGGTAGATTGCCATAAGGACGCTTGCTCAAATCATCATCCCATGTTATATTCAATATCAAATCAAGATGATCAATCCATTTGTGAATGTGACTATGTTCGTAAAAAATTACTTGAAGTTATCATTAGCCCTTTCGCAAGTGAAATGTGGAACTCTATTACAAATTCCCCTTGCATTAAGCCAATAGTTAGGTTCAAAAGTGTGGTCGCATAAAGTGAGGTGGTATCCCTACCTCCACCACATGTTCACCAACATTGGTTAAATTATCCTCAACAATAATAACATTGCACATTGTGCTAAGAGAAAATTTGCAAAAACATGGAAACATCCCCAAACTTGGGGCAACCAATATCGACCTTGATTTCAATATTGGCATATTCATTTACATCATCCATTGCATTATCCAACTCAAAAATATCTTTTTCTATTGGGGTAAAAATAGAATCACTCGTTACATCATCCACATTTTCAAAAACCCCTTTTCTGTTGGGGTAAAAATAGAATCAATCATTACATAATTTTTATCATTCATATCATCCATATTTTCAAAAACCCCTTTCTATTGGGGAAAAAAACAAAATCACTCATTGCATCATCCACATCAACAAAACCCTCTTCCTGTTGGGGTAAAAATAGAATCAATCATTACATCATTTACATCATTCATATCATCCTCATTTTCAAAAACCCCTTTCTATTGGGATAAAAACAAAATCACTCATTGCATACACATTTTTAAAACCCCTTTTTATTGGGGCAAAAAATATAATCAATCATTACATCATTTACATCATTCACATCATCCAATCAACAAACCCTTTTTTTGTTGGGGCAAAAATAGAATCAATCGTTCACATTCATTTACATCATTCATATCATCCACATTTTCCAAAACCCTTTTTGTTGGGACAAAATAAAATCACTCATTGCATCATCCACATTTTCAAAAACCCCTTTTTTGTTGGGGCAAAAACAAAATCAATCATTACATCATTTACATCATTCATCCACATTTGCAAAAACCCTTTTTTGTTGGAGCAAAAACATAATCAATCATTACATCATTTTTATCATTCATATCATCCACATTTTCAAAAACCCCTTTTCTGTTGGGGTAAAAATAGACCAATCATTACATCATTCACATCATCCACATTTTTAAAAACCCTTTTTTTGGGGAAAAAATAGAATCACTCATTGCACCATGCACATCAACAAAACGCTCTTTTTGTTGAGACAAAAACAAAATCAATCATTACAACATTCATATCATCCACATTTTCAAAAACCCTTTTCTATTGGGGCAAAAATAGAATCAATCATTACATCATTCATATCACCCACCATTCTATCAATTGGCTCGTAAGATTCATTCTTCACTCATTCGCCAATTGAGGGGGTAAGCTACAACAACAATTTTTATCTTCAGGATCTTCTTGTGCACCAAGGAAATAAGTTGCTTCACCAAACCAAGTGTCTCTTGTTTTTGCACCGCATTGTGTTTCACGTAACGTGATACAAAAAGGGGCATCTGTAGACACCAAAACCTAGCCACTTGTCATCTACGCATCCTCAAATCCTAGCCTTCCATTATATATATATATATATATGAATATTTTATATATTTATATTTATATATTTATATAATATATATTTATATAATATATATGGATAAATCTCAACCACTCATCATTGTCAAATCACAACCATTTATTATTTATTTATATATATAGTCATATAAATATAAATATTTTATATGTTTATGTATATGCATATGAATAAAACTCAGTCACCCATCATGTTTTCATCTCAACCATTCATTTCACATGATCCTTGTCACTTGGCCAATATCAATCTCAATCCTTCATTATGTTTTAATCTCGACCACCCGTTGATGTCGTCGAAACCCTAACATGATCAAAGGTAAATTATAAAATATGATTCATTTTTGTGAATCAGTATCATAACATTATTTTTACCAAGGTCCAAAAGTTAACATATTGAGCAGCCATCATTGTTTTCATCGTCGTTTGTTTGTTGCAACACTTGTGAACCAACCCACATTGTCGAGTGTTCATGCACTCACAGTTTGATCTCCTCAACCAGGAGCGTAGATCCAGAAGCTCAAACATATTTTTCGACAAGGCATTGTGATTTTGTTTGTTTACATTTTCCTACATTTTTATTTTACTGTATGCAAACATTTTTACTCAAGGTTTGTAGTTTAGTTTAATATATTTATTAGCAGATGCTACTAACCCTCGTTTGCTTATGGTGTGCAGGTTACATATCATTGAAGGTTGTTGCAAATACGAGTGGCCCCACAGAGATACGCAAACCCACTCACACACTTGTTTGGAGTGAAGACAACTCGAAGACACCACTATCATTTGATTGAGGGTTTTGACCCTTTTATTGTAAAATCACTGTATCAACACAAGTTATATTGTGTGATCCCTAATCTTGGGATACACCAATGTTGTAATAGAGAAGATCAATAAAATATCATTCTTTCATTGCATAAAATTCCTTGTGTTTGATTTGATTTGTTATTATCTTAGTGTTGTTCATTTTTTATTTACACAAGGAGATAGGTTTTAGACAACTCCTTGCAAACATTCGGGTCAATTATTCCATTGGTAGGGAGAATGGCAACTTGGAGATAACTGCCCTCCAATGGTTTCCAAAATCATAGACCTAATTTTCTTCAATTGCCTGAGATTGTATAGGTCGATCAATGTGGTTTTCTTACGGACATTGAGGGAGAACCTTTCCAAAAAATTATCTACCAATTGTTCAAATGTGTAAATGCTATGGTGTGGCAGATGATTATACCAATCTAAGGCATCTCCCCCCAATGTTTGAGAAAAAGTTGAGCATCAAAGCATATTGATCTTGAATTTGAAAGCATGAGTGAATGAATGTGTTGATGTGCTCTCTAGGGTCCTTAGTCCCTTTGAATTTGTCAAATTTTGGTATTGTAAAGTCTACCGGATAATGCGATGATGGTACCAAAAAATGAATAGGTTGATTGATCAGTTGTCTCAATGTAGGCTTCTAGTACATCATACCAGGAGTATGCATAATCAAGCTATCAATATGTTATTGCATGGCTTGGATTTTAGGGTCTTCCACGTGTGTAGCAACCCTGAATTATTTGATGATTGTGTGGAGGTGGGGTGTGTGGAGTGATAAATTGTTGAGATGGAATGTGATGTTGATGACATAATGGATTGAGAGGTATTTGATGATGTTGGGTATGTTGTTGGGATTTGTGGTGGAGTAACTGTTATTGATGGAGGAGATGAAGTTTGGGGAATGTGAATGTGTTGGTTTGTGGAAGTGGGATTGATGTGGGTGAATGGAAATGTGGGTATAACAACCTGAGAAGATTGTGATACCTAGGATGAATTAGATATGAAGAAAGTGTGTTGGCTTGGAATGGAATGGAATTTAAAATCTCCTACTTGTGATTATTGTTGAGGGCAAGAATGAGTGTCTTGTTGGCCCATGAGTAGTTGATTGAGGTGTTGCCATGCTTGTTGTATGGTAATTTTTGATGCAAATTGTGTGGTTGTGGTGGAAGTGATGTGGGTGGAATGTGAGTGTTGGCAATGTTGGTTGCGGTTAACGAAGGATAAGTTACGAAAGGAATCACAACTAAATAGGAAGTGGTGGATGGAATGGTGGAGGGAATCTGTTATTCAACATTGACTTGTGATTCATAGAGTGGGTTGGAATAGGTAGTGGTGTAGGAAGGTGGAATGGAGGTGCTTTGGTTGAATGATTGTGAAGGAAGTTGGTGTAAGGGTGCGTATGATACCTCAAAAAGAGGATTGGCATAAACTTGATTGAAGTTGTGGGAATGTGAGTGAGCAAGTTCCTACTAGGAAGAAGGAATATATTTGGGTGGAATGTGAAGTGGTTTTAGAACAAGATTTTTTGGTCTTAGATAAGCTCCAACCTTGTCCATGTCTATGTATGTGATGCGAGTATCGATGGGCGTGGATGGCTCTATTTTTGGGATGGAGGTGTGGATGGCTCTGTGCATCACATTAGCATTTGAAGTGCAGAAAAACTGAAATAGCTTGTGTGTTATTCTAGTTGGGTTAGCCAAAAAAATGGTTGAGGAAGGAGTGGAGCACTCCATGGATGAGGTTGGTGATTGATTCATGGCTCTGGCTTGATTTATGGTCAGTACCATAAGCTATGAGTAAGCAGGGGTAGCAAGTATGAGAGATGTGTGTGGACAGTGAAATGATAATGAAAATCATACAAATCAACAAATAATTGTATCCTATGTCTTGCAACAATGCCTTTAGTTTTTTATTTTATTTTTTTATGGTTTGTGTGTTTTGATGTGCCTAAACCTAGACTACTATGCAGGGTGGCTTCCTAAGGTGGATGGCAAGTGAGGATATTTCTGGTGATGAAATCTAGAAAAATCACTCATGGGCTGCTAAGGTATCTATGGGACGAGCCAATGGATGGAGATGAAGCCCACCTTCGTTGGTCTCAATCAATGGTTGGTGATGAAATCCAATTCACTGATGTTGAAAGTGAAACGTGCAAAGTGTGTGAATTCTTTTTAAGTCTTTATTGTCTATGGTGTACATAAAATGCAAAGAAACCCTCTTTCACTCCACCAAGTTGGTGACTAAGAACACTAATGTCAAGGCCCTCAAAATATTCTAGGGTACACCACTTAAGATCCACTCTGAATCAGCAAGTGATTCTAATGGTGGAGGGTTTGCCTAGCTCTTCCACTCTAAGTCAACAAATGTATTTCCAACAGTGGGAGGAAGCTTGAGCACCAATGACTTGTTCAAGCTTAGAAAAGTGAAAAGTGGGAAAATTTAGCCTAAAGTGCATCTACTATGCTTTTTCATTTATTACAAACAACACACAAGGCAGAAATCGAAAACACCATGAAAAATAGCAAAAACTTGAATCTAGTGTAATGAATGTCTAATGCAACTAAAATGAATGCACATATGTAGATTTATCCCTATGTGCAATTCTATATGATTTTGAAAAATGTTGATGAATGCCTGAGATGTTTAATAATGCAAAATGTTGCTTTTTAAACAAAACAAAAAATATTTATTTTCTATTCTTTCTTTTTAAAAAGAAAAAAAGTGAGTGGAGTTTAAACCGAACTTATGAGAAGGCCTACATATTTTCTCCAACTCTGTAAATGCGACACGCAATCCCATAGTTTTCTCTATCAAAACTCATAGTTTTTTGTATCAAAACTCATAGATACTCTGGGTTGTCTCCCAAATACACAATGGCATCCACGTGGACGTTGTGTGGCATCCCTCGAACATTGCATGGCATCCGTGCGACCACAAATTAAATCTTGCTATTTCTAGAAACCCTAACCCTAGATCTTGTGATTTTTGTGTTAACGTATTTTTGAATCTTGCAACATAAATAGAAAACATAGATCATAAATATTGACAAGGTAAGTTAAAATTCATAACCTTTTTGGGATCCCACCGTGATCGCCATTTTGTAAAGCAAAAAAAAAATACTAACACAAATAAAGCAATAGATCAAAGAAAATAACAACACATGCACAAAATGACAAATTTGATTTATTATAACTCAAGGAGCCTAGATCTCCAATTTGTACAATAGATTTACCCCAAATCTGGGGTTACAATGCTATGTATGCTTTTGATACAATTATTACAATGGGAGGGTTTGAAACCCTCATTCAAAATAATGTTGGTGTATCCTGGTCATCTTCACTCCAAATAATTTGAGTGGGATTGCATATACCTATGGGACCACTCAAGCTGCAACAGTCATTAATGAAGATGTCTCATGTACCTGCAAACAGATCACCACACAAAATATTAGTAGTATATGCGAGGGCTCTATTGTGTGAGACCCTATGAGTAACAAATCTACAAACCCTAGGTGTAGCAATGATAAAGTGTAATTCAAATACAAAAAATGTAAGTTGAAAAGCAATAATACCTATTACCTTGTCATAATAATACCTAGGACGCTAATTTGTCTCTGATTCTGCGATCTGGTGACGCGCAAACGCTTGTGAGCATTCGAGGATTTGTTGACTGCAAATTGGTTGATGGGAAACACCCTAGAGAGTTTAGGGAAGGCTATGAATGCCCTGCAACATTCCTAGGATTCTCTAGGGAATTCGGGGAATATCCTGGAGTGTTTGAGGGTGAGGGGGAACACTCTGTAAAATCCAAGTAGGATTTTGGAGAGATTAGATGATAAAAATGGAGGATGCGGTGGTGGCAAGGAGGGAAAGTGTTAGCAAAATGCTAGGGTTTGGATGATGGATGCAAGGGCTCTAATGCTTTCTAACCTCAAGAATCACCAATCAAATTTTGAATCGATTAATCGCTTAACCTCATTCACAAAAGTGAATGATCTTTTATAACTTGCCTTCAACATGTTAGGGTTTTGACAACACCAATGGGTGGTCAAGATTAAAACATGATGAATGGCTAAGATTATAACTTTGATATGTGACATGGATCATGTTAAATGGATGGTTGATATTAAGACGTGATGGGTGGCTGAGATTTATTCACATATATACATATATATTTATTAAATATATATAAATATAAATATAAAATATATATAAATAAATACATATATATAATGAATGGTTGTGATTTAAGAATGCGAATGGATGACATGTGGTTAGGATTTGATGTCTACACTATGGTCCCTACAAGGTGATTTTTAGATATGGAAGGTGGCATATCAACTAGAGCTACCTCCTACCTTCAAAATACACCTTGTTTTTCATGTTTCTTGTCTTAAGCAAGTACTTGGTCAAAAGGTGCAGTCCCAAACGAAGCTTCTAGAGTTAGAAGAAGGATGGGTTGACCTATAATTGGAAGCAGTGTTGCAGTCACATGTCCATAATTGCAATCAAGTGGTAATACCTTCCTAAAAAAGAATGCAACGTGCGAACCAATAACCATTCTCCAAAACTTTCCAACTTTGAGGATAAAAATTTTTGAGGGAGGGAGCCATGTAATGGCCCCAATATAGCCATGTCAGCTATCTTTAATTTTTGACTTGCTATTCATTAGGATAGTTGTCCCTTGAGCATGAGGGTTATGTTTTGTTTGCTTTGTTAGACTATAAATAGGAGGTCTATGATGTAGTCCATCATCATTTTCATCTAAATTTTTTTGCCTTTTGTATGCATAAGAGACTTTGCCCTCTCCAAGTGGCTTGAATTGTTCTAAGACTTGAATATGGATCTCTTATATTTATTTGGAATTTATTGTAATGGAATCTAATTCTCTTGCAAATATTCTGATGTATGTTATATTTGTTGTTATATTTTTGGAGATTACTGTTGAGCAAGGTGCAGCGACAGTATTGTCATTGTTGTCAACACAGTCAGATAGATTTGTTGATGCAGTGGACAGGAAGTTCAAAAGCTAGTCAGATGCAGAAGACGGGAGTTCAAAGGTTACTCAGAGTATGTACAGTGATTCTCCAAGAATACCGAAGTAGACCACTTGCAAAAAGATCAAAGAAAAAGACAAGTAAGAAAAGTGTCGCGATATCGCGACATATACAGCAGACAAGAAAAACTATCATGATTTCGCGACATGTTAGAAGAGAGAGAAGAAGAAAGAAAAAGTGTCATGATTTCACGACATGTTAGAAGAGAGAGAAGAAGAAAGAAAAACTGTCGCGATTTCGTGACATGTTGGAAGAGAGAGAAGAAGAAAGAAAAACTATCGCGATTTCGTGACATGTTGGAAGAGAGAGAAGAAGAAAGAAAAACTGTCGCGATTTCGCGACATGTTGGAGGAGAGAGAAGAAGAAAGAAAAAGTGTCGCGATTTCGCGACATATTGCAAGGAAGGTTGTACGGACGAAAAAGTGTCGCGATTTTGCGACATATTGCAAGGAAGGTTGTACGGACGAAAAAGTGTCACGATTTCGCGACATGTTGCAAAGAAGGTTGTACAGATGAAAAAGTGTCACGATTTAACGACATATTGCAAGGAAGGTTGTACGAACGAAAAAGTGTCGCGATTTCGTGACATATTGCAAGGAAGGTTGTACGGAAGAAAAAGTGTCACGATTTCGCGACATGTTGCAGGAGAGAGAGTCCAAGAGAAAAAGTGTCGCGATTTCGCGACATGTTGCAAGAGAGAGAGTCCGAGAGAAAAAGTGTCGCGATATCGTGACATGTCGGGTTTTCGTGACCCGAAGGCAAGAAAAAGTGCTAAGGAGAAAAAGTGTCGCGATATCGCGACATGTCGCATTTTCGCGACCCAAAGGCAAGTAAAAGCGCTAAGGAGAAAAAGTGTCGCGATATCACGACATGTCGGGTTTTCGCGACCCGAAGGCAAGAAAAAGCGCTAAGGAGAAAAAGTGTCGCGATATCGCGACATGTCGCATTTTCACGACCCAAAGGCAAGTTAAAGCGCTAAGGAGAAAAAGTGTCGCGATATCGCGACATGTTGTGTTTTCACTGGTTGAAGCCGAGAAGAGTAGCAAGGAGGCAAAAGTGTCGCGATATCACGACATGTTATGTTTTCGCGGGGCCAAAGCTAAGAAACAGAGCAAAGGAAAAAGTGTAGCGATATCGCTACATGTATTCTCGCAGGCCAAAGTTAAGAGAAAGCGTACAGAGGAAAAAGTGTAGCGATATCGCTACATGTATTCTCGTGGGCCAAAGCTAAGAGAAAGCGTACGGAGGCGAAAGTGTCGCGATATCGTGACATGTTATGTTTTCGCGACAACAGCAATAGAAGAGTTACAGGGGTAGTTGAAGCCGACGAAGACCGATGTAAGCCGACGAAGATTAGGGTTTGCAATCGACAAAGACTAGGGTTTGCAGCCTACTGAGAGTAGGGTTTACAGCTAACTGAGATTAGAGTTTTTCATCATGAAAAATATTGTTATAAAAGGAAGGTTGTTTGAAGAGTTGCAGGTGTTGAGAAGTGCAAAGTTCGGAGAGAGTGCACAGAGTGCGAAGTTTGATCATAGAGTGCAGTGTGCAAGTCGTCGAATCATTCTAAGTGCGAAGATCACAAAGGAAGTAGAGTGCACAGAGTGTGAAGTTCGATCGTAGTGCACAGAGAGGGAGCAGACGATCGTGAAGTTTGACTGTGTCGAAGTAGAGTGTGCGAAGTGATTGCACAAAGTGAGCAAAGTGCACAGAGAATGCAAAGGTGAAGTAGACCAGTCAGGGTCTTGTAAAAGCGAAGGTATCTTACTATTAAACCCAAAGATTCAATTTGAAGTCCAGGTTGGTGCTTGGCATTAGGGGTTGGTGCTCCTTCAATTAGTGTTGGTAAATCAGGGCTTGATGCTCCTTCCAGTTGGTGTTGGTAAATCAGGGGTTGGTGCTCCTTTCTGTTGGTGCAGATAAATCAGGGGTTGGTGCTCCTTCCAGTTGGTGCTGGTAAATTAATTGTAAAGTTGGTGCTTTGCAAAGGCTGGATTTGGATGGTAGTCCAAGTAGTCATTTTTGAGGAGTAGCCACATTGGTGAACCTCGTTAAATCTTGTGTTGTGTGTTGTTCTCTTGTGATACTTGCTTTATCTATTTTTAAGTTTTAATTATTTCTATTTTAAGAGCTGTGAATTTAAGTTTAAAAGTCTACACTGATTCACCCCCCCTCTCGGTGCCATTGTAAGACTAAAAATTGGTATCAGAGCTAAGTTCCTGTACAAGCCTAATCGGCTAGGGTGATCTTGGAACTAACACAATGGCAGGTGGTGAAGGCTTCTCATCAAACAAATCACCATTGTTTAATAGATCTAATTACGTGTTCTAGAGAATCAGGATACAGGCATATCTCTGTGCTTTGGGATACTACATCTGGGATTCAGTGGTCAGTAGATACACAATACCCATCACTCCTCTAGAAGAGGCTGATGAAAAGAAATTGTTTGACAATGACTCAAAAGCAATGAATGCTCTCATGAACGGAATAGCAGACAGCTCCGGTCAGGATTCTGAAGAGGAAATAGGTGAAGCTCTTTTCATGGCATTTGAAGAAGTAAAATCAGAAAAGGATGAAGGAGTGACCTCTGAAGATTGTGGAGAAAATCTTGAGGCTGAAGTAGATCTAGAAGGTGAGTTGATCTCTGCACTTGAAGAGTGGAAAATAGAGAAGAAAAAGAATAAGAAACTTTCAAAAAGGCTTGAGGATGCAAATGAAATCATATCCTGTTTGAAAGTACAGATGGAAGAATCCAAGAAAATCTTCGAATATCTGGAAGTGCAAATAACCATGAAAATAGATCATTGCAGCAAGCTAGAAGAAGAGATTGTTGGATTAAGAATGCAGCTAGAAGAGATGAATAAAAAAATCAGTTGCTATCACAAACGTGAAGAAAGTTCTATGAAGCTGGATAAGATCATAAATGTCCAAAGGCCTACAGGCATCAAATTTGGTCTGGGTTTCGTCGAAGGAGAATCATCTAATGGATCAAAGGCCAGAAATGTAGAATCCATAAAGAATAAAGATAAGAAACAGGTTGATCAAGAAAAAACATCTCATGCAACAGAAAGCAATAATGCCAAGCACGAAAGGAAAATTGATAATGATGGATTCACCAATGTCACTCATCAAAGAAGAAGAAGACCTAGGGCTCCTACGACAACATGGCAAAGACCATCACCCAGGTTCAATTATCCCTTTTATGGTTTTTGTTTTAAATGCAATGGCTATGGACATAAAATCTCAGACTGCAAATATAATGTAAGACCAAGGAATTTCACCTATAGAAATGTTTTTTCTCCTTTGATGAATTATACAGTAGAATGTTATAACTATCATAATTTTGGGCACATTGCAAGAAACTGTAGAAATACATTTACATCAAATTAGTTTTAGGGAAGAAAATTTCAACCATACAAGATGAGTCAAAATAGAAAGCTTTTCGAAAAACATGCTCAAACTACTGATAAGGGAAAGGCAAAACAAGAGCCCAAAACTACTATCAAAACAGTGTGGAAAGGAAAAGAACAACTGAAGGAAGAAAAGGAATCCTTAATCGTTCAAACTGCATTCAAAGCACAGAATAAATATGTACCATGGATACTAGATAGTGGATGCTCCAGTCATATGACAGGTGACAAACAGAAATTTGAAAAGTTACAGAAATATGAAGGAGGATCAGTAAAATTTGGAAATAATGATGGAGCCAAGATAGTCGGCAAAGGCTCGGTCAAAATTAGTGATGGAAGGATTAAATCAGAAGAAGTCTTATTTGTGGATGGGTTGAAACATAATTTATTGAGTGTAAGTCAGATTTGTGATAAAGGTCATGAAGTAGTCTTTATGAAGCAGGGTTGTGAAGTCAGAAAAACAAACAGTGGAAAATTGATAGCAACGGGGTCAAGAACATCCGGTAACCTATACACGCTCTCAGAGACTTCAAAAGGAGCTTGCTTTATTAGACGAGGAAGAAGAAAATTGGTTGTGGCACAAGAGACTTGGTCATATCAGTTTTGATAATCTAGTAAAAATCACCTCTAAAAGGGCAGTGAGAGATATTCCCACCATCGGCAAACCTGCAAACAACATTTGTGCTTCATGCCAAAAGGGGAAACAAACTAGAGTCACATTCAAAACAAAAGAATACTACACAAGCAAACCTTTGGAACTAATTCACACCGATTTATGTGGACCCATGAGAACACAAAGCATAAATGGTGACAAATATTTTATGTTGTGCATTGATGACTATTCCAGAATGACATGGATATTCTTCTTGAAGCATAAATCAAAAGCTCTTGATATGTTCAAGATTTTCAAAAACTAGGTTGAGAATGAAATAGGAAAGAGGATCAAATGTTTAAGATCAGACAGAGGAGGAGAATTCATTTCAGAGGAGTTTGTAGAATACTGTGAAAATACGGTATTAGGAGACGAGTTCTCGGCAGCCAGGACACCTCGGCAAAATGGAGTGGTAGAAAGAAAGAACAGGATGTGTAGGAAATGGCACGATCTATGTTGGATGAAAGCAGAGTAGCGAGACAGATTTTGGAAAGAAGCAGTCCATACTACGGTGTATATCCAAAATAGGTACATGCTGAGAACACATGAAAGCAAAACTCCTTATGAACTATGGTTCGGTAAAAGGGCAACAACAAAATACCTCGAGTGTTTGGTAGCAAGTGCTATATCAAAAGAACTGAAGATAATCTTGGTAAGTTTGAAGATAGAGCAGATGAAGGTATTTTTGTTGGTTATTCGCCTAGAAGCAAAGCTTACAAATGCTACAACAAAAGGCTAAAGAAAATTGTGGACAGTTCTGATGTTAAGTTTGATGAAGGTAAAGAACGAGTAATTAGTTATGAAACAAACTACCCAATCTATGAAGAGGTTATTGAAGGAGATGAGGAAAACGAAATTGAAAAGATACAAAAAATTGACTCAGATGATGATGCGAAAATGGAAGAAAATAAGAAATTCAAAATAGGTAGCTGGTAGAGAAATCATCCTAGAGAGCAAATCATCGGAGATCCCAAAGTTGGAGTTCAGACAAGAAGAAGAGCGGTAAGTAACTACTCTCTACTATCCAGCATTGAGCCTAAAAATATTGATGATGCAAGCAAAGATAAAAGTTGGATGAAGGCAATAAATGAAGAATTAGATCAGATAGAGAAAAACGACACTTGGGAACTAGTACCTAGACCTACAAATAAAAATATCATCGAAACTAAATGGATTTTTCGAAACAAACTGAATGAAGACGAGACAGGTAGTCAGAAATAAAGCAAGATTAGTTTGCAAGGGTTATGCACAAGTTGAAGGCATTGATTTTGAGGAAACTTTTGCACTAGTAGCGAGACTAGAGGCAATTAGAATGTTTTTGGCTTTAGCGAGTCTACAAGAATTTCAAAGTTTATCAAATGGATGTGAAATCAGCGTTTTTGAATGGGAAACTTGAAGAAGAAGTTTACATCGAGCAACCGAGATGGTTTCCAACTTGGTGATAATCCCAACCTTGTTTGCAGGTTGAAGAAAGCTTTATATGGCTTAAAACAGGCACCCCGAGCATGGTATGCAAGGCTAGACAACTATCTCACTCAACAAAGGTTCAAGAAAGGTATGGTGGATAGTAATCTGTATGTCAAAACAGAAAATGGGCATCTTATTGTTCTTGTTGTCTATGTAGATGATATCATATTTGGCAGCAGCAAAGATGAGTCGTGCAAGGACTTAGCAGATAAGATGCAGAAAGAATTTGAAATGTCAATGATTGGAGAACTGTCATATTTCCTCGGATTGCAAGTTAATCAAAGTAAGAAGGGCATATTTATTTCTCAAGTTAAATATGTAAAAGAGATGCTAAAAAGGTTCACAATGGAGGATCGTAAGCCAGTTAGCACTCCCATGACGATAGGCTATAAGTTGAGCAAGGATGACAAATCTCCACCTGTTGATCAAACCATGTATAGATCCATGATTGGAATTTTACTATACCTGACAGCTACCAGACTAGATATTTTACAAGCAGTATGCATGGTAGCACGATTTCAAGCTAATCCTAAGGAGACTCATGTAACAGCGGTGAAAAGGATTCTTCGGTATCTCAAGGGTACTATGGAATATGGATTATGGTATCCGAAAGGTAAAGACTTCACCCTTATTTCGTATTCGGATGCCGATTGGGCGAGGATGTGTAGATGACAAAAAGAGCACCGGTGGAGGTGCATTCTATCTTGGAGACAGATTAGTCGCATGGCACAATAAGAAATAAGAGTCAGTTTCTTTATCGACAATAGAGGCAGAATACATTGCGGCGACAACATGTTGTACACAGGTATTATGGATGAAACAAACCTTAAAAGATCTTGGTATTAGCTTCAGTGAGCCAATATCAGTTAAGTGTGATAACACCAGTGCCATTAACATCTCCAAGAATCCGGTTATGCATTCACGCACAAAGCACATTGCCATCAGGTATCACTTTTTGAAGGAGAAAGTTGCAGAAGGTGAGGTTAAATTGGACTTTGTTCCAACCACAGAACAAGTAGCGAGATATCTTCACAAAACCATTGCCCAAGGAAGTGTTTGAGTACCTTCAAAACAAATTGGGAGTGGTCACACTTCCCAAGAATTGACTAGCTACAGGGATCACATTCTCAGGGGGAGCATTTAAGTATTTGATTATTTTTTTGCTCATGTTCATAATTTGTGCTAAGTGTAACAAATTGTGCCTGAGAATGTTATGCATGGACTCAGGGGGAGTCTGCAGTAGCCCTTTGGTATTATTGACAAAGGGGGAGAAGAGTTACAAAAAATTGCACATGTGTTGCCAACAATTCCAAAGGGGGAGATTGTTGAGCAAGGTGCAGCGATAGTATTGTCATTGTTGTCAACACAGTCAGATAGATCTGTTGATGTAGTGGATAGGAAGTTCAAAAGCTAGTCAGATGCAAAAGACAGGAGTTCAAAGGTTACTCAGAGTATGTACAGTGATTCTCCAAGAAGACCGAAGTAGACCACTTGCAAAAGATCAAAGAAAAAGACAAGTAAGAAAAGTGTCGCGATATCGCGACATATACAGCAGGCAAGAAAAACTGTCGTGATTTCGCGACATGTTAGAAGAGAGAAGAAGAAAGAAAAACTATCGCGATTTCGTGACATGTTGGAAGAAAGAGAAGAAGAAAGAAAAACTGTCGTGATTTTGCGACATGTTGGAAGAGAGAGAAGGAGAAAGAAAAACTGTCGCGATTTCGCGACATGTTGGAAGAGAGAGAAGGAGAAAGAAAAACTATCGCGATTTCGTGACATGTTGGAAGAGAGAGAAGAAGAAAGAAAAACTATCGCGATTTCGTGACATGTTGGAGGAGAGAGAAGAAGAAAGAAAAAGTGTCGCGATTTCGCGACATATTGCAAGGAAGGTTGTACGGACGAAAAAGTGTCGCGATTTCGCGACATATTGCAAGGAAGGTTGTACGGACAAAAAAGTGTCGTGATTTCGCGACATATTGCAAGGAAGGTTGTACGGACAAAAAAGTGTCGCGATTTCGCGACATATTGCAAGGAAGGTTGTACGGACGAAAAAGTGTCGCGATTTCGCGACATGTTGCAGGAGAGAGAGTCCGAAAGAAAAAGTGTCGCGATTTCGTGACATGTTGCAGGAGAGAGAGTCCGAAAGAAAAAGTGTCACGATTTCGCGACATGTTGCAGGAGAGAGAGTCCGAGAGAAAAAGTGTCGCGATATCGCGACATGTCGGGTTTTCGCGACCCGAAGGCAAGAAAAAGCGCTAAGGAGAAAAAGTGTCGCGATATCACGACATGTCGCATTTTCGCGACCCGAAGGCAAGAAAAAGTGCTAAGGAGAAAAAGTGTCGCGATATCGCGACATGTCGCATTTTTGCGACCCAAAGGCAAGTAAAAGCGCTAAGGAGAAAAAGTGTCGCGATATCGCGACATGTCGGGTTTTCGCGACCCGAAGGCAAGAAAAAGCGCTAAGGAGAAAAAGTGTCGCGATATCGCGACATGTCGCATTTTCGCGACCCAAAGGCAAGTTAAAGCGCTAAGGAGAAAAAGTGTCGCGATATCGCGACATGTGTTTTCGTTGGTTGAAGCCGAGAAGAGTAGCAAGGAGGCAAAAGTGTCGCGATATCGCGACATGTTATGTTTTCGCGGGGCCAAAGCTAAGAAACAGAGCAAAGGAAAAAGTGTAGCGATATCGCTACATGTTGTATTCTCGCGGGCCAAAGTTAAGAGAAAGCGTACGGAGGAAAAAGTGTAGCGATATCGCTACATGTTGTATTCTCGTGGGCCAAAGCTAAGAGAAAGCGTATGGAGGCGAAAGTGTCGCGATATCGCGACATGTGTTTTCGCGGCAACAACAACAGAAGAGTTACAAGGGTAGTTGAAGCCGACGAAGACCGATGTAAGCCGACGAAGATTAGGGTTTGCAGCCGACGAAGACTAGGGTTTGCAGTCGACTGAGAGTAGGGTTTACAGTCGACTGAGATTAGAGTTTTCATCATGAAAAATATTGTTATAAAAGGAAGGTTGTTTGAAGAGTTGCAAGTGTTGAGAAGTGCAAAGTTCGGAGAGAGCGCGCAGAGTGCAAAGTTCGGTCGTAGAGTGCAGTGTGCAAGTCGTCGAATCATTCTAAGTGCGAAGATCGCAAAGGAAGCAGAGTGCGCAGAGTGCGAAGTTTGGTCATAGTGCGCAGAGAGGGAGCAGACGATCGTGAAGTTCGATTGTGTCGAAGAAAAGTGTGTGAAGTGATTGCACAGAGCGAGCAGAGTGTGCAGAGAACGCAAAGGTGAAGTAGACCAGTCAGGGTCTTGTAAAAGCGAAGGTATCTTACTGTTAAACCCAAAGATTCAATTTGAAGTCCAGGTTGGTGCTTGGCATTAGGGGTTGGTGCTCCTTCAGTTGGTGCTGGTAAATCAAGGGTTGATGCTCCTTCCAGTTGGTGCTAGTAAATCGGGGGTTGGTGCTCCTTTCTATTGGTGCAGATAAATCGGGGGTTGGTGCTCCTTCCAGTTGGTGCTTGGTAAATTAATTGTAAAGTTGGTGCTTTGCAAAGGCTGGATTTGGATGGTAGTCCAAGCGAGTCATTATTGAGGAGTAGCCACATTGGTGAACCTCGTTAAATCTTGTGTTGTGTGATGTTCTCTTGTGATACTTGCTTTATCTATTTTTAAGGTTTCATTATTTCAGTTTTAAGAGTTGTGAATTTAAGTTTAAAAATCTACACTGATTCACCCCCCCCTCTCAGTGCCATTGTAAGTATAACAATTACTATTGTAATTTTTGTTTTCTAGAAGTTGCTTCATTATAGCATCTACCTAGAATTCTATTAAAAATTTCATAAGCTTGACCTCTTACTTGAAATTACGAGTCATTTATATATGAAAAACTTTCTTGCTACAGCCAATTGATATGATTCTCCAATGGTTGTTTCATCTGCTTCAATAGGCAATTTGGAAATTTCTATGACTATACTCATGAAAAATGAGAATATAAAAAGGTATACTTCCATTATCTACTACCAATTCTTAGAAAAGACTCAACATTTTCGAATATTTTTTTGGGCAATGGCTTTTCTAGATCTAAATTAACACATACTGGAATAAGTAATGATTGCATCAATTGCAAATTCTATGAAAAGGTATCCAACAGCCCCTTTCAATTATGTACATTTCCATAATTTTAATTTTTTATGTTCAGTGTCAAAAAAATCTGATCTAAACAGGTGCAATTGCAGGGTGCTCTTAACTGGAATGAAGCTTATATATGCCATCTCAGTTCATGTACTATCATGGTCTTTGGAATAATAATTACCTATCTTCCTTTGAAGAAAAAGGGTAAAATATCCACAAGAGATGAAATCTGATTGTCTTTCAAAAAATGATTATAATAAGGAAAATTAAAATTTAACCCTGAAGAATCTGCATTCCAGATCTGCCCATGATGTCTAGAAGAATTGGTGGGAAGTGAGGAGTTTATCAACCTAAAATTAAGGCTCAAATCTCATAGGTGCACCTTAACATTTATCAAGTCTTATAGCTCGACTATTAAATTCCTAGACTTACATAAAGGAGATCCAGGTTTGAAACTTGCCAAGTAATTCATGCATAACTACCCAGATACTCTAATACCACCATATGGTCACAACATAATACGGATGAGGCCGTTTCAATCCCATATAACCAATTTAAAAAGAGAAAAAGAAAAATTATGTATTCCAGATCTCAGAAAATGAAGGGGCTGATAGCAGAGTATCAACTATGATTTGAGTCTACTACCACCCTAGCCTCTAACCAAGGAAAGCATGACATCCGAAAAGAATTACACACCAGTTGCATCATTATAGAGTTCATGATGGGATGGACTTCAAAATTCTTTAATTCACATTCCATTTATTAGCTGCTTGCATGGTTTAAGTACATGATGTTAGATTCTCGCCCACCACTTGTATGATCTTCTTTCAAGAGAAGAATTCTAGTGTATCCTGCAGAGATGACTATCTATTATAAGTAAATTTTTTTTTGATCGGTTAAATAATTTAGATTAAGCACGGGTTTTATCAGGGACCCAAAACCTGATTACAAAATAGAAAAGCAGGCTATGGAAGCCGAAAACCCAAAACAAAACAGGACGCAGTCCTTCAAAACTGAAATACCACAAAGGTTGTCCATAAGTTGCAGCCAACAAAACATAGAACAAAACATATAATATCGATTATAAGTAATTTGATTTACACCATAGTTGGTGTAAAATCATAACTTAGCAACAACTTGGCAAGCAAATTTTGAAGAGTTAGCAACTCAGCAAAAAAACATCAAAGAAAATAACTATAACTCACAAAAAAATATATGTTTAAAACAAAAATTAGAGACCCAGGAAGTTGATTTTCGATTACATTTTCAGAAGGAAAGTATAAAAAACAATTCATAATCATGAATGATTGTAAAAAAACGAAGTACAATCTACTGAAGCAGTTTTAAACTGCTCTTTGCTTTCCCTCGCTTTCCTCTTTGCCTCTTCGGCAACCAGCCATGCCTTGACTTCATTTTTTACTATATTGTCCATTGCTGGGCATAACATTACATCATGGCCTTGAACCCCATCAAAATGGAATTTGAGGAAATGGACGCCTCCTCTCATGTCATTGCCACAATATTTGTTGATAAACTAATTTGGCAAAGTCCCTTTTATACCATATTTCCAAATCAGATCCCTTCATGGACTCGGATTACTATTGTCAATTCCTTGGCCCTCACTCAAAGAAGCCATCTATTTTTTCAAAAAAAAAAAAAAAACTAAATGTTAAAAGTCTAAGACATAGCCTTAGAGAGACATTAAGGCCATGTCTTAAAACTCTTAAAGAAGAGAAAACAAAAGAGAAAAAAAGAACCTTAAGAAATGCTTAAAAAACAGCAACCTACCTCTAAAAGCTTGTCCCAAGGTGTGAAATCTTTAGAAACAGCTGTTAAATCCAGTTTAAATTAGTTGAAGAATGTTTGGTTAGTCTTTATAATTTCAACAATTTCTGCGTTTCCAAAATTTCAAACAATTTCTTGAGTCCAAGAAAATGCTGTGATTTTCTCGCAGCCAAGAAATTGTGAGATCTTAGCATTTTTTCCAATTATATTGATAACAATAGCAGTATGCTTGCCAAACAAATATATAAAGCTTAGGCTGCAACCGCACAAAGAGCTGCAGCTAAGAAGTTGCCTTTCCTGAGGCTGAAATAGTATCCATAACCTTCAAAGTTGGAAACATTAATGGTAAAGTGGTAAGAAGCATGTGAAATACATCAATAAAAATAGTGTTAAAAAATCAAGTAGATGTGTTGGCAAAAAGATTTTGAAAACATCAACAAACATAGTGCCAAATTCAAGATCTTTTAATAGGATAGTAATGAAAGGCTATTTAATCCAACATTAGCTATTTTCCAAAATCAATGTTGATGAAGATAATGTCCTTGACACTATATTGTCCAAGTGCATATATCTGACCATTTATGGCTCTCAATTAAGATGCATTTGCACTGCTTGTTTGTATATGGGTACAAACACACCACTTTCTGCACCCAAGATGCTCCTGGTGGTGGGTGGTGCACCTAAGATACACCCAGTAGGTTAAACTTGATTTTGGTGTGTGTATTTGAGTCAAATTCTACAATAAAAAGGAAAAGAAAATGAGAAACAACAAGAATAGAAAGGATAAAGGAAAACATAGTGTTCACTCCTCTCTGGATTTTTGAAAAACTATAATCAAACTTCCGCTGAGTGTCTCTTCGACTTGCATATTTGCATTTAGTTTACTGTTTTACTAGGTTTTATGCCGATCTTATATTTCAATTTTATCTTCGACTTGTATATTTGCATTTAGTTTACTGTTTTACTAGGTTTTATGCCGATCTTATATTTCAATTTTATGGTTTATTCCAGCAAGCCCAAATTCATGTTTCAACTTTATGATATCATTACAGCGTACCCATGTTTTTGATGGTTTGAAACCTGTGTACCTTCCACCCCACATAACCTTGAACCCTTGCACCTATGTACCTCAGTTTTGGGGATCCACATTGGGTACGTCATATCCGCACCTTGCACGCCCCTGCACCCATGCACTGATACAGCATTAGTCCTGTTTCATATGACCTGACTGGAGAAGGAAGCAAATATTCAATGTGCAGCTCTCGCTCTTTGGCATTAGTTTTATATGAGTGTCTACCATGGTGATAGGATGCCAGCTCGTAGTAAGCTCTACTCTCCAACTTTAGGAATAAACTTTATTTTTCCTTGATTGTTGCATTTGCTCAACGAATGATTTCTCAGAATTTTCCAGTACATCTTATGTTAGGGCCCACAAGATGTCACATGATTTTGTAAAATTCGCAGGTAAAGTTATCCAAGCTTCGTGTCTTCTTCTCAGCCATTTGCGGCAATACCACATGTGAAAGAGGCTGGTCACTGAAATATTTCTATGGACTCGGTGCTTTCGTTTTTGCATGGCAATGTTATGTTCCTTTACGAGTTTTGGGGATTGGAAAACCAGCCTGTAATGCTCCAAATATTCTTTGGGGGGCTTGTGAGACTCCTTGTCGCCCATTTAATGACCCAAAGGTTTCTCAGAAACTTGCTTTATGTTTAGAGTCTGGGAAGGGGGGAGACAAAAATAAAATAAAAATAAAAATAAAAAACGCATTCTCGGGCTTGTTACCAACTTCAATACAACGGAGATTTGCCCTTATTTTAGCTTCTTTGGCTTCCACAGTTTCCTACTCTTTTATATAGTAGTGATGAAGCTTAGCAGTTTGTTTCTACAAGTTATCATTGTCAAACAAAATTTCCATGGGAGCAAACAATGTCCATATTCTTCAGAAACTGTTGCACAAGCCCCCACTGAATATGGGCTATTTAGTTGTCATGAGTCCACAAAAAAGAAGCATTTTTGGTGAGGGAGCCGCTTCACAATTGAATCAAATGTCTGTAGTGGCTTAGGAATTTAGTTCCAGGCAACTTTCATATTTTATAAATTAAGGCTTTGCAGGCTACGAAAAGTTTGGCTCAAGGCCAAACACAATTGAGAGCAATTTGCAGGCAAAACCTAGTAATTTAACTTCTGGAAGACAAATAACATCAATACTAGAAACTGACTAGACAGCAAGACCCATGACATTCAAGAAATGGCCTTTATAATCAACTCAAAGTCGAAGAGTCTAAGGTCATGCACTTCTAGGCTTCTAGTAGCTCTAAAACTTTAAACTATTGGAGGTTGACACTTTGCTTTTCTTTTGTAACATTGTTACTGCTTCAACTGCCCCTTCTTTTGTGGAGGCTAGCTTTCATTGTGTCTCTTAACAGGTAGAGAGATTTTATGCTTTGTAGCAACTAGCAACTTACTTTCCAGACTAATCTATTCCTGCTTCAACTGCTACTGCTTTTGCTGGGGCTGGATTCCAGCATGTCCCCAAAGAGGTGCAGAAGTTTAAGTTTTCTAGGGACTAGTAACCTTTTTGTTCTAAGCTTAAGATCTGCTCGTGTTTAAGAGTTTAAAATCCATGGGCTGTTTTCCTGGCGGTTTTGCTATTGGTTTGCACTAAGATTCAGCCTTAAGCAGAATTTGTACTTAAGGGGCTAATAGCTATGAGGGTAGCACTAAGATTCAGCCTTAAGCAGAATTTGTACTTATGGGGTTAATAGCGTTGAGGGTAGCACTAAGATTCTGCTTAAATTCATAATGCACAGAATGTGTGAACATGTGGCTTTCCATGTAATGTACCTTTATGGATGATAGCAGGCTGTGGGCCCATTCACCTATTTTCTTGGAGCAGTCGTCACGTGGCTTTCCATGTAATGTACCTTTATGGATGATAGCAGGCTGTGGGCCCATTCACCTATTTTCTTGGAGCAGTCGTGGTGAGCAAGAGTTAATTTGTAGGAGAGTGATTATATGAATTGGTTTTATATTGTTTTCCCGGTGAATAATGTCGGTTTTATTTCACAATAGATGTTTATAAAATTTATTACTTTCTTATAGTTTTTAAATTTTAGAAGGTAATAATTTTTTTGGATAAGTAATTAAAATTTTATATACAAATTGGGTTTTTTTAGGAGGATTCAAAACCTTATAACAAAAAGGGTCGTACCACCCAGAATTAAGGTAATTCCTTAGTACATGAAAATAAATACAAATTGAAAGGGAAAGGGCCAGAAACAACCCATATCATCCTCTTATTGTTGGTAGTCTGGGATCCTTCCAGGGGTGGATACAACAGTCTAGGATCCACCCGGGGGTGGATACAACTGTCTAGGATCCTCCTGGGGTGGATACAGCGCACCTGCCCAGACCTACGTAGGGAGAGCGGGAAGGCCAAGAATAGCCTGCAACCATAAATCTTGCCCGAAAACCAAAAGTAGGGAATTTTTAGAAAACTGGAGAGGATCCTCGCCCAAGGACGGCTCGGGATGCAACCCAAGGTGTAGCGGAGCAGCAAGCAGTCGCGCGAGCAAAGCAGCAAGCAGCATCGGGATACATCCTAGGGATTAGCATCAGGACAACCTGGGAAATGGTATCAGGGTCCTCAAAGAAAAAATAGGAAGCCTCTACATGATCTTGAAAAGTGGAACAACACTACTGAGGATATCTACAGGCCAAGATATCCCTGTGCACAACAAGGAGAAAAACGGGGAAGTCGGAAGGGTCCAGGGAAAATAGCAACAGGCGCAAAGACAGGATCCCAGAAGCCAAAACTGAAGGAGGAAGGAGGGACCATAGCTGCAAACACACTGATCTCCCCCAGATCAGAGAATACAAAAGGAAGCCTCCACCACTCCAACAGAAAGGCCTAGGAACCACCATCCTTGCTCATGAACAGATCCAGGGAACTGGGACCAGAAGCCCTTGAACATGAACTGAAACGAACAACTTGAGGATCCCATGCGGGAAGCGACAATAGGCACAAATATGGGATCCTCGAAAGCCTAACCTGGGGGAACTAGGGTCTGCATGCACTGATCATGGGTCCCCCCAAGATCTAGACATGCAACAGAAACCCTAGGAACCCTAGAAGAAGGGACCAAGATCCCCCCATCCTTGCTCATGGATAGCTTCAGGGGACTGGGACTGGGAACAACCCAGGCAGAGGAAGAGGCCCACCCCGAAGGCCAACCAATGCCTTGGGTGTCCACCAAATCACAGATCTAGCAAGAAGAAGCCTCCAAACAGGAAACTGAAAAGGGTCCTACCCAACGGGATGGGACCAACAGCAACCACATGCATCTTAGAGGTCACTGGCAGAAGAGGAAACTAGCCCCCCCAAACCAACCCCGAAGCAGAGAGGACCTCACAGGCAATCGAAATCCCAACCTGCCACCACCACCGACCGAGGAAGCCCTGGGAACCGAATCCATGCAAAAAACCTACAAAACACCCTAGGGGAAAGCCTGAGGGAGATCGGGGAAGGGATCCCGAAAACATGCAGGAAACCCTAGGAGACCCTTAGGATGCACCAGACCACGGGCTCAGGCAGGAAAACCCTGAAACTGTTGGGAAAGGAGCATAAAGTGGAGAAGAATCTCTCCCAAGGAGATCATCTGCTACAAAGCATTCCCGAAACTGAGCAAGTACCAGAAACTGAGCAAGTACCAAGGGAGGGGGACATCAAAAGGTAAAAATTATTCCTTAAATATATCTTTTAAAGTTTTAAAGTTTTAAAAGGTAAGAATTATTACTTATATATATATATATATATATATATATATATATATATATATATATATATATATATATTCTTATATTTTATATTTTAGAGATTTTAAATTTTAGAAGGTAGTTCCAAGTTTAGGAGTGGCCCTAGTGACTTTAGTTTACATTGGCTTTTGTTTGATGTAATTCGGAGTTATAATGAAGATTTTCCTAATTTTTAGGAGGTAGTGCCGAGTTTTGGAGTGGTCTCATGATTCTTTAGATGTGTTTTAATCTACCTTAGCTTTTGTATCTACATGATGTGGTCTATCGGTAAGGATGCCACTTGCATTATCGATGATGTGACCCGGGTTCAACCCCACAAGCGGATATGTATATGTATAAGAAGTATTTACCTTAGCTTTTGTTTGGTGTAATTCGTAGTTGTAATAAAAAAAATTAATAGATGCATTAGAATTTTGAAATTTTCAATTATATATATATATATATATATGAAAGGAACTCAAATAATTAGATTTCTCAATATTTAAAGAGGAAACCCAGGTTTAAATTTTATCAAGTGATACATAATATCTAAGCTATTGTAATACCACTATGTGGTCATGATGTAGTATGAATGGACCCATTTCAGTCCCATATAACCAATTGAAAAATAAAATAAAATGGATGGTTGTATAAATGAATAGTTTTGTAAGTAACATAAATGTTTTTTTGAAAAAAAAAACTATTTTATAGTTTCAAGAGCTAATTTTGGCAGATTCAAAGAAAAAAACCTTCGAATCTCAAGATCCGATCTTTGATTTTCAACTGACTAATTTATTATCGGGTCTACATTGGCACATTCAAAGGAATTGAACATTTTAATCTTATATAACCAATTAAAAAATAAAACATAAAAATGATGGTTGTATAAAAGAAAAATTTTGGAAGTAACATGGGAGCTTTTTGAACATTAAACAAAATTACTCTATAGTTTTCAACAACTAATTGGCAAATTTGAGGATGAAAACGTTCAAACCTCAAGATCAGATCTTTGATTTTCAGCTGGCTGATTTATTACTGGTCTGCATTGTGTATTAAGAGGAATTTAATTAGCAATTGGTAGTTGTTTGGTTCTTTTATTGTAATATCTTTATATTATTCAATTGACACAATTAATTACCACATGCATCAGTTTATTGTTCTATTTTTGTTTGCGTGAATCTTCATTTATTATCTCCTATTGAAATAATAATAACAAAGGGGAAAATATATATATCAAGGTTCCACGAGCTTGGGGGATGGGTTTCGGAGACGGTAGGGGAAGGCAGACCGATTTTAGGGACGGCTTGGGGATGGCTGGTATAATACTATGAAAATTGAATTTTTTAGAAATTTAGAATAATCTACACATTTAGAATTCTACACACAACAAAAATGATATTAGGATATTCATATTGATATTAGTTACTAAGTGCAACCATTTAATTGTTTCAACAAATATAACTTGAAGGTTCAACCAAGGATATCAAGTGCAATCTGCCAATCTCTAACAGTTAACCAAATTAGTTGCTATTGCTCAAGTAATGAATGCCACATTATTCAACTTTTACACGTCATTTTCAACAATGTACTAAAGAACATAAAAAACATATTAAAGCAAAAGCTACAGTATTCTATGAAGATTAAAGCAAAAGTTACAGTATTATAATATTACAGTATTCTTTCCTGGTGCTTTCAACGGCGTAAAAGGTTTAAAATGATTGTGGCATGGTGGTTATAGGGGCTGACTGCGCTAAGATCTGTGTGGCGGCTTCTGGGGCGGATAGCGCAGAATACTGTGGCGGCCATAAAAGCTGGACAGCCTGCCCCGATTCGCGACGGCTACCGATTCCACCATGTAAATTCAAAAAAATATATATATTACAGTATTCTAAAATAAGCGGATTTGTCATTGAAGTCAATGTCCTAAAGCAAAAGTTACAATTTTCTCATTGAAGTCAATGTCCTAAACTCAATGGGATTTGTCTCTTTGTAAGAATAAGACAAGTTGATGCCAAGCATTCCTCATCTGTATTTTCTCAATGGAAGTGTATGCAAAGCAAACAATTTAGGCCACTTTGCAGCAAATCAATAACCATTTATAGCAACAAAGGAACACACGTAAAAGCAAAATAGTGAACATGAATCTAATTGGATGCTATTTGTTTTACAAAATCTTCATTTTTGAACATTAGATAAATCAACAATAGAAGCATTTTGGACCAGGGTCTTTTCCCCACCAAATAAAGTAACATTCCAGTAGGAGTTATCATGCCGCTTTTACTAGACAACAGCTTCATCATGTTTTTACCTTACATGATTTTCTGAATTATGAACCTGAATTAAGACATGCAAAGCCATGATTTAAAAATGTTTAAAAAAATGCAATCAAAAGGCACGTTGTTCTGAGTCCTGTAAAACTTGCTTGTTTCATTTTTTAACATCCTACAATTTAACTATTTTTTTACTTGTCAGCTTCCTTCTCAAAAGATTTTGATTAACCTTGTTTAAAGGGATTTTGTAAATTTATGCTTATTAATTTTGTATTCTTGGTTTTTCTTTGGAACACTACTCTCTCTAGACTGTTGTTACACAATGTAGTATTTGAGTCCAAATACCTGCTTTGATCATTTGCGGACATTAAGAAACTTCCTTTCTTTCTAAGTAATTTTCACTAGTATGAGTAGGGTCTCTCTTTGTTACTCTTTATGTTATTTAGTGATCTCCGCTTATTATATCAACAATCTTTATTCCTCGTAATTTTAGAATATTGTAACTTTTGCTTTAATCTTCATAGAATAGTGTAATTTTTGCTTTAATATTCATTTGTGGAAAGTCAAAGTCATCATTTTCAACAATGTACTAAAGAACAAATACTAAAGAACAAATTGAAGTAAACAAATGTCTTACAATGTACTAAAGAACAAATTAAATTTTCAATTTTAATTTTTTTTTTTAGTTTTCTTTTGGTTGAGGACGCCCAGTCATGGGGGATGGCTGAGTTCCTTTGCGGCCGTCCCCGAGGACGTCCAGCCGCCCCTAGGGACGGCCTGAGTATCCCTAAAGGGACCCAGCCGTCCCCAGGGACACCCCAAAATAGGGGACGTCCCAGGGACGCCTGAGGCCTACGGCCTCCCGTCCTCGGGAATGTTTCCCAGTTATCCCCTTGGACATTTCCCAATCGTCCCCCAAAAGGGGATGGGGAAACATCCCCAATGTCGTCCCCTGTGTTGGGGGACGCAAGGTACAAGGGGACGTGTCCCTAAGCGTGGAACAATCTTAAATATCATTCAATCAAATCATTTTTGTAAGACTTAAATAGCTGCAGTGATGCAGTAAAATCTTGTTGGGTAGTCTAGCTAATGATTTTGTAATTATCAATTTTAGGTTCCTTCTGATTCCAGAACTGGAGAAGCCTTGTTCTTAGAAATGTGATTTATTTGTTGCCAAACAAATTATAGGAAATGTTGATTAACACAAACAAATATTCATTACCACTCTAGGGATGTACAGTTTTATTTTTCAAAGCTGTATTATGTTTCATCATTTTATTAAACTACCAAATGCTTTTGTTGCTTCTTCAAGTTGGTATGTTTGTCTGCTTTACATGATATGTTGCTTTCTTGGATGTTTTAAAACAAAATACTATGAAGAAGACCACTATGTAATTAACTAATGACAAAGATATCAAGGTGGGTACCTTTGGAAATTAATACTTGGGACTAGGATCCGAGAGTATGTTTAGAGTGAAGGAAACTTGATTCTAGGATCTGTGTATGTTTAGAGTGAACGGTGCATACTTGTGACAATGCATGCTGCATGATGATGTAATTAATTTTACATCTTTGAACTTGAAAACAAAATAAACATTTAATTAGCATTAGCATGTTAATTTGATTATCATGGTAACTACCTACACCTGTGTAAGTCATAAAACTGCCTTCAACTAAGCCAACATTAAACAGTCCCTCCAAAAGAATCACATCTAAATTTCAGATTAACAAATTCCATGGCCTCAACTGTAATGCTGAGCTATATATACTGCATATACGCATTACACCAAAATCAATCAAAATTTCTCCTTTCATTGAAAATTTTTCACCCCATAGTCACATGCTGTCTCGTAATGCATATTACATTAAATGTACAATAATTACATGATATCTACAAAAAGTTTCATATATTACAGCCTACTAATGCTGAAAATGTAATTACCATGGTACTAATTTCCTCCGTATCAAGGATCTTCCAATGTGCGGTTACCGCTGTGTCTTATAACTGAAAGATTGCACAACTCCAATGTGACAAAAAGATTTACAAAAAGAGACTTTGGCTGCCTTATATTTAAAGATCATTTGATTCATTAAATCTTAACTTTCAGCTCCCCTTCAAAAAATGACAGCTCATGATCACCATATGAGCCTTCCCTCTCTGGATTTTGAAATATTCATTCACCTTCATTTGAAATTAACCAGTCCATGTAAGCCGATGCATTTTCAAAAACAGTGCTCTGAGATGGAAATACAATCTTCTTCCTAAAGATGGAGTCAATGGTAAATGCTTTCCTCTTTCGGCCACCATGTGGTCTTGATTGAAAAGCAGCATCTTCCTCCACGAAATCCCCCTGTTAAAAAGAAAATACATGTGGTTTTATGCAACAGATTGGTAAGACAATCAAATTATAGAAATTTCAAGATTTGAGTTGAAGAATCAGTGGTAATCTCACTTCTATGTAGCAATGTGCCCCAGACATCTCATGGTTGTCTCTGACAGCTTTGTATGCAAATGTCATCCCACATCCATCAAATTTACACCTATACGGCCTTAATCCAAGGTGCACTGAATTAATGTGCTGAGTGAGATTTGATTTCTGCAAGTACACTTTGTGTGTCATATTCTACTGAAGAATGCATAATGTTCTACAAATAAAAAATTAAAAACTGCAATAAGTTGCAGTTGCTTGCATATAAAAGCCAATGTAAATTTAACATACTTTAGTATAACTGTGCAAACATCTTTCATATGGGCATTGTATCCTCTTCAAACAGGAATTAGTTTCATGAGTTTGCATATGCATCTTCAAATTTGACTTCCGTAGTTTACAGCCACAAATTTCACAAGATACATGACTGTGGTGCTGCCGCACATGTTCTCTCAAGGCCTGTGCATTAGTGAAGTACTTCAAACAGCCAGGCTCACAGCAAATAACCTCTGTATATATAGTAGCTGCAGACCAAATACAATTACCATCATAAATGAAGTATAGAAATAAAATGTTCTATACTATAATAAAATCTATTGAGAGACTTGAAAATGAATCTCAAGAACATAATACCATAAATGCCATTCCTCTAGCAAAGCAGTGGTGCAGGTAAAGATAAAGACAAAGGTAACTTCTAAATCACAAACAAGCCAGCAAACGTCTTGAGCATATGAGACCTTTGATCAGACCTATTTATTCAATCAGGCCAGATATTTTACCCTGAATCAGATATTAATGACTACATCCATTGATTTTAAAGCATTAGATCTCAGGTCCTATGTTTCAGCTTCCATGACTTCCAAAGTTTCTCAGAATTGATTCCACATATCTTTACTTATAATCTTACTTATACACAAAAATTAATACCTGCTAGAACACTTTACCTTAACCTTTAAAAAGCAGAATGCCTTTATATTAACAAAGTAAAGCTTTGCCTGATTGTCAACTGCACAAAACTATCCAAATGTGTAACAAAGCAATAAAGATTGATAACAAGCATGCAGGATCACCCATCAACTAGAACATAGTCACTACCTTTACCTGCCTAAGAAAAATATAGCACTTAACATATATCTAGGGCATTAATTTCATGTTTTTTTCACATTCCAGTGAGACAGAACCCATAAACTGATAATTATAGGGCTCATATGTAACACTTAACAAATAGGAAAACCAGCAGCAAAAGTTAAATTTTATAATTGGGGTAAACCCCTCAGAACAGCAATCAAAAAAATAAACATAGACCTTTAAAAAATTGCAGCAAATACTTTACAAAATTCATAAAAGCAGGTCAGTCATCAAAAGCAAGAATCATGAAGTTAGCATGTCCACAAAGGCATGAATGATCCAGAAATTTAAACAAAAATTAAGAACAATGTACAAAATTCAGTAAGAGTGTTTGTTGATAACTACTTACAATGCACATCATCCAGGTGTTTAGCTAGCTGTGACGGATATTTAAAAGCCCTTCCACAATATGAGCAACAACATGTCTTCATCTCTTTGAAATTCACTCTTTGGCCTCCTCTTTGGCTCTGCCATGAGTCACCTTTCTCCTTGTGCTGCTTCACATGTCGCTTTAAATTCGACAATGTTGATAACTGCATTCTGCAATCTTCTACGGGGCATACAAACAATTCCCCTTCATGTTTCAGCAAGTGACGATTTAAATGATCCTGCCTCTTATAACTGTTAAGGCAACCATCTATTGGGCACATAAATGGCCTCTGCAAAACAAAATGAGAAAAATAATAAGATTCTGACAAACTACATAAGCTTTTTCCTCGTTGCAATAAAATCTTAATGAAACCCTATTTTAAATAGGATGTCAACTTTTGCTTATATTATTATCTCAGAAGTTTCTCTAGATATTCCATTTCCAAATATCATCTGCTGCTTTTCAACACATGTCATTCATCACTATTGCAATTGAGCTTAGAAGAGTTTTTATGGTTCCCAGATTTCCTAATTGCACTTGCCTTGTTTGTGACTTCTTGGTAATTAGACCATGTTTATTCCTCTTTCATACTGAATGAGACAGTCTACATGTACAGAGATTGCAAGAATAACTTTGTAGCTATTGGTATACAAAAGATTTGCATTCAACTAATCCAAAAATTTGTCCTCACACATTTTACTCTGATATTTTGTGAGATTTACCTTTTTTGCACCATGATTTTGTCTGTGTTTTAATATATTCCCATCTAATCTGTTTCAATTGTTATATTTAGTGAAAAGGAGAATGACTGAGACTGACAATCTCCAGCCCCTAATTTGTGACAATGGTGTTGTAAACACAGTGACACTGAGAGGGGGGGGGTGACCTTTTTTAAATTTCAAATATGCAGTTCTAAAACCAGCAGCAGTTTAAAACTTATAAAAGATATATCAACTACAGTAAGAAAGCATCACACATAACACAGCAATTTAACGAGGTTCACCAATGTGGCTACTCCTCAAAACGACTGCTTGGACTACCATCCAAATCCAGCCAATGCAAAGCTGCAACTTTACAATATCTTTTACCAGCACCAACTGGAAGGAGCACCAACCCCTTAGCTTTATCTGTTACAAACAGAATGGAGCACCAACTCCCAATTTACCAGCACCTACTGGAAAGAGGCACCAACCCCTTATGCCAAGCTGCAACTTGGAAGTCAATAATGATTAAGAAAATTACAGAATAAAATTCTCACGTTATTTCTTACAGTCTGCTGTTTCTCTATCGTCTGCTACTTCTGCGCAACATACAGTCTGCTGTTTCTCTGTCGTCTGCTACTGCTGCACAACACGCTTCGCACTGTCTGACACTTCTGTGAACTTCTTCGCACTCTCAGCAGCAATCAGATGATCGTTCACTTCTGCTGTCTGCACGCTATCACTTCGCACTCATAACTCCACCTCTGCACATCGCGCTCTTAATTCACACCATCACGATCTGCATACTTCGCTTCAACTCTAACTGCGACTTCGCACTCTGCTCGATAAGAACTTTACTTGCGCAATCACTCTGCTCGCATTCGCACTTTATCTTCACTCATTATTTCAAACTCGAAGAAGCCCTCCTTTTATAGAAGAAATCTCAGGAACAAACCCTAAAGAACGCCGGCTGAGAAACCCTAAAATTTGTCGGCTGCCAAACCCTAAAATCCGTCGGCTGAGAAACCCTAAGAATGTCGGCTACAAAACCCTAGAAATTGTCGGCTGCAAAACCCTAAAATCCGTCGGCCCAGATTTAACTTTGTCGACCTCAAACGCCTCTGCCACCTTTGTCACCTTCCTGTAGCTTATTGCCGCGAAATAATAACATGTCGCGATATCGCGACACCTTTTGTAGCCGTACGCCTTCTTGTCCTTGCTGTCGCGAAATCGCGACCATTTTGGCCTTTGATAGCTTTGCCATCGTTCTTGTCGCAAAATCGCGACACTTCGAACTTTTGCTGACGTCATCCTCATTCTTGTCGCGAAATCGCGACGCTTTCGGCTTCCATCGGCTTTTCTTACACCCTGTCGCGAAATCGCGACACTTTCAACTTTCGCTGACGCCATCCTCAGCTTTGTCGCGAAGTCACGACGCTTTCGACTTCCAAAGGCTTTTCTTGCAGCCTGTCGCGAAATCGCGACACTTTCAATTTTGCTGACGTCATCCTCATCTTTGTCGCGAAATCGCGACGCTTTTGGCTTTCGTACATTTCTTGCTTCATGCAGTAGCGAAATCGCTACAACTTTGTGCCTTGTGCTTTCGACTTGTAGCATAATCGCTACATCTTTGAGTTCTGCGCTTTTGACTGGTAGCGAAATCGCTACACCTTCACGTTGTGCACTTTTGACTCGTAGCGAAATCGCTACACCTTCGTGTTGTGCTTTTTCAACTCGTAGCGAAATCGCTACACCTTTGTTTTGTGCAATTTTGACACGTAGCGAAATCGCTGTAGCGAAATCGCTACACCTTTGCTTTGTGCACTTTTGATTCGTAGCGAAATCGCTACAACTTTTCACTTAACACTTTCTCCCTGCTTCGGCCAGTGAAAATTCAACATGTAGCGAAATCGCTACAACTTTTCAACTTAACGCTTTCTCCTTGCTTCGGCCAACGAAATTTCAACATGTAGCGAAATCGCTACAACTTTTCACTTAACGCTTTCTCCTTGCTTCAGCCAACGAAAATCCAACATGTAGCGAAATCGCTACAGTTTCTCGACTTAGCTTCTTGGCCTCCAGCATGTCGCGAAATCGCGACAGTTTGCCTTGCGCCTTCTCTCTCCTCATTTTTGTCGCGAAATCGCGACATTTTCAGCTGCGCCTTCTCTCTCCTCATTTTTGTCGCAAAATCGCGACATTTTCAGCTGCGCCTTCTCTCTCCTCATTTTTGTCGCAAAATCGCGACATTTTCAGCTGCGCCTTCTCTCTCCTCCGACCTGTCGCGATATCGCGACAGTTTTCTAACTTGTCTTTTTCTTCGAATTTTTGAAACTGGGTCACTTCTGTTTTCCTGGAATTGCACTTTACATAATCTGACTATCCTTTGAATTTCTGTCCTCTGCATCTGAATGGCTCCTGAACTGTCTATCCACTGCATCATTGGATCTAACTGCCTGTGTTGACAACAATGACAAACTTCTTGCAACACCTTGCTCAACAAATGGATGTGGAATGATCAGGTCAGGCTATTGCTTTTTTATTGTAGGCAACATTCTCTGCTTTCTGTCGTTACCCAACATTGCACTTTAGTTGTGATAGCTTTTTTTTTTCTCTTTCTATTGCAGGAAATGATGTTGCACGACCAGCAGCATTGTGGGTCAACCACCACACCATACTGTAGCCATGGCAGGGATGGGACAGAATGATGCTTATGTAGGAGATAAGCCTTAGTCAAAAACAGGTGCACATTTCAGCATGCCATTGTGACAAACTGAGAACATATAGAGAAAATATGGCATTATACATTCTATAGTGAACTTCAAATTGCTTCAGAACATCCTATACTTCTTACTAAAGCTCCTTTTGATCCAAAGGGGCAAGATGACAAGATTATGTTCCAGACATTCAATGTTACCAACATCTATGTTGCCATTCAAACCGTTATGCCCGTCTTATGCAAGTGGGCATACAACTGGTGGGTGTCACATAGCACACTAATTTTCTTCCACTTTGCTTTCAGTTCATTTGCAACTTATGAAATGGATTTGGGTGTTTATTACAACATAACTTTCAAATGAGTCAATCCATGCCTTGATGAAGATCCCGACTGAAATGGGCTACTCATTTACCACTATTGCAGAGCATTAAATATGAGTGATATGAATGACAAGACCATGGACAGGAGCTTAAGGCAGCTAAGAGCAGCTCCTCCCAAGAAAAGAGTTATGAGCTTACTGATGAGCAGGTTGCTATCATTGGTGCAGAGCATTTCAGATGTGTTGATGTTTTTATTCCAGTCTTCTATTATTGGAATTAAAAGCAGCAGGCATTCATCAAAGTACATACAGTTACATTATGAAATTGTGGCCTCATCGGCTCATTTTGGAAACATTGTTCCTAGAGGCCATTCTATCTGATTGCCGGTATTGCTGATCATATGAGGAAAAAGATCACAGCACGTGTTCCCAGCAGCATCAAAATCAAAGCTTTTCCATCCCTAAGAAGAAGAATTGTATTTGGATTGGAGTATCATTCATAGCATCTCAGCACATTCGAAAAGGTGATTTCCATATTTTAATATGGTGGGCCTGTGTGAAGTTCTTTAGTGTTTGGCAGTTTTTCTAATCTCAATGCTTCCTTTTGTAATTCTACTCTGACTGTATCCCAACTGAATTTAGTTTTGTTGTTATTTTATTAAGATGTCGACTGCCAAAAGTGAATATGATAATTCAGGTCCATAGCATTTTTCAATGAAGCACATCACTGATATGCTTATGATTAGGTTCCTTACATATGATAATAAAGTACAATATAAGGTTGCTAACATTTCATTTCTTGTTAAAAGTCAGAATTGTACTGTAGAATTAGGCTTTGAGACATACTGATTTGTAGATTTCTAGTGTATGCATAAGAGCACCATGACGTTCAAATGAGTTTTATATTGATATAAAAAGAGATGCAAATGTTTAAGTTCTATTTCATTTCTGAATGGTCAATTACTTGTAAAGAAACTCGCACATTATTTAAGTTCTCTTTCATTTTAAAAAAGTAAACTAATAGTTGAGCAATTTAACCACTAGATTCATGGCAAAATTGCTTATTAGTGATCCTGAGCGGGCTTCACAGTGAAGGCTTGGGTACTCCATATAGCAGGTCCAAGGTCTAAATCCAAAAAAGGGGTAGCGTATGAATGCCACATAGGCAGATAGCACAACATATAGTGCCTCCTCCCACACATAGTGGACAGAAGTACAGAATGTCTGACATGTGTAACACTCATGAACCTTAAATATTACTTAACTAATTAACATTTAAGAATTTTAAAATGTACTTATTGTTGCTCAGAGTCACAAGTCAACTTTACCGAGGACTGCATTGTTATGCAGTTACCTTGCATACTTCTCTTATGCTAAAAACAAATATATTTGTCAGGAGATCTGCTAAGCAGGAATCCAGTCTGAAGGGGAACGTCTCAACAGACTCAAAAACATGGAACTGCACACGCTTACACACACATTTGTAGAACCAAAATAATCTAACAAAGGCATCACTACAATAGCAAAAACATAGAAGAGGCTACTGTGTATTCTCTGGAGAGCTTAAGGACCTCTCGAATTGTCTAACGTCATAAGATAGATCAGCTACATAAATCTTTAAAAAGTTTGTATGCTCTAAAGGTATTCATTATAAAATAAGCACAGCAGAAATAAACATTGACCAACCTTTAATTGGAGAAATTGCAGAATTGAATGCCATGCGTGAGCGAGGCAAAGGCTGGAGCTTCGCAGCGGGTCACCCCGCCTGCTACTATTCCATGGACGCCTTTCCTCACCACTGTGGAGTTCCGATGGGATCCCGTGCTGTCACGCCCTAATACACCAGTTCTTCCAAGGCAGTCTCCCACCTTGTACTAAACGGGGTAAAACATCTCAAACAGTCCTGCAGTATAGCGCTTATACACCCATCACAAAACACTCATCTACACGGAAAACAAACTCAACGAATACCGAGGGTTAGAGATTTAACCAACCGCAGCTGAATGCGATAACTTGTGCTGCTGAAGATGAGAGGGTTTCTCGAAGGAAACCCCACATTCATCACAAACGCAAGGGGGATGCTTGCCGTCCTCGTCTTCTTCTAGAACTTCCTGCAACAATTAACAATAATATAATTATTAAAGAACCAAATAATTCTCTATATCAAAACTTCGCAAATTTTATCAAAAAAAAAAAAATTGCGATTATCTTCCTTAGACGAAGGAACAGCGTCATAACAATAGTCAATGAAAATTTATATATACAATACCCTAAAACTTTTCTCAATCCTGTCTTTCATTCCAACATCTACTTGACTCCGTTGTACATTTATACATTGAAACGAAACAATTGAAAAAATTAAAATACAGTAAAACGATTCTTTAGGGCAACTCATTCATAAATCTATTTCCAAGTCAATATCATTGTATCATATATGAAATCCTTTAAATATTTAAATTAATAAAAATATTTATTTTCTGTTTCATCATGGCTAATTTAATAATTTATTTTCTCAGTAACGCATATTATCCTTGTTAAACTACAACCTGGTAACTTTTATTATGGCTTAAAGTTTCCACAATTTCAGAGACAACTTTGTTTTAAAATAATAAGGAATCAAATAGTTAAAAGTTAAAACGACAGGTTAAGGGTTTCAGTCAGGAATTAGGGTTAGAAAGCTCACGCCATGACACGAGAGCATGTGGAGTTCGAGAAGCTTGCGTTTGGATCTGACAAGCCCGCATATCTTGCATTCATAACGCCGCAGATCCCTCCCTGTCGGTCCATTGATTTCTTCTTTCGTACTCTTCTTGCCTTCAAATCCATCGATTTCATCTTCTTCAGTGACAATCCTTGCTTTAGATCCGTTAATTGCATCCTCTTTCACTTTCTTTAATATCGATTTGTTTACTTCCTCGTCTATGCCTATATTTTCTGGGTGAACTGAAATAATGTGGAATCTCATATACCTCCGTTTGGACCTGACAACTCCGCAAAAGTTACACTGGTAACGGCGCAAATCCCTCGTTGTCGTTCCACTGACTTCATCTTCAATGTGCATTTTCTCTATGACACCCTCAATTTCATCTTTCGAACCCATCTTTTCAGGGTGATTCGACATTATATGAGACCTGAGCAGTTTTCGTCTCTCTCTGACAAATCCACAAATTCTACAGCAGTAACGCCGCACACCTCTGAGTTTCGAACTGTTGAATTCTCCTTCTGTGACCTCCCTTTCTTTCAAATCATTTGCCACTTCTTTTCTGCTCTTTCTGGCTATAAATTTCTCTACTTCATCTTCTCCGTCGAATCTATCGACGTGCTGAGACATAACATGACGCTTGAGGAGCTCACGTCTGGATCTCACAAGTCCGCAAATTTTACAGTAATAGCGCCTCAAACGCCTCGGTTTTGAACCGTTCATTTCTCTTTCCGTACCCTTTTTTGCTCCAATTCCATTTTTCGTAAGCTCCTCTGCTTCAGACGCATTTATTTCCTCCTTTGTGCCATTATCTACAGTCGATCCATCCATTTCATCGACTGCGCACATTTTTTCAGCAAACGTGGAGAAAACTGAAAATGTGATATGTTCCGAATGCGAATGTGCTCAAATTCAAGCTTTATAGGGGTAGGGTTTTGCTTAGGGTTTCATGGGCTTTAATTAATTAACTAAAGTATATTTTATGGGACTATAAAATCCGTTGCAATCCCACGTGGTTCTTCTCTTCTCCGCGCTCAATTTTAGCGCCTTTTTGGCCCTATGATTTTTTAGACGCTTAGTTTATGTTGGAGCCCTAGACGGGCACAAAAGGCCTCCTTACTCTAAAGGTTTTGGTAGATGTTAATAATTTTTTCTCTTAATATTTTTATTTTTATTGATTTTTGAGGTATGAGGTAGGTTGTATTGTTATTGAGTATTTGATGCAAAATTATATGGCTTATGACTATAGGTTAATAGGTGTTAATGTGGTGTTAAGGTGGATGGTGGATGTCAAACTTTCAATAGGTGATGGAATGATATAATATGATGTATATACATTTTTACATAAATTTTAAAAAGTTGAAAGATAGTAAATGTTCTTATAAATTTTGGGTAAAATGGGAAACGTTATGAAAAAAATACTCTTATCCTCTTTAGAAAGTAATACTCTTATCCTCTTTAGAAAGTAGGAAGTTGTAAAAGACTTGAATTTCTAAATGGGATTTGAGTTATCTTTTGACTTTGGTTGAAGGACATTTCATTGTTCAAGAGTGTGACTTGACTTTACTCTATCAAAAATGGATAAATCATGGCATTGGTAACTTAGATAAATATTGTATGACAAGTGATATAGAAACATTATGTATAACCAATCTTTAAGACTTTTATGTCTTTGTCAAAACCTTTGCTCTTTTATCCATCAGATTTCTCATGCATTATTCTCCTTGGTTACTTGTAGATATAAATGTACAAGGTTTCACACCCAAAAGAGATGGCTAATTTGTATAGGGTGATCAAGGTCTCACACCCAAAAAGGGTGGCTAATTTGTATAGGGTGATTATAGTGAATCTTAATTTTTGTAACGTAAATAGAGAAGGTGAGTTTGGTCTATTAAACAGGAGGAACTTTTGCGATGCAAAGGGAGATACAAAGGTTGTGTGTTAAATTCCCTATTGATAAGCATAGCTCTCAGCTGCTTTACGAGGGATCATGGTAGGGAGGAGATTGCTCAGGCCTGCGCGTTGATTGTAGGGCTTTCTCACCCTAACCTAAAATTTAAAAGCACCTAGGATGCAGTGATGAAGTGCAACGGTACGGGCTTTGGTTCTTCTTAGGAAGGTCCAAATTGTGGTGTGGGCAAGTGTGTAAAGGGTGGGTATGCAGTGGCTTTGTGTTAAATTCCCTATTAATAAGTATAGCTCTTGGCTTTTAGAAGAATCATGGTTGGGAGGAGACTGCTCAACCCTTTCGTAAGTCATAAGGATTTTGACAATAACTAAATAAATAAATTTATAATTAAAATATGAGACACTACCTTGCCAAGTCATCAAAACTCGCTAATAAGTATCTAAGGCTATCAACTTATTAAATTGATATTTGAAATATTTTTGTTAAATAAGGCCCTTTATCCAATTGTGGCAAAATCCGTTCGAGCGTTGGAAGGAACCCTTATTTTGATCCCTGACGGCGATGCAACGCAACGATGGATGGACGCTAGCATCCATTCTTTAACTTTCCAAGAAAGAGTGCTAAAATTCATTATTTGAAAGCCACGCCTTTAATAAATGGAGCTGGAGCTCGAGATTTCAACGACTCTTTTGTCTGATCCAAAACAGCAATGAAGTTCAGAACAATCTCCACGTTCAATCTTCACAACTCCGTTAAAAGAAACCCTTTCAAAAAAGATCCACCACAGCAACTTGTCACCCAAAATAATCCCAGGTGTGTCTCAAATCCTAGTTACCCATTCGAATTACACTGCTCTCTTCCAATTCAAGGTCAATTAAAACAACTGCAATCCTCCAATGGAAGTTCAAAAAGAAAGACAAGCTAACAAACCGCGAAATGACGGACAAAATTAGCATAATTTTGACCCAAAAGAATTAGGACGATCTCGAAGATGTACCCCCCAAAATTACCCCCACCCATGTCGACATTATTCTCTTCCAATTTAAGGAAGAGCCATTGGCCGCCTTGAGATTTTTCCAATGGGCCCAAAAGAAAATTCTTAAATTTAAACAATCGGTGAAATCTGACTGTAAACTTATTCACATTTTAGCCTGTTCAAGAATGTATGATCAGGCCTGCTTCTATTTGAAGGAAATTGTACAGGGTTTTGAACCCGGAACCTCCGCCCCTAAGCTTATTGAGGAACGTTTTGAGTCCAATCAGAAGTTGGGATTTTCTCTGGGGGTGTTTGATATGGTTATTAAGGCCTATGCACAGGGTGGTAAGGTAAAAGATGCTTTTGATGCTTTTGACTGGGTGTGTGGAATTGGTATTTTCCCCACTGTGCATTCCTGCAACAGTCTTTTGAATAAGTTGTTTAAATCTCATGGCATGTGTATGACGGGATGGTGAAGAGGGGAGTTAGGTCTAATGTTTGTACTTATACAATGGTTGTGAGTGGGTTTTGTAAGGATGGGAAGATAGAGGAAGCAAACGGCTTGGTTTTGGAAATGAAGAAAGTGGGGTGTTCTTCCAATGTGGTGACTTATAATGGCCTTATTGATGGGAATTGCAGGCGAGGAGAGTTGGGGGAGATGTCAACGGTTGTGAGAAGGATGGCGGAGAACAGAATTGATCCCAATGTTATTACTTTCAATCTATTGATCAAGGGGCATTTCAAAAAGGGTAGGTTGGAAGAAGCAGAGTCAATGCTTGTGGAAATGAAGGGAAGGAATTTTATCCCTGGTCGTGTGACTTGTGGTCTGCTTGTTGATGGGTATTGCAGGGTGGGTGAGATAGAACGTGGTCTCAGAGTTAAAGAAGGGATGGTACAAGGAGGGTTGAAAGTGAATGTTGTTACTTGCAAGACTTTGCTCATTGGACTGTGCAAGTTTGGAGAGGTGGCAGAGGCGGAACAGCTCTTGTTGGATATGAGAGATTGGGAAGTGGTTCCAGACAAAGTAAGTTACAGTATTGGCAGACTCTGTAGGGTGGAGAACATGGAAGAGGCAAACAAGCTATTAGAGAAAATGGTGGAATCAGGCATCACTCCCAGTGAGGTCACTTACAGAGCACTAATGGATGGATACATCAAAGTAGGGAAAATTGGCAAGGCTCTTAAGTTATGGAATGTTATAGTTGGAGAAGATTTTGTTCCTAGTCAAATTTCTTACAATACTATAATTAATGGGTTGTGTAAGGTGGGTAAGATGGAAGAGGCAAACAGGATTTTGATGGAAATGGCAGAGAATGGTTGCATTCCTGACAGTATGACTTACACAACTCTTATTGATGGATATTTCAGGATTGGAAGTATAGAACAAGCTTTTCAATTGCAAAATGAAATGGTAACTAAAGGCTTTTTGTCCAGGATTGAGACATGCAACACACTAATTAAAGGTCTATGCAAGTCAGAGAAGACTGCTGCAGCCAAAAACCTTTTGGTTGACATGGTTGAAATGGGTTTGGTCCCAGATGATGTCACATACAACACACTCTTTCATGGTCAGTGCAGGGAAGGCAAGTTGGAGGAGGCTTTTGGTACCTACTTTGAAATGACTGACAAGGGCTTTTTACCCAGCGTGATTACCTACAGTGCACTAATCAATGGGCTCTGTAAGAAGCAAACAAGCTCTTAGGAAAAATGAATGACAGAGGTCTTTCTCCCACTGTTATGAGTTGCAACTCACTAGTCGAAGATAATGCCATGGAAACAAATAATAAGGATTTAAAGCTGTTTTACAAAGTTGAATACACAGTTGTACTTTCAAATATGGTTACATGCAAAGCAATGCTTCATGGACTTTGTAAATCTGGGAGGATGGAGGATGCCAAAAAGCTCTTGCCGCAATTGTTTAAGAGAGGCTTCATTCCAGATAATTATACTTATGGGACTCTGATAAATGGTTATTGTCAATTTGGCAAGGTGGATGAGGCTTTCAAGCTGCGAGATGAGATGCTGGAAAAGGGCATTATTCCTAACATTGTTACTTACAATGCACTAGCCAATGGTCTTTGTAAATTGGGAGAAATTGAAAGGGCAACTAAACATTTTAACAAATTGCCAAAGAAAAAGGTGACCCACAATGAAGCAACATTCAATACATTGATTGATGGATGTTGCAGGATAGGCGATACGAAAGAGACCTTCAAGTTGCATGATCAGATGGTCTTGAAAGGTATTGCACCATCTGTCATTACCTATTCTGCACTAATAAATGGTCTGTGTAAGTTAGGGAACCTGGAAGCATCCAATAAACTTTTGGAGGAGATGCTTGAAATTGGTTTGTCTCCAAACTATGTTACTTATGCTACAATGATTCATGGTTATGTTAAAGCTGGCAATATACAGCAGGCTTACAAGCTCAATGATGAGCTGTTTAACAAGTTCATTATGCAAAATGCTAGTGGAAAGTCAATATCAGGGGAGAGTGAATCATAGGACTATCAAGATAGTAGCCACTATCCTTCTACAGATACATTTTATTCTACTTTGGAAAACATATTGGCATGGGGAAGCCATATAAACCTACATGTCTTCTGATGTCCATTACATGATATATTCACTTGAAAAATTTGCATTACTTGTCAAGAATGTGGATTGAGGTAAGAGAAGCCAACTATATTCAAAAGCCTGCTTAGTCAACCCTGCTTTGAGCTAGGGTTATGAGCCCCTATCTTGTGAGTTGTAATGCTTGTGGATATTAGATGTCTCCATGGCTTTTGAACCAACGATTAACCCTGGGCAGGCCCAAGTTGGCAAACTTTTGATGTTGGAAGTGGCAACAACTTTCCTAATACTGTCTACTTCTCTTTGAATGCATCAGAATCAATCCTTCTTGTCCAGGAGATATTTTGAGGGAATGTTTTCTTCATACAGCAGAAGGCAAAAAGATTGTAGCCCAATACCCAAAATTCAGAAAGTGTAGAGGGCATTTTCAATCATTGCTCTTTCAGATGACTTTCAGTGACCCCTTTTGAATCAAAATCATCACTGCAACTTTTTTCAATTTAGTGGAAGGTTTTGCTCTAAACCCTAACCTTATTGGGCCTTCTATATGGATCAAACAGGGAATCAGCCTATAAAAAGGTTGGAAAGTCATCACAACTTAAGAGAATTGGAAAACTAGTAGAGGGAAACTGATAATGATGAAAGAAACATTTATTAGAAATATTCTGAAGTACTGCAGAGAAGGTGGGTGTTGTATGGCAATCCCATGTGGACTGCAACCTGTCTCAAACTGTTGAGCAGAAGTCCTGTGATAGGAATGGATCATAACTTGAAAATAAAAGGAGATCAGCTTATCTATTTGCAGAATGGATCTGTGAACCTATTTCTATTGGTGCACAAGGAAATAAATATCTGCCATATGAAGTACAAAGAGCTGATCGTTTGTACCAGAGAAAATCCAAGTTTCATGTTCAGCACACCGTGATTATCAGACACTATCAGTTCTATAAATTGAAAGGTAAACAGTTAGGTCTCCTAGCTTGCGATTTTGCATTGTATCATAAATTTATCAGGCAATTTGTGGAAAAAGGCATGTAAATCAGGGAATACTTCATTTTACACTGAGACTTATAAATGTTTTAACCTTGTCACTGGATATAAGTTTGTTGCACTTGGCTATGCTTGAAACCGGCTGACCTTATTATTTGATTTCCATATGTTGTCTTCAACTCATGTTCTAAAAATGGTTATTTTGGGCTTCCACTTAAAAATGCTATGCATAATGGATGTTTGCCATGATTAGCATGGTTGTTGCATCACTTTTTGCAAAGGTATGCTCATTTATTCTCACTTCACTATGATTTGGTGTTTCCTGAAGGAGGGAATCTCCATTATCTTTATTGTTGATGTGCTTAGAGATGTGTCTTATTGTCATTTGCTTTTCACAGCCTTAGGGTTTCCCTTTCAATTTTATACAACTCTCTGTATTTCGAAACCCATGCCTTCAAAAGTGTCATCTGGCTGGTCTCTATTCTTGGATGGTCTTCTTGTCACATATTTGCAGATTTGATTATATGTGACCTTCATGTTAAGCATACATGCTAAGCAATTTTGGAACTTGGGGCTGCCTGTAAATTGTACTTTATGTCAGAAGGCAAGTCAGCATCAGATGTCCTAGTGATTTTGCACTTTTTGGTATAGAAGCCTTTATTCCCATATTCATAATAGGTTGGACTGCTCCACATTTTGAGCACTTTTGCAGCTTTGGATGCAGCATGGTGTCCTGTTTAGATTGTTGATTGAATAGATCAGACCATTCTCAAAATGACAAAGATGCTAGTTATTTCTATTTGGCAGGACAATAGCTTAGATGCAATCAGAATGTGAGCATATTAGTTCTTGGAATTTTCCAATTAGATAAGGAATTTACAAATTCTGTATTTGTTTGACATATGAAGTGGGAAAGTTTGATTACTCATTCACTCAGCAGGTCCAAATGGATCAAGTGAGGGTGCAGATGTTTGATGAAAGAGTAAATAAGGGACACTATCAGATTTTGCAGCCTGTATCTGTCATCATTCTCATGGGGTTCACATAATCACAAAAGCATTCAATTTTTCAACAGGGTGATGAGGAAGAAAGATAATAGATGGATCCCATGTTCATTTTACTTAAGTATATAACAGAATCTTGGTGCAATGATATATCAGTTAGATGTGGTATGAGGTATTAGCTATGGTGGTCTTGCAAACATGCAATGGCCTTCACATGGTTGTTGAAAAACCGCAACATGAATTTGACAAAGCCAAATTGTTGCTAGTGACTTGGAAGATTTTGGAGATGCGTGGCACCGATCTAGCTTCCCAGTGAAGGTAATAATTAACAAAGTTCACAGGGGAGGCCAAATTCAACTCTATCTACTGCTACTTTCTTGTTGGCAACTTGGAATATGTTCAAGCTACTGAGCCGGTAATTCCAATATTTCACTTGGTCATCCAAAATTTTCAGTTGTTAGGTTTTCAAAGTTCCAAGTCTTTAGGGTATTGTCAAAGTCCCTGGCTCCTTGTGGTTCCTGTTGGTTCCATTGGTAATTGTCAAGTGGTTTTTTATAATTCTGAGTTGTCAATTTTTCAGGAAGTTGGCCAAAGTCTTGGGCTTCTAGTCGTTCACCATGCAACTATTAAGTGGTTCCTCATAGTCCTGAGAAGTGAAGTCCTGAAAAGTTGACTCAAGTCCACTTCCACTCATTCACCAGCCCCTTAGAAGATCTTTGATACACCAAGCAAATAATGCCAATATGTCAATTACTTCATGAAAGATCTGAGTTGCTGGGTCCTTGAGACAAAAATTTGCTATGTCTGCAGCTTCATACTCTTCACTGCAGCAACCTGAAAAACTGTGGAACCAATGTATAATTACATGAATATATCAATTGGCTTGCAAAAGTCATGAGTTTTTGATTCACGGGAAATTTCATTAAGTTTACATCTTCCCTTGAGCATGGCCATATTTGAGGCTTGTTGCACATTCAATGGACTGTTATAAATTTGAGGAATACTTCATTTAAAAGAAAGTTACAGAGGTCCATGTGGGACATGCATTTTCATTAAGCACTGTAAAGTACAGGTTAAAGGTATTTTCAGTGCATCATAAATGCTTATTTTCTTCATGGAGAAGTAAGAGTGGCCGCCCACTTCTTTGTGTTCAAAGAAGATGAGCCAAGTGTCATTCATGGATTACAGAAATGCAAATGATGGACGGGATTTACACTTAAAATTTGCTTTATGAGTCGGTGTAGTGGTGGACTGTTTTTCTTTGTTCAACTTCCTCTTCAGGTATCTCACTATTATTCCTAATTTATAGCAGTAATTCCCATGACATGCATTAATTATTGTAGACACCCAATTTTGACACACCTAGTCAACAACATCCTCAATTAAAGCACCAAACAACATACCATCAAAACACCTTAACCTTGCAAAATTGGGCATCAAATTTTGCACATTTCACCAACTCCTAAGTCCACTAACCCTCATTCACAAGACTTGTAATCAAGCAAATTAAATCAACCTTTTTCATGCCTAAATTTGGGATGTTTGTGGCCCTAAAAGTACCATCATATTTGAGGCACCATTTTCCCTTGCAAATATTCACAAAAAATCCACCATTAGATCAGACTCAAAAATAGATTTCCAACGAGTATAAATATGCCTATACTTGGATAATGATCAATACCTGAAATTGCAAGAAAACTAAACCTAGGCAAGATAGAAACAAAAATGTGACACACTATCAAAAATGCTAGTGGCATTTTTGCTCATCAGTGGTACCTTTACAAAACATATTTTTTCATCAATTTGACTAGTCAACTTGATCGTTGAGCAAAAATACAAATTGGGTGCAAACTTTCCAATGGTGTTTTTCCAAATCAATGGCTTTTTTTCCAACATGAATAGAATATCATGGCATGAACCAGAGGCATGTGGATTACTTCATCCCACTACCTTCTCTGACCACACATGCTTTAGTCTCAAATCAGGCCTACAAATTTACAATTGGTCCTTTGCCCTAGTGGAATATTGGACTCCATATTCCCTCCAACAATTTGCCTTCCAAAAATCTATAAATGGAACCATTAGGAGGGACATTTCATTAGCAATTTCAAGCTATCCATACTCTATCAAAATTCTCTTTCATTCTCATTCTTGCATTTGGAGCTTCTCCATCAACCATTTGGGAAACTAAATCAAGGCAAAGAATATTGGGAAAAGGAGGCCATCTTAGTGCAAGAAGGAGGCCTTGCTAGGCAGTAAAATCCCTTGCTCCTCTTTCTTTTCATCTCCTTGTTTTAATTACATGCATTCCCTCTTTATTTTGGCCTTGCTAACTTGAATTTATCATCATTGTAGCTATTAATCTTTGTATCTCTTGTTATTTCTTATGTCTAATATATATTTGTAGGCCTATAACAAGTGTTTGATGCCTCCATTACTTTGTTTGTAGCAAATATTTATTTATTTTTAAATTTCTAATCGGTTGCAAGGTCATTACACTCTATTTTGCATGATAAATCTTCATTTCCTCTTTCATATAAGCATTTTACTCTCTAAGCTCTATTATTAGCAGGTATTTGTGCTTTATTTTATCTAATATTATCTCGTTTGTAGGTCTATTTCATATTATGATCATTTTACATTCCCATTATCATTTCATTTGCAAGCTTATATGTTTATTTTTGCTATCTAGCTTCATACTTTCATGCTTTCGTCATTAATATTTATTGCAATTCTACATTGATTTTTTTTTTTCAATGGGATATATGGGATTGAATTGGGCCCCACCCATATTACATCATCATCACATAGTGGTATTATAACAAATCTTGGATATTATCCATATATTGTTTGACAAGATTCAAACCTAGGTCTCCTCCTTGAAATGTTGAGGAATCTAACCGGTTGATCTAATGCCACTTGATGATTCTACATTGTCTTTTATTTGCGTACTTTATACACTTTGTTTAACCTCATACTAACATTATTGTAGGCATAATAACACTTTTATTTCTTTGTTACAACATTTATTGTTGTCTTGCTTACTTTTAGTTCCTCTTTTGAGCTTAAAACACCATCAATCCTTGTTGTAGGCCTCCTTGAGTCTTTATAGAAGCATATTATCTCATTTTTTGCACAATCATCATCTTATAGTATACAATTTGTTAAATCCTTAGTTCAATTAGCTTTTGTAATCCTTTTGTCATCTCTAATAGGCATTTTTAGTTCATTTTTTGTGACATTTAGGCATCCATAAACTCTCCTTTGAGATATTCCAAGAAACCAACTATCACCTATCATTCCTCTCTAAATATGCAATTAATCCCATACATTTTGGAAAATTTGTAATTCATTTAACAAGTTTTTGTAAATCTCCAAGCTTGTGAGCCTTCAACCTCTCTACTAATTTTTGTAAATCTCCAAGCTTGGGGTTTTCAACCTCTCTACTAATTTTAGGACCATTTGGATCTAATCAACCTCAAATTTATTTCCAATACTCATTAATTATTAGTTGCAAGTCAAAACCACCACTTAACCCAACAACTAGCAAATTTGAATCTTTGTTTTTACATAGTCCAAATTCACCAATCACTATCAAAAACACCAATGGTGTTTTTTCTCAACTATATTGATTTTGAATATTTAGTTTTTTCTTCCAAATCCAAGGCATATTTCATTTTTTTGTATATAAAGGGTGTTTGATCATCTAGGAATATAGAGCATCATCTTTCTACACTTAGATAGGCCCCAAAAAATAGACTACATCTAATTTTTTCCTTAAAGTTTGAAGATTTCAAAATCACCACTCACTATCAAAAATGTCAGTGGTGTTTCTACTTTTTAGCGATATTTTTGCTTAGCATTAGAAATAGGTAATTTTGCTAATGTCTATAAATTTTGCTTGAAACACACTTATTTTGGGAAAATCAAAGAATCTTAGCATAGATTAAAATTATTTCCTTCAAAAGCAATTAGGCAAGAAATCAAAAGTCATATAGTTGCATTTTAGGCTAGCTTGTTTGTTGCATTATCTCTTATTTGCCTTGGAAAATAAGTCTTTTTAGTTAGCAAATCATTCAAATTTGAAAAAGGCATTCTAGGATAGGAACCTTGTTTGTTGCATTCTTGTTTGATTGCATCTAGCTTACAAGTTTAGTGATCATCTTGCTTAAGTTTAATCAATTTTATCTTAAGAGGATTGTTAGAGATAAAAACTTAGGTGTTTGTTAATTAACTCACAAAACACCTCTTGAACTTGAACATATACATAGCAACATAAACTTGAACTTGGAGGTAGAGCCTACTAGGGTGAAAACCAACTTTCAGGTCTCCTTTGGAAAGAGACTTGGGGTATTCACCTCTTGTGATGTGAGGTTCTAAATCTATAATTATGATTGGAGATTAAATTAAAAAGTTGATCCAACATTATAGGCTCTTGCAAAGCCACGATCATACTCTCATCTTCTTCAAGATCTTGGAACAACTTCTCAAGATTTTGCTCTGAGTATAGCTGATGATTATTGTCCCAAAATCTTGGTGACCCAAGTGCTTTGAGTTGTTCATTAAATTCATTCATTGCCCCAAGCTCCTTCTTCAGCATGTCCATAAGCTTGGTTCCTTCACAATACAAGTCAGTCAGATGTAGAACTTGTTGTATCATGACTTCATACTGTTCTCGCTCATGCCTTTGATAGATGTGGGGGTTAGTGCTATGATTGATCAACATTATGCGTAAAGCAGCTACTTGTGGGCTCATATTGTGTATGATGCCCTTCTTTTTGTTGAACTCAGCCTTTGTTGCTGTTGAGATCTCAAGACTACTTTCTATTGCCAGTGTGAAAGGAGAAACAATCTTCAAGGCCGCCTCCCTCGCTTTCTTCAAATGAACAAGCCTAACTCTCCTGAGGTTGTCTTTTGAAATGGTGGGCCTAGTAGGCTTCTCTTTTTCCTTTTGTAGCTCTTCAAGGAGAAGATTAAGCTCACTCTCTTGTCGTTGGATCTTGCTTCTGCATTCATTGAGCAGGAGCTCCTGCTGTTGCATCTTTAATTTGAATTCTTCATTACATTGCTCCAGCCTGCTACTCATTACCTGTAACTCATTTTTGAGTTTAGCAATTTCTTCTTCCTTTTGCTGTAGGATTTTGGGAGAGGGAGTTTTGTTTAGGGTATCACTCAACATTTTGTTTCTATTTTCAATAGCTTTCTTTTCACGTTGTACCCGATGAAACTGGGCCTCAAAGTTTTTTGCCTTCTTTTCTATGACCTTCATCTTCTTTTCAGCATTTTTCAATTTGAGGTACAGGGTATCAGAGTTCACATGTGATGCTTTCAATACTTCGATAGAGGGAATATCATCAATATGCCTGGTGAGGTGCTCAAACTCCCAGTCATCATATTTCATGTCAGCTTTTGCCTTTTTGACTTAAGGCTTGGCAATTACCTTATGTTGTTTTCCCTCAATCGGATCGAGCTCATGCAAAATCACCATAGTGGCCTCTTCTTGACCCTGATGCTCCTGTTGCAGCTACTCTTCTACCCATTTATTTTGGTTATCTCTTGCCACACACATGACCTTGAATATTTTGGTTCTTCTTCTTCTATTTCTTGAGATGGAAGTGGAAAAGACAACATAGAGGACAACGGGGACACTAGGAGTGTCATCAATGCTTGCTCTTGGTTTAGACCTGTTGACTGACTTAAGGTTTTGGTGATGACTAATGTCGATGATGATTGGAATTGTTGGGGCAATATTTGTGAAGGAGGTGGAGGGGTGATTGAGGATATGGGAGTGATTGATGGATTGGATGAAGACATGGGGATGGATGATTCCAATGGATTTAGAGGAAGGTCAGGTAAGAGGCTTGGATATGGAGAAGAAGTTAATGAAGGTTTAAGGCACTCTTTATCTATCATAGGCCTTATGGCTGGAATTGCCTTAGAAGATAGGGTGACATGATTGAAAGGGGGAGGATTATTCAATGGATTGTTGGGAGGATTCTGATTTGGGGAAGGTGTGTTGAGTTGTACCTGCAAGGGACTTTGTTCTTCTTCAAGCTCCACAACCTTTTGGCTTCCTTTGGTGTGATGCATCGACGCTTTTGATCCTTTCACTTGCACCACCTTGGTCTGCAATCACTGATGCTCATGCCCTAACCCTTGTTCTTGCAGAATGATAGGGCTAGAGTGAGTCCTTTTCTTTCCACTTTACATCGATATCTAAGGGGAGGATCTGGATGAATGGCAAGTCTCTTGAAGGGTTTTTCTTGACCTCATTCTTTGACTACTTTACTATTTTTGTGAGGATGAGACTTCTGGCTTGACTTGTACTTCATGAGTTACACCATCGGATTCTTACTAAGAACTAGGATCCTCCAACTCTTGATCTTCCTCTTGCTCATCACTACTTCCTCCTACAACAGGCTCTATAGAATCAGATTTCTTTAACACTTTTAGGAAAATATTATCATCCTTCCTTTCTCACCATTTACCAATGTGAGCCTTAAATTCCATTTGAAATTTAGCATCAGCTAATCCTAGGAGGATTTCCCTAAGATCATCCTTCTCACACTTCATTATCCACCACTGCTCAACCTTTTCTTCATCATCCCAATCCTTCTATTCTACAACTCACTCAAAGAAATTGATTCCTATTCTTTGGTCAAGGTTCCTCTCAAGATCAAATACCCTCTTATATGAGTATGGGGTCCTCCATGGTGGGTGCTTATGGAATTGGAACTAGGTAAATGGGACCAGCTGATCATCCAAGAGATTCCTAAATTATAGAACATCTAGATTTACCTCATTCTCCTGATGCTCAAATGGTCAAGGTTTGACATTGTTGGTGAGATTTCTTTTGATAACATCATCAAGATCATAATGCCACCAAGGAGGTACTACTAGGAGACCCAAAGCACACAACTTATTATCTAGTTTTAAATATGTGGGCTGATATCTAAAGGGATTACTGATAGGACTATGTGATACTGGGAACTAAAAAATCATTTTCTTCTTTACCCCTTGACCATGCTTATCTTCTACTACAATGGCTTACCTACAAACCTCTAGGCCAAAGACCCAATCTGTTACATAGTAGGGGAGAAGGAAGGGGAAGCCAGAGAAACCATATAACCTAATGCATGTTCCTTCTACCAGAAAATACCAATCCCCTACTTCAAGGAATTTTATTCTTAAAAATTGTATGGCTCTTTCAGACAGGCGAGGACAACTACCATAAATGTATGCCAAAGTAGGACCAAGGAAATTTTTATTGAACTCTAAGTAGGATTAGCTTTTTCTAAGAAAATACGTCCAGTCAACGACTAGGCGGGTATCATTTTCCATTATTGGCATAGAGTGTGCTGATCTAGGCATGAAGTAAAGAAACAACCAAGCTAAATAAGAAGGGTAATGAAATCCCATACTCTATTTGGACTGATAGTCCGCTAGCTACTTTCTTAGGTTTCTAGCCAGAAATTCTACCCAATCCATCTTTAATGATCTATGAGCTCTCAATACAGCGTGTGCCATGGCTATCTACTCTAGGAATACTGTCTTATCTATTTCAGCACCCTGCAATATGGCTATCATGCACAAGATTGGTTGAACATCCTCCTTGAATTCTACCAACTACCAGGTCCTTTCTAAATAGTCTTCAGGTAAGCTTCTCAAGTTCAATACTTCCATCATCCATGCTTTTGGGCCATCCTCCGCAAGCTTCCCTCTTTGGGATTTTTCCTTAATAATTCTAAGATGCTTTATGGATACATCTTCAAGGGAGGGTTCTGGAGTTGCAAATGCTTTTCTGATGTTTTGAGTGGTTATTTGAAATAGAGGTCACTCATCTTGCCCTCTAATCATCCCCATACTAGCATCATAGAACTTAGACACAACATCTACTAGCTCGGGACACGGGTGCACAACAATTGGTAAGAACATCACCAATTGTGTGTTCCATGGAGCTACCCCTGTGACACTTGAGTTGATTGATTTTACCTTTTGCTCTACTCCCATTCATGATAGCTTTGCTTTGGCCTTAAGGGTAATGCATGTGTCTGCAATTCCCTCAAATGAGTCTTCCAATTTTTTCTTTGGCTTTGCCTTGGTCATCTTGCTTGGCTCTTTATTTGCTTTCAAGGGCTACTAGACTCAGAACACTTGGAAATTTTTTGCTAGCAACCACCTCACTTTTAAAGCGTATTAGCAATATTCAGCAGGTATTGCATCATCATAGAACTTCAATAGGTATCCCCCTTTTATAATGCTAGAAATATAGAGCCGATGGAATTAGCTATTGGAGATGTTGCATAAGATCTTACTTGCTACGAGGTAAATCTTGTTGAAGTACAGTATTACTATCAGATTATCTCCACCAACTCCTTTTGAGTTATGGACCTCCAACCAATCAAATGATCCGGGTGAGCGAACATCCTATTAAGATAGTTAAGTTGCTATTTTCCTAGGCAGATCACACTTTAGACCTCATCCTTCTATCATTTATGATGCATGCTCAAATCATCCTAAAAAGTGTGCTTTTGTCGATCCTACTATTAATGCGCAACTTTATGCCAAACTTTGATAGGTGCTAGTTGAATGACCACATCCCCCTTGGTCATTGTGCACATTGGAGCTTCTTGATATATGTGCCTATGATCTTCCTTTTGATTTTATTAGGATAGAGCATTAGCCATTTGTACGCATGCAACTATGTTATTGGGCACTCCTTCCAACTTGATCATTAATCTTCCTGATGAATCAGGGGAGCTGATATTACCACTTGTACACCTACTCTTGATAACTGATAATTGTAGGTCATAGCTCCTCTTTCTTTCCTTCTATTTGAATGGAATTTTGGGTCCCACTTTTCATTGCTATCGATCCTATTTTTTTCATCCCTATTTGAAATAGAATTTTAGGGTCCTTCCTTTAATTAAACATCTCCCATTTGCCCATCCATTTTTGGATTTGAATATTGCATCCAGGGAAATATATTGAGAATTGGAAAGGCTTAGGTCACTTAATTATACAACAAAAAGCATAATTACAACCTCTTTATGTACAAAACAAAAATAGGATATATACATATATACACAATTACCCAAGGTAGATCAAGCATAGTGTTTTAGATGTTGGTCATTCACTAGGATCGAAAGCAATCGACCCTCCAAATCTCATAACTGATATGCATTTGAAGTCTTACATTCTTCAATGAGATATGGACCCATCCATAATGAATCAAACTTATCATGAGCACCTGGCTTAGCCCGATTTACATCCCATATAAGTACAAGGTCACCTCTAGAAAATTCTTTTGATTTTGCTTTCTTATCAAACCAGTGCTTGACCAGACTTTGATGTTGGGTTACATTATCAAATACCTTTTCTCGCTCTTCTTCTAGTTGCATCAATTGCACTAATATTTTTTCAACTGGAGGGAAGTCTTCATCATCTATTTGTTGTAGAAACTTTAGTGTCAGAAGTTCAAGATTAATAGGAAGGATAACTTCTTTGCCATACACTAGAGAGTAAGGGGATGTCTTTAAATATTTCTTTGGAGTTATCCTGTCTACCCATAATGCTTGATTTAGCAAAAGATGCCAACTTCTAGGATTCTGCTCAATATTTCTTTTAATAATTTTCAATAAATTTTTATTTGAAGATTCTACTAAGTCATTGCCTTGTGGGTAATAATTTGAGGTTGCATTCTAGTATATTCCATATTTTCTAGCAAAGTCCATTATCTTAGCACCTATGAAAGAAGAGCCATTATCTGAGATGATAGTGGTTGGGACCCCAAATCTGGTAATTAATCTTTCCAAGAAGTCAATGACTATCTGTTGGTCAGCTTGTTTAGTTGCTTCAGCCTCAGTCCACTTAGTAAAGTAATTTGTTGTTGTAAGAATATACTTGTGATCGACTGATGAGTTTGGATTTATGACCCCAATAAAATCTAGCCCCCACTATTGAAAAGGTTCTTCTGCTACTATCGGCTTTAAAGGCATGGCATGGTGCTTTTCCTTCCCAAAAAATCTTTGACATTTATCACATCTTCTGACTAACTTGAATGCATCTGAGAATATGGAAGGCCAGTAGAATCCTACCCTCAATATTTTGGTCATTGTGGTTTGTACCGAGTAATGGCCTCTCGAGAATCCAGAGTGAAATTCCTCAAGCAACTCCCTTGCTTTTTCTTGAGGTATGCAATGCAATAAAACACCATCAAAATTCTTTTGATAGAGAATGTTATTGACTAATGTATATTTTCTAGCTTGCAGCTTATATCTGTGTCTTTGTGGTGTTGTCAATCCTTTTGGGCATTTGCCAGTATTAAGGTAGGAAGTCAAGTGGATGATCCAGGGGTCAAGTGACATCTTTGTTTGTGTTGATTCAGGATTATCTACTACTTTTATACACAAGTTGGAGTTTGTCACTACTGCTTCCACCAAATGCTGACAAAGTGCTCACCCCCTGACCAACTTTGTTGGTCAAATTTCTACATCAAACTCTTGAATATTTGTTGTCCAACCAGCCCTTCGATCACCCCATTCTCCTTGGATTACGAAACTCCTGATATCTGGGTGTACCACATATACCATTATTTTACTCTATGAGACAAAATGCCTGAATTTCTTGAGGGATTTCATAACAACATATACTTGTCTTTCTATGAAATTATATCTTTCCTCATGATCATGCAGAGTTTGGCTGAGAAAAGTGATTGGTCTTTCATTACCATCATCTCCCTTTTGCATTAGAACTATCACATAACTTTCTTCTACTCCAAAGGCATACAAAATAAAGTCCTTAGAATAATCAGGATTAATGAGAACTGGAGCTCATGAAATAGCTTCCTTAATGCTCCTAAAAGCATATTTTTGGGCATCTATCCATTTGAATTCAACATTCTTTTTAAGCATTTGAGTCATAGGCTTGACTATTTATGCAAAGTCAGATACAAAATTTCACACAAAGTTGATCTACCCAAAGAAAGACTGAAGTGTCTTCTTATTCATGGGTATTGGCAATTCTAAGATGGCATTGACCCTATCCGGGTCTATGGCGAGCCCTGCTTTTGACACAACATGTCCTAGGAGTTTACCTTCTTGCACAACAAAGATTGATTTCTTTGGATTCAATGATATCCCAAACTCTCTGCATTTCTCAAAGATTTGTTGGAGATGCTCTACATGATCCTACCTTTTGTGAGAAAAGATAGTCATGTCATCTAAGTAGATAACAATTACTTTATTAACCAATTCACCAAATGCTAGATCCATTGCCCTTTGAAAGGTAGCACCAACATTAGATAGGCCAAATGGCATCCTTTGGTATGCAAATGTTCCCCATTTAGTGGTGAATGTTGTCTTATGTTGATCTTCATATTTAACCCAAACTTGGTTAAATCCTGAAAAGCCATCCAGTAATGAGAACCGTTCTGCTCCTGCCACTGTATGCAATATTTGATCTATCTATGGTAGAGGATAATGATCCTTCAAAGAGACTTTGTTTAGATTACAAAAATCTACGCAAAGCCTAATATCTCCATTATTTTTTCTGACTGGAACTAGGTTAGCTACCCAAGTAGAGTGCTTAATGGGATAAATTATTTTGGCATTCAACAATTTCAACAACTTTTCTTTCATCAGGGCTTTTATTTTTGGATTTACTAGTCTCTGCTTTTGTCGAAAAGGCTTTGCATCAGGCTCCAATTCAATGGTGTGTTGAATAACATCTTTACTGTATACTTTGAGGTCATCATATGTCCAGGCGATAATATCATCATATCTTCTACACAATTCTTGAATTTGGTGGACTTCCTTATCTGAGCAATCTACCCCTATCTTCAAAATTTTTCCCACTAAAATTTGGACTTCCTTATAACCTTTGGAGTCAACTTTCATCATATGACCTTTTGGTCGATCACTATTATCAAACAGGATTTCTAGGGTGATTAGTCCCTTTGGAATGTGATTATTTTTGAGTTGGATAAACCCTTCTTCTTCTTTATCATCTTCAGCTTCGGAGGACCCATCAGCTAAACAATTCATTTCATGAATTAAAAAATCCACTATCTATTCATCATTTTCAAATACTTGCCAGAAGATGTCTTTATCAGGGATGGATGGTCTATACACCAACCTAACTGATTTTGCTTTGTGAATGGTATTGGACACTGGACAAAAATTTACTCCTATGGAGGCCAATATATCAACATGTCTATTTTGATCCCTAGGAATAGCTTTAATATTTAATGCCTCAAATGCTTCTAATAGGTCCCATACTCTATTCCTATAGGCTTTTAAGTAATGTTGCTTACTAATACATTTTTTAGTAATTTGATTAATCACCAACTCAGAATCCCCAAATATTTGGAGCTACTTGATTCCTAAATTTTTCACCTTTTTTAGTCCCAAACAAAGGGCTTCATATTCTACTGCATTATTAGTACAACTCCATGTTAATATATATGAGAAAACCTTTTGGGCTCCTTTAGGAGAAATCAAGACTATTTCAGCTCCTACACCATTTTTGCATCTTGCTCCATCAAAATATAGTTTCCATAACTGATGGGATGAAGACAGAGGTTCTTCCTGGGCGACTAGCTTTTTTGTCTCTGGTTTCTCAATGGTATAAGTACCAACCCCTATTTCTATTATAGCATTGAAATTTTTTATAGAAAATTGATCTTCCATTTGTAGTTCTTCCAAGGCTTCTTCTATGAGATCTCCTTCCTCAATAATAGCATTTACTATGGTTGCTTGTTGGTCTACTTCCTCTAACCTTTCTATATGAAAAGAAGATGGTTTTTCTGAATAGATTTTCACCCTCCTTCCTTTACATGGGATTTCCATATGAGAGTAATCAAGAGAAAGGTATCCCCCAACTTGGTAGTGAATTCCCTAGAAAGGCACATCCCAAAGTATGGTTCTAGGTCTACTACCACAATTTCTTGTATAACAGTGACCTGAGGTAATCTATGAAGGACCATAGGTACATCCTTGATAACCCCACAATTTTTACTAGGGTACCATCCAACTGCAACACAAACTTCTAGTATATTCCATTCCCATGACATCACACACCACTTTAGGCATGACTGTAGTGGTAATGCCTGAATCTATCATGCAATTATGCACAACCCATCCTTCCATTTCCAAAGAAAGGTAAAATGGTGAAGGTCTATTCTTTTCACCTCCCATAATAGAGCTGCTTTGAACCAAATTCTATTCTGGTTGGACTTTGCTTTGGTCCTTAATCATTTTTAGAGAGGCTTGAAGTAGATCAATCTGTCCAAGGATTAGCAAAGCATCATACATACTAGCCCTTGAGGGGTTTTCTTTAATTCTTCCACAATATTGAAGGTAGGGATTTTGGATTGCCTATCCTTATATTTTGGAGGGGTTCAAACTTACTCCTATATTCATGGGTGGCTTCAATCCATTGACGCTTTGTCAAGGATGGATATTTAAGCTTGTCTCTAGCCTCCATTTGAGTCTCCATTACTTTTGATTGAGTTTCACTAGGTTTAGGATCTTCTTTCTACTATTGAAGAAGTTTTTTAAAGGGAACCTTTTGAGGAGCATTACTTTCAACTTTATTTTCTTCTAGATCATCAGTAGCAATTTTCATGGGATTGGGCTCTTCAGGGTTCACTTGGAGTGGTTTCTTCCTAGATCTCATCAAGATAGAGACTTGTTCCACTGATGGCACCATGAAATTATGTTCACTATTTTTAACCATATTGATTTATCCCTTTTGAACTCTTTTGCCCTCTCAATAGCCATTCTTTGCATATAATTTTGATGCATCATGCAGGTATTTTCCCCATGAGGATCATTACATGTAGAACACCAATAGTCTAAATCAGACATAGAAGTTGAAGGCTCACTTCCTTCATTAATAAGGATTGCATTAGTTCTCTCGATGGCCTACTAGTGGAAGCAGACTGATATTTTTCCACATATGGGAACCTTCTTGGTTGGAAGTTCCTTTTAGCCTCCCTCATTTTCATCATGGTAACCTCATTGGATAGATTTTTCATAAAATCTTACATCTCCCATAAGGTAGCAGCTTGTGAATCTAGAGTGGGTAATGTAGGTACTATAGGAGGAGGGGAGAGAGTCGATATTACAAGTGTGGCAGGAATTGTTGGTATTGTAGGTGTGTTAGGCCATTGAGAAAATCTCATGGGAGGTGGGAGTGTTGTATAAGTAGGTACTAGGACAGCTAGCTATGGTTGACCATTAAGGAACTTAGGGAAAATAGGCATCAAAGGCTTGGGAGGCAATCTACCTATAGCAATAAGGATTTTTTACCTTTATAACTTCTTGGAATATCTAAGGGAAAGCAAGAACATTTGATTACCTTATCATCAGTCCTAGATCTAAACTGAATGCTCTTAGATAATAATAAATAACTTGCTCATGGGTTGGTCTAAGACCATCAGGCACTCTTTGCCAGGTACGACTAAACCTGATATTAAAATCCATAATATCTTCTTGTGGATGTCTTTGTATCACTATGAACTGAGTGAGCAAGGAAAAGGGGTCTGCTTGTTCATTGAACTCTTCTATTAGCTTGGATGCCAAAGCATTCCAAGAATTTATACTCCCATTAGGTAGAGTTCTATACCAATAAAGCAATTTTCCTTTCAGAGAAATGACCAATAATTTGACCATCACATCCTCATCTTGGATGTTATGCATAACAACCAATGATGCTACATCCTGAACATGTTCATATACTATTTTTCCTATACCATCATAGGTTGGAAGGGCTTTCAAGGTTACTTGTGGAATCACATGTTGATCAACCAGGTTAAGGGGTCTTATATTATTCCAGTTAGGGACTCTTGGGTTTTGATTTTGGGCCATTGCTATTTGGTGAAAGATGGATATTTGGGATACGGGTACCAATTGAGTATCAATCTGATCTTGCTCTTGTTCTTCAATAGAATCAGAGGCTTCAATGATCAACTCAGGCTATTGCTTTCTAGAGGATAACTCCAAGAACTCAACTGGTTCTTCTGAAATACTAGCCCTATGTCTTGTAATCATGAAATAACTACAGGGTCGATATGGCTTTCTGGGTATGTCTTTAATGGAGTCACCAGGTGATTAGGGAATCTAGACAAAACCAGGTATCACCAGTCCTTTTGTTTATCCAAAATGTGGGAAAGGGTCCCATCGGGCGTGCCAAAAACTATTGGTCAAAAGTTTGTCTAATGGTAAGGATTATGCGCCCACAGACCTCGACCAACTTTGAATGACCTCAAGATCATGAATCTTGGGGTCAATCTCCGGAGAAGGTCGGCTCCTTGCAAATTCTAACTAAACGCTTGGGGAAAAGGGAAGGGAAAGAGATTAAAGAAAATGTAAAGCTAGAACATAATGTGGTGCAGATCCAATCGCATCAAGATACATGCCCAATAAGTTTGAAACATAAACAACATTCATGGACTACCTAACAGACCAACCACTGATTTCATTAATCATTTACACACATAACTCTACTGAGAATTCTAAAATTAAAGAATAAACAACATGAAATCCAGATATCAAAATTAAAGCTAGTTCATTCATTTAACTTTAGCAAAAATAATCAATAGAGCAAGATCATACATACATGAAAATAATTGAAGGCCAGACAATAATCCACTTATATTGTTGAATGCATCAAACTGTACATGTAGGTTGTAATGACTGGAGAGCTGACACTAAAACATATATTACAAACATGTATATATAGCCCCTCAAGGAGTGGGCTTTCAAAAGACTAATTAATACTTCATTAATGGTGGATCAAAATGTTAGTATCCAGCTGGTTTGAATGACTTCTTTTGCGATTGCTCTATCACAGATGAAACATTCTCCACTATGTTCGGATAGGAGCTACTGACATTCTCTGTCTGAGCCTTCCTTTCATAATTAATGAACTTGATGTTGCTACTGCCTACACATGTTTCTTTATGAGTTGAGGTAGTTGCACTGCATCAATTCTTCATCTACCACCTTATGTACTCAGACTGATCAGTCATTAAATTTGCTCATCTACTGCATCCTTGGATCCAATGTTCTGACATCATTGGTGGGAAGGAGAAATTTGAATTTATGGAGCCTTCTATGCAGTTGGGCCTTTGTGCATTTATGACTGGATAGGATGGAGCTCTGGGCTGAATGCATACCTTGGTTCCACCCCAATATTACATCTGGATCGCATTCTCCTGGGATGGGAAAATGGGAGCCCTTGCTAATCTTCTTTTTCCTTCTCTTTCTATCTTCCTTGTGGTTGGATCAACCTCGGATGAAATTTTGGGTTTGCCACCTCCTGAATCTGCTTTCGAATTCTCTATCCATATGGGTTTACCGCTTGGGTGGCAATTTGGGATCACTTTCCTTTCCATTATTCTCTTTACTTTTTGCTCAATTTCGACCTCTTGCAGATAAAATTTTGGGAATGCCTACGATAGATTCGTAGATCGTTATTTCTTTAGGTGCATTCCTTGATTCGCCTTCCTTCGGATGGGAGCTTTGGATAGCCAATGACTTGGAAGTGACCCATTTCTCCATCCACCTTTCTACTTAGCCATTTTTCAAATTAGCCATTTCCTTAAGCCTTTTCATCTTCATGGAACAAAATAAGTGGGTGTAGAAAACTCACCCACAAGCTGGTGAGCTTTGGCAACCGTAGAGCTAGTGAGTTTTGGTAGCAATAGAGCTGGTGAGCTTCAACAGTGGTAGAGTTGGTGATCTTCAACAATGGTAGAGTTGATGAACTTCGATAGCGGTAGAGCTAGTGAGCTTTGATAGCGATAGAGCTGGTGAGCTTCGATAACGGTAGATATTATGAGCTTTAATAGTGGTAGATCTTGTAAGCTTTGGTAGTGGTAGATCTGGCGAGCTTTTGCAGTGGTAGAGCTAGTGAGCTTTGGCAATGGTAGAGCTGGTGAGCTTTGGCAATGGTAGATATGGTGAGCTTTAGCAATGATAGAGCTGGAGTTTAAGGCTGAAAATGCTTGTTCTAGTGGTTTTATTGCAAAGTTGTTGAAAAATGTTTGAGATGGTTTATTGGTTGTACCACAAGTTTTTTAGGCAAGTATTAACTACTATAACTAGTGTAGCTTGTATCCGAATAAGCTTTTGTAACTGGTATAGTTGTGCCCAAAAGAGATTGGTGTGGATGCTAGTGGTGGTTGTCTAGTGTAATGTTCTTAGAGTTATCTCCAGTTTTATTTGTATTTTTTAAAGTGGTTTTTTGGACTATTTTGTTACCTTGTCGATATATGGTTGAGGGTAAAAGGTGAAGCTAATATGTTTAGATATTGCACATGCAATGGGAGTAGTTAGAAGATATATGTCCAATCTAAGGAAGGAACATTGGACTGTTGTGAAGAGGATCTTCAGATACTTGCATGGAACTACAAATTATGCTATGGGCATGGTTGCCCTTGAAAATTGACAATGGTAATTTTTGGACCCTATGAAAAATATTCAACAAGTGGGAGAATGTTGAAAATATGTTGATTATTTTCCATGTTAGTCTGGAAAGTTAACATATGTTTAGACCCATATGGGTTGCTTTTGGGTTAATATATTTGAACCCATGTTTTAATATATTAAACCCATGTTTTATTATATTTGGATTAATATATTTGAACCCATGTTTTAATATATTTGAACCCATGGTATTGTAAAACCCCTTCCTATGTTGTTGGTATATAAAACAACACTTGCATGAGGGTTTGTGGGAAAAGAGGAATGTTTGGATACCCCCCAAAGGGGGGATGTAATATGCAAGAAATGTATTCACAAGCTGTAGAGCACGCAGGAAAGAAACTAAAGGATATTATTGTATTGGAGATGGTCAAGTTTATACAATAAGGAGATATTCTTGCTAGGTTTTTTCTCAAAAGGGTTTCCTAGGATAAATTCTTGTGTAATGTGTTCTTCTTCTTTGTTTTTCCTTTGATTATGTAATTACTGCTTTTCTAGATTTTATTTTATTGGGGTATTATTTCTCTTCAGTCTAAAGATGAATAAGAAATCTCAATTTTCTTGTTGTGAGGTTCAACATTGATGCCAATGCTACCTATGTAGGAGGGCATATTAGTAGACATGAATTTATCTTGTTATCATTGATATCAAGCAGGATCTTACTAGACACCAACCAGAGGGTTATACCATGTGAATTTGAAGAAATTATGGTAGACCTAATAGAGATTCAATTATAGTTTATATGGGGTCAACTATCCTATCAAAACTTTAACATGAGCTTCATTGTGTGGATTATAAGGGCAAGAACCTTACCAATTATACAATGCTCTAGGTTTTGACATGGAAGCATATTATAATAGTCAGACTATTATGTTTTCCAGGAGTTATTGTGGATCCATAGTGATGCAGGAGCATCCAACAACACCAGCAGCAGAAGCATCGAGTTTCGGGAGAGACAGTGCTGAGGAGTCGGCCAAAGGAAAAAAAGCGGCTAAGGAAGATACCTGTCGTGAAATCGCGACAGAAATTGGCGAGGGGCAAGTCGAGCAGAAGGAGCCGTGATTTTGCGATAGGTCGCGAAATCGCGACAGTTTGGAGGAGAGAGAAAGTGCAGCAGAAGGGGGCGCGATTTCGCGACATGTCACGAAATCGTGACAGATTTCGAAAGCCGGTGAAGAAGCGAAAAGGTGTAGCGAAATCGCGACGTCAAGGCAAGGAGGAAGAAGATGCAGCAGAAGGGGCCGCGATTTCGCGACATGTCGCGAAATCGTGACAGATTTCGGAAGCGGAGGCGGAGGAGTTGGAAGGTCGTGATTTCGCGACATGTCGCGAAATCGCGACGAAAAAGTGCAGCGGGCGAAGAAGGAGGAAAGTGTAGCGAAATCGCAACGTCACGATTTCACGACGTTGGAAGGTCGCGATTTCGCGACTGTTGCGAAATCGTGACGAAAAAGCGCAGCGGGCGAAGGAGGAAAGTGTAGCGAAATCGCGATGTCTTGGCAAGGCGAAGACAGAAGGCAGAAAGGGGAGCGAAATCGCGACGTCGCAATATCACGACGAGTTTCTCAGCGGAGGGGCAGGAGGCAAAATGGTCGCGATATCACGACCAAAATGAGAAGCAAGTGCAGAGAGCCAGAAACGTCGCGATATCGCGACGGAGAGAGAAAATGGCGCGGGAAAAAGAGAAAGAGATGGCGGGAACGGTATTTTTCAGGAACCGTTTAGAATGACACGTGGCAGAAGCTGAGGCAAAAGTGGGGAATTCCAAGAGCGCAAAAGACGAGAAGCAATGGGCGTGCAGGGTTTACTGACCAAGTCAGCAGTGGCAGGGACCGTGCGGAGTGCGGGAATTTAATCGGGTTGGTGTCCCGATTTACGTGAAGAATGTATTGGAGGGAAATTTAATTTGGGTTGGTGAACCCATTTTTGAAGGTTGTTTGAGAGGGTCGGGGCCTCTATAAAAACCCATTTTCTTGTTTTAGTCGGGACGGTGGATCGGAGTTTGCACGTAGAGCGTAGAAGAGAGAGAAGAGAACCGAGCCGAGGGCCGGTGATTTGTAAGCCTACGGGCTGTGTATGTAAAGGGAAATTCAGATTTAATAGAGGAAATTTTTGGATTTGTCTGAGTGTGAGAACATGTGAATTTTCGGTGCCCCGTCACATAACTTCTATTAGTTAATAGATGAAGTCACAAGTTAGAGGTAGGGTATATTCACCTTCATAGAGGAGATTTAGGATGGACTCAAACACAAATTTATGAGCTACAAAGATAGGATACTATATATTGGTCATATATAAGCCATCCTAGTTAGGCTAATAATGCTCATAAGTTAGTTGGTAGTAGGATGAGATAATGGTTTGTTAATGATTGTGGCAAGTATGATCTCTTTCATTATAAAAGAGTTGTCAACATTTTGGTTTGTAATAAGATACATCACCAAATAGTTGTTTAAGCAGTGAGATTGAAAGATTTTCTAGATAGAAATTCATACCAAGAGGTAGATGTTGATGATCCCTTAATCTAGGATCATGATATTGATAATGTTCGTTATATATATGTACAACACATAGTATGATGACTATGAAAAACTCTTAGCTTATCATTGCTTGTCCTAAACCCATTGAACCATTTTATTAATGGATTAAATATGATTAAAAAAGACTTCACCCATGTTGCATCATCACGTTATCATGATGTTCAACCAAACCACATAATGGTATTTTGAAAATTTTATATATATATATATATAGCTTAGCAAGATTTTAAAAATCTACAATTTTAATTACTTGATAGTATGTAATTTGATCCATTAAACTCTATATTATAACTATAACTAATAAAAACCATACTTCAATTTTATTAATTAATATATAATATTTAAAAATAATATTCATACTAATAAAATATTAAATATATATTTTAATTTTAATTCAATTTTCCAATGATTATATAATGTGACTATTTGTATAACTTAAATTTATTTAGCAAATTTACTATCCATTAAAATCACATTTTAAAATAACTTATGATGCTAAAATGGAGGTAGTAATAATAAGACACCTCCTTACAAGAAAAAAGTCCAAAGTTTTGTTTGGGCATGACTTACTTTCTGCATAAATTATAGTCAGTAATAATAAGACACCTCCTTACAAGAAAAAAGTCCTAAGTTTTGTTTGGGCATGGGTTACTTTCTGCATAAATTATAGTCATTTATTTTGTGTGGTCCGTTGATCACAATCATCTAGAAAAAGACCATTAGTTGATAATTGACCCCTTTTTAGTAGAAAGAGGCTGTTAGTCACTTTCGAAGGAAGTGTTTGTCATTAAGCAACGTAGATGAGGGAGACATTGTACAAATTGATGGTAAAGATGTTTTTTGTACACACCATTTTTGTAATAGTTTTAACTCCTTTTAAAGCTAATGTGGTAATTAAATACTCTGCCAAACCTCGTTACAGCTAATGCGGTAACTAAATACTCTGCCAATACCTAGTGTTCAGGCTTGCAAATAGTTAAACACGTACATAAGGACGACAATACAAGCTATCAATGTATATGTTTATTGTTTTCTCCCTCTTTTTCACATTAAATGTAAGGAAGTAACACATGTTTCTTAGCATTCAATCTATAGGTCGTATGATAGTGATATCACAAAGCCCTAGGATCACATATATCTATCAGAACGTATTGCTTCATAATGGTTTTAGACAAATGGTGACGTCCGCCTATGGGGATTTAGCTGCTTGTACAGGTCCTCTCTTTTGCTGAGGGTCTTGATTTGAAGAGAAATCACCTTATCTCCCCTATAATACCGAGAATTCTGAGCAATCAAACGTCTAATCGAGCCTTTCAAAACAGTGGACAAGATAAACCTTCTATCATCCATAGCTAAAGCTATGTTTGAGTTCTCAAATATCCACCGACGTGACGCTGCATGACGTTGCATTGTTGTAAGCAAAGAGACAAGAGAATCGATGCCATCCCTGATTTAGATATAAAAAAATTCCATTACAGCAAACAACGCTATGATTATATCCAAGTCTTCAACAGATATAAGAAATTCTCATATATCAGAGTGATTCAACTGCGAAGACTCAGTGCTCAGTAATCTCACCACCATTTACAAAAGACCCTTTAGATGGAAACAAGGATTTATACCTCTAGATAAAGATAGGTGTTTAAAGACATTTAAGATGGGTTGTGCATTGGCCGTGCGACATGACGGAACATAATAATACTCTCCCGGAATAGAGTAGTTCCGACTATATAAGAGTACAACTGGTTTGTGCAATTCTTATTTTTCATGGTTTGCACCGTGCTGGACGAGGGGATGACTGGGAAAGGTGGCTCTTGTAGATTTTATGGAGCAAATAAATACGAAAGCTCAATTTCAACAAAGATACAAATTTTAAGTGTACTTAGAGTTCGTGATTGGATTTTCAGGTCCACCCGGCTTGATTTTTTTTTTTGGAATTATTTTGTGGGGCTCTGAAATCTTTATTGCCTGCTTTTGGGTAGCTCGAAGTCAGGCGGTGCAATAAATCATGTGTTACAATTATTTTTGCTACTGATATGTTCACAGTCACTATAAATTTCTGATAATGAACAAGCAATTTCTTTTAACGTAATGTGGGTGTGGGTCTGATTGCAATGAGTCATGGCGTGCAAGAATACATGGGTTCTTTTGACTTTGATGATCTGTAGTTTTATTACGTCCAATGTTGGAGGGAGACTTTTGGAGAGCCAAGATCTGCAAGACGTGGAGAAGGGAAAGAACAAAACTGATGGCTTTGGAGCTGGTGTTGATGACGGAGTTGGTGGTGGCGGGGTGGAGGGTGGTGGGTTTGGAGAAGAAGCTGGGCGAGGCGGCGGAAAAGGCGGAGTAGGTGGAGTAGAGAAAGGAGGGAAGGGTGGTGGGTTTGGAGAAGGAGGCGGGGGAGGTGGCGGAGAAGGCGGCGGTGTTGGAGGTGGTGTCGGGCTTGGAGCTGGGAAGGGCGGAAATGGTGGTGGTGGAGGATTCGGAGGAGGGGCAGGTGGAGGAGGCGGAAAAGGCGGAGATGGGGGCGGTAAGGGTGGCGGATTTGGAGCGGGAGGTGGCGTTGGCGGCGGAGCTGGTGGTGGCGGAGAGAAGGGAGGGAAGGGTGGCGGATTCGGAGTCGGAGGCGGAGGAGGTGGCGGAGAAGGCGGCGGTGTTGGAGGTGGTGTTGGGATTGGAGCCGGGAAGGGAGGAAATGCTGGGGGTGGAGGATTCGGAGGAGGGGCAGGTGGAGGAGGCGGAAAAGGCGGAGATGGGGGCGGTAAGGGTGGCGGATTTGGAGCGGGAGGTGGCGTTGGCGGCGGAGAGAAGGGAGGGAGGGGTGGTGGGTTCGGAGTCGGAGGCGGGGGAGGTGGCGGAGAAGGCGGCGGTGCTGGAGGTGTTGTCGGGATTGGAGCCGGGAAGGGCGGAAATGGTGGTGGCGGAGGATTCGGAGGAGGGGCAGGTGGAGGAGGCGGAAAAGGCGGAGTTGGGGGCGGTAAGGGTGGGGGATTTGGAGCGGGAGGTGGCGTTGGCGGCGGAGAGAAGGGAGGGAGGGGTGGCGGGTTCGGAGCCGGAGGCGGGGGAGGTGGCGGAGAAGGCGGCGGTGTTGGAGGTGGTGTCGGGATTGGAGCCGGGAATGGCGGAAATGCTGGTGGGGGAGGATTCGGAGGAGGGGCAGGTGGAGGAGGCGGAAAAGGCGGAGTTGGGAGCGGTGAGGGTGGCGGATTTGGAGCTGGAGTCGGCGTCGGCTTCGGCGGCGCGGGAGGCGGTGGGGGCGGTGGCGGTGGCGGCGGCGGTGCAGGTGGCGGCGAAGGTGGCGGGTTTGGGTTTGGGTATGGTGGAGGGATAGGCGGGAGTGGAGGAGGCGGCGGCGGCGGAGGACGAGGACGAGGTGGCGGCGGCGGCGGCAATGGCGGTGGGGGTTACGGGGGAGGATTTGGAGGCGGAGCTGGCGGAGGCTGGGGCATTGGAGGAGTCGGAGGATTTGGTGGATTGCCTGGCGGCGGAATTGGTAGCGGTGGTGGAACTGGTAGCGGAGGTTTTGGGGAATTGCCGGGTGACGGATTCGGTAGCGGAGCTCGTTGGCCGGGGATTGGCTCACATCACACAAAATCTCCAGCTCCATGAGGTGATTATTGAATTCTCTTCGAAAAATCCATGCCTCCACGTTAACTATTTTTTATATCATAATTTTATTTATGATCTCATGAACGTTAAAAATGAAGTTATCTATACCTTACAGCTATTTCAAGATTGTTTATGGATGTTTTGCAGGTATTTGAAGACTGTTTATGGGTGTGAACGTTAAAAACTAAGTTGCCCTCACCTTGCTGGTATTTGAAGATTGTTTATGTATGTGTTGCAGGTATTTGAAGATTGTTTATGTATGTGAACGGATTAAATAATTTGTAGTAAGTTCTTATTGTGGATTAAAAATCTAGAAGCGTGTGCTGAGAAAATTGCCGTTTGCTACATTTTTTTGTTCTTGCTTTTATTGGGTTCACTCTAATAACTCGATCACCTTAAAGAGTTACCAGAGGGAAATTGATTCGACATTGAAGGACATATTCGCCGGCAGTTTGCATGTGATAAGAAGGTCGCCAGCTCGAGAATACCAAATAAAATTATCCAGCTCACAGTCTCTAATCTGAATTTCAGGGCGTGACGAAAGTTAAGTGTACATATGATGTTTAAAATTGAATGGTTTTGAAAGAATTATTATAATGTTTCAATGCTCTCCTGTATCTACTAAATATTGCATTTTAAATTATACAATCATATTAATAATAACAACTTTGCAATAAAAATATATTTTTAAAATTTTTAATTATTTGAATGTATTTAACTTAAAATTTTAATTATTTGAATGTATTTAACTTAAAAATAAAATTTTATGAAGAATGATAATTTTATTTTGGAATAAGGATGGTTGGAACGAAAACTGTTCAGTCCTATGTTAGGGGTTTTTGGCACTAACCAAATCAAAATAAAAATTATTTTGAAGTTTTCTTAAGAATTTTATCTTAATATTGTATGGGTGTGTATATGAGTATTGAATCTTCAAATTTTAGCTAGGTAAGGGTGGTGCACATCTTAAAAATAACTATGTATTATTAAAATATACTTATAAATCACTAATATTAGTGATGTATCCTTAAAATATCATAAAACCACAATTTAAACTAAAATCATGGATATCTAAATAACATTGTTTTATCCGCTCCTGTAGAGGAGTTGGAGAGCAAGTGGGTAGTTAAAACTCTCTAGTCCTCGAGAGGCTCAGGTTCAAATCTCTCCCCTCACATGTTGCGGATATGTTGTATATAAAAGGTTCCTCATCAAAAAAAAAATAACATTGTTTTATTTAAAAAAAAAATATATTATAATAAAGGTAAAAATGAAGTTGTTTTTGACCTCTGGAAAAGTATAGGTCATGTAAGTTATTTACTCAATATATATTTATCCACTTAAGTTATATAACTCTATGCCATGTTAGATTTGAACCTCCTATTTGGAATTCGAAATCCTTACCATGAGGTCCATTCAAGTTGCACAACTATAAGATTTGGGCTAGGTTTCACATTGTAAACCAAGATTCTCATTTTATAAGTGAGTTCAATTAATTAAATACCTCACTTTTAAGCAAGAAATATAATAACAATATTATCATATAATAGGAATATAATTTATTTCAATCTAATATAACTAATTAAAAAAACATTGTTAAATAAGGTATTTCAAATATATTAATATTAAAAATTTTGACTAAAAATTTTAAATTTAAAAAATGATAATATATATACATACCATTGTATGCAAGCAATGTTACCTAATTTATATCTAAAATAATGGGGATAAAAATATATTTAAAGTTTTGTTGGTTTGATTTGAAATTGGATCACAATTTATTTTTGAGAATAAAAATTAATAGAAGTTAATAACTATAATATTAATTATAAAGAAGTACAAGTTCAATGAGGTTTTGGTTAAATGGTTGAGATTGATGGGTGATGTACTCACCACCAAGATTTAAATACTAACTATAAGAAAAGGACTGTATAGCTTAATATAATTAATTGATATGACCTATGAAGTCAACACCAAGATTTAAATAGAAACTATAACAAAAGAAAATGACTATATCACTCAATGTAACTAGTTGATATGAATTATTGTATTAAAATAAAGGGCAACCCTTTCAAAACCCTACTTTTAATATATATTAAATATACCTTATTTTTTTTTTTTTGAGTCATTAGTGTTGCAATCACCACCAAGATTTAAATATCAACTATAACAAAAGGACTATATAGCTTAATGTACTTGGTTGATATGACCTATAAAGTCAACACCAAGATTTAAATGCCAATTATAACAAAAGAAAAGTACAATATAACTCAATGTAACTAGTTGATATGAATTATTGTATTAAAAGAAAGGGTAACCCTTTCAAAATCTTACTTTTAATATATATATTTAATACACCTTGCTTTTTTTCTCGAGTAATTTGTGTATATATATTTTAGGAGAGTTGGTTATATCCACACTATTTTTAATAACTACTAAGTGCAGGGTTCAAACCACAACCACATGGGCTACTCCCAACAGGCTTATACCACCTTGTTATTGTTGATCTAGCGTGAAGGGGACCATGGTCTCTTAAGATTCATATCATCATCGTTAGTCTAACATACACTCGGAGGATTCAGAATAGACTACTACCTTGCAACAGGTATGACCCCAAGGTTTGAATATAGACATTTTCTTGGTAACTACCTGACTAGATAGATAACTACCAATCCACCTAGCCCTTTGGGAACAATTATTGGTATATTTTCAACAATTATGGAAGTGGGTGCAATGAAATATTTTTAACTAAAAAAAATATTATATCATGTTTTTTTTTTCATGTATATATATATATATATATATTCACAAGCTCATTTTATATATAAATAAAATTCACCTTGTTTTTTTTTCTCAACAATTATGAAAGTGGGTGCAATGAAATATTTTTAACTATAAAGATATTAATTCATTTTTTTTCACTTATATATATTTTTGTCACAAGATCATTTTTAATGTATATAAAATCCACCTTGTTTTTTTCCTTGAGTTAGGTGGCATATTTTCAACAATTATGAAAGTGGGCATAATAAAATATTTTTAACTATATATATATATATATATATATATATATATATATATATATATATATATATATATATATATATATATATATATATATATATATATATCAATCATAAGCTCATTGATACAACCATGCACACACATCTCATTGTGGTATGAACTTGGGTCTCTCAAAATAAATCTCTAACCATTGTATTGTTCCACATAAAACTATCTGTCTGTTTTAAAAATATTTAATGAATGTCACATAAAACTACCTATCTATCTAGATTTATAAAGCGCAAGTGAGTGCAACCGAAAGTGAGTGCAACCACAAGCCAGAGTGAGTGTAACTGGAAGCAAGTGTGAGTGTGAGCCCAGAGTGAGTGCAACAAAAAGCGAGTGCAAGTGCAAGCCAAGAGCGAGGAGGAAGTGTGAGTAGGAAGTAGGAAGTAGAAAGCAAAGTGCAATCAAGAAACAAGTGCCACTTCTTTTTCTATACCTTAGAAGAGTTTAAAGTATTTAGTTGAAAAAAATTTAGGTAACATGGAAAGAAGGTCATTTTTGAAAGCCCTTACTGAAAGTAAGAATGACCTAGTTAAAAGTATGGATGCTATAGCTAGCAATAAGAGGAAGAGTGAATATATGAAGAACCCTATCCAGGTAGCAAATACTATACCAAAAATGATTATCAAGGATGAGATGATTGAGCAAGATATAATGGTTCTTAAAACCAAAGGGTTAATATGTAAGTTCTATGGATATTGGCCATAATTTTTTGAGATTCAAAATTGGATCAAATGGAAGTGGGGATTGAATTCAAATTACTCCATGATTTTTCTTCCAAAATGGTTTTTCCTCATTATGGTTTAGGGTCAAAGATACATTATATTTAAGACCTAGGAGTGGGATTTGTTTTGTAGATGTAGAAACTATTAAAAGGATTTCGATATGGATTAGCTTTTTTGGACTTCAATATCAACTCATCAATAAGGAGGTTTTGAATAATATTGGTAATACTCTAGGTGAATTCATTTAGGACGGACCGACTACTAAGGAGAGAAGACATGTTGTATACACTCGAATATGTGTTGATATAGATATTTTAAAACTTTTATCGTAGTCAATTAGGATTAAATCTGAATCAAGAGAATGGAATCAACAAGTGGATTATGAGAATATTGTATTTCAATGTTGAAAATATCATGAAATTAGGCACATGGTAAGAGATTGCAAAGCAAAAATGGAGAAAGAGATGGAAATTTTGGGAATGAGGGTAGCTTCAATTTGAAACAAGGAGATAATGTCATAGGAGAAGCTAGGTCAACTCAAGGATTTTACACTACTAAGAAAGTGGCAAGAAAAACCTCTATATATCATTAGATGGCAAAGGCCATTATAATTCACTCGAATCAACCATTAGGAAAAAAATGATATGAGGGATGAGGAAGTACAATGTAGAAGTTCAAGTATAGAATGAACTAAATGTGTGAAGCAAAAGGGAAAGAAAAATTTTAAAGCAAAGGAAGATGGGAAGGAAAATTTTAAAGCAAATGAGGTGAAGTAGGTCAAGCTTAATCCTGGTAAATCACCTTTATTTTCATCAAGTAGCATAAAATATTCTCCTTACAATAAAAATAAAAGTAGTACGATGTGTATTCCTTGCACTTAAGGTTTCAAGAATAGTATATTAAAGAAAATATTATGGAGGATATCCAAGGAAATTTAGGGTTTCTAGGCTAACATAAGAAAGTAATGAGAGGGTTTGATGAGGAAAAACTGCATTGCGGGGATGGCAACAACTTTTGGAGGAGGTCTAAAAAATTGGAGGAATATCGTGATGGCATCGGGTCCGTCACAGAGAGTGCATGCTCGTGATGTTTTATCATCTGAAAATGACTGCAAGGAACAAGATTTTCTAGTACATGTTGGGTTTCACTTGTTAAAGAATAATGGAAGTTTGGAATGATGTGAAGCTAGGCCGGTTCTAATGGTTCAACCAGACTTGGTGGCAGAATATGTGGAGTATCTAACCAAACATGCACTTATTGGTAAATTTTTGGGCATCCAAATTTCTCTCCCCTTTGTGGAGGCTTGGGTCAAGAAGACTTGGAATCCTGAAGGCAACGTGGAGGTGATGCTGAGTGCGAGCAACTATTTTATGGTGGTTTTCTCTTGTATTGCAGATCGTAACAAAGCATTTGAAGGGGATACTTATTTCTATAACCAAGCGAGACTCTTTATTAAACCTTGGAATGTGGGTTTCAACCTAGTAGAGGAGCAGCCATTGCAGGTTCTAGTATGGGTTCGACTTTCGTGGTTCCCATTAGAATTCTAGAGAACTGATATCTTGCATAAGATTGCCCTTCTTCTTGGGAAGCCGATTGGATTGTCACAACAAAAAATGGATAAAAAGGTAAATTTTGTTACCCGTATCTGTGTTGAAATTGATTTAAATAATCCTATTCCAGATTCTATTGAAATACAATTTGGATCGACTACATGGGTTCAAAAAATTGACTATGAAGATCTTCTGTTTCATTGTCAGATTTGCCATGAATATGGCCACCTACAAATAAAATGCCCTAATTTTGTCCCGTCTATGGATTCAAATCCTGGGCCCTCTCGATATGGAAAAAGTTTAGATAAAGGAAAAGCCCCAATAAAGGAAGGGGAACGAGATAAGGAAGGTTTTGTTCTGATAAAAGCCTGAAATAGAGGATGAAGGAAAAATAAAGACCTTAAGGATAACCAGCCATATGCTCTACTCAACCGTTTTAAAATATTAGATGATCTTGATCAGTGCATGGAGATACCTGAAATGTCGCTATTTGATGCAAATATAACAAGGCTGAATCAGATGTCTCTTCTTGAGGTGGAACTTAAGGAATCAGATCTAGGGAGTTTAAATGGAGAACAAAGGGCTTTGAATCTAAGTATAGGTGACATGGTTGGATATAGCCCTAGAAGGGAAACTATTTTAAAAAGTGGTACAAATTTAGTTATGCCTTGTCCTACTCAAGAAACGATGCAGTCATCCTTGGGCTGCAAAACTCCTATGGTGTTGGGATTACAGCCAAAAATAATTAAAAAAACTTTTTTCGGATAAGAATATGAAGGTGGGTCGAAAGAAGTACCAGGATAAAACTAAGTTAATGGGGGAGACTTTGGTGGAGTCAGGATTTGTGAGAATATTGGACTCTTATTTTTCTAACCCCCAAAAATTATTATCCTTTCATGGAATGTAAGGGGGTTGAACAACATCCCCAGACAAAAATTTATTCGTGATTTGATTCATGTACATTCTTCGGATGTGGTGTTTATTCAGGAGACTAAATTGGCTACTGATAGTATGTTAAGTATTGCTCCTAAGTTGTGGAGAAGGGGATAATGCTAGTGTATTGGTGCATGTGGATATGATGGTGGCATCGCTTATTTATGGGATCCAATTAAGATATCCCCTCTTACTTGTATTTCCAACAGATGGTCTATTTCGATGATCAAGCATGATAATGAATTTGGTGAAACCATCCTACTTACAAATGTGTATGCTCATATTTATTACAATGGTAAAGTGAATTTGTGGGAGAAAATTTGCTTTGTGAGAAGTCTGGCTCCCTTGTACCCATGGATTTTGGCTGGAGACTTCAACTCTATCACTTGTATGGAGGAGAAACACGGTGGGGTTGACCGTCTCGAGCATTTTTCTTCTATCTTCAGTGCTCATATCCAGGCCCTGAACTTGGTTGAAATCAATCCAAATAATGGGATATTTACTTGGCATAATAGAATATGTGGGGAAGCTTCCATATCAGAGAGACTGGATAGGTTTCTGATATCTAGTTATTAGATGGGTAATAACAGAAGTTCTAATTTTGTGATTTTGGAGGGTAGGGGATCTGATCATTGGCCCATCAAACTCTCTGCTCTGGAGTTAGGGCTAAAGAAGAATCCTTCCTTTAAGTTTCAACTTATGTGGCTTCATGATCCCAAGCTTCATGATTTCATGCGAGGCTGGTGGACCATTGACAAACCTCCTCATGGCACCGCTATGTATTCCTTTATGAAGCGACTACAATTTGTAAAGCATAAATTGAAGAGATAGAATAGAATGAATTTTGGGAATCTTTCCTTGGCTAAGCTAGCAGCTCTTAGGAGGGTGGAAGAAGCTTCAAGGAAGATTATAGATAAAGGACTCACAAAGGAGCTTCTCGTTGAGGAATCTAAAACTGCGAAAGACCTTGTTGAATGGGAACTGAGGGAAGAATTTTTTTGGAAATAAAAAGCTCGAGTAGATTGGCTTTAGGAAGGGGATAGGAACACAACCTTATTTTATAACTCAGTTAAGGCTCACCATAATGGTAACCTGATTACCTCTCTTGTGAATTCTCAAGGTGCCTTGCTCTCTTCTTTCAAGGATATTTTAAAAGAGACTAAGAGGTATCTTTCCTCTCTCTTCAAGGAGGACTCCCTCTCAGATGATGAGAATGAAAAGCTTATTCTAAAATGTATTCCATCAATTGTTTCTAGAGAGATGAATGAGCACTTGATGGATCCAATTTCCCTTGAGGAGTTGGAAAATATTGTATTCAAGATGAAAAAGGAAAAGCCCTAGGTCCAGATGGATTCTCGATTGATTTTTATCAAGAATTTTGGAATTTAATAAAATTTGATCTTCTCGAGGTGGTCCATGAGTCCCAAAAGAAAAAATAGATGCTAAGGGCCCTAAATTCTACCTTTGTGGTGCTTATTCCCAAAAAATAGGGAGCAAATTCCTTGGATATGTTTAGGCCTATTGTTCTCTACAATGTTGTGTATAAGATCATCACAAAAATTATTGTTGAGAGGCTAAAGATAAGGTTGAGCAAAATCATCTCTAAGGAGCAAGGAGGGTTTGTTTCTCCTGGATGGGGTTGTTATTGCTACATAAGCTATTCAATCGATGGAAACTTCTAAGGAGAAAACTATGTTTATTAAGTTGGACATGGCCAAAGCCTATGATCGGGTTAGATGGTCATTTCTTTAGAAAGTTCTTGCTACTTTTGGATTTTAGGAGGAATGGATTAGATGGGTGATGAGCTATGTTTCTTCTTCCTCATTCTCTGTTCTTGTTAATAATGAGCCATCAGAGTTGTTTGAGGCCTCAAGGGGATTGAGGCAAGGATATCCTTTATCTCCTTATTTATTTATCATTATGGTGGAAGGGTTGGGAAAATTTCTCAAGTCTCAAGTCAGGCAGGGTCTCATTCAGGGGTGGAAGTGGGATAGTAGTTTGTCACCTCTTTCCAACCTTCAATTTGTTGATGATACTGCTTTATTGGGAGTTGCCACTATCAGGGAAGCTATCAATATTAGATAGTATTTTGACATATATATTGGTGCTTCTAGACAATTGATTAATGAGGACAAGTCTTCTATTTTCTTCTTCAATATCCCTCCTCTTATTCAAGCCAGGATTGCTTGCATTCTAAGATTCCAGGTCGAGAATCCCCCCTTCATTTATCTTGGTATTCCAATTTCATCTCATCCTCTACCTAGATCCTATTGGTAGTCTATGCTTGATAAGTTTATAAGGAAGGTGAATCACTGGAATTTTAGATGGCTATCCACTACAGGTAGAGTGTTGCTTTTAAAATCTATTGTTCAAGATTTACCTATTTATATATTTTTTGTACAAATAGTTCCCTCTTATTTCATCAAGGACATGGATGCTTTGTCAAGATATTTTTTATGATCTAGAAAACTTGATCAATATAAATAGAGTTTGGTTAGGTGGGATTCTATATGTAGGTCGGTGTAAGAGGGAGGCCTTGGGTTGCGACAGACAATTCTTTTTGGGCAGGCTTTGGCTACAAAAATTTATTGGAGATGGTGTACCTCTCAAGATCAAATTTGGGCTAAAATATTATATTGTAAATACTTGAGAGGTATTTCTGAGGTTGAGATCCCTAGAGTCATCTTGGTTGGGAAAGGTTCAGTTATTTGGGACACTCTAAAAAGAGGATCTAATTTAATCAAGCAGGGTTTATTCTTGATTTGCAATCAGGGATCAGATGCTCTTGTTTGGGAGGATTCTTGGGATGGCCACCCTCATATCTTGAATCAATATCCCAGGTTACATTACCTAAGCATTTGTTTCTTGGAAGGAGGCTGGTATTGTGTGGAGGACTTTAACAAAATTTAGTCTTTTAGAAATATGGAGATGTACAGGTGGAAATATCCATAGGAATGGCCCTAGGGGGGACTGGCCAAGGATAGAGAGGTGCTTGCTCTTATTATTATGGGGAGGCCATGTTATTCATTGAGAGGTAAAGATATTCTGGCTTGGAACCCTAATCCTAAGGGAACCTACTTGATAGCCTATGACTATCAGGTTCTTGATAAGAAAAAGTACGAGAGTCTTCCTGTCACTTGGTGGAAAAAGGTGTGGAACAAATTTGCTTGGCCGAAATGTAACTTCTTTCTCTGGTTGGTAGCTCGTAATAAATGCCTCACTTGGAATAATATGAGGAAGAGGGGATTTTAGGATCCCTCTTTTTGTGTCCTTTGCGATAAGAATGAGGATGATTCTTCTCATTTATTTTTCCAACGCTCCTTTGCTAGAGACTTTTGGCACTGTTGGTGGAGCGCCTGGAACCATCCATGTTTTCATGTGCTGTCCCTGGTGGAGTTTTGGAGTAGTTTGGGCAGACCTCCGACCAAGGCCCCCTTCCTTAGGGTGGCTTGGAATTTGGGCCCTTATTGCATCATTTGGCAAATTTGGCTTGAACAAAACTATCACATCTTTCAGGGCAGTAATTTGGCTATTCAATAGACCTGGAAAAGGATCCTGTGTATGGTTCAAGAAACCATCCATAGCAAATGTGATGTGGAACCTATTTTGAATTATAGAGAGGAGAAGGTATAGCAAGCCATTGGTCTCTTTGGGGATGGTGTGAAATCTTCTATCCCTAGCAGGGTTCCTCAGCTCAACAAGAAGGTTATGAGAGATGGTAGGTGGAGACCACCCCCCTAGAGGAGTTTTAAAAATTAATACTGATGGATCGTCCAGGGGTAATCCTGGACATGTTGGAATTGATAGTGTTGGGAGAGATTCTGCTGGTGGTGTTAGTTTTATCTTTTCAATTTATTAAGGTGTTCACTCCAACAATTTTATGGAAGCTCTTGCAATTATTGAGGCCTTGCAGAGGGGGTTTTCTCTTGGTTGGCGTAGGATTATCTACGAGAATGACTCTCAAATTGTGGTTAATATTTTAAATAGTAAAAGGATGGAGGAAGTTAATTAGAAGTTAGCCTCTATAGCCGTTCAGATTCTTAGAATGAGTGAAGAGTTCAAATTTATATCCTGTGTGTATATTCCAAGGGAATGGAATGTGGTTACTGATTACCTAGCCAAAAGGGCTTCTAAGCTGTTGGATCCTTGGATTATCGATAATTGGGAGAGTCTCCCATTTGGGGACTCTCAATGCCTGTGGGAGTTGATCCATAAGGATATATAGACTTAATGTGGTTTATTCTTGTTGTCTTATTTAGGTGTCAATCTAGTATAGTGGTTTTAGCCTTTTTGGCTATTTATTTGAGTCCTGGTTGAAAGCTTAGTTGTACTCTATAATCCAGAATTTTTATCAATAAATTTTTACCCCTTTATTTAAAAAAAAGAAAAGAAAGTAATGACTATGGAGGATCATTTATGTAGTTTAGAGTTTTCAAGGCAACATAAAGAAAAAAATGCTAATGAGTTTATTCGTTGCACTTTCAATTCTTTAGGAAAATATAAATCTTTAGAAGATAAGTCTCATTATGAACAATATGAAAAAAATAGAAGATATTTATGACAATGAGAGTGTTTGTGGAAATGGAAGGAGAGGAAGGCCATCAAAGTAGGAACAAAGAGAAAAATAAACTCAAAAGGATATTGATTTGGGAAGCCAAATAAAAATATCATAGGTGTTAACAAGAAGTGGGGCTAAGCTCACTAATAAAAATAAAAAGTGATGATGATAAAAATGATATCATGGAAAATTATGGGTATGAACAAAACCTCTAAAAAAAGAATTATTAAGGAATTAATGGGATGTTATGGTCCTAAGTTTATTTTAATACAAGAAATCAAATTAAGTAGTGAGAAATGTAAGGATGCTTTTAAGAAGATTTGGAAGATGGATACTTGTTTAGCAGTTTCTTCTATAGAAGCTTCAAGTGGTATTACAATAATATGAGATAAATGCAAATGATATGAATAATTATTAGAAGCAAAAAGTAATTGGATTGTTGGATTATTTTGTAGGAAAGAGGAAAATATCAAAATTGGGTTATAAATGTATATGCTCCAACTATAGTTACTTCTCGTGAAAGATGTTGGAAGGACCTTAGCATATTCTTATCAAATACAATGATGATTCCTTGTGATCTATGGATTCTTAGGGGTGATTTTAACATTGTTCTATTTCCTTTGAAAAAAGGTGGTATTCCAAGATGGTCTAAATCAATACAAAATTTCACTTCATTTGTCAATTCAAATAACCTTTAGGATGTTAGTCCCTCAAGTTTTCAATATACATGGGATAATAGATACACTAGGAAAAATCATATAGCAGAAAGACTAGATAGATTCTTGTTATCCAATAAATTATTGCAAATAAAGTATATAGTATCTTTAGATATTTTATTGTGAGTAGGATCATATCATAAACCCATTATTATGGCTTGTGAATTACTTAATAATGCTCATCCAAAGCCATTTAACTTCTATTCTATGTGGCTCCAAGACCCTATTTTTTCTAGATGGTTACATCAAAATGAGGTGAATCAAAAATTGAAGGATCATGTATGTACAGGTTTTTTCAAAAATTGAAATATTTAAAGGAGCAAATGAAGATTTAGAATTCCAAATATTTTGGTAATATTTTTAAATAAAAGAAAGAAATTGAATCCAAGCTCAAAAATTTATAAGAGATAGTAGAAATTAATGGAATGGATCAATATTCTTATGTGAAAGAAAAATAATTACTTTCTAATTATCATAATGCATTGAAAAATGAGGAGTCATATTGATTCCAAAAATCTAGAGAGAAATGGCTCAAGGAAGGAGATAGAAATACAATTTTTTTTCATGCTATAGAAAAAATAAAATTTTATTTTCATCACATAAAAAATATTTTAACTCCATATGGAAGAAATATTGAGGATGAATAATATATAAGGACGCAATTAACTATTTCAAAAATAGATACAAGACAATATAAGGAGACACACAAAAACATTCTACAAAATATTCCATCAATTATCACTCAGGGATAATGAAATCTTGATGAAGAGGATATATATGAATCAACTATCTCTTTCCATACTAACAAGGCACCTGGTCCTGATGGATTTATTGCAATTATATTTCAAATATTTTAGGATTTATTGAAGAGTGATCTATTCGTTGCAGTTGAAGAGGCCCAAAAAAGGGAGGCTATAATAAGTGAGACCAATGCTAATTTTATTGCCTTGGTTTCAAAGAAAAGTGACATAAAATATTTTGATAATTTTTGTCCAATAAGCCTTTGTAATATGATTTTTAAGATATTTTAAATAATTATGGCAAATAGGTTGAAGGACATTCTAGGTTGTCTTATCTCAAAAGAACAAGGTGGATTTCTTTATGGTAAACAAATTATTGAAGGTATAATTATTGCACAAGAGGCCATACATTATCTTCATTCCATTAAAAAACCATGTATGTTTTTGAAATTAGATATGAAAAAAGCATATGATAGGGTTTCCTAGAATTTTCTACATGTTATTCTCAAAAAGTTTGGATTTGATTATAGTTGGTGTGAGTGGATTAAATGTTGTTATAATACTACAAGATTTTTTATTTTGATCAGTGGTTCTCTTGCTAGTTACTTCAAGTCATATTGTGGACTTCATTAAGGTGATCCACTTTCTCCTTATCTATTCATTATTCTTGCATAAGTATTAGGGAGAACATTTTCAAAGGCAAAATATGTTGGAAATCTGGCCAGCCATACATTAAAACAAAAATTTGGACCTTTAGATGATGTTTTCAGCCTTGGAAATCATCTTCTCTTAGAGGAGATAAAATAAAATCGTAGAGCTTCGAAATATATGCAATTTGAAAAACAACGGGCTCAAACGGACACACGAGTCAAAAGTTATGGCCAAAATACTAAGACATGTAATAAACACCATCGATGTAGATTCGAAGGATGTGATTTGCTAGGGTTAGGGTTTGCTTTGTTTTTTCTTACTTAAGATAGTTTTAGGATTTTCTTTTAAGGAGAATAATTTTGCATTGTAGCAAGTGTGTGAGCTCTTCTAGGGCCTGTGAGGAGATTATAACAGAGTACTAAAACTCTGCCATAATTATTCCAGATAATATTTGCTCCAATTTTGTTTTATTGTATTATTGTAAATTCTTCATTTGGTATCAGAGCAAGGCAATCAAGAAATTGGGTTTGAGTAACTATGGGATTTTTTCTACAAGTTTTACAAAAGCTTCTCGGAGATCTCAGTTTGTGTTGAAGGGAGATATTATGGCCAAAAACACCAATTCAATTATGATCCCAAAATTTGATGATTTTGACTATGAATATTAGAGCATCTGAATGAGGACGATTCTAAAGGAAAAAGGAGCTTGGGCCATCGTTGAAGCTGAGTTCACCAAAATAAAATACTGGAGTTCATTGACTGTAGATCAAAATAAGGAGATGCAAGAGAAAGAGAAAGAAAATAATTTGGCTTTGGCTTTCATCCAGTCGAATCTAGACAAGAGTCTCTTTCCTCAGATTTTTGCTTGTGTTTCAGCTCAAGAAGCTTATAAGGAATTGAAGAAGAATTACCAAGGGAGTGCCCATGTTAAGGAGGTGAAGTTGTAGACCTTGCAGAGAGATTTTGAAAATCTCAAACATGAGGAGAATGAAACTGTAGGAGATTACTGTGTTCGAGTAAAAATAGTAGTAAATAAAATGGCCACACTTGGAGAGATCATAGAGAAAAATGTAGTAATTAAAAAGGCTTTAAGAACCTTGACAGAGAAGTTTGATAGTGCAGCCTGTTGGAACAAAATCTGCCTTCGGTTAATAGTGTTGCGCCTTAGACTTTGCCAACATTGAATAGACAGATCTTGCTTGAGATCATCTGTCTAGTCTCCAGAGAAGGTTGGTTCCTTTGAGTTTTTTAGAGAAAAGGGGAACAAGAGATAAGGGAAATATAGCCTAAGCTAGAAACTTTTCTCATGGTACAGATTGGACAACAACAAACATTGATGATGCAGATTACAACTTTCAAAGTTTTCTTTATATCCTTTTATAGAAAACATGAATTCCTGAGTGCGCCTTTTAGATATTCGTCTAAAAGCATGTAACTATCTTTTAATGTTCAACTCTAGAAACAAGATTTATACGTGCACAATCCAGATTTCAGAACAGATACATTATAAAACTTAGAGTGAATAAAAGTTAAAACACCAGGATACATACACTTGCACACAGAAGTTTCGAAAGCCAGAGGAAGAAATCTTTTATTGCTTGTAATCCAGTACATGTACATCAAGCTTGTAAACGTCCAAGAGCCGACCCTTTTTTTGGAGTCGCTCACCCCTATATATACCCTAAAAGAGTATCTTTTTCTAAGTACATCTTACTTATTTTACAAGCAATCATCTGCAGTTTCTAATAATACACAATGAATTCCGTAGATTGGATAGATTTCCTTCTGGCTAATTTTAGATGAGCCTGTTATTCTGCAATCATCCAGCGGACCTGCCAGGTTATAATCAACAGACCATTCTTCAGAAATCGGCACTTGATGTCAGTGCATGTCCCCAGTTGCCAAAAATATACTCTATTCCTTTACAGCTGGCGTGTCGCGAAATCATGACATTCTTTCCTTGCTTTGCTCTTTTGTCGCCTCCAGCCGCGAAAATGAGACATGTCATGAAATCGCGACATTCGTCTCTTGTTTTGCTCTTCTGTCGCTTCCAGTCGTGAAAATGAGACATGTCACGAAATCGCGACATTCGTCTCTTACTTTGCTCTTTTGCTGCCTCCCGTCATGAAAATGAGACATGTCACGAAATCGCGACATTCGTCTCTTACTTTGCTCTTTTGCTGCCTCCCATGCGAAAATGAGACATGTCACGAAATCGTGACATTCTTTCCTTGCTTTGCTTTTCTGTCGCTTCCAGCCATGAAAATGAGACATGTCACGAAATCATGACATTCGTCTCTTGCTTTGCTCTTCTGCCGCTTCCAGCCACGAAAATGAGACATGTCATGAAATCATGACATTCTTTCCTTACTTTGCTCTTTTCTACCTCCCACCGTGAAAATGAGACATGTCACGAAATCGTGACATTCTTTCCTTGCTTTGCTTTTCTGCCGCTTCCAATCGTGAAAATGAGACATGTCGTGAAATCACGACATTTGTCTCTTGCTTTGCTCTTCTGCCACTTCTAGCCATGAAAATGAGACATGTCACGAAATCGTGACATTCGTCTCTTACTTTGCTCTTTTGCTACCTCCCATCACAAAAATGAGACATGTCACGAAATCATGACATTCGTCTCTTACTTTGCTCTTTAGCTGCCTCCCATCGCGAAAATGAGACATGTCACGAAATCGTGACATTTCTATGTCTTCAGCTTGATTCTTCTTCTTGCATCGCAAAAATGCGACATGTCGCGAAATCGCGACACTTCTGCCTCTTTGCTCCCTTTTGTTGCTCTTAGCCATGAAAATACAACATGTCACGATATCGCGACACTTTTTCCTTTTGGCCGCGACAAAGCAACATGTCGCGATATCGCGACACTTTTTCCCTTTTGGCCATGACAAAGCAACATGTCGCGATATCGCGACATTTTTTCTCTTTTGGCAATGACAATGCAACATGTCGCGATATCGCGACACTTTTTCTCTTTTGGCCGTGACAAAGCAACATGTCGCGATATCGCGACACTTTTTCCCTTTTGGCCGCGACAATGTAACATGTCGCGATATCGCGACACTTTTTCTCTTTGCTTTGAACCGCGAAAATGCAACATGTCGCGATATCGTGACACTTTTTCCTCCTCGCTCTTTCTCTTTGCTTTGGACCGCGAAAATGCAACATGTCGCGATATCGCGACACTTTTTCCTCCTTGCGGTGTTTTGCATTTTCTTTGATCTTTAGCATATGGGCCACTTCGGTCTTCTTGGAAAATATGCAAAAAGGAGCATCAGATGTTTTTTCTGTAGTTAGTCACTTTTTGACTAACATTCTTGGCGCCTTCCGGGGGATTTTTTGCTTGCAAAAATTTTGAACCAGGCCTTTATCCATTGGGAAACGGAGTCAACAACGCAGTTGTAAAAAGAATATTTTAGAGAAAGACAAAGAACATAGGAAAATGCACTTAGATTAAACGTGAACATTACCTCGTCAAAACTCCCTTTATACCTTAGTATCTCTATTAAAAAAAAATGTCGACTTCTGATTGGCTGCGACTGAAATTTTTTTTTGTTAAGGCCAAAAAACGGTAATATTTACAAATATTGTCTGAATATACTTATATTATACTCGTACATATAATTCCTTTTCTCGCTTTCTCAACAGAAATATAACTTTAGGTGAAAAGCATTCACCGTGATGGGAAGAGCCAATCCATCTTGATCTTTCAACTCGAAAGCATTGAACTGTTTCTCGAAACAATTTCAAATGGTCCCTCCCGAGAAAGCATCGAATTTATCATGGTTGTCTGGCTTTGCTTTCTTGACATTCCATTTCAAAACCAAGTCTCCCACTCTAAATTTTTTGGCAGTTGTCTTTTTGTTGAACCATCCTTCGATTATCTGCCATATGCTTTGATTGTGATTGTATGATTGCTCTCTTTGTTCTTCTAACTGTAAGAGCTGCATAACTCCTGCAACTGTGTGTAGCATTTGGTCAATCTGAGTTAGCGGGTAATGATCTTTGAGTGATGCTCTGTTCAGATTTCTGAAATCTACACACAATCTGATATCTCCATTTTTCTTCCTGACTGGTACCAAGTTTGCCACCCAGGTGGAGTGTTTAACAGGGTATACTATTTTAGCTCGAAGGAGTTTTAGCAGTTCTTGTTTCATCAAAGATTCTATCTTCGGATTCACCTGGTCTTTGCTTTTGCCTAAAAGGCTTAGCTCCTTCTTCTGATTCTATGGTATGTTGAATAACATCTTTATTGTACACTTTTAGATCACTATACACCCAAGCTATGATGTCGGGGAATTTTTTACACAATTCTCTGATATGGTTCACTTCCTCTTTTGTACAACTGATTCCAACCTTAATCATTTTGCCTGGCTCCAACTCTACATCTTTGTATCTTCATTTATCGACCTTGATTTTCCGGCAAACTGCTCTATCATTGTTATCAAACAAGCTTTCAAGGGTGATGAGACCCTTAGGAATATGATTGTTTTTTAACTGAATAATATCCTCTTCCTCTTCATCCTACAGATCCCGGTTGGCTGAGCAATTCATTTCATGGATTAAGAAATCAAGTATCTGTTCATCATTTTCAAAAACTTGCCAAAAAATATTTTTATCGAGCACCGAAGGCCTGTATATAAGTCTAACAGTTTTAGACTTCGAATAACATTACTTACAGGACAAAAATTAGCTCCTACCTGAAGCTAACAAATCTGCGTGGGTATTCTGTTCTCTAGGGATAAACTTTATATTTAGGGCCTCAAAGGCCTCTAAGAGATCCCACACTTTGTTCCTGTAAGCCTTCAAATAATCTTGTTTACTTATACCTTTTTTGGTGACTTGATTCACAATAAGTTCTGAATCTCCATAGATGAGTAACTATTTGATTCCCAATTTCTCAGCCTTTCTTAGCCCTAAGCACAGGGCCTCATATTCTGCTACGTTATTGGAGCAACTCCAAGTCAACCTGTAAGAGAAAACCTTTTCCTCTCCGGTGGGAGAAATCAAAACTATTCCGGCACCAACTCCATTCTTGCACCTAGCCCCATCAAAGAAAAGCTTCCACAATTGATTCACAGAACCATCCTTTTCTAGGGAGGGTATCAATTTTCTTTTTGGTTTCTCAATAGAATAGTTTCCTATTTCTGTTTCTATCATGGCATTAAAATTCTGTAGAGAAAAATCGTCCTCAGCTTGGAGCTCTTCTAATGTCTCTTCCATTAGATCTTCTTCTATTGTTTCTTCGGTCATCATATTTACACGGTCAGTTTCACCAATATTTTCTACATGAAACATAGATGGTTTCTCATTAAAAATCTTGACCCTTCTACCTTTGAAAGGTATCTCCAAATGAGAATAATCTAAGGATAAGTATCCTCCTATCTTTGTTGTGAACTCTCTGGATAGACACATACCAAAATAGGGCTCCAAGTCTACGACTACTACCTCTTGTATGACTGTCATCTGAGGCATTTTATGCAGCCGTATGGGAATATCCTTTATCACTCCTATAATTTTTATTGGAGTACCATCTAACTGTAGGACGCCTGCATTGCTCCTAGTGTACTCTATTCCCATAATATCACATACTGCTTTGGGTATCACAGTGGTAGCAGCGCCTGAATCTATCATGCAGTTGTGGACAACCCATCCTTCCATTTGAAGGGACAAATAAAAGGGTGGTGGCCTGTTCTTACCAGTGGCCGACGTCAAGTTCGTTAGAACCATTTTTGAAGATGATGCAGTCCCACCTCCATTTTTCATTGTTCTTAGGGATTCCTGTAGGAGATCGATTTGACCTGGGATTTGAAGAGCATCATGCATACTTGCCTTAGAAGGAGTCTTTTTCATTTCCTCTACTATACTGAATGTAGGTGAATCAACTATTCTTTCTCTTTCTTTGGCAAAAGTTTCATATTTATTTTTGTATCCCTAGGTAGCTTCAGTTCTTTGCCTTTTTGTCGACGAGGGGAATCTCAACCTTTCCCTAGCCTGTTCTTGGGTTTCATTTTCCCCCCGAGGAATAAATTCTTTGTGTGTTTCTTGCCCTTGAATTTTGGCTGGAAACCAATATTTTCTTTCCTGAGGGAGACTTCCCTTAGGAGTTTCTTTGGGAACTTCCTTGGGAGCAGGGGAAACATTCAATGGGTGAAGCTCTTTAGGGTCTACTTGCAGTGGTTTCTTACTTGATCTTGTCAAAACTGAAACCTATTCTACTGTAGGCATCATGAAGTTGTGGTCCTCCTCTCTAATTATATTTACATGGCCTTTCATTTTTTCTTTACTCTTTTCAACTGCTATACTTTGTACATAATGTTGGTGTATCATACACGAACTTTCCCCATGTGGATCGTTACATGTAGTACACCAAAAGTTAGAATCAGTGGGAGGCTCCTCGGCCTCCACTGTCTCATTTGTATATACCGTGCTCGGTCTCTCTTGTCCCCTATTGCTTGATTGTGCTGCATCTCTCGTTACCTGAGGGAACCTCCTTGGCAGAAAATTCCTTTCAGCCTCTCTCTTTTTCATGGATGCCATTTCATTTGACAATGTCTTCATTGTATCAATTATGGTCGTGTATTGATCATTGGGGGAGCTGATGCAAGGGGTGTAGCTGGTAATGCAAGGAATGTAGGAGGTGCGGCTATAGCTAGGAGGGCCTGCGTTGATGGGAGTACAGGCAGTTTAGAAATTGATGCTTGGGAAAGCTCTGGTAAAATTGGCAATAGACTTTTTGATGGATATCTTTTTGTAGCGATGAGATCAGCTTCGCCCTTTGTTGCCTCTACATAGATCCCAAGAAAAGTGGTTACACGGGATTGCCTTATTATCATACTGAGATCTGAATCAAAAGCCCTTAAATAATAGCATATAGCTTGTTCTTCCGTGGGCTTTAGGCCTTGCGGTACTCTATCACGAGTTCTGGTAAATCTGATGTTGAAATCTTGGATTTCTTCTTGTGGATGCCTCTCAATGATAGTGAATTGATTCAGCAATGTGAAAGGATCCGCATGTATATTAAATTCATCGACCAGACGACCGGCAAGTATTGCCCAAGAAGTAATGGATCCAACGGGAAGCGCTCTGTACCAATAGAGCATCTTTCCTTTCAAAGATATAATCAACAATCTGACCATTACATCTTCTTGAGTGATGTTGTAAATAGATGCTAGCGCTGATACATCTAAACAGTGCTCATCTGCTATTTTTCCTATTCCATCAAAGGTCGGTAATGCTTTTAGTGCAGCTTGTGGAATTTGGTGGTGTGTTCCCAAGTTCAAAGGGCCAGTTTGATTCCACACAAGATGCGCTGGGGTAGGGGCGGCTGCCATGATTGCTAAAGGAGTTACAACCGCTATGGGATTGCTTGCAGATGCTCCTACAGTGGGTGTTAAAGAGGTGCTAATGGTGTCGGGTGGATTTGATCGTGCGGCTAGCATAGGGTGTGCTTTTAGGCTTTCGAGATGTAGTTCAAAGAACTCGATAGGTTCTTTAGAGTTTCTAGCTCGGGATCTGGTTATCATATGGCTATATAACCAAAAGGTTTTTAGACAAGGTCTTTCTTTTATGGTCTAAATTGCAACGGAGTCGCCAGGTAGTTTTTCTTGAGATTTTTAAACAAAAAGGCTCTTAAGGTAAAACACCAAAACTTATACAATACTATGGGATTTCTGGTCCCACCGGGCATGCCAAAAACTATTGGAACAAAATTTGCCTTCGGTTAATAGTGTTGCGCCTTAGACTTTGCCAACATTGAATAGACAGATCTTGCTTGAGATCATCTGTCTAGTCTCCAGAGAAGGCTGGTTCCTTTGAGTTTTTTAGAGAAAAGGGGAACAAGAGATAAGGGAAATATAGCCTAAGCTAGAAACTTTTCTCATGGTATAGATTGGACAACAAAAAACATTGACGATGCAGATTACAACTTTCAGAGTTTTCTTTATATCCTTTTATAGAAAACATGAATTCTTGAGTGCACCTTTTAGATATTCGTCTAAAAGCATGTAACTATCTTTTAATGTTCAACTCTAGAAACAAGATTTATACGTGCACAGTCCAGATTTCAGAACAGATACATTATAAAACTTAGAGTGAATAAAAGTTAAAACACCAGGATACATACACTTGCACACAGAAGTTTCGGAAGCCAGAGGAAGAAATCTTTTATTGCTTGTAATCCAGTACATGTACATCAAGCTTGTAAACGTCCAAGAGCCGACCCTTTTTCTGGAGTCGCTCACCCCTATATATACCCTAAAAGAGTATCTTTTTCTAAGTACATCTTACTTATTTTACAAGCAATCATCTACAGTTTCTAATAATACACAACGGATTTCCCGTAGATTGGATAGATTTCCTTCTGGCTAATTTTAGATGAGCCTGTTATTCTGCAATCATCCAACGGACCTGCCAGGTTATAATCAACAGACCATTCTTCAAAAATCGGCACCTGATGTCAGTGCATGTCCCCAGTTGCCAAAAATATACTCTATTCCTTTACAGCTGGCGTGTCACAAAATCATGACATTCTTTCCTTGCTTTGCTCTTTTGCCACCTCCAACGTGAAAATGAGACATGTCATGAAATCGTGACATTCGTCTCTTGTTTTGCTCTTCTGCCGCTTCTAGCCATGAAAATGAGACATGTCACGAAATCGTGACATTCGTCTCTTACTTTGCTCTTTTGCTGCCTCCCGCCGCAAAAATGAGACATGTCACGAAATCATGACATTCTTTCCTTGCTTTGCTTTTCTGCCGCTTCCAACCGTGAAAATGAGACATGTCACGAAATCGTGACATTCGTCTCTTGCTTTGCTCTTCTGCCGCTTCCAACCATGAAAATGAGACATGTCATGAAATCGTGACATTCGTCTCTTACTTTGCTCTTTTGCTGCCTCCCCGCGAAAATGAGACATGTCACGAAATCGTGACATTCTTTCCTTGCTTTGCTTTTTTGCCGCTTCCAGCCGCGAAAATGAGACATGTCATGAAATCGTGACATTTGTCTCTTGCTTTGCTCTTCTATCGCTTCCAACCGTGAAAATGAGACATGTCACGAAATCGTGACATTCGTCTCTTACTTTGCTCTTTTGCTGCCTCCCATGAAAATGAGACATGTCATGAAATCGTGACATTCGTCTCTTACTTTGCTCTTTAGCTGCCTCCCATCGCGAAAATGAGACATGTCACGAAATCATGACATTTCTATGTCTTCAGCTTGATTCTTCTTCTTGCATCACGAAAATGCGACATGTCACGAAATCGCGACACTTCTGCCTCTTTGCTCCCTTTTGTTGCTCTTAGCCATGAAAATACAACATGTCGCGATATCGCGACACTTTTTCCCTTTTGGCCGCGACAAAGCAACATGTCGTGATATCGCGACACTTTTTCCCTTTTGGCCGTGACAAAGCAACATGTCGCGATATCGTGACACTTTTTCTCTTTTGGCAGTGACAATGCAACATGTCGCGATATCGTGACACTTTTTCTCTTTTGGCCGTGACAAAGCAACATGTCGCGATATCGTGACACTTTTTCCCTTTTGGCCGCGACAATGCAACATGTCGCGATATCGCGACACTTTTTCTCTTTTCTTTTTCTCTTTGCTTTGAACCACGAAAATGCAACATGTCGCGATATCGCGACACTTTTTCCTCCTCGCTCTTTCTCTTTGCTTTGGACCGCAAAAATGCAACATGTCGCGATATCGCGACACTTTTTCCTCCTTGCGGTGTTTTGCATTTTCTTTGATCTTTAGCATATGGGCCACTTCGGTCTTCTTGGAAAATATGCAAAAAGGAGCATCAGATGTTTTTCTGTAGTTAGTCACTTTTTGACTAACAAGCCCTTATCATAGAAGAAATGAAAGACCTCTCAAAAATGGATATAGATTCATTAATTGGCTCTCTCACATCTCATGAAGAGAGAATTTCCAATAGGAAGAAGGATAAAGAAGGAGGTTCTACAGAGGAACAAAATTTTTCAAAAAAAAAAAATGGAGGAAGAGGTCACGGTAGGGGTTCCAGCGGAAGAGGAAGAAATGGAAGAGGAGGTAGAAGAGGCTCCTACGGTGGTAGAGGTCGAGGAAGATCTCAAGATTCAGACAATGACCAGGCTCATGCTGCAAGAGGAGGATCCAGTGCAAGAGGAAGAGGTAGAGTCCGAGATATGAGAAATGTGTAGTGTTACAATTGTAACAAATATGGCCATTATGAGAGGGATTGCAGGTTGGAAAAATTAGCACATTATGGAGAAGAGGATTCCTATGAGGATGATACTTTGTTTTGTATGATTGAAGAAAAAGTGGAGCAAGCAACTTTCCTCTCTACACAGAATAGCACAAAGGAGACATGGATCCTAGACAGTGGGTGCACAAACCATATGACCAGCAAGAGGGATGTATTTTCATCTCTTGATTCTTCTTATCAATCCAGTATCAGGCTTGGGGATGAGAAGAGCTTGGAGGTGGTTGCGAAAGGAGAAATGGAGGTTCCTACCAGGAGAGGAAAAATAATGAAGGTAAAATATATTTACTATGCACCCCATTTGAAGCATTCATTAATGAGTATTGGTCAAATGTTGGAAAAGGATTATAAGTTAGTGTTTGAGGATAGAATGTGCAAAATTTATGATCAGAGGAGAAAATTGATTACCACTGTAAAGATGACCAAGAACAGGCTCTTCCCATTACAATTTTTAGATCAAGGGGGAGCTCTAGCATTTGTTGGTGTAGAAGGTAAGGAGAGGCTATGGCATTTACGGTTTGGGCATTTAAATTATAAGAGTTTGAAGATGCTTTCACCACTTGTCTATGGGTTGCCAAAAGTTGAAGACTCCAAGGAGGTTTGTGAAGGTTGTGCACTTGGAAAACATGCAAGGGGGAAGTTTCCGCATGGTGAAGCATGGAGGGCCCAACATCCATTGCAGTTGGTTCATAGTGACATTTGTGGACCAATGCAGACACAAAGTATGGGTAAAGCTTCTTACTTTCTGACTTTTATTGATGATTTCTCCAGATATTGTTGGGTTTATTTTATTAAGCATAAGGATGAGGCATTCAATTGCTTCAAGAATTTTAAGGCTCTAGTTGAAAATGAGAGTGGTCATTATATCAAATGTTTGAGGACAGATAGAGGAGGTGAGTTATGTTCTCATGAATTTGATGATTTCTGTAGTGAGTTTGGGATTAAAAGGCAGAAAACAAGTCCTTACACACCTCAACAGAATGGGGTGGCTGAAAGAAAGAACAGGACTTTGGTGGAGATGGCATGGTGCATGATGCAAGAAAAAGGTATGAGTAAGTTTTATTGGGCTGAAGCAATTAGGACTGCTAATTACATTTTAAATAGAAGTCCTACTAAGAGTCTTGAGAATATTACCCCTTATGAATGTTGGTACAACAAGAAGCCAAATGTAAATCATTTTAGAGTTTTTGGATGTGTGGCTTTTGTGCATGTTAATGGTGAGAATAGGAAGAAGTTGGATGCAAAGAGTGAAAAATGTATTTTTATTGGGTACAATGAGCAATCTAAGGCTTACAGGTTCTTTAATCCTATTTCACATAAAATAATTGTATCTAGAGATGCAATTTTTGATGAAGGGGGAAGTTGGGTATCACAAAAATTGTTTGTTGAGGATGTTTTTGGTGAAGAGAAGGTGGAACCAAGCCATGTTTCAGTTCAGCCCAGCCATGAAAAAGTTTCAAGTTCATCTTTTGCAAGTGCACCTTCAAGTCCAAGAGAAGGTTCTTCCAGTAGTTCTCCACCTCCATCACCACCGGCCAAAGGAAAAGGTAAAATATTGTTGAAGGATCACCCAAAATCTCAAATTCTTGATAAGAATTTCCATAAGAGGGTGACAAGGAGTCAACATACAGATATGAATGCAGTAATAGAGAGGTTAGAGAACCTGCATCTTTATGGAGATGATGATAGTGGAGATCCCAAAGGTGATGTTGTAAACTATGCACTTGTTTCACAAGTTTCTAAAGTTTCAAAAGTTGTTGATGATTTTGAGCCTTCATGTTTTGAGCATGCTAGTACTAACAAAGTGTGGATGAAGGCTATGCAAGAAGAAATGCATTCTATTGAAAATAATGATACTTGGGAGTTGTGTGATTTGCCCAAGGATAGGAAATGTGTAGGATGCAAGTGGGTCTACAAGATCAAGAAGAACAGTGATGGATCCATTGAGAGGTACAAGGCACGATTGGTAGCAAAGGGTTTCACTCAAAAATATGGTTTGGACTATGAGGAAACATTTGCTCCAGTGGCAAGGCAAGAAATAGTAAGGATGTTGCTATCATTGGCAGCTCATAAAAGTTGGAGGGTGCATCATATGGATGTCAAAAGTGCATTTCTCAATGGGTATTTAGATGAAGAAGTATATGTGGAACAACCACAAGGTTTTGTTGTCCAAGGAAAAGAAGATCAAGTCTACAGGTTGAAGAAGGCTCTATATGGGCTGAAGCAAGCTCCAAGAGCTTGGTATGCTAGAATCCATGACTACTTCCTGTAGTGTAATTTTGAAAGGAGTAAGAGTGAGCCCACTTTGTACTACAAAAGGGAAGGTAATGATATTCTTATTGTATACCTTTATGTTGATGATATGTTATTTATGGGGAGTAGTTCTTCTTTGAATGATTCTTTTAAACATGATATGAAGAAGGAGTTTGAGATGTCTGATTTGGGTTTGATGAGTTACTTTCTTGGGATGGAAGTACATCAAACTAGCAATGAGATTTTTGTTTGTCAATCCAAATATGTAAGGGATATGCTAAAGAGATTTGGTTTGAGTGAATGTAAACCTGTAGCAACACCCATTGCACATGGGGAGATCTTGAGTTTGGAGGATGGAGCTGAAAGGGCAAACAAAATAGAGTACAAGAGTATTGTTGGTAGCCTTATGTTCCTTTGTAACACTAGGCCGGATATATGCTTTGTTGTTTCATAGTGTTCTAGGTATATGGCTAATCCATCACAGTTACATTTGAAGGCAGCAAAGAGGATTTTGAGGTATGTTCATGGAACAATTGATTATGGGATCCACTACTCACAGGCAAAGAATTTGAAGTTAGTGGGATTCAGTGATAGTGATTGGGGTAGTAATATTGATGACAAGAAATCCACGAGTGGGCACTGCTTTTCTCTTGGTTCAGGTTTGGTGACATGGAGTTCCAAGAAATAAGCTACAGTGGCGTTGTCTTCTACTGAAGTAGAGTATATTGCACTTACATCGGCAAGTGCACAAGCATTGTGGCTTTGAAAGGTGCTAGGAGAGATTGGGGAGAAGCAAGGGACTCCAACTACTTTATTCTATGATAATCAGAGTGCCATTAAGTTGGCACATAATCCTATCCACCATACCAGGTCCAAGCATTTTGACATCAAGTACCACTTCATTCGGGACATGGTAGAGAAGGAACAAGTTAAATTGAGGTATTGCTCCACACACGATCAAGTAGTAGATATTTTTACTAAGGGAGTAGTAAAACCTTAGTTTTTGTTGCTAAGGGACTTGATAGTCAGTCCCCTTACCAAAAAGGGGAGAATGTTGGAAATCTGGCCAGCCATACATTAAAACAAAAATTTGGGCCATTAGATGACATTTTTAGCCTTGGAAAGCATCTCCTCTTAGAGGAGATAAAACAAAATCATAGAGCTTCGAAATATGTGCAATCTAAAAAAAATGGGCTCAAACGGACACCCGAGTCAAAAGTTATGGCCGAAATACTAAGACATGTAATAAACACCATCGATGTAGATCCGACGGATGTGATTTGCTAGGGTTAGGGTTTGCTTTGTTTTTTCTTACTTAAGGTAGTTTTAGGGTTTTCTTTTATGAAGAAGAATTTTGCATTGTAGCAAGTGTGTGAGCTCTTCCAGAGCCTATGAGGAGATTGTAACAGAGTACTGAAACTCTACCAGAATTATTCCAGATAATAAGAAGATAATATTTGCTCCAATTTTGTTTTATTGTATTATTGTAAATTCTTCAAAAGAAAGAAAAATCAAAGGTATTTAAGTTACAAAAAGTGGTCCCTTCTAATCTCATCTCCAATTTATTGATGATACTTTTATTTTGGGCCATCCCTTAGTTAGTGATACCATAGATTTTAAATCAATATTATCATGCTATGAGAAGGCTACTGGACAACTCGTAAATACTACAAAATCTAAGATTTTTTTAATTAATAATGCCATAGATTTATAATAAATTATTGTGAATATTTTAGGGTTTAAAATTAAAAATTTCCATCAACCTACTTGGGTATTTCTTTATTTGATAAAGAAAATAAAAAAGAGCTTTGGATCCATTTTTTGGATAGAATGAAAGCTTGCTTGGTACGTTGGAAATGTAAGTTCTTAACAATGGAAAGAAGACTTCAAATCATACAGACTTCTTTGTAATCCATCCCTATTTATGTGATATCACTTTTAAGTTTACCAATAGGTATAGCTTAAAAATTTGATAAAATTCAAAGAGACTTTCTATGAAAATGTTGTGAGGAAGAAGTTAGGTTTCCTCTTTGTAAGTGGGATTTCTTTTAGTGACCTAGTTAATGGAGAGGAACTCAAACAAATTGTAGATGAACTTCAAAAGTTGTTTCAAGAGTTTTTTTGACAAATTTCACACAAAAGGATGAGTTAGTTTGGAATTTATTGAAATATAATGAATACTTGGTCAAGTTCGGATATGAGGATTTAGAACAATCAAAATTTATTTCTCCCAAATATTTTCCTTGGAAGAATGTTTGGTCATTAGAGGCTCTCCCTAAGGCATAGACATTCCTTTGGTTAGTAGAAGAAATTAATATTATTATAGGAGAGAGTCTACGAAGAAGAGGATATTATGGACCCTTTAGATGTGCCTTGTGTGAGAAGGATTAGAAACATTATACCATTTACTTCTTTATTGTCTGTTTGCTCACACTATTTGTAGTTATTTTATTAAAATATAAAATTATATTGGATAGCTCCATCAACATTGAAAGAGTTGATGAAATGTTGGATTAATTATTCAAAGCTAAAGCATTATGTAATCTTTGGAGGACTGAACCTACCATTATTTGTTGAAATTTATGGTTTCAAAAAATAATAGAATTTTAAAAAATAAATCTCAAATTCATGTCCAAGTTTGGAATCATATTATTGCCTCTCTTTTGAAATATCTACAAATATGGTGTTCATCATGGGAAGTCTCAATTGTAAAAAAAAGAGGTTCTAGTAACTTGGCTATAGGATTTGAGCATACATGGAAGGCCATCTATGATAATGGAATTAAAACAAAAAAATATCTAGAAATTGGGTTTATCAAAATTAGTTTTGATGGCACTTCTAAAGAAAATCTAAGAAAAGCTGGTGGAGGTGGTATTTTTAGAAATAGTGAAGGAAAAATTCTCCTCATTTATTCAAAATCATATAAAACTTCTACTAACAATTATGTAGAGGCTATGACACTTCTTATAGGCATTAAAATTGTAGTAGAAAAAAAGGTGGAAATATATTTCAATTGAGGACAATTCATAAATTATCATCAATGCTATTAAAGAAAAATGGATGTGGAGATTGGATATAAAATAATATTATTGATGATGTTCATCATCTATTACTAGAGGTAACATTTTGGAAGTGTGAGCATATTTATGAAGAAAGAAATTGAGTAGCAAATAAATTAGCGAATTGTAGTGTTGATCTTCATCCTAATGAAATTCAAAATTTAGAAGGCAACTGGTCAAGTGAGATTTTATCTTTTAATCAAAATGATGTCAAGGAGCTAATTGTTAAAACATACCATTTCTAGAAATTTAAAATATAGATTTAAGAGGAAAAGAAATGGATTTTGTTTATAAAAAGATATGTTGCAAAAAATATAATATTTTGGTATTTTGATGGGAGCCGCTACCAATAAAAGCCACATATAACTTATTAATTAAAAAAAACTACCTACCTATCTCGTATTTGATTTTCATTTATTTTTATTAAAAATATAATAATAAAATAAATTGATTTTATGTTTAATATAAATATATAATATTAAAATAATAGTTCAAGTTTATAATAATTTTATATTATGAAACTTGAAAGAATAAAGAAAGTAGTAAAAGCAATATTTTTAAGTGCAACAATGAGTGCGAGCATGAGCCGGGAGCAAGTGCAGTAGCAAGGGCAAGTGCAAGCTGAGAGGGAGTGAAATATGGGATTCAATCATGGCGAAAGAGTGACAGGTTCATCCATAGTGCATTAATGCTTCAAATCCTTACCACGAATGTGTGGAATGTTGTTTCCAAAAAATTATTGTAGTGAAGGAACACCAAGAAAAATAAGAGACACAAGAAATTATGATCCAGGAGGGAGTGCAATCCAGAAGCAAGTGAGTCAAGAGAGAGTGCAACCTGGGAGTAAGAGCGAGTGTAAGTAGAGAGGGAATGTGAACCAAGAGAGAGTGCAAACCAAGAGCAAGCCCCATTAGCTATTATGGAAGGAAAGTCAATTTTGAAAGCCCTAATGGGAAGTTAGGATGCCCTAACTGGAAATTAAAATATCCTTTTTGGAAGTATGAATGCCCAAGCAGGTGATATGGGAAACACTCTAAAATTGACACAAGGAATTAGCACAAATGAAAATTGTCATTTACATTAATCAAAAATATATTTATAGGCATGTCTGCCTTTACAAACGACATTTAATACACATGATCTATGTGAGTATTAAATACAATATAACATGATCCCTATCATTCCTCCCCACTGAGGAAGCATTGGTCCCCAATGCATACAAGTGTGGAAGAGAAATATGGGTAGTTGAAGAGTGTCGAGTACTACCGAAAATGCACTCTTGTTACAAAAATATGAAGACCAAAATAACAAAGTTTTACATATCTTCATAAATGCAAAATCTGGCACTGGATCTGAGTCGGGCTTGAAAAATGCTCTCCAATGACTGTAAATACTGATATACCGGTGGACAGCTGAATTGGGTCCTCGAATTTGGTAGAAGACAACAGCAACTGAAGTGATGGAGAAGATGCAGTAAAAAAAATTCCTCGAACCACGTGCAAAAATGAGCCAAGTTGGAAATTACAGATGCATTTGATTTTTGGTGACCGGGACAACGGTCAAGTGGACCTAGATGACACGTGAGGTGGAAAAATTAAATTATATTAAAAATAATATAATTTAATTTGTGGGTTTTAATGGAATGGGTCAAAGGTGGAAAAAAATATATTAAATAATATAATTTAATTTATGGGTTTTAAAGGAGTGGGTCAAGGATGGAAAAATTAAATTATATTAAAAAAATAATATAATTTAATTTATGGGTTTTAATGGAGTGGGTCAAGGGTGGAAAAATTAAATTATATTAAAATAATAATAATAATAATAATAATAATATAATTTAATTTATGGCCATTGGAGGATGGAAGTGGGAAAAAAAAAAAATGGGTATTTAAAAGTTAAATTAAATTAAAAATTAATTTAATTTAATTTAGGGAATGGTGGAGGCCATGGCGGAATCGAGCGAGCAAAAATAAAAAGGTACGAGAGACTATAAAAATGCTAGGCTGGTGGTGGCTTTGGTAGAGGACACACAATGACAAGACGAAGATTGTTAGAAACATCTGATCTATAGCAGCAATGCACATGAGAAGTTGATAACTCAACTATGAAGAAAATGATATCGTCGATAACGACTTCGAACAATGAACATGCAACAAAGCAACAAAAGGGTGTGTGCATCAATGGCAGCAGCAGTGGAGGTGGATCACGACAAATGGACTCAGGTAGTGGTGGCCAAATGCGACAGTGGTTATTGTGATGAAGTGCAACCCCCAAGGACAATGACATGAAAATCGTAGGCAACGAATCAATGTCCGAAAGAAGAATATCAAAACTCCTAGGTTACAAAGATATAGGAATCATAGAAACTAAGGTGGATGGTGAGGCATCTTCTAACTCAACAACATGAGGTTCAACGAAGCTCAAATCTACATCAGGAGCTTCAACAGGAATTAGATCTACATAAGAAGCAACCAAAACCACATCATCTAATGGAAAGACACTGGGAATCTCACCCAAAGACCCTGGTTCAAATCTAGGTGTGGCGATAACTTCTTCAATTCAAGATCAGGGGTGGAATCCTGATCTTCTTCAATGAGATCTTCATTTTCCATGTGTTCTTCCAAGAGATCAACAATAGAGTCATTGTCGATTATACAATCTACTGCAAAGTTATGGAGGAAGTGAGATCTAGTGACAAATAGATGGTCATGATCACCAGCTATCGAATGGTGATTCATTAGTGTTACATTATTGAGTTGCCCTCTCAACTCTTCATAAATTTCTTCTTCACAAAAAGTCTCGATGGGGTTATCACGAGTCCCCTCATAGGACTGTACAAAAATATTCTTCTTCTTTTGTAATTGGGGAATTGAGTTTTATCATGGCCTTGCCTCTTACAATAGTTACATAATTTAGTGGTTGGAGCATGAGAAAACGAAGAATAAGAAGAATTTTTAGAAGCAAGGGATGCATAAGAAGTGGGATTAACAAAAGAAGAAACATTAGGAGATCTCTTTCTATCAACATGATTCTTGTACCCATCCTCTGTTGATGCATCTGAGTAGCGAGGCTACCGACGTTGTGTGATGAAATTTTCTTCAGCTAAAAGGTATATTTGAAAACATCGTCCAATGTAATGCAAAAAGTGTATTTGACTTCTCTATAAAAGTGGGCTAGAAGACCACTTTTAAACTTTACAATCAAAACCACATCAGAATCTAAGATCCCAAGTAATACTCGAAGGCGGTTGAAGTGATGGATAAAATCCTGCATGGATTCCCTTTTTCCTTGATGGAGTCGTAGCCATTGATTCAATAAGTTGTCCTCATAATTTGATGGATAAAAAGAAGCCTTTAAAATTTATACCATATCCTCCGACATACCAATTTTTAGATTGGCGATTAGGACTTTGGCTATGCTAGAAATTATGAGCTTTGCAATTTGAACTTTGTCTATCTCCAGAGTCTGGTTGTACTCGAACCAAGTCTCCATGTCAAGAATCCAGCTGTTGAGTACATCAGGATCCCAAGAGCCTTCATATAATTTCACATCACACTTTGGGGGAAAAAAATTTAAAGAAATTTGTATGTCTTGCAATATGGCAACCATTTTTACCATTTGTTCTTGTTGTGCTGCTAGTTGATCCTGCTAAGCTGCCATTTGTTCATCGTGAGAAGCTGTGAGTTCTTCTAGATTTTCAACAATTGCCATGTTTGTCACCATCGGTCTACTAGGATTAGGAAAATTCTTACTGGGTTCCAGTGCACCATTGGACAACTTCAATGGCTAGTAAGACCCCCTATAAAACACACACAACAAGCAATGCCCCAATGGTCAGTGGGTTTACAACACTCCAAAAAATGTTGCAAGTGAGGCCCCAATGATTAGGAAGATGAATAAATAGTCAACTAATGACTATTAATAGCTAAAACCAAGTACAAAAACCTGGATCAAGAGCCGAGGGTTGAGGTCAGAGGAACCCTGGCTAGCTGAAGGTCGATGACTAGAGGGACCTTCGTAGAGTTTCCAAACGAGAAGTGCTCAAAAGGTGTGCAAAAAATGGAAGAGTGTTCCTCCCAAGCCCATATCTGCTGGTGGTTTTCTCGTTCCCCCTGTGAACCAGCCTGGCCTAGGGGAAGAGGATACTTGCCAATCCAATAGTCGGCTCTGATACCACTGATATGGGAAACACTCTAAAATAGACACAAGGAATTAGCACAAATAAAAATTGTCATTTACATTAATCAAAAACATAATTACAGGCATGTATGCCTTTACAAATGACATTTAATACGTATGATCCGTGTGAGTATTAAATACAATATAACATGATCCCTATCACCAGGAGATCAGCAAAAAAGTGAATACATGACAAGTTTAATTCAAGTAGTAGATGGTACACTAGAAGTAAGAATCAAGGAAGAGATGATTGAGCATGATATAATGGTTCTTAAAAGTAGAGGGTTAATATGTAAGTTCCATAGATCATGGCCAGGGTTTTTGGAGATTCAAAATTGGATCAAGTGGAAGTGGGGATTGAATTCAAATTATTCTCGTGAATTTTCTTCCTAAAGGTTTTTTTCTCATCATGTTTTATATTTCCAAAATTAGGTATAAAATAATGATTGGTGGGCCATGGCTTATGGGAAGATATGAAATTTATTTGAGACCATGGAATAAAATTATTTTAGTTGAGATAAAAACTATTAAGAAGCTTCCAGTGTGGGTTAGGCTTTTTGGACTTCCATATCAAATTATAAATAAGAATATTTTGAAAAATATTGGAAATACCCTAAGGGAATTCATCAAGGAAGGACCAACAACTAAGGAGCAAAAGCATGCTATATATACTCGAATATGTGTTGTTATGGATATTTTAAAACCTTTGCCACAATCCATTAAGATTAAATCTGAATCAAAAGAATATGATCAACAAGTAGATTATGAAAATATTGCATTTTGTTGCCACAATTATTTTGAGATTGGACACATGGCAAAAGTTTGCAAAGTAAAACTGTGAAGAAAGAGATAAAAAATTCTATCCATGAGATACAGTTCAATACGAAGCAACGAAATTACTCAATAATAGAAGCTAGATCAGATCAAGAATATTCCACTCCAAAAGAAGAGGAAAATAAATCCTATCGGCAATATAAATTGGTAAGTTTAAAAGGAATTAAAGGTGCAAAAGAATATGTGGAGATAAAACCCAAAACAAAGACAATAAAAAAGGTCAAGTTTATTCCAGGTAAATCATATTCCTTTTTCTCAAGTAGTATAGAATCCTCTTCAGGTAATAAAAGTGAAAGTGGTAAAGATGTTATACCTTGCACTTTAAGGTTTCAAGAGCAAAATAATATAGAAATGAGGTTGGAGGAAATCCATAATAATTTTGGGTTTTTAGGGCAGAATAAGAAGATAATTACTATAGAAGAGAATTCTTGCACCTTAGGGTCTCCAGGGAAATACAAAGAAGAGTGTACTTTTGAGGTTATTCCTTGCATTTCAGATCCTTCTAAACAAGGTAAACCTAAAGATGATAAATCTTACTATGAGAAGTGTGAGAAGATTGAAGAGATTGATGAAGATGAAAGTATTGCTGAGAATGAGAAAAAAAGAGGAAGGCCCAAGAGGTAAAAACAAATAGAAAAATAAACACAAAGGGATATTGATATGGGAAAACAAAAGCAAATATCACAAGTGTTAACAAGAAGTGGAGCTAAACCCACAAATAAAACAAAAAAATAACAATGAAAATAATATCTTGGAATATTAGGGGAATGAATAAGAACCCTAAAAAAATGTATTAAGAAATTGTGAGGTTGTTATAGATAAGATATTTTTGGATATAGAAGTTGGGCAACAAATATTTTAGCCATTCGTAGTGTTGAATTTTCTCTTGATATAATTTAAATTTTTGAAGGCATTTGATATAAAAGGACTTGATTGTAGAAATTTAGTAGTTTGAGGAAGATGAAAAATATTTTTGATAGAAGGGTAAATGAAGAATATCTTCGATAAAAAGACAAAGTTGGATATGCTTTAATTAACTTGTTAGAAATGTAATGAGAGTAATGTAATATTTTGTTTTCGTCATGGGAGTGGCCCCCAATAGAAGCCACACATAGCTTATTAAAAAAAATAAAAGTAATATTTTTAATCTTTTTGAATGTTTTGTTTTAGTTTTTCCTCCCTCCACCACATGATTAAGTCTAATGAATATTATGTGAATATTTGTTTATTATTAGTATATTATATATTTTAAAATTTTGCAATTTAATATATTAAAAATTAATTATTATAAAATAAATATTAATATTTTAGGTGAAATATTTTTTTGCATAATTATATATATATATATATATATATATATATATATATATATATATATATATATATATATATATATATATATATATATATATATATATATATGAATTATACTAGGTAAAATTGATATATTTGAATATACCAAGTTCTTAAATCAACATAGGTTTTCTTGAAGGATTTTATTTATCTATGTTATAGTATTATGCGTTTTTGTTTTTATTATTATTTAGTTGACATTGTAGCTTCATCATGGTTGCATGGTTGAAAATTGAAAACAAATAAAAACAAGATTTAAGAGAAGTTCACTAATAACTATTAGAAAAGTAAGTAATAGATAAAAACATAAAAATAAATTGGAAGAAATTGAAATCAAGCATGATCTTTGTTATGAAGAGACTACCTTCGTATATTCAAAAAACGTGGAACGAACTAGATGAAAAGTGTATACTATCAATAAAATTGATATTTAATAGTTAGCATCTATTGAAAATAGTTGAATAAAATTAAAGTCACTTAACGAAATAAATTAGAGAAAGAATGGTCTTGCATTTAAGATAGCTCAATTACTAAATGTATCAACCGCCCAATATAATATAATTTTTAAAATAATTTTATTCAAACATGAGTTATAAACAAGATCAAATAACCCATTCTTTTTTATGAAAATATATTCATTCAAATTGAATGAAAATTACAAGATGGAATTATAAATATTTGTGGTATGAGAAATGCTCAAATATACTTGAAGAATGAATACCTTCAAATAAAAATATAATAAAATACAACATTGTAATTTAGAAGGTGTTAATATTGGTAAAATTTTAGATAGTTTTTTGGTTTTCATTTTGCTAAAAAATTGGGTATCTTTTCTAATAATTTTGGTGAGGGGTATGGTATCCTTAGAGACCTTTAAGAGGTTTCTAAGGTCATATGGAAAAAAGGTGTTGGTTTAATCCGACTTTCAGGTCATGACTAATCTATTGAAGATTCCTAAGAATCATAAGACTAATTGGAGAGTAAAAATAATTCTTGAGAAGATTCAATTAATCTAGATGAGCTTTTTGAATTTTGAATACAATCATGTGGTCAGTGAACAAAACAAGAGTGCTAATGCTTTAGCTAATTGGGATTTGGACAAATGTGATCTTACTTACTATGACCATCCTCCCAAATGGTGCAATTCACAAATAAAATAAGCTCTTCTTTCTATCCTTTCTCTGGATGGCTCTAGTACTAGAGGTACCTAGTTCCTTTTAACTTTAATTTTGCTTCTCTTTGGTTTGGTCAGGGTATTTTAGTTCCCTTGCTCAAAATGATCATTCTTATGTTTCCTTTATTGAATCTTGTTTGAATAGGCTATTGGTCTAGAAAGACCAAATTTGTAATAATTTTTTTTCTTCTTTTTAGGTTTTCAGTGTGTGTGTTGTTTTGTTTTGTTTTTGTCTTTTTGTCTTTTTGTTTTTTTTGTGTTTTTATGTTTTTTTGTGTTTTGTGTTTTTTGTGTGTGTGTTTTTTTTTGTGTTTGTGTGTTGTTTTGTTGTTTTTGTGGTTTTTTAATGTGTGTTTTGTGTTTTATTGTTTTTATGTTTTTTTTGTTATTTTTGTGTTTGTTTTGTTGTTTTTATATTTGTTGTTGTTGTTGTTTTTGTGTTTGTTTGTTCATGTTTTTGTTGTTTTAGGCATGCTATTTGAGTGTGTCAAAGGGTGTAGGCCATATGCGAGCCTTGGGCGATTTTGGTGGAATAGATACCCTTGCCTCCTTAGGACTTACTTGAAAGTGGTATCCCAATTGGGGTGTTTTCCAAAAAAAAATAGAAGGTGTTAATAATATCTATTAAAAAATATATAAATCAAGTCCCAAAAAAGAGTAATCCTTCAATGATGAAGGAATGGTAGTACACCATCATTTAATATGACTTGTGCTAGTTACAAAGAGATGGGAAAGTATAATTTGAATCACTTTAACTTGTTCAATTTCTTAGAAACAAATAAAATGAAAATAATCATAATAAAAATACAAGAACATAAGACATTAAGAAGAAACTTGCAAAAGACTAATTGGAAGGCAAAGCGAATATATCATATAAGAAGGTAAAGGATTTCAAATTTCAAGCTAATTATAAGAGATCAAAATAGTAATTATAAAAGTATATATGTGAAAAAATATAGTCATATAAAAGTTTTGAAACTATTACAAAAGAAAAGCACAATATTTCACTGTTGGGATCTTTGTTTATGTGTATACATGATAAAATAGCATATCCACAATATGTAGAATTAGTAAAATATTGTTAAATTTAATTTGAATCCCTTCAAAAAAATGATTCAAATAAGGAAAAAATAATAAATTAAAAACTATATATTTAATAAAATGTTCCCTAAAGTTACAGTAAGATATGATATAATTAAAAAAAATTAGAATTCTTCATCATAGAAGACATGCTTTTATGAGATCAAATTATTCTGCATTTTTAAAGCATATTTTGAATAAATTTGGCAAATAATTAAACTCATATATTTAAGACATGAGTTTTAGACTCCCATATTTATGTTAAATGAGGAATTCTAGAGTTGAATACACTCATTTGTAATATATACTCAACTTTAAAAATGTTATGTAGTAGTAAAGAACATAGTTGGAAAAATGACAACTTGAGATAAAATTGACACTCCAATTTTATATTTTTATCATATCAATAAAACTTAGCAAGAAAAAATGAAAGAAAACATTTCCAATTAAAAAATGTACATTTTAAACAATAATTGGAGAGCTAGAAAGCTGATTTTATATTAGATATTCATAAAAAAGAGTACAATTATAGTTTTTGATCATGAAATCTAACCAAATAAATTATACAAATTTAAAATTTTAAAATATAAAGCAAGCTTTAAATTTATTTTTGTTTTCTCCTCCCTCTTTAACTATATGGTTGAACTCGGCTTTGGAAAGGTGGTTGAGTTGGAGGTTCCTTAGGTATAGGATCATCATGGTATATCTTCATCAATCCTCTCAAATATTTTACTCCTATCTCTAGTGCATTGATGTCCTTTATAGTAAACTCAATATCCAATAGGTTTTTGATAATCCAATCTGATATTGGATTTAGCTCATCCAAGTCAATCATCTCATAGGATTCATTTACCTCCACTTGTTTGGTGTGAAGTTGAAGATTATACTATATGAACACAAGGTCATCAAGGTTCTCCTTGGTCAACCTATTATGCTTCTTGGTATGGATAAAATCAAATAAATACCAATTGTGATCATATCTAGAAGTTCTATAAGGATGAATTAGAACATGGATTGTCATCATCCTCAAATTATGTGTTTTCAAACCATAATATTCTACCATAAATCTATATAAAAATATGTATTTTTTAAAATTATTAATTTACATTTGTAATTTTATTTTTGTAAATGTAAATTACAAAAATAAATGTATAAAAGTTTAAATATTTTACCTAGTGGTAATTTTGAACCTGATTCTTTATAAAAGGAGGATGAAAATTGGATTCCATGAGCACCCTTATAGTTTATAAATTGGTAGGATCATCTATCATCCTCTCTGCACAAGTATAAAACTCCCCATAGACATTTTCATCAACACTAAAATTTCTAATGTGAATGAATATGTGGTTCAAGAAGTACCCCACTACATGAATATGATGATGGAGTTGCCTCATCCATATTTTATAAATGATACACTAATTTAGTTCATACTTATGTTGGTTTCCATTGCAATAGTATTCAATGACCTTTTTTTCTTTATCCATCACCTCATATAGATAACACATCACTGATTTTTTATCATCTACAAGGTAAAGAAACCTTACCAAGGATTATATCACCTATATTTGAACAATAAAAAACTTGAAAATAAAGTACCAAAATTTTGAAGTATAAAATATTTTAAGTTTAAATAACCAATTACCTTGAGAATTTCCTACATGATCACCCAAAATGAATCATCAAAAATTACCTCTAGATCCTCTTTCCCTTTAATTTTGAATGAAATTATGAGGCATACCATTCCTTTATCACTAACATCCACTTCAAAGCAGGTAATACATCTAGAAGGTTATACAAGGTGATTATTAGAATTTCATAATAGATATGCAAAGCATTAAAAGAGATGAAGAGAAGAGTAGAACTAATTTATTTATTCCAAGGATCAGCTATGTATAAATAGCAGAACTGATCATTGAGAGCCGTTGGATTACAACAACTCATAAGACTTGATGAAGACACCACCGAGAGTTCTCCTGACACATGGAGGAGTGGAAACTCAAGTGTCTATCCTAGTGGAACTTAAGATAATATTCTATTATTCTAACACCCCCCCTTAAGTGATACTAGGGGTGAACGTACAAATGAGTCCTTCAATAAGGTTACTCATGTACAATGACTTATTTTGTAGAGATGGTAAAACCCAATGGGAAAAAAACCATCAATCAAAAGGAAGTTAGAGGCTTGTCTTCATATGGCAAATATTGTCCTCCTTATACAATAAATAGTTGGTGAAAAAAATCCCTGTGGGGAAAAACCAACTATGAGAAGAAGAGAAGCATGTCTTTGTATGGCGAATATTATCCTCTTTAACAATAAAGAAATATGAGTCCCGACAACATGGCCTGATTAGGTACTCATTTACATATAATAGTTGGTGAAAAAACCCCTGTGGGGAAAAACCAACTATTAGAGGCTTGTCTTTGTATGGCGAAGATTATCCTCTTTATACAATAAATAAATATGAGTCCCGATGACTAGGCCTGACTAGGTACTCATTTACATAATATTATTGGTGAAAAAACCCCTGTGGGGAAAAACCAACAATGAGAGGCATGTCTTCGTATGGCAAATATTATCCTCTTTTAACAATAAAGAAAGATGAGTCCCAACAACATGGCCTGATTAGGTACTCATTTACATATAATAGTTGGTGAAAAAACCCCTATGGGAAAAAACCAACTATTAGAGGCTTGTCTTTGTATGGCGAAGATTGTCCTCTTTATACAATAAAGAAAGATGAGTCCCGATGACTAGGCCTAACTAGGTACTCATTTACATAATATTATTGGTGAAAAAACCCCTGTGGGGAAAAATCAACAATGAGAGACATGTCTTCGTATGGCGAAGATTGTCCTATTTTAACAATAAAGAAATATGAGTCCCGATAATATGACCTGATTAGGTACTCATTTACATATAATAGTTGGTGAAAAAACCCCTATGGGGAAAAACCAACTATAAGATGAAGAGAGGTATGTCTTCATATGGTAAAGATTTTCCTCATAAAACCAATCAATGCAATTGTATGAATCTAAGATTTTCTCGCAACTGAAGGTAACATGGAGAAGGAAATGGCTTGGTGAAGATATCTGTAATTTGTGCCTTAGTTGGAATATACTCCAAGTGAATGTCCCCTTTCTGAATATACTGCCTTATGAAGTGCATGTGTATCTCAATATGCTTGGTTCTCTGATGTTCAACTAGATTGTGTGTAATATGAATTATGCTCTGATTGTCACACCAAAGAGTTATAGGATGTTAATGTATGAAGCAAAAATATTTCAAAATTTTATGAAGCCAAAGACCTTCCTAACTAGATAAAACTACTGCCCTGTATTATGCTTCTGTAGAAGATAGGGCTATTGCTTGTTATTTCTTGCATAACTAGGATATCGATGAGGAACCAATGTAAAAGACATAGCCTGATGTGGAAAATCTATCTTCTACTGAACCTGCCTAATCGAAATCTATGTAGCCAATGATATTCATGGATTTCCCTTTGTAGAAGAGCCCAAAGTGAGTAGTGCCCTGCAAGTAACGGGGGATCCTTTTTGCTACTTGCCAATGAATGAAGTGAGGCAACACTCTTCCATATTCCCATTCAGGACTTTAGTGATAGATAATTTTCATTTTAAAAATTATGTGCAGGTTTCTTTGTTCATTCTTAGAGAACGCCCATTGGGCACATCTTTTTGCTTCCAAACTATATTAATTTTTTAATTATTATATTTTATTTATCCCATTATCGATATTGCTTCCTTTATTTCTACTGAGCATAATGTTTTATACAAGAAAGTTGGAGTGTTATATTTTTCATTCTCTTTTGCAATGACCTGGTAGGGTGAAGGGGCCCTTTCGACAACGATCTCTTCTCCAGTTGAGACTAGTTTTCTCGGAGTGACCTCTCTCTGTCCTCTCGGTGGCTTCCTCTCTCTAAACAATTCCTGATTTCGCAAATCGCATCTACTTTTTCAGAGGCTGAAAGTTTGTATTATTATTTTATTTCTCCTCATTTCTTTTTTTATGTAAAAGTTTCTTTCGAATCCTTGTGTTTCGAAGAAACTACTTTGTCTCCTTTTTTAGGAAGCCTTATTTATTTTTATTGGCTCTCTAAAAAATGTGAGACCCTATTGTAAAATTTTTAATAAAATATTTCTTTGCGGGGGGTGGGTTGAGTGCAAGTATTTGCACACTTATGTTTCAAAAGAGGGTGTGTGCTTTCTTTTGTCTATCTTCATCTATGCCTTTACTTTATTTCAAGTAAATTTATGAGGTTATATTTTTTAAATGTTAATTTAAATTTCATAGAGAAAATCACATTAAATCCTTAAAATTGCTTTATACAAAAATGGGGGCCTATCTTTAAAATTTCTCAAGTTTACTATTAAATTCAAAATATTTAAGAGGCCCATCTATTTTATAAATTTTTTCTCTTTGGCAATTATAAATTATATTTGTTCATTATAACCTTGTTTATTTCATAGATAAGATTATTTTTTAAAAGAAAATTTTGTTTCTCCCATCATTTCCTTTTAAGTGTTTTTAAAAAAAAATCATTAAAAGTTTTAATTTACAAGATTTCAAAATAATTCCTTCTTTTTCAAATATCTTTTGCCTCTGTTCCATGTATCAGTACCTATAAAAACTTATAGTTTCTCTCTCGTAAGTGCAAGTTTTTGAAGCAATTGGTATAAAGGCCTGGCAGATATTTGTTTATAATCCGTTTCTTTGGGTATCTCTCTAACTTATAGTTTCCCTCTCATAAGGGTAAATTTTTGAGAAAACACCAAATAAACTGATTGTTTCCCTTCATATCAAGCCAACACCCTTCCAAATTCTTCTCTCTACTTATAGTCTCCCTCAAGTAAGGGCAGCTATTGTGAAGAACAAAAAAAGGATTTGGGTTTCTCAATGCAAACAATATTAAAAACTCATTGGACTTATAGTTTCCCTCTTGTTACAGTGGGTATTTTGAGTAATATATATTGAAACGCTTCATATATTTTCTTTCTTCCATTTGCATTAATCAATTAATTGAAGTTCTAAGGGGGGATATATTGGTTAATTATTAAACTTCAATCCTTTTAAAAATATGAATTCAATTGAACCTCTCACCCCTCATAATTTTCAGACTTGGAAACCTAAAATTTTAAATCTTATCTCTCAAAAAGGTCTTACTCATTTTTTAGAAGAAAAGCAACCATAATTTGATAAAGAATATGAAATATTTGTTCATAAAGGAAAAATGCATGAAACTATGGGTATTATTAGCTCTAATGTTCATGAAAGTTTGTGGTTTCATATTACAGATTGCAAAAATCCTTATGAAAGTTGGGAATAATTGAAGATTTTATTTGGGTACGTAGATCATATGAGATCAATGCAATTAGAAGACAAACTCACATCTCTATCTCCTGAAGATTTTAGTAGTATTGTTGACTTCCTCACTAAGTTCAAAGAAGTCCTCACTCAATACAAAGGAAGTGGGAAGACTAATACTGAAGAAGAATACATTTATCTAATCCTCTCTAAGCTAAATGGTGTTTTTAAGATATTTTACACCACCTTTATATCTACCAAAGATGTTATGGGTGCAACCTTTAAAATGCCTTCTTTAGAATAATTTTGTGATATATTAACTAGGGAAGAAACTAACCTTACTCCGATACCATGTTAGAATTTCATAATAGATATGCAAAGCATTACAAGAGATGAAGAGAAGAGTAGAACTGATTTATTTATTCCAAGGATCAACTCTGTATAAATAGCAAAGCTAATCATTGAGAGCCGTTGGATTACAATAACTCATCAGACTTGATGAAGACATCACTGAGAGTTCTCCTGACACATGGAGGAGTGGAAACTCAAGTGTCTATCCTAGTGAAACTTAAGAGAATATTATCTTATTCTAAAAGTGATGAAGTTTGAGGTAAATTGGATGATACCTAAGTAAATAATATTTCTTCTCTCATTATGCTCCTTCTTCAAGATAAGAACCCATGTGTTGTATACAAATTGTGTAGTATTCTTTACCTCTTCCACCATGATCTTCACCCATGTCAATTTTCCCTTGTTCTCAAGCATGAGGTCAATGCAATGGGTAGTGCATGGGCTCTAGAGAATAGAGGGATACTTATCCTTTAAAATCCTACCTATAGATATATGTTGTTGCATTCTTCATCATAACTTAGAAAACTTTCTCTACTCTTACTTCTAACATGACCTCAAATAAATTGAATAGAATTTGTGCATTCTTCACCTCTCACAAGGTATCAACTAGTTTTAGGAAGAGCATGAAACCACGTGAAGCCACCGTGAAGTTGAGGAGCATGCATTTCCTCACATATATCCATCCATTAGAGAGAATTTTACATCCCTTTCTCATCCATTTTTCTTTTGCTCTTCTACAAGAGCATGCGTATTCATGACACACTCTAACAATGGCCCACTAAAATATTTTATTGAAGGAGGATTAATCCCTTTGGAAACCTTGATTAATACCCTCACTAAATCTTCCCATTAAGGTTATTTGTATAATTGAAGGGAATGTTTTAGTAATACCAAAAGGTAGTCACCACTATTCTTACTTCCTTTGCTTTACCTTTCTGCTATTTGATATTATGAAGGATTATTTCTCTTGTGTTTGATCCTTAGCCAACACTCTAATTCCTCCTACTCTCACTACCTTGTTAGATGTGAGGGCTAAGAATAAGCTCTTCAACATTAACATTAACATCCTCTAGTTTGGCCTTGTCCCCATAAAAATATTTTTTTCAAACTCCTACTCCATATTCAATTGCAACTCTCATCATTTATTACTTTATTTTTTTTGTCTTCTTATTGCATATACAAGACTTCACTTCATTTTTTATCATATCATTTGCACTAGGGTAGGGATTTACATCATGCCTTGGTTGCCCAATCTAATGATATTTGAGGAGATGGATGCCTTCTCGTATCTCCTTGTTGCAATGTTAATTTTTTTGATAAGGTAGAAGGAGTTTTGGGAGGATCTCCAAACCTATATGCAAAAATAAACTAACCTCCGCACACCTAAGTAGGTAGAGAGAAACCATCACAAAACCTACTGACTAGAAGCTGAGAACTATAAATAATAAATCTAAACCAATACAAAAGCTAAAGATATGATATCTACATCCCACGTAGGGGAAACCACCAGACACGAAGGCTAAAATAAATAAAGTAAAGCTAAGCGAACATAGGCTGAAAATGCAAAACCAAAAAGCACAAAATGCACACAGGCTAGATCAACAGAACACCTACGAAGGCACGTAAGTACCAAGACTAAAACTAAACAAAAAAATCTAGCTTTAAACTTAGTTTCATTGGGGCCAACATCATTATCTTCCATGGTGGTGTGACCACCAAGGACTTGCCATCGCATGAGGGCTAGAACTTTCTCAACGTAGGAGATTGAAGCTTGCATAGAATCTATCATCGAACACTATAATTTGAGAATCATAGAGTTGAGGGCCTTCAAATTATATCTTCTAGAATGGGAGCCAAGATTCATAAATCACATAGCACCACCCAATTCCCTTATCGATTTCGATTTTTTTATCTGGGGAGAAAAATCCTTCGAATCAAAATTTTCAACAAACAAAGGATTCTTACCAGTCTTCACCCACTTTTCCACCAACCTCTTTGAATACTTGGTTTCCTCATCACTACTGCAAGGTCCTCTAGGGGTAGAATTCATGAAATCCACCAGAATTAGGGTAATCAAGGTGGCCTCCATCGCCTCCTAGAATGAGGACTCAGAGTCCTCAGAGATCAAGGATGCCAAAAAACCCACCACAGGAACCAAAAAATTAATCAGAGCATTTAGAATATTCTCCCCATCAAGGCCCTATTGCTTCACTACATAATCAAAGATTAATTGGAGGAGCCCTTGGTGCAACAAGTCTGAGGCCACTCCCTTCTTAACTTTTGACACCATCTTTGAAAGGGACTGAAATAAGAATGATGAAATACTCATCATTTTCTTACGATGAAGGTGATTCAGGATCATAAAATGGTAGCTCCTCAGTACCACTAGATTCTCATCTAAGGTAAAGTACTACATGATAACCAAAGCAATGCGGTCCCATGGAGCCTTGAGAGAATTAAATTTAAACTAGTTCTGGATCTTGACGAGCTCTTCTTCACCATCCAGAAACACCTGCACCTCCTTCGCTAGCATTTTTTTTCCTTGTTGTGAACCGCACCATCTACCGCCAACCATGTCATCTCAGTTATTAAGGGGATGTTTATCTTGAAATCCATTGGCCCTACTCTCACCATCCCATCATGCCACGAATAAGAAATATGCTTGGCCATCTCCCGGTGATATCCATTAAAATTCAGAAGACATTGGAGCACATTCCCCTTTTTAAAAATTTTATGAACCTCCTCATCCACCGTGAGAGATTGGGGCTCCACTATCAGAGCAACCATTCTAACACTCTTCCTAGCATTTCTCAGGTGAGAAAAGGTGGAATAAATGCCTTTCTACCACCCCACCCAACCTTCGAGAGAAAAGAGACTAAGGTATCCGGAGAACTGACCATTCTGCCTGTTTATTGCACCAACCAGATCCACATGTGACCTCTCCTTATTCATGATATGTACAAAAAATAGAAACTCCCACATGGGACTACCACCTTTAGATGAAAATAAGAAAAATGATTTCCATCGACCTGCCACCACATCACTTGGAACTCCCACATCCTTGTTGCAATGTTTATAAAATACTTGATTCAATTTTTTTTCTTTAATTCCATACTTCCATATTAGATCCATCCTTGGGCTTGAATTTAGGTTGAACTTGAAGGATTTGGGTTATTACTATCAATGATAGTTCCATGACCCTCACTTGAAGAATCTATTTATTTTTCCAAATAAAAAAAAAGAAGAAAAAAATAAGTAACTAAAAAAATGCCCTAAGGCCTAGCCTACATGCTTCTAAAAAAAATACCTCTAAAATCTATTACAAATAAATATCCTCTAAATTGGATTAAATCTATTGCTTCCATATCCAAAAGTGGTTTAAAGTCAATAGTTGACCTCTAGAAAAATTTCTTTCTAAGCAATAGAGAAAAAAATAGTAAATTGAGTCAAAACTACTTATAAAAACTTTCTTTTTTTATTTACTATAAAAAATAATTTTTGTTAAGTTTTTGATAAAAAATTATTAAAAAAACCAATTATAAATTAATGATTTTCTGGATGCCAAAAAATTATAACATATAATTTCTCACAAATTAAAAAATAATTGTAAAAACCTATTTATTAACATATAATGCAAAAACAAATCCCTCACCATTTTTAAATTTAAAAATGTAAGGAAATGAAAGTATGAAAAAACAAACTTCTTTTTGTTTGTCTTGTTGATGGTATATAATCAATTACTTTTATGTTCCAAAGTTCCAAGTAAATTCCTTCACATATTTCTTTATAGTAAATAGTTTAGAAATGATACCATTTACATTTAATAATGTCAAAGAAAACCTCATTTGGAAGTCTTATGGGTATTAGTTAGATTATAACCGTGACTCATATGTGGTAAAAAAGGTTCACCTCACATTGATTCTTTTTAAATTAGCCAAAATTTTATCATAAGAATTTTTCATTGAAAATAATATTATAATAAAAATTAAGTGGTAATTTAAATAAGAGTTATAGTTGATTTAAGGATGAAGATTTTGAAAAATAATAACATAGAGTAAGTTTAACTCTAAAAACTTTAAAAAGTAAAATATTGTATACATATTTACATAACCATTAGATATCAATATACTGTATCGTCATGAGGATTGGTTACTTAACTTTATCAACCTAAATATAAGGTTGTATGGATATTTAGGTGACCAGTAGATATCCATACACTGTATAAACAACATTTTTATGAGATTTGGTTATTTAAATTTATTAACTTAAATAAATTTAACAATAAAAATTTTAAAATTTTAAATAAAAAATTTAAATTTCGAATTTTAGAGATAGGGTAATCCAGAGAACTAAAATATGAACAATATCTTCGTTAGGACCATCCATATATCTTAAAACCTAAAGTTTAAAAATACTTAACCTTTATTTTTTATTTTGAAAAAACAAAACTATTTTCCTTTCTATATATAATGAATTTAATGATTAAGTTATACAACCGGAACTAGTGCTATTGAGGCAGGCACTCCATCTGTATCTGCTTCCTTCGCTGTTTACTCTACTGTGGATGACACCTTTTCTCCCGGCACCGGAGAAACAGGATGTAAGTTAAGTAAAGATGATGAGTCTCCTGAGGCAAATCAAACATTGTAAAGACCCAAGATTGGAAGTTAACCTAATGCCACACCCAAAGGGCAAAAAAAAACAGGCAGTCGGATTGAAAGTAGTTTTCATAATTATTTTGATGTTTTAATGTTACCGTGATCATACCGACTCATATAAATATTTTCTTCATTAATTTTTATTACGCATTTGAATGTATATTAAGCATTAGCTTTGTAAAATAAAAAACCGGCCAAAGTGAGAGTCCCTATTCTACGTCGTTAGCGTCGATCTCGGTCTTATTGCATGTATATATATAACTTCAAATAAGAACTGGTTTTTGTAACACTATAAATCTTGCAATATTGGAGATGCCATAAGAATTTTATTTTGTCAGTAAACTCTGAAATTAAACAGCACTTTTTTGCGACTTAAGGAAAAACACATGACAATGCAAAATGTAAATTCTCAGGTTGTCCGCTCAAAACTTCTATATATAGCATTAAAAATTCACAAGCAAATATAACTTTGCAGGCATAGCAAATATTTTTTAGACTAGAAAATCTTGCTTCCTTCTATTCCGTTTTTGTCTTTGCCAATACAAAGGCAGACAACTCTTAAAGTAAATTACTACACTCCCCAATTCCACTTCGCATCACTAGCCAAAAAATTCAGATCAAGGTTTCCTTCTGCAATAAAATGCATGTTTGCAGTTTCTGATTGTCTTTGCGTACTAGGGTAGATGGCACAGTGCTTATTTATATCATAGGCGAAGTGATTATTATTATGAAATTGGCAAGGGCATAGGAGAAGACGTTGAAGGAGAAGAAGACGATAATGGCGGGCATCGTTTGATCACATGTGGTGAAGACAACGGGGGACAAGTTTTTGATATTGGAGGTGGAGAAAGAGGATATTTAGGAAAAGGGTGAGGGAACATAGAAGGATGAGAAGGAGTAGGCGGGTAATTAGAGCCAGAAAACGGGGGATACCTGTAAAATGGCATGGTTTTCCGGTAAGGAATGGGAGTTAACCAAGGAGGCCTGAAAATCATGGGAATAGGCATTGGCGATTGAGTATGACTAGGATTTGAGGGTGGACATGCATGGAAGCTATATGGAGGCACTTTATAATAAGGAAAGGAAGGAAACCAGACATAGTTGTATGGGGGAGGATGAGGAGGGCTGTGATAGGGGAAAGGGAAGGGATATGGAAAATTGTATCACCCATTGCATTTATCCACCGCAGAGGCTACATTAACCAGAACCACATACGTCAGTGTCTTCATATTCGACATGGCGATGCAAATCACTACTCCCTTCACCAATTGAGAAAGATGTTGTGAAGAGTTTAACAGACTAAGAACTTTTATAGTGTTATCACTTATCCATGGTTGTCAACAAAGATTTATTACCTTCAGAATTCTGCCACTTCTTGCGATGACTCGCTGATGTCCATCTTGGAAAACAAGGCGGCATTAATTTATTTTTTTTAATTCTCTGTATAGTCGAAGTGGGCCTCACGTTGAAGATTTAAGGTTAGAATGAGGAGTAGATATATACATCTTGTAGATAATAAGTTCTCATGTATATAATACACGAATATTGTAATGGTCATAAAGCTTCAAAATTAACTTAACAATGGTTGGGTTCAGCTAAGAATATGTTCATGTGAAAGCGTGTCAAGGAAGGAAGCCGCCGGGGAACACAAATGTGTTGAAAGAGCACTTGCCCTCAAGTGTAGCGAAAATGTGGAGTTATAATTTTACCATTCTCCGTCAAACGGCACTACTCTTCGATCGTGCGCACTGAGTATCTCTCTTCGCGGAAGTCAATCGAATAGAAAGGAATTTGAAACGTTGCAAAGTCTTGTCTGGCTTTTATTAATTGGAACGTTGTAAGTGGCAATCAAGTTTTTTCTGAGTATTGATGATGATAAGGGATATTGTTAAACATCGAAAAAAAAATTATCCTTTGACCAATGAAGTTGGTCCTTTATTTTATAGAATATTGGTATTTTCATATTTTCTTACATCGTTATGAAGCTGGCACTGCATAAGCTGCATTACCTAAGGTGCTTGATTTCGGATAAAATTGGCATTGCTATATTTTCTTACATCATTAAGATGCTGGCATTCCATAAGCTGCATTACGTAAGGTCTTCTTTCAGATTTTTATTTTGTCATTATTATTTTTTCTTACATAGTTATGATGCTGGCATTGCGTAAGCTGCGTTACATAGGTCTTCTTTCAAATTTCTTTTTAAATGTTTGGCTTTAAAGTTTTAACCAAGACCCACCAACTCTTGAACCATGGTTTCCATTCTTGAATGCGAAGAAAAAATGATTTCTCTTACGCCATTTGTTGGATTATGAGATAGAAATCCTTCCCTTTGTCCAATTCTTTGATATTCTTGACCATCTTACCTCATGTAATTCCGGGCTGTTTAATCATCATACTTACAGATTATACTCAAAAGAATACGCGACATGGCTGCTAATCCCTTCGGAGAATTGGAGAATTTGCTCACAAAATGGCTGACAAGGGAATGAGGCCTGTATATGGGCTATGTGAAAGATGACACAACATATGATTTAAAGGGATAAAGAGATAAACTGGTTACAGAAATACAACACCTAAACTGGCTAGAGAAGGTAAATTTAAAATTTTATATTTAAAATGTAAATACCAAATAAGTGTGATTAAAGTCTATAAATCATAGAACTAACTTTATTGTGTTATGACAAAATATTCATTTACCTATACTTCAACTATACAAGGTCCTATAAATACTTCCATAACTAAATGACTACAAGAGATAAAACTATCGCAATCATAAATTATAACACCATTACTGGATACAAAAACAAAAATATTATTAATAAGAATGAAAATCTAATCTGGAGAAGATTAAATTTGCAATTTCGAACAATTAAACTTTTATCTTAGCAAGTTGTTGGACGTAGTGTTGTTCCATTTTAGCCATGAGTGTCTCATGCTCATTTTGCCTCTTTACATATTGATGTCAAACCTTTTAGATACCAATAATGTCTAAGACTTATACCTTGGTCTATCATTCCTCTTTACATCGTCTAGAAAAATCTTTTACAAGAGTTGATGGTTTGTGAAGCTTTACTATAAACACATAGGATCAAATATATGATAGTCGTAATATAGTAAGATGAATATAATAATGTAACCAAAATAATATGAGCCAACTAATATGTAAAATTAAGGCTTATAACACATCAACTAACATTTTCAATATGAGGGGACTAAGACCCCATAAAAAAAACATGTGTAAACTCATTGAATTTAGCTTATTAAAAAATATATATCAACTAAAAATTATTAATAAGTAGAAATATATGAATATAATAGCTTGAATCATACATGTACAAAGCATGTAGCACAATTTACAATATTAGTTTCTCAAATGTATGCAATATTTATTACTCCTCTTACAAATCATAAAAATCTCATACAATAACAATGCTTTCTATGTAGACAATGCAAATTATGTAGACTATATAGGCTATGTAGATAATGTAATCTATGCCCTCTATGGAGTAATATATAGCCATTGTAGGATGACTCTTTGGTTACCTGACTCTTCCTTTCCTTATGTCAAGTCTCATGACTCTTGGCTTCATTACTTGAAACTTGCATACGCATGAATCTATCTTGTATGCATAATTAGCCATGACTATTCACATAACACTTCCTAATCTAATAACACATGTGTATACTTACATATGAGATACTTGTGCACATCTACACACATAACACCTGCACACTCATTTACATGACACTTGTGCCTTTTCTTCACATTATTGTATTACATAAAATATTTACTCACACTCTAATATAGGACATAACCATAATCTAATATTTACAAGATGTTCCATGAGGATACATTAGTATGTACCAAATAGTGTAATATCCTCCAACGCCCCCATGTATTACATTATTTGGTTATTGAAAACTTTAGTCTTCAATCAAGGTCTTTGTCCTTCACCTTCAATATGCAAGTGATATTATAGTACATGTGATCTTCTACTATCCTTGCATATTTTTCATCATTCTAAACATTGGATTCACCCAATGTCTTCGATGGTAGAATGGTTCCTGATTCTCACTTCCTACACCTTGTCTTTTAAAGCATTCAACAATGTTATCTTGGAATAGGATAAGCTCTTGAGAAAAACCAATTGAATATAAGGTATATATTCTATTTTTAATTGACCCTATTACCTCTGTTATATTTTAATTTTTGATAACACTTTTATTATTCTCATTTATACACTTGAACTCAATTGATCTTCCACTTTCAACTAGTTTAATGACTGAGATGAGATTAGATGTCATACCTAGAACATACATCACATATTTTAATACAAAATATGAGAATAGTGCATTAGGTATTACATAACCACTTCCATGAACTAGGTACCAATTATCATCAACAATATTCAAATAAAAATTATCTCCAACTTCTCAAAAATCAAACCATTGTAGATTACCAGTCATATGATGACTAGCATCTAAATATATATACCAAGCACCCAAATTTATATACCAAATATCTCTTTTTTCTTGAATCACATGATTGGATTTACTTGAAATTATTTTGCATTGTTGACAAGAATTTTGAGTATAATGTTGCTCACTTGATGTACCTTGTTCTTAAAATTTTTCTTTTGAAGGATATGGTTTTATATTTTGATAACATCTTCTATGTTGAAATGTTCCTCTTGGTAACTTATCCATTGAATTTGTAGATTTTTATTTTTGAAGTAGACCTCCTTGTGAATCCTTATGTCTTAACTAAATTCAAAGTTTCTAAATTATAAAACCTATGTAGTAGAATTTTTTATAACTCCCTAATTTTTAGAAACTAATAATTTACAAAATTAATTTTCTAAATTTGAGATTGAATACCTTTTATCTCCCAACTTAATTATTTTACATAAATTCAATAAATTATTATTTCAAAAACTTAGTAACTCAACCAAATTCAAAATACTATTAATTAAATCCTTATAACTTCAAAAAATTATTATATATACTTATCTATCCACTATCTAAATTATTTATTTTCCCACTATTTACTTATTACTCCTTAATAAATATAAACTTATAACTTCAAAGAAATAACTTCAAACTACTAATCAACTCTAGCACTCCTATCTTAACTTTAATAACAAGGCTTTAATAAATAACTTTCTATTGAATTAGCATTCCTTATTTCTCCATTTAATATAACCTTATAAAAACTTATAAAGCCTTATAAAACCTTATAGCTCCCAATTTAATTAATTATTATAAAAAAATTTAGAAAATAATAAGTAAGACCTTCACCAATCTTTGCATGCTCATGACTCAATCGACTATGAAGACTTGCTTTGAATTTTCTACTACCAACTTATGCACTCTTTATTTAATTAGCCTTCTTGAACAGAGTGAGAATTATACTTTAGGTAGATGGAATATTAGAGTTTCCTTAACATTCCATAAATATACACTAGGCTTCAGGATGACATTATATTTGGTGCTCAAATATTACACTATCGAATAGGTATCTTCTCCTACAAAATACTACTCTTTCCAATGCAACAAATTGATGAGTATGAAAATTACTCTTTCCCCTTTCAAAAACATTGTTTACACTAAAGAATAGACTATTGGCCTCAATTTTTGCACTCCTTTCTTTATCGCATCATTGGTACTTTGGAGATGATAGTAAAACTTTTGCATTCAAATGTTGATGCTTGGTGAGATTTGATAGCATTGGATTTTCGATGACATTGGTGTTTCAAAGAGAGTGACTATTTCTCTTCATCTTCCTTCATCGATCATAAAAATTATGCAATATTACTATGTTTGGATTTGATGTGTTCTTTAACTCTTAGCTTTAACTCTTTCTTTATACTTGCTATCTTAGATTTATAATGTGCTTTTATTATTTTTAGATATCTTTGTCTGAATTGGAAATAACTAACATGAAGGATTTAATATTGCTACTCTACATAAGACTATACCTCGTTCAACTTGATGATGTCTAACATGAAGGTTTAAACTTTACTACCTTACGTAAGACTGCACTACTATACTAAGCACACTTGATTTCTTTTAATTTTTTAATATTTCCTTTGACTCTTTTCTTAGATGATTTACACCTTTGTATTCTACCTGTATCTTTGCTTTCCAATGACTCTTTTTTATATTTTACCTTTGCACCTTTAAATGATTCTTCACTAGTATTCTACCTTCTTCCTTCTTTAGAATTCTATCTTCAGCCTTCTTCTATGGAATTCTATTTTTATCTTCTTCTGTAGAATTTTGTCTTCTCCCTTATATGTCTTCAATGCTACTTGTTACAATATATACCAGGCTATTTATTCATTGAGCCTTCTTTCTATTACATTCTTGTCCTTTATGTTGTCCTCTATAACTCAACCTCTTTTCATTAAAGAGTGTCTTTCTTTAATATTATCTTCTAGCCTCTTTCTTTGTTTCTCTACAAACTACATATCATTTATTTAAGCCTCTTTTATTTTCTGTAATATTAGGCATATATATTATATATATCATCTTCTCTTTTCACTAATATAGGCCACAAAACTTCATAATGGACATTTTCTCTAAAGGGTCTCAATCCTCTAATATTGGTCTCTTCTCTTGGACCAATTATCAAATTCAATATAGACATGAATCTTCTCTATTTATGATTTACTAAAACTTTTATATAACTTTCAATGTAAATCCAATTGTAAAGGTCTATCTTCAATACCTAAATCTATAATATTTTGTAACTTAAATCAATTCCTACTTGATGAAATATTTTTTCCTTCTTCTTGCATTTCAAGATGAAATTATTCTCTATCTATTGTAGGAATCTTCTCATAATTTTGATTACTACTCTCCACTGTAGAAATATCTTAGGTCAATTTAACCTAAATCTTCTTCTATGTCAAGGTGATAGATTTTCCTAATGCTCCAACCAAGATAGCTTGATTGTAGTAAATCCTTCAACTTTATTCTAAGTGTTGATAAAAATTAGTTGTGAAAAGACCCAAATATTCAACTATCTTCAAGTTTATTTACCCAAGTATGAGTCATCATGTTCATCGGTTATTATTCAATCTAGTGGAAAGACCCTTGTCGAGTCCTAGTCTTCACTAGTTGTTCTACAACTATGTGAAAGATGTTGGAAAATTACCATTGGTAAAAGGTTAAAAGAGTATTTTACCTTGGGTAAGTTTACTTACCTTTTACCTTACCTAGATGATGGGGGGGTAGCGTTGGGGGGGAAAAAGGTTTATTTTATTTTTTCTTCTTCCCTTAATTTTTCCTATTCCCCCTTTTTTCTAGTGGGGTTTTTTTTTGTTTTTTTTATTTTTGGACCGGATTTTTGTTAATGGTTAATGGTTAATGCAATATTTACCTTTGTATCAAATAGCTCTCCTCCCACAAAAGACCCTAAATGTTTTACTTCCTTTGATATTACAATAGAGTTTAGGTCCATCTCTTTTTAAAGTAGACAAACTCTAACCAATTCTATCACATTGGATAAAAATCAAATTTATATGTAGCTAAACAAATTCACCTTGTGCAAGAAACTTTTTTCTATAGCTCTGATACCACTGATGACTTTTGAAGCCTTAATATTAAAGTAAAATCATAGGATACATATTCACAAGATCAAATATATGATAATTGCAATATAGTAATATCAAGATAATAATGTAACCAAAATAATATAAGCCAACTAATATGTAAAATCAAGGCTTATAATATATCAACTAACATTCATTAACAAGCATAAATATATGAATGTAATAGCTCAAATCATACATATACAAAGCATGTAACAAAACTTACAATATTAGTTGCTCAAATATATGTAATATTTATTACTCCTTCTCTTAAAAATGTATCATAAAAATCTCAAACAATAATAATACTTTTTATGTACTTAAAAATATATATTTTCTATTTAGACAATGTAGAATATGTAGGCTATGTAGGCGATGTAGGCCATGTCTACTATGGAGTAATACATAGCCATTGTAGGATGACTCTTTGGTTACTTGACTCTTCCTTTCCTTATTCCAAGTGTCATGAATTTTGGCTTTTGTACTTGATACTTGTATACACACAACTCTATCTTGTATGAACATTTGGACATTACTATTCACATAATACTTACTAATCTAAGAAGATATGTGTACACTTACATATGAGATACTTGTGCACATATACAAATATAACACTCGCACACTCATTTCCTATACATTATTACATTACATAAAATATTTACTCAAACTCTAATCTAGGACACAAACCTAATATAATATTTACAAGATGTACCATGAGGGTATATTAGCATGTACCAAATAATAAAATATTCTCCAATAATAGTAGCCATATGACACTTATGCACATCCTACATATAAACACTCACACAAAGGGTACATACAAAATACACATCTAAACTAATAACATACACCCTAATTACATGGCCAAATAATGTAAAATCTTTAAAACTTTTGGATTTAGAAATAGTAGTAAGGAGGAACGTTCAAAGGATGTCTATCCAAAACTAGGTGGATATATGATCATTGTGTACTTAGGGGGAATATCCATGGGTTCACCAAATAAATCTATATAAGGATCCATACTAGTCTACAAGTTTGAAGTAAGAACTAAAAGAAGTAGTTCTAAATACTAAAATTTCTTGTGATTAACATGTATAGATAATCCATGACTACTTTAAATTAATATATATTTTATTTTATAGAAGAGAACCATCTTGGAAGGAGGAGTTTGAATTTATTGGATTAAATGACCTTGTTATTATCCATATATTTAATATATAATCATTGAATACTAATCGTAACATGACTAAGCTAGGATAGCAATTATGTTCGTACTTGATACTTGTATACACACGACTCTATCTTGTATGAACATTGGACATTACTCATCACATAATACTTACTAATCTAAGAAGATATGTGTACACTTACATATGAGATACTTGTGCACATATACAGATATAACACTTGCACTCTCATTTCATATACATTATTACATTACATAAAATATTTACTCAAAATCTAATCTAGGACACAAACCTAATCTAATATTTACAAGATGTACCATGAGGGTATATTAGCATGTACCAAATAATAAAATATTCTCCAATAATAGTAGCCATATCAAGTTGGAAGTTAGAGTAAAGTTTTAGGTTTTTATTCCTATATACATGAAAGTAGAATATAACATCTTGTTTTCCACAAATACCTCAAAACAAGTTTTTAAAATAGTTAGATAGACAAGAGAGCACAAACCAAACTTCAAGACAACAAAAAATTAAATATCACTAGATATTTTGTAAATACTACCTTTTAAATATGTTTGGTAGCCTCACAAGATCAAAAGATATATTTTAAAATTTTAGGTATTGCACACTCTATTATATGACACTTATGCACATCCTACATATAAACACTCACACAAAGGGTACATACAAAATACACATCTAAAATAATAACATACACCCTAATTACATGGCCAAATAATGTAAAATCTCTAAAATTTTTGGCTTTAGAAATAGTAGTAAGGAGGGACGTTCAAAGGATGTCTATCCAAAACTAGGTGGATATATGATCATTGTGTACTTAGGGGGAATATCCATGGGTTCACCAAATAAATCTATATAAGGATCCATACTAGTCTACAAGTTTGAAGTAAGAGCTAAAAGAAGTAGTTCTAAATACTAAAATTTCTTGTGATTAACATGTATAGATAATCCATGACTACTTTAAATTAATATATTTTTTATTTTATAGAAGAGAACCATCTTGGAAGGAGGAGTTTGAATTTATTGGATTAAATGACCTTGTTATTATCCATATATTTGATATATAATCATTGAAGACTAATAGTAACATGACTAAGCTAGGATAGCAATTATGTTCCCAACATGACATCTACACTACCTAGATTCATGGAAAAGAGATGGATGGACAAAGTATAATCACCCATTTAAATATTAAACTTAGGCTTCAACCCATACATTAAGTCATTCCTCTAATTGCAATTAATACTTAGAATTTATCCTAGATCAAACTATTGGTATATAGTCCCAAAGATATCACTATTTTACTATCAATAAAGTTACGCATGCTACCTAAATTAATCAATATATTGGTGCATTAAGGTTTGGTGAATCTATAGACCTTGATGGAATGGTGATCATAGAAACCCATTAGGGAAAATATGGAGAGACCCATTATGTCTACCTCATGATCAAAATCAACCACTTTATACAATGTCTCCTACTACAAGAAATCTTGATTTTTATCTTTTGACATTGCTATTCATCACATTCAACTAGGAAGGTACAACATTATCTATAGGTATGATACCAAAGCTAACATGAACATAATTTGTAAAAAATAATCCCTAGAGGTGATTATTTAAGAAATCCTATCAAGATGGGTGTTCTATATAGACATGATATCAATGATGACATGAACACAATTTGAAATAAATAAACCCTAAGGATGAGATATTTAGATCTTATTTTTTACCACCAAATCCACATATTAAATATCTCTAAGGGTGTATGAATAACTCATGTTAAATTCTTACAATATGTCATCCTTAAGGTCATGGAAAAAGGCTAATACCACCATGGATAGATCTAGTCGATGGGTGTAGGTGAGTAGACTTATGAACTCTATGTAGTAATCCTTAAACAATTTTGTTTGGTTAGTTACATTAAATGGACCACATATTAAGTAGAAGACTTCTTAAACTTATGAAGAACAATGCTTTAAACTCAAGCCACATAAAAGAGGTCCTATATCAATAAATATTCTATAATGAGCAATAATGAGCATGGATTCCTAACTTAGTAGTAGCTAATATAAAATGATCTTCTTTGGGTACATTTTGTAGATAAACTATGGTACCCATATTGGCTATCCAACCATATGGACCCATAACATCAAGTTATGGGATGCCAATGCATGGAATAAGAACATTATGAGATCAATAAAGGAAATTAATAGGGCCTCCTATAGAAATATCAATACCAGTAGCAAAGTTTGAGTTAAAAGCACCCATACATATAAGAGTACCCCTAGCAACATAGGGATCCATGTGACTACCATGGAAAAATAGAGGTCTATGATCAAATGATAACTACTACTAAATGCTAGTGTCTTGATACTACCATTAATTTAGATTCGATGCTTGTTGCATTCCCTATGGATATTATGGATGACTTGTTAAAACTCTTGGTCAAGGGAATGCTCAGTAAGAGCAAGACTAAAATAGTTATGGATGGACTCTAAGGCCTTATATATTTGGTGTTGGATTTTAATGATAAATTTAACTAGTTCCTATTAGTTCTTAAGATATATTTATAGATCATGGCCAATTGTATTAGGAATAATAATACCAATTAGAATAATAGATCTAAGAAGAGTGGTAGGAAGAGGCAAAACCATGAGATTTGAAAACAAAGGACACATTGGTCAAAACTCTTGATATATGATGTTTACAAATATTTCTATGTTTTCAATTCTTTTGGCTTATGCACATATCCTCTAGATGATAAATACACTATAAATGACCATTGATTAACAACCAACTAGTAGAAGTAGTGTGTTTTTTCATACACTACAAGAAAAAACAAAACCTAAAAAATTTAATAGATGAATTTTATAAAAGTGTTGTGAGAAGTACCCCTTTGATTTATTCAAAGAGATAATTCCAATTATATGGGTCTCTTACAAGGGTCTTGACTGTTGAAATTAATATTAGTTTTTTTCATTGATTTATAGATATATAAGTTGAGGTGCTCTATATTGAGTAACCACACTGCCCATGTGATTTCTAGTTGGTGGAAGTTAGAACTAGATCTCACATGGTTTGTGTGTAAGTGGTTCTAACCACTTTGACCTACTAATATAATATTTATCCAACATTCCATCCCTTATTAAACCATGATTCAAAACATGGGAATGAACACTAACTAAACACTTAACCATGGATAGGGACATACTCAATTATCCATAATTTTTTGACACATAACGAGATAGGGATATACTCACTATCCAAACTATCAAAATTTGTGAAAAAAGACCTACATGACCATTCAAAATGTTTGTAATTATAAACACATACAACCAATGATGAACACTTGGATATGAACACAAACACTATTCTTACATTAAAGTTGTGAATAGGGACACACATGACCATTCAAAATACATATTATTGAGAACATACACAACTAATCATTAATACCTAGATAGTTACATACACTCTATCCTTACATTAAAGTTATAAATAGGGACACTCATGACCATTCATAATATCTATGATTGAGGATATACACAACCAATCATGAACAATTGGATATGAACATATACACCATCCTTACATCAAAGTTATGAGTAGGTACACACATAACCATTCACAACATCTATGATTAAGGACACACACAACCTTTCACTAATAATTAGATAGGGACATCCTCACTATCCTTACATCAAAAGTTGTGAATTGGGACATACACTACCATTTAAAAAATTTGTAATTGGGGATATACAAAACCAATCACTAACAACTAAATATTTTTTATAAGATATACTTCTCTTCTCTTTTCTTGAGGGAAGACTCCTAATCATGTGCTAAAATTTCACGTTCTTTATCATTTTTTTCATTTGCAACCATCACCTTGTTTGGTTTTAGCATTCCATCAATTAAGTCCTTGGATTTTTTGTTGCAATTCATCATTATATACTCCTTTTTTTTGTAGTGGAAGCACATATATAGATTCATGGATGAAGAACACTTATTCAATTAAATATTCTTTACAACCAATAATTTCTCCTCATTCATCAAGTCCATTTTCTTAACTCGATTTGCTTTTTCAATCAAATTCAAGATTACATATTTCAAGGTGGGATTAATATTGTTTAATATGAGCACATATTTCCAAAACTTTAAGGTATGTTATTTAAAAAAATATTTTGCATCATCACTTTCTATCTCAATATTGATTCCAAATAGTTGATTCATCAATGAGTAAAACATACTAATGTGTTGGATGATATCACCACCTTTGTTTATATTTAATCTAAATAATATATGCTTCAGTGTCCTATTTGCATTTGATTATTGTAAACTAAACAAAGTATTGAGAGACTCCCAAACCTCTTTTGTAGTTTTAGAGAGATCTATGTGATGTAGGTAAGTATATGAGAGTCCAATACTAATCATTTCTATTTCTCTTTGATTATTTGAATTCTATTTTATTGTTTCTTTAGGAGTTTGTTATGCTAGTGTATTTTTGTTCATGACATCATATAGAATCTCCTCAATTAGAAGCAATTGGAGATTTACTTAGCATGTGTGAAAATCTTATCCATAAAATTTCTCAATCAATATGGTCTTGTCCATGAGTACCAATAAGAAGAAACATGATTTCCCCCCTTAGTAAAAAACACTTTATAAAAAAGGCATCGAGCATCACCAATAAGAAACTTTTTGTAACTCAAATTTTACACTAATGAAAAGATTTCACTAAAACAAATTCATTACCACTTCTTTATATCCAAAATTACCTAATACTAAATATAATACCTTAGACTCTTTAACAAATTTACTTGAATTTTTAACAACCACTTACCCATGACTCTCTTCCTATTTTTTTAAAGGTCAACTTATAGAAATTTTAAATCAACTAAATGGATTTCCCTTATATAGAAGAATAAATATAAACTAGCTAATAACTTTGAGCAATTTAGGTTTTATTAGACTATATTTGGGTCCACGAGTACCAACTCAGTATTTAATTTTGTAGTCACATTTCAAATCCTTCTAGACATTCCAAAAATATGATTGATCCTTTGAAATATTCCCATTGTCCCACAAGCTAATACTCCTTCCCACCTACTAATAAAACCAATATTATATACCATGTGTATTTAATCAATTATTTAATTTATTTATAAGATTTTGAAAAATAGTCGGTACTAGTGGTAGTCATTAAACATTTGAATCTTTCATTCAACAACCTTCTAGAATTCATCACATACATTTATTTAACATGATCACAAAAGATATTTGTGTTCCTTGCATTCATGTATAGATGACTACATCTTACTAGAAAACCTCCTCAAAGTGGTGGAATCCCTCTAAAGGCTAGGAATTTATGTCTGCTAAGAACATTATCAACAACAAAATACACACAGAATATGAGTATGAGTGATTTCTTAGAGGATATAATCCTCTAGAAAATAATATATGTATTCATCATGTCTAGAAAGCAACACCTAAATAGTTCCAAAAAAAATCCACTCTTTTTTATAGAATTATAATCAATCTCATCGTTAAGTGGTAAGTACCACTTCCCATTTTTGTTAGATTTTTTGTTATGTCATTGTATGATTGCAAAAAAATTTGGCACCTCCCACTACCTAATATTTATACTAAGATCAATTCTAAACTTTCTTCATGTAGGAAGAGTAATTCTCACATGATAATGAGCATCACGTATTTTTGATGGGTTGGGTCTTTGTGATAAATTTCTCACATAAATCAAGAGGAAACCCAATAATACAAGGGATTATTAGTTCAATATTAACAATCATGAGCCAAAAATAGGATGTTTGATCAAGAGAAGATATGGAACATCCTCTGAGCCAATCTACGTTGATACCAATTATTGAAATTACTTTTAGTATTTTTCATATTGAGCAACAACATTCTCCATGTGATTTCTAGTTGGTGAATGTTACAATTAAATATCACATGGCTCATTTGTAAGTGGTTCTAACCACTTTGACCTATTGATGTAATAATTCTCCAAAAATGACATACTAAATTGCCAAAAAATTATTGCTAGAGATACCCATTATTTTGACTAACTTGAAGAGACAAGTGCAATAATATAGGTCTTGGAATAATAAGAAGTGGAATAAATTATTAAAGGTTTTAAAATAGTTGGAATGCCCTTTTGATACTTTTTTGCATTGCTATAGTGGTCCCATATTGATGCTATCTTACCACTTGTAAAGAAAAAACTCCTAGAAGTACATAGCATCGATCATTTAGATTCTTTTAGAATGCTAAGACTATATCCTTGGTGTATATTGTATCCTTGGTCACTTTATATTTCACTTTATTTTTTTATATTATTTTACCCCCTACTCTTGACCTTGTAGATTTATGTGTTTTGATTGGGCTAACATTTTTGGGTAATATTTGTTGGGCTTATCAATTGAGGTGGTTTGTGTGTGTGTCATATTATATTTTTGACCTTGGTTAAGAAACTATAGTGTTAACCTCTCCTCCACATATTCTACTTTGAGTATAGGTCCTCTCTTTTCTCCTCTCTAAATTGGTTCCACCTAATTGCCACCTTCCCTCTCTTGTCCTCCATTTTATTTGTACCTTCTTATATCATAAGGTATTTATTCATCTTCTCTAGATCTAAAGTTAGTATTTTGAACTTCTCTTGATAGTTCCTATGGATTCTCTCTTCTTGTGGATTCCTTCCCATCATTTATTTGATTTAAACTTAGGATCAAGTAATATTTCTTCCTCCATCTTACTTTGGTTAAATTTAGAGAACATTCATTCACCACATGTCCATATACATGACATAAAACACACGTAAAGGGTACATTTACATAGTCAAGGTCCTAAGTATATTTTCATTTTCCTACTTTAATGTCCATGTTGTTTGGAAGCCATTCCTTCAAATTCATTTCAACCAAAATTCTTGCTATATTTATGAGATAGTTGGTTAAAGTACAATCATCTATTTTAATGATGGATCCTATTCTATTTCTAAATTCACTTAGAATATTTAATGAACATAAATATAATTACAGTCCTAGCAATTTAACCCATATGGGTTGAATTGATCTCATTTGTGTCCATGGATCAAAACATGAATTTAACTACCTCAAAGATAGTGTAAATGGACCCCAAAACCATTTTTAATTAAATATGAGTCCCACATATTCTAAAATTCTAAGGTTCATGACCAACCATCCTCTAATTAATAAATAAAATCTTAGATCATATCTAAGAATAAGATCCCAAATATTTTCAATCCACTTTTCTATTGTTTGTTTTGAGTAGAATATTTCATAAATATTATAATAAGGGGTTTATCCTCTATTTCAATATCCAACTTAGAATAATATCCTCCCTCATCACTAAATTTACCCTTTCCCTCTTTCACTTTACACATTTCTTCCTTATTTTAGCACTAGAAATTTTCTTTGGTTCATTAGTCTTGACTGAGATGGGTATCCCTATAATTTATTCTAAATATAGTCTTTAGCCATGGTTTCTTTATGATGATTCCTCATTAAGGTCATTCTCCTTAGTCCTTTTAATCCCTTGGTTGTTGTATAACTCTACCAATATTATCTCTAAGAATCCTAGTTCTCCATCCTAAACTTATAATATTTTGTACCTATTATTCCTCCACATGTTCAACAACTCTATCTATAAAGAAAATATTATTAATTTCCAAAATTTATTGTATGAAGTCTACTAGTTCCATTCCTCCTCCTTCCACATAGTATTTCAAATGCTTTGTGTTTCTTGTATTTTCCATGTTTCATCAAAGCTTATTCTATATTATCCTTTTGATTTTCAAAACTATTATTTCTAGAAAATGTACATTTTACTTTGATCCATTCTATTTATCCTTTGTGTAGATATAGCATCGAAGTGGGTGGCCAATATTTGAAGACCAACAATACATCTTACATATAAATTAAAACTTTTAGGTGAACCTTACACCAAAATCAGCATCAACCCCAAAAATTATTTTTGCAAGCACAACACATAAAATTTTATTTGATGGAATAAAACCTTGGATAATAAATAAACTTGTATAACATGAATTATAAATATCTAGAAATAGAAGGTATAGAAATATACCCCACCATGATATCTTTCTCTACTACCTCTTCTCTCATTTGGTGATGGAAGAGCATGCAAGAAGGAACCCTAGGCAACCATTGTTTTCTTATGGCATAACTTAGGATACATAGTGAAGTTAGAATACGAAGAAATAATCACTAATGAAGACCAAAATGACTAGTTATGATGGTGGAATTATTTTTGTAAGGTCAAGGACCCAATGAAAACTCAAAATTTTATGTGGTTGATGCTAAGAAATAAAGTGTTGACTTGGAAAGTTCTTATGAGAAGGATTTGGTAGGGATCTAGTCAATGTACTATTTGTAGAAGGGAGTAGGAAACTATATTCCACTAGTTGGTAGAGCGTAAATATGCAAATATATATGATAAAAAAATGAAGACTTTCTATGGCATAAAGAAGTGTGGCAGGGGGAATCAATAGAGGTTTTCTTGAAATGATGGTTTGAAAGAAAGGATTTATGGTAACTCTTGGAGCTTTTGGTTTGACCAAAGGGTTTATAGAGACCTTTGGGGAATTTTGGGTTGACCAAGCGATTTTGGGAATCCTTGGAGCTTTTGGGTTGACCAAAGGTTTATAGATACCTTTGGGGCATTTTAGGGGTTGACCAAGTGATTGTGGGAATCCTTGGAGCATTTTGGGGGTTGACTAAGCGATTGTGAGAATCCTTGGAGCTTTTGGGTTGACCAAAGGGTTTATAGATACCTTTGGGGCATTTTGGGGGTTGACCAAGCGATTGTGAGAATCCTCGAATCTTTTGGGTTGACCAAAGGGTTTATAGATATCTTTGGGGCATTTTGGGGTTGACTAAGCGATTGTGGGAATCCTTGGAGCATTTTGTTGGACTATGGCTCTCTAGATGTGGAATGGCCTCAAATGACTAATGTTCAAGGGTTCTGTTTCCTTGATTCCTTCAAGAGAGGCAAGCCGGTATGTTCCAGGTCCTATTCTACTATCAATGACATAAGGACCTAACCAGTTTGCCACAAACTTGTCCCGTAGATGGGATGAAAAATTAGAATTCTGTTGGTTATCTTTTAAGACCAAGTCACCAACCTAAAATTCCCTTAGGTGGACCTTCATGTTGTATACTTTCTTAAGTCGCTCTTGATAGATACGTAAATGCTCGAGAGCATTGATGCATCGTTCATCGAGCAACGTCAGTTGGTCTAACCGGGCCTACCGTGCAGTGTCATCATCGATGAACTCTTGCATTAAAATGCGCAGGGAAGGGATTTCCAAGAGGCATGACTGCCTCGAAGCTATACACTAGCAAAAATGGAGTTGCCCCAATGGGCGTCTGAATGCTAGTGTGATAAGCCCATAGGGCAAGCAGGATCTGAATGTGCCAATATTTATGACTATCTGCAATAGTCTTTTTGAGGATGGCGACTAGCGTTTTGTTTGATGCCTCTGCTTGCCCATTTGCCTGTGGATAATAGGGTGTTGAAAAACTGTGCTGAATTTTGTACTTTATGGTCAAAGCACGCACATATTTATTCTTGAATGGCGTCCCATTATCTGACAGGATCTTGGATGGAATACCAAAATGACATATGATGTTATGCAAAATAAACTCCGCAATGCGGGATCCAGTCATAGAGGTTAGCAAAATTGCTTCCACCCACTTGGTGAAGTACTCTGTGGCCGTTATGATGAATGTGTGATGACCCGACAACGTAGGGGAGATCTTTTCGATTAGATCGAAGCCCCATTGCAAAAAAGGCCAAGTCGATTGGATCGATTGCAAGGCCTGAGAAGGTACGTGTGTCAAATTAGCATGGTGTTGACACTTCACACACTTCTTTACATATGCACAACAATCTCACTCTAAAGATGGCCAATAATAGCCCATGCAAAGAATGCACTTTGCAATGGCCATACCATTGAAGTGGCCACCATAGGTACCATCATGCGCTTGGGTGATCGCCTAAGTGGACTCCTGCTGGTCCAAGCAACGGAGGAGGATTCCTTCATAGCTCTGACGATACAAATGTCTCCTAACAAGACATGCTTTGCCGCCTTCTATTTAAATGATCTTTTCATGGCTTATTTCAATCCAAGTGGGAGGCTACCTAACTTGAGGTAATCCCGAATGGGTGTGTACCAATCCTGCTGATCAAAAACCTCGATGGTATGAACGACCAATCCCTCTTGAAGTTCATCCCTAGCAAAAGTTGAGCGGGAAAGAACTTGTAAAAATAGCATTGTGTTGCTATTAAGAGGGGTCGGGGAGAACAAGGACCCCCATTTGGCTCAAGTCAAACAGTCATGGATTTGAGAGAACCTATCTTGAGATGGTTCAATATGGATCAAGTGGATTCCTGGCGTTAGATCAGAGCTTGCACGCTCCATCGCGGATTGCGATAATGTTTTAACCTGAATGGTTGTCATTTCACCAGAAGGGTCTTGCGGGATTAGTGACCCCAAGGAGGCCATAGTATCTGCAAAATGGTTCGATGATCGAGGGAGTGCCTCGATGTCATACCACTCAAGTTGTGCTAGGAATTTGTCCACAAGGGCTTTGTAGGCCTGCAGAACTGGACATCTACATTGGAATATCCCCTTTACTTGATTGATTGACAATCAATAATGAATCACCAAAGATGTTTAAATGTTTAATGTCCATGGTGATTGCTATCTGAAGACCTATGAGGAAGGCTTCGTATTTTGCATTGTTGTTGGTGCACAGGAAGTTTAATTTAAATGACAGAGGCATTGGAGCCCCTTGTGGAGTGAAGAATACAATTCTCATGCCACCTCCTTGCTCACACTTAGAACCATCAAAGAATAGGGTCATGTCAGCCTGTGACTCAGGCTCATCAGAATCTGGTGATTCTGAAACATGAAAAACCCCATCATCCGATAATTCTACGGTCAGAGGCTGATCGTCTTCAAGAGGAGCCTCTGCCAGTTGATCGATGATGACTTGAACTTTTATGGATTTATGTCCAATGAATACTATGTCAAACTCCGTCAACAACATGATCCATTTTTCCATGCGGCTACTATGATAAGTATGACTCATCATGTATCGTAATGGATTCTCCTTAGACACAACATACGTCGTATTTGTGAGAATGTAGTGGCATAGCTTTTTGGTAGCAAACACCACTGCCAAGCAGAGATTCTCAACATATGCATAGTTAAGTTCATAACTGACCAGGGTGTGGCTAAGATAGTATGTAGCCTATTCTTTGTGCAGTTCATTTTTTTGGGACAACATGGTGCCCAGTGCCACCTCAGTAGCTGAGATGTATAAATAGAACGACACTCCTAGTCTAGGTGGTGCCAATACTGGCGGTGAAGCCAAGTATTGTTTAATGTCGTCAAAGGCTGACTGGCACTCGTCATCCCAGTGAAATGTTACCCCCTTGTGCAATAATTTATTCATGGGTTGGCACTTGTCAGATAGCTGCGCTATGAAGCGCTTGATCGACGTGACCTTTCCCTATAGACTCTGAGCTGCTTGATGGTAGTTGGGGGAAGCATTTCAAGGATTGCCTTGACTTTGTGTGGGTCTACCTCGATTCCTCATTTAGAGACTATGTAACCTAAGAGCTTTCTAGATGTGATGCCAAAGATGCACTTCTTGGGGTTTAGTCTGACCTTATGCTCCATGAGGCGATCGAGGATCTTGCTTAAGTCATCGAGATGATCTAGGCGCAAAAGAGATTTGGCCAACAAATCATCCATGTAATCTTCCAAAGTTTTGTGCATGTAATCATGAAAGATGTACGTCATGGCACGTTGGTAGGTGGCACTAGCATTTTTAAGGCCAAAAGGCATGACCTTATAACAAAATGTCCCCTAAGGCATTGTGAACGCCATTTTTAGTTGGTCCTCAGGATTGATATGAATTTGATTGTATCCTGAGAAACCATCCATGAGGGAAAGCATTTCATGGCCCATTGTAGCATCTACCAATGCGTCGATGCTTGGCAAGGGAAAATCATCCTTAGGACTCGCTTTGTTTAGATCTCAAAAATCGGTGCATATGTGAATCCTCCCATCGGGATTTTTGATGGGAACCATGTTAGACAACCATGGCGGGTAATCCACGCAGATGACAAACTGTGCATCCAACAACTTTTGTAGCTCATCTTTGACCATTAAGGCCACTGTTGGGTGCATCTTACGTAGTTTTTGCTTTACTGGCTTGACTGTCGAATCAAGCGTTAGATTATGCGTGACTAGCTGCGGGTCTAGTCTCGACATGTCTTTGTATGACCATGCAAAAACCTCCTTCTTCTCTTTGAGAAGGGCAATGTAGTCGGCTTGCTCTTCGGGGGATAGACTTACCCCCAGCTTGATGATTTGCAAATTCACTGGATCTGAGCTGATGTCTACGTCAGTCGTCTCCTCGACCGACATGTGGGATCCGTCCTCCAACTGGTGTGGAGTTGGGATCAAATGGATATCGTTTGCTGAATTTAGATCATTGTTTGGAACGTCAAGTTCCTCTTCAGCATGGAAGACATCCTGAGTCTATCCTGGGATGAAATGGAACATCCCACCGCAAGGCCAGTACTCTAATGGGGATGGTGGTGTGTCAGCATGATCCTAATCGATAGCATCTAGATCTAGATACAATGACCATGTCGGGTCGGTTGGATCATGGATGGGGGCGGTTAAATCAATGGAGATCATGTTGATGAAATGATTGTGGTCTCCATTACCGTGGGTGTGATTACTCAAACATCCTAGATGATCTGTGTGCTTTGGATCTGGCTCTGTGGGCACTGGCACAAATGGATCAGCCCTATGTGCGGAGACAAAGACAGGGTCTGCCCTAGGCACTGATGGTTTGATAGGGTCTCCAGGAAGAATATGCTCTCTGTGTACCTAGAGTGGCGGGTGCAATAATTGCTATAACTACGCCGGGTTGAGGTGCCACCTATGTCTTGGACCTATGTGTAAATGTTCAAACATGTCGTCTATGTCCAAAGGGTATCGTTGTTGCATCTATCGCATATGATTGAGATAAGCCATCTCAGTTTCATCTTCGTAGTCACTGTCAGAGATCCAAAGACCTTCGTTGACTCCGACAGTGGCTTGCGACATAGGAGGCTCATCTTGTTCGAGAAAATTAATGTGGTCCCATCGAGGTTGTTTCGCTCTCTATGGGGGGACCTGATTCTCTTGAAGTGGCATATGCTCAATGGGAGCCTCCAAAGGAAACATTGTTAGGAAGCTCTCCTGATCATCCATGGGATATACTTGCGAATGATTGTTGTCAGACTCGAAATGATCCCAAGGTGCTACCTCATATTTCGACTCATCTTCTAAAGACCCTTCTTGGTCTTGTCCATATCCCTCTTGTAGGGGAGTCCTCGAATTTTCTCCTTGTTCGGCTGAAGGGAAAGGGTTGTTATGGTCAACAAGGTTGGTTGTGAACAATGGGTGATAATCCCCCAATGTATAGTTTGTGTTAGGATTGGCATATGGATCTGATGCCAACCCATCCTTGTTGCCTATCCCTAGGCCTTGCATGTTTTCCACCAAGATGTCTAGGGGCAAGGGGTGGTTGAACCCTACTCCTGACTTGTCATAAGGCATTTGATATCTCGGTTGGAAAAGAACACGCACTCCTTGCTCATACCGACCCAACCCATATCCGTGCCAATTGCATTGGCCAAGATATCTCAAAGTGAAGTTCGGGTTGGATAGATAGTTGACATCCTCAACAAAGGGTTCTTTGTCTTCATCTTCTTGCATACAAATCTCAACGCCATTATCCAGGCCCCCATAAAAAAAGTTTGTTTGATTGGGTGGGTAGCCTAAAGGAACCACAGAGCCGATGGGGAGTCGAGGTCACCCCATATCCTGCATGGACTCAAGCGTGGGTGTTGCTATAATGTTCCTCACTAGATACTCCCCCAGGCCCATGTTGGCCATTTCAACGGTGACCCTTGGTGGTTGAGGGGAAGCGAATGGGAGTCCTTCCTGAGTCCACTCCATGTGGGGCGAACTAGGCATCTCGACTTCCATTCTACTAGGCATCTCTTCTATCGAGATGGTTGAGACTAGAGGTGGTTCCTCTTCTATGGGTTTCTTTCCCTTGTCCTTGGATGTGGCCACCATAGGTGGCATCATTGTTGAAGGACTAGTGGAAGAAGATGGACCCGACTGAGGACTCGATGGATTAATCACTGGAGATGCCTATGGAATCGGACCCTGTTGAGATGGATTCAACTAAAAATCCAAATGTGTTGATGGGAGGGTCGATTGCGGCATGAATTGCACTGTATTATAGTATTTGAAGGGCTCCAAGTCCACCGGGACTACATGCACCTGTCCTTCAAATGTATACTTCAGGCATTGATGAGCTATTGAAGGGACACACTTCATGTCCCGAATCCAAGGTCGGCCCAGTAGGATATTATAAGCCATCTCGCCTTCCAAGATGTGACACAATGTATGAATGGTCTTTTGTCCCACTTGGATAGGTAGGACAATTGTGCCAACTGTCAAGTAGATTGCATCGTTGAATGCTCATAGTGTGTAAGTGGAAGCCACGATATGAGATGCTGGCAACTTCAAATGCTTCAGAGCTGTTGTAGTGATGATATTACTGGATGAGCCAGTGTCCACCAACACTCTCTTATATGGAATCCCGTTGACCCACGCAATAATGTGCAGGGGTGGATCCGCCACATCACCAGTCACTATTTTCAATTCATCTTCTCTAAAGGTGATGACAGGCTTTGTACATTGTTTTACATGCCCCACAAAATTGTTGAATGAGTTCACTTCGTGGGGCTATAGCTTGATTGCTTTTAAAATCTCCATTAGAGCCTCCCGATGGGGCATCGATTGTTGAATAAGCTCGTATATGGAGAGCCTAGCCGACGTGGTCCTTAGACTTTGGGTAAGTCTAGTCCGAATCGTGGCCACTGGTCTAGGCGGGGGAAGTTGTGTAGGGGATTGTTGAGGTTGTGATGTCGATGGAACCTCTCTTGTGGCTGTCGCGGGGGCAGCTCCTGGGTATCTCTTGTTCCTAGTCACGATGCTTATCATCCCTACATACCCCTGCATGGGGCAATTCTGTTGTACTTCATTTACTTGGAGAGGTTTTTTCGGTGCCTCATGGGCAGGCAAGGGGTCTCTGAATACTCCCATATGTTGGTTTTTTGGTGCTACGGGGTTGTCCACCGCCAATGTCTTGTTGTCAATGAGATATTGTACCAAACCTTTGAACTTCCAACATGCGTTAAGATCATGTCCCTTACACCTATGGAACCTACAGTATAAATCCTCTCGGTACCCTTTAGGCTTTGGTGCATTGGGATCTATAGTTTGAATCTCTGGAAGGTTGATCAAGTTCGTCGTTGACAAGCGATCAAACAGAGAATCCCTGGACTCTGTGTAAGGAGTAAATTGTCACCTAGGGCGATTCTACTGATTTTGCTCCTGCCTTTGGTTTTCTCTCTCATAGTTGTTAGGAGGCACCGCCTGATAGTTACCCTTTTGAGGCTGTGTTGCTTGTGCAGGCTTAGGGACGTTGATGGCAACCTGATTAACCATAGTAGGTTTTGGTTGTGTGGTCCCTAGTTTAGTGCTCTTTGTCCATTCTTTCTTCTTAGGTTTGGAAATCTCGCCATCCTGTATCTTAATCTCCTCAATGACTCTAGCTTGCACCACAGCTTCCTCTAAACTGGCATATTGTTGCAGCTGCAATAGCATAGAGATTGATCTCAAATAGCTTCTTGAGAACATTTGGGTTAGATATGACATGGGAGGGAGGTAAGACAACTTCGAAAGCAACGTCCTCCATCGGTTCCCGTATGCCACCATGGTCTCTTCCTCATACTATTTGAGGCTAGCTAGATCACTTAATGACACCTTCTTCTTAGTGTTGAAGGTGAAGCATTCAAGGAACGTGTCCACTAGCTGATCCAAGTTATTGATGCTATGTTTTGGTAATTGGGTGAACCAATCCGAGGTAGGGCCTGCAAATGTGGTTATAAATGTTCTTAATAACAAAGCATCATTGTCCTGAATGCCAAAGCACTAGCTCAGGAACCTAGTCACATGCTCTTGGGCATCCTCCTCCCCTCTAAAGAGTGCCAACTAGGGCAGTTTAAAGTGTTCAGGGTATGGAGGTTTCGGCACTGATGGATGCATAGGATGACTACGAAGTTGGCATAAAGTGGGCTTTTGGGGCCAGAAGTCTTGATCTCCATAGACTCTAAGTGCTCTAGCAGTGCTTTGTATGCATCAGAGGATTTAATTTCTTCCTCCCTAGTTTGCTCCCGTTGTAGGTTGCGGGGAACTTGAGGCCTATTGAGAAGTAGCTGGGTAGCACCCCCTCTGCCTTGATAGAGCGTTTTAGCTCGCTCTTCTTCTTGTTCATATTCCTCATATGCTTCCTGAGGAGTGGCTGGCCGAGTCCTATTCACATGGGTGGGTGCCCGCGGAGGGTGCCCATCGTTGTTTTGGGGAGTGGCCTCCCGCTCAAGTCTAGGAGGTCTCGGAGGCAATACTTGATAAGGTCGCATAGACCTATCTCGTACCAAGGGGTCAGACCTCTCATATACTTCTACTTTCTACGTGCGAGGGATTGGAACCTTCACAGGCACATTGTTATGCAACAATTCGATTGTCTGACGCTGAATGCGCTCTTTGTTAAGCCGACAAAGATGCTCTAACTGTTCTTGATCTTGCCTAAGCTGTGTGATTTGCGCTTGGAGGGCGACACGTTTGGCAATCGCCAAGTCAATTTGTTTCGTCGTCTCTTGTTTAGGAAGCCTAGATGCCTCTCCTACATACCTATCTCGGTCATGGTGATCCGAGACCTCTATGGGTTGCTTTCCTCTATCGAGGTTAGTTGCATTAACCCGAGGCTATAGCCTCGATGGGTGATCTTGATATAGGGTAGGCGCAGAGGTACATCGCTCCCATGCTATGTGCTACTCTTGAGGAACATGGTACTCTTCCTCGTCCTCTCTTTCATATGCATAAAAGGTGCGGGCAGAATTGTCTTGCCCTGTTTGGAAAACTTGATACTCTGGATACTGTCTAGTATTTCTAATAGTAATGCGGGGTAGAGGAGGGAGGAATAAATCCTATGGCCCCTCCGTTTGGACCCTCTGTTGCTCTAGCACTTCATCACTAGGCCACCCATAATGGGCTTCTAAGGGAGGTCTCCTGTCTACGTTAAGTGCTACGTGTAGGTTATCCTCTTGAAAGGATCTATGCTGAGTGGGGGTGCCCCTCAGAGAGGTGCCTCTATAGTCCTATTCTGTTATGGCATGATGTGGACTTGCTTGTGTGTCAGGCCACCAAGGCGGGATGACCAAATCCGTAGGACTATATCGGAGGCGGTTTGTCCCCCTTGGTGCACTCTCTAGAGCGCTTGCCCGTGATTGGGCTCGGCTACGAGTAAACACCATGGTGATGTGCTCCTAAAGACGAATAGATTTTTATCTTTTTTTAGGATTTTTTTATGCTACAGTTAAACAGAAAGGAAACACACAATCAACACAATGGTTATCTCTTTTAAAGATTTAAAAGTGTGCCCTAGAATCTGGTTTAGTGTGTTGTGATGTTGTTTTAAAAGATTTTTGAAAGAACATTTAAATGCAAAATGAGGGCTCTTATGACTCCCAAAATATGGTCGCCCCTTTGATATACCATTGCCAGATCGATATACCAACCTCTCTATATACCCGCCCTTACGTGAGGGAAACTATTGGTACGTGAGAGCAGATGGTACGTGGAACATAGGCGATACTAAAGGGGGATCACTCTGTTTATGACACCTACCATAGAAGACTTATCCTCATGCGCTGGGAATCACCCCCACTACACTTGGTCAGCTTTCATCAGGATTTACGTCTAGCAACAGTCGCGATCGGGGTAATGTATGCAGTATCTCAAGCCAAAGTGATAATGAGATCCACCTTTGGTCTTGCTCAAGGGTTGGGGTTTTACGACCAACTCCTTGTTGTTTTAGTTACCACGTGGTGTGTGGGGTTCTTTTTAAGTTGCATAAAATGAATCAAGCAAGCATTCACACTCTCCTATGCAAGCAAAATAACCAGAGAACATAAAGCAAAGAATTGACAAAAGGTGTTTAAGACCTCTACCTCTTCTCTACCCAAATTGGATGTCTCTGAATTTTTGCTCTGAAATAGTCTAGCATTTGAAACTTGGTACCTGTAAGCAAAATAACAAGCAACTTTAATCAAAACTTTAATCTTAAAAATCAAGGGACAGAGGTCCCACCGTGATCGCCACTGAAAGCACGAGGATACGGAAACAAAAAGGAATATGCCACAAGAAAAGACAAGAAATAACATGTACAAATTGACACAAGATAAAAGCAATACGAAATATGGTAATATATTTATTGATATGCTTTTTAAAGTGTGTTACAATACGTCTCCTTCCCTTTTAGGGGATAGGAGCGTCAAATGTATTTCTCGTCACAACATCCATGGCTAAAAATCCTTCTTTCGCGTGCCCACATGTAAGATGGGCGGACCAAAATGTCACCGCCACTTGTGTATGTGATTCTTTGCTCTTTCCTACTCCTTTTATATCAAAAACTGCATTCAAAGAAACAAAAAATATTAGTAGCACCTGCGGACGGAATAAAGCATGTATTTCCCAAGGCCTATTGTGAGTAAATGCATGAAAATATTAAAATGATAATTAAATGACCTCGTATCGACCTAAAAATTTCACAGTAGCATAAATATGTCAATAGAAGACCACTACAAAAAGAACAGTCTGGAAATTCCTCACAGATTTGTATTCGCTCCAGGGTGGGACGAATAGGCTTGCAAGAACTTGTCAAAAAGCACCCTCTTCAATGTCCTACTTAGGAAGCTCCAAAAGACCTGAAAAGTTGGGGTTAGCTAATTGGGGGTGTTTTGGGAAGACCCAGATGGTCATATTTCTCCAATTTTGCCTCTAGGATCCATATTTTGCTAGTGCCATCTGCAAGTTAGTAAAAGCGAGAAATGACAAAAACCTGGTCAATATTGCTCAGAATGAAATGAAATTTAAACTGTAACCTATTTAACATATCTAGAACACAATGCAAAAGAAAAACTAGAGAAATATATCACAAATTTCTATTCATCTCGGGGTGGGGCGAATTTACCTATGATAGATTGGGGAGCGCTCGGGGGCAGGACGCCCACCGTTTGAGGCACTATTTCAGCACCAATCCACTTGGGATGGGTCCAAAAATGGTTATGGGGTGTTTTCGACAAATTTTGTGGATATTTGTGGCCAAAAATTGGGTTTTGGGTCCGGATTCGCGCTTCCAATAGTCACCCAATAACCTCCCTTTTGAATGAGAGATTAAGGATGTAAAAGCACAAATCACAAGTAGGTATGTAAATTGGTAGCACTTCATTGCTCAAATTATCCTTCTCTGTATATCTTTTGGGTGAGAAAACTCACCAATTTATAGACCTTAGGGTCTCTCTGTTTGAATTGCGCATGCGAGGGCGCCACTTGAGTTATTTTCCTATTTTTAGAGAAAAGCTAACTCCCTGATTAAAAATCTCCTTGCATGAGGTTTCTAAAATAAAGACACTCATCACTGAAGTCTCTCTTCTTGAATAAAAGCTATTCCTCACAATTGCATGGCCTGAAGCCTCAGTTAACTGGCGGACTTATCGAGGTTTGACTTTTTGCCAATCAAACCTGCTATTTGTCCCACCCTAGAGCGATTGCGTAATCATCCCTGGGTGGGACGAATATCAGTCTGAATTCGTCCTTGGGTGGGATGAGTAGAGAAAAAGGTGGCAAAAAGGTGCCAAATTGACCTATGACCTTCAAAACTACTTTTGGGAGTGGTTAGGACCACTGTTTAACCTCTGGGGGCTGCCCTAGGGTCTTTGTGTGTCAATGCGATCAGCGCTTGTTGTCACATAATCGGATTGGTGCTGTTTTGGTGTCTACAGGTCTCATGGACACAATTAAAATCATTTTATTCAAAATATTGTATACTTTAGAATACAATTCATTGATTTATTTAGGTCAATGGACCATTTTGTATGTACAAGTATGTAGCAGATCCAACCAACAATTAATTATTCATATCTATCTATCTATGACACTTTTTTAGTAACATTGATTTTTAAACTCTATTCGTAAGGTTAGTAAATAGTGGATAGTTTTACTTATTATTAATAAAAACAGAAAATAAAATTACAAATTTATTTATATGAGTGATGCAATGCTTACAACTTCAAGAAAATTTGTCTAAAACTAGTTGAAAATACCAAAACAAATATCAACTTAAGCTTTCTCAAAAATTTAAAAAATTGAAAATATTCAATGAAAATTTTCTTAAACTTCAAACAATCTACTATTCTATAACCAAACAAAAGAATTCCTTTGTTAGCTAGGTCTAATTTCTTTTCAAACCAAAAATTATATACAAAATAATAAAGAAAAACAAATATTCTTCATGATCTTTACCATTTGATATTGTCTTTTATGCATCCATACACACCACTATGGATTCATTTAACCATATTATGTATTCTATCTATGGTGGATCAATCTCCATAGTTATCACTTCAAATTTTCCTTGTGATTGTAAGCAAGACTATGTCTAAAAGCATGTTACATAGATTTGCTCAATGCTAATCTATAATTGTGTTATATATATTGCATCAAATATTTTAGGTAAACATTCCTCTTAGATTATTATGATAGACCATCATTCTCCTTGCTTATTCTCTCTAAATGGTCTAATTATGATTGTATAATATTAATATTCTAATAGATTATAAGCTTAAGGTTAAACTATATGTTATAGGAGACAACATCTACTCCTATCTATTCCTTCCAAAGGAAGAGCTTGGATTAGATGAAACAACCATATCATCCATTTCAAATCATGCCTTGGCTTCAAAAAGAGAAAAATTCTCATCTATGAATGCAAGATGTTATCCTCAAGACCATCATCCAAGGATATGGGAGTCATTACTAGTTGTTTTCTAATAGAAGCTAAACTATCCATACAAATTCCCATTTGAAGTTGCTCAACAAAGGAGTTCATTTTGTTTCAAAATCAAGAGATAGGATGAAAAGTGACTTTCTCAAAAGTGAGCTTATACATCTCAATAAAAAACCTACTCATTCTCCACACCATAATTGAGGGAAAGAAAATTTATCTTTGCTCATCTAAGAATTGATCTATGTCCTTGCACCTATTAGTGTCCTCTTTGTTGGCCAAAACAAATAGATAGTTTGTAGCTAATATAAGCTTGAAACTCATTGAACTAATTATTAGTTTTTGTCATGCATGTGTTACACTAATAAATAAAAAAATTTCTTTCAAAACATGATAAGTAAACTTTTTAATAAGATTATTTTCAACTTATAATAATGTTATAAATAGATATTATATTATACATAATATTTTTTTTAATTGAGTAAATACTTTTATTACATAACTCAAAATTATTTTTCTTCAACTTAAATTTAAAAAACAAAAATAATTTAATTAAAAACAAACAATTAAAAAACCATACCAAAATAACTTAAATAATTATTAAAATAAAAACTCATGCAACATTACAAATAACTATATAATAATTTAAAATAAATTATTTATTATATTATTATAATTATTATAATTTTAAAAAGAATGCTAACCTCTAACATTTTATAACATTTGAAATATAATATATATAAACAATGAGGTGCCATATATATTTTAGTTAGACCATCAAAGTTTAACTTTTCTATACAATCAAATGGCATAAATTTTAATTATATCATTAAGTCAAACATCCCCACTCAAATACCAGGTGGTAAGGTCTTTATACTTGTCAAATATAAAAAACAATGATATCAAATATTTGAATATATATATAATAAAAATATTATCATGTTTTTTTACGTATACGGATCATATTATATAATTTTAATCTTATATAAATAATATTTTTTATTTTAGCTTTATAAGTTGTTTTGTTTTCGCAGCGACAGTTGAAATTGCGATAAAAAAGGCTCCCACGTCAATGGCGCATAAAAAATAATCTTGTACATTCTCCTCTTCATTATAAACTTCCACATACATATACATATACTATTTTAAAAAACTTTGCTGACATACGTGTTCCTTAATCCTCTAAGATAATATAAATAGAATTTCTGCACGAGAAAGAGATCCTCTAAGATAATCTAAATAGAATTTCTGCAGGAGAAAGGGATACTTTATGCTCTAGTATAGCCTAAATATATTGTTTGCCTTTATTTTGCTCCAGCCAATCAAAAGACAGGAATGCTTCTGGTCATCTCTTCCCCGCCTCATTGAGCTGAAAGCTTCTTGAAATGAAATTGACATATGCGTCATCTGCACTGTACTACTGCTCTCTCTGGTAAACGGACGAAGTGGTTACTTATATCATTGAAGAGGGGGATATTGTTGGCTTTGGCATAGGGAGAGGAGATGCTGAGAAAGGAGAAGACATAGGAGGAGGAGGGGATGATAGTGGCATAAGAGGTGGAGAAGATAGTGGAGGAGGGGACGAAGATGAGAAAGAAGGAGAAGGTGGCATGGGCATCGGTTGAGAAGGAGGCATTGATGGAGGAGGCGAGGATGATGGCATTGGTGTAGACAGAGGAGGGGATGATAGTGGCATAAGAGGCGGAGAAGACTGTGGAGGAGGGGATGAGAATGGCAATGACAAGGGTGGAGGCGAAGATGAGAAAGAAGGAGAAGGTGGGCTTGGTGTAGGTGGAGAAGACAACATTGGTGGAGGACTGGATAGTGGATTTTGTGTGGGTAATGGAGTAGACATAGGAGGAGAAGAAGAGGATGATGGACTTGGCATGGATGAAGGGGAAGACTTAGGAGGAGGAGGAGGAATAGGGGATAATGCACTTGGCATGGGTGAATGAGAAGACATAGGAGGAGGATGTGGGGATAATGGGTTCATAGCAGGTGCTTGGGAAAATATAACAGGAAGTGGAGAGGGAGATAATGGATTTGGCATATGTGGAGGAGACACAAGAGGAGGGGACAATGGACTTGGCGGGGATGAAGGAGAAGACGTTGGAGGAGGAGCAGGTCTTGGGATGGGTGAAGGAGAAGCCGTAGGAGGAGGAAGAGGGGATAATGGATTTATAGCAGGTGGCGGGGAAAACATAAGAGGAAGTGGAGAGGGAGATAACGGTGTTGGCATCTGTGGAGGAGACACAGGAGGAGGGGACAATGGACTTGGCATGGATGAAGGAGAAGACGTTGGAGGAGGAGGAGATCTTGGGATGGGTGGAGTAGAAGACCTTGGAGGAGGAGAAGATCTTGGGATGGGTGAAGGAGAAGACGAAGGAGGAGGAAGAGGGGATAATGGATTTATAGAAGGCGGTGGGGAAAACATAAGAGGAAGTGGAGAGGGAGATAATGGTGTTGGAATCTGTGGAGGAGACAGAGGAGTAGGGGACAATGGCGTTGGCATGGATGATGGAGAAGACGTTGGAGGAGATGATATTAGCCCTGGAGACATTGATGGTCGAAGAGGGGGTGAGGAAGGTGGTTTTGGATTGAGTGGAGGAGAAGACATTGAAAGAGGAGAAGGGGTTGGTGGCTGTGCCTTGGGTGGTGGAGAAGAAGACATGGGAGGAGGAGTACTCAATGGCGGAGATTGTTTCATCACTGGTGGTGGGGGTGGCAAAGGCATGGGTGGTGGAGTCCTCAACGGCGGAGATTGATTCATCACTGGTGGTGGGGGCGGAGAAAGCATTTGTGGAGGAATAGAAGGATAGTTATGGGGGGGATGTTGATAAGGAGGAGCTGGAGGATAATTGAAGGCAGGAAACGGAGGGTATCTGTTGTTGTAATAGGGAATGGGAGTTGGCCATGGAGGCCTAAAAAACGTGGGAGTAGGATTTGATGGTGGAACTGCATGGAAGTTATATGGAGGCGGTTTGTAGTATTGGAAGGGAGGAAACGTGAAATATGGGTATGCATAGGGGGGAGGATGTGGATGAGGCGGGCTCTGATAGCTTGAAGGGAAAGGATATGGAAAATTGTACCTTCCATTGCATTTATCTATCATACACGCCAGTATTGCCACAGACATATACAGCAATGTTATATGAATATTCATTTTGATGGACATGGCTAATGACTTCTCCAAATGCAAATGCCAATTCTAAGAATCTGGTTGTGAAGAGCTGAGCAAAGGACAGCATTATATAATGAAAGAGTGTCTCAATCTGGAATTAGTTTGCGTCGCCTACGTCACTGCAATGACCGCTGGTTTACTTTGAAAAACATGGTCTTTTGTTTGGAATATAATTGCGCACTCTAAGGCGGGAAAGGGAGGAGGAAAGTTCCATTTGTTCAGAAATCTCACTAGTCAATTGCAGTGGCTAGACTTATAACACAGTGGCTTCTCGCCAACCGCACTGTTATCATCGCTGATTTTTGGGCGACGGCAACATCACCATTAGCAACATGATTTACTTTTTGTCTGTTAAATAATATAGAAAGATGACTTTTCGGAATATAGTTATTCTATCGTAATTTGGCAGTGGTCATCCGCTGAAGTCACAAGAATAGCTTTTCTTAAATGAACATTATTTCTTTTTTGACTATTCAATACTATAGAAATATGACTTTTCGAAATTTAGTTATTTGATTATAATTTGGTAGAGGTCGTCGGTTGAAGTGACAAGAATACATTTTAAAATGAATTGATCATTGTCTGCCTATATATGCTTTTAAAGTTTTCTACTCATGGCTGTCTCTTCATTATATAGATGTCCTTTAGGTTTGTCAAAGCTTCTACTGGTAGGTTAAGCGGGGTTTAAAAGCATTTAAATAGGATATGCACAACGTGAATGGTCTTGAAGTGGAAGGTCTTAGTATTTGATACGGGAGGAGTAGTTCTAATTCAAGGACTGATAAATATGTACATTAAATTATTATTAGTTGGTTTTATATTAATTATGTGTTTTTAAAATTTAAAAATAAATATTTTAGTTTTTAATTGGTTTTGTATTTATTATATATTTTAAAATTTTAATGAGTTGTAATAAAATAAAATAATTATTTTCTTGTTATTGGTAAATAACAGAGTTTTGAAAGGGAATTTTTCCTTTTACAAGTTTTGGAAATTAAAATGAATCAATCTAGACACAAAAATTAGTTTATCCTCTTACAAATCAAATTCTGTATTGAAACACTTTGTAGATAGGGGAAAGAAATTGACGAGAAATGACAAAAGCATCACCTGCAAGAAATTACCAGAGCCATGGTGCAGGGATTTGATTCCAGTGATGCAATACTTCAGATTGATAAGGTGGATGAACCGTTGAGAAGCTTTCACTTTGCTTTCCTCAACGTTCTAAGAGATAAAGAGGTTAACATCCCTAAATATCTACGCCGCTCTGTGGAGGTATCCATAAAGAACTATCAAAAAAGGGAGGCTTCACACATCAAGCACCAAGGCCTGTTCTTGGTCATCTATGACCACATGCTACAAAAAATTGATACTAAGGTGGATTTAAACCCGATTATGTGCATTGAGGAGGACCAATCAGTGGTTGATGTTGTGATGAACAGCCACAACTCCTGCAACTATAGAAGCATGCGAAATGCTACCAAAAAAAGAAAGAGCCTTGAACAACTCACCACTGAAAGCACTGTACCTGAGCTGGATCAATCCCTCATGGATGTAAAAGTGATGTCCACAACCAGACGTGATCCTTCAAATATTCTCACTAAAATATTGGAGAACATTTTCCAAACTCAATAGAAGGCCTTAACCGGCCTCGAACATGCAATTTGAGTCTCTAAGACCATTAATGCCAGCAAATCTGAGACCTTTAAGGTCATCCTCCCCATCAAGAAGGATAGCGTTGATGGCCTTACTCCAGAGTAAGTTGATTGGTTCTTTCTGTAAGTCTTTTTGATCCATTTGGTTTTGGATGCGCTCTACTCTGTAGTCTCTTTCCACTCTAGTTGTTGCTTGCTCATTGTTTCTTGGTTAGTTTGGCCCTTTTCCCTTTTTCGATTGTAATTTTGGTGTTTTGGTTTACCTCTCGTGGCTCTGTTTGCTTCCTGGGTGTCTAAACCTTTTTGTTTTCTCTATTTTAGTCTCTCAGTTCTTTGTTGTACAAGGTTCAGGGACCCTTTCAAAACCCTTTCTACCAATAAAAAACAATTATGTAATTTTTAAATAATATAACATTTTGTTACCAAAAGTGCAATGACCAAAATTGTAATAGTCTAAACAGACTGTTAGACTATATTTTTTGAATAATATAACCTTTTGTTACCAAAAGTGCAATGACCAAAATTGTAATAGTCTAAACAGACTGTTAGAATATGAGTTATAATTTTCAATCGATAATAGAAAATTATTAAATTTAGTTTACAAATATGTGAACAAAATAGAAATAAACTTGTCATTAATCTACAAATATTGTCCCTCCAACCACTTTGGATTCCATAAAGTCCATAAATACCCATAAGCACCATCAACACTAGCCATTTCCACCTGAGCTATTTTCCAATTAGAATTCTTCACCTTTTGAAAATTATAATAATCCACTTTAGTCTATTATAACAAAATAATATCAACCCTCCTCTCCTTTATTAACTCTCTAAGCACCTTATGTTAGCCAAATCAATCATACCTTGAATAATCCAAGATAGAAAATTTATTTTGTATCAAGTTAAGAAATTTTTGCTCCTCCCAAAGGTAAAATTCTTTGCTTCCCATTAGCCGCATCCTTAGCAATGACTCTGGTTCTCAATTCTTAAATATTGGGCCTTCCTTGAGAAACTAAAATTCTCAAATCAGCCTTCTTAGATTTCTTTTTACTTCTAGCAATACATTTTTGGATAACATTTTCCTTCTTTTCCAACTTTGAATCACTAGTAGAAGTCCATTTACCTCCATCTTCTTCATCTTCAAACACATTCTGAATAATGTTAATATTTTTATTTTTCTCCCATATACAATCAATGTCACATTGTTTTGAGGAGTTGTTTCTCTCAAAACCCTCATTTTTATTCTCTTTTCCTTCAAAAATATTGGAGAATGTGGCTCCTTCTCAATATTCTCTTCTACATGTAAAGAATAATTATTTTCCTTTTCAATCAAAACCTTTGTCACTGATTCATTAATATCTCTAGGTTGAGTTTTTAGAACAAACTCCTCTCCTCCTATAATACCATCCCCATAAAGGGTAGTAAGAACCTCAAAGTTATTTGGAGATGGACTCTTACTACTTTCACCAATTTCTTTTTGCCCAAAAACTTCTCCTTGCTTGGTTTTATTTTTCCTCCAAACCCTCAAAGGTTGTCCAGTTCTATTATTCACAACTCTCTCCTTAGGATTTTTTGGACATATCTTTTAAATATGCCCTACTTTTTTACAAAGGTTACACAAGGGAATGAGAGTTTCATACTGAATTTCTTTTTCCCATTTCCCATAATCTAAAATTGTGTTTCCATTCCCTGTAATATGAAACTAGCATAATATATTTAGGCAGTGGTTTAGCTAGATTCCTCTATACATAAAAGTGGGTTGCTATCATTCTGGTCTAAGATTTAGTAGCTAAATCAAAAGCAATTATTTATCCAATTGCTTTAGCTGTCTTGAGAATAACACTCTCATTCCAAAATTCCATTGGAATCCCTGACAAACTCACCCAAAAGAGCATCAATTGAAGACTGGTTATGGCTAGATAAAGCCTTGGATTCTTTTTTTTTTAAATAAGCTTATCCTCATAAAAAACCATGGGCTCCTCAACAAATTTTTTTCCATATTCTCAAAATTTGTAAAGTTAAACAACAAAAAAATTATTAGACAAAGCCACCACTGCTTCTTGCCCCAAAATTATTCATTTATCCTGAACCCACTTTTGTATTGTATCTAAATTCAATCTCTTGCCCAAAATTTTCTTGACCAAAGAAATTTTTCCTTTCTAAATTACTATGTTAGACAAAATTTCTAGGACCTTAAGAGTAAAACCCTTTTCATCCTAATATTAAAATATAACAAATCCCTATTCTAATGATTTTTAACCTCCCTTTGATTTTTTTGATGTTATAAAATTTGGATCTATTGCTCTTGGATCCAAAGGGTTAGAATCTCTCTTATTCACATCCTTAGGGGATTCTACCACAACAAAACTCTCTCCTATCATGTTTCCTGCTCCTCCTATCTCTACTCCTTCAAAATACCTATATACCCCATCCTTTCTCTTCTAGGTATTCCTCTAGCAAAAATTCACTGTTGCATTACCATCTTATGTAGATTGTATTTTTCTTTCTTAACAATGGTCATTACCATATAGCCAACACATGTCACCAACAATCTTCAAACGTAGAATTCCTCTATGGAAGAAGAATTGTATCAAAATGATTTGATTCTTTAATAAAATAAATTATTAAAATATGTATAATTAAGTATTATTGAAGTCAAAATTTAAATTATTAAAATATTATTATATATGTATATGGTTTGTTTTGCAAATATGTTATTTAAAAAATTATTGTTCTTTATAATTAATGATTTCATTGAAAAACTATCTAATCTTATAAAGTTTTCATGTATCACCATAAAAAATAAAATTAGTAAATATTATACACATTCAATTAAAAATAAATATAGTTAATAAAAATCACATAAATAATTATTGTTAATGAAAATCATATATTTAAAATAAATATTTTGATGAGTGTGATACAAGCCACATATAAACAAGCTTATATTTAGTTGCACACATGTGAGAACTTAGAATTTGAATTTATTTCAATGTAACATTTTATATCAACCTCTAGAATATAGTGGATGGTAGACATTTGAAGGTGATAACATACATTCCATAAGCATTAATATGAATAAGATAAAGCTTAATGAGAAGTTTCATATATTATGGGACTATCGTTATTTGAGGCATAAACAAGAATAAGTAAGAGTTTAGGAATATTTTTTGAATATTTTTAATGGGTCATATGGAATTGAAAAATGCCCCACCCTTATTACATCATAACCACATAGTGGTATTACAAAAAAGCTTGGATATTATCCATGTATATTTTGGCAAGAATCGAACCAACATCTTCTCCTTGAAATGTTGAGGAATTTATCCAATTGAGTTAATACCACTTGATAAGAGTTCAAGATTTTTTATTTAACAAATGCAACCTTTTATTAAGGATATAATTTTTGGTTGGGTAATAAGAGGTTGTACTCAGGTACCTCACCCTTGATAAATTACAAATATCTTCTTTAGAGCTTGAGAGTTTAAAAATAGATTCACTTCTCATATCAATTGAGATGCTATAGCTAGAAACCTTCATCATTATACATAAAATATCTAAATTATTGATTTTCATTTTTTGGATCTTTTCAATTTTTTGTATGAATACAAATATTCTAGAATTTAGCATCCTTCTTGTCATTTTTCTATAACAACCTTCACAATACCAAAATTTCATCTCTACTATCTATGCACTATATCTTAGTAGAGTAATATGTGCAAAACATCACACTATCATAGGCCGCTTTACCAAATTTGGATTGCTAGTTTCCTTCCTAAAATACAAGTGCAACCACAAAAATTATAATAAATAGTTTATATGAAAATACATTATTATTATAAAATAAAGAAAATATTTACAATGGAAAATATTAAAATAAATCTTAATCATTATATGATTGAGGTAGTCAACATTTTATTGTTAGCTTCAGCTAAGCTTACTCCTTTCTCTAACCATGGAAAGGAGAATTTAACTTCATGATCCTCAATGAAAACCCCTCTATTGGCTAGCCTATTTGCACATATGTTTTCTTCTCTTAATGTATGTGTAAACCTGATTTTTTCAAAATCTTTAAGAAGATCTTGAATTTCCATAATTATCTCTTGTATGTTCTATGGAGCCTTTGATTTCCTCAAAATTATATTTATTACTATGAAAGAATCACATTCCATCCATAGTCTATTCCATTTTCTTACATATTTTTAACCCTTCTAAAGCCGCCCGAGATTCAACTTTATTATTTGTCTTAAATCCAACACCGAAAGCATAATGAGACAATATCTTATCTATTATTTCTAATTATTCCTCCTCCTTCTACTAGTCATGCATTTTCTTGTTCTTTCATTTTGTAGCTTAGATATAGAAATACCAAACATAGGTGATTGATTTAAGTTGACACATCAATCACATTCCACCCCTGGACTTGGAGCGAGTCATAAAATCATTCCTGGTGAATCCTTCCTACCCCACATTGAGTGTAGAGTTATAACATAACCTGTCGTTCACCTTAGCTCCTTGCAAATCTAGCTGAGAATTGTATGTGATAGGGCAGTTTTCCCCCTCTATATATTTGGTGAACCTGACGTGAAACACACGTCTTAGTGGTCAATATAGGAAGCTTCTTCCTTTTACTTTTATTTTAAAACCTTAAACAAGACCACTAATTTTGTGTGTTTAGATCAAAAAATATTTAAATAACTATCTTAAAATCTCTTGTGTGTTCTCGCTAGTTTTTAGTTTTCCTCTTTTCCACTCCATTCTTTCTCCCTCTCCTAATGGCTTCTAGTCTTAGAAGTGGGTGAAGGCTCTTAGAGTCTGATGAAAATAGACTTGATCCTATTAAGGGACCTAATGAGAATCCTACCTTTAAATATTTTAAATATATATGGAGCTTTTACAAGCATCATAACAATATCTTGGATGAATCTATAGAAGAGGAATCCCAATTCAAGGAAGTTAGAACATCTCATCATAAAACTATTTTCCACTGAGATGTTCATGATAACTCCTTGAGTGAATATTTGAATCCTGGTAATCCTATTCATTGGCCAACTTATGCCACTACTATAACCATGAACACTGGAAGGAATCCACAAGTCCCTCTAACTATAGACACCAAAACAACACCAATCCGATTATGTGACTGCAAAACACTGATCGCTTTGACACACACAACCCCAAGGGCAGCCCCCAGAGGTCAAACAGTGGTCCTAACCACTCTAACAACATTTTTGGAAGGTCAGAGGTCAATTTGGAACCTTTAGGCACTTTGCTAAGTATCCGTCCCACCCTGGGATGAATTCAATCTGGGATTTGCCCCACCCAAAGATGAATTCTGAATTCGCTCCACGGTGGGGCGAATTGTAGGTTTGACAGGCAAAAAAATAAATCTTGACAAATGGCAGCTCGGATCCACCACCCAATGCTTCCTTCATTGCATGGGATATGGGTGAGAATTTTCAAGCGTTAGATGCATCTGTAAGGTCAGTCATGAAGTCCTAATTCAGGGAGGAATCTCCTTCCCCCTGGGAGGGCATGATTGCCATGTGGCACCTCTACGTGCCCATTTCAAGAGACCTACAGGTCTATAAATTGGTGAGTTTCCTCACCCCAAAAAAGAGGAGAGAGTTGCATTTTCAGAGCAACGAAGTGCTGTCATTTTATTGTCATACCTCACACATTTTGGATTTGCACCTTCCACATCCTTGATTTCCTTTAGAGGGGAGGTCATTGGGTGACTATTGGGAGGACAAATATTGGACCCAAAACCTGAAATTTGGCCACAATATCCCACAAAATTTGCCAAAAATACCACACAAGAGGTTTTGGACCCATCCCAAGTGGATTGGTGCTGAAATCAAGCCTCAAACGGCGGGCGGCCTGCCCCATGCGCGCCCCCTCCCACACTGCCACAATCCCAACCGCCCCCTTTCAGAGTGATGGGAATTCCATGGTAGATTTTCTTTCTTTAATTTTTGCATTCAGTTCTATTATGCTTAGATAGGTTGTCATTTGAATTTCATCTCGTTTTGAACACTTTTGATCATATTCCTATCTTTGTTCGCTTCCACTAACTTGCAGGTAGCATAATAAAATTCTTGCTAATGGAGGCCAAATTGGGAAAATATGACCATCTGGGTCTTCCCAAAATGCCCCCAATTAGCTAACCCCAAGTTTTTATGTCTTTTGGAGCTTCCAAGGTAGGACATTAGGACAGTACCTATTCGGTGTTATGTTGTAGGTGAATTCGTCCCACCCTAGAACGAATTCAAATTGGTGAGGAATTTTCAGACTGTTATTTTTGTAGAGCCTTCCTGATGATGTCTTGATTCCCATGTCAAATTTTCATGGCATTTGGACTTGTTTTAGTCTTAGTTTAATTCATTTTTCTCGTTCACTTAGCGTAGGCTTGGGGATTTGCATGCATTGTTTCATCCGCAGGTGCTACTGATCGTTTCTTGTTCTTTTGAATGTAGGGTTTGGACATCGGAGGAACAGCGAGGAGTCCAGACTCATCAACACAATTGGCGGTGATGTTTGGTCTACCCATTTTACATGTGGGCATGCGGAAGAAGGAAAGGCACCCATGGATGTAACAAAGAACGAACGCTTAAACGCTCCTAGCCCTTGGAAGGGGAGGATGCACATTGTAACCGAGTTTGAAACATATCAATAAAAGGGCTGTCCTATTTTGATTCATGTTTGTTTCAATTCGATTCGATCATGCTTTTCCCTCTTTTCATGCACTTTCAAGTTTTTAGGATTTAGCGCTAAGTCCGGTTTCTTTGTTTGCATATCGCATGTTAGCTTTCCCTTTTTGCTTCCGTATCCTCATGATTTCAATGGCGATCACGGTGGGACCTTGTCCTCTATTTTTAAGATCAGATATCTGATCCAAACTTGGTTTTTTTTCTTGTAGGTACCACGTTTTCATACGCTGACTGCTGTTCGTTCCATCAGGGAACGAATACAGACCTGTAATTCGTCTCACCAGGGAACGAATTGGAATTCATCCCAACCTGGGGTGAATACAGTCCTACGATTCATTCCACCCCAGGACGAATTATAGCCTATGAATTTTTTGGGTAGAAACTCAGAACCGACAGATCCGGGCAGAGAAGAGGTAAGGGTTCTGCATTTTTCCCTATCATTTTTTGTTCAGTGTTTCTGTTTTGGATTACTCGTTTGCTTAGGGAAATTTTTCCTTTTGCTATTTGCTTGTTTCATTTTGCAAAATAAAAAGAACCCCACACACCACGTGGCAACTTAAAACCAAGGCGCTGGTCATAAAACCCTAGCCCTTGATTAAGACCAACGGTGGATTTCATCACCACCTTGGCTTGAATTTTTCATTCATAAACCCTGATCACTACTGTTGCTAGACGTAAATCCTAATGAAAGCTGACTGAGTGTAGCTAGGGTGATTCCCAGTGCACGAGGATAAGTCTTCTATGGTAGGTGTCATAAACAGGGCAATTCCCCTTTCGTACCGCCTATGTTCCACGTACCATCTACTCTCACATACCTATAGTTTCCCTCATGTAAGGGCGGGTATATAGAGAGGTTGGTATATCGGCCTGGCAATGGTATATCGAAGGGGAAACCAATTTTGGGAGTCATAAGAGCCCTCATTTTGCATTTAAACGTTCTTTACAAAAACCTTCAAAAACAAAAACAAAAACAAAAACAAAAAAAATCAAAACGCACTAAACCAGGTTTAGGACACACTCTCAATATTTAAACGAGATAATCACTACTTGTGTGTGTGTGTGCTCATTTATGTTTCGTGTAGCATAAAAAATCATAAACAAGATAAAAAATCTACATAGCTAGTAGGAAAGCACCACCATGGTGTACACACGTAGCCAAGCCCAATCAAGGGCGGAAGCTATGAAAAGTGTACAAGGGGGCACAAGTCACCTTCGTTACAGCACCAAGGACTTGGTCATACCGCCTTGGTGGCCCAACCCACAAGAGAGTCCGCATCAGTCCATGTCAAGATGGAACTATAGGGACACCACTTTGAGGGACACATCCGTTCATCATAGCCCCTTTCAGGAGGAGTCCTTACATGTGGCACTCAACATAGACAAGAAAGCTCCCTTAGAAGCTCGATATGAGTGGCCACTATGCGATGAAGTGCTAGAGCGACATAGTTTCCATGAGGAGAGGCCACATGATGATGGCTTCCCCCATTTGCCCCCCATCACTGTTAGAACCAATGGACAAAATCCAGAGCGTAAGGCTCTTCAAACCGGGTGAGCTAACTCTGCCCACCCCTTTCACACATATGAAAGGGAGCACGAGGAAGATGATTACATTCCTCAAGAGCAATATATAGCACGAGGGCAATGCGCTTCCACACCAGCTAGATACCATGATCACCCGCTGAGGCCAGAGCCTCGGGTGAATGCCGCCAACCTCGATAGAGGGAAGCAGCCTATTGAGATCTCAAATCATCACGACCGAGGTAAATGTATATGAGAGGCATCTAGGCCTCCTAGGCTCAATATGGTGAAACAAATTGACCTGGCAGTCGCTAGACATGCCACCCAAAAAGCACAAATCATGCGGCTTGAGGAAGATCAGCAGTAGCTAGAGCATTTATATCGCCTTAGTAAAGAGCACATTAGGCACCAAATAGATGAGCTGCTACATAACCCGGTGCCTGAGAGGGTTCCAACCCTACACACCCAAAGAGCGAAACCATATGCGAGGCACAATCCCTTGGTGCGAGATAGGTCCTTGCAACATTACCAAGTGCTGCCTCCAAGATCTCCTAGACCTGAGCGAGAGGCCATTCATTGGAACAATGATGGGTACCCTCCGCGGGGACCCACCCAGGGTCATAGGTCTCATCCAAAGACTCCTCAGGAAGTTTACGAGGAGTACCAGCATGAAGAAGAGCGGGCCAAAATGCCCTACCTAGGCGAAGGAGTCACCATCCGGCAACCCCTTCATAGGCCTCAAGTCTCCCACAACCCGCAACGGGAGCAAACTAAAGAGGAAGAAATCATATCCTCAGATGCATACAAAGCGCTACTAGAGTGGCTGGAGTCTGTGGAAACAGAAACTTCTAGGCCTCAAAAGCCCACTTTACGCCAGCTTCACAGTCACCCTATGCATCCGTCAGTGCTAGCACCTCCTTAACCTAAGCACTTTAAGCTGCCTTAGTTGGAAACCTTTAGAGGTGAGGAAGATGCTCAAGAGCATGTGACAAGGTTCCTGAGCCAATGCTTCGGAATTCAGGACAATGATGCTTTGTTATTGAGAACATTTATAACCACATTCACGGGCCCTGCCTTGGATTGGTTTACTCAGTTACCAAAGCACAACATTAACAATTTAGATCAGTTAGTGGATGAGTTCCTTGAATGCTTCACCTTCAATACCAAGAAGAAGGCGTCACTAAGTGACTTAGCCAGCCTCAGTCTGTATGAGGAGGAGACCATGGCGGCCTACGAGAATCTATGGAGGACATTACTTTCGAAGCTGCCCTACCTCCCTCCTATGTCTGACCTCACTCAGATGTTCTCCAAAAGTTGTTTGAGATCGATATCTGTGCTATTGCAGTTGCAACAATATGCCACCTTAGAAGAAGCTCTGGCGCAAGCCAGAATCATTGAAGAGATCAAAATACAGGATGGCGAGATAGCCAAGCCTAAAAAAAAAGAGTGGACTAAAAACACTAAAGCTGGGACTCCGCAACAAAAACCCGCTGCGATTAACGAAGTTGCTATCAATTTCCCTAAGCCTGTGCAAGAAACTCAGCCTCAAAAGGCTAATTATCAGGCAGTACCTCCAAACAACTATGACAGAGAAAATTAGAGGCAAGAACAGGGACAGCAGTGTCGTCCTACGTGACAATTCACACCCTACACAGAGTCTAGGGACTCCTTGTTTAACCGCTTATTAGCGACAAACCTAATCAACTTGCCAGATATTTAGACAATAGATACCAACGCACCCAAGCCTAAGGGATATAGAGAGGACTTGTACTACAGGTTCCATAGGCGACAGGGACATGACCTAAATGCCTATTGGAAATTTAAGGGCTTGGTGCAAGACTTGATTGATAACAAGACACTAGCGGTGGATAATCCTGTCGCACCAAGAAATCAGCAAATGGAGGTCTTCAAAGACCCCTTGCCTGCTCATGCTCTGCGAGCGAAGACCTTACAAATTAATGAGGTCACACAGAACTGCCCCATGCAGGGGTATGTAGGGATGATAAGTATAGTGACTCGGAATAGGAGGTATCCAATCACGAATGCTCCTGCGGCAGCGGCAGGAGAGGTGCCAACAACATCGCAACCACAACAACACCCTGCACAACCTCCTCCACCTAAGCCGGTGGTCACACTTCAGACCAAACTAACTCAGATTTTGAGGACCACCTCAGCTAGGCTCTCCATTGTAGACAACAAAATAGCACCAATCCGATTACATGATTGTGAACACTGATTTATTTGACACACACAGCCCCCAGGGCAGCCCTCAGAGGTTAAATAGTGGTCCTAACCACTTTTATAGCAATTTTGTAAGGTCAAAAGGCAATTTGGCACATTCAGGCACTTTGCTCAGTATTTGTCTCACCCAGGGACGAATTCTAAGCGGGATTCGTCCCACCCAGGGACGAATTCTAAATTCATCTTTGGTCAGGATGACTTCCAGGTTTAACAGGAAAAAAGAAGAATGCCGCCAAGTGGTAGCCGAGGATAGTCAATTATTGCCTCCTGCCGTGGATGCACGTGTAGGTGGGTAGATTGGCAGTTAGAGTACTGTCACAAAGGCAGTCATGGAATCCCAAGTCAGGGAGGAGTCTCCTCCCTCTTGGGAAGGCATGGCTGCCACATGGCATCCCTGCATGCCCCTCCAAAGAGACCCCCTGGGTTTATAAAATGGTGGACTTTCCCACCCAAGAAAAGATAAGTTGGAGGCATTTTCAAGCAACGAAGTGCTGCCAAATTGAACACCCCATTGCACCCTTTTTTGATTCATTTCTTCTACATCCTTAATCTCTTTTGCAAGAGAGGTTAGTGGGTGGCTTTTGGAAGCATGGATCTGGACCTAAACTCGACATTTTACCTCATCAACCTACCAATTTGCCAACACCCCATCCTAAGAGATTTTGGACCCATCCCAAGTGGATTGGTGCCAAAATCAAGTTCCAACGATGGGCGGCCCACTTGGGTACCCCAAAATTTATTTTAAGTTTCATTTCAATCTATTTTGTTATCACGTGTTTATATTTTATTACATGCTATGCTATTTAGGTAGTTTCTGATTTCATGTTGAGTGGTGTTTTCACCCAATTGTAAAAGCACACTCTCCGGTAGGATCTGAGTCCTGAAATCCTCTGCTTGCAAAGAAATTATAACAAAATAATTTCTCCAAGGTTCCTGTTATGCTGGCTCTTTGTATACCAATGATGCTATTTAATTTAAATGCTGGGAATACCTTAGGGTTGCAAGTGGATGTTAACAAGGGGCACTGTGGTTTATTTTAATTACAATGGACTCGAAGCAAATTAATCTAAGAGATACATCTATTTGAATCTCGAGTTTTGATGGATTTTCAGTTGTTTATTTAAATGAAAATAATTAAAATGCTAAAAATAAAATGAAGAATGGTGAATAAAATAAAATGCAAAGTAGATGAAATAAACTACGTCTAGAATGCTACCATCTCGATTTGACAAAACCGAAGATAATGAGGTTTTCTGCATGCAACCTAACATATTGAATCTGCAAATTCGCACAATCCAGATAAGCTAGGTGCGGGTTTTTGGGGTTTTTACTATAATTTCAGACTTAGACATTCACATGAAGCAACCAAGAACACTTGCATTAAAATTCACCTAAAAGCCTAGAAATCTGAAAGGGAAAGGTAAGACATTAAATATTGCATGCAAAAAATGACTCCTTCTTTCTTATCAATGAGATGCCAACTCTCTATATTTTTGCATTGAAATGGTATATCAGTTACAATGACAGAATGTTCCAGGTTTAAAAAATCCATAACAAATGAAGGAAATTGCTCCAATAGCAGGCCCAGAATGGCTGGTGGCCTTTGTCTCTTCAACTATGCTAGCAGCAATTTCCAACCTTCGTATCAATCTGTGCTTCTGGTTTTATACTGTATGGCGTGGCTCTCTGTTTCACCCTGCGTTGCTTCGTTTCACCTCCCAGAATGCATCATTTTGTATTCCCACCTTTTCGTTGCTTTTGAATTTATGTTCGATCTCGAAATGTTCGCTATTTTTTGTTGATATGTAACGCTTCTGTAACCCTGACAACTATATGCCATGTGTTTCGTGCTTTCTGCATGTTTCGTAACTACCCCCTTGTAAATCGTGAAAAAAAATAGCATGTCGCGATATCGTGACATTTTTCTGCACGCAACTCTGTTCCTCTACCTGCACAGCAAAAATGAGACAGGTAGCAAAATCGTGATGTTTTTCAGCCAACAGCCTTGTCTACCATCATGCCCAGCGAAAATGTGACATGTCGCAAAATCGTGATGCTTTTCATCTTCGTACGCCTTCGGCTGCAACCTATCACGAAATCGTGATGTTTTTCACTTGATATGCTTTCGGCCGCAACTTGTCGTGAAATCGCGACATTTTTCTGTTTCGTATCACTTTGTCGGCTTTCCGTCACGAAATCGCTACGCTTTTTATTTTGGGCTGCTCTTGCTGTATTTGGCAGCGAAAATGCGACATGTCATGAAATCGTGACATATTTTCCATCCGTACCACTTCGCTGCTTTGGAGCCGCGAAACCGCGACCTATCGTGATATCGCGATGTTTTTTCGCTTCGTGCCTCTTTGCTATTTTTTGTCACGATATCGCGATGTTTTTTCGCTTCGTGCCTCTTTGCTGTTTTCCATCGCGATATCGCGATGTTTTTTTGCTTCGTGCCTCTTTGTTGATTTTTGTCGCGATATCGCTACGTCTTTCTGCTTCGTGCCCCGTTTGACTATTTTGACCATGATTTTGCGACATGTCGCGATTTCGTGACAATTTTCCATTCTATCATTCTCTCTCCTTTTTCGACCACGATGGAGCAACATGTCGCGATTTCACTACACCTTTTCATTTTGTCTTTCTCTCTCCTCTTTCGGCCGCGATGGAGCAACATGTCGCGATTTCGTGACACTTTTTCATTTTTGGCCGTGACGGAGCAACATGTCGCAATATCGTGACACTTTTTCATTTTCGACAGCGATGGCGCGACATGTCGCGATATCGCGACACTTTTTATCCTTGTGCAATTTTGCCCCTTTTTCTTGATTTTTAGCATCTGGGTCACTGAGATTTTCTTTGAAAGCATGCAAAAAAGGTGGGTCCCCAATTTTGGGGTGTGTTGTGGATCAGCCACAACAAATGGTGACTCTACTATCAAATGCTCCTGAGAATTTTAGTGAGAACCCTACCTGAAAGTATACAACACGAAAACATGTGTTAGCACATAAGAAATATAAACAAATGCCCAAAGATCAGAAGTACATGAATCATCAGAATCATCAAGTATTAGCTCGGTGTGTGCAATGTATTTCATTCCCTATCGTTTGAAATTTATCAACATTCCATTGTTAGTTTTATATGAATGCATATGTGAGATTGTGAATGATTTGTGTAACCTAATAAATATGCTAAGATATTTTGCTTTTATAAAAGGCATAGTCTTTCTTCTAGTATCATGTACAAACATTCAAGATTGCCAAACCCTCTTAGGATCCGCTAATGAATTGCTTTATTATATCCCAAAGTTGGTTATGAGTCCCTACTATCTTGAACCCATGTGCAAGTGAATGTGAAATCAAAACTTTGGGGAATCAGACTCCCTACCTAACCGATATGGGAGTTTAACCCTATCCTTACTATTCTGATTTAGAATTCATTACCTCACTTTGAGCAAAATAATTTAACCAATTATGGAAGAAATGGTCATGCTAGTCTAACCCTTTGGACAATCGGTGGTCTTGTTTTTTAGACAAGACATGTTGCCATGCATGGGCATACTTAACCCCATAATCCAAGACTTATCTTCATTTCTTTGGACCTTGGGGATGACTACCCATCCTTTGCAGAGGACAAGTAGTACGATCCTTCCAATCCAATATAAATATGATATGGGAAAAATTAATTTTTTACTTCTTGGACCTTGGGGATGACTACCCATCCTTTCTAGGGACATGTAGTATGATCCTTCCAATCCAAGCTTTGGATAAAAATGGAAAATATTAATTTATTGCTTAGACCTTGGGGATGACTACCCATCCTTTGCGGAGGACAAGTAGTACGATCCTTCCAATCCAAGACTTATCATGAAATGAGACATAAGAGCTTTGGGGAATCAGATTCTCAACCTAAGCGAGATGAGAATTTATGCCCTATCCTTACTACTCCATGTAGGTTAAATCAAAGCTTTGGGGAGTTGGATCCTCAACCTAATTTTGATGAGGATTTAACCCTATCCTTACTACTCTGATTTTAGGCCTTAAGCTTTATGGAAGTGGTCAAAACCACTGTTTTAAGGATCATGCTGCACAATAGGATAGACATGAAAAACCTCTTTCGCCCAACCTTTTCTTCCAAGCAAGGTTTTGATCATTTTGCTCAAGATCCTTTTTAATGTGTATAAAATGTGCTTGGTCCTAGATATCTCAAGACTCAGTTTCCAACCTTAGGATTTTTTTACATTTATGTTATAACACAACCCTAAGAGGATTTGACACACTTTAATGATTTGTACCTAAGATGCATATGCAACTAAGATGGAATGTATATGTAAAGTGAGATGTAACATGAATGCATTATCTCTTGAATTGCAAATGAAATATTTGCCATACAAAACTGATTACTTCATGCATCACAAGTTTCAAACGATATAACTTAAAATGTTTGCGCTACTTGTGGAGCTTTTACAAGACAATTCCAATATTTCATATTCTCCTAGTCTTAAGCATAAGTTGACATCTCAATTTTATTTTATTTTATTTTTTTTTATAAAAATGAACAAAACATGTCAATTAAAATCAAACCCACAACCTAAATCCTAACTAGACTAACAATCCTAAAAAACGAAAACAAAATCTGAAAATCTCCACCAAAATCCAAAAGAATAACATCAAACTATTACAGCCTAAGGGCTAAAATAATGCTTTAAAATCTGCCCCTTAACCGGTAACATAAAATATTTCCCTTCTAAAGTTTTTAGCCTAAAGGTATTTTTCCTAAGAATTTCTGAAATCTGATAGGGGCCTAACCAAAGACAATCAAACTTTTGATGATTCCCTTTTTCCTCATGTCTTTTATCCCACAAAAATACCAAATCTAAAATTCTGAAGGACTTAATTTTAGCCCTTCTATTGAACCATCTCTTGATAACTTCCTGGTGTTTATTCATGTGATTCATGGCTTCTTCCCTCTTTTCATCAAGGTGTAGCAAATGACTTAACCTGGCTTCAACTTGATCATCTGTCCCCAAGTACTCTTGTATTTGCAACTTCAAATTTGCAGGAAATATCGGGTCCTGCCCATAGACCAAATGATAGGGAGTATTCCCTATGGATTATTTTACTCTAGTCCTATCTACCCAAAGGGCAAACTTTAATTGGTTGTGCCAATCCCGAGGGTTCTTTTCCAGCAATTTCTTAATGATGTTCAACAAATTTTTATTTGAAGACTCGACCAAACCATTTCCTTGAGGGTAATAATTAGATGCAAATTTTAAGCTCACTTTGTTGTCATATGCCCAATCTACAAATTGAGTAGAAATAAAAGCTTTACCATTGTCACTGACAATAGAATCGGGCATTCCGAATCTTGTTATAATGTGGTCCTCAAGGAATTTTATTACGTCTGTGGTGGCATGTTTAGTAGGAATTGCTTCTATCCACCTTGTACAGTAATATGTAGCTGTTAGTATAAATTTATGAGAATCAAAAAAATTTGGGTTAATAACCCCAATAAAATCTAGTCCCCCCTGTGCAAAGGGTCTCATCTCAACTACAGGTTGTAATGGCATGGCTGCATTTCTTTCTCTATTGGCGACAACTTGAAAAATGTGACATGATCGCACATGGGCATGTGCATATTTGAAAATGTGGGGCCAGTAGTATCCTGCTCTCAGGATTTGATGCACTGTAGCATTTGCTGCACCATGACCAGTTCCATGTTTCCCATGAAATTCTTGCAACACCTTAGCAGCTTCTTTGTTCAGGCATCTTAGGTAGATCCCTTCATGATTTTTCTTGTAAATAACACCAGATTTCATCAGATAATTGACTGAATTAAGCCTTAAAGCTCTTCTCTAGGTTGAATTCAGATTAAAAGGACACTTACCATTCAATAAAAATTGCACAATATCAACATACCAGTCATACTTAGAAATGTATTATGTATTCGAGTATTGGCATGTTATTTGCGGATTATTTTTAGCGATCGCCTTCACCAGTCCTTGTCCTCGAACTAGCTTCATAGGTTGGATTTCAAGGTCAAATTATTGGATAGTGGAAATCCATTTCCCTCTTTTCTCACCTAGTTCATTCTGTAAAAACATGGTCTTAACAGCAGGGTCAGGCACGATGGCAATAACTCTGTTGTGCACAATGTAATGTCTAAATTTTTTTATCATTTTAAAAAGTGCGTACATCTGCTTATCAAGGATGGAATACCTTAATTGAGCATATTTTAGAGGGGCACTTAAAAATGCTATGGGGTTTTCTGCACTATCCTCACCTTTTTGGGTCAAGACACTCGCAAAAGAGTGTTCTGATGCAAAAGCATAAATATAGAAAGGCTTAGAATAGTCTAGAATTATGAGGACAGGGGCCTTGGAAATGGCATCTTTGATGTTCTGAAAGGCCACCCTACTTTCCTCGTTCCATTTTACATCCAAATCCTTCTTGAGCATCTTGTTCAGAGGTTTGGCTATCTTAGCAAAGCTAGAGATAAATTTCCTCACAAAATTAACCTGCCCAAAGAAAGATCTCAATTCTTTTTTACTACCCGGGAGAGGCAAGTTTTGGATAGCGTGTATCATTTCTGGGTCAATGGATATGTCCTATTTTGAAATGATGTGACCAAGCAATTTTCCTTCTGTTACTCCGAAAATGCACTTTTTGGGATTTAAGGAAATTCCATGTTCTCTGCATCTTTGAAGCACTTTCTTTAAATCTTTGACATGGTCTTCTCTCTTCTTCGAGAATATTGGAATATCATCCACATACACGATGATACATTTGCCTTTAAGCCCTTTGAATGCATAGTCCATGGCACATTGAAATGTTGCACCAGCATTTAACAGTCCAAATGACATTCTCTTGTAGGCAAATGTCCCCCACTTGGTGGTGATGGCTGTTTTCATCCTGTCATTTCGATGTATAAGAATTTGGTTGTATCCAGAATACCCATCAAGAAAAGACATAATTTCAGATCCATTTATCGTTTGTAGAATTTCATCAATTGATGGCAATGGATAATTATCCTTTTGAGAGGCTTTATTAAGATTTTGAAAATCTATGCACAGCCTAATCTCTCCACTCTTTTTTCTTACTGGAATGAGGTTAGCAACCTAGGTTGAGTGCCTAACAGGAAATATGATCTTCACTTCCAATAATATTTTAACCTCCTTTTCTATCAAGGGCTCCAGTAGCGGGTTAATAACTCGCTGTCTTTTCCTAAAAGGCTTGGAGTCCGGCTTTAGAGGAATGGTATGTGTGATGATGTCTTTGTTGTATGTTTTCAGCTCATTGTAATTCCAAGCAATGCAATCTATGTAATGCTTCAATGCCTGTATTATGTTGCTCCTTTCTTCATCTGTACATGCCTTTGCAATGTACACCTCCTTTGGATTGTCTGCACTCCCTAAATTAATTGAATCACATGCATCTTTGGGGAGTGGGACCCTTTTTCATTTTTTGGTCTTGTATCCCATGTCGAAAATTTTCTCTAATGAAACCACGTCTTTAGGTATTTTGTTGGATTGACATGCGGTTTCACTCTCGTTTTTTGTTTCATCTTGCCACCTTTGCTCCTCATCAATCACCTAATTTTCAAAAATACCTGAGTTCGTGACAAATTTGAAGATGTGTCTGTCATTTTCAAAAACCTGGATTTAACATGCCTGCGGTGACTGCAAGAGAGTCTGCTATTCAGTTTCCTTTTCTAGAAATAAGGGCTATATTGAACACGTCGAATTCCTCAATGAGGTCCATAACCCTAGTTCTATAAAGGCTCAGTCTCCTGTCACGACATGTATACTATCATTTAATTTGCTTGACAACTAGTTCAGAATCTCCCAATACTTTCAAGCATTTAACCTGTTTGCTCAATGCTAGACGTAAACCAAATATCAGTGCTTCGTATTCTACCACATTGTTTGTGCAAGGAAATTGCAATCTATAAGCAGCCAATAATGGTTTACCTCTTGGACCAGTGAGCTCGACTCTAGCTCCTGCTCCCTATCTAGATTTGGATCCATCAAACTTGAGCAACCATGTGCAATAATTTTCCTTAGAAGAGCCACCATGACATGTTTCCTTTTTAGGCTCTTCAGTAGCTTCCTCAACATCAAGTGCATAGACCCCCAATTCTAGCTCAAAAAACTGAACTTCATTCGACTTGTTAAATTCTGTTATGATTTCTTTAAGCCTCGGTTCATTTTCCACTCTGATTTGATTTGCAATTCCTTTCCAGGGTAGCCACATATGTGAGCAGTCTGTTGAAAAATAGCCATTCAGAGTTTTCCTCCAATCCCTTGCAAGTAGCATTCCATATCTACTTGGGATATTAACAACCAGAATGTCGACAACCTGCTGGACCCTGGGTTCAGAATTTAATTTAATTTTGACATCATATAGGGTCCCTACCACATTTACCTTTGATCGATCCAATTGCAGGACCTTGCATTTGGATGAAACAGGTTGCAAACCTAGCATTTGACATATCTACGAAGGCATGAGGTTGCTCATGGCACCCGTGTCCACCAAACAGTTATGCAAATTCTTACCCGCAATTCTCAAAGTCAATAAGAATTGCAGGACATCCCGTATCTCCTTTCGTAAAATTAGATGGGACTCAACTCCTTTTCCCTTCCACATTTTATCAGGTGAGTTCAGAGCCTTTATCAACGCCTCCTTTTGGCCTGGCAATCTAGCCACATCCAAGAACGGAAGGCTAGATTTGGACTTCTTTAGATCCTCCACTATGTCATAGTTTGGTTTTTTGAATTTGACTGTCTTCTGCACGTCACTAGACATCTCTCTTCTGAGTGGAGGAGGAGGATTATTATATGCCTTAGTGTCTAGAGGGATGATAGAGTTATTTGGTGGTGTTGATGAGGTTTTAGGGGCTTTAGATTTACTTCTCAAATGGCATCCATGATTCCCCTTTCTAAAATCTTGAAAAGCTTGCACCTCCTATTCCAAAATTTCGTCTTCTTCTTCCTCACTCTCACCTTCTTGATGATACAAATTTTCCACCACCATAATGTTATCATCTTGATGTTGCGATGAACCCTCATTTGATACCAGTTCCAAATCATCAACTTGGGCCTGAAGACAATGAGTGTATCTAGCAATTTCAGGACAATTCCTCTCATTGTGTTCTTTTGTGTTATGCAACCTACACCCTCTTTCCCATGCCAAATCTAAAATATTCAAAAAGGAATTGGATTGACTAGGTCCTATAGAAGTATCTAGTTGATTAGCAATGGGGGTGGGTACTCCCCCATTGTTTGGATTGGTGTTCCAATGTCTCCCTATATTGTTAAAATTTCAATTTGAGTGAGGGGCATGGGATTCATACTTTTTCTTTTGAACCATGTCATTGCTCAGTTTATGAACTATTTTCTTGAGTTCTTTGACCTTTGAATAAATCTCCTTCGGTGGAATCACATTGTTGTTAACCCCCGTTGGATTTGCATAATTGGTGGGGTCTTGATTCAAAATTTGGGTCGAGTTTTGAGGAATTTGATTCTCGTATGGATTGACACTTTGAATCGAAGTTGGATTTGGGAAAGGAACTATAGCTTGAGAATTAACTTGGCTAGTTCCTTGCATAGTCGATTGACTATTCTGCAAAAATGTGGGAACAGGTGGAATGGATGTAATTGGTTGGATTGGAATGGGTGCATACGCAGGTGCTGGTGGATACAGTTGCTGATATGGGAAGGCATTCATGCTTGGCATTTGCGGTGCCATGATATGATTTGCCAAGGGAGCTTGACCATATGGAGCATATTGTCCCATCATAGGCATCTAGGGAAATCCATAGCCCTGCAGTGTCATTTGCTGCTCGATGGTCATGGCTTCATTGTATGCTAGAGCGAGTGTGGTAACTTGAGAATTTCATCTTGCAAACATGGCTATCATGGGATCCAATGCCCCAAAATATATTTGCAAGGCCACTATAGGATCTATGGCAAAATTCCGAACTACTTTATTATAGCACTTTTGGAATTTTTGATTAAATGTTCTGATAGGTTCACCTCGACCCATTTTGCATGTAATGAATTGATTGTAAATGGTTGTGGGATCCAAAGGTGACCTAAACTAATTGACAAAGGCATTCTCCATTTGCGCCCATGAAGTGATTGAACCAGTAGGAAAGCATATATACCATTCATATGCTATTGGATCTAAGCTCATGGGGAAAAGTCTGCAAGCCACATCCTCATGTTGAACTTGCAGCCTTATTAAGACATCCCTATAGGCTTGGATATGTTATTCTGTAGTTCTTGGGCCATCTGGTTTGTACTTAGGCAAAAATATTTCTATGTTCTTGGGGATTTCATGGATATCTCCTACAATTTTCAAAGGGATATTATTAGCTCCATACCAAGGAGCTGTTGGAGGTTGAGCCATTTGACTCAAAATCGATGAAGACAACCCGACAAGAGCAGTGGAAATATTACTGACAATAGGTACACTAGTGGCAACTGATATTACTGGTGTAGGTCCACTCGATGTTCCTGGAGAAAAAAGATCTTTTGTGAATGGTAAGCTTACAACTTGCTTGGTTTTATTCTTGGGAGTACCAGTGAGCGTAAGGTCATGAAAAATGGTTTCCCCGGTTGTTTGGGACCTAGTCACAATACGATGCGGTGGGTCCAACCTGCCTGATGAAACTCTCGGTTATCTCCAAAAAACCTGCAATAGAAAAAACAAATGCTGCAGTTTAGCTGTTTGTGAGATTTAAGATATAATTTCAAAATCGAATCAAAAGATATTACTTATGCATGAAAATCAAAATAAAGTAAACCAATCAAGCCCTCCTTCTAGCGCCAATCTATTGAGTGGTGTTTTCACCCAATTATGAAAGCACACTCTCCGGTAGGATCTGAGTCCCGAAATCCTCCGCTTGCAAAGAAATTATAACAAAATAATTTCTCCAAGGTTCCTGTTATGCTGGCTCTTTGTATACCAATGATGCTATTAATTTAAATGCTGGGAATACCATAGGGTTGCAAGTGGATGTTAATAAGGGGCACTGTGGTTTATTTTAATTACAATGGACTCAAAACAAATTAATCTAAGAGATACATCTATTTGAATCTCGAGTTTTTATGGATTTTCAGTTGTTTATTTAAATGAAAATAATTAAAATGCCAAAAATAAAATGAAGAATGGTGAATAAAAGAAAATGCAAAGTAGATGAACTAAACTATGTCCATAATGCTACCATCTTGATTTGACAAAACTGAAGATAATGAAGTTTTCTGCATGCAACCTAACATATTGAATCTGCAAATTTGCACAATCCAAATAAGCTAGGTGCGGGTTTCTGGGGTTTTTACTGTAATTTCAGACTTAGAAATTTGCATGAAGCAACCAAGAACACTTGCATTAAACTTCACCTAAAAGCCTAGAAATCTGAAAGGGAAAGGTAAGACATTAAATATTGCATGCAAAAAATGACTCCTTTTTTATCAATGAGATGCCAACTCTCTGTATTTTTACATTAAAATGGTATATCAGTTACAATGACAGAATGTTCTAGGTTTAATAAATCTAGAACAAATGAAAGAAATTTCTCCAATAGTAGGCCCAGAATTGCTGGTGGCCTTTGTCTCTGCAACTTCGCTAGCAGCAATTTCCAACCTTCGTATCAATCTACGCTTCTAGTTTTATATTGTCTGGTGCGGCTCTCTGTTTCACCCTGCGTCGCTTCGTTTCACCTCCTAGAATGCATCATTTTGTATTCTCACATTTTCGTTGCCTTTTGAATTTATGTTCGATCCCGAAATGTTCACTATTTTCTGTTGATATGTAACGCTTCTATAACCCTAACAACTGTATGCCATGTGTTTCGCACTTTCTGCATGTTTCGTAACTGCCCCCTTGTAAATCGTGACAAAAAATAGCATGTCATGATATCGCGACATTTTTCTGCACGCAACTCTGTTCCTCTACCTACACAGCGAAAATGAGATAGGTAGTGAAATCGTGACGTTTTTCGGCCAACAGCCTTGTCTGCCATCATGCCCAGCAAAAAAGCGACATGTCACGAAATCGCGTCGTGAAGCTTTTCATCTCTGTATGCCTTCGGGCGCATCCTGTCGTGAAATTGTGATATTTTTCACTTGATATGCTTTCGGCCGCAACCTGTCACGAAATCGCGATGTTTTTTTGTTTCGTACCACTTTGCCGGCTTTCCGTCGTGAAATCGCTATGCTTTTTATTTCAGGCTGCTCTTGCTGTATTTGGCAGCGAAAATGCGACATGTCGCAAAATCGTGACATATTTTCCATCCGTACCACTTTGCTACTTTGGAGCCGCGAAACCATGACCTGTCGCGATATCGCGATGTTTTTTCGCTTCATGCCTCTTTGTTGTTTTTTGTCGCGATATCGCGACGTTTTTTTGCTTCGTGCCTCTTTGCTATTTTTTGTCGTGATATCGCGACGTTTTTCCTCTTCGTGCCTCTTTGCTGATTTTTGTCGCGATATCGCTACGCCTTTTTGCTTCGTGCCCTGTTTGACTGTTTTGACCGCGATTTTGTGACATGTCACGATTTCGCGACAATTTTCCATTTTGTCTTTCTCTCTCCTCTTTCGGTCACAACGGAGCAACATGTCGTGATTTCGTGACACCTTTTCATTTTGTCTTTCTCTCTCCTCTTTCGACCGCGACGGAGCAACATGTCACGATTTCGTGACACTTTTTCATTTTCGGCCGCGACGGAGCAACATGTCGCGATATCGCGACACTTTTTCATTTTCGGCAGCGATGGCGCGACATGTCGTGATATCATGACACTTTTTATCCTTGTGCAATTTTGCCCCTTTTTCTTGATTTTTAGCATCTGGGTCACCGAGATTTTCTTTGAAAGCATGCAAAAAATGTGGGTCCCCAATTTTGGGGTGTGTTGTGGATCAGCCACAACATTTCGATTCCATAATATTTTGATTAAATATTATCATGCTTTGTCGATTTTGTGGCCCTCACTAACTTGCAGGTAGCGACGCCAAATTCCCACTGATGGAGGTCAAATTGGGAGAATCCGACCATCTGGGTCATCCCAAAATGGCCCCAATTACTTAACCCCTCTGTTTGTAGGTATTTTGGAGATCCCGAGGTGTGACATTTGAGCGGCATCAACTCGGCTTTTCATCACAGTCGAATTCGTCCTACCCAGGGACGAATTACAGCAGAATTCGTCCTGCCCAGGGATGAATTTTAGTTGAATGCAAATTGGTCGACTGTTTCAATGGCAGTGGCCCTCTGGTAATGTTTCCTGGTCTCATGTTCAAATTGCAAGTCATTTGGAATCAGTTTAGTCATCATTTTATTAGGTTCTATGCATGCATCTTTTATTGTTTTAGAGAACAAGTGCTTCTTATTTGCAACAGGTGCTACTAACAATGTCGTTGTGTCTTTGAACGTAGGATAAGCAGCGAGAAGCGAGGATTCATCAGCATAAGCGGTGGCAACACTTTGGCCCGCCCATTTCAAATGTGGGCATGCGGAAGAAGGATTATTGATCACGATTGTAACCAAATCTATTTAACGCTCCTAACCCCTAAAAAGGGAGGAGGCATCTTTGTAACCGAGGTTAAAGAGTTAAATAAAAGGGCTGTGATTTCTCTAAATTCTTGTATCTCATTTCAATCAATTTGCCTCTTTCGTTTAATGCACTTCACATTTTAGGACTTAAGCGTTAGTTTTGATTTTGAATGCATCGAAATAGTTTTCCTTTCAAAACTTCTGGAATCTCATGCTTTCAGTGGCGATCACGGTGGGACCCTGTCCCCTGGTTTTTAAGATCAAGAAACTGATCAGATTTTTGTGTTTGGTGCTTGATAGGTACCTTTTTCAATTTTAGACTGTTATTCATCTTTGACTGTGGCGATTACTTTATTGTAATTCATCTGACCCTGAGACGAATTCAAATTCATCTCAGACCAGGACGAATTCTGTTCTGTAATTCGTCTCATAGAGGGACGAATTTTTGTCTGTAAATTTTTAGAGCCGAAGATCAGAAACAACAAGTTTAGGCAGAGAAAGGTAAAGGTTTTAAAATTGTTCCTGTCATTTTTTATTTTTTGTTTCTATTTTCTTTCAAATTTTGCTTGCTTAAGGAAAATAGTTGCTTCTGCATGTTTCAATTTTAATTAAAATAAACCACACACACATCACGTGGTATCTTTAAACCAAGGAGCTGGTCGTAAGACCCCAGCCCTTGATCAAGACCAACGGTGGGTTCATCACCACCTTGGCTTGATTTTGCATCCATTTCCCCGATTGTCACTGTTGTTAGGCGTAAATCCTGATGAAAGCTGACCGAGTGTCATTGGGGTGATTCCCATGCATGCGAGGATAAGTCTTCTATGGTAGGTGTCATTAACAGGACAATCCCCCTTCCGTACCGCCTATGTTCCACGTACCATCTGCTCTCACGTACCTATAGTTTCCCTCTCGTAAGGGCGGGTATATAGAGAGGTTGGTATATCGGTCCGGCAATGGTATATTGAAGGGGCGACCATTTATGGGAGTCATATGAGCCAACATTACGCATTTAAACGTTCTTCAAAACTTTCAAAAACAAAACAAAATCATCAAAATGCACTAAAACCAGTTTAGGACACACCATTAATCTTTAAAAGAGATAATCACCATTTGTGTATGTGTGTGTTCATTTTTGCTTAGTGTAACAAAAAAAAAATCAGAAAAATCATAAACAAAAGATAAAAATCTATGCATTTTGTCACTCGCTCCAAAAGCTCCAAGGATTCCCGCAATCGCTTGGTCATCCCCAAAAGGCCCCAAAGGTGTCCATGAACCCTTTGGTCAACCCAAGAGCACCCCAAAGGTGCCCATAAGTGATGCAGGAGCATCCAACAAAATATGGGAAATCTTATATTTTTCCCTAAATTTTAGTGCATCTTGTCGGGGCCATAACTTCTCAACCGTAGCTCCGATTGACTTGAAATTTTACAGGGAGTTAGTTGGGATAATTTTAAACAAATATAATTCCTTGGAATTCTATTTGTCCAAAAAAGTCAGTTTTTGGGGCCAAATTCCATCATCTAGTGCCCCAAAATTAGGTTTTAAATTTGATAACCTAATTTTTTATGCTTTTTGAGCTGTTCGGAGGTCAATATCTCCTAATGTATTTAGAGTTAGGACTTGAAACTTCATTTTTGGCTTATCTATTGTAAGAAGGATGTGCACCCCAATTTTGGGCCCCATCTGACTCATTTCAATTTTTAGGGTTTTTAGAGAGACATCATCATGGTGCTCACCCGTAGCCAAGCCCAATCACGGGCGGATGCTATGGGGAATATCCAAGGAGGCACAAGTCACCTCCGGTATAGCCCCAAGGATTTGGTCATACCACCTTGGCGGCCTGACACACAAGGCAGACCCCTCCACACCTTAACGGAATAGGACTATAGGGGCACCTCTTCGAGGGGCACTCCTGTTCAAGCATATCACCCAGCACACACCCTTCCATGAGGGGTACATCCATAGGAGAGCTCCCTTAGATGCTCGCTATGAGTGGTCACCACGCGATGAAGTGCTAGGTCAACATAGGGTTCGACGGGAGGAACCACATCATTACACTATCCCTCCTTCACCCCCTCTAGTTGTCAGGACTACAAGGACAAATCCAGAGCACAAGGCTCCTCAGGCAGGGTGAGCCAACTCCATCCATCCCATTTTCACTTATGAAAGAGAGCATGAGGAAGACCCCTACCTTCCTCGAGAGCAATATACAGTGTGAGAGCAATACGCCTCCGCACCTGCTATCTATCAAGACCACTCACTGAGGCCAAAGCCCCGAGGGAATGCCGCTACCCCCAATAGAGGGAGGTGGCCTATAGAGATCTTGGATCACTACGACCGAGATAGATATGTCAGAGAGGCATCTAACCCTTCTAGACATGAGACGGCAAGACCAACTATCTTAGAATCTGTCGAGCATATCGCATACCAGGTGCAACTCACGCAACTTGAGCTAGAACGACAACAGTTAGAGCAATGGTATCTTCTAAATAAAGAGCACCTTCAGCGCTAGAAGGATGAGTTGTTCCAACACACTATGCAGGAGAGGACTCCAACCCCTCACATGCATAAGACAAAACATTATGAGAGGCACAACCCCCGGGTGCGAGACAAGTCTCTGCGACCTTATCGAGCACCACCCCCGATGCCTCCTAGACATGAGCGGGAGGCTACTCCTATAACCAATGATGGGCGCCTTCCTCAGGAACCCACTCAGGTTTATGGGCCACCCTTAGAAATTCATCAAGAAGCCTCTAAGGAATCAGAGCGAGAAGAAGAGCGGGATGAAAAGCCCTACCAAGGCATGGGGGTGCTATCTGGCCACCCCTCCATAGGCCCCAAGTTCCTCAACAAGAACCAACCAAAGAGGAGGAGCTCAAATCTCCCGATACATGCAAAGCGCTAGAGCACTTAGAGTCGATAGAGACCAAGATTTTGGAGCTCCCAAGGCCCAACTTACATGAGGCTCCTTTCGAAGAGGATCAACCTCTAACCGTAGGGCTACCTGATGATGCAGTCCTCCATGTCTCAGAATCTCTAGATTTTGATGAGCTATACTCACTGGCCGAAGGTGAGGATAAAACAGAGATAGCCCACAACAATCACATGCGACAACATCGACATCCCATAAATATCAATGAAGCAATTCAACAGCTAAACATAATACTAGGGCATGAGTGGCGCGTTAACCCACCACAGTGGGACCAAGCGTTACATCCACCACTTTGGGCACACAAAGATCAACTTCCACCCAGAGACCCCATAGCAATATCAGTATCGAGGGTAGACCCTGTCCTCCTATCCATGCATAGGGCCGATCCATTCATGCCAATCCCTCCAGAGCCAGATCCGAAGCGCAAAGACCATCAAGCTAGGGGTACCTCTATCCCCTGAAGAGCCATAGTCCAAACCAAAAAGCTCCAAGGATTATCGCAATCGCTTGGTCACCCCAAAAGCTCCAAGGATTATCGCAATCACTTGGTCACCCCAAAAGCTCCAAGGATTATCACAATCACTTGGTCACCCCAAAATCTCCAAGGATTATCGCAATCGCTTGGTCACCCCAAAAGCTCCAAGGATTATCGCAATCACTTGGTCAACCCCAAAAGCTCCAAGGATTATCGCAATCACTTGGTCAACCCCAAAAGCTCCAAGGATTATCACAATCGCTTGGTCAACCCCAAAAGCTCCAAGGATTATCACAATCACTTGGTCAACCCAAAATCTCCAAGGATTATCGCAATCGCTTGGTCACCCCAAAAGCTCCAAGGATTATCGCAATCACTTGGTCACCCCAAAAGCTCCAAGGATTATCGCAATCGCTTGGTCACCCCAAAATCTCCAAGGATTATCGCAATCGCTTGGTCAACCCCAAAAGCTCCAAGGATTATCGCAATCGCTTGGTCACCCCAAAATGCTCCAAGGATTATCGCAATCGCTTGGTCACCCCAAAATGCTCCAAGGATTATCACAATCACTTGGTCAACCCCAAAATGCTCCAAGGATTATCGCAATCGCTTGGTCAATCCCAAAATGCTCCAAGGATTATCACAATCACTTGGTCAATCCCAAAAGCTCCAAGGATTATCGCAATCACTTGGTCAATCCCAAAATGCTCCAAGGATCTCTCAATCGCTTGGTCAATCCCAAAATGCTCCAAGGATTCTAATCACTTGGTCAATCCCAAAAGCTCCAAGGATCTCTTTAAATCGCTTGGTCAACCCCAAAAAGCTCCAAGGATTCTCACAATCGCTTGGTCAAAAATAAGAAAAGTCAAAATACAAAAATCATCAAAAACAACAAAAAATTTGCATCTCATTTCTAGGCATGCTCAAATTCATCAATAGAGAACTCTTCTCGCATCTCATCTTCATATTCACAAAAATCAATCCATCAAAAATACAAAAATACATAGCTGCATTAAGCATTGCATCCATACATTGCATATTTGTGGTCGTAAAGGTCAAAGGCACCATAGGCTGTAATTGCTCTGCTAGTCCATCTTGTTCCACACTTTTCCATTTTATAAAACAAACAAACAAATGCCATTTACTACTTTTTACCACACTAAGAGTCAGTGGTCTTCTAATGTATCAAGAGTTTTCGTAATTCAGTCATCATTTTGCTCTTTAGCCACGTAATGTACCGAGTCAGACAGATTTTACGAAGGTAGAGTTACACTTGAAATACGCCTTGTTACGTAGCATCCCAACACAAATTAAAACACATAAAAATTCCCAAGTTGTGTGAACGAAAGATGAAACCTGCACAGTAATCCAGGTCACCATAAGCGAAACGGTTATCTTGCTCATCCCCCTATGCGAATGGTTCTAGAATGCTGAGAATTGATAAAAGGATGAGCTCTTCCCTATCCATTCACCTTAATAAACAGTGGTTTTACCACTACCAAATCCCAATCATAGTTGGTTCCCAAAGTTGTAAGGATTCGTACTACACGTCCCTGCCAAGGATGGGTAGTCATCCCCAAGACCTAAAAGGATCAACGCCATTCACAAACAAAATTCCAACAAATCATCATCCTAACACTTTCCATTCACCTTTGGTCTCCAAGTCGTAAGGATTCGTACTATCCGCCCCTAACCAGGATGGGTAGTCGTCCCCAAGGCCTAAAATATCAATGCCCTTACTTCATAATCTCCATCATCCCCTTGGTCCCCAACGTCGTAAGGATTCGTACTATCCGCCCCTAACCAGGATGGGTAGTCATCCCCAAGGCCACGAGGATCAAGGCCATTCACAAGCTCAAACTCACACCGCTCAAAATACAAAATCAAGTAACAGTGGTTATCACCACTATTCAAAATCCTTGCTCAAAAAGAAAAATAAATAGAAAAATAAATAGTGATTTGCATCACTATATAGACGAGCAAGTCTCCCAAATCATTCAACCAATAAACAACCTGAACTTGAATCTTTGGAATTCTCAGCATTCGAAAACCATCTAGGTGATCCTCATTACAGGTTTGGTTGACAACCTATCTGGCAATGGTGGTATCCTACCCGCATGACGATATGTCTGTCACATTCGCTTTGCATATATGCAGACCAATGTTTGCATAAGGATGAGCTAGCTTATGGTATCCTGGATAACACCGTAGATTAATCTAACTAAATACAACAAAGGAGTTAGTGGAGCTAGTTAGGTGATCCTCAATACGAGTTCGGTTGAAAGCCCATCCGGCACCGGCGGTATCCTGACAAATACCACATAAATGAACTCAATTGCACACACAGGGATGTGAAATAGCTTGGTCAAAAACAAGTCCGATTCATACCTTGTTCAAAAGTCTTGTAAGATAAAATACGGTCGTGGCTAGTGAGTTAAAACCGTCTGAGTCTCAGAAAACCTTAGCTACATTTCTAAACCAACTGCGCTACTTTTCATCCTTACAATACCATCAAAAAAATACAAAAAAACCACATGTATACATACAAAGTCATCTACCACAACAATCGCATAAAAACAAAATCACAAAGTCCTAAACAGTCTATGGTGCCCTAACCAAACAACACAAATTCATTTCATCCATTACATTTTGCATATCACATATATATCAAAAACATTTGCATTTATCATACCATATACATCCATTACCATAAGCATGCATCCATCAACATCAATCATTGTGCATAACATAAAATAATGACATATACACAAAGCAAGAAAATCAAAACAACAAAAACAACAAATATCCACAAACAATAGCAATAAAAGTTCCGAACAAAGGCACCTTCCACATTCAATGCATAAAACGATGTCGGGTTACATTATCACTATCCTACTCCCGAAGAAGGCTACCATAGCCGACCGCTCCACGGGAAGAATTTGCAATTTAACCCCAAAGTCACAAACAACCAAAAACAACAAAAATGCAACACAAACAAACAACAATAAACACTTGCCAAGACACAGAGTGCTCTTGCACCTTAACCTCTTGGCATAGCAAAACTAATTTCGGGTTTACATTGTCACTATCCTACTCCCTAAGAAGGCTACCATAGCCGGACCGCTCCACGGGAGGACGGATTTTTTCGACAATTTAATCCCCAAATTGTGTCACAAAAACAACAAAAACAACAAATAAATGCAACACAAACAAACAACAATAAGCATTGCCGGACACAAGTGCTCTTGCACTTAACCTCTTGGCATAGAAAATCGATGTCGGGGCTCAAATTGTCACTCTCCTACTTCCCCAAGAAGGCTACCATAGCCGGACCGCTCCATGGGAAGATGGACTTTCGACACTTTCACCCCATTATGGCATCACCAAAAGGGTTTTTACCCACCAAAAATAGGTCTAAATGTCGGAAAAATTGCACATGCTTAACGATAAACCATCTAAAGGCACCCTTGCACAAGTCATCTTGGGTCAAGCGACTCGTCGCTTTTCTCATGAAGGTCATTCCCTCATCGATTCGTCGCTTGAGGGGGTAGTCACACTTAGTCACCAATCAACAAACACACACCCAATCAAGGCAATGACATGCATTCAAAGAATCATTGACAAAGACAATCACGCTCCTGCTTGGGGCAGCAAACAAGCAATAATCACAAATTGATCAAACACTTGGCATTCCCGAAGCATGAACACAAGGTTTCCCCCGTGGACAAAAGGTTGCGCCCTTTGCCTATTCATGACTGATCAATGTCCAAGCTCAAGTCACACCTCACCAAAATAGGTTAATACTTGAAATCAAATTCCTTAGCTCGTCAGAAGCAAGGATTCAAGAATGCATGCCCTTTCCATGCTTGGGGCATCAAAAGTTGGTTAGGTTACCAAGAAACCCTAATCATTAGTGCTTTGGTTATCTATTTTTGCTCGACGCTATGCCATGCACAGCGCATCCCAAAAAGGGGCATCTGTAGACACCAAAACAACACCAATCCGATTATGTGACTGCAAACACTGATCGCTTTGACACACACAGCCCCTAGGGCAGCCCTCAGAGGTTAAACAATGGTCCTAACCACTTTTATAGCAATTTTGTAAGGTCAAAAGGCAATTTGGCACATTCAAGCACTTTGCTCAGTATTCGTCTCACCCAGGGACGAATTCTAACTGGGATTCGTCTCACCCAGGGACGAATTCTAAATTCATCTTTGGTCAGGATGAATTCCAGGTTTAACGGGCAAAAAGAAGAATGCCGCCAAGTGGCAGCCGAGGACAGTCAATTATTGCCTCCTGCCGTGCATGCGCGTGTAGGTGGGTAGATTGGCCGTTAGAGGACTGTCACAAGGGCGATCATGGAAGCCCAAGTCAGGGAGGAGTCTCCTCCCTCTTGGGAAGGCATGGCCGCCACATGGCATCCCTGCATGCCCCTCCAAAGAGACCCCCTGGGTCTATAAAATGGTGGACTTTCCCACCCAAAAGAGGACAAGTTGGAGGCATTTTCAAGCAACGAAGTGCTGCCAAATTGAACACCCCATTGCACCCTTTTTCGATTCACCTCTTCACATCCATTAATCTCTTTCGCAAGAGAGGTTATTGGGTGGCTTTTGGAAGCGTGGATCCGAACCCAAACCCAACATTTGACCACATTAATCCACCAATTTGCCGACACCCCATCCTAAGAGATTTTGGGCCCATCCCTAGTGGATTGGTGCCAAAATCAAGTTCCAACGGTGGGCGGCCCACTTGGGCACCCCGCACTTTCTTTTAAGTTTCATTTTAATCTATTATGTTATCACTTGTTTATACTTCATTCCATTTTATGCTGTTTAGATAGTTTATAATTTCGATTTCATAAGATTTTGATCAAATATTATCATGCTTTGTCGATTTTGTGGCCCTCACTAACTTGCAGGTAGCGACGCCAAATTCCCGTGGATGGAGGTCAAATTGGGAGAATCCGACCATCTGGGTCATCCCAAAATGGCCCCAATTACTTAACCCCTATGTTTGCAGATCTTTTGGAGGTCCCGAGGTTTGACATTTAGACGGCATCACTTCGGCTTTTCATCACAGGCGAATTCGTCCTACCCGGGGACGAATTATAGCAGAATTCGTCCTGCCCAGGGACGAATTTCAGTTGAATGCAGATTGGCCGACTGTTTCAATGGCAGTGGCCCTCTGGTAATGTTTCCTGGTTCATGTTCAAATTGCAAGTCATTTGGAATCAGTTTAGTCATCATTTTATTAGGTTTTATGCATGCATCTTTTATCATTTTAGAGAACAAGTGCTTCTTATTTGCAACAGGTGCTACTAACAATGTCGTTGTGTCTTTGAACGCAGGATAAGCAGCGAGAAGCGAGGATTCATCAGCATAAGCGGTGGCAACACTTTGGCCCGCCCATTTCAAATGTGGGCATGCGAAAGAAGGATTATTGATCACGATTGTAACCAAATCTATTTAACGCTCCTAACCCCTAAAAAGGGAGGAGGCGATTTTGTAACCGAGGTTAAAGAGTTAAATAAAAGGGCTGTGATTTCTCTAAATTCTTGTATCTCATTTCAATCAATTTGCCTCTTTCGTTTAATGCACTTCACATTTTAGGACTTAAGCGTTAGTTTTGATTTTGAATGCATCGAAATAGTTTTCCTTTCAAAAACTTCCAGAATCTCATGCTTTCATCCATATACGAGCTTATACAACAATCTACACCCCATCGAGAAGCTCTGATGGAGATTTTGAAAGCCATCGAGTTGCAGCCCCATGAGACAAATTTTGTCAACAACTTTGTGGGGCATGTAAAATGATGCACTGAAGCGGTCATCACATTTCGAGAAGACGAACTGAGATCAGTGACTAATGACATGGTGGATCCACCTCTACACGTTATCATGCGGGTCAACGAGATCCCATACAAGAGGGTGTTGATAGACATTGGCTCGTCCAGCAAAATCATCACAACTATGGATCTCAAGCATTTGAAGTTGCCCGCATCTCACATCACAACTTCCACCTACACTCTATGAGCATTCAATGACGCAATTTGCTCGACAGTTAACACAATAGTCCTACCAATCCAAGTAGGACAAAAGACCATACCCACATTGTGCCACATATTGGAGGGTGAGATGGCCTACAACATCTTGTTGTGCCGGCCGTGGATCAGGGACATGAAGTGTGTCCCTTCGATAGCTCACCAATGTTTAAAGTATACATTTGAAGGGGAGGTGCATGTAGTCCCGACGGACTTAGAACCCTTCAAGTATTGTAATGCGGTGTAGTTGATGCCGCAATCGACCCTGCCATCAACGCATTTGGATTTTTAGTTAAATCCATCTAAACAGGGTCCGATTCCATAGGCATCCCCATTAACAAGTTCTTCAAAATCCCAGCCGGGCTCATCTTCATCGTCTAGTCCTCCACCAACGACATCATCTATGGAGGCCAGACAGAAAGATAAAGGGAAGAAACCCCTGGAAGAGGCAGAACCTTTGGAAGAGACATTCCCATCAGTATCAACTATCTCTACTGAGGAGATGCCTAGCCGGATGGAAGTCGAGGCTTCTAGCCCACCCGACATGGAGTGGACTCAAGGAGAACTTCCATTCCCTCCCCCTCAACCACCAACGATCACCGTTGAAATGGCCAATATGGGCCTGGGGGAGTATCTGGTGCGGAATATTGTAGCAACACCCGCACTAGAGTCCATGCAGGACATGGGGAGACCTCGCCTTCCCATCGGCACCATTGTTCCCCTAGGCTACCCATCGAACCAGAAAAATTTTGTGTATGGGGGCCTTGATCATGGCGTTGCACCATGCACGCAAGAGGACGAAGATGAAGAGCCTTTTGCTGAAAATGTCAACTATTTGTCTAACCCAGAATTTGCTCTGAGATACCTTGGCCAATGCAATTGGCACGGGTATGGGTTAGGCCGATATGAGCAAGGGATACGTGTTCTTTGCCAACCAAGATACCAAATGCCATACGACAAGTCTGGAGTAGGGTTTAACCACCCCCTCCCCTTGGACATCTTGGTGGAGAACATGCAAGGCCTAGGGATAGGCAACAAGGGGGGATTGGCATCGGATCCATATGCCAACCCTAACACCACATATACATTGAGGGATTATCTCCCATTAATGGCAATCAACCTTGTTGGCTCTAGTAATCCCTTCCCTTCGCTCGAGAGAGGAGAAAGCTCGAGAGCTCATTTTCAAGGAAGGTCTAGACAATGTCAAGAAGGGTCCTCGGAGGATGAGTCGAAGTATGAACCAACATCGTATGACCCCTTCGAATCAGATAGTGATCACTCATAGGTGATCCCCATGGATGAATATCAAGAAAGCCTCTTGAAAATGTTCCCCCTGGATGCTCCCATCGAGCAAGCACCGCTCCAAGAACATCAAGTCCCCCCACGGAGAGCGAAACAACCTAGGTGGGACCACATCAATTTGCTTGAGCAAGGCGAGCCTTTAATGCCGCAAGTAGTCGGAGCCAACGAAGGCCTTTGGATCTCCGATAGTGATTATGAAGATGAAATAGAGATGGCATATCTTAATCACATGTGGCAGATGCAGCATCGGTGCCCCTTGGAGATTAATGACATATTTGAACAATTAAACATAGTGCCAGGGCATGAGTGGTACGTAGACCCAACACGGTGGGACCAAGTGTTGGATCCGCTACTCTGGGCATACGAAGAACACCTTCCACCTAGAGACCCTATAGTGACATCAGTGTCGAGGGTAGACCCTGTCTTCCTATCCGCACATAGGGCCGATCCATTCGTGCCCATCCCTCTAGAGCCAGATCCAGAGCATAAAGAGCATCCAAGATGTCCGAGTAACCACACCTACGGTAATGGAGACCAAAATCATTTCATCAACATGATCTCCATTGACTTAACCGCCCCCATCCACAATCCGGCCGATCCGGCATAGTCATTGTATCTAGACATAGATGCCATAGACTGGGATCGCGTCGATTCCCCTCCATCCCCATCCGAGTACTGGCCTTTCGGTGAAATGCTTCATTTTACCCTTGGGCCAACTCAAGATATCTTCCATGCTGAAGAGGGACCCGAGGTTCCTAACGATGATCTAAACTCAGCAAATGATATCCACTTGATCCCAACTCCACATCAGTTGGAAGACGGATCCCACATGTCGATCGAGGAGACGACTGACGTAGACATCGGCTCAGATCCAATGAATCCACAGATCATCAAGTTGGGGGTAAGTTTATCCCCCAAAGAGCAAGCCGACTACATTGCCCTTCTCAAAGAGAAGAAGGAGGTTTTTGCATGGTCATACAAAGACATGTCGGGGCTAGATCCGTAGCTAGTCACGCATAACCTAACGCTTGATCCGACAGTCAAGCCAGTTAAGCAAAAACTACGCAAGATGCACCCAACAGTGGCCTTAATGGTCAAAGATGAATTGCAAAAGCTGTTGGATGCATAGTTTGTCATCTACGTGGATTATCCACCATGGCTGTCCAACATGGTGCCCATCAAGAAGCCTGACGGGAGGATTCGCATATGCACTGATTTTTGAGATCTAAACAAAGCGAGTCCTAAAGATGATTTCCCCTTGCCGAGCATCGACGCATTGGTAGATGCTACAACGGGTCACGAAATGCTTTCCCTCATGGATGGTTTCTCGGGATACAATCAAATTTGTATCAATCCCGAGGACCAGCTCAAAACGGCGTTCACAATGCCTTGGGGAACATTTTGTTATAAGGTCATGCCTTTTGGCCTTAAAAATGCTGGCGCCACCTACCAACGTGCCATGACATACATCTTCCATGATTACATGCACAAAACTTTGGAAGATTACATGGATGATTTGTTGGCCAAATCTCTTTTGCGCCCGGATCATCTCGGTGACTTAAGCAAGATCCTCGATCGCCTCATGGAGCATAAAGTCAGATTGAATCCCAAGAAGTGCATTTTTGGCATCACATCTGGAAAGCTCTTGGGTTTTATAGTCTCAAAATGAGGCATCGAGGTGGACCCAAACAAAGTCAAGGCAATCCTTGAAATGGTTCCCCCAACTACCATCAAGCAGCTCAGAAGCCTGCAAGGAAAGGTCGCGTCGATCAAGCGCTTCATAGCGTAGCTATCTGACAAGTGCCGACCAATGAACAAGTTGTTGCACAAGGGGGTAGCATTTCACTGGGATGACGAGTGCCAGTCAGCCTTTGATGACATCAAACAATACTTGGCTTCACCGCCAGTATTGGCACCACCTAGACCAGGAGTGTCATTCTACTTATACATCTCAGCTACTGAGGTGGCACTGGGAGCCATGTTAGCCCAGAAGAATGAACTTCATAGAGAATAGGCTACTTACTATCTTAGCCGCACCCTGGTCAGCTATGAACTTAACTATGCATACGTTGAGAAACTCTGCTTGGCAGTGGTGTTTGCTACCAAAAAGCTGTGCCATTACATGCTGAGCAACAAGACGTATGTTGTGTCTAAGGAGAATCCATTGCGATACATGATGAGTCATACTTATCACAGTAGTCGCACGACGAAATGGATCATGTTGTTGACAGAATTTGACATAGAGTTTATTGGACAAAAATCCATCAAAGGACAGGTCATAGCCGATCAACTAGCAGAGGCTCCTCTCGAAGACGATCAGCCTCCGAGTCATAGAACTACCCGATGATGGGGTCTTCCATGTCTCAGAATCACCAGATTCTGATGAGCCTGAGTCACAGGCCGACATAACCCTATTTTTTGATGGTTCTAAATGTGAGCAAGGTGGTGGCACGGGAATAGTATTCTTCACACCGTAGGGTGCTCCTATGCCCCTGTCATTTAAATTAAATTTCCCATGCACCAACAATAATGCAGAGTATGAAGCCTTGCTCATAGGTCTTCAGACAACAATCACCATGAACATTAAATGATTGAACATCTTTGGTGATTCGTTGTTAATCGTCAATCAAGTCAAAGGGGTATTCCAATGCAAATGCCCAGTTCTATAGGCCTACAAAGCCCTCATGGACAAATTCTTGGCAAAGCTTGAATGGTACGACATCGAGGCACTCCCTCGGTCATCGAATCATTTTGCGGACACTATGGCCTCTTTGGGGTCGTTAATCCCGCAAGACCTTTCTGGTGATATGACAACCATTCAAGTCAAAACACTATCGCAATCAGCGATGGAGCGAGCAAGCTCCGATTTAATGCCAGGAATCCACTTGATCCAGATTGAGCCATCCATGGACCGGTTCTCTCGAATCCACGATCATCTGAAACACGCCAACTGGGGGTCCTTGTTCTCCCCTACTCCCATTAATAGCAATACAACGTTATTCTTGCAAGTTCTCTCCCGCTCAGCTTTTGCTAGGGATGAACTTCAAGAGGGACTGGCTGTTCATACCATCGAGGCTTCTGATCAGCAGGATTGGTATTCCCCCGTCAGGGACTACCTCAAGTTAGGTAATCTCCCGCTTGGATTGACGCATGCCGCAAAACGAGCACTCAAGCAGAGAGCGGCAAAGCATGTCTTGTTAGGAGACATTTTGTACCGTCGTAGCTATGAAGGGATCCTCCTTCGGTGCTTGGACCAGCAAGAGTCCACTTGGGCGATCGCCCAAGCGCACGATGGTACATGCGGTGGCCACTTCAGCGGTATGGCCATCGCCAAGTGCATTCTTCGCATGGGCTATTATTGGCCATATTTAGAGCGAGATTGTTGTGCATATGTGCGGAAGTGCGTGAAGTGTCAACATCATGCCAATTTGACACACGTACCTTCCTAGGCCTTGCAGCCGATCCAATCGGCTTGGCATTTTTCGTAGTGGGGCCTAGATCTCATCGGAAAGATCTCCCCTGCATCGTTCGGTCGTCACACGTTTATCATAACGGCCATAGAGTACTTCACCAAGTGGGTGGAAGCGGTTTCGCTTACCTCTACGACTGGACCCCGCATTGTGGAGTTCATTTTGCATAACATCATATGTCATTTTGGTATTCCATCCAAGATAATCTCGGATAATGGGACGTCATTCAAGAACAAATATGTGCGTGCTTTGACCACAAAGTACAAAATTTAGCACAATTTTTTGACACCCTATTATCCATAGGCAAATGGGCAAGCAGAGGCGTCAAACAAAATGCTAGTTGCTATCCTTAAAAAGACAGTCACAGACAATCATAAGGATTGGCACATTCAGATCCCACTTGCCCTATGGGCTTATCGCACTAGCATTCGGACGCCCACCGGGGCAACTCCATTTTCGCTCGTGTATGGCTCCGAGGCAGTCATGCCTCTCGAGTTGGAGATTCCCTCCCTACGCATATCAATGCAAGAGTTCATCGATGATGACACTGCACGGCAGGCCCGGTTAGACCAGCTTACATTGCTTGACGAATGACGCGTTAATGCTCTCGAGCATTTACGTATCTATCAAGAGCGACTTAAGAAAGCATACAACATGAAAGTTCACCTGAGGGACTTTCGGATTGGTGACTTGGTCTTAAAAGAAAACCAACAGAACTCTAGTTTGTCATCCCATCTAAGGGACAAGTTCACGGCAAATTGGTTAGGTCCCTATGTAATTGATAGCAAAATAGGACCTGGAACATACCGGCTAGCCTCTCTTGATGGAATCAAGGAATTAGAACCCTTGAACATCAGTCACTTGCGGCCATTCCATATTTAAAGGAGCCATAGCCCACCTAAAAAGCTCCAAGGATTCCCATAATCGCTTGGTCAACCCAAAAGCTCCAAGGATTCCCATAATCGCTTGGTCAACCCAAAAGCTCCAAGGATTCCCATAATCGCTTGGTCAACCCAAAAGGCTCCAAGGATTCCCATAATCGCTTGGTCAACCCAAAAACTCCAAGGATTCCAGTCATCGCTTGGTCAACCCAAAAAGCTCCAAGGATTCCCATAATCGCTTGGTCAACCCAAAAGCTCCAAGGATTCCCATAATCGCTTGGTCAACCCAAAAGCTCCAAGGATTCCCATAATCACTTGGTCAACCCAAAAGCTCCAAGGATTCCCATAATCGCTTGGTCAACCCAAAAGGCTCCAAGGATTCCCATAATCGCTTGGTCAAAAACAAAAAAAATTCAAAAAATCAATAAAATCATCACAAATAAACAAAAAGTTGCATCTCATTTCCATGCATACGCAAAAATCATCATAACAGTACAAAGTTTTTTTTGCATCTCATCTGCATATTCACACAAATCAATCCATCAAAAATACAAAAACATATAGCTGCATTAAGCATCACATCCATACATTGCATATTTGTGGTCATACAGGTCAAAGCACCATAGACTATCATTACTTGGCAAAAACCATCATCTTCTACATTTTTTCGCTTTATCAAATAGCTCATCGCCTATAACCGCCACTCACATTATTCTCCCACATCATAGTCAGTTGTTCCTAATGTATCGAGAGTTTTCATCATTCAGTCGTCATTAGCTGTCTAGCCACATACTGTACCAAGTCAGACAGATTTTACGCAGGTAGAATTCTACTTGGATCACACCTTGTTACGTAGCATCCCAGCACAAGTTAAAACATATAACAAAATTCCCAAGTTGTGTGAACGAAAGATGAACCCTGCAAAGCAATCCAGGTCACCATAAGCGAAATGGCTATCTTGCTCATCCCCCTGTGTGAATGACCCCAAAGAATGCTGAGAGTTGGCAAAAGGACAAGCATCCTCCCTACCCAATTCCCCAAGAATCCCAAAGTTCTCAAAAAAAAAAAATTGCAAAACATCAGAACAATTTGCAAAAGTCAAAACTCCAAAATTTGATATCCCAAAGTGCACACATCAAAAGGCACAAACAATAGTGATTCTCGTCACTCCATATCCTAATCCCTTGCTCAAAAGAAAAATATAATACAAAAATAAATAATGATTTTTATCACTACAAAAGAGCAAGTATCCCAATACAATTGAAGAAAAGAAGGGAGTTGAACTTGAATCCCTGGAACTCTCAGCATTTCGACAGGTCATGAGGCAAACCTCAGTATCGGTTTGGTTGATAGCCTATCGGTCACTGGTGGTAAACCTCCCGCATGACGATATATCTATCACATTAACTTGTGTGCAGATCAATGTTTGCATGTGGATGAGCTAGCTTATGGTATCCTACGATAGCACCGTAGATTAATCTGACTAAATACAACAAAAGGAGTTAGTGGAGCTAATCAGGTGATCCTCGATACAAGTTTGGTTGATAGCCTATCTGGCACTGGCGGTATCCTGACCAACACCACATAAATGAACTCAATTGCACACACAGGGATGTGAAATAACTTGGTCCAAAACAAGTCCGATTCATACCTTGTTCAAAAGTCTTGTGAGATAAAGTACAGTCGTGGCTAGTTAGTTAAAACATCTGAGTCTCAGAAAACCTTAACTACATTTGAAACCAACTTGCTATATTTTAGTCTCGCCATACCAAAAAAAAAAAAAACATGTATGCCTACAAAGCTATTCACCGCAACAATCGCCTAGGACAAAAAGCCATAAAGTTCTACATAGTCTATGGTGCGACTACCAAACATCACAAATTCAATCCATCCATTCCATTTGCATATCATATAAATTAGAAACATCTGCATTCATCAACAACATATGCATTCATCACTATAACTTAACATGCATACATCCATAGTCATCAACCATCATGCATAAAATCAAATCATCACATGCGCATAAACAAAATAAAATCTGTATATATCATCAAAAATGCACCAAAAATAGCTAATAAACTTGCCCGATGAGAGTGCTTTGGCACTTGACATCCCGGGCATGCAAAACAGATGTCGGGGTCACAAATCCTCGCTATCCTATTCCCTAAGAAGGCTACCATAGCCGGACCGCTCCACGGGAAGATGGATTTTCGAGAATTTCATCCCCAAACGGCGTCAGCAAAAGGGTCAAAAACCCACCCAAAAATAAGTAATAACATTGCCGAACGAAGGCGCCTTCGCGCCTGACATTCTTGGCATCCAAAACAGACGTTGGGGTTACAAATTGTCACTATCCTACTCCCTAAGAAGGCTACCATAGCCGGACCGCTCCACGGGAGGATGGATTTTTGCCAATTTTAGCTCCAAAAAGCGTCACCAAAAAGGGTTAACACCCACCAAAAATAGGTCTAAATGTCAGAAAACTGCACACACGTTCAAGGATAAGAATCTAAAGGCACCTTTGCACAAGTCATCTTGGGTCAAGCGACTCGTCGCTTTTCTCATGAAGGTCATTCCCTCATCGATTCGTCGCTTGAGGGGGTAGTCACACTTAGTCACCAATCAACAAATACACACCCAATTAAGGAAAATGACATGCATTCAAAGAATCATTGACAAAGACAATTACGCTCCTACTTGGGGCAGTAAACAAGCAATAATCACAAGCTGATCAATCACTTGGCATTCGTGAATCATGAACTCAAGGTTCCCATAGACAAAAGGTTGCGCCCTTTGCCTATTCATGACCGATCAATGTCCAAGCTCAAGTAACACCTCACCGAAAAAGGTTAACACTTGAATTGAGTTCCTTCGCTCATCAGAAGCAAGGATTCAAGAATGCATGCCCTTTCCATGCTTGGGGCATCAAAAGTTGGTTAGGTTACTAAGAAACCCTAATCATTAGTGCTTTGGTTATCTATTTTTGCTCGACGCTGTGCCATGCACAACGCATCCCAAAAAGGGGCATCTATAGACACCAAAACAACACCAATCCGATTATGTGACTGCAAACACTGATCACTTTGACACACACAGCCCCAAGGGCAGCCCCCAGAGGTCAAACAGTGGTCCTAACCACTCTCACAATAGTTTTGGAAGGTCAGAGGTCAATTTGGCACCTTCAGGCACTTTGCTAAGTATCCGTCCCACCCTGGGACGAATTCAATCTGGGATTCGCCCCACCCAGGGACGAATTCTGAATTCGCTCCAGGGTGGGGCGAATTGTAGGTTTGACGGGAAAAAAGTCAAATCTTGACAAATGGCAGCTCGGATCCACCACCCAACGCTTCCTTCATCGCATGGGAGTATGGGTGAGCGTTTTCGAGCGTTAGAGGCATCTGCAAGGTCAGTCATGAAGTCCCAATTCAGGGAGGAATCTCCTTCCCCCTGGGAGGGCATGATTGCCATGTGGCGCCTCTGCATGCCCATTTCAAGAGACCTCTAGGTCTATAAATTGGTGAGTTTCCTCACCCCAAAATATAGGAGAGAGTAGCATTTTAGAGCAACGAAGTGCTGTCATTTTATTTTCATACCTCACACCTTTTGGATTTGCACCTTCCACATCCTTGATCTCCTTTAGAGGGGAGGTCATTGGGTGACTATTGGGAGGATGAATCTTGGACCCAAAACCCGAAATTTGGCCACAATATCCCACCAAATTTGCTGACAATACCACATAAGAGGTTTTGGACCCATCCCAAGTGGATTGGTGCCGAAATCAAGCCTCAAACGGTGGGCGGCCTGCCCCATGGGCGCCCCTCCCACACTACCACAATCCTAATCGCCCCCTTTCGGAGCGATGGGAATTCCATGGCAGATTTGCTTTCTTTCATTTTTGCATTCAGTTCTATGATGCTTAGATAGGTTGTCATTTGAATTTCGTCTCGTTTTGAACACTTTTGATCATATTTCTATCTTTGTTCGCTTCTACTAACTTGCAGGTAGCATAATCAAATTCCTGCTAATGGAGGCCAAATTGGGAAAATCTGACCATCTGGGTCTTCCCAAAATGCCCCCAATTAGCTAACCCCAAGTTTGCAGGTCTTTTGGAGCTTCCGAGGTAGGACATTGGGACAGTACCTATTCGGCATTTTGTTGTAGGTGAATTCGTCCCACCCCGGAACGAATTCAAATCGGTGAGGAATTTTTGGACTGTTCTTTTTGCAGAGCCTTCTTGGTGATGTCTTGATTCCCCTGTCAAATTTTCATAGCATTTGGACTTGTTTTAGTCATAGTTTAATTCATTTTTCTCATTCACTTAGCGTAGGCTTGGGGATTGCATGCTTTGTTTCATCCGCAGGTGCTACTGATCATTTCTTGTTCTTTTGAACGTAGGGTTTGGACATCGGAGGAGAAGCGAGGAGTCCAGATTCATCAACGCAAGTGGCGGCGACGTTTGGTCCGCCCATTTTACATGTGGGCACGCGAAAGAAGGAAAGGCGCCCATGGATGTAACAAAGAACGAATGCTTAAACGCTCCTAGCCCTTGGAAGGGGAGGATGCGCATTGTAACCGAGTTTGAAACATATCAATAAAAGGGCTGTCCTCTTTTGATTCACATTTGTTTCAGTTTGATTCGATCATGCTTTTCCCTCTTTTCATGCACTTTCAAGTTTTTAGGATTTAGCGCTAAGTTCGGTTTCTTTGTTTGCATATCGCATGTTAGCTTTCCCTTTTTGCTTCCGTATCCTCGTGCTTTCACTAACTAGTAGTGTCATTCAAAATTATTTTCAATTTTTTCCTCAATATACTAATTTTAACAATATTGTTTCTGTTCTACCGAATTTTAGTTATCCTTTATAGAAAGATACTACATATCACAATAGTATCAATGTTTCCAACATAGGTGATGTACCCGTACAAAAATATACATATCTCTTAGGGAATCTAGAGGTATTACAAAGTAGTAATCCAGAAGTGCAAAGTTTAACTAATATGGTAAAAATATTTATTTCAAAAGTGGAAATGATTCAGCCTTCTAGTTTCACTTATAACTATAAAGAGATGTTCAATCAGCCCCTAGACCCTATTTTTGTTGCTAGACACTACCCTAAGCATTTTCCCATACTAGTTTTGCATATATATAAGGGAATAGATGATCCAATTGAGCATTTGAGGAGATTAAGGACAAGTTGCCATGATATCATCTATGATGATATGTTAATGCTAAAAAATTCTGAAGAGTCTTGTTGGCATGGCATTAGAATGGTATTATCAGGTGTCCAATCATTCTTTAAGGAGTTTTGAAGAAACAAATAAATTATTTATTCAACAATTTGATACCTATGTTGAGAAGAATGTAACCATGAAATATGTCTATAATATGAAGCAAGGTAAAAAATAAAGTTTTTTAGAATTTTTTGTCTCGTTGGAGGAATATAGTTGGATGCTTAAAAAATACTCTACCTCCTTGAGACATGCTTGAAATATTTATTGGAAATTTACAAGAGCATTTATCTTATGTGTTAGAAAAAATAACTATCACATCTTTTGATCAAGCAATTGAGTTAGCAAAGAAAGTAGAACAAGCTCTTATCAGAAGATGATAACTTAAAGTGAAAGAATATAAAACCGCTAATAATCAGTATACGAATAATCATGTGGTAGGAGATGATGTAACAAATAATAAACCTATTAATAGTATTGTTAACAACCTACAAAAGATAATACTTCAAAAAACTCCATAAAGGAACTTTATGAAACTTAATATACCCATGGAAGTGGTTTTAAAGTAACTTTTGAAAGCTAATATGATTAAATTGCATCCCATAAGGTAACCTAATACTACAAAAAATTGGTACAAGATAAGTCAATATTGTGCATATCATAGAGTGGAAGGACACTGGAAAAATTCTTGTAAGATGTTGAAACATGTGGTTCAAGACTTAATCGATGCAGAATGCATTTTCATAGAAGATTATCGCCCAAGGAAATCCTACTCAGAAAGTACCTATGACAAATAAAGACAATGGAAAAAATATAGCTAATTAAATATCTTATAAGAATGTACCACCTCCCTATGGTAACATGGTTGGCATGATAGCAATGACTTCAGAGCAGCAGGTGCAGAATTGATAGATCCAGTAGTCTCAACAAGAGATGAATTCTTCAGCAAAAATATCTCTCTTAGAACTTTTACAAACTTCTACTCATGGGGAATTCTTGTTAAAACTTCTAAGGCAAAACTCTATCCCGATAGATATTTTCCCTAGTGCTATGACCAATATTGTGAGTTCTATTAGAATACATCATATCACATTCTTGGATGATGATATTTATTCCTTAGACCCTTGTAGAGATTCTTCTCTCTATATTACTACATTTATTGGGAAAACCTTTATCAATATGGTTATGATTGATAATGACTCTTCCCTTAATTTATGCACATTTTAATTTTTTCAAATGTTTGGATTAACAAAGGAAGATTTAACTAAATCTGATGACATCATTAAAACTTTCAACAATGAGTCCCAAGAAGCTTGTGGTATTATTTCCATCCTACTTAAGGTTGGACCTAATATTTTAGATACCTTGTTTTATGGAGTGTCTTATCCTCCATATTTTAATCTTCTTCTCGGATGTCCTTGGATTTATGCAATGAAGACCATCCCTTATAATTTTCACCAATGTTTGAAATTCAAATTTAAAAATCAATATATCACCATTTTGGGTGATCCTCATCCATTTGAATATTTCTCACCAGAAGAACAAGCCCAATTTAATTGATTAGAGTCCTCACCTCATATAACTGAGCAATACAAAAATCTAAACATGAGAGAGGAATCAATAATCAATATCTCATCATAGGATCAAGACAATTATTATCATTAGGAGCCTCTTCTAGATGAATCTCATCAAGATCTAGAGTGGAGTATTGAGGATGAGGTGCCACCCTCTCCCTCTTTGTTGGTTGCAACCCCAATGCAGTATACTAAATACGAGGATGTTCCTAAAAAAATATCTACTTTAAAAAGCATATCCCTTGCATAGCGCAGGTTGAGTCTTCTAGTTCTCAATAAGATTTTGGTTCTATTTCTCCTAAGGAACTTGAGCAACTAGGAGTGATACCTTCCCCACCTTCTCTTGATGATGGGTCATCCATTCTCATTGAGGAGACCATAGATGTGAATATAAGTTCTGCAATAGCACCTAGAATCCTTAAGTTAGGTAAAACCTTATCCATGGATGAGCAAGAGCAATTAACTATTTTGTTAAGAAAATTTTATGATATTTTTGCTTGGTCATATGCCGACATACCAGTGCTTGATCCCTTCTTTTTTATGCATCATTTGGTAGTTTGCCCTAATGCTAAGCCTATTAAGTAGAAACTTAGGAAGATACATCCAAAGGTCACCCTTTTGATCAAGGAGGAGCTCCAAAAAATCCTTGATGTTAGTTTAATAAAAGACATCAACTATTCTTATTGGATATCCAATATTGTTCCTATGGCTAAAAAAGAAGGAAAAATCAAAATATGTACCGAGTTTTAGGACATTAACTTAACATGTCCCAAATATGATTTTTCCTTACCCAACATAAATCAAATCATAGATTTCATCATCAAATGTGGAATGCCTTCTCTCATGGATGTTTTCTCAGGATATAATTAGATTATGATCAACCCTAAATATTAGGCCAAGATGGAATTCATCACTCCATGGGGTACCTTCTATTGGAAAGTCATGCCTTTTGGCTTGAAAAACATAGGTGCCACCTATCAACGGACCATAACTTATATTTTCCATGACATGATGCATGATATTCTCCAGGATTATGTGGATGATATTTTAGGTCACTCTATAGAAGTAAATGATCATATCCATGATTTAAGATAGATTTTTGAAAGGCTTCAATATTTTTAGGTTTATCTTAAGCCCTAAGTGTGTTTGGAGTCACATCTGGTAACTTGTTAGGTTGCATAGATTCTATGTGAGGTATTGAAGTGGACCCTGCTAAGATAGTAGCTATCACTAACATGCCTCCTCCCTGCACCTAGACCAAACTATGTAGCCTACAAGGTAAGCTTTAGGTTATTTGTTAGTTCATTACCCAATTAGCCGATAAGTATCAACCCTTTCTTAAGCTTCTTAAGAAAGATGTTGTCTTCCAATGGGACTCTAAGTATAAATTTTTTTTTGATAACCTCAAATAGTATCTCACTTCCTCACCTATTTTAGTTCCTCCTATGCCTGTTAAGCATTTTATGCTTTACATAGCAATGATAACTCACACTTTGGGAGCCATGCTGATCCAACATGATGATCAAAATAAAGAGTGAGCTATCTACTATATAAGTATAATTTTGATTAGCTATGAAACCAGGTACATTCCCTATGAGAAGCTTTACCTTATCATAATGTTCTCTTCCTAGAAGCTAAGACACTACATGCTCAGCCATAAAACATTAGTAATTGCATTGTTTAACCCTTTGTGTTATTTAATGTCTAAGCCCCATATTTTAGGTCAAGATGCTAAGTGGGTGTTGGTCCTTAGTGAGTTTAACCTAAATTTCATAGGTTATAAGGCTATCAAGGATCAGGTAATCACTCATTAGTTAGCCTCCATTCCCCTAGAAGCTATTCATCCTTTGGTTGTTGAGTTTATTTATGAGTGCTTCAATGTCGAAGTTGAAGAGCTAGAGTCTTGGACTTTATTTTTTGATGGAGCTCAATGTATGAAGGGTACTAGTGTTGGAGTCATTCTAGTTACCCCAAAAAAATAGCTCATCCCCTTGTCATTCAAGCTACATTTCTTTTTCATGAACAACACTACAAAATATGAAGCTTTGATTCTTGGTCTTAGAGAAGCCTTAGCTTTACAGGTTAGATTCCTTTTAGTATTTGATGATTCTAAACTTGTGGTCAATTAGATCAATGATGCTTATAAGACTTGGGATGATAAGCTAAAACCCTATAAGGATATTATTAGCAAGTTGTTGTCCTCGTTCGATCAGGTAACCATAGAGTCTATTCCTAGATACTCAAACCACTATGTGGATACCATGGCCATTGCTAAATCCTTAATTCCTTTGGATTTGGAAGATGATCAAGCATCAATTATTATTAGACAACTCTGGAAGCCTATGTCACTTGGTCCTTATCTTGTTTTGTTATATGTTTTGACCATCGAAGATACCCCATCTGAGCCATGGTATAATGATTTTTTAATTTTCTCAAGGATGGATCGATGCTTGATGGTTTATATTGCAATTAGTGTAATATTTTGCACAAAAGAGCACATTTATTAGTTATAATTAGCAATACTTTGTATCGATGTTCTTCTGAAGGTATCCTCTTGTGATGCCTTAACTTTGATGAAGCTCGACTTGCTCTTAGTGAAGCTCATGAAGGATCATGTGGAGGCTATTTTAGTATTAATGTTATTTCCAAGAAGCTCCTATGGATGGGGTACTATTGGCCTTCCATGGAGAAATATGCATGTGATCATGTGTGATGTTGTGACAAGTTTCAACACCATGCCCATCTTGTCCATGCTCCTTCTCAGCACCTTTAGGTTATTTCTTCCTCTTGGATATTCTCCATGTGGGGATTGGATATTATAGGGAAGATTAATCCCATTTAATATGATGGTCACATGTTTATCATAAAAATGACTGAGTACTTCATTAAATGGGTTGAAGACATAACCCTAGCCATGGTGACTAGAACCCAGGTTTCCAAGTTCATCTTCAAACAAATTCTCTATAGGTTCAAGATCCCTTTGGTGATTGTTTCTAACAACGACACTCCTTTCAAGAAAAAGGATTTTAATAAACTTTGTGCTACGTACAAGATTCAACACAAGATATCAACTCGATATTACCCTTAGGGTAATGGATAAGTTAAAGAATCCAATAAGTCTTCGATCAATATCATGAAGAAGTTGGTTTCTAAGACCGATCGCAATTGGTATATCCAACTTTATCTTACCTTGTGGGTCTATCGTACTAGTGTGTGTACTTCCATAGGTGCCTCACCATATATTTTGGTATATGGACCTAAGGTAGTGTTTCCTTTTGAGCTCAAGGTTCCCTCATTGCACTTCTTGCTGCAAGATGCCTCGATCAACGATGAGTATCACTTAGATCATTTGCACCAATTGAAGCTACTGGATGAAAAGTGTATTCATGCCTTAGAGGATTTATAAGCTTATCGGGATAGGCTCAAGTGACCTTACTCTAAGAAAGTTTACAATCATTCTTTTGATATTGGGAATATTATCCTCAAGGAGAACCAAAAGAACACTAGTGCTTGTTCTGATCTTTGAGGTATGTTTTAGCCCAATTGGTTAAGGCCATTTATCATAATGTCTAAGTTTGGCTTAGGTGATTATCATTTGGCTTTTTTAGATGGCGAAGAGCTTAAAGAACTAATGAACATAATTCATTTAAAAATATATTATGTATGATCCATCGTCTACATTGCACATTATATTTAGCATAGTTTCATATAACATCATTGTTTTTATGATCATTTTGCATGGTTTTCTCTCATATTTTGCATGAATACCTGAAATTCTATTCCTTTTGCATCTCTTCTTGAAGAACACAAGCTTATACTAAGAGGGGGGTGAACAGGATAAGATAAAACTTTTCACTTTTCAATCCAAATGATAACAAAAATAATATCAATGCAGTAAATGAAATAATGCACAAATCATCACACATATGAGAGACACAAATTTAATGTGGTTCACCCAATGAGGGCTACATACATGAAGAAATATTACTTATAAATTTCTCAACAAATTTCATGGGCTCCAATCCACAAGAGACACCAATCCTCTATTACAATGTTTGTGGACACCAATCCATAAGAGATACCAATACCCTCTCAAATTATGTGGACACCACTCCACTCTATTCTGGTTTTGAGGACACCACTCCATAGGAGACACCAATCCCCTCTACTCTGGATCTGTGGACACCACTCCACTCTATTTAGGTTTTATGGACACCACTCCAAAGGAGACACCAATCCCCTCTACTCTGGTTTTGTGGACACTACACTTTGTTCTAGTTTTGTGGATCCAAATATATAGGATACAAAAATACCCTATGATCTGGTCTACTCCAAAGCCTACTCACAGATCTTATCAAATATACTCCAAACCTACTACAACTCTGCTCAAACATGCTCACAAAAACCTACTCAAATCTGCTCACAAAACCTGCTCAAATATGCTCACAAAAACCTGCTCAAATATACTCACAAAGTTTGCTCAATCTTACTCAAATCTTGCATACAAACAATGCTCATATCTTTCCAAATATTACATACAAACAATGCTCATAACGTTTCAAATATGCTTTCCTCTACTATAGTAATTCAGACATATTCTACCTAGAAATATTTTTCTTCATGAACATATAGAAAATTATATGCATTACAAATACCCAATATGTTCTTTCACATTCATTAAGTCTATCTCTTTCTCATATATCACATTCATTACATTGAAGGATAGCTTTTAAACTTAGCACTTGACAAATGACCTTGTAATATCCTCTTCTTCAATGAATCCTTTCATACTATCTTTGCACTAGATGACACTTTGACTTGCTTTAAAACAACCCTTCTATTTGTGTGATACTATACTTATTTTGCTTATTTCCACATTCACTTCAAAATCAATCACAATGCACAAATTTTTCCTTCTCATCTACTCCCAAAATCAATCATGAATAATGCATAAATTTGCTCTCAAATTTTATCTATAACCCTTGCACATTTACTCTCCATATCAATCAAAACCAATGCACATCAAATCAATCCTTATACCTCCAACTATATGACATCAAAAATATTTTCCTCAAATAAAACCATCCTTGATAAAGTAATTAAATCACCATACCTCTAAATTTACCTCAATGATGATAGTCTTCTTTTGCATGTGCCTATCTTACTAGCAAAATAATTTCCTTTTTGATTCTTCAAAAATCTGGTTAGTAATTTTCTATTTCTTGCACAAATAGTAAATCGTCCACAAAAACCTTCCGAAAAATGTGCATAGTAAAGCTTGAAAATAATACCTTATATCTCATTTTTAATCTCACAAAATAAAGCTTTTAAGAATAACTAAGCCCTTAAAATTTCTTTTTCTATCATGCAAAAAAATACAATTACAAATAAACCACAATACACCTTATGTCTCCTTTTCTAACATGCAATAATTACAATTTCAAAATAATCCACAATACACCTTATATCTCCTTTTCTAACATGCAATAATTACAATTTCAAAATAATACCCAATACACCTTATATCTATTTTTCTTATGCAAAAATTACAATTTCAAATAGTCCTCAATACACCTTATATCTCCTATTCTAAATTGAATTTAAACAAAAATTTTTGCCTTTATTTTAACTAACAAGCCCAGCAAAATATCTCCTTTTCACATTAAATATAAACAAATTTTTTTTCTCATACCTCAACCATCAAGCCCTAGCAAATATGAAGAGAATCAAACTCCTAACCTCTGCCAACACAACACCTTGGCATAGGATGGGCTACCAGCTAGGCTACCCCAGTGGGTGGTAACAACCATGGAGCACAAAATAATTAAATCCTTGTTCTAACTTCTCCAATAAATAATGTTTTATCTCACTACCAAAAAAAATAGGACCTACCCAGATTTGATCTTGTGACCTCCTACTTCATGGTGCCTTAGCACTAGCTCAGTGACCAATTGGGCTAGCCACTCAATCGAAATCAAAATTGTAGTACTTTGTACTTGTTCTCACTTCACTTCTAGCCTCAAATCACATTCTCTTCCTCTTTTTATTCTGAATTTCAATGCAAAAAGAATTATACGAATTGTGCTCATCAAAAACCACTTTTCAACTGATTTGGTGCTTCATATATATCTCTCCCTTTATTTCCCAATGATGTCGACACTTGTAATTTTTATTTTTATATTTTCTCCCAATGAATTTGACGCTTTTTTGTTTTTAAATCCTCTTTGCATTATAATATCTTAAATCTAAATAAATATTATAATTTTAAACCTTAAACCTTTGTCCTCCTTTTTAAAATTTTTATCCCAAGCACTTTTAAACCTTCTCATTATAATATTTAAATATTATAATCTTTTACTTAAAAATATTTTCCTTGTTTTTCTTCATATATGCTTGCCTTGGATAATTGTCCATTTTTTCTATTAACTAAGCCCATATTTGACCTTAATGATATATTTTCCATCCTTATAAAATTTTCATACTTGAAGAATATTTCTTCCTTTAATACCATGCACCCTTTAACATCAATGGCAACTCAATATTTCCAAAAATCTCCCCTTTGTCATTGATGGCAACCCTACAAAAAAAATTCTTCTACTGCAACTGGATTCCTAATATGCTTCCCCTGATAAGATGCTCCTCCTCATTGAATTATCCCCCTTTGAAATAAATGGAAAAGGGCTCATTAGGAATAAAAATAAGACACTTAGCATAGCCCCCTCACCACCTCCTTTTCTTGAGGTGATCAATTTTAGTATGGGAGTAAAACTAATCCCAACTTACAATGCTCTTCTTATTTTTCAATTTTCTTTTTTAACACTTTTGTAGTCATACGGTTTTGAACATTTTGAGCATCCTTATTCTTGCTTGTCTTTGTAAGTTCCAAAAACTTTGTTCTACACCATTTAGATTTATGCCTAAATTTATTGCAATTGAAACACATGATGGTGTAGTTCTTGAAGGGTGTAAATGAATACAAGTTTCTTTTGGTTAAGCCATAATCATTCTTACCATGAAACCTACAATGTATAGCTTTATGACCAAAATGATTGCATGAGAAACAATAACCTTTGAAGAAGTATTCATCTTGCCTTGGAGGATATGGTTGCATGATTCTTTCTTTGCTTTTTCTGTGCTGGTCCTTGTTCTTTAATTGTACATTATTTTCTTCCTCTTTGATGCTTCCACTTATCAATATGTCATCATAGATCTTAGAATCTTCTTCGATTACTTATGATGCTTCTGGTTCTTTTGAGCTTGACTCCCCTTTTTGTTTCTCTTGAACTTCTTCATAACCAAGTCCAGTCTTGTTAAATGGAGATCTCTATATCTTGATAATTTCATCCAAAGTTTTTAAGCTTTTTATTAAAATGAGATAACTTATCACAATATTTTCCAAGTCCCTTATTTAGAGAGACAACTTCATCTTCTAGCTTTTCACACTCTAGCTATTTTACATTTAATTTCTCAATCATACTTTCTTCAACCTTACTTGCCTCTTCAACTTTAACTTTTAAGTCAGTGAGATCTTGTGGAAGTTTTACCTTTTTTTTTTCATCCTCTTTTACTTGAGCCTTCAATCTTAAGTTCTCATTTTTCAAATCTTCAATATCAACAACAAATTCCTTTTCCATATCAAATGTGTCTTCCTCTTCCTTTTCTGAATCTTTCTCTTTTTCTAGGTCTTTAATCACAAGAGCATCTTATTTCTCTTCTTCTTGGTCTTTGATAACAAGAGCATATTCATTCTATTTTTCTTGGTCTTTGAAAATAGGAGCATCTTCATTCTCTTCTTCTTGGTCTTTGATAACATGAGCATCTTCATGCTCTTCTATGGCCAAAAATAGAATTTCTTCTTTTCACTATCAAAGAGACTTTCATCACTATCACTAGAAGCACTACTTTCTTCTTCAACATAAAAATTTTTCTTGTGCCTTTGAAATATCCTCTTCTCATTCTTGCCTTGACCGTACCTGATTTTTTTTCCATGATAAAATTTTCTTTCTTTCTTTTTCTTGTATCCTTTTTGTCTTCACTGCTATTATTTTTAGCTTGTGGACAATTAGATGCATAGTGACCAATGTTACCACAACTAAAGCATTTCATAGTCTGCATATTTTTGTGTTTTCTTAGACCCTTCTTATTTCTTCTCACAAAGTTAGCCTCCTTTTTACTACTTTATTCATCACTTGATTCTGGTAATTCATCCTTTGCCTCCTTTAAAGCTTTGAATGTTACCTCTCATTTGGATTTTTGATACTTTTATGTCCTCATATCATAGGCTGTGAGAATCCCATGTAGCTCATCCATACTTAAGGTGTTGATATCATCTATTCTATTACTGAAATCTTTACATCAAATCTCATCGAAAGTGATCTTAAGATTTTTTGAACAATCTTAGAGTCTTCAATATTTTCTCCAAGTCCACGAATGGTGTTGACAACCTCATCAACATGAAGTAGATACCTAGCAATATCTTCCTCATATTCATCTTCATGTCTTCAAACTTCCTCCTGTGGGTTTGAATTTTTGCCATTTTAACCTTGTCATATCCTTTTTATGTTCTCTATAACTTATCTCATATTTCTTTTGCTAAAGTGTATTTCATGACTTTCACAAACTCTGATTCACATGACCCACTTAAAATTGCATTCATTGCATTGGAATTATTTTCATATGGTTTCTTACCACTTGCATATGTAGGAGGAGTTGTAGGTGGTGTGAACCCATTCTCAATGGATTACCATATATCATATCCATGTGCCATCAAATATGTCTTCATCCTTATGCTCCAAAAAGTATAGTTAGTCCCATCAAATAATGGTGCCCTGTTTGATGAAAACCCTTCCCGATGTGCCATGTGTGTTCATATAATATCTTCCTTCAAGATGTTAGGCTTTACGAAGGAACTTGCTCTAATACCAATTGAAGAACACAAGCTTATACTGAGATGGGGGGGTGAACAGTATAAGATAAAAAAATTCACTTTTCAATACAAATGATAACACCAATAATATCAATGTAGTAAATGAAACAAGAAGTGGGGCTAAGCTCACTAATAAAAAAAAAAGTGTTGATGATGAAAATGATATCATGGAATATTATTGGTATGAATAAAACCCCTAAAAAAAGAATTATTAAGGAATTAATAGGATGTTATGGTCCTAAGTTTTTTTTTAATACAAGAAATAAAATTAAGTAGTGAGAAATGTAAGGAAGCTTTTAAGAAGATTTGGAAGATGCATAATTGTTTAGCAATTTCTTCTATAGGAGCTTCAAGTGGTATTGCAATAATATGAGATAATTGCAAATGAGATGAAAAATTATTATAAGCAAAAAGTAATTGGATTGTTGGATTATTTTGTAGGAAAGAGGAAAATATCAAAATTGGGTTATAAATGTATATGCTCCAACTACAGTTACTTCTCGTGAAAGATGTTGGAAGGACCTTAGCATATTTTTATCAAATACAATGATGATTCACTATGATCTATGGATTCTTAGGGGTGATTTTAGCACTGTTCTATTTCCTTTGAAAAAAATGGTGGTATTCCAATATGGTCTAAATTAATACAAAATTTCACTTCATTTGTAAATTCAAATAACCTTTAGGATGTTAGTCCCTCAAGTTTTCAATATACATGGGATAATAGATACACTAGGAAAAATCATATAGTAGAAAGACTAGATAGATTCTTGTTATCCAATAAATTATTGCAAATAAAGTATATAGTCTCTTCAGATATTTTATTTTGAGTAGGATCATATCATAAACCCATTATTATGGCTTGTGAATTACTTACTAATGGTCATCCAAAGCCATTTAACTTCTAGTCTATGTGGCTCCAAGACCCTATTTTTTCTATATGGTTACATCATAATGAGATGAATCAAAATTTGAAGAATCATGTATGTACGGGTTTGTTCAAAAGTTGAAATATTTAAAGGAGCAAATGAAGATTTAGAATTCCAAATATTTTTGTAACATTTTTAAAGAAAAGAAAGAAATTGAATCCAAGCTCAAAAATGTATAAGAGATAATAGAAATTAATGGAATGGATCAATATTCTTATGTGAAAGAAAAATAATTACTTTTAATTATCAAAATGCATTGAAAAAGGAGGAGTCATATTGATTCCAAACATCTAGAGAGAAATAGCTCAAGGAAGGAGATAGAAATACAATTTTTTTCATGCTATAGCAAAAATAAATTTTTCTTTTCATCACATAAAAAATATTTTAACTCCATATGGAAGAAATATTGAGGATGAATAATATATAGGGAATCAATTAACTATTTTAAAAATAGATACAAGGCAATATAAGGAGGCACACGAAAATCTTCTACAAAATATTCCATTAATTATCACTCAGGGACAATGAAATATTAATGAAGAGGATATATATGAATCAAATTTCTCTTTCCATCCTAACAAGGCACTTGGTCCTGATGGATTTCTTGCAATTTTATTTCAAATATTTTGGGATTTACTGAAGAGTGATTTGTTAGTTGCATTTGAAGAGGCCCAAAAAAGGAAGGCTATAATAAGTGAGACCAATGCTATTTTATTACCTTGGTTTCAAAGAAAAGTGACAAAATATTTTGATATTTTTTGTCCAATAAGCCTTTTTTAATATGATTTATAAGATCATTTCAAAAATTATGGCAAATAGGTTGAAGGGAATTCTAGGTTGTCTTATCTCAAAAGAACAAGGTGGATTTCTTTATGGTTAAAAAATTCTTGATGGTATAATTATTGCACAAGAGGCCATACATTATATTCATTCCATTAAAAAACCATGTATGTTTTTAAAATTAGATATGAACAAAGCATATGATAGGGTTTCCTAGAATTTTCTACATGTTATTCTCAAAATTTTTGGCTTTGATTATAGTTGGTGTGAGTGGATTAAATGTTGTTATAACACTACAAAATTTTCTATTTTGATCAATGGTTCTCCTGTTAGTTACTTCAAGTCATCTTGTGGACTTCATCAAGGTGATCCACTTTCTCCTTATCTATTCATTATTATTGCATAAGTATTAGGGAGAACCTTTTCAAAGGCAAAATGAAAGAAAAAATCAAAGGTATTTAAGTTACAAAAAGTGGTCCCTCCTAATCTCATCTCCAATTTGTTGATGATACTTTTATTTTGGGCCATCCTTTAGTCAGTGATACCATAGAGTTTAAATCAATATTATCATGCTATGAGAAGGCTACTGGACAACTGGTAAATACTACAAAATCTAAGATTTTTTTAATTAATACTACTCTATATTTATAATAAATTATTGTGAATATTTAAGGGTTTAAAATAAAAAAATTTCCATCAACCTACTTGGGTATTTCTTTGTTTGATAAAGAAAATAAAAAAGAGCTTTGGATCCATTTTTTGGATAGAATGAAAGCTTGCTTGGTAGGTTGGAAATGTAAGTTTTTAACAATGACAAGAAGGCTTCAACTCATACAGCCTTCTTTGCAATCCATCCCTATTTATGTGATATCACTTATAAGATTACCAATAGGTATAGCTTAAAAATTTGATAAAATTCAAAGAGACTTTCTATAAAAATGTTGTGAGGAAGAAGTTAGATTTCATATTTGTAAGTGGGATTTATTTTAGTGACCTGGTTAATGGAGATGAACTCAAACAAATTGTAGATGAACTTCAAAAGTTGTTTCAAGAGTTTTTTGCTAAATTTCACATAAAAAGATGAATTAGTTTAGAATTTATTGAAAGATAATGAATACTTGGTCAAGTTCGGATATGAGAATTTAGAACAATTAAACTTTCCTTCTCCCAAAGATTTTTCTTGAAATAATGTTTGGTCATTAGAGGCTCTCCCTAAGTTATCAACATTCCTTTGGTTAGTAGATGAAATTAAGATTCTTATAGGAGAGAGTCTACGAAGAAGAGGATATTATGGATCCTTTAGATGTGCCTTGTGTGAGAAGGATTTAAAAATATTAAACCATTTACTTCTTTATTGTATGTTTGCTCACACTATTTGTAGTTATTTTATTAAAATATGAAATTATATTGGGTAGCTCCATCAACATTGAAAGAGTTGATGAAATATTGGAATAATTATTTCAAATCTAAAGTATTATGTAATCTTTGGAGGACTGACCCTACCATTATTTGTTGAAATTTATGGTTTGAAAAAACAATAGAATTTTTAAAAATAAATCTCAAATTCATGTGCAAGTTTGAAATCGTATTATTGCCTCTTTTAGAATATCTACAAATATGGTGCTCATCATGGGAAGTCTCAATTACAAAAAAAAGAGGTGCTAGTAACTTGGCTATAGGATTTGAACATAAATTGAAGGTCATCTATGATAATGGAATCAAAACAAAGGAAATGTCTAGAAATTGGGTTTATCAAAATTAATTTTGATGGCACTTCTAAAGAAAATTCAAGAAAAGCTGGTGGAGGTGGTATTTTTAGAAATAGTGAAGGAAAACTTCTCCTCATTTATTCAAAATCATATAAAAATTCAAATAACAATTATGTAGAGGCTATGACACTTCTTATAGGCATTAAAATTGTAGTAGAAAAATGTGGAAATATATTTCAATTGAGGAGGATTCATAAATTAGCATCAATGCTATTAAAGAAAAATGGATGTGGAGATTGGATAAAAATAATATTATTGATGATGTTCATCATCTATTACTAGAGGTAATATTTTGGAAGTGTGAGCATATTTATGAAGAAGGAAATTGAGTAGCAAATAAATTAGCGAATTGCAGTGTTGATCTTCATCCTAATAAAATTCAAATTTTAGAAGGCAACTGACCAAGTGAGATTTTATCTCTTAATAAAAATGATGTCAAGGAGCTAATTGTTAAAACATACCATTTGTAGGAATTTAAAATATATATTTAAGAGGAAAAGAAATGGATTTTGTTTATAAAAAGGTATGTTGTAGCAAATATAATATTTTGGCATTTTTATGGGAGTCGCTCCCAATAAAAGCCACATATAACTTATTAATTAAAAAAAAACTACCTACCTATCTTGTATTTTAATTTTAATTTATTTATATTAAAAAACTAATAATAAAATAAATTGATTTTATGTTTAATATAAATATATAATATTAAAATAATAGTTCAAGTTTATAATAATTTTATATTATGAAATTTTAAAGAATAAAGAAAGTAGTAAAACCAATATTTTTAAGTGCAACAACGAGTGTGAGCATGAGCTGAGAGCAAGTGCAGTAGCAAGGGCAAGTGCAAGCCGGAAGGGAGTGCAAACTGGGATTAAATCATGGCAAAAGAACTATAGGTTCATCTAGAGTGCATCAATGCTTCAAACCCTTACCATGAATGCATGGAACATTGTTTCTAAAAAATTATTGTAGTGAAGGAACACTAAGGAAAAGAAGAGACACAAGCAATTATGATACAGGAGGGAGTGCAATCCAGGAGTATGTATGAGGCAAGAGAGAGTGCAACTTGGGAGTAAGAGTGAGTGCAATACAGGAGCAAGTATGAGGTAAGAGAGAGTGCAACCTAGGAGTAAGAGTGAGTGCAAGCAGAGAGGGAATGTGAACCAAGAGGAAGTGCAAGACAAGAGCAAGCCCCATTAGCTATTGTGGAAGGAAAGTCATTTTTGAAAGCCCTAAGGGGAAGTTAGGATGCCCTAGCTAGAAATAAAAATATCCTTTTTAGAAGTATGAAGGCCGAAGCAGGAGATAAGCAAAAGAGTGAACACTTGGCAAGTTTGATTCAAGTAGCAGATGGTACACCAAAAGTAAGTATCAAGGATGAGATGATTGAGCATGATATAATGGTTCTTAAAAGTAGAAGGTTAATATGTAAGTTCCATAGATCATGTCTAGGGTTTTTGAAGATTCAAAATTGTGGGTATTGAATTCAAATTATTTTGTGACTTTTCTTCCTAAAGATTTTTTTTCTCATCATCTTTTCTAGTTCAAAAATTAGGGATAAAATAACGGTTGGTGGGCCATGGCTTATGGGAAGAGATGCACTTTATTTGAGACCATGGAATAAAATTGTTTTAGTTGAGATATAAACTATTAAGAAGCTTCCAATGCAGGTTAGGATTTTTGGACTTCCATATCAACTTATAAATAAGAATATTTTAAAAAATATTGGAAATACGCTAGGGAAATTCATCAAGGAAGGGCCAACAACTAAGGAGCGAAAGTATGCTATATATACTCGCATATGTATTGCTATTGATATTTTAGAAACTTTGCCATAATCCATTAATATTAAATCTGAATCAAGAGAATAGGATCAACAAGTAGATTATGAAAATATTGCATTTTGTTGCCATAATTATTTTGAGATTGGACACATGACAAGAGTTTGCAAAGTAAAAACTATGAAGAAAGAGACAAAAAATTCTAGCCATGAGATAAATTTCAAGACGAAGCAAGGAAATCATTCAATAATAGAAGCTAGATCATATCAAGGATATTCCACTCCAAAAGAAGAGGTAAAGAAATCCTATCGATAATATCAATTGGTAAGTTTAGAAGGAATTAAAGGTGCAAAAGAAGATGTGGAGATAAAAACCAAAACAAAGACAACAAAAAAGGTCAAGTTTATTCCAGGTAAATCATATTCATTTTTCTCAAGTAGTATAGAATCCTCTTCAGGTAATAAAAGTGAAAGTGGTGAAGATGTTACCCCTTGCACTTTAAGGTTTCAAGAGCAAAATAATATAGAAATGAGGTTGGAGGAAATCCATAACAATTTTAGGTTTTTTAGGGTAGAATAAGAAGATAATTGCTATAGAAGAGCATCCTTGCACTTTAGGGTCTCCAGGGAAATATAAAGAAGAGTGTACTTTTGAGGTTATTCCTTGCACTTCAGATCCTTCAAAACAAGGTAAACCTAAAGATGATAAGTCTTACTATGAGAAGTGTAAGAAGATTGAAGAGATTGTTGAAGATGAAAGTATTGCTGAGAATGAGAAAAAAAGAGGAAGGCCCAAGAGGTAAAAATAAAGAGAAAAAGAAATACAAAGGGATATTGATATGGGAAAACAAAAGCAAATACCACAAGTGTTAACAATAAGTGGGGCTAAACCCACAAATAAAAAAAAAAAAATAACAATGAAAATAATATCTTGGAATATTAGGGGAATGAATAAGAACCCTAAGAAAAGGTATTAAGAAATTGTGAGGTTGTTATAGACAAGATATTTTTGGATATAGAAGCTGAGCAACAAATATTTCAGCCATTCACAGTGTTGAATTTTCTCTTGACATAATTTAAATTTTAGGCATTTGATATAAAAGGAGTTGATTGTAGAAATTTAGTAGTTTGAGGAAGATGAAAGATATTTTTTGTTGGTAATATTAAAAATGGAGAGAGTTTTAAAAGGATCCCACAACCACTACAATCAAAATGCCACCTAGGTGAGAAAGAACATAATTAAACCTCACCAAAAAAAAATACTGCTAAGACCAGGATCAAAAGACACCTAAGAAGAGGAGAACTAAAATGGTTCTACCCCAACTTACCCAACCCCTGAGCAACAGAAGCAGCTAGATGAGATGATAAAAAATATTTTTGATAGAAGGGTAAATGAAGAATATCTTCGATAGAAAGACAAAGTTGGATATGCTTTAATTAACTTGTTAGAAATGTAATGAGAATAATGTAATATTTTGTTTTCATAATAGGATTGACCCCCAATAGAAGCCACACATAGCTTATTAAAAAAAATAAAAGTAATATTTTTAATCTTTTTGAATGTTTTGTTTTAGTTTTTCCTCTCTCCACCACATGATTAAGTCTAATAAATATTATGTGAATATTTGTTTATTATTTGTATATTATATATTTTAAATTTTTATAATTTAATATATTAAAAATTAATTATTATAGAACAAATATTAATATTTTAGGTGAAATATTTTGTGCATAACTTTATAGTAAATATATATATATATATATATATATATATATATATATATATATATATATATATATATATATATATAATATAAATATATATATATATATGAATTATACTAGGTAAAATTGATATATTTGAATATACCAAGTTCTTAAATCAACATAGGTTTTCTTGAAGGATTTTATTTATCTATGTTATAATATTATTCATTTTTGTTTTTATTATTATTTAGTTGACATTGCAGCTCCATGATGGTTGCATGGTTGAAAATTGAAAAAAAACAAAAAATATTTAAGAGAAGTTCACTAATAACTATTAGAAAAGTTAGTAATAGATAAAAAATAAAAATAAATTGGAAGAAATTGAAATCAAGCATGATATTTTTTATGAAGAGATTACCTTCGTATATTCAAAAAAAATATTTAAACGTGGAATGAACTAGATGAAAAGGGTATACTATCAATAAAATTGATATTTAATAGTTAGCATCTATTGAAAATAGTTGAATAAAATTAAAATCACTTAACAAAATAAATTAGAGAAAGAATGGTCTTGCATTTAAGATAACTCATTACTAAACATATCAACCACAAAATATAATATAATTTTTAAAATAATTTTATTCAAACATGAGTTATAAACAAGATCAAATAACCCATTCTTTTTTATGAGAATATATTCATTCAAATTGAATAAAAATTACAATATGGAATTATAGATATTTGTGGTATGATAAATGCTCAAACATTCTTGAAGAATGAATACCTTCAAATAAGAAATCTAAACTATTATTTTTGAAGGTATAGACAAGGAAGTAGTAGCCAAGTAGTAACAACTCATGTGAAAAGTATAAAAGAAATTTAATAAAATACAACATTGTAATTTAGGTGTTAATATTGGTAGACTTTTAGATAGTTTTTTGGTTTTCACTTTTGCTAAAAAATTGGGTATCTTTTCTAATAATTTTTTTGAGGGGTATGGTATCCTTAGAGACCTTTGAGAGATTGCTAATGTCATATGGAAAAAAGGTGTTGGTTTAATCCGAATTTCAAGTCATGATTAATATATTGAAGACTCCTAAGAATCATAAGACTGATTGAAGAGTAAAATGAATTGTTGAGAAGATTCAATTAATCTAGATGAGCTTTTTGAAATTTGAATACAATCATGTGGTCAGTGAATAGAACAAGAGTTCTAATGCTTTAGCTAATTGGGTATTGGACAAAGGTGATCTTACTTACTATGACCATCCTCCCAAATGGTGTGATTCACAAATAAAGGAAGCTCTTCTTTCTATCCTTTCTCTGGATGGCTCTAGTACTAGAGGTACCTAGTTCCTTTTAACTTTATTTTTGCTTCTCTTTGGCTTGGTCAGGGTATTTTAGTTCCCTTGCTCAAACTGATCATTCTTATGTTTCCTTTGTTGAATCTTGTTTGAATAGCCTATTAGTCTAGAAAGACTAAAGTTGTAA